>OY294067.1:218675546-220090870 GCA_958510875.1 Endomychus coccineus
AATTGGACTCCCCGAGTCGCTGAAATAACAGTCAACCTAAATGCACCTGTAGTGACGTTGTGAATCTGATTATATCATCAAGGTACACTAAACATTTTCCATTCTGAATTCCTTGCAGGTTATTAGCCATCCATCTGGAATGTTGCTAGGGCATTTTTCAAACCAAAAGACATTTTCAATATCTCAAAAGACCGGTTTCAGTGCTGAAAGCAGTGTCTTGGATATCCTCATCCATTTATATCTGGTGAAAGTCACTGGCCAGGTTCGATTTAGTAAAATACTGGCATTTTCCCATTTTGTCCAGTATGTGTGCTATATTCGGTAGGGGATACTTGTCATAATCAATTACTGCACTCCATTTTTATGTACCAGAAGCGTCAAGTTTTTTTGGTACGAGCCATATTGGAGATGACCAAGGTGGACAACTCGGTCTTATTATTTTTTGTTCAAGCATGGTATTCATTCGATTTTCTACTCCTTTCCATATACGTAAGAATAACGATACGATTTCGAATATACTGGTGATTCGTCGTTGGTTCTGATATGGTGTTTACTTTTACTAGTGAACGTTAAGGGCATATCGTCATAGTGCAAAACATCTGAAAATTGTTTACATAATTCTTAAGTTTTATATTGTTCTTCGTCATTCAGATGATCTGTACGAGTTTTGCTTCACAGTTTCATCAAAATTATTAAAGTTTCTCTGAATTCTGCCATTACGCTTTTCAATTTTAATCGATTCAGAAAAGTTCAGCGTGGCGGTTTCAGTTGCTTTATTCAAAATAGTTATGACAGCTGAACCATTTTTTTGCAATCGTTAGAGAATTCAGTATCTCACGATTGTGAATTTCCATAAGAGGTATTATTATTTTAGAATTTTTGATGGAGGTTTTAATTTCTATTATCTGTTCGGTGCGAGGGTTGATTGTAATTAAATTCAAGGGTTGTTTAATTTTGAGAAATTGTAAACAGATTTCAGCATGTGGAGTCATGATATAGCCATTATGAAAATCAAGTTTGGCTTGTAGCTGTTTCAAGTTATCTAACCGAATGAGGCTGGCGAATGTATCGTGAAATTTTAATGAATAGAATTCTGAATTCTCCGTTTTAGGTTGGGTGAAAATTCTTGATGCGGGTATAGTAGCACTATATTCATAAGCAGATTTTTGAAAAATATTTGAAAATAAGGAATGATCTTCTATTATAGATTTTGGCAAGCATTTGCCAAATTAAAAATTTAACATTGAATTCTGGTAACACTATATATGAAACTTTGCTGGATTCAGTTGTATTGAAAGAAATTATTTTCTGACTAAGGTTTGATCGTGTTTTAGAGGATCCAATTGAAAATTTTCATATTCATGATTTTGAATTTCACTATCATCCATAGATGTATTAATTCCGTGACTTCCATTACGAGTTTCAGGATCAGGTGTTTCGAATTCATCATTCTGATCTGAGGGTTTGTTATTTTTGAATATTTCATTTTATAAGATGATGTGTTTAACATGACATTCGAATCTACATTGACAGTTTCATATATCAAAACCAAACAAAACATTGATCAATATACCCTGTGATCATATTATATAACAATTCTCCACCTCCTAACTATAAACTCGTTTGAATCCAACATCGACTCAGATTTAGTCTCTCTACTTGCTTCCGGATTCTTGTGGAACGTCTCGGTACAGGTTGTATGTTCTCAGAATCGATAACCGATGCTTCACCCGTTGAAGGATCAAACAGTTGATTTTTCATTTGTTGAACATTCTGCCTGTTGATTTTTGGTTGAACCATCGCTTTGCGTTTGATTAGCTGAAGGTCGAGTCAATTCTGTTTGTTGCGCAACAGCATCTCTGAATGTAACTCTACTAAAAACTGCAGTATTCATATCTGTCTGGCAAGAAATAATACTAGGAAATGATGGACTTGCTTCAAATAGAAACACAGTCGGTTTTTCTATTTGACATGCACGGAATTGATCATAATTTTGCTTGACAATATAACCATCATCTAATTCAACTGAATGTTAGAGTCTTCCTAGACGTTTCACTATTTCACCAAACTTCCATATACTGGAACAGAAGTAATGTCTGAACTGTATTCTCTCCCCAACGGCAAAAATCTATCAAACAGCGGTTTTGCGGAAATATTCTTTCCTGATTTGTCTGGTCGAATGAGGTGAGTTTTGTCCTCAAAATTCTACCAATAAGAATTTCTGAAGGCTCTACATGCGAGGGGTATTTTTTTTAGGAGGTTGTTGGAACGCTTCATGGGCACCTTATGGTCCTGTAACATCACATAAGGTAGTGTTGATATCCCTGAGTCCTAGTTAAATCACCTCAAATTTTACCCACTAAATACTCCACCTCGTGTGGTAGGCTCGATCCTGCAACCAGGACAGTCTCGATGACACTTAGGTTTGACGGCCCATTGTATCTTACCCCACCACCTTCTCGGTCCATAGGAAAATTCCACAAGTCGCTAAATTCGAACCCGCGACTGGCAGTCACAGTGATTAGAAGATCGATGCTTCTACCACTGAGCTACTTGGCCCATTAGGGGTGTTACTCTGTATCTCAATAAAAATCGACATAAACTTTTCGTGCAGCTCGCTTGGTTCATACATCATACATTCAAATATTGTTTACAACGTTTGATATTACCTTCCTGCCTGGCCATGTGTAGCTGGATAACCTGGCGCTTTAATTTTTTGTTGGAGTCCATTCCTTTTGTAGAATTGCTCAAACTCTTCAGATTTGAACCCGCGACCGGCAGCCACAGTGGTTAGAAAATCGATGATTCTACCACTAAGCTACCTGGCCCGTTAGGGGTGTTACTCTGTATCTTAATAATATCGACATAATTTTCTGTGTGTAACTCGCCTGGCTCATTCATCAAACATTTAAATTTGGTTTTCAACGTTTGACAGTACATAAAAAAACAAACAAAAACCAAAAAAAAAATAAAACTCTGTAATTGCCAGTTTTATACAACTTAGTATTCAACAAATATTCCAAAGTTTGACTTTAACAATTATACAATATAATTCCGGCACACGCTAAGGAGCTTGTTATCAACGTTCCCAGTAGCTTTCTCAATTCAGCCTATTAATTTCCTTCTCGCTCTGTAATTAACCATATTTGATCGATATCAGAAGCAAATTCGGATTCATTTTATATTATTATCAATTCAACATCTTGAGTTGGAATTATAATCAGCTACAAACTTCTATAAGTCCCGAATCGCAAAATTTTGCGATTTCTCCGCTTGTTTATTCTCAGCTCAATCTAAACCTCAGAATTATATTAATGATTATAATATTATTAGTAAATATCATAATTTTCGAAGATATTTTATTTTTGAAAATAATCAAAAATCAACCTAATATGCATATGAGAAAGGAGGTTGTTTGAAAGTAACTCGATTATATCTTCAGATTAACGTTCGAATACCATCTTAAACAGCATAGAAATGGTCTCGGATTGCTCACAGAGACTCAAAGAACTAAGCAAGAACAACGCCGTTATCCTCCTACATAATCCGGGACATTCCGGAGTGGAGGGTAACATGAACGCAGACGGAATCGTGAGAAAATGGGCTGAAACACTTCAACTTTTTTCCGGGATATTGTGCTAGCACAATACTGAAAGAACTAAAAAAAAAGTAGACAACAAAAGATCTCATCACTGAATACGACTATAAGAACTAAGGCAAGAAAATATACTTCTGGGAAACTATAACCAGAAGATACTGCATCAACATAGGAAAATGGGAATACACTGAAGACTTAGGCAAATCCCCGAGTATTCTCCGAGCGGAAATTTACGCTATAGGAAAATGTCCCCAGTTCACTATAGAAATAGATTCCCGTAGACATGGAATAGTCAGCATGTCGGATAGTCAAATAGCCATCAACGCACCGAGCTTCCATAAAATCAGCTCCAAGATGGTCTGGGATTGCTCAAAAAAATTCAAAGAACTGAGCAAAGAACAATGCAGTCCTCTCACGGATTCCGGGACACACCGGGGTGGAGGGTAACATAAATGCAGATGAAATCGTGAGAAAAGAGACTGAAACAACATTTTTGGACCTGGACCCTTCTACGGGATAAGTGCCAGCACTATACTGAAATAACTCAAAAAAGTAGTAGACAACAAAAGATCTCATCACTGGATACGACTGCAATAACTGAGGCACGGAAAGATACTTTTGGGAAATTATAACCGGAAGATACTGCATCAATCCAGGATAAAATGAACTACTACTTATGATAATCCTAACAAGAAACTGACGGTTGAGAGGAGACCCAGAGAAGCTCTGGTTAGTAGCAGGATTAGAGTGCAAGTTCTAGAAGTAGAAGGAGGAAACATCTATCTACAATTCTACATCCTCGCAGAATGTACTACCTTGCTGAACCCAAGGGCACGACACCTCGGAACATACCAAATAGAAGGGGGAGATTTTTAACAAGAAGCCATCCGACTTCCTGAAGTTCCTCAACGCTACAGTGTTAGAGGAGCAGGTATAGCCGCTGAGATATCGTGCACGGCGCAGCGGCAGAAGGGAACACAATAGATATATTAGATCGCATCGTGCAAATATCCACAATGCACTTAAGTACACTACTTTATTTGATGCAGCCGCGATAAGCAAAATACGATGTGTTGCTGAAGAACAATTTCAGTATCAGAAATTTGAGTAATAGTCCCCTAAATTTCCTCATACGTGTGTTGAGTGAATACAGAAAAATCTCATGTATTTTTTGAACAACAATTCAAGGTACCTATTGATTCTTCTATAATGAGTTTCTGTGGATTGATTTTTACAGTATGTTCTAAAACAAATATTTAACATTAGATATGTGGTGAAATTATGGACCAAAGAATGAAAATCACTAACCGTGATATGAGTGATGAAGTGAATGATTCAAGGATTGTGGATCCGAATCGTTACCTTCTTTTCAATTGTCAATTTTTCATAATGGACTTTCAAGCAACAAAACCAGCTTAGCGTTAAAAGAAGAGATATTTGTAAATGATTTCGTGGAAATGCTTGTTCACTAATGGCTTCTGGAACTATCTTCAACTTTCAGTCAACTGTTCCTAGAAGCGGACGACAATTATTGATAACTTATGGAATATCAGGAGCATGATAGAATAATTAATCTAATCATGATGCTCATTCAAAAAGTACATAAGTAAGTACTATCTGTTCTTTTCAATAGTCCTTGTGCGGTTCCTGCTCAGAAGAGCTCTTTCATACCATTCCAAGAAATTTGTAGTTCAAGCAATTTCCGCCAGGGGTAATTTCGGCAACCAAAATAATTGTTTATATTTTTATTGCCATATTCAGACATGGTTTATCAGTGAGGGTGGTAGGTTCTTTTCTCAGAGAACAGGATCATGATTTTCATGAGACTTCATCGTCAGTGAACTTCCAGATCATGCAGTTTTCAATCATGACCACTCAGAACTAATCATATAATCTGCAGAGATTTAGATTTGATGTTCATACCAAGAATCATAAGTTTCACTTCAGAAGCTTTTGAAGGTCACTCAGATGGAGCGTCTAATATTAGTAGATTCACTCGTAATATTATGATATTCTTGAAGGAAACGTAATGTGGAAGCATCTAGTAGACTATATCTTTACTAATACACTTTCGGTATAATGAACAGAGTTAGTGAATATTACCATGTAGATAGCGAATAATATCTCCCTTGAACCTACACACATGGAAGAAATATATCATTCGGTTGTAATTCAATTCGTTCTCGGCGTTTCAGTCACTGGAGTCGTTCAGTAAAAGCGTTTGAATATGAAAACGACTTGACAGGTGAAATTCACAAGAAGAATTAAAAGGGACTCGGCTTACAAAACCCTGATAGGATGACACAGGTACTAGGGAATTACTTTACCTTTCGCGAACTTTGAAATGTAAATTACGTGTTATAAGGTTGAATAAGACGATTTTTGAACGGATATAACGTCTTCCTTGTAATGGTGGGTCAAACTGTTACTTTCTTGTTCCGGTTCAAGGTGACATTCGGTTGGTTTATTTCGATTATTACGGGACGATAAGCTTCCTTTTCACTCTCAGTTCTTAAATGTTTTCTACATTCGGAGGCATTTCATTCTATGATACTTTTAATTTCATGCTTCAAACATGGATTTTATTATTGATAGTCGACAAAGTTTTTCAGATACCACTCAGCTAGCTAAGTACCCTGTGAGCGATGATAATGGAAATTATGGACATCTTTGTAACGAGACAATACAACGTATCATTACAGCTGCAGAAGTTTCGCCACCGAGGAAAAGATGCCAGTACAACTAGATGTTGCGAGGCTAATGGCAGAATAATTTACTGTCTTTTAATATTGTTCAACACATACTGAGTTGAAATTCGTTTTAATTACTCTGTTTCAACATTTGAAACACTAATGAAAGACTGGTAGAACATTCCCTTGAGGCCACACGAACTTTTAAATAGATTGTTGATGGAAAAATTCAATATTCAGTGTGCGCTTGGAAACTAAGTTTATTCATTAGGAGCTTCGGTTTTAATGCCGAAAGGTATCATAAATATGCATCCAAAAAGATCTTGTCTGGGGAATCTCTATTAGACATGTTTAGGCAGATGAAGAATATGGATTCAGATTTTTAACATAAAAAGATAAATTTGAAATCTTTTTGGTGAGAAAAAACTGTTCATGTTTTTACTCTGTAAATTATAACGGATCCAGAAAATTCAAGTTTGAACCATCAATCCAGTCATGTACAAAGTATTCATATGAACGTGGAAGCAACCAAAATAACGAAGATCTAAGCGACAGCGATCATGAATGCGACAATGATTATTCTGTGAGCGACCAAGGCTTATAAGATTAGGAAAATGTATGGTGAGCATATGGGATAAGGTAAATTGGCGTTTTGATTTGTTTTCGTGAACTAGAGCATGTGCTATACACAGTTAAAATTGTTTTTGTCCATGGCAAGGCATATCTGTGGAAAATTAATTACCAGACAATTTGAAAAAAACACTATTCATTTAAAATGTTTTCTGTTCCCTCTCCACCATGTCACTTTCAACAGAACGGCCTAGAGTTTAGTTCGAGTGAACAGAAAACGAACAGAAAACAATATTTGAATGGAATATTTAGGTTCTCCCATGAACTGTATCGAAATTTTAATTCCCCATAGTATTCCCAAAAATATACAAATAGTTAATAATGTAACTAAATAACCTTACCGCTTGGAATAGCGAAAACCTTGTCGAGAACGGTATTCCCATATACGAGTACATTATATAACACTAGTATTCAAACATATTTAAGACACTAACCCGCGATATTACCGCTGGGAATACGGAAAAGCTGTTTAACCAATAATGTTCGAACAACATCATCTGAGCCAGCGGTGGAATGTTGTGCGAGGAGATAGTTATTCGAATTGTTCGAATTTTTGCAGGTTATAGGCATAGAGAAAGACCTCAATATGTAATGAGTTCCAAAACTTCATAGTTCGATAGAAAACTGGAGTCTGGTAGGAAGAAGTTCAGCAGGTCTCGAGCTTGATAATGAAGAGATGATTAGCTTGAGCTATCTGGAATCTCTCGTGGTGAACAACAGACCAGATTTCTGATGAAAACCGACCATAGAAACATTTATAGAAAATATTACGAGTTTTGCTCGTAACGGTATTTCAAAATAAATAGCATCAGAATTCGTACTTATTTAACAAACTAACATGCAATACGTTGCCGCTTGGCATAACAAAAATCTAGTTGTAAATGGTATCACCAAATATTTGCCGTATGCTCTTTTTCGAAACTGCGACCACATGAGAGGAAAACCTATAATGTTCGATGGAGATCGTGTGAGCGAGCCAGCGATGAAATGTCTTCCAAATAATTGGAGGTTATAGGCATAAGGAAAGACTTCTACGCGGAAAGTGGACTAGCTTGAGCGCGTGTAATCCGCATACCTGAAATCTCTAGTGGTGAAACGACAGAGGAGATTTCGGATGAGCACCAACCATGGAGATATCTCTAGAAAAAGGAGAGATAGCCCCTTTCTACTATGTTCTAGAGAAATCAATGAATTCGTGAAAGGGACATCATCAATCAGACGGATAGTTCTCTTCTAGATATAATCCAATTCAGCGTATGTTTGGGAGCTGAACTTCAAATATGTTAACAGTACTCCAAGACAAGTCAAATCTGTGCTTTGTAGATTATAAGGAGCTATTGGGGGGAAGGAGGGGTTAGAGTAGCGATTAGATTAGAATTTTGGGGTCAAACCCCATGTTTACCTATCCAGCGGACTTAAAGCGGTCGAACTTGCCCTCCCCTAACTATCAACAGCACGCCACTGCCCGGCAGAGTCCAACGCTTTAGTTGGAGAGGAGACAGTCTTCCGAACCATCTGGGCACCCTGCCCACTCGTGTTCGTGTCAATTTACAACTACTGGGATAAGAAGCACAGACACCGGACTTTAGGAGTAAAGCCATGTGGAGCAGCATTTACCCACACAGAGACAGCTGTTTTTCACCCCGGCGGGACTACTTTAGGCGGACCCACTACGGGCTCTGCTTGGTGGACTATATTATTACCCCTTCTGGGCTATAGCCAACTCCACGCCCTCGTATTTACCAGGAGCGTTACGATTAATCGTTCGGCTTCGTTCAAATAGCCTACCGCATATGTCACCACGGCCGTGAATCCATTTCGACCAGTCGTCTGGAATAGGAAGGCACTGCGCCGTAGTTTTCATAGGTGCACCGTTTACGTGACGTTCCGCAGAGAGACCTTTTTCCACCCCGCTCGATCCTCAAAGGCTACTTTGAGCGAGAACCTAATAGATATGACGCAATAGGTACCGTACTTGCTGATCATTCCCCCTAACAACTGAGGAATAGCCTCTCTCGCCTGCTCGTGTTAGCCTAAGCTACGTTCATTACCATCGCTGGCCTCGTTCAAGTTTGGCCTTCCGCATGTGTCTACCATGTCCGTGAATCCATTTCGATCAGCATCCCTGGGATGAGAAGGCACGGGGACGTGGTTTTAGAGGTGAAATGTATGTGGTGCCCAGTTCACCAAATCTTTTGTAATGGCAACTGTTGGTTTCGCCCCGAAGGGGCTACTCATCCTGAAACCCGTGGAGAGGACGTTGCTTGCTGAAGCTACTGCCAGTTTGTCTCCGGCCTGGTAGTTCTCTCTCGAGGGTCAACGTAGCTATTGGTAAGGAATAGGAAACCAAGTTCTTGAGAAGCGTTCCTCGCAATGGACCTCTCATGATCGTCCCAAAAGGAGATGACCTCTGTGGTATTTTCTCCACTCAAATTCCGACTCATGTATTTCCACGGTTATGTCAGGGCCGTTTGGCCTATCTATAGATATCACGAATGTATTAAGAAGCATTTCTCGAAGGTAACTTGCCCAATCTATATTATGTGGAGTGAAATACTTCCAGCTATTTTTCAATGACCCTGTCCGATATCAATAACCCATAAATCAACGAATGCTAATATTCAGATTTTCCAAAAATGTTTTGGTCCGAAATTCGGCTGTACACATCACTGCTTTCTGCTTCCTTTTGATGATCTCCCTGTGACATTTCCAACTAAAACCATCAGATATTAAGTAAATGAAAAACTTCAATGGCAGGTTATTACTTACCTTTCCCTATCTATGTGCAACTTCAATGGTGTTGAAATATAATCTTTCCTCAGGTATCAGCTTCCACTCCTGTAATCTGATCTGGAGTTCCTCAGGGCTCTTACATAATTTATGCAGTTTTATCTAATTAGTCGCCATTTTATTACCTCCAAACTACACTCGTACACTACAAAACAACGTATTCACTACGAGTATCAATTCAGAGACGAAACAAATGAGTAATAGAATGATGACACCAGACAACCGAACCCTAGAATAGCAATTATACTGAAATATCATAGATTAAACACACTGATGTATATTTTCTATGCATTAGCATCTCGCAGAAAGTCTATGTCAATTATATAGAGAACAAAACATCAATCATTACCTTCATTGTCGTGAGTATGTGAGAAGTATTTATAATAATTAACTAACTCTGAGAATGTTTTTCCGAGCTTTAATTTCGAATGCACTTTGTGATTCATTGATCATTTTAACAAGAACTATCCATATATTGCCTTTTAAGATTGTTCCATACATCATAATTTACCCTAAAATTAATGCTTGAATATTTCAATGTATCTACAATATTGTATGTCATAAATAAGACTTTACATTATAATATCCCAAAAATTATATCATTTCAATGTTTTCTTTCTCATTAACTATCCATTAATTCGCTTATCTACATCAAAGAATGATTATTCATGAAATAACCAATCATGAATATAACCGCATCATTTATTATCATTGTTATTGTTATTTATTTTTCTCAGGTTGATGCAGTCGTTAGATCTCTTCTGATTATAGTTTCCCAGAAGTATCTTTACCTGCCTCGGTTCTTGTAGTTCTATCCAGTAAGACGTTTTATTGTCAACCAATACTGTACTGGTGCGTATTCCGTACCAGATACAGTGGTTTGGCCCATTTTTGCTAGTTCAGCAGCTATTTCAATATCTTCCACTATGTTGAGTCCCAGAACTCATATGAGAGTGACCGAATTATTCTTGCTTAGTTCATTCATTTTCTCCAAGTATTACCAGGTCATATTGCAGCTGTATGAGAGATCTGCGAGTTGATTGCCGCTGGAACTTTTATATGATGATTGTTTATTGCCTACGTAAATCTCGTTCTATATTGAACTGGTCATTTTTCATATAGCATGAATCAGCGCTTGGTAGATGCTTCGTACACCTCTATTCTACTACATTCCGATGTCCTTGAACCAGTTTCCGTGCCACAATTGACTGAACAATCCCAAAATGTATCATCTTCTGGAGAATCTATAGAACATTTATTGAAAATATTAAAAAAGGAACGACGGGTGCCTGTTACTAAATCATGCCGCTAAGACAACATATTGCTCATACTGAAAGCAAATTTCTCTTAGATCAATTCCTGCTTCTATGGAAGACTGCATACTTGGCTGAAGCACTCCTTCATTCTTCTAGGTGTACTTTTGCTTGATGCCCACATGACAGAAAAATTATATATTGACAGGCACATAATGTTCGTGATAGATCGATCCATAACACAGATATCCCTGTGAATCCAAACGAACTTCCGAATAACGTACGGCATAATTCCACTTTTACGTTCCACGGCATTAGTTATTTCTACTCATTCGAAATATGCATAAAGTCTTGAAACTTGTGGAATAGAACATTAAGGCGGCGGAGCCGACGCTTTAACTGTTTCTACTTGTATTGATTTCAATGATTTATTCCTTCTCCATTCACAATCTCTTCTCATCCTATACCTTTTTAACGCCGCAAATCTGCCACTTTTATCTAAAGCACATTTATATAATATATTGTAGGCCCTAGCAACGCCGAGTAGATCCAGCCTTTCAATTCATTGTCGTAAATTCTGTGAAATTCATTATTTGTTCTTAAAAATACAACTCAAAAAATGTTGCTATAAAAAATGAGTTGCTCAGTTTCTCACGATAGCGAAATCATCAAACGTCCCGAAAACCGTTCAATGTAAGTTCACTTATGGAAAACCACGGTTAAAATATTCTAGTTTCGGAGAAGAACGACCCAAGTTACACATCACAAATGTCACGAAAACCTATTAATCATTGACAAACAGCTGAAAACCTGGCTATCTTTATATCAAAGCTGCAAATGTACAACGCATTGATATATCTTGGAATACGTGCAACAAGAAATGTGACGTTCCATTTGAAATAAAGGAGTGAGTGATAACTTTCGGTAGAATTGAAAAGCTATAAATTTTGAAATATTCAAGAAAATCAAATCACTCATCAAAACATTTATGAGATTTATATTTTTCACAATTTGATTTGCGTATGCAGCTTTTCATGTGCTTCTAAACATCAGTGCTGTAATAACAAAACTAGAATGTACAGTGAAGAGCGCCATATGAATAATAATTTATCTCTCTATGTTTCCTATGAATCAGGGGAATCATTCTTCGGAATGTCAGTTAGCTGTTGACTGCCAGAGACCGCACGTTTAATTACCGTTTAATCAGTAACATAGCACATCCACCCAAACCAGGATCGATGTTGAAGTCTCCTACATCCAAGTCTAGACTTTGGATTGAGTACACCAGGAAGTTGATGAATATTATGATATTTAGATTGAATTCTACAGTAGGATACAGGCTAAACTAAGAAAAGACATTTTACATATTGAAGGAAAATATTTATTGAGCTGTTACCGAATCTGACAAAGATAATTATGATGAATAGTTCCAGTCTGGATCTGCAGTTATCCTCCCACATTTAATGAATGAGAAAAAGTGCCACCGGTCACCGAATACTTTTGCTTTGGGTTTCATATTCCTTCGCTGACTTATCACCAGTATCGACTGCACCTTTTGTTTTATTATAATGTAAAATAATGTCTGGTTTATAATCATTCTCAGCATCACTCACTTTATCATCTCTACGCATTGTGGATAATAGAATAACGGCCTTGGGCACGTAGGACACTAAGGTCTTGTTCTTCATGAAAGCAAACATGCCAGAATAGTAGGGCTTATTACTGGCAGGGAGCAGGTATTTCGGAATAAAGGTTTCTTCTTCAAAAGTTTATCAACCAACGGAAGACTAGAGAAAAAAGTATCCGTAGTTATTCCATAACCTTGTAGAATCTGTAGAATATTGATCATCGGCTTGAATAAAACCTTGTAGTATATTATTTTCGTCGCTGTCTTGAATAAGATCTTGTGATCATCGATTACATTAGTATCTTCTACATCACTTGCTGTATCACATAATGCCAAATCATCAAAATATTCATCATATTCATCTGTTTCAAGAATTCTCAAAACTTTGAACCAAAATTTGTGTATCGATGTCCTTTTATAGGCGGAATTGAACGCTAAGCAATTCTAATACAATTCACATTGCTGTCTGTGAATATAATACACGATGTTCTCAATACTCTGGGCAAGACACGACCATATAACAACTGACATGACTAATAATAAGAGTGCGGAAGAAATCTGGGGAGGGTTTGTACCCCTGCCGGTCTTCCTTGTCACTAAAAATTAGAAGGCGTACAGGGCTACATGTGTACCTCAATGTGGCTGATTAGTTTCAGTTTGTAGGATGTCCAATCAAATACTTCAGGTAGACAAATTTATTTTCGAAGTTATAACGTGATACACCTGTACCCCGCCTGGCCTTATGAAGGTTAATATTATTATTGAGTTTTGGGGTAATTCCGTTAGGATCCAAAGCATTCCATTATCCGTTTGCCTTCAAAAATGCTAAGTTTCATTGGTAACATATACGAGCACGAAAGATTCGATGAAAATCATTGCCTGAAGCGCGGGACAAGCATTGTGTGCCCCCCTCGACAAACAGTCTGACTACTGAATTTAAAAAATGGACAGTACTTGCGGGCGAATGTTTCTTAAGATAGTTATAATTTGCAGAACTTCAAATCAAGATCGTGTTGTTCTGACTAGGTGGTATTAGTAATTATTAACAGAACCAAATACTAATTTTTTGGAATAGTTACTGTTTGGCAAGGAATTCATAATGCTTCGCATTTGATAGAACATGTTATTTTTGATAATTCTTCAAATCTTATACAACGACTCCGCAAAAAGCGAACCACTCAAATAATATTGGTCTATCTTATGGTTCACTTCCCTCACTATAGATAGTA
Source organism: Endomychus coccineus (assembly GCA_958510875.1). Taxonomy (NCBI): domain Eukaryota; kingdom Metazoa; phylum Arthropoda; class Insecta; order Coleoptera; family Endomychidae; genus Endomychus; species Endomychus coccineus. Next base: position 218,689,364 of record OY294067.1, read on the forward strand.
TAAGGAAACTATTGTAATCGATCTAAAAAAAATCCGGATTTTCACGAAAATATTCGTTTTAAACATTTCTGAATCTGCGTGAAGACTGTGGAGACCATTGCGCCGTCCCTTGGATTTGAAATTTTACGAATCGCTCCATAGCTTGGTAGCTTCGTTGAAAATTTTCTGATTTTTCAAATGCATTTTATGGAATCATAATAACAACGATGTTTTGCAGGTTACAAATATATATCACACGCATATAAGAATATTTAAACTGCACAGGTGCCCGAAATTCTCGTCGCTGTTCATTTAACGTCTTTACCCTGTGATGGTAAATATTGATAATTCATGTGACAGCAAGTGTCAGTATAAAAGAAGGTTGTGAACAATTCCGAAAATCAACATGCCAACAGCTGTCAATATAACAAGTGAGGTGAAATACATTTTATTATAGAGCATTTGAATACAATTATTATATTTTCTATTTCTGGAATCATATAAATTTGACCAAGGGGATTGTTCTAAAGCAAAGTTGCTAACAAAGATGGGGAAAGCCACGTAATCATTTGATCAAAGCGTTATTACTATTTCCCCTTCTAGTATTGAAATTTTGTGCAGGTTTAGTTGCGTCATTATCGCTATTTAGTGAATAATTTCAGAGTTAGTGTCTTTGCTTGTAATGGAAGCAGTTTCAAGTAGCAGTTTTTTAACTTAGACATATTCATCTTCAGACCTGTTAATACTGTTATAATGATTCCTAACCGGTCATTGTGGCACAGATCGATTTCTTATTCACTATGAACAATGTCATCGATACCTAATATATGGTCCACCGTTTTAGGGAGTTTCAAAACCAACATTTCCAGATCATAAATGTTAAAAGTGGTTCTAATCTCAATTCGAGTTACCAGGAAGATGCCTGAAGTGATCATATACGTGAAGTGATCGAGTTTGAGCATCAATAGTTCTCTATAATGTATAATCCGAAAAGAGACTTGTGATGTCGGAGAACAGGTAATCAAGGAATTTCTAATTAGAATGGCTCAAATTTCCGCGAATCTATCAATAACCCACACCTTCCCTCACTTGTTTCAATTCTGAGAAATAAATGTTCAATGAAATTCTAGTTAGCTTCCACTACTCAACGGAGGTTGTGAGTGAGAGTCAGAGGGCGATAACCACTGGAGCTAGACATTCTCAAGATTTTAACGCCTCATACGGCTCGAATCGATTCTTCTCGGGATAAGTCGGGATAAAATCATCGACCATGGAAAGATTGCAATTATGAAAAGATAAAAAATATATTCTTTCAATCGTCTGCAAACTTAATATACAGTGAACATACTTCCAAACTAATATAGATATATTCAGAAACAAATCAGTTTCAGTTACTGAATAATTGTTATGTAAAACTAATTTGTCTTTCACACTGTCTGCAATTAGTCCTTCTTGAATACTCTCTGTATGAATTACCCTTCATTACCGTATACTTTTGTTACTCAGTTCCAAGCTGGATTTTATTTGCAAGGTAGAACTGGTTACACAGACGTATATAATATCAAAATGTATATTATTCATAAGAAGTAATAATTTGTCATTGTCCGTTCTCAGAGAGACAAATTCTGACTTATCCACTTGATGAGGGAGATGAACAGAAACGAAGTTCAAAAGTCAGCAAGTACCTAACCAAGAAGCTCAACTTGATCCGAAGTATTTATGACCAGCCTTGAAAATGTCACTGTGTCGTTAAAAAATTATTGTTAGCAATTAAGCTTTGCAGCTCGTATAAATTGAAATTTGTGTGTTCAATTAATTATTCTACATTTTTAATTAACTGATACGTAGACCACTACCTTCCTCTTCATACATTTCTTAGCACAATAACTCGCTTTTGGACACTTCTGCGGATTAAGTGTGAATATTTTCACTAGATATCACAAAAACTAACATAATAATATCGAAATATTACTCTATGTCACCGTAATCACAGTAATTATATTATATTGATGATCATTCGCACGAATTGAGCACTTAATGTTGTAAATATATGCCATAATAGTAATTTTTGTATCAAGTGCCTGAAATGAGTGTCTTTTCAATGGCATATGTGGATGTGTCATTGAAACACGAATTTCACAAGCGAAATACATACAATATTTTCTGTACAACTGTAACTTTTAATTAATAGGCTAAAATTCTATATTATAAATAAATAATCTCTATACAATTTCTCAGCTTTGAATTAACTTGATCTGTCGTTACTATAGAATAGGTTTGTTGCAGTGTTCACGTATCGATAGAAATGCAAGATTGTTAAATTTTTTCGACAGTTGTACAATAAAGGTATTTTTGTGTAAAGTGCATGACATTTTTTAATGGAATATGTGTTGATCAAAAATTTACTCGAACGTTTCATCAAAACACGAATTTCACAAACGAAATATTGACAACATTTTTTGTACAACTGTAACTTTGAACTTATCGGCAATATGTTATGAATAACATAGCATTAAAATTAACATGCTCTGTCGTTACTATAGAAATGGTTTGTAGCAGTGACAGTCTTACGAAAAAGTTTTTGCAAAATTGAAAAGGAGCATACATAAAAAAAAATTACTCATTCTTTATAATAATAAAGATTCTTGACCCAGTATGAATTATACATAAAAATTCTCGGGAAATAGGTCACATTAACACTTTGTTTTAAATATCCGTCTTTACGTACAATTCGGTCTCTCGACCATCATCAGAAGACTTACTATGTCAAAAAAGGAGTTTATTAAATCTAATTATAGCACAAGCGTCCATATTGCACAAATTTAATTTCAATCAAAAGAGCCCACGCCGTCGAAACGAACAGAACCACGAATAATCGAAATTGTATCGTCAATATTAAAGTATAAAAAATTTTTTTTGTAGTAAGAAACCACTATTCAGTGATATTCTTAAAATATACAAGTGCATGTTGGTATTCTCATAACAACTGAGAACGAAGTTATTTGTTGAGAACCTACTTTCGAACCAGATGTGTAAGATTTATGATATATTTAAGAAAGGTTTCAGACCTGTACTGGAATATTACTATTAACCATTCTTCCTAAAAACATTTTCAACAATTATAAAGACGTATGTAGGAATTTGCAAGAGATTTTATTTAATCAAAAATTAGTATAAATATGACTTAGATTTTGTGTATCTGTCCTATGATTTACAGAATTTGAATCCCGTTTTATGTGAATCATCTCCAGGATAGATCTTTTATAATAATTGGTTTCCTTAGTTGAGATATTAACATTTTTGTAATCAAATTGATGGTTATAATCAAAGCAGTGCTTAGCAAGGGCGGTGGATTTTCTGAGTTATTATTTCTTGTGCTATATTTATGGCCATACATTCTTTTTTGTAAATATTGTTTATTCCAGTATAGGTTCCATCACAATCTAGACAATTCAATGTATATACTGTGTGGGTTTGTTTATCTTTAGGTATTACAGGTTCTAGATTTGAGAAATATTTCCCAACACAGTTAGTAGGTTTATGCGCAACATTTATATCGTACTTTTTCAAACATTCCATGATTTTCTCTGAGGTCTCCGGAATGTATGGTAAATTTATAAAATTGTCTGTATTACCTTTTATGTTATACTTATATAACGAACCATTATAGATTTTGTTTATTCTCTCTTTAATGATAGGATTGAAGAAAGTGTTTGGGTGACCATTCAACGGGATTGAAGTGAAGATAACGTTGAGACCAAACTTCTTTAGTAACCCAAGAGGTTTTTATTTTTCCATCTGCATCATGCCTAATGTTCATATCTAGGAAATTTATGTTTTCGTTTGATTCTATTTCACAAGTGAATTGAAGTTTACAGTGGAAATTGTTAAATTTATCAATTACATATTGAATTTTATCGTTGGGAAGACACATAAGGCAATCATCTACATACCGTTTACAGAATACAGGCCGAAAATCTGATGAAGTCATAACAGATTCCTCTAGGCAATCCATAACGAGGTTAGCAATGGTGGCTGAAATAGGAGATCCCATTGCTGTGCCGAATATTTGTCCAAAATATTGCTCATCATACTGAAAGTATGTGCATTCTAAACAAAACTTGACAGCATTTATAAATTCCGATTGATCTAGAGGTGTGTGGTTTTCAATCTCAGCCCAACGTTTTTTGACGTTATTCAATGCCAAAACAACAGGTATATTTGTAAATAAGGAAACAACGTCCAAGGAAATCAGTTGATGGTTTACGGGTACGGATTGATTTTTCATAAATTCATTAAAATGCCATGAGTCTTTCACATATAAAAAATCAATCCGTACCCGTAAACCATCAACTGATTTCCTTGGACGGTGTTTCTTTATTTACAAATATACCTGATGTTGTTTTGGCATTGAATAGCATCAAAAAACGTTGGGCTGAGATTAAAAACCACACACCTCCAGATCAATCGGAATTTATAAATGCTGTAAATTTTGTTTAGAATGCACATACTTTCAGTATGGTGAGCAATATTTTGGCCGAGTATTCGGCACTGCAATGGGATCTCCTATTTCAGCTACCATTGCTAACCCCGTTATGGAGTGCCTAGAGGAATCTGTTATGTGTTCATTAGATTTTCGGCCTGTATTCTTTAAACGCTATGTAGATGATTGCCTTATGTGTGTTCCCAACGATAAAATTCAATACGTAATTGATAAATTTAACAATTTCCACTGTAAACTTCAATTCACTTGTGGAATAGAATCAAACAAAAACATAAATTTCCTAGATATGAACATTAGGCATGATGCAGATTGAAAAATGAAAACCTCTTGGTTTACTAAAGAAGTTTGGTCTCAACGTTATCTTCACTTCAATTCCGTTGCACCAGCTTGTTATAAAAAAAGTGTCATAAACAGCCTCACAGACCGCGTGATAAATTGTCCCACGCAGAGGACCGTCCCAAAAATTTGTAAATTGTTCGTAATACACTAGAAATGAATGGATACACAAAAACTTCCTTCAATCCAGTCATTAAAGAGAGAATAAACAAAATCTGTAATGGTTCGTCATATAAGAATAACATAAAAGGTAATACAGACTATTTAATAACTTTACCATACATTCCGGAGACCTCAGATAAAAACAAAGAAATGTTTGAAAAAGTACGATATAAATGTTGCGCATAAACCTACTAACTGTGTTGGCAACGATTTCTCAAATCTAAAACCTGTAATACCTAAAGATGAACAAACCCACACAGTATATAAATTGAATTGTTTAGATTGTGATGGAACCTATACTGGAATCTCGAAACAATATTTACGAAAAAGGATGTATGGCCATAAATATAGCACAAAAAATAATAACTTAGAAAATTCCACCGCCCTTGCTAAGCACTGCTTTGATTGTAACCATCAATTTCATTACAAAAATGTTGATATCCTAACTAAGGAAACCAGTTATTATAAAAGATCTATCCTGGAGATGATTCACATAAAACGGGATTCCAATTCTGTAAATCATAGGACAGATACACAAAATCTAAGTCATATTTATACTAATTTGATTAAATAAAATCTCTTGCAAATTCCTACATACGTCTTTATGATTGTTGAAAATGTTTCCAGGAAGAATGCTTAATAGTACAGGTCTGAAACCTTTCTTAAGTATCTCATAAATCTTACACATCTGGTTCGAAAGTAGGTACTCAACAAATAACTTCGATCTCAGTTGTTATGAGAATACCAACATGCACTTGTATATTTTAAGAATATTACTGAATTGTGGTTTCTTACTACAAAAAAATTTTTTTATACTTTAATATTGACGATACAATTTCGATTATTCGTGGTTCAGTTCGTTTCGACGGCGTGGGCTCTTTTGATTGAAATTAAATTTGTGCGATATGGACGTTTGTGCTATAATTAGTTTTAATAAACCCCTTTTTTGACATAGTGAGTCTTCTGATGATGGTCGTGAGACCGAAACGTACGTAAAAACGAATATTCAAAACAAAGTGTTATTGTGACCTATTTCCCGAGAATTTATGTATATAATTCTTTATAATCTATCCCTTCCGAGAAAATATACAAGAAATTTAATGCATTTGATAAACACGTAAATGACACAACCATTTACATTTGACTATCACAGTACAAACTTTTTGAAAGTTGTAAAGAATAATGTTTGATTGAAGTTTGATACCAGGAAGTATACATATTAGTGTGATAGAATTAGCTTTTTGGAGTTTTTAATTCTGAGTTCTTAGAAAAAAATTGCTTCAAGTAGATAATTATGGTACAAATTGAAGGAACTAAAATCGAACACTTTTTAATCGTCGCAGCAGGTCCAAAAAAATGGCCAAAAACAGGTTTTTCGCGTCGGACATCGTTGGATAGAGTTAAAAAAAAGCTTTTCATAATCTTATGCGCCGTGAAAAGACGGAAAAAATGAGCTGCTAATGAATCCGATTGAGCCAACGGTGACCCCGCAAATTACAAAAAACCATCGATTTTGCTTGAAATTTCAAATACTCATAACTCTTGATCTTTCAAAGACTAAGAGCTGAAATTTAGATAGGTTGTAGCTTTTGTGCCCGTCAAGTACGATTGCACGATCAACAAACAAGATCGGATTATACGTTTTGCAAACCGCAGCTTAATGCCATAAAAAAGTTGTGGTGCGGTAACGGGCTATTTTTTAAGGAATTATCTTCTTCAATAGTTGATAAACAGCTTATCAACTTCTTATCTCTCGTAAAAGTTGCCACCGAGCTAACCAACGCACACTCTACCGCACTCAGCTAACCGGCGTTTTCAAGCGTATGGGTTCAAAATGCAAACGCTCGTAAAAAACAACAATATCTCGGGAACTTCTGCTCGAGAACCGATGTCTTGTTTCAATCCGTACTACCATTCAATAATAATAAGATTGCGCGTATTTTCAAACTTCTAGTAATGTCGTACTCTAAAAAATACATTGCGTTATTCGATCTATTCATTATTACTATTTATCCGCTATCTTCGGATGTGTATGGTATTTTAACATATTTTTTATTGTAATATATCAAATGACGATAAAAAGTAATACAAAAAATTTGAAAAGTCACATTGATAAAACCTATTAAGTACATATCGTACTAAAAAATTGAGTGTAAGTAGTAATATACGAAATTTCTCTCACTTATAGCATGTAAAACATTACAAAATATTTTGTTATTTACTTCAGTTCCCGAGATATTGTTATTTTTCACGAGCGTTTGCATTTTGAACCCATACGCTTGAAAACGCCGGATAGACGAACGAGCTGCTGTAGAGTGTGCGTGGCCTAGCGCGGCAGCTCTCCCTTCCACGCGCGCCACACAGCCAAACGCACGAAATACCATTATTTAAAATGATTGTTTTAGCAATTTTCAAGAAAGATGAGAGACTGAAAATTTGGCAAGTTGTTCAGTAACTATTGAAGAAGATGATCTCGTGAAAAAATAGCGCGTTACGTCACCACAACGTTTTTAGGTCAATTTTACAAAAGTGCTTTTTTTTGCATTAAGCTGCGGTTTGCAAAAAGTGTACATACTGTTATGATTTCATTTCATGAACAATAAAAATTTAAAAATAATAACTTACCGAACTTTGAAAATCAGAAAAGATCAAATAAAAGATATTTATATGGAATTAAAAACAATAGTAAAAGCTAAATAATAGTTAGGATATTAAAATTAACAATGTAAAACATAATAAACAACAATGTAATAGAATAAGCAGTGATAAACAAGAACTTTAGTGAAAGTAAAGAAACGTACTGTGTAACGAAGGCAGAAATCATAAGTAAAGTGATTACAAAACTATCATGAGATAGTACAAAACATTGAATAATGTTATAGATATAAGTTAGGATTAGTAAATTTGAGTTATGTAATGTTAAAAGAATGTTATTGATATAATATAGTATGTATTAGATTTAAGAATAAGTAACTGTCAAGAAAACCATAAATATGGGAATAATCATATTAATAATAACCCAATCATAGGTTATATTATACCAAAGTGTGGGGAAAAATGTAGGCAATATTAATTTAAAAAGAAGGAATTACTATCAATTAAAATAAGTTGAAAATCTTCAATAATTCAAAAATTATAGAATACTAAATTCTGATTGGTCGAGACGAATTCCTTAGTGTCAGGCTGCTAACAATGAGTACTTATGTCAGTTTAACAACAATTAACTTGGCATTCTTGATATGAAAAGTAAGCACCTCATTGGTTAATTACGAAAATGCTTGGCGTCGGTTTTGAAGGCCTATAAAAGGCATCTGAGGACGGGTCAGGTCAGTTTTGCATTAATATCCAAGCAGAGACTGTGCTTCTCTGGCAACTCACCAAAATTTTCTAACCTAAGTTTATAAAAATAAACATCAGTGAACGCAAGTGTTCCAAACTTCGATAAGTTCCAAATAACCGAAGTTAATAAAATTTATTAAAAGTCAACGAGTGTTCCAAGTATCTAAATCAAGTAAAAGGTTGTAATAACCTCCAATTTATAAGAAGTATCCAACGATTGCCATTCTTCAATATAATTTCAATAAAGCATCGAAAAGTTTTATGTCTTATCTAAAAGAATAAAAGAAAGTATTATAAACAGTTCTTGATTCTCAAGAAGAAGTAACCAAAATTAGTTACCTGTGATTATCGTTAAATAGCATAGTATTGTGTAAAAAGTGAATCAACGAAATTAAAAAGAAGTAAATTGAACATTGCCAACATTGTTAAACACACTTTTGGATATTATCTAAACGTAAGTTTGTTTATCATTTCTACATCATATTATCCGTATTATCTGTAAAGTAAAAGGAATATTGTTGATTACAACAGTATAAACAAATATTAGTTGTAAAAGTGATTTTAAGGTTATATCATAGATCTTGTAAAACATAAAATTCAATTACCCGAGATAAAGAAGAGTCATAGAAATTAAATATTGTGAAATTCAAAGAGCATTGTGTTTAATTCCATATGAAATTATTCTATAGATAAACTTCAGATAAACTTCAAAAGTTCAAAAACTTCATAAACATTAATTCAAAGTTCAAATACAATCAAATTAAAAACATAAAAAGCTAGCCGGTAGAATCAAAATATAATTATTAATAACAAATAAAAAAATACACAGTAAGAATTATATTAACAATTTATAAACTTCAACTCAACAAAATAAACTCATAAGAATTTAGTTGATAATTGTCATCACAACGTGGGGCAAAATAAAACAGTAAGAGTATTGTCTTAACAATACGATCATGCTGAAATTCTGTGTGGTACTTGGTGGGCATAAAAGCTACAACCTGTTGAAATTTCAGCTCTGAATCTTAAAAAAAAACGAGAGTTACGAATATTTGAAATTTCGAGCAAAAACGATGGTCTTTTGCAATTTGCGGGATCATCGCTGGTTCAATCGGGTTCATTTGCAGCTCATTTTTTCCGTCTTTTCACGGCGCATGAGAATATTTTGAAAGCTTTTTTCCTTTTAACTCAATTCGACGATGTCCGACGCGAAAAACCGGTTTTGGTCATTTTTACCATTTTTTTTGGACCTGTTGCGACGATTAAAAAGTGTTCGATTTTAGTTCCTTCAATTTGTATCATCATTATCTACTCAAATAAAATTTTTTCTCCGAACTCAGAATTATGCTAAAATTACCGACATTTATTGCTAATTCGATCATAGTATATTGAAAAACAATTGAAATGAGTTCATGATCAAATTTTTCCCAATCTTCCAGAACTTCATAATAATCTGATTCAATCATAACCAAATTCATGTATTATTTTCTCTCACCTATTTAATAGAAGAATTCTGACATTATCTGACGAATCTTTCAAATTAAATCAACAGAATTATTTGAGTCATTAGTGGAGTAAATCTGGCAAATGGTTGGCGAAAATTTCACGATGCTTAGCGACCCGGTGGAAAATGTTTGTTGTGGTACCAGTAACAACCCCCTGGAATTTCTATTTCCCACCCTTTTTTTTTTGCCAAAAAGGGGTTTTTTGACATTTTTAAGAATAGTTTAGCAAAAAAAAATTAATGTCTCTGCTTTGCAAGAAAATGTAGGTATTCGCATATAGTTCCATGTCATGGAACTAATTTTATCAATTATTTTTTTTCCGGCCTATATTGGCCATTTTGGTTAATTTGAGATAAATCGAATGACGTTCACGTGAGGAGCGCGTAGCTGGCGAGTTAGAAAATTGCAAACTGGTTGTACCTAATACGGCTTTACGACGACTTTTCGCGTGCCTTTTTCGCTCGATGTGGCTAGATTAGCCTCTAATTAAAATAGAAACAGGTACTCTCAGGTCTCAGCTACATGCTTCTAACGTGCGACGTACCAAAGGGAATTTTCTAACTACTAAAATATACCCAAAGCAGGTGAAAGCTAGCGGCCCACAGCAGAAAATACTTTATTACAACTGGCGCCGCTCGCACGGGGCACGAAACGGCTCCAACATAACAAGACCGAGGTTATATGTATAAACTCTAACTGACGCGTAGCGAGCTGCTCGATGGAAACGTCAGAATGATTACGTTCGTAGCTAATTACATAGGCTGTCTGGCGTTCATGCAATTGTGTTTTCATACAATTTGAACATTCTAATTTCGATAGGCCACGTGAAAATCCCGGAGCCTAAAGCGTTATCCACTTCTGAGCCTAAATTAATTAATTTGACACAAGTTTTGGGGATATTAATACAGAAAATGGCCAATATAGGCCGAAAAATGAATAAATAGAAACTGTGTTCCATGACATAAAACTATATGCGAATACCTACATTTTCCCGCAAAGCAGATCCAGGTCGGATGTGAATGACATGAGATATCTTGATCTGAAAAATAACTAAAAAATTGACTTTAAGTCGAATTTCTGGAAAAATATCCAATATTTTTACTTGAAATTCGAAGGGGAGTTTTGAGACTATAACACCTATCTTCAATCCAAATCGGTTGAAAAATTACCTAGTTAGTCGTTACGCAAGATTCCTTGCATATATGAGTATATCTATATCTATTACGGAGAGGACGGAGGTCGGATCAACTTGAAATTTGGATTGGGAGTTCCTTGGATATTGACAATAAAAGGGTTCTACTTTGGTTTCTTAATTTTCAATACAACCAGAGATATTGATTTTTTTTCTAAACTACCCTTAAAAATGTAAAAAAAAAACTTTTTGGCCAAAAAAAAGTGGTTGCACCCACTTTGGGAAACAGAGATTCCAGGGGGTTGTTATTAGTTCCCTAACAAACACTTTCCATCGGGTCGCTAAGCATCATAAAATTTTCGCCAACCTTGCGTTTTTTCTCACCAGATTTACTCCGCTACATCTACACATGTGAAGGTAATAATATACTTTCTTAGGTATTTAATTCATGGAGAACATATTTTAATGTAAAAAACAGGACATTCATGTTATCTGCTCCGCAAATATTGATCAATTTAATGAATATCAATTTGATAATTGGCCGCATACTCCATGAACAGTTTCTCATGATACATTTCTACATACTATCGATCCAATGTTTTTTGCAGTTTTGGGCTGAAGTCACAATGCATTGATCATATACATCTAGGTATTCTTTTCTCAAATACATGGAAACACTAATTTATTAACTGAATAATTTTTGATCAAGTTAGAAATAAACTATCGAAACTTCAAGAGCAAGATCTATGATATTTCCAGTAGAAATATGAAACATAAATAATTAGAATAAGTAGACCATACATCTACAAATGACTTCTTGTTATTCGAAATTTACTGAACTGAATAAAAGTATCACTAAAGCGGGCTGTAGGCCCTGAAAACAGTGCAGTTCCCATTTCCACCATTTCATTTTCTATACTTTGACTACACGAAAGGAAAACCTATAATAATCGAAGAACATCGTGTGAGCCACCGATGAAATGTAGGGAGAGGAGATAGTCATTCAAATTTTCCTTGAAGATTTGGGAGCTAAAGGAATGAGGAAAGACCTCACTCTATGCAAAGAGCACCACAACTTCGCCGTTCTATCGAAAAATTAATTCTGGTAGGGAGAAGTTCGGCAGGTCTCCAGTTTGACAGTGAATGGGTGACAAGCTGAATATCAATAAAGTTTGCCTACCTGGAATCTCTCGTGATAGAATAATAGACGAGGTTTCTGATGAATACCGAAATATCTATGGCAAAGGGAAATATCGCCTATATTTCTACGATGTTCTAGAGAGGTCAATGAATTCATGAGTGTGACATCATCAATCAGACGAATAGCTTCTCTTCTGGATAGAATCCAAGAGCTTCAGCGTATTTTCGATAGCCAATTTCCAAACATGTTAACAGTACTTCAGAATAGGTCGAATTTGTGCTCTGTAGATGTCGAGAAGCTGCCTGAAGGTGAAGTATCTCTTGGCACGGAATATAAAACCAGGTTTTTGTGAAGCAGTTTTCGCAATAGAACTCACATGATCATCTCATGAGATGGTGTTTTTGGTGGTGATCCGGAACACGGATATGGAAGACTTCATAGGAAAAGGTGCAACTGACATAATCATATTAAGGATTTGCCTCTCTGGAGAAGATGCAAGCTTGCGTTTTGGATGCATTTAACTCTACTAGATTGCCAGATTTCCATTAATTGCGTCAACCTGTCTCTGTCGCGCTCCTCAGCGTTCATTGGATGGCATATGGCTCTGAATCACAAAATGATATGAAGTGTACCATCATCTGCGGAGCTGTCGACGGAACAGGTGGTTACTTCCAATAGATCGTTCATATGAAGCAGAAGCAAAGCTGGTGCCAAGACGAATCCTTGTGGAACACCAACGTTAATATCGAAGGATACTCCGTCAACCACCACATGGAGAAATCTGTCTGAGAGAAAACTTGATAGTGAGTCTCAAAGTTGAGGTGGTAAACCGTATGACAGAAATTTCGCAAGAAGGTCTTAGTGTCGGACTTGGTCGGTCAAATGGTTTGGAAATATTCAATCCTACAGCTAGATTTTCCCCATATTTTTCAATAATTCCTCTCTAGGTAATGGATGAGCTTTTTGTTCACTACTTTCTCCTTCATTTTAGAGATCACAGATAATAGTGCAATGAGCCTATGGTTATTAGGAATGGTTTTATTTCCAACTGGAAGGAAACACACCAAGTTTGTATGAAACGGTGAACAACCTGTATGAAACTGGTGTTGATTCTGGCGCACATTTCTTGAGAACGACATCAGGAATTCCGCCTAGCTTTTTTGGTATTGAGATCAAGCACACTAGCGAAAGACTATTTCAGGAATATGGCTATCGATGGCAGCAATATTAAGAGGTCCTTCCCTTGTGGATTCAAAGTGGAATTTGCTGCAAACATTCCAGCATAGAGGTTATCATTTTCTGGAGGTATAGTAGCTATTTTGCCATCACCTTCGGCTAGGGAAAGGGATGTACTGGAAGTGAAATGTCTACATTACATAACTTCCCTCGCACTAAATATAGTGACGGATGTGGAAATGAATTCACATCAGTAAGCGACGAATCCATAGATATACAAATCAATTCGTTTCACACATTCCCAAATCGAACTATTGTACTTTTGGAGACCTCTCTCACATTTTTCCAAAAAAGCTAATGCAAATCACTATAATGAAAACATAGAATATGCAAAAGTAGTAGTGATTCCATGGTGGAGGTCACAACTTATGTATGAAATTCTTTCCAAACATATTTCCATGAACTTGTTTCTTATTATAATGTTATTCCATTGGGTTAATTAATTTTTCATTCCTGGATTTACTCATTCCAAGAGTCCGCTCAGAATGTCCTCAAGTATGGAAATATATTGGATAAGTGGAGATAGCACCACAATAATGAAAAAGTTGCAATTTAGAAGCGATATTCGATTGACCATTGATTGACTATCCGTCAATAGTTTAATTTGAACATCCACTTTCATGGATAACAACGAACTCATGAAATTTGGAGATTTCAATTGTTTTTCGCGATTGACCATCGTTTTGTTATCATTGCTCATGAACAATGGTGACAAGTTCATATTTTGCGGAAAACACATCAAGAGATTCATTGGTGGTGGAATCAGATGACCATCTATGAAATAGGATTTCCCATCTTTTGGAATTTCAAACAATTTTACTTTAACTAATTCACAAAAAAAGTGATTGTTTCCATGAAAGGCGAGGCTAATTTTCGAATTTTCGTCATACTTGTTTAATTATACTGAAGATGGCATCATTTTTCCATATATTGTGTTTTCCACAAAATGTTAATTTTTTATATTTTTTTTATGTGCAAACAATAATATTTATGGGCATTCTTGATGGTCAAACGATGGTCCATAGAGAAAAATGATAAGATACTGACATCATACTGACTCATAGATAGGTTGTCAGTCAGCGTGCACTCAGAATAGTTTGAAAACATTTTCTTTTCAACTATTTATGTTATTACGGAACTGTTGATGAAGATTAATAGTCATTCGATCGTCAATCGAAACCTGCTTTATAATTGCATATTCTTATTCATTTTTATAGTGCTAACTTCACTTGCTGAATAAATCAAATCTGTTTCAAGTATAATTGCTAGGTAGAGGAAGCGGAATACGACATAATGAACAATTAATCCTGAACTATTAAAAGAGAACGTGAAGTCAACGCAAGCTTCTCGGTTGCAAAATCTTGTTTCGTTAGACATATATTTTATAATACGGAATGATCAGTATGCGACTTGCATAGCCTGAAATCCTTTTTGTTCCAGAAGAGACACACACACACATGCAGACAAAGGCCGTAGATGGAACTGGAGCAAGTGCAATCATCCCTCATCAGTATGAGCGGACACAAACCGGAGTTAAACGAGCCAACAATGAGAGCGTTTGAAAAGCTAGAAAAGTAGCGGCGACCAGTCTGGCGGCTTCCTTCTCCTGCGGAGTGCGTGAGTGACCCGTGCATTTGGTGCGTGAGTCGCGGTTGTCATGAAGAACGTCATATTTCACAGTCGGTTTTATTAAAGTGCACGCTCCAAAAGTACACGGACACTGAGATTATATCCCTTTTGATCAAGAATCATCATCATGAGCGGTAATTTTTATTGTGGATCTCTACTTTTTGCAACTTTTTGTTCTTGTCCCTTATATTATTTGAAACCATATTTATGAATATAAGAACTTCACTATGATTGATTATTTTGATATGAAAAGGAATCTCTTTACTTTGTTTTCACCAAATATCTATGTCAACATATCATTAAACAAAGATACATACTAATAATGAATGAAACAAATATTGAGTCATGGTGTAAAAAAAATCCTTTCTAAACTTGAATGAAATAACTATTAATAGTTTGATTTTCACTAATTTAGTGAAATTAGTGAAAATCGAATTTCTGATGGTTAGCTTATCTGAGAAACAAACTTAATTCACGTGTAAAACTAGGTAGAATAATTGAGTTCTGTGAAAATGTGGAATTTGGAGATATTCTACAAATTCTATCATGATGATATTCAGTTGAACTATAAAAGAAGCAAATGAGGGGAAGAACTTGCGTATACAGAACTAATTAACCTTGAAGTGTAGAATGGAATATAGTCATATCATCAATGATCTACTATCCTTTCAGAGGCTTATATTTACAAAAATATGAAAATCTAACAGGACCAAAGTGTTATAATTGATGAACACCCTGGACTAGAAATCCAGTAAAGTGGGCTCGAGTCCCGCCTATGGTTCAATCTTTTACGTTTATTCATCTTTATAATCCTATGTTGAATTAGGTAAGTCATCTTCATAATTCAGAAAATTTAATTCTATATCTCTTGATTTACCTACACGAAATTGTGGCCAATTACACAAAGAAACTTTAAACTTGTTTATACTTAACCAGAACATTTCTCAGTCAGATCTATTGAAATATATAAGAACTGGGATGCTGTCATTGAATTAGTACTGTCAAGTAATTGCCAATCATAGCACTATTTCAACCTGCAATCCACATATCAAAACGACTGAACTTTAGATGAATGTGCTACCATAGATCTATGGTAGGGCATCGAATCGCATTGTGTTCATCAATGATCTACTATCCTTTCAGAGGTTTATATTCACGAAAATATAGAAATCTAACGGAACCAAAGTGGTGTAATTGGTAAACACTCTGGACTGGAAATCCAGTAATGTGGGTTCGAATCCCGCCTACGGTTCAATCTTTTACATCTATTCATCTTTATAATCCTGTCTTAATTTATCCAAGTTATCTTCATGATTCAGAAAATTTAATTCTATATCTCTTAAGTTACCTACACGAAATTGTGGCCAATTAGGTGAAGAAACTTCAGACTTGTTTATACTTAACCTGCACATTTCTCATTCTGTTCTATTGAAATACATAAGAACCGGGATGCTGTCATTGAATAAGTACTGTCAAGTAATTGCCAACCATAGCAATACTTTAACCTACAATCCTTATTTCAAAACGACTGAACTTTAGATGAATGTGCGTGAATAGTTGATCTATGGTAGGACATCGAATCGCATTGTGTTCATCAATAATCTACTATCCTTTCAGAGGTTTATATTTACAAAAATATGGGAATCTAACGGGACCAAAATGGTGTAATTGGTAAACACCCTGGACGAGGAATCCAGTAACGTCGGTTCGAATTCCGCCTATGGTTCAATCTTTTACGTTTATTCATCTCTATCATCATATCATATAACTCTGTAATATATTATGTCTTTGCCTAATTAGCCACAATTTTGCTTAGGTACATTGAGAGATATAGATTTAAATTTTCTGAATCATGAAGATAACTTAGATAATTTAAGATAGGATTATAAAGATGAATAAACGTTAAACATTGAACCATAGACGGGATTCGAACCCACATTACTGGATGTCTATTCAGGGTGTGCGCCCACGCGCGCACACACACACACATACATGATTGTTACGTGATTGAATCCAAATCACAAATATGTATGTATCTAAGTAGTATTTTGCTCGATTGAAATACTTCCCTTACACTAGGTATATACTACGTATAATGAGGGAAGTGAAGGTAATAGTGCAAAATCAGCCTTAGCCGAACATATTCTAAATACAGTTCATCCCCTTTTTCTAGTAAGTTTATCACTCTTGAAACACATATCTTTCAAGAAGGACTCAAAAATTTAATTTTAACTGTTACTTATGTATGAAATATATACGACAAATTCAGGAACAGATTATTAGTATAGCTATTCA
Source organism: Endomychus coccineus (assembly GCA_958510875.1). NCBI lineage: Eukaryota > Metazoa > Arthropoda > Insecta > Coleoptera > Endomychidae > Endomychus > Endomychus coccineus. Next base: position 218,706,622 of record OY294067.1, read on the forward strand.
TGAAGGCTGGATCATTGTATTGTTGACAAGGTGTCCATATCTTTGAGGTGTCCCATGTGCCATGCATATTTCCAAATCTGGGGAATTAAAGAAGGCAAAATAGGTTAGGAAAACTTCAAACTAATAATAAAAAATTAGACGATATCTCACAAAAATAATAATTTTTTCGAAACTTTATCCTCATCGACTTATTGCTCCGTTCGAATCTTGAAATTCTTGCATCCAGTGTATTCCTTATCGCTTTTGTAAATCATTTTTATCAAAGTTCAGGATGTATACATCCTCCAATTTTGCTGGTGCTCCTGTATCATAGAACTGAGATACTTACTACTATTTACATCAATAATTGTTGACCTACCCGAAATAGAATGTTGGACACAATTGAGCATACCTATCTTAATTTAGTTTCAGTGAGAACTTTTCTTTTTATTGCACCTACTGACTTCTGCCTTCTTATCCGGGAAAGTTCTTTCATGCAACTTTTGTGTTTAAACTTCAAAACACTTGGAATCCGAAAGAATCTAACATTGCCTCTCATTCCATTACTCCTACAAAACAACGCAACGAAATGAAGGCATACTAATTTACAAATCAATAAATAAGCATTCCACACTCGACTTCTCACGAAAATAAAATGAGGTGATACCACAGTGAAACACACTTTGTTTACCCTGCGGCAGACATTGGTCAGCTGATTGTGAAAGCTCTATGTCTCTTTACAGTCAGCAATATGAATTTAACATAATACCATTCAGTTGTCATGCGTTTGCGGCCATAGCCAACTATTTGTACAGCCACTTGATACATAATTTCATATTATAAGGTTATTTAAATAAATTCCCCCATACAATTCCCGATACTTTCTAGACTAGACGGACTATAATAGCTAACATAATATAATAAAATGAGGTAACCCACACTTAACTTTCAATATTTTAACAGGTGGAGACTCCAACACTTGGAATGCGTATCACAGAAGTAACAAAGGAAAGGCGTAGTAAAGGTTAAGTGAACTATAAAGCTGCACCCTGACATGCGACCTAAAGTGGGATAATTATGGCGGTCGGCATGGGTACTATCAGCCCATCAGCGGACAACGTGGCTATCGTCGGTCTCCTGTTGCTTTTGGATTTTCCCCTCCTTGCACCTGCATTAGAATTAGGTAAATTACATTGTTTTATTCCATTTATCACCCCGTGTAACGAAATTGACGCCAAACATAATGATATACAAACATTTTTACGCAACAAACGTGATGCTGAATAATTTAGTTCTTGCGAAGGTTTGTCATTTGTTTCTTTTTGGAGAAGATGTGCACTGCGATCTGGGGTAGTTTTGCATTTCCTCAAAATAATAACTGAAATGCAATTTGACTAATTTGACTCTAATTGATTCGGAGGACAACATAATTTCATACCCACTCTTGTTTTAAACGTCACAACCCTCCCTCATCAATCGAAACAGGTTGAAAAATACTACGTCGGTAATATTGTTTGCAAATATTAACACGAAGTATTTTATTCTTTTGATATTTCGATCATGAGATGATTAAAAAGTAAAAAAAAAATGCTCCTGATTATTTACATAAAGTGTTGAAGTGAAGCAGTTTTTGTAAATAGGGTTTTGCCCAGTAGGTTGATGTTCTCAAATTCGAACAAACAAAAAGTATTAAAATATACATACCACACTGAGAGAAAAAATATTTACCACTATATTACAATTGCATATTATTTATATAATTGTTATATACTATTGGCGCAAAATAAAGAGTTTTTTATGAGTATACAACAAGTATTTCGGCAAATTTAATAAGCCGTGTAGCTTCTATTAAAAGTTCTTCTCATACCATTTATATAACCAACTCCGTTAAATTTTTTACAGTTGTATAACAATTATATAAATAGTTCAATACCTCAAATGCCGATCGTCTTATTTCAAATATCAATGTAAGTGACCACTATGGAACGTTATTTAACAGAAGTTCTGCTATTGTATACCAATAACACAGCTTTCGAAGACAAATTTCAAATTGTATTACCTTCCCCAGAATTTATGTTTTAGATCTTTACATAAATACAATTACCTAATTGCGCCAAGTATCAGTTGTATTATGCCAAGTTAACAGAAATTTCGAGGTTATAGAACAGTTTTCAAGCCATATATAACCACTTGTTTATTTCCTATATACCTTGAAACCACCGTTATATAATAATAAGCAACTAGTTACATACATAAATTATAGGCTAATGTTCTAACTGAAACAGTTCAGCAGTTTCTTGAAAATACCTAGATAATAAATTCAATACCAAAATGAATAACTTTGTATAAAAACAAACTTATAAAATGAAATATATATTTGAAGGGAGATATTTAGTTTTAAGATAGGTTCATCATCCGTCAATAAATTATGCTTGGTCACTTAAAACTGATTATTAGAGGTAGTCAGGGATTCAATTGCAGAATTAAAAACTATTTTCAAAAAGAAACTAAAATTTTCGAAAAAAACAATATTTTTATATAATGAACAACCTTAGGTAAATTAAAATGTGTAATCTGCATCAGCTGTAAGATATACCCTTACATAATAATATGTAGCTTTGATTTAACGTAATCCTTCAAAATCACAACAAGTGAAAAGAAATTAATCTTTATTAATAAAATAGACATTACCTACATATGTTTTGAAATATACCAATATTAACCTTAACTCTATGACTAAGACTATTATAAGGACAGTGTACAAATTGGGGAGAGGTGAAAATGTTGAATAATTTTACACAACTAGTTATACATCAACTACATAGGGTGAATGTTCAAAACTTCCCAGTTCTTCTTCTGTTAAATCAAATGCGTCAAATAACTCCATTTTTGCATCAATTACAGGTGCCTTTTCATGTAGCAACATGCTTTCAGCTCTATGCAAGATCATTGAGTATTGTATTGACCAAGCCGCCGCGGTGTCACTACCAGTACTACCACCACCAACTTCCACTAGCAAATCACAAGAATCGAACAATCACAGCCACACTTTGTATTTTATTTCTATCTCCAATCATTTTGATAAGTCTTGACTATTTAACTTTCTCATCGAAATATCATTCATCTAGGCAGCCACATGCAGGAGACCGGAACGTGAAGATGTACGCAATTTCATTGGTTTCGTGGTTATAGTGCATGAATTAAATTATCATCACAGATCAAACAAATTTATACAAACCGTGGTTCTACAGTAAAACCACTGTTTTTCTTATATTATCGAATTGAATTAAATCAATTAAGGGCAAACTAACTTGAGGCAACCATAATGTAAATTTTGTATACTGATCATACAATATTCTCGGTACGAATATCGTTTTACTAGATCAATTAACCAAATATATAGGGTGCAAAAATAAAGTATTCACAGGTAAAGTGTTATATACACATTATATTCCATAGTGTAGAAAACGTTGCTTTTTTATGGCAATGTAGAGAATTTGAGTTTAAAAAGAAATATCTTTATGAGTATGCAATATAGTATTATGGTAAGTAACCTCGTGCCAAGATAAAAGTTGTATAAGGTCATTTCTCTCAGTGTAGTCGATCATTTATCATTCTCCGAAATAGAAAAGTTAGCAAGAAAAGGAAAGTGTGCCAGAAGCTATTTTTTGAATGTCATAAAACTCAGCTTAATTGAAACTTGTATGAACTCTACATCAGTAGACAGGACAAAATTAAAGATCAATCATGGGTTGTAATACATTACTCGTACTCGTCCTAAAGAATGGGTTATCTATAAGAAGCGACGCCGAGCGACTTCTCTGATCAATCGCCACTAGTTTCAATGGCCTCGAAGCAATTGACCCTTTGAACCCACTAAAAGTGAATGTCCAAAATTTCCTGATACAAGCAAAGAAGTGCGTGATACCGATTTTTGGTGCCCGTGATGTCAGATGTGATTTAAGCCCTTATTTCAAAAACGACATTGTAAATATAAACTGTTAAAAAAACTAATTTCAAGGAGTGACTTCTTTGAAACAGGCTTAAAAGTACCTTCGATAACATTTGAAATATCGATGCAAATGAATCCAAATTTGAAATGAACAGTCACAACATAAAAGTTGGATCTATTATACGATAGACCAAGTTTCGGTTCCCTATATTGAACAGTGTCTATCAGTTCCGAACAGATATTTCGCTCTCACATCAGCTCTTCAGCGGAACGAGTCAGACGATGAAGTCACTAATAAATTTTGGATACACTATATTACTAAAATAAGAAACAATCACCGTTATCTACTAAAAATACTGTTGAAGTACTGAGGACTTTCATCTACCAAATAGCCATCGGCGGGGTAAGCTGAGTTTACTCTGATGAAGGCTGGTCCAAACCGTTTTTGGTAGATAAGTGTGATTGTTTCTTATCCACAATGGTGAAGTTACTATTCAATCATCACCGGCAGGTGAATCAACAGTGACTACATCGTCCGGCTCGTTCTCCTGAAGAGCTCATGTGAGATCAATACAGCTGTCTGGAACTGAAAGACATGTTGTGGAAGTTTAATATGGAGAAACAAAACCTTGTGTATCGAATGATTTCAACACGAAATGTATTTGTATTCACTATGGAAATCTATTATATTTGCACAATAACATAAAAACGATAATTCAATCAATTTGCTTGTTAAGAAAATTAATAATAGAATCAAACTTCAGATTCAACCAAATCTAGCTTAGAAAGAACATAACCATGCGAAGGTAACAAAGTATCGACGATGGATATTTAAACTGAATGTGATGCTTTATTTCGGTTTCCTTTTCCAGTTTTCTCTTCTAATAGATTACATTACTTTTGCTCAATCTATAGTTTGCATAGGCAGCAACTCTGTAAAATCACGAAGCAAGAGAAACATAAGGTCCATTTTTCCCGTAACAGTTATTTAATAATAATGACGATATAATGAATTTATGCAATGAAGATACAATTGTAAACTAAAGTACGAACATGCTTACATGTTGAATTATCAAATTGATTTAACAAGTATTGTATGTGAATAAACACAAATGACCCACGACGGAAAACCTGTTCGCGGGCATTCCTGATCTATGCATAATTTCAAAAAGGCGACCAAACGAAATTAAATGAGGGAATGATCCAGGAAGTTAATGATTATATTAATAAATTCCCTACTCATTTCTATCATAATTCTAGTGAAGTTACTAATTCAAAAATTTTGCCACATGATTTAACAGAAATTAAGATGTATGAATTGTATAAAGAAGAAGAAGACAATCCAAATGTTAGCTTTATTTTCTTCGGAAAAATATTTTAAGCACATTTTGATTTGAGACGGAAACCGTCTGTGTGATGAATATAACTTCCTGCGGATGCAAATTTAAAGAAGCAAGCACTTTTTCTCTTCTGGAGACTCTGTACTATGATATGGAAAAAGTCTTAGATCTACCTAAGCTTCGAACTAATCTTTAATATTATACAAGTAATCAAGCACACCATATGCCCTTATATAAAAGGGAGAAAAAGCGGGTAGAGGTTTTCAAGGAGTGGGTTCGTGCCTCAAGAAATATATTGAGTTACATCTAAAACAAGAAGTAGAAGAGCTAATACTGTAGTCCCATAGTTGCGGCGGCAAAATCTCAATATAAAAATGGTGCTTATGTTGAAAATTATTTTGAATGAGAATCCTATTTTTAAAAAAATTATTCAAAATTTTTGGATTCAGGACATGGTTTCTCCCCAATGATACCGACTTTGGTCAGATAGAGCGAGCTCAAAACGTCAGGTTTGGATATACAATCTAGATGATTTCAAATCAAAATTAAAGAACTGCAGAAAAATTTATGTATTGTCGTGGAAGTTATAAAATCAGAAGTGTTTTTATCAACTGAGGAGATGAAGGAAAAAATAACCAATAACCATCAATTTAAAATATTGAAAAAGAACCATCAACCAGAGATACCCTGATACTAAATAACTAGTGCTTTCATAACTAACCATATCATTAATATATTCTTATGTTAGCGTTCCTCCAACAAAAATGTCTAAGAGAAAAATCAAATATTTATTCATTTTTCTAATGAATCCTTATACTTAATGCACAATTACTCAAAACTACAAATTGGCGCTTGGTTCCTTTCCGATGAACATCATCCAATTGCCGAAATGAAATAATCATGATAACAGAAGGAAGAAAATGGGGAAAAAAAACATGGAAAGTATGGGGAAATTAAAAGTACAATAAGAAATTCGAAAATTCCGATCTTAACAATCTTTAAACCTATTCTAATTATATTTCGTATCAATCAAATTACCTTCGCAAGTCGTTACGAGGCTTATCACTCAACCATTTTCTAAGTTTAAACATCACCAGGGCCGGGACAACTAATTGATGATTAACTGTTAGTTCCTGCTTCCCTGAACAAATCATCACTGGGGAATTTGTATGCTCCAAAATTCACATGTTTATGTTTAGAATCCACTTCTGCATAGTGACTAGATACCTCATATAGAGTTCTCTAGCACCATGCTATGATTCCATAGAGGAGATGATGAGTTTGGAGTATTTATATTTTGACAGGTCGTACCTGCGGTAGTAAGTAAGTAATTTATTGATGCAAAATACAAAGTATATACACAGGTCAACACTAGAACAATTTAAAGATTATGTTCAGTTTGGGTATTTCGTCAAGGACGAGATATTAGAACGGTCACTTTAGAGAGGGACAGAGTCGACCCTGAGATAGGGGAGAAAACCAGTCTGTTTTGAAAGGTTGGAGAGTAAGCACACAGCTTTGTATCATAATCTAATAAATATTTAAAAAATCAAAAAGTAAACCGTAATTCTTGCCCGATGCCATTCGGGTCGTTATAGAAAAATCCTCAACCACATTACATGGTCCTTCGTAACCGGATAATCAGTAATTATTAATCTACAAAACAAGTGAAATCAAACAAACACAAATCAAGAAAACCAACCGTTGCAGTCAAGAAAGCGCAGGCAGGGTAGAAAGCTGGACATCTGGACAGAAGTAGCGTTTGCAAACCGCATCGTAGCAGCCAGACGAATAGCTCACCACAATAAGGTGCTTAACAGGTCAGTCCTTTCCATTCCATCTCTGTCTTACCATATTACTATAATAATTCCCTATCCCTTACTTCAAATTTATGTTGAAATCGTTTCATTCTGGATACTTTAGAGCAAATTTCCAATATTAGTCAAATAATTAGTACCTCATAATTATAACGCGTTTGATTATACGAAATTTATAATTTTCTAATAAAATAAAACTATGGCTGAGCAATTGAGAGTACTAATAAAGCGCCGTGGGCAGTTAAAAGGGATGCTAACTCGATTCAATACATATGTAGATGAAACAATGTTCGACTCGGACACAAAAATATTAGAGTTACAAGCGCGATTTGACACTCTAGCCGGGATTTGGGCAGACTTCGGAAAAGTTCAATTTGAAATAGAAAGTTTAGATGACGATTCAGACACGGATAAAGAAAGAGGAGAATTTGAGGATAAATATTTCGCATCAAGAGAATTCTAGTTGACAATTCGGCTAATGGCTCGACTTTCACCAATGGCGGAGAAAGTGATAGGTACACAAATCAACCAAACGTAAAGCTCCCTCAGATTAATCTACCAGAATTTTCTGGATCATATGACAAATGGACGCAATTCAGGGACACATTCAAGACTCTTATCGATCAAAATCTCACAATAACCACAGTTCAGAAATTTTATTACCTACAAGCATCCTTGAAAGGTGAAGCGGCTCATGTCATAAGCTCTTTGAAAATAACCGAATCAAATTATGACATAGCGTGGAACTTACTCAAGGATCGATATGAAAATACAAAAGCAATAATAAATGCTCACATAAAAAACATAATGGACATTCCAACTTTAAATAAAGAATCTCATAATTCATTACGCAATTTGGCAGACTCATTTAACATGCATTTTCGATCTCTTCAAAATTTAGGTGAAAAAGTAGACACGTGGGATACGATTTTAATTTACATTTTATTTTCGAAATTAGACCCCATTTCAAAACGAGAATGGGAGACCTATTCTAAAAACAGTAAATCACCAACAATACTGGAATTCTCCATGTTTTTAAAAGAGCGATGCAACCTGTTGGAAGCAATTGAGAGGAGCATTAATCTACCAAACATTAATATCAAAAAACACGATATGAAATATTCTCACTTTTCAGCCACAAATATGAAATGTCCTTTGTGTGAAGGGGGTCATTTCATTTATTCATGTCAAAGATTCCTCGACTTGCCCGTAAACACAAGATACGTAGAAATAAAACGCTTAAATCTATGTACGAATTGTTTACGCAACGGGCACGCAACTTCAGAGTGTAGATCATCTACATGCAGACAATGCTCACGACGTCACAACACCCTGTTACACTCAGATTCTCACCGCACACCGAGCAACACAGACTCAGCACCCGGTTCATCTCGCACAGATACAAACATTCGGCAAAGATCAGGTAATCATCAAAATAGCTACACTCGTAACACGACACATACAGAATCAAATAATCGCGACTCGGACACACGTAACTCACATTCACATAATCAAAACTCAAGTAACCACGCAAATAATACAAACAGAGCAAATCCGAACAACTATAGCATGAGTTCGCATTGTTCACAACAAAAACCAGACGCTTTCGTTTTACTATCAACAGCACTACTAACAGTCTATGATATAAATAAAAGGCCCGTACAGTGTCGTGCACTTCTTGACAGTGGGTCTCAATCGAACTTTGTAACAGATGATTTTCTCGATAAAATTGGTATAAAAACTTCTAAATTCAATATGCCTATTTCTGGTATAAATCAAGCTATAATAAACATCACAAAACGAACCAATATTAAAATAAAATCACTTTATAATGAATACTCTGCAAACCTACAATGTCTCGTAATAAACAACATAACGAACATAACACCTCAGACAAAAATCGATCGCACACCATTTCACATACCATCACACGTCAAGCTCGCTGATCCACAATTTGATATTCCTTCCAATATAGACATGTTATTGGGAGCGAGCATTTTCTTCGAATTGATGTGCATTGGGCAAATACGTCTTGGCCGCGTCGGTCCAATTCTGCAAAACACCTTACTCGGCTGGATCATTTCCGGGTCAATTCATACGTCACACTCACTCATATGTCACTCCCATCTTTCAACCACCAATACAGAGATTCAAAATCAATTAGAAAGTTTCTGGCGGATTGAAGAAACTTGTAAAGTACCCGTATATTCCATAGAGGAGTCGGAATGCGAAGCACACTTCCTAAAAAATTATAGTCGTGACAGCACAGGCCGGTTTATAGTACAACTGCCAGTACGAGACAACGTCACAAAGATAGGAAACACCCTCGAAGGTGCTATAAAAAGGTTTGAATCGCTTGAACGAAAATTGTACAAAAACCCGGGGATGCGTGAATATTATGTACAATTCATGAAAGAGTACATCCAATTGGGTCATATGTCCAAGGTACCTCCTGATTCAGGATCCGATACTATTAAATATTATTGCCCTCATCACGCGGTTGAAAAGAAAGAAAGCTTGACTACTAGATTGCGTGTAGTTTTCGATGCCTCGGCCACGTCATCGAGTGGTTTGTCATTAAACGACGCGCTAAAGGTAGGACCCACCATACAGAGCGACCTATTCGCCATTATTGCGCGATTTCGAAAACACGCTGTGGTATTAACGGGCGACATTACGAAAATGTATCGTCAAATTATAATTGACGAGGCTCAGCGCGATTTACAACGCATAGTATGGCGTACGACACCAGATGCCCCACTAGAACACTACAGACTTAACACAGTCACGTACGGCACTGCGTCAGCGTCATTTTTAGCGACCCGATGCATAAAGCAATTAGCCATTGACAATCAAGAGTCACATCCACATATAAGTAAGATAATATCAAACGATTTTTACGTCGACGATCTCTTAACTGGCGCCGATAATTCAGAAGCCGTAAACGAAATCAGGAGAACATTAGTGAACGTTTTAAATAGTGCCGGTTTCGAACTACGGAAATTCGGCTCAAATAGTAGCGAAGTCTTGATTGAGTTAACAAATCAAAATGAAAACATCTCTCATTACGTTATCACTGACAATGAATGCACAAAAACTTTAGGTGTTTCATGGAACGCTTCAACGGACAGCTTTGAATACAAAACAAATTTTGATCAATCATACAATAATAAAATTACGAAGCGAACTATTTTATCTGCTGTTGCCAAAATCTTTGATCCACTAGGCTTGCTTAGTCCGGTCATTATACATGCCAAAATAATATTACAAAAATTATGGCAACTCAAGTTAGACTGGGACGAACAAATTCCGACAAATCTATTCACGATATGGTCACAATTTTACACGCAATTGAATCACATTAATTCTATAAATATACCGAGACATGTTTCATTAGTAAACGCGATCGAGACACAAATTCACGGTTTCTGTGATAGTTCAATTCGTGCATATGGCGCATGCGTCTATTTAAGAACTAAGAATAATGAAGGATGCATACAAGTTAGATTACTTTGTTCAAAATCGCGAGTCGCTCCGCTGAAGACTATTTCTTTACCCCGTCTTGAACTTTGCGGTGCATTATTGCTCTCAAATTTGATGAGCAAGGTCATCACAGCATTAGACATGCATATTCACGAAACCTATTATTGGACCGACTCCACAATAGTGTTATCATGGCTTTCTGCACAACCCAACACATGGAAAACCTTTGTTTGCAACAGAGTAGCCGAGATACATCAATTAACTGTTGCAGATAAATGGCATCACGTAACGTCCCAGCACAATCCCGCCGATATCGTTTCACGCGGTCTTAACCCAAAGGAATTAAGATACTCACAATTATGGTGGCAGGGTCCGTCATTCTTATCACAAGCATCTCAATTTTGGCCTATACATAATCAATCACGTTCACATTCACGCAATCACAACGAAATTGAAGAATACAAGGCTCAGTCAATTGCGCTAAATATCTCATATACCACAGATCTATTCGAAAAATATTCTTCGTTGACTCGATTGAATCGCGTTACGGCTTATTGCATTCGTTTCATAAAAAATGCGCGCGCACCGCGAGAATCACGATTAACAGGTTTTTTGACAACTCACGAATTATCTTATAGCATGGAAGTGCTATTAAAGGCAGCACAAGGTGAATCATTCTCTCAGGAAATTCACGATTTGAACAGGATTAAAACGATAAATTATAACAGCAAAATAGCGTCATTAAATCCTTTCATTGATGAAAGGGGTCTGATCAGGGTAGGAGGTCGATTAAAACATGCAAAATTAGAATATGATCACAAACATCCCATACTAGTATCACACAAACACAGACTCACAAGCCTAATCATTCTGCATGAGCATACACGTAACTTGCACGCAGGTGCACAAGCTACACTCTCATATGTTAGGCAAAAACATTGGCCGACCAATGGTCGACAAATAGTGAGAAGTGTCATTCACAAATGCATCCCGTGCTTCAAGGCGCATCCTAATGATATCACACAACAAATGGGTGATTTACCAGTATCTAGAATAACACCATCCCGCATTTTTTTCTCGTGCGGCGTCGATTTAGCAGGTCCATTTCTTGTGAAAGATGGAAAAACGCGCAACCGTAAAATAATTAAATCATATGCTTGCATTTTTATTTGCATGGCCACAAAAGCGGTGCACATCGAGTTGGTGTCGGAATTGTCAACTGGTTGTTTCATCAATGCCTTAAAGCGATTTACATCACGACGGGGCATTTGTAAAAATGTTTATTCTGATAACGCCACTAATTTTAGGGGCGCTAATCATAAATTACTTAAAGAATTCAAGGAAATCACAAAAAATGAGGTATTTGCGAAATATTTATCCGATCATAAAATACAATGGCACTTCATACCCGCACGCTCCCCTCATTTTGGAGGGTTATGGGAGGCATCTGTTAAGTCAGTAAAACACCACCTCAAGCGAATTTTAAATAGTATACATTTGAATTACGAGGAATTCTTAACTCTACTTATCCAAATAGAAGCGATTTTGAACTCACGCCCTCTCTGTCCTATAAGCAATGATCCTAATGACTTTGAAGCACTCACACCAAGCCATTTCATCATTGGCGAATCTTTGAATGCAATCCCGGAGCTCAATGTTCAAGAAATACCTATTAACCGGCTTGACCGATTCAACCACATTAAGTTAATGACACAACACTTTTGGTCCCGCTGGCATCATGAATATTTACACCACCTGCAGCAGCGATCCAAGTGGCGCTTCAAGAAGGAACATCATATTCTTATTGGTGCTCTCGTTCTCCTAAAAGAAGATAATATCCCACCGCAAATTTGGCTCAGAGGTCGCATCACCGAGCTACATCCTGGACCTGATGGTATAGTGCGTGTAGTGACCGTGAAAACGTTCAAGGGTTTTGTGAAGCGTGCAATTACAAAGATATGTCTTTTTCCACTTGATGAGCCAACTATTACTAACAATCGAGCTAATAACAGACTTGAGTGATAATCATTATTATTGTTGGTAGCGTACATTGTACTTATTTTTAATGTTATAAGCTTTCATCATTCATGCTATCTCCTGTATCTCATTGAAAGGCATCCCTTTCAAGGGGGGCGGCATTATGTTCAGTTTGGGTATTTCGTCAAGGACGAGATATTAGAACGGTCACTTTAGAGAGGGACAGAGTCGACCCTGAGATAGGGGAGAAAACCAGTCTGTTTTGAAAGGTTGGAGAGTAAGCACACAGCTTTGTATCATAATCTAATAAATATTTAAAAAATCAAAAAGTAAACCGTAATTCTTGCCCGATGCCATTCGGGTCGTTATAGAAAAATCCTCAACCACATTACAGATTATATAAATATATAGATAAGCAAATTTTTTTTTTTCATAAGATATTATTTAAATATTAAATAGCTAAGTTTAAAAAATCATGACTAGAATAAATTATATTTTCTAATAAAATTTGTTTTATTTTTAATTTAAATTTATTTAAAGGAAGAGATCTCAAGTCCAAAGGCAATTTATTGAAAAATTTACAGGCTAGGTAGTTAGGACCATTTTGCGATTTGCTCAGTCTGGCAAAAGGAACGTGTACGTTATTTTTAAATCTGGTATTGTAAGTATGTATGTCGCTGCCTAACTCCCAAGAACTGGAATGTTTGTGTGCATACAGCAAACACTCCATAACAAATAAACCAGGAAGAGTTAAAATCTTCAATTTTTTGAATGACTCTTTGCAACAATCCCTATATTATATTCTACATTATGAATAATTCTAATGGCTCGCCTTTGTAAGCGAAAAATGCGTTCAAAAGAAGCACAGTTTCCCCAGACTAACGAGCCATATCTGAGGTGAGATTCGCATAATGCAAAATAGGCTGTCTTTAAAACATTTAGTGTTACCGACGATTTTAAATTTCTTAAAACAAATGATTGACATGCACATCCCAGGTAAGTTTTGTATCCAAAAATATACCTAAGAACTTTACACTAGAGTGTTCAATATGTGTCAGACTAAATATAACTTTTTCAGTTTTTTCATCGTTCATACATAGACCATTTCCGGAAAACCATTCAAGTGCTTCCGACTGCGCCATCTCACACAACTCATGCATCTTATACCAATCATCGCAAGCGACCGAAACAGTAGAGTCGTCTGCGAACAGTATGCTAATGCAGAAAGTCAGATAGTCTGGGAAATCGTTTATAAATATTAAAAACAACACAGAGCCCAAGATTGAGCCCTGTGGTACTCCCATATTAACTTCTTCTTTATCTGACCATCTGCCATCCACATAAACTGACTGATATCGATTTGATAAAAAAGAACGAATAAGTTCTCCACTGTTTCCGTCAAAATTGTAGCGCACAAGTTTTTTCAGAAGAGCCGTATGAGAGACACAGTCGAAAGCCTTTGTTAAATCAAGGAAAAGTGATAATGTATATAACCCCGACTCAAAACATTGAAGAGTATTATTTATAAATTCAGCAATAGCATCCGTTGTACTTCTTTTACTACGGAAACCATATTGACTATTAGAAAACAGGTTATTCGATTCGAAATAATTTACAATCTGATTACACATTGCCTTCTCCAGTATTTTCGAAAATATCGGTACAAGTGAGATTGGTCTATAATTTGTTACATCGTCAATGTCACCTTTTTTAAATAACGGAATACTTTTGGCTACTTTCAAACAATTTGGAAAATTTCCACTTACTAGGCATTTATTTATTAACAAAGCCAATGGATAAATAATACTACTTACGTTACGTTTGATTAGTACTACAGATAAATTATAAAAATCTTGTATTCCGGATGGATTCCGCGTCAGAATAGCTCGACTTGATGCCGACGTTTCGCCAACCATTACAGGTGGCATCTTCAGGGCAGGCTTGGGGCTTGGTTGGCGAAACGTCGGCATCAAGTCGAGCTATTGTGACGCGGAATCCATCCGGAAGACAAGATTTTTCAAGATTAGCTGTCCGCGGAAGTCTACTATCCAAGATATAAATTATAGTAATCTTTCGACCTGCTGTTTAAGTGAGCTTATTATATTCCTTACCTCAATCTGGCTAATTTCTTCAAAAAAAAAATTCAATTTATTAGAAATATTCTCAAGGAATAATTCATTTCTACTACATAATTTGGGAATTTCACTAGCAATTTTGCCTGGAATTGAAGAAAAATGTTTACTAAATGTATTTTCATTAATATTTGATCCTGTATTCCTTTTTAACAAGTTTCTTTTTGAATTTATTATACCCCACATTGTACGCTCTTTACAAGACGCATTTAGTATGGTTGAATCATTATTTTTTATTTTGGCTTTTTTAATTTTTAATTTGTATTTCAGTTTAAGTTTATTTTTAAGTAGTATCATTACTACTTATGTTTTCACTCCATTTCAGGTTGTCTAGGTAATCTCCCAATATTCTATGCGTTTTCTCAGACCTAATTTGCAACATTTCACCTTCAATTTCATGATATTGAGGTGGATTTGATTCATAACTCGTGAAAGTTAGATAGACAGCTATTTTGAGATTGATAGTAAGTAATTTGCTATTAAAAAATTCTAACACAAAACGAATTTATTCATTCATGTGTCTCAAGTTGAACCAGTTTTTGTGCTTGGAGAAGATCACGGTGTTCTCCAAAACTTTTACTCCTCGAATTCAATATTTTCCAAACTTTCTAGCGAGTCCAGGTGACTGACGTGATGCATATTCCAGGATGTTCAGAATCTATCGCCGTTTTGATATTAAATCATTCATTGCATCCTGTGTAGATTCACCTTCCATGTACCAGATTATTTCTCAGAATTTATTCTGAATCTTTCCAAAAAACTGTAATTATTTTTGATGTAATGAGTTTTCCCAATATTTTGCTTCGTGTTGAGAGTAGAGAAATTGGCCTATAATTTTATATATAAGCCGGTCCTCGAACTTGAAAAGGAGTTCAATGACGGCAACTTCAGCGAGATTTGGGAAAGTCCTCATTACGGGTTTTACAAGTAGTGCATTTTTCACGATCTTTGCGCTGATAACGAAACTTGGCACCTTATTAGATTTCAATTTATCCATCACCTTCTTGATTCATAGTTCATCTTCGTCAGTTAGGTATTTGGAATGGCCTACTCTTTTGGTTCGATATTTTTCATCTTCACTTTTAATTTTTCAGCAAGCTTGGCACAATATCAGTGAAATGTTCATTGACATTCTCTCCAATCGCAGAAGTATCTTACAAATGATAATCCCTTCATCTTTTATTTCAATTATTTCATCCGAGTTATTATTAGCATGTATTTTTCCACGTATTGCCATTGTATGTTGTACTGAACATTCAATGATTAAATTTGTATTAGCTCGGTACTTTCAAAATTCATAGTTCGAAGAAAAGAGACTGTTACATGTTACAGGCTGAATTTTCGCAGGAACCTTAATAGTATAGCCCTCAATAATTTGTGGAAGTTATTATCGATTTGACTACCGCGGGATATAGCGTTTCCAGAAGAAACAAGAATGTAGAGCAATTAATTCAATAGGTACATTTATAGGGTTTTATATTTTGTAAAGAATGCATTTATTGTATTCTTACATGACGTTGTGCATCAAATAACCAGTGGTAGTGATATTATATTTCTTCGGTTTCGCCTTCCAATTTTTCCGACACCAAAGTTTGGGTGACGAAAGACGATTAATCGAGGTCGTTATCGATCTCCTCTTTATCGATATCAAGAAGTTATCTGTTCATTCGAAATTCATTGGCCACAAAATACAGAACAGTTCAATACTGCTTCAAGACATCCGCAATCGAACCCACAGCCTTTCGTGCATCAGGTACAAAATACTGTAATGAGTAATCCATCAGGAGCGGCTTGGAGCAGAATCGAGACTGGCTCTGAAATATCATTTTGTAGTACCCATCCCCAGTTCTGAAAGTCAATTTCTACATTTCCTAGCCATACCTTGTACTTGGTAATATGTTCGATAGAAAAGATGCTGATCAGTAGCAGATGTTGAAGGAAGCGTAGACAATTGCACAGGTGTTTTAAATTTTGTCGACTGAATAAAATTGAATCATCGCAATTTATCGATTGAGTCTTATTTTTCGCCTGCTTTATACACTTGTAGAAGGTAACGTAGGCCATCTTCAAAAATATTGTTGGGAGCATTGTTGGCTGTTGCAAACATCATGTCACTACTTTTGTCAAACTGTTTGAAGATATTCAATTTGTCTCCACGAAATAGGACAGGAGTCGTATCACAGTCAGTAATTACGTGAAAAATTAAAATGTGGCTCTGACGTTTTGGATACGAGACTAAACTGTGAAAAGAATACATTTTTCCTGACGAGCTCTTGCAATTAATATGTCACATCCTCGCCAACAATAATAGCAGTACTCTCATCCGACTGTTCTATCGCTGTTTCGATGATCAAAACATCAGCATCATTTTATGCTTGCTACAAGATGATGTTAGCAGCATTGAATCTTTCAGACAACATGGAAATGAGTCGATTTTTGTTGAAGCTTTAATATTTTATCGTGATCATTATAACCGTCGAATACAATTATGACATCTATATTTATTTTCATTAAATGTCGCTAGTCACTATATATTTGCTAAGAACAATTTTTCGCAACCTTTGATCTCGCATAGCTCAGCTCGAGCAATCAAATCGATGAAGAACTTTCAAACATTATTGGGGACTATAATACTTAGGTGCATGCAAAAATTCAGTCTGTTACATTTTTCTTCCAACTCAGCCTTTTTTTAGTATATTTTTCCTAAACTATTCAGGTATACTACTAGTGCATTGTTGAAAGCAATAGAAAATGTTGAGGGAGACCTTGAATGGAAGTTATTTTGATTTTTATATAATGTAAATGTGAGTTCAACTTATTTAATATCATTGCGTAATATTATATTGTTATTCGCTTGAATATATTTCTTGTATATAGAACCACCCAAAAATAGTCACCTTCAGAGAAGTTCATGTGCAATACTCAATGATTCTGTGTGATATATTTTCCAAGCCTCACTTGAAACTATATTATCAAAATTAGTATAGAAATCCAACAACATAACTTGCAGTTGATTAAACTTCTTTTGTTAGCTCCTCATATCATCATTGAATACATTTAAATTGAAATTGTAGCTGTTGACTAGCTCGTCATACTCTGGAATTGTTTCGGTAATATTATCTTCTATCGTTACTGACAAACTGATAATAATTATTCTAATCTGTTACCAGATTGGACGTCTCATGACCTATTCAATTCGTATTTCACCATTCATATTTCATGTGGAATCTACCATATATTTTGCCTTCAGGAACATAGTGCAGGAGTATATTACATAGAAGCTATTTGTATATCTAACAAATGTTCTTCCTTAACGTGTATTATCAATTCATCTCAGGCGATAAAACTTTAATGGAAGATTTTATTCCCAGCGAAACCGTTAAAATGTTTATTCACTCTACATAACTTTTGTAACGTTTATAAAATAGTGCATTCCAAATGAACTATCATGGTTCATCTGTTATTTCCGCTTATATAATATTTGTCAGCGATGCCAACTCAGACATTTTTGGTCTCCATCGATATCAACTGCATGCACATGTCATACACGCACGTCAACTAGTCACGGTTATGTAATCTTACAGTAATTTGAAATTAACAGTGTTCAAATGATCACGTGACTTCCCTCACTTTTGTTAGCAAACTAGCTTTAGAACACTCCTACTGATCTAATGTATAAGATTGTAGGAACATAGAATATATTGGAGAACAAAATAAAAAGCAAAAATGCTCTCATTGTAAAGTGTATCAAAACGGATAGAAAACATGATCTCCGACACCGAAATTCTCATATACTGATTTTACCCGTCCGTCATCGTGGAACTTGTTTTTTCTCTTATAAATATCACATAATGCATTGTCACCGGAATGATGAACACCAAGCAAATTTTAAGTTCATCGGATGCCAAGAAGTGGGTCAAAATCCACTTGCAAGATTTCACCCGAACGTACAAATAGATCGATAGATAAACAAGGCAAGTTGAATAAAAATTTGTGATGACTTAGAAACCGCTAATGAAACACGTTGTATTATATTCTGACACATTGAAATCATAATGTATTTCACAACTCCATGTTTCATACTTGCTGTCAGGCTGACATTCGAAATATAACCTTGTTTTATAATGACACTTCAATTAATCAATCAATTAAAACGGGGGTGGACAAGTTCGGAGTACTCAGACCGGTTGATTGGGTCCACTGTGCGCGCCTTGAAGGATCAATCCAGCAGGCTGAAGGCTAAGATTTTGCATGGACTGCTATCTCTTATGGCTTCAAGCGTCAGATGTGTGCTGCCGAGATGTTCTAGCCTGAGAGAAGCTAGTGCTGGACATTCAGCTACGATGTGAGAGGCAGTTTCGTCCGCCTGTTCACATCTACTACAAGCTGAGTCTTCAACAATGCCCATTGTGTGTAGATGTTCATTCAGATGGCAGAGCCTTGTGAGGAGCCTTGTCACCAGTCTTAGGTCTCTCCTGCTCATAGAGAGTAGGGTTTTAGAGAGTTTAGGCAAGAATTCTCTGATGTGGAGCTATGCCTGCTTCATGCTGAGGGCACCACGCCAGATAGAGAACCACTGTCTATTCAGCAGCTGCTTGAGGGCGAGCAGCTCGGTGGTCGATGAAAGTCCGAACGTTGAATCGAGGCCAGGGGCGCTCAAGGAACCCCGTTTGGCCAATTCATTGGCCACATCATTTTCCTTCACGTCAGAGTAGGCGGGTACCCTCATACAATATTTGGAGTTTGTTCCCTCTGGATAGTTCAGCCAGAGATTCCCTGCCTTCCAAGACAAGCCCAGAAGTCATTTTTTCTACCATTCCATTATGTGTGTTGCTTTAATGAGAACCATCAAACTTTGCTTTGGACAGTGATATCATACTGATGAAGTCACTTGAATTACAATGAGAATTTCGGACACTTCTGCGGGTTATATATATTCATAACTAGAAAAAAACTAATGTCCTTATGTCGATAAAATACTAAGATTCCATCTGAAAAACTGACAACGGATGTCAAAAATAGTACTTAGAACAAGGCTATCGCTCCGAAGAACAATATGGTTCCTATTTCAGCCATTTCATAGCGATCTGCAACTCCCGAATTCGTACGACCAATAGGAACGGCGCGATCGTCTTCACAGTGGTTTTTTGCATACACAAGCGCGCGCACTCCTGCACGCACGCACGAGCTACGCGCATGTCAAAAATAGTTTAGCTCTAGATCTATTCAGAAATGCTCGAAACGAATATATCCTCGAACATCCGGAAAATTTTTGTTGGACCGATTTCAATCCTTCCTTCACACTGAATACTACTGCAAGTTTTGCTGAAAATAAATAAATTCTTGTCAATCCTGCTTTGACATTTCTATAGTGAAGTGTAGTGCCTAGAATTCGACAAATTCAAAATTATCTTCCTTCAAGTGATTTTGAACGTGCCGAATTATTGGTATGAGGGAGGCCGCTCGGACAGAAGCGTGACAACGGTAATGAGATGATGCGGCCGGTGGTCTGAAGTAGCTGATGAAGGTGTTCGTGGATATTCTTGCAGTTCAGGACGTTCTAGAGTGATACAATATCATCCTGGAATATTAGGAGACGGATTTTCCACAACACGAGGTGTGGAAACTTATCAAAGTAAACATAAATCTGAAGGTGTCTATGGCGTATATATTTTGGAAAATAACATTATATATGAACTCCGATCATACCGACCACTTACATACCTACCCAATTCATCCAATTCATCGTACCCGCAGGCTGGAATAGTGTATTGAACGAATACACTGAGTAAAGTAATTACATCATCTAGATATAGCGACTAGTCTTGATTCTGATAGTAGGTTCATCATCGGCGAAGGAATGGTAGACGTTTCCATGGGAAATAGAGGCATCCATAACTAGTTGTGGAAAGCCATACTACCCTTGCTCATGGATTGATGGTTTGGGTTGCAATTCGCTCTGGTAGTAAGTCAGCCAGTTGCATAGCCGATGTTTTGGAGCCTGTTGCATTGCCATGTCTTCGAGGGTTGATTGAACTAACATTCCAAAAATATAGCGACTGCTCATATGGCATCTGTTTTGACAAAGTTTTTCAAAGAACTCATCAGGTACATGTTCTTCCATGAGCTGCACGTTTAACCGATCTCTCACTGATCAAACATATCTGGGATATTCGGTACAAGACTGGGTAATTTACCCCATCCCATAGACAATCTCAATAATCTCTGTCTTCACATGAAAGATGCTTGGCATGACAAGCGATATTGTATTTTTCATCGGAAGGATCTATCACCGAGTAAATGAGTGCAAAGTAAATCACGGTGGTGCAAGTCATTACTGAATATTACTCTAACTGTTTCAAATGAATGGCTCAACTGATACTCCGGGCAAATAAGACATTTTACACAGACCTCCGTGTAAGGCGTGGTTTTTTGGTAGAAAAGTAAAGATTTTGATATCTAAAAACTGATGTCACTGACGCGAAGGCAGGCGCGGCGGTGCGTTGTGATGTATAGATACATATATATACAGGGTGTTTCAGTTTTTTCGTTCATAACTTCGGCAAACGATAGAACTTCTAAACATAATAGGGGTCTTTCATATGAAATTTTTCTCTAAATCACTTCGTTTCCAAGATACAGGGTATTGAAGTTTTGAAAAATTGTAACAATTTCTTCATTATCTTCTGAAAAAACAAAAATTTCAAGTTCAAATTTGGTCACTCCAGTTTTACTGGACATTTTTTTGGTCACAAAACGTTCCTGAGACAAATACAGTAGCGTAGTTACGGGGGTTTCTGCTCATTTAACTTCTACGCCAATGGTGTGAAATTATTATTATATACTTTAGAAACTTTGACTCATTTCCTATAAGAAAGTACCTTAATAAATTCCACTCAGAGGCTTCCTGTTCGAGCTATTTCGATTTTTCTACTCAGGGTTATCTTATGGAATTTCTTTTGTAAGGCTATTTAAAACGTAGGAAAATATTTAAATACATATTTATTGTTAACGATTCAAAAATAATTCATAATCAATGCTCAAAATGATTCATTCAATTCAACGCAACGCCGACATAGATTTCTCAAGGAGCTTCAGGTTCGAATTAACATTTTATTATTAATTTCACCACAAGTTCTTCGAATACGATTGAGTCGATCTACTCTATTATGAACCGACGTGGCATAATTTTATCTTTCAAATAACCCCAAGCAAAAAAGTTCAGGGGATTGAGGTCAGGTGATTGAGGAGAACATGCAACTGGACCACCATCCATCTTTCTATTTAGCCATTCACATACTTGTATGAAAAATGGACAGGACAGCCATCCAATTGTATCCATGCATTTGTTCCCCCATTTTGTGGTGTCTTCATGACCAGTTTCCAAAAATTCTAAAAATGCAGCGACCGTTAGGCTGTCTGGTGAAACATATGGGCCAAAAATATTTTGTTTGTAAATGCCAAGCCAGACATTGACACTTAATTTCTCTTTGAAATTAATGGATCTTGTACCATGGGCGCTTTCATTTGTTCATAAACGTAAATTGTGGAAATTAATAAATTCACGTCCGTGTGAAATGTGTTGCATCTGTCCACAATATCTGCTGGAGAAAGTTTTCGTTGTAGTTCAGTTCTTCATGGGCAAATGAAAACCCATCATGGTACAAGATCTAGGAATTTCCAAGAAGAATTCAATGTCAATGTCTGACTTGGCATTCAGAAAAAACAATATTTCTGCCTAAACGTTTTTTTTTTGCTTGAGATTATTTGAAGGATAAAATTATGCCACACCAGTTCATAATAGAGGAGATCTACTCAATCGTATTCGAAGAGCTTGTGGTTCAAAAGAAATTCCATAAGATAACGCTGATTAGAAAAATCAAAATAGCTCGAACAGGAAGCCTCTTAGTGAAATTTATCAAGAATACTTTTTTATAGAAAATAAATCAAACTGAAACATTCTGTACATGATTTATGACCAATATCTCAAAAGCCAAGCAATGTGTTGAAAAAAGTTCCGAACAAAAGTTGTAGGATATAAAAATTTCTCCAAAAAGTCACACATGACATTTTTCGATTCTCTCTGCGGTTTCCGCTCAAAACGCGTTAAAATGAAAATTGAGCTTTTTCTTCAGAAAATTTTTGAATAAAAGTTGTTCAAAATGTATTTTCCTTCAAAACGAACGTTATTAGGGAAGTTGGATTCTCTAACGGAAAATCGTGTTTATGCATATTCTCCGCAATTAGTCGATAATTTGGCAAACAGTACGCCTTAAAGAAGAAATGTAAACCTCGTAGATGTGTCCCGAGATATAGCTGAGTATAACAAATGAAAATTGTGCAAAATTTTTGGAAAATCATAGAATTTTCACTCCGATAACACCTTCAAACTTGTCATTTAATAGGTTATTATAGGTGTAGATTACAAATTTGACAACGGTATCTTGAAATAACTATGCATTGTTTATATTTATACAGAGTTTACTATATATTATAGTTCTTTCGCCTACATTAAATATAAATCATACAAACGTACGTAACTCTGAGTCTCTTAGTATATGAACAGGTGAGTATCCAGAGTGTGGGGGTTTAACCATGATAACGTAATGCCATTCATGCGTAAGATGTTCGAGAAGAAATACACAAAACAATAACGGTTTAGATTTTGGATAGACGTACATAATGTTATAAAAAATTGTCATAATAATAACAATAATAATAATGAGAAATAATAATAATGATACTAATAATAATAATGATAATACTGATAATAATCATAATAATATTAGTTATAATGAATATTACTGAATCGATGATCATAAATATATTAATAATGTAATAATGATAATATATTGATGTAATAGAAATTTAAAAAAAATTGTCATAATAAACGTTCTGAATTCAAAAGAAAAAGAGGAAAAATTAGGTAAGAAGAATATGAAATTTACAATCATTTAAAAAAAAAACTGATGTGAAATTTGTAATCTACACCTATGAAAACCTAGAAAATGAAACTTTGACACTGATATAAAAGTGAGAATTCTGTGATTTTCCAAAAATTTTCCACAATCTTCATTTTTCATACTCAGCTATATCTCTGGACACATCAACCAGGTTTTACATTTTATTTAAGGCGTAATGTCTGCCAAATTATCGACTGATTGCGAAAAATATGCCTAAATACGATTTTCAGATTTTCGGTGGAAAATCTGACTTTTCTAATAACGTTCGTTTTGAAGGAGAATACATTTTGAATAACTTTTATGCAAAATTTTTCCCCAGAAAAAGCTTAATTTTTTTACGCAGTTTACGAGGGAAATCAGAAAAAATGATGGATGATTTTTTGTGGGAATTTTTATTCTCTACACCTACGAAAACCTAGAAAATGACACTTTGACACTGATATGAAAGTGAGAATTCTATGATTTTCCAAACATTTTCCACAATCTTCATTTTTTATACTCAGCTATATCTCTGGACACATCAACGAGGTTTTACATTTCATTTAAGGCGTACTGTCTGCCAAATTATCGACTGATTGCGAAAAATATGCCTAAATACGATTTTCAGATTTTCGGTGGAAAATCTGACTTTTCTAATAACGTTCGTTTTGAAGGAGAATACATTTTGAATAACTTTTATGCAAAATTTTTCTCCAGAAAAAGCTTAATTTGTTTCCGCATTTTACAAGGAAAATCAGAAAATTTGATGGATGATTTTTTGTGGGAATTTTTATTTTCTACAACTCTTGTTTTAAACTTGTCTGGTTTTTGAGATATTGCCTATAAATCATATATATACATATTTATATCTATATATAACAACGCACTCCCGCGCCAGCATTCGCGTCAATGACATCGGTTTCTAGATATCAAAACCCACACTTCTCTATCAAAATATCCCGCCGTACAGAGAGGTCTGTAAAATGAGCTTTTTTCGTCTAATTTGCCTGGAGTATAACTGTGATGACGTTTTCATTCATCATTGAATGTTCTATATGAAAGAACTCAAATTTATATTATATTATATTAGGATCTTCTTAATGTCAAAAATAATGTCGACAAGTTCTTGTTGTCCAACCTTGAGCTTCGTTGTCAGCGGCAACTATGATTTCACGTAGTCAAATTATATATCCGACAATCTGTCCAACAGAGGAAGAGAAATTTCAAATCATCGGAATGGACGAAAGTATGCGAATATTGGAATGAATCGTTTGAGAACTATGTGCTAGTAAAGATATATTAAACTCTGAAGTCAGTATATAGACGTGCAGATAAGTACAAAACATTCTGCATAGCCGGTAAAAATAGTTCTAAGAGCACGTTCGATACATCGCAAAAATATCTAATAGTCTACGTAAGTACATTCATGAAATTGAATATTCGAGATTCCCATAAGTAGTATCGACATTTTCATATTGAAAATCGGCCAAGCAATTTTCATATATTGCAGCATTTAGAATGACAGACAAAAACATGGGAATGTAAGATTTTTCTGACTCCGTAGAAATAAGGTGGAACGTATTCTTGTCTTTTTACATGGAACGTCATGGTCTAGATATTTTTTATTTTCAGATCCTCTTGATAAGTTACAGTTTCGTTTCAATTATATTCTATCACCAAGTTCTTATTTCAATAAATACTTATATATCATCACCTTCAGTTATCACATTCGCATCGAGAACAATAAATATAGAAGTAATACACAATTGACAGATCAGATCAGATCATTAAATTCCCTTACCTTCCTTACGTTTTCATTTTTGATGCGAGTTAAATCTGTGATTGTAATATTCACTACCCCTCTCAATTAACCGATCTGTAGATCACAAACTTCCCTATCCCTTCTGCGGGTTAAATGTATGATTTTGCAATATGTGGCGACTAATTTCATTAATAACTAACATAATAGTTTGAGGCTAAATAATTATACTCCATGTCATGACACTGAAAGCTTATTGGAATTGATAACATAATGTGCATCAGAACTCTCTTTCATGGAAACTCTATGTATAATAATTATAAACTGAAGATGAACGTAGAATGTTCCATGCCCAAAATCAGTACAGTCCATATGTTCACCACTTTTAGGCGCTTTGCAAATACTCAAATTCGTAAGCAGTCTTCTCCACATCCCAAAAATGATCTAGATGAATAGAGAAATGGGTAATTCCGAGAAAATCCAGATGTTTTTTTCAGGTCAACTACAAAACTATATCAGATATGATTCGTATTTGGTGAAACATTCTTATTTCAATGTGATGTTATTTCCAAGAAACTCTTACGTGTTTTCGGTTTTGCCATAAGTGAAGTTTCTGAAAATTCTATTAGTGATATTGGTTGGAATCTTGTGTCATGTCCAATATGTCAGTCTAGTAGCACTAAATTTTGGTCAGGAAATTTCATATATAATTCTTCTGAGGTGACTATTATCATGTAAATTGCTCGTCTAAAGAACGATGATGACATTATTTTTGAGCCAAACCCTGTGCTTCATGCCATAACCTCACTTTTTGTGATAAGAGGACGCATTATGATGAGGTCTTAAACCAACACCGTTGAAGATATCGACTTCAAATTTTTGGTGGTGGTAGACAACACTAAAACACAAGATCGTATGTTAACAAAAAACCCCATCTCACTTCAATCACGTGGTATATGCAAGATATATTTTTCTCATGATTTTTTTATTGGGAAAATTATATGTCGAAATTACTTCTACAGCATAAAAAGAACTACATATCAATTCTTAAATATACATCAATTTTTTCAATTTCATGTGGTGGCGCGCAAATTACACTTTAATTTTTTGACTTCAGAACCTTCTGCAGATTCACAGGTTTGTCTGAACAAATTGTAAAACGGCTCATTCACTTTGGCGGACCTCATTCTATATTACCTATATCTATAGTGTAGGACATTTTTGTTCGATATTTTCACTCCGAGCGACCATTATAGGTTAGGGTCGAAATTGGAACACAAATATCTCGGTCCTCTAAAGTCGAATCGAGTCACGGTTTGGAACATTCGAATATATTTTTCCCTTCAATTTAAGCCCAAGCAGACCTCGGTACAATAAGAAAATTTCCCAGGTGAAATAACGAAAAATGAGAATCTGAATTATGAATTCGTACTCAGAAACATATTTAAAATATTTTTTATCAATACAAGTTTTGCAATAAAAGCAAAAACAACGGAGCTATAACACAGTTTGTTGCCGAAAATCGTTCATTTATATATGCGATGCATTGGGTTTTCCGAATTTACCAGGTAAAATTAAGAAAAATTAGAAGCTGAAATATGGATTTGTATCCAGAAACATATTTTAAATACTATTTGTTCTCACAAGTTTTGCGATAAAAGCCAAAACAACGAAGTTATAACACAATTTGTTGCTAAAACTCGTTTATTTATATATGCGATGCATCGATTTTTCCAAATTTCTCAGGTAAATTGATGAAAAATGGAAAATTGAAATATGAATCCGTACTCAGAAACACATTTTAAATATTTTTGTTCCCACAAGTTTTGCGATATATGCAAAAACAACGGAGCTATTGAACTTTGTTTGATTAAAATTCAATTTTAGCAATCAACTTACCCACACTCTCTTTATTATTTCTCTACAAATTGTGGTGGATCTTTCGGGCAAATCGTAAAAACACTTCTTATGGGAGGAGTGATACTGACATTGAAACTCAAGGTCCTGTGGGTCTTTCCTCCCATGTAAATCAAGTTTTGGGTCCAAAAAATAAAAAGGGGCCAATGTAGGGCCCAAAGCAAAAAAAAATCTGACCCTCCGATTCTACTTATGATACCAAGGTCTGCTTGAGTTGAAATTAGAGAGGAAAATAGATATAGTTGAATGGTTTAAATCGCGACTTGATTCGACTTTAGAGAATCGAGACATTCGAGTTCAAATTTCAATCCTAGCCTATAACGGCCGCTCGGAGCGAAAATATTGAGAACAAATGTCCTGCACTATATAGGTAATATGGAATAAAGTCTCCTAAAGTGAATGAGCCTAATTAGAAGTTGTGCAGACAAACCTGAGAGATTGCAGAAAGTTATGAATTCAAACTGAAAAAATTAGGTTGTATTCTAGACTCAAAATGTAGTTCCTGGCGTGCTGTGGAAGTAATTTCGATCCTTAATTTCACCCAAAAAAAATTACGGGAAAAAAAATTTTTTTCGCTTCTACCACGTGACTGAAGAGGGGTGTTTTTTTGCCAACAATTTCGTTGTCTATCACCACCGAAATATTTGAAGTCGATATCTTCGAAAACAACGATTTTAGACCCTTTATTTCGTTTTTTTACACAAAAAGTGTATGAAGCACATGGTTTGGCCCAAAAATTATGGCAACATCGTTCTAAGACGGTCGATTTGCATAATAATAGCCACCTCAGGAAAATTATATATGAAATTTCCAGAATCGTCGATTTTAAAAATAGTGCTACTGGACTATATCTGGGATTAAAAAATATCGCTTCTCTAAGTTATTTTCACAGATCACAATATTAATGGTTGTTCACGTATACTTGAATCTCCCACATGGAGAAGAAATTTAGTTAGTTATGAAGTTAGTGAGCACAGTAAGAGACATAGATCCTTATCTTCTGGACACTCTCTTGCTACCCCAAACTTTCCCCACAGCAGGAGCTCGGATGATTATAACGAATAAACTCATTTCAAAAACACGAACATTTTTATAAGAATTTTTTATCGACCGAGAATATGAAAATAGTACAAAATCGAAATCGTATAGAACAATAGAATATCAAAACGATCAAAATCTGACATCATCCAGCAGACGTTGATGGTGAGTTGTGAATCGCTTCACGACATCCTCTCACTGAAGTCACTTGAATCTCAGCAAAATAAGTGACTCAATATTTGATAATATTTTTTTTATCACTTTTGGTAAACTTTGGTTCAGGTTTTACAACCAAGACTTCAGTTTCTGGTATAGCTTTAGGTTTTCGCACTTTGATCTGCTTCATCTTATCTATCACGGACTACTTGAAGAAAGTTTCGGTCTCCCATGCTGTAGTATCAAACGCAATCTTTGGACAATTCGGCACAAACGTGTCGTAGAAGTTGTTAACCAAACGAATCGAACTTTCCGATCTTTATCGTATATTAACTCTTCGACAATATTAACTCTTCGACAATAGCTAATTCCATCCAATGTTTCCATTATTATCGTTCGCTATTACTACCACTTCTTCAACATTTAACTAACTAAGTGTTAACTAACTTTCTGTCTGTATCGTACAGCATTGTCAAGCGCTTCATAGTTTTTGATGTTTTGAGTAAAATATGCTTGCGTTAATGGTGGCATGTTATCAATATCATTTGAGATATAAGTCAAAGTCTGTGAATTCTCAACTTCTCAACATTTACATAAAACTGTTTAATGCTCTCCATATATTAGAGCTGCTTGACCAAACGTTTTCCGTAACAATTGCTTCGTCATTTATACAAGCCGTTCCCACCATATACTCCACGATGATTCAGAAGGTGAACTGAACTGTATATGTATCTTCCAGGAACAACATTTGGCCATATTGGTCTCATTTTCACTATATGTGAAACAGTGACGTGGATAGGAGGGGGAACAAGGAGATCAATCCCCCCCCCCCCCATGAGTCTGAAAAAAGAGGATCAAATCGAAGGCTTTTCAGCTACTTATCTTTATGTAAACATGCAATTTTTGCAGCGTCAATATTCACTTCAGCTTTATGTGCAATTATCTGTTACACCCTCAAATTTTATTGCTATGGATTTCGAAGTTTTGATAAGTTTGCAGGTTATCAACATGGTTTACCAACTTTCGTTGCCTTTGAGTCGTGAATTTTGAAAGGTTGAGTTAGACTTGGTCCAAGCTATGGATCTCGCCTAGGATTTACGCTATGAACTCAAAATGATTCGAGCAGGAGAAGACGCTTTCCCAAAATTTTCGAAGCTTCGAAAAAAATCGCTGAAACTCTTGACATTGAGATCAAATACAAAAGAATAGTGCGCAGACAGAAAAATCGAGTGAAGTTCAAAGTGCAGAAGATTACTTTAGTGTCACGGTGTTCAATCCATTTCTGGACTTCTATATCATGGATCTTGGCGAGAGATTTACTGATCACAAAAATATATTAGAAGGATTTTCGGCGCTCTTCAAGCATGATTCATCTGAAATCGACAAAGGAGCTGATGAATTCATGAAAACTGTCGAGTTTTATAAAAAATTTCTTGATGCTTCTCCAACTGCTGTTCTGATCGAGTTGAAAATGTGGAAGAAGTATTTGATCCGTGAAGGCGATATCAAGCCCAAAAATTCGTGGTAAGCGCTGGAAGATTGTCCGGAAGAAAATTTCCCGAATACCTATTTATATGTTGCTGAAGATGTTAGCTACATTGCCGGTATCAACGTCTACTGCAGAACGAACATTCTCAAGTTTGAAACGGATAAAAACGATTCGAAGGAATACGATGAAAGAGGTAAGTTCATCATGTCCTTTCTGAATATCAGAATTCCATTTACAGTTCAAAACTCGAGTTACTCTAATTTTTTTATTGTAGGACCGCTTGAATGGTTTGACAGCTCTGGCAATTCATCATGACATTGGAATCACAGCAGACGAAGTCGTAAATAAATTAGCAAAAAAATCTCGGAAACTTGATTTTCTTCTCTGATGATTCGAGCATTCTTTAATAATGTACATATACACCTATGTGAATTATTTGACCAATCTCCATATATGACCATACTACATGAAAAATTATTCTCATAATATAACTTTATACAAAAAAATAATGGGATTTAAGTCATATCCCCCCCCCCCCATCGCAAAAAGCTATCTACGCCATTGATGTGACAGAAGGTCGACCTTTTCTTTATATGCAATGTCGCAGGTCTTGTATTAAATCATTAGTAGTCACTGAAGTGTCCAAAAGCACGGCACGAAAAATATGTAAACGAACATATCCACGATTTGCTATCATCTAGAGTTTTGGGTATCCTTTCTGTTTGTAAGACTCAATATCTCCGGTTCATCAACATAAGGTTTCAAAAGAACTACAAATGTATTGCCTACACCACTAAACAATTTATTCTGTATTAGCTCAAATACTCTGAAAATGATACATCTCCGCATTAACGTTCGTCTAGTTTGCAATGGCAAAGGAAAGCAAATCTTTCAATAGATCAAACTGTTCGACAAATTTTTCCGAACTTTAAAAATATCGATAATATCAGTCTCAAGTTTGCCACGTATGAACAAACACCCTTCAACTTTTCTCGATTAATTTCTTTTTCATCGAAAAGTAAATCAATATAAGACTCATCAGGTATCTCAACCATTCAAGACCTTCCCATAACTTCAGTTCCAGATGAGTTTCAGGTGAATATCCTCTACTAGTCAAATCAGCAGGATTCAATACATTGTATCAAATATCTTCTTTACAGTAGTTAAAATTGACTCACAGTTATAACTTCTGGATAAGAATCTGTGAAACAACATTCCTAGAAACTAGTAGTGCCAGTGTTCGCACAATACGGAGCTGCACTAGCGTAACATGAGTTTGACATCAAATCCTTTTTCGAGATATTAAAAAAATTCTAGCCCGAGCCCTGAAACTTCTATCAACGAAAAATTCTTGAAGCTATAGAAAACCCGAAACATCCAAATAATCTAAACCATGACTCAGGATATCACCTTTCGAACATTTGGATACCCATTCTCGAAAAGTCCACTTCGCACATGATCACACAACGGCAAGGTTAGGTGCCAGAACGGAGCTAACCACCGGAATGAAGGCATTGTGTAACATGGTTTGTCTCACAATAAATACCGCTACAGAGGCCAAAAGAATCAGTTTCACTCTAAGCCTCAAACTTGCCCTGAAGATGCCACCTGTAATGGTATGTGAAATGTCGACATCAAGTCATGCTATTGTGATGCGAAATTCATCCGGAAGCCAAGAATTTTGAAGATTAGTTATATGCGAAAGTCTACTAATCAAAATGAACTTAATTCGAAAACGCACTTTTATCAGAAACCTTTAGCTCGTCTCATAGAAGTAGAACAAAATCGAAAGGATAGAGAACAATTAATACGTCCTAACGTTTCACGAAAGTTCAATTTTTAAAGATATTCCATACCCAGTACCTTATTCATGATCGGTTCAATCAACTACTGTGTAAAGACATTGAATCGCTAAATGAAACTATAATATCGAGGAAGATATGAAGAATTCATTATGAATCATTATTCAATAAAAATGGTTTCATAAGAAGTATCGAGCATTACTAGATAACTTAAATGGAATTAGTATCATCCCAATTGACTTGAAACGATTTTCAGGTAATAACGATTTGAGGCTGGCCTTCGACGAGAACAGCAGATTATTGAGTACTTACTTCAAAGGAATTATGTGACTGCATCACTATGTGAAATGATACCTAAAATTCTGGAAGATCACATTCAAGAAGTTCAGGAATTCATTTTCGATGATTGCAATAATAATTTTCCTCCGAAACTTAAATCTGGAAACGTCTAAGCTAGTTGAATTCAGACTTGTTCATTTCTCAGAATAACAAACATCGAAATAGCGTTTTCAAATTGAAATATTGTCTAGATGGAATAAAAACTTTTTACCATAAATGACGCCATATTTGTGATAAGATGTTCCTTTTTCACTAATTGGCAAAGTTTGCAGGAAAATCATAAAAGTGGATACCTATAATTTATTCGAGGAATTGAAATATTCTTCTAGTTCCAATTTAACATTAACGTTTTTGTGAGCGTATTTGAAAAGAATCTATAATACGATACTGAGGGATCTGTAGTAATTTAATGGTGATTCTTTATTTATTCATGATTTTAGAAGTTCAAACCTGAATAATATGATATCATTGTTCCAAGCTCGGAATAGTCGTGCCAAAGTTACTAATTCTGTTTAGAATTTCGACGAAATTACTCTATACTTTCTAATATAAATATGTGGAACACTCACGTAATCTAATCTGTCCAGGTAGTTTCGCTTTGGCTGAGAGATAATTCAGTTTCTAGATACAACAAACCTTGGTGAACTGCAATTTCAAACTAGTACCTACTTGTACAATACTAACTTTGCTTCTGGGTAGCTTTCCTACACTACTCAGCTCAATGAGATAACTAAATTAAGGGCTTATGTAATCTTGTACTATTTGAGCATCAAAGGAAAGCAGATCTCTCTATCTTTCTCTCTTTGACGATGTATTAACCATAGAACATAATTGATGATTTATACGCATTTTCTTGATAGGTGAAGATTAGCACCATCTTGAACATTAATGGAGTAGAAGTTACTTATATAGTCGAGTCAAATAGGTATTTCATTACGAAAATCGAAAGATATGGACCGATTTTGATGAAACAAAGTGCATCCGAATCGGGATGACGTCTAGAAAAAAGCTTACCGGTTAGTTTTTTGTGCAAATTTGTTATTTTTTTTTTAAACGAAAAATTGGCCAATTTTCTGGCTAACTGTTGGCAAAATTTAGTCGGGGGTTTTCGGGGTCGCTGATTACGATTCTGAACTCAGATTGGCCAAAATCGAACTCCCCAGCTGTTAATTGGCCACTTTAATTGGACAAAGTGACCATTTTTTTAAATGTCATCAAAAATAGCTAGGAAAAATCACTCGGGGGATTTCGGGGTCGCTGATTACGATTCTGAACTCAGATTGGCCAAAATCGATCTTCCCAGCTGTTAATTGGCCAGTTTAATTGGACAAAATTGATCAATTTTTTTTAATTTCATCGAAAATAGACAGGAAAAATTACTCGGGTGTTTTCGGAGTCGCTGAGTACGATTCTGAAGTCAAATTGTCCAAAATCGAACTCCTCAGCTGGTACTTGGCAGGTTTAATTCGACAAAATTGACCAATTTCCAGAATTTCATCCAAACTAAACAGAAATCCTCAGTTGGGGGTTATGGAGGTTGTTTTTTTATGTTAAATGTTTAAAAATTTGTTAAAAGGGGGTCGTTACTAATTTAAATCATAAACAAAATCGAATTCTAATTTTTTAATTTTTTTATTTCAAATAAATTCCCGCTCATCTAAAATTTTTCCCTCTATCTTCTCTACTCAGTCTTTTTATATTCCACACAGCATCTTTTACATATACTATGGACATTTACGTAAAGCAGATGTGGATTTCGCAAGAAAATATGAACTGTACTGTTGCTTGTGCAAATTGTATGGGAAATTGTAGTAACAATTTCAGTCTGATCAATCCAATTCCACCTGGAGATGACGACGAAGACGATGACAATGATGAAGTAGATAATACCAATGAAGAAGAAGGCATTAAAAATATTCAAACACGCAGTGACAATTATTATGATTATGATAGTGATTATGATTGATTTCACTTGTACTTACTGAAATATGCATTTTGTAAATAATATTCAATTGATTAAAAATATTGTAAATATGTATATGCTGCCAATTACCAGCTGAGGAGTTCGATTTTGGACAATTTGACTTCAGAATCGTACTCAGCGACTCCGAAAACACCCGAGTAATTTTTCCTGTCTATTTGCGATGAAATTAAGAAAAAATGATCAATTTTGTCCAATTAAACTGGCCAATTACCAGCTGGGAAGATCGATTCTGGCCAATCAAACCCCATATTCGTAATCAGTGACTCCGAAAACCCCCGAGTAATGTTTCCTGTCTATTTGCGATGAAATTAAGAAAAAATGATCAATTTTGTCCAATTAAACTGGCCAATTACCAGCTGGGGAGTTCGATTTTGGCCAATCTGAGTTCAGAATCGTAATCAGCGACCTCGAAAACCCCCGAGTAATTTTTCCTGTCTATTTGCGATGAAATTAAGAAAAAATTATCAATTTACTCCAATTAAACTGGTCAATTACCAGCTGGGAAGATCGATGTTGGCCAATCAAACCTCATATTCGTAATCAGCAACTCCGAAAACCCCCGAGTGATTTTTCCTCTCTATTTGTGATGAAATTAAGAAAAAATGATCAATTTTGTCCAATTAAACTGGCCAATTACCAGCTGGGGAGTTCGATTTTGGCCAATCTGAAGTCAGAATCGTAATCAGCGACACCGAAAACCCCCAACTAAATTTTCTTAATAATTAGCCAGAAAATTGGTCAATTTTTCGTTAAAAAATATAATGATAAATTTGCACAAAAAACTAATCGGTAAGCTTTTTTCTAGTAGTCATCCCGAATCGAATGCACTTTGTTTCATCAAAATCGGTCCATATCTTTCGATTTTCGTAAGTCGACCTGTTTTAATACCTATTTGAATTGACTTATACTACTCCTTAATGAATTTCAACTTTTGAAAAGTGTGATTTCTTTTCAGTTCAACTTCCAAATCTAAGATAATGATATTGATGAAGAAGCTCGAAATGAAATGTTAAGATTTCAAGACACATTGACTAATGACAGAACATATTTTATATAGCCCTATCAAAATATAAAAAAACTGTTATGTAGGAGAAACTGTCCATTTATTCACTAAAGTACCCTCTTCCCAGTTAAGTCTGAAGCATATGAACCATTCGATTGGAAACAGATACAAATCAATCGGTCCATTGGAATGAAGGTCTCGAAATTGAAATTGAAAATTTTAGGTGGACATAAGACAGCAACTCAAGGTCAGGTTTGAAGAGGAAAAACTATTTCTTTAACGTCATTCGGATAAAATATGAACCATTCAACTACGCCTTTCATAACATCTAACCGATTCACTTCAGTTCAGGTGATGCGAACATCAAAACGAAATGACAATGCCCATTTTGTGGATATGCGTTACATCTCCAAGACGCATAGTATCATCCGTGACGCTATGCGGAACTGAGGAGATCCAAAAACTAGGAACAAGGACGGTGCTAAATCTCTCCATTCTTCGGAGCATTGAACATCTGACCGGAGACCCGATCTTGACTGGATGTGGATAGGTGACAGTTCGACAACACAAAGGCTCTTCTAGGCTCTTCATCAATAGAATAATGTCATATGGAAGAATATTCTAATACAACGCAGTCTGGCCTCAAAACACCAGCCCTCCTGTGGTGAATTTGGCCAACTAGCAAAATTGTTTCCAATGAACATACCCCGTCAACAGGAAATTTATCAAAAACTAACACTCAGAATTACATTAGATATGAAACATTCATCAACTTTTGAATATTATACTTTATTCTTATTAACTACCCAATGGGCACACATGCGTTGAAAAAACGTTTCAACTAAATTGTAATTTATCCCATCCCCTTTTTGATATTGTTTCATCTCTATTGGAATGTGGAAACTTTATCCGAATTTACAGGACTGCTTATGTTATGGGGTAGTCTTTTACGGACATTGTGTGATTGTCGATGTATCACCTCTGTTTGTTGTAAACGTTACCTGATTTTTTCTGTGCTGGTGAATATGGAACTACCAACCATTACGCTTGTTACGAACGGGTCGCTTATTTAGCGAAAATTTTCGGGTTCGTCATCATCCGCTTGATTTAATCGAGTTCCTGTCACGCGGTGACGGATATAACAATGAATGATTCAAATCGGCTACAGAGCATGATGCAAGAAGAATATTTTTGATACGACCTCTTGCTTTATTTCAGAAAGTCGGCCAAAATCCCCAGCTCTTCGACTGAACTAGTAACTTCGTCAACATCATTTCATATGATCCTGACTTTCACTAGATGTAAAACATTTCGAATTTTTCTTTCATGACTATTATCTTTCTGATCTGATATTTTTCGAAGAAGCACCTAGCAAGGTGACTGTTCCAAAGTTAATAACTCTTCTCATATTAGGGCAGTACTATATCGAAGTAGATTATGTCAAGCAAAACATCAAAAATAGATAACATAAAATGATCTCAACAAGGTTGTTAAGAGTTAACAGCTGTTCTGACATTGCTCTCAAGTTCTGATGAGACCCTTATTTTCATCATATCTAGGCCATACGCTTTTGTTATAATCATGTGGTTTCAGTGGATGATGTAATTGCTTGAGAATCACTAATTGTTGATATGTTAGGACAAATTGGAATGAATTAAATCATGCCTTCATGTTTTATATTGGAAATTCGTTTACATTCTTCTATTCATTTGCGAACTCGCCCACTAAGTTTATCGATTTGTGAGGTAGCCCAAACAAAACTGCATGGGATCTTCTCGAATATACGGGCACATATTTTATACTCAAAGACTTGAGCTTCAATGGCAACTAAATCTCCCCAAAGAATTAACTCGAAACAGCCATAAACCCTTGCGGGCCGATATATCTTAATAACCTACTAAATCAGAAAATGTGCATCCTCCTGCAGATACGCTTCCTATAGAAGGTGAACATGTTGAGCTAATTAGTAGTTAGTGAATATTCCAGTTCAATTTCGATGAATATTAATAGTACACCAGTCAAATTTTATTCTTCTATAGTGTTGAATTATAAGCAGCTTAGCGTTTCTAATACCACAAGCTCGATTCAATGACTTGAATTATCAGATTGTTTGAGGCGATAGTGACACTGGATCAAATTTGTTTGAGATGACGTATCTAACTTTTTTGTATTAAAATCTTAGTAACCGATTAAAAGAAGAATATATACTGCAACTTCCTCACGTCTTTCGAGAGTATTCTTGATAAATTAAAGGTTGATGTGTAACCTTCCAGTAAAACTAAAATAGCCATCCTCAGAAGCAATATTTTGCTACTCTTGAAACAATAGATAATGAACAAATCAGTGCTAAGGTATAATTTTCAGCGGCAGAACTTCTTAAGATATTCCTTGAAGTCAGACAAAGTCAAAATATCAAGAAGTATCCTTATACGGTATACCTTATTTCGAAAACATATTCGTTATTATTGATGTGGCAGTTTTGATTTCCCCCCCTTCGATAGAACTTGTTGGGAACTACAAACGAGCATCTTGCAAATAGGGATCGAGTGGCTTCAGAACAGCATTAGAAGATTTAAATGTTAATAATGTTCTTCTGGCAGTTACAGTTTGATGAACATTGTTGAGTGCTATAGGAAATGAAAATCAGAGTCAGATTTGATACTTCTGGTTCTCGAACCATCGATGAAGATAAATATTTGGGCCCCAAGGAGGCCATAAGGTGACAACAACAAACGGTTACCATCGATAAATGTAATGTAATCAATGCTTTCACGAACCACAAAATGAAACAAAATTTATGAAGGGGTATTGATTAGCAACCCAAAATATTCCGTGGATATCTTCCTCTTCATTAATCTGGCATATTTCGTATGAACACTTGGTAGGATGAATTAAAAAGAATTGGGAATGTTTCTACTGTTTTCCTGTTTCATCATGAATCTGATGAAGTTTCCATATTTTATAATGCCGGATCCAGGGATTTCATTAGGAGGAGCAAGTGAGACCCATACCGGCCTTATACCTTTATTTCAACATTGATGAGCGTCAATAGTTTTGCAAGATAATGAAAGTACAGTCATATATAGATCCTATACATGTAAATTAAACAATATGTAATAGCAAAGTTGCTTACATAATTACTTTCCTCGATTTCATTTCAGCAAATGAGTTGATGGATTCTTCATAATTTATTGAATTAGTTTCTTAACTCTCTATATAGAGTAAGTTATTCAGAGTTTTCCAGTCTGTCTTGATATCAAGAAGAACTAGGATTTCATAGTAGAGAATTCTTTTCCATAGAAAAAGCTTACTATACCATAGCAGAGCTTCTTAATGACTCATTTTGATTTTCATATTTATATTGTATATTTTTTAACATGAAAATATCAACATATTTCATATGTAACTGTTAATATAATTAAAGTTTTGGTATTGTCTCTAAAAATTTCAATATTACTTTAATTATTCTTAATATTAGTTTTTATTTCATAATAAAGCTTCTTGACCGGGGTATGAATTATATCTAAAATTCTCGAGAAATAGGTCACATTAAGACTTTTGATCAAATTTTTAGATGAAATTCAAATCCAAAACCTTTAATACCTAAAGATAAACAGACCCACACAGAATACAAATTGAATTGTTTAGATTGCGATGGGACTCATACTGGAATCTCTAAACAATATTCAATAAAAATAGTGTATCGCCATAAGTATAGCACAATAAATAAAATCTTATGAGATTCCGCCGCCCTTGCTAAGCACTGCTTTGATTATAACCATCAATTCGATTACAAAAATGCTAATATTTCAACTGAGGAATTATAAAAGATCTATTCCGGAGAAGATTCACATGAAACGTGACTCCAAATCTGTAAATCGTAGGACAGATATTCAGACATTGAGTCAGATTTATACTAACTTAATTAATCAAAAGTTTTGCAAATTCTCAAATGTATGATGAAGAATGCTCAGAAGTAATGTTCCAATATAGAACTGCAACCTTTTTCTAGTAGGTACCTCATAAATCTCAACATCTGGTTCGGCAGTAGATACTCAACGTAATAGTTTTCGTCTTCATATGCGAAGACACTATACTAACATGCGTTTGTATATTATAAGAATATTACTGAATAGTGGAATCTTGTTATATTTCATATTTGAAACATTAATGTGGTACAATTTCGATTATTCGTGGCTCTGTTCGTTTTGGCAACGCGGGCATTTCTAATTGAAATTGAGGTGATACGGACGCTTTGTGCTGATACACTTAGATTTAAGAAATCCCGTTTTGGACATAATAAGTCTTCTGAAGATGGTCGTGAGATCGAAACGTTCGTGAATATGAAAATATAAGACATAAGTATCAATGTGATCTATTTCCCGAGAACTTTATACAAAAGTTTTTATTTGTTAATGACACATTTTAATTCTTATATTTATATTGTATAATTATTATCATGCAAGTATTAACATATTTCATCTGTAACTGTAATTAAGAACAGTGACTGTCGTCTCTAAACATTTTAATATTACTTGAATTTTTTGCTTCTTTGATGTACACGAACGAAATAAATCTATATCTAAATCTATTCAAGATTTTCGATACTTCACAATTTTGAGTAAAGATTGAGTGCAGTATCTATACACTCCATTCTACCTTCCAACAGAATCAGTGCCACAACTATTACCTCTATGTGTACCATGACCAACTCTTCATGCGTTCTTTTCCTGTTCGAGATCCTGTGGGTATCCACAGCTTGTACCACTCATTGTGTTGCGTTATTTTTTCAGCAGTCTTTATCCAATCAGTTGTTCCATTTGTTAACCTTTCCATTGTTTTGGTGAGATGTTCCACCATTTGTAGGGTTGATTCAGACCATGCGTATCGTATTGAAAATGAATTCTCTAACAATTGCAGGGGTCGCTATCATTGTTTAATTTTACGTTTTTCATTGTAAATTTGAATGTGATTATGCGATTTCGCTTAAATTTGGTAAGTTGGTAGATTTTTATGGAACATATCAAAATTATGATCAATATTCATCCAAAGGCGTGGACATTTCTAAACATTGGCAGACTTCAAATTTGTACGCAAGGTTTAATTGATTCCGTTTCTTATTCACCATAAAATAGATGGCACTGATAAGATTCGATAATACTCATGGTTTTTGTGGAATTTCTATTTTAATCATTTGCTGGTAGGTTGAAACCTGGATACAATTATAAACATGTTATAAAACCTGTGCTACGCATACAATGATTTTTACCATGAAGAAAATGAGAATGTAACCTTCGTGTAGTCGAGATATTGGAAAAATGTTGCATCTTGGATCTGAAGTCACATTTGTTCTTCATTATCTACGAGTGTCATTTACACCATAAACTTGAGATGTAGCCATAAAAATTAATATATTGGAGTTAAGAATGAAGAACGTGGTAAGGCCTCACAGCGGCATCATAACCTCTATGTGATCATTTGCTTGCCAAATAACGATTCAAGTGGTTTCGAATATTTGATGAAAAATATGGAGGAGCTCAGATCAAGATCCCGGAATAAGATATCTTGAACTGCCATCTCATGGTATGGATCATAGCAACTATC
Source organism: Endomychus coccineus (assembly GCA_958510875.1). Lineage (NCBI taxonomy): Eukaryota > Metazoa > Arthropoda > Insecta > Coleoptera > Endomychidae > Endomychus > Endomychus coccineus. Next base: position 218,747,335 of record OY294067.1, read on the forward strand.
CTTGAACTACTTCATGGAGGAGATCTATACATACCCCCAGTTTCCTACTTATTCGTTCGATGCTTAGTTGTTCAACACTCTTTGAAACTTGTTCAGCTTCAGGAACCTATACAAAACGATGCCTTCCACAATCAGCGGTGTTTGGCCGGTTTCCCGGAGTCCCGAAGACGTCTCTCAACAGCTGCAGACGTTTGGTAACTTGTTATAGGTTCGACGAATTGGAAACCTCTCGGAGTATACCATGGAGCATTCTCGACTATTTCCTTGACAACAACCAAATACTAATAACATATCATTATATCCTGTATTGGGGTACAGTACGGCCATGAGAAATCACGAACATTTGAGTATTCTAGGTTATTATAACAGATAAGAAACGTTTGAGCATTAACAATTCAGATGTTTCAAATTCGAATAGTTTCATCCAGGTGCAACTATGAAAACCAACAAGAAACAGATAATGGAAGAAAACACACGTGGGCCCCCTATTTCCCAAGTTGCGTATTTCAATCTTTCCAATTTTTAGAAAATTTAAGTTTTGCGTCTGCTTCTGTAGAAAAATTCACATGAACGTTAAAACTCTTATTCCATTTTTATCATAACAAAAATTGTAGAATTTTTAAGTGTGAAAGGAAGTACCTACTTTTTTATGGGCTATTGAGTTATCCAGAAGTTTAATCATAACAAATTTTGGCAAAATGTCATAAGATATGATTTTATTTTGTAGTTGTAGTCTTCAGTGTTAGTAAAAACAGATGTATGTTGAAAATAATATCACCGAATAATAATATAAACGAAAAATTAAAAGGCGGCATCAGCCGCTTCACCGTGATGAGACAGGTACCCGAACCGTAAAGGGACAAGGAATACATTCTGGTGTTAGTCCAAAATCACAAAAATTGGAAAATAGTTATTGTAGACTTCGTCTGAACGGATAAATATGTTCGTAAAAAAATCTCATGATTTTGAAAAAATTACAGATAATTTTTCAGTAACTTAATTTTCTTCTTCTGAAAAAGATGGAGCTTTCTACAGTTGTCATGAAATCTTTATAATTTGCATTCATGTTTAAATAACTTTCCGGAGTAATTATCTTGTAGGATATTGAATTTTGAATTTAAGCCTGACTAATTCCATCGGCATGGAGATTTGAAGTGCTGTTCCTAGGAATCAACTCTGATATAGTATTTTCCCATGATTCTGGAGAAATCCCAGAATGGAAAACTATTTTAATATTGTGTCTTCAGGGCTGCTTTGTGAAATGGATAGATCGAATAAAAAAGTGAATAAATAAAATAAATAGAATAAATGAGATAAATGAAATGATTGGAATGAATAGAAAAAAAAATAAATGGAATAAATAAGGAAAAGGATTATGAGTAAACTATAATAGGGTTCACACTGTGTATAAGACTCATGAATAATAAGAAACGATATATACTAAATATATTAATGAAATACTGAGCACCTATCGGATACCAAGTACCATCATCAGAGTAAACTGAATTAAAAAACATAATATGCCTGTTCAAATACAATTTGTAATTAGTAGGGTATATGATGGATTACCCTCAGCTGGAGATAAGTCGAAATTCAGATTTCTCCAATAATTAGGTATCAAATTCAATGGAAACTCATCTTATATCAACCCCTTCTTCATGGTGTAGTCGTGAAAAGTTTATGAAATCAACATACTTTTGAACAATTCAGTTTTATGTAATGCATTTTATTCACATCAATTTGCAAATTTGCACTGTTATTTATATTATGATTGATGTATCACAGTCAAATAAATGTAGGGTGCTTATTCCTTGAGAGGCTCCAAGATTTGTCACTGACTACTTAGAATAAAGTTTGTGAAATAGAGACGAGAGAATAATCACGAATTTGTAATTGGTTAAGATTCAGAACCTGTTGAAGACAACGATATAAAGTAAATGTTTTGTCAAAGTCCCAAGAAAATACAGTAATGCCATGCTAGAAAATACCTAGCGATATTATCATAATCCATATGACTTTGAACTTTGTGACCGAATAATAAATTCTGTAGATTGAATATCTTTACTCTATGAATATACTTCCACCCCCGGTAGTCAAGTTACTTGGTGAAATTATTGTTCACCTACCTAACTAATTTATCTCATGAAATTACAATTCATGAATATATTTTTAAATTAAAAACTTTGAATTGTGCTTATACAAACTAAATTAATGAATAATTGTGAATTTATACATAACGAACGTTAGGAGGATTAACTTCGAGGTTTGCTAACTGTATACTCAGGTTGAGCCTCATCAAAGGACATGGTGTCAATAAGACAAAGCACATGCGAATCACACTGTCAATATCCTGCAGTAATCAGTTTTTCCTGATAGTTCGATTCAAAAGGCGGGTGAAATTGTACTAGGTTGTCGAAATCTGGGAATCTGTTTTGGGAGTTTTCTCAAAAGGCTGTGATCAATTGATCACGTGACTTGCTTTACTTTTGTTAGCAGAAAAGCTTTCGGACACTCCTCCAGGTCTAATGTTAATGTTTGTAGCAATATAGAATACATTGGAAATGATTCAGGAACCGCTAATGGAATCAAATCATACTCTGTGGTACATTGAAAGCTTATCCAAATGGTTACTAAATGGTTTTCACAACTCTATGTTTCATGCTGACACCGACTGTCAGGTTGACTTCCGCAATTACTAGAATATAACCTTGTTTTATACCGATATTTGCTATCAAATGAACTATCAACATATCACAGGATACAGACATAAAATAGATCGTGATGTCTCTTGAATCTTAAATTGAGAATTTCGGACACGTCTGCAGGTTAAATATACAGGATATTCTACGAGAGCCGTTCGTTAGAAGTTTTCGGGGTTAGAAGAAAATTAGAATTCTGAAATTTTGGGTTCCAGGGTTACCTGAGATTTCTTTCTTTTCAAGATATTTTCAAGATCATGCTACTTCCGGTTACACCAGACGTCGCCATTAACTTCCTTATTTTAAATGGAACACCCGGTATATTATTTCATTTTTAGATTCCTGAGAAAATTTCATAGTGGATTCCATCAGGTTTCCATATACCTATTTTCAATTTTTTCTTAGATATCTTGATTTTTTTGAAAATTTTGACAGATGTAGCGCTGTTTTGAGCATTGCGCCCTTTAACCAATTTCGATTGGTGGAAAGTGCTTCTGGGGTGAACGGGAGCACAGGAATGATTCTTTCGAATGCCATATTGACAACTGATTTATCGCATACAGGGTATCCAAAATTTTATGACCAATTACATCCTTTTAAAAGTTGAAAAAGTTCGTTTTTTCAAATAGGACAACCTATATTTTATTGGATGGTCGGATGCAAAATTTTATTCTGCATCCATTTGCTATAACATTCCCTATATCCATTTCCAGTGGTTTTCTTGTTAATCCATATTTTTATCAAAAGGTGATCAAACTCCAAATGTTCTACCAAAATTTAAATGCGGCAAGATATCTGGAGATACTGAGAGGGTTTGTTAGTGATTTTCTACAGGCCCTACCTCCACGTGATAGAGCAAACAGTTGGTATCAGCTTGATGGTGCTCCAGCACATTCCACTATAGCTGTACACCGGCTATTGTAACTGATGTTCGAGGATCGGTGAATTGGCCGGCGAGGACCTTGGAACTGGCCACCCAGATCACCCGATTTGACCCCCTTGGATTTTTACCTCTGGGGTCGCATAAAATAACTAGTGTACTCTGGGCCGGTACAAACTAGAGAGGAATTGTTGAACCTTGTTCACCATGCGCTTACTAATATAAGTTCAGGCGAACTTCGGAGGTCTGTTTCGCGAGGAGTATATGACAGAGTTATTCAGTGTTTGAATCAAAATGGAGGTCATATAGAACAATTATTGTAATTTTACATTCTCTTATTTTTTTATGTCATTATGTTCCAATTTTTTGTTTTTATTTTATATGTCGTTCTAAATGTTATGTACTAATGTCATGTTCTAATTAAAGTAAATTTTTTATCGTTTCATTGATGTTATTTGGCTTCGAAAGGCAAGCGATGTTTCGGTTTCAGCCAAAAAACCACATTAAAATAAAAAATATGGATTAACAAGAAAACCACTGGAAATAGATATAGGGTATCCAATAAAATACAGGGTGTCCTATTCGAAAAAACGAACTTCTTCAACTTTTAAAATGATGTAATTGGTCATTAAATATTGGATACCCTGTATGCGATAAATCAGTTGTCAATATGACATTCGAAAGAATCATTCCTGTGCTTCCGTCTATCCCAAAAACGCTTTCCACCAATCGGAATTGGTTAAAGGACGCAATGCTCAAAACAGCGCTACATCTGTAAAAATTTTCAAAAAATCAAGATATCTGAGGAAAAATTGAAAATAGGTATAGGGAAACCTGACGAAATCCACTATGAAATTTCCTCAGGAATCTAAAAATGAAATAATATACCTGGTGTTCTATTTAAAATAAGGAAGTTAATGGCGACTTCCGGTGTAACAGGAAGTAGTATGATCTTGAAAATATTTTGAAAAGAAAGAAAATCTTGGATAAATTTGGAACCCAAAATTTCAGAATTCTAACTTTTTTCTAACCACGAAAACTTCTAACGAACGGCTCTCGTGGAATATCCTGTATATGTGTGATATATAAATTTATATTCAGAAACACACGATTGTCCTTATGATTATTAAAATACTGTAATTAAAAAATTAAGATGAATATGAGAAATACCACTCTTAATATGACTACTGAGCCCAAAAGTGATACGTTACATATTTTCACCACTTTGATGCGATCTGCAATATCACATATCCTTACCAACAATAGAAACATCGCAATCGTCTTCACAGTGCGCATGCACAAATACAAACACACACATCACTACCTCGTGCAGCTGCTAACAGGACATGAGTGCTTAAGTGCATATTTCCACCGTTTCCGACTGGGCGATCACACGTCGTGCCCGACCTGCCAACCCGTGCCCGAGGACGCAGAACACGTTCTTTGTCATTGTCCAGGTTTCAATGAACCGTGCGAGATCCTGCAAGGAAATCTAGAAGAGCAGTTGTCCCCGAGGAATATCGTTGAGAAGATGCTTGAGTCACAGACTACCTGGAATGCGGTGTTCGATTTTCGGGCACCGTATTGAAGGAGCTCCGACTCACAGACAACGAGAAGAGGCCATCCCGTGGCGTAGAAGGAGACGATGAATAGCTGGACCAGTGAAGAGCGCGTAATAGTCACTCCTTCCTTGTGAAGTAATGGCTGACGGCGATCCCGCGGGGTGCTTGGACGTAACGGGAGGTATATTTACAGGTTAGAAATCCCACAGTGAGGGAATTCACGTGATTAATTGATCACAGCTTTTTCAAGTTCATAATCCATCTGTATGCGTTCCGGTTTCATAGGATTCTACTAGATAATCATTCCTCATCTATAATTTCAGAAAATCAGAATTCTTTGATTTCCTGTTTTATTTGTTATTGCCAGAGATTTTTCGCTCAATCCTATTCATCACCTTTTCTCATACAGCTCTGTTTGTTTTGGATTATTTTCAATTCTGCACACACAGATTATCACATGTAAAAGTTCAATTACGTTCCAAATCAGTTCAGCCACTCATCACTATTTGTTGAACAAAAATTGAGTGCAAATCTGAATTAGGGAAAGATGAGTGAAATTGGGCAATCTAGCTTGAATAGAAACCATACTTCAATCAATGAAAAATAACAAGCAATTAACGAACCATAAATTATCTAGTAGATTATATTGCAGATTCTTGGCTTACAGATGAATTCCGGTATCATCTTCAGGGTAGCCTTGAGGCCTTTACTCAAATCAATTCTTCTGGTTTATTTTGCAGTTCTTATTGTGTGGAAATTTCACGCTGCATAGTGACCTGGATATGTTTGTGCGGTTGATTGCACTGGTACGTTAACAACGTGTCTCACCTATAACGCACATCAGAAGTATTTTGAGTTGTAATGATGATTTCAATCTGAAATATTGAACACGGCCATGATCGATTATTTGCAACCAATATTGCAGTACTTCCGGTTATACCGTACGCGAAATCATCTTAATTATTCCAAATGGAAAATTAAGTTTCCAAGGAGTTTTTAGATTCCTCACAGTTTTTGAGGTCATCTCCACCCGCCTTTCCTTCATCTAGTCATAATCAGGAAGAAAAAACATGAATCTCCATTTTGGTGCATCCATTATTGGGGAATAATAAACAATTATCCCCCGCATTTTGAGAAACGTTTGGGGAAATTCAAGAACCCATAATACAGCCCTTGTATCCTAGGTCTTCCTTCAGAAACATTGAAAGCAGCCGAAACAGTCATCGACTCGGGAGAGGGTTAAGAATAAATTAAATGAAGAAGCCTGGACGGAGACAATGTGTAAATAGCTTTTTGATGTTCAAATAAGATCAGAAAATCATATTTCTTGTAATTTTGATTATTCTTACTACTGCTAGGTAGGAATGAGAATTCATTTATTTATCATTCCAAAGGAGCTTAGTCTATCTTAAAAAAGAAAAAGGCATTAAGACCATTAGTCAGGGAAAATGTTTCCAATCTTTGAATCCTGATGACATAATAGTCCATCATCTATTCACACTCAATGAATATCTTATTATTATGGGCCTCCAGAACATTCCAGCCCAAAAGAACAGAACGCACTGATTGTACAGGAACTAGTAGAACATGCTGATACCAATAGCGCAATCGGACATGTGCTCCATTAGTTATATGATGGCAAATAAAAACGAACTTTTAGTATAATTGAAATCTTAAATTTCCACAAATGCTCACACTATGACTTGGTTCTTTTTTCTTTTGAGCCCACGGTATATTTATAGAGTAGAAACAAACGAGAATGAATTCACAAGATTCTTCTTGGTTCATTGTAAACTATATTCCAGAGTCCTTTTCAATTAACTACTGTAATTTTATATTCTTTCTGTTATTTATAATTTGTAAGGTACGGGCACAAAGAGCTCAAGGTAAAATTCTAAATTAATCTTCCTACCAAAGAAGATTTCATAATAAAATTATGAAATATGTTCAAAGGAGCAGTACGTGATTATCGAGAGAACTGATTCTAATATAACTAAGCAGAGTGGATGCAGATGTAGAGATAATATTCAAAATCATTCCCAATCAGCCGAAGATTAGCTTCAGTCTTAAAATGATCCAGATAGTCATGAGTAGTTGTTCCGCCATAAGTGATGCTCTCGCTTCTCACACTCTAAAATATTGTATCTGATAAAAGCAATCGAGACGTGATTTCTCTTACTCGTATCCATAGGAGAAAAATTCTATTGATCGTGAAAGCAAACTTCAATTCCATTTGTCGGTGTGCCAAAGAACAAAAGAAACCGTTTTTGAATTAAAACCATGTATGTAGGAGTGAGTATTCGGGTTTGTTTCCTTGATAACTTTTGTAATATAGGTGCTGATTTATCTCAATTTGTCCGAAACCTACTTTCAGAAGTACCGGGATATCAAAAATTATCTTGGTCGAGGGTGGTTGTGGAATCTGAGACGTGTGCCTTACTTTACGTTATCAAAACTTGTGTCAAATTAATTAATTTGAAGTTTCTAAAAGTGAGAAATTTCGTAATTTTATTTAAATGTTATAACACTCAGAAGTCTTTCGACTCCGGGATTTTCACGTGGCCTATCGCAATTAGAAGATTCGAATTGTATAAAAACACAATTGCATGAACGCCAGACGTCCTATGTAATTAGCTACGAACGTAATCATTTCGACATATGCCTCGAGGAGCTCGCTACGCGTCAGTTAGAGTTTATACTTTTTACCTCGATCTTGTTAATTCGGGGCCGTTTTATGCCCCGTGCGGCCGGCGCCAGTTGTAATAAAGTGTTTTCGGCTATAGGCCGCTAGCCTTTAACCGCTTTCGGGTATATTTCAGTAGCTAGAAAATTCCCTTTGGACGCGCGTAGCTGAGACCTGAGAGTACCTGTTTCTATTTTAACTAAATTTTTCACTTTAATCGACATTTTGGGGCCCGTGACTATGCTATTTAGTTGGCCCCGTTAATGAACTAACGACATTGAGCGGAAACAGCATGCGAAAAGTCCAAGTAAAGACGTTCTATGTTCCGAAGATTTGCACTTTTCCAACTCGCGAGCTACGCGCTCCTCACGTGAACGTCATTCGATTTATCGAAAATTAACCAATTTAAAACAGGTTTCGACCCCGTTTGAGTTTATTGCGACCTTATAAAAGGTTCAAAGTTAACATTTCGTTTTACATTCCACAACCACCCTTGACCAAGATATTTTTTAATTTGTAGTTCATTATTGTTTTACAACTGAAATAAATAGCTATGAAATTTGTAGGTTATTGGTGATGTCAGTGTGACAGTGACATAATTATTTTCGTAAAGTAAGACACACGTTTTAGATTCCACAACCACCCTTGACCATGATAATTTTTGATATCCTGGTATTTTGAGTAATGGTGATGATGCCAAACTGACAATTTGTACGCAGTCGTAATCTATTATTTTCTGGCCAACGACAACACTTCCATAATCATCATTATGACCACCCCATTACTAAATTGATATCATGAGAATAAAACGAATAAAAATTAAATTCCGGGCATTCATGAATTTGAGAAGTTACGTCGCTGCATAGATTATTCCGCAATGTGAATTAGTAATGTATACTAAATTTACATAAATTATCTACTCGGAGGGCGAAACAATGTGAAACTTTCAAATTCAAAATGTTCAATAATTATTTAATAGATTTTCCAGCCTTCAACGCGTTCATTTTCACATTCCATCTCTTCAGACATCACAATTCTTTGTGAAGACGTTCATTGAGCAAACTCTATTAATTACTGGATATCGTACTGAGTTTTTTGAATGCTTTAGCGTGAAATAACTGTTATACATGTCTTCGGATCTCTATATAGACTAGGTTATAACTTTGTACAAGTAATGTGGTTCACCCGTCAATAAATGAATAAATAAATCATTTATTTCATCAGAATTACTCCATGTTTGAGTAGTAAGGACTTAGTCAATTTTCACTTTGAGCGATAAATTCTGTAGAAAATTTCACACCTGTCATTCTAAGCCAATCACACACTTTCATTTCGACAGTTACAAATGACAACCTTCAAATTTTACGGAAATTTTTCTCCTCCTGCCAAGCTAGGCGAACAAAATTAATAAGTGCAAATTTTTTCGTGACAGCTATCATATGATCCGAAAATCAGTATGCAGGGTCAAATTTTGGTATTTAATGTTTTTATTCATTTTATAATACTAAATAAATACAAATATTTATCTACCAAATATTTATTCCATTAAGGCTAAATATTTTTGGAATTCTGATTGGAACTCTTCTCTTCGTAATGGAAAATAACAAGGATAATGGTTATCTTCCCTTCCCACTTCTATCAGATGTCTATCTTTAATATAATAGATGTAATATTTGGAAGCAATTTTGTTCTGCTGAATTCTGGTTTTTCTTGAAAAGGGTGGGATATCTTCCTCCAAAATCTTCTGGATAGCTGAGAAAAGGTCTTCTTGATGAGGATTTAATTCAGTTTTTTCCATTAAACATTGCAAATACTTTAAATTTTTATGAGACATATTGATGTCCCATATTTCAGAGCAAGCCCTATGGGGGCTTAAAATAAGTTTCTTGATTGTTTACTGCCATGATTTAATTATTGTGAACTAAAGAAGCACGTTTAAGAAATAGCTGTCGACGTGACATATAGCAGAGACGATTTTGACATCACATGCCTAATTGCCTACTTGACTGTGGTTATGTTTTATTACGAATCATTAAAAGACTGCCGTAGACGCCGGATATCCTTATCCTTTTTTTACAAAATCGTACTTTCCTTATATTTTAGTAGCATTAAGTTAGTTGTAGTCCAAAGATAAATGTTTGAGTTGAAAAATTGGATGCCTTCTATGTTACTAAAGTAAGAGGAACATTTTTATTTTCTACAAATAATACTATCCAAAACAGGAATATTATAGTTTCATTCAAACCATCTATTGGCATAATTCTTCACAACAAAAACTTTTTCCTCAGAGTTTAGTAATGTTAAATTAAATGTAACAAAAGGATAAATATTCTGTTCGAAAAACTGAATGCTCTCTATGTTACTGAAGTGAGAGGTACATTTGTTTTTTCTACTATTATTATTCCTACTTACGTAAGCAGCTATCTAACGACTTTGTCCTGATTGAAACAAATAAACATTCAAAAATGAGAACAAAAATAGTAGTTTACCTATTAAGTGCGGAAAAGGCACTTTACACATAAATAAGGTACCACATTTTTTCTACGAGGGTACGGAAAATAAATAAAAAAAGTTAATAAAAACTTTTTTATTCAATTTTCTTACAATATCTTGAAAACGACTTATTTATCCCAATTATAACATATTTCCCTCATTTTAGTATTCAAATTATATGAAAAATAAATAACCTTAACCACAGTTAATAACATTTCACACGTTTGATATAACTAAATGGTGAGGAAGGTAGAGGATATAGGTGATCCTTAGTTAGGTATCTACTATCTACCTAGATTTTAAAAATTGTTTCATCTGTCATAACTAGCCTAAACTAGACTATACTATGCTTTCCCTTTATTTTAGTAAATAAAATGTAGTGAAAATAAAAAAAAAGGATAATTTTCACTTATATTTTTTGCATTTCGTTTTACTAAACGGTGAGGAAACTTTTTTTGAAAGTTTAAGTATTCCCATAATTATGGATAAGAAAAGTACTTGAAGAATGACAACTTTTGATTAATTGATTAGTTTCATTCATGAATGGAATCAACAAAATATAAATATTGAATGAACATACGTTTAATGATTTATTATAACTATCTATATTCTATAGCTACCTACCTATTGAACGAGGCACTATTATATTACCTACTAAAAATTCAAAAAACGTTACCTAATAAATAATCTATCCTACTTGATTAGAACAATAGATTTCCAATATTTTAGCTAATAATTATTTGTAACATCAAAAACACAATTGTTATAAACAATACTCGCTTGGCTGTTAGAGTTGTTGTGGTTTGAAATTTGTTTGTGGAGTTCTGGTTCCAGTCCAATGCAGGATGCCAATGCCGCACTCTGGTTACCTTTTTCCACTGACTTATTTTCGCCCCTCATGGCGTTAATAATATCGTGGTGATGTTCTTTATCCATCTGCAGGTAAGGTTTAATGGATTGTGTGTCACTGTGTCCCGTTATTTCAATTAGTTGTTGCTCGCTTACTCCCTTTTTGGCAAGATTGGATACAGCTGTAGCCCTTGCGGAATGGTTCGTGATCTTCACTTTCTTGGTGTCAATGCCTACTTTGAAGGCTGCTTCCTCACACCAGATTGACATTGTGTTTTTCCCAACAGGGCAGTTTTTGAACCAGTTAGATGAATTCCATTAAGGGTTCGGTGTTAGGAACAATCTATCAATTGTAATTGAATTACCCCGTTTCTCCATTAATTTATGAAACAGTCTAACCGGACATACTTCAGAATTTTGTCTATTTTCAATTAGCCACTTACTATCGGAGAGTTTTCTTGCTCCACCTTGTGTGGTCTTCGTAAAAATGGGGCTGTACTCTACCCGGCCTGTGAAGTTGTTTTTTTTGTTGAACTCTCGCAAAATATTCGACTTTCGCAGCAGCTCCCTCTCCAACCCTCCAAGCCAATTCGTGTGAAGCGATGGAAAAGAATTTTTTTTGTAAGCCATTCGGTGTATCTTCGTCCCATATCTTGATAATTCCTTCATAATCTTGGCTTGTTAACGCAGCTGCACTTCTCTTTCTTTTTTCTGGATCACTTTGCAGCTGCCTTCTTTTCGCATCGCGAGCTGCTCGAGCACCTTTGAATTCCACTTCGTTAAATGGATCAAATTTAATCTGATAATTTTCGAAAAAAGAATGTAGAAGCTGCTTTGCGGTGGAGTTCCACATAACCTGAAACAAAACAAAAAAATAATTTTCCGCAATTTTACATGTTTTTTTTTAAATCAAAGAATCTGAAAATACTTAACCTACCTCAACAACAGATTCCTTATAATTTTCTGAATTTTCCTTTTTCATGTTGAAGGCATAATCTTCTAAGATTGAGGTCAAAGTCGTTATAGATGAGGCTGGATCTTCAACATTGTAAGATCTTTCATTGCAAAAATCCAGAAACTGCCTCCATACGCTCAATTTTGACCTCTTTGTATTTTGAAGAGTTAAATTTGCCACTTCTATCTTTATGTTTTCAGAATTCTCACTTCCAAAACGAGCCATATTTATGATTAAAAGGAAAAACACGTCAAATTCATAAAATTATGTCACGTTTAACAAAAACATGCGTCACCGCATAAACGTCAAAATGTAGGAACCTGCCAACTTCATTGTTGAAAAAGTCAGATTTTTTGATTTTTTTTTCATACAAATTGAAGGTGTGAAATTTTCTTACCGAATCCATCGCGCCCTTGAATTAATATCCTGGACCTTCTCCAATTATAACCACCTTAGTGAAAATCTCCAGCTAAATCACTCCTGAGATAATATTCCCTGTCATGACGGTTTAAAACTATTATAACGGCTCGAAGCCAGAACTGAGACTGAAGAAAAGGAATTGAAAGAGACAAATTTATCTAAACTGGTCGAAAACAAAACTTCTGGAATAAACATTATCTCATCCATATAGCAGGTACCAAGTATAGAATATTCTGCAGACGGAGATGTAAATTCTGAAGAAAAAAATTTTGCACGCTCTAGACAAGCTTTCATGGAGATGACTTCTATATCTAACTGATTATGTTCTAGTTGCTCTTACAATATCATAAATAACGATGTTGATGTACGGTGCGGTGCATACCTTGTAAGATTCAATTTCATAGAAGATTTTTCTTGAAAATTTACCCAAAAGACGTAGAATATATGTGCGCTACTTAAAATTTCAGGATTAATATAAGACCCACATAATAAATACCAATACCTCTCTATTATCTCATTAGTAGAGCTCGGGAAATGTCCATTTGAAAAACCCTAAAATATGCATGCAAATATGCACAAGAACCAGTTGGAATATGCACTCAAGTACGCTTTTATGCATTTGAATATGCATTTACGAAAAACGCAGTAATCTTTGTATTGAAGGTATTTTATTTATTATATGCTAAAGTCACAAAAATTATTCATTAAAATTACTATTAAGAGCCAGGTGCCTAATAATTACTTATTATTGCTTATTTTCTATTACCACTTAACATATTATAACTTATACGATGTAGGTTCATTTTATTTATTCTTTATCAATATTATCATCAATCATCATTATATCCATTAATTCATCATTATTATTATAACAGTTAAAACTACATATTATTAAATGTTTTTCTGTATTTTCTAGAGAAAAACTGTACCGTCTATCTTATGAAAATTGTTTGTACGCGGAAAAACTTCTTTCTACTTCACATGAAGTTGAGGGAGCAAACTTAAAATATTGTATAATTGAGGGTTCTACCAGTAAAATAAAATCATCTTCACAATTTCCCATTTTAATAATATTATTTATTTGGATTATTTTTTGATAGCCCTCAATTTTCTTTAATACCGTGCAGAATTTTTGATACATTTTGTTGATTTCCCCGAAGTGCTTAACGAAATTTTTCGCTTTTCAAATTTCATAATTGTGTAATAAGGGTTATGTACAGGTTATTTCCAATAGTTGAAAAAAACAAAATCATATTTAGAGAATTAAAGTTTGATGTAAGATTAAAATATCTAAAGCAAAGTAATAAGAACTCATTGGGGTTAGCCACATGTTTTCTGTTTTTCACCAAAAACACATTTTATCGTGGGAAATATTGAATGAATTTCTTAAATAAACACTAAATCAGTTTCACACTCGCTTCAACGTGGGTGATATGTTACCATAGCTGAGGAGGTCAAAGGGGTTGCAATAAATTCAAAAGTTTATTTTAAAGCTATAAACCTAAAACTTTGATAACCGAGATAGGACGAGAAACTAATCATTAGCTATACGAAAAACCCTTCTGGAGATCATCAAAATTGTACTTAAATATAGTCTTGATTAGTTGAAATAATATGTTTATTCAAATCAGTTCGCAATGTTTAGAGAAGGACAGATAAGTTTGGAAATTCCCACCCTAAAAAAACATTCTGAATGAGAGGTCTTAACAAAGAGGAAAATAACTATAAGTTATCCTACTGCTTATTGGTTTAACCATTCTTCCAAATTTACTAGCAATATTATTGGTACAAAATTAGAATCACGATCACTATAAGTAAAATCAATGGTTAAACAGTTCGGGAATCCTTCCCTAATTGCAGAAGAAGGACGCATTATAAATATCAACAGAATGCGGAAAAACCTTCAGTTATATTTTCTAACTTGAATAAGACTTTTGAGAAATCACGTGGCACTTTGTCATTTTCAATTAAATTAATTCTAATAGAATCTTCAGAGTGTTATTTATGGTAAGAGGGTATATTCGCTAAAAATCAGAGTTCAGTTGTATTCAAGTTCGAGTTAATAATATATTGCAATCAGTTCGTAGCTTTTGAATTCCCTAATTCATCCTGGTTGGGAAATCATTTTTAATAATTTTAGTTTCATTTTTCTTCAGTTTAGTAGATTTAGATTATCTATGTGATTTTATTTAACTTTAGGTTCATTATTAGATTATTTTCATTAGTAATTTTGTAATCTTAGCTATAAAGTTAATTATAGTATTCTTTTTATTATCTTTAATTATCATTTATATTCCTTATTTATTATTATCATTGTATGTTGATTGTTGTTTATTAAATAGTTTATTGTTGTTGAGCTCGAGTTTCTCTGATTAAAACTAGCGTTTATCCTTTCACTTACCTTCCAGTGTTTTAATCCATAAGTGTCTTGTGAAAGAAAAAAGTAAGTGTCAATGATATTTTTCACGTTTTTTCTGGCCAAATAATGATTGAATAAAACTCCAACGTGTCATGGTTCTCTAAATTAAATGGCCACACTGTAGATAAATGAATGAATGTTGATGAATAGGAATAATGTAAATTCCTTGAGTAAAGTTTTATAGAGTTTAATAGAGAGAATCATTTAACAATTGATTCAGCAGTATTTACAAAATTGGTTTGGAGATGTGCCAAATGACTTTTTAATAACGGATTTTTTTAAACTTCCTTACATGTTTTTACAGCATCTGAACTATCTACATCGAAACTACAAATGCTCCTCTAATTCCCTCAAAATTATCGGTTATAAAATTCACAGAATTTAACCACGTTCCCCATCTAGATATCACAGGTTCAAGTGGTAAAGGCACATAAGGTAAACGATCTTTATACACCTGTACTCGCAGAGAGACTTTTAAAAACATTTTTTCTATATTTGATACAAGACTATTGTCCATTGGGAATTCAGTCCTCACAACTTCTGCTACTCTATTTGAAGCGTGTGCTATACAAGTAACATGTATTAAATTTCGAAAAATATTCTTAAATTTTGTCCAGCTTTGATCATATATGGCGCAGCATCACTTAACAATAACAACATTTTTTCTGCTGGTATCGGCTCAGATAAAAAAAGTTACTGAGAGATTCATTTACAAATCTGGAAATACCTATGTAGTTAGATTGTTAACTTTTTGCAACTCCTCAATGGAAACTGAATATCCCGTCCTTTAACAGCAGTCGTCTCGTCAACAGATATCCATATTGGATTATTCCCAATTGCTGTTTTAATCTCTCCAACAGTAAATTGCATGTTGGAATCAACATATTTTTTTCGTATGGTCGTAGCAGAAGGAACCTGAACATCTTTGCAGTACTTGATTCAAAATTTTTGAAATAATGGATTGTCCAATTTTGCAATTGAGATATTGCAACCGACCAGCAAACTGCACAGATCCTTATTAACATTTTGTTGGTCCGAAACTTTCGTTTGATTTGTAGTGATGAGCTGCTGAACCGAATCTTTAGCCTTTTGTGCACGAGATTCATGCGTTACAGCGCTCAAATGTTGATCAACTTGAAACTTTTTTTCACATACAATCTGGAATTTGGAAATGAAAAAAATTAACCAATAAACTTGTGATACTTCGCCAGTTTAAGACTAATTTGATTGATTTTCACTTCTACTAAAATTTGATACACAGGGCGTAAAACAAAGGTCGGTTTCCTCAGTCAATTTTGATCTTGGGAACAGCGTTAACCGAACACACTGCATATTAGAATTTTATAAAATTTGTTTCCCGAAGTGTCTCCTATAAACTATTTTTTGAATTTTGATGGTAGAATTTTTCTTGAAAAAGATCAGAGGTTTTAGTGAAATGTAACCTTTTCATCATAAAATAAAAAATAACGTATCAATTTATAACGAACAAAACAATGTATGCAAGTCAGTGTTAAGACCATGTCTACACTTTTGCTAAAAATAATTTCAACACCAGTGCATTAAAATAAATAAATTTCAGAAACAGTACTTATTCTAAAACTCATATTTTACCGCAGAGTTACATTTGGCTCATATTTTGAGAAAAATGTTTGAAAATTGAAAAAATAATTACTTATACAATGTTACTTACCGGTTTGTTTTAAACTGCACTCAAGCAAACAAAACTTCACAGAACTAACTAAAGACAGGACAGAACTGAATCCTAGATTCTTTTCGAACTTTAAATTTTAAAGGAGGTGTGATTCCATTGGCTCAATGTCAATAGTTTCCTCCACTTTTAAAATCTGAAGACGATTGGAATTATGGTATTTTGGTAACACAAATTCTGAAAATTTGTTGAGCTTTCGGGAAAAACCATACTGATTTTATGACAGCAATCGGTTTATCGCTCAGTAGGGTCTATTGTCGTATTATGCTAATACCGATATGGGGTTTTTGCGAAAGATACCTACTTCGCTTATTTCATTACCTGTTTCCACAGATGTCCATATTGAAAATGTTTATTTTTTTGCCGAAATTACCTGAAAATATGCACTTTTAATAAACGCATATTTTTTATTTGAATTTATTCAAAACATGAGAATATGCACTTAATATGCAGTTTGCATATTTCCCAAACTCTACTCATTAGTTATATAAAATCAATTTGTTCATTATAAATTTTTGGCAACGTTTTACCCCAGGCAACAAAGAGTTTGTTTGTGTCTGAAAGTAATATGTTATTATGCCAATATTGATGGAACGAGTGAGATGAAAGGATGCCAATGATTGTTAGGATGGTAACAATTACTATCAAAGTATGATAATAACTGTCATACTCGTAACTTTGAATAAATTGTTTTCTTGTTCAATTTTTAATCAAGGGGAATTGGAAGGTTCATATGTTCTGCAAAATAGTGTTATCCAACTATCGTTACGTAATGATCATAATACTGCGACATTGAATTTACAAACCGAATTCGCTTATTGAAAGTGTCAATGTCAATTATTGTATCTCCCATCCTATTGTTATCAAAGTGTGAATTTGTATTTTATCCATATTACATATTCATACCTTTACAAATATTATTTAGAATGCTGCTTCGATTTTTTTTTACTATAGCATGATCGTATTTGTTCAGCGGCTTCCAAAGGTATTAGAACATCTAATCTACCTTACGAATAATTATAGTGTTCATTTGAAAAAATTGTAGTACGAGTACCTACATAGGTATTGGCTATTTCCATCATTTATATTACACTATACAAGATTAAATGGGCGGGTAGTAGCTCAAAATGTCCAAGAAATATCCAAAAGAAAAGAGCAACGCTTTTTCTCAGGAATATATGGGAAGGAAAATGAAATCTTATGTTACAATAAATTATTTCCCTGACGCCGTTTGTATAAAGCTGTCTCGTGAAATATTTACATTTCTGTGCGAATCGCGTATGAATTCAAATTCTGTTTGTCAAAACTAGGCGTTACTTCATAAATGGTATAGCAAATATTATACGTATGAACAGAGATGAAATGGAAATAGATTGAAAATACGTTCTTGTATATAAATTGAAAGAATATTTGTATGGTTATGTTTACACAGGCGAATACATGCTACTTTAGAATAATGAATTCCGTCTTCATTTTGTACTGTTTTGAAGCGAACACACTACGTTATTTCCTATTTGAAATATCTTACGCATATCAGTTGTACCAACCAGTTCATTGAATTTTATGAAGATAGTGAGCAAAGAAATAGTTAGATTATGATTATGCGAATGACGTCTTCGAAAACGCGTGAAGTAGAAAGTCTAGAAGAAATATTCGCAACAGGAATGAATTACTGATTCGAACTAATTTTCCGGTTGGCTTCACATCTAGGAAACCTGTATGGAATATTTTGTAGATCGAGTGTTAAAATCGAACCCAAACTATTCTTCATACTCCTATTTCCACTAGCCTCAACGGACGTACTACATAGAGTAAGAGAAGTGTTATAATCGTGCCAAAAGATTTTTCCTCAATTGCACAGATATATCCATTGTGAGCATTCCTAAATCGATCCACACTATTTTTGTCACAATGTTTGAATGTGCGTATGTGCGTGAAAACTGTGGTGATGATTTGTCCATTCCCATTGGATATATGGATTTTGCAAATCGATTTGTATTGTTTCTGTACAAGTAGTCCCGTTTCAAGTGAGATTTTTACATCCGTCCTCAGTTGTCGAATGAAACTATGAAACTCTTTCATAACAATGCTCGGAATCACCACCAACAGCACCCTCTCATGGGACGATCATGTGAGGTCTATTGAGGAAACCGCTTCATAAAAACTTGGTTTTCTTTTCTGTGCCAAGAACTACTTTACATTCCAGCAGCTCCTCATAATTCACAGAGCAGTTGATATATTTAGTTTGATCATGTAATCCATGTTTATGACTAACGTTCTTTTGTAATTAATTAATAGATCGACTGTCTGTCAGAATTGATAATAAAAAATACTTTGAATCTGATCTCTTCTCACTGAGAATTAACTGGTTATGGGTCCAGAGAAAAATTTAGACAAGTATGGTAATAATCCTTTCCGAAGCTTGGACTTTAGTAAATGTAAGTTTCGAGCAGAAACAATTTTAGAGGAACATGATGATTTGGAATGTCTTACCGAACTTCGGCCAGAACAAGAAGATGATGAGAAGGTATTTGAAAGAAAAGACAGTGAATCAAAGTCAATAATAGTACACTGTGTTGCTGATACCCATGTAGAGTACGTTCGAGAGGAATCTACAGCAGAAGAAAGATGGGATAAACTTGTGTAAACATTTGAAAGAAAAGGGGTTTCTAATAGACTGTATCTCTAATAGACTGTATCTTTTGAGAAATTTACTGACAATGAAATATGAAGAAGGGATGTCAATGGAAACTCATTTGGTGAGATTTGATGATATTGTGCGTCAAATTAAATCAGCTGGAGGAAAACTTCTCACGTTTTTCAATAGATTTCTGCCGTACATGTGTTACGTAGGCAAGCAGGTCTTCAGTGGATCTCTGCTGACAAAAGCCATATTGCCGGTCGTTCACGATTTCAGAACTCTCTATGTATTGGATGACCTTGATATTGAATGCTATCTCCATCACTTTCGAAATCAAAGATAATAGTGCAATGGGCCTATAATTATCAGGAAGGGTCTTCTTTAATTTTTTTGGAATTGGTATTGAGATCAAGCAGAATTTACCTGCTTGTGCGCTGACGGAAGTAAATTTCAGGCATATGGGTAGCATTATTAGAAGGGTCCTTCCCTTCTGGTTCCAAAGTGGAATTTGCTGTAAACATTCTAGCAAAATAATTGTCTTCTCCTTGTGATATAGTAGTCAGTGTGTATGCCATCGTCCTGTGGTTAAGGGAGGGAATGAACGTGCAGTGAAATTTGCTCTGTCGAAAGTCTGAAACGAACGGGAGCCATTCCGGTATTATATGCCTCTCTTGTTTCACTGCACATATTTCTGGCCTCAATATGTTTTGTTCTGGTCTCCAGACGTGGGTTACCATATCAACGACGGTATGCTGTTTGGTTAGAAGCGACGGCCCAATAACAGATTTTATCGAACCATCGTTCACCAGATAACAGTGGTTTGATGGTATGGGGTATGGAGGTTTCCATTCCTAGCCTGATAATATCCTAGATGGACGTGTAGGATTGGTTCGTGGAGTGATATAGGGACAGGTCGTGGTGATCAGTGGATGGTCTTTTGACCATCCACTGAACCTAAACTTCATAGGGATATGGATTGTTTTTTTTTCATCCCAACACACTTCTTTACAGTTCGACAATATTTTTTTAATCAAGTTGTAGTTATATATTTTATTAAATTGAATTTTCTCCGATCTCATAGCCAATGGAGTAGAATTTTCAGTTCTGCTAATTCATTCCTCAAGCACTCTGTTTAAGCAAATGATCCTCAATTTACTCGAACGATCCTTTGCAGAAGTTATTAACTTATTTTCGAAACATGCGAAATCTCTTAATAGTGACTCTTTCTGGTCAGTTTTTCCCATTTTCTAGCTGATCTTTAGTTTGAATAAACTTCAAAAGATATACTCCGCGCTTCTTCACTTTTTGGAAGTTGTTCCACAGTGATATATGCATTGGTGAATTTTTTTGATGATTAGTTCCTGACATTGAGCCAGATTTGATATTCATTAATATTTTTCCCACATTTTTTCCATAATTTTCGTGTCACTACTGGAAATTTCTCGTGGCTAGTAGTTACCGCTTCTAGATATGTACCTAATCGACTTTATATTTTTGACAATTATGATGTGGTTCCTTGCAGTTAAATCCTTTCCTTACTATTTGTCCTCCATGTTGCTGGATTTGTGAGATCTTCACCTATTTCTCACTGTTACGTATTCTTTCGACTTTGTGTATTGTCCTGCGTGTTTATATTAATATTTGTTATAATTTGTTCCGTTTGTAGACTAGGTTCTTGGTCAATTACTTCTAAACGTAGAAGTATCATTTCTGTTAGTTTCGCCGCTGCTATTTCATAAATTAATTTATCTGCGTTTTCCACTGGATTAAATTTATATTGATTTTCTTCATTTACGCTTATATTTGCTTAAGTAAAAAAAAAGTGAAGTATTGAAAAAATTAAAAACTATGGTATTATTGATACATTTCTAATTATCTATTGACATTTTAATGAAGATATGACAGATTATGGACTTCTTAGCAAACATTTCCTGTATGCTATCCCCAAAACTATGGATGTTGCCTTGGTCCAGTGGTGGCAGTGTACAGTGTCAGGCTGTATTTGGAGGCAGGAAATCGATGTTTACACTTTGTAATTGCAGTTTGGGATTAGACGTGGCATTATTGAAAATTAATACATTTCTATTTTCTTTTCAATTTTTTTGAAAAATGTTCCTGACCATTATTACTATCGTTATCCAGAAAATCGTTGATGTTTATTTTATTTTATCATCAAACAAGGCAATTTTATTATGCAGTTCGGGAATAATCAACTCCTCTCGTATGAGCAACTCTATCAGTTTATGAAATTCGATTGATTATTTGAACAGCACATGAATACTCATACTTATTCAACACACTTTACAATATTATGCCATTCATGTTCACTTTTCTGTACTGTTCTGACTTTCCGGTTTCTAATATGCTAAATTATTTACGTATTTCAACAAAGCGAACACTTGTATACAACATGTTTGACAAATAATCACTAACACACTTACAATAAAATCGAGAATGTACAAAGCGCACAAATGGAGAAAACAGTACATACAGAGCAGAAAATACGATCGCAGATTTGGAGAAAGACGACACCCGACTGAATTGGGAATTGAAGTCTCCTTTATGTAATGTCGTGAGAATGCCGATCACTGATTTTGAGAATCTATTGCATCAGTTTTTCCACTCCTTATGGTGTACGAAACAACAAGACGAAACCTAAAAACTCTTCCCGCCCAAGACGGAACATGTTGCTGTTGCGAAAAACTGGCAAGACATGGTACTACATAAAACAGGTATTCTCGAAGATGTTTCAGTTTTGGATAGTTATGTTTTCATTGTAAGCAACATGAGCTGCTATTTTGTTTTGCATAACAAGTGAGAATCCACCTTGAGACATTAACTTATGAGAGGCTCGCCCATCAACTGAGACAAACAATCGCATATTGTAGTCTGTCATTTATGTACACATTTACTCGTGAACAATTCATCACATAGAAAATGTTATTATTTTGAGTTATTTAAGTACTGATTTCGTGTTGCAATAATTTACAAATTCACATATCCCAACAACGCTAAAGTTGAGAACTCTGTTTGCTAGTTTGTCGAATCTAAGCGGCCACGAATGGGAAAGCAAATACTAAATGATTTACTGGATTGAAGTTGTGAAATATTGAAATTTCTAGGAAATATATTCGTCTTGAATAGAAAGAGTTCACAATTGAATATGTAAGATATTTTCCACCGGTCGCTTGAAGATAAGTTACATGAAATTTCATATTGGAGATGTTATTCCATAGCACCGATGAAAATAATAATTTCCCACGGCGAACTGTAGTTATCTCATGAAATTGCGAATTATATTTCATTATTCATTTCAACACCACGCTTTTGCAATACAGTTGAGGAAGTATCGTAATAAATCTAATTTTGCATCCGAAACTCGATGGACATTCTCATTGAACTCTCCCTAAAAGTTGAACAATCTTTGAGATCTCATTTCTAACGGTACGGATTATTCTGAGAAATTTATACGCTTTCAGAGTGAAAAAATGATTGCTACCTCACTCACGCAATATTAACTGAAGGCAGAGTTATTGTTTTGCGAGGGGTAATTTATTACTCGTTCAATAATGCATAAACACTATTTATATATGTATATATGTATATACATGTAGATACATACGCCAGAAAACTCGAAAGTCGGTTAACCGAAGCTACTACTCCCCACCGGTCGGTAAGTAGCTTCATCCCAAATCGTGTGCCCTAAGTACTCTTATTGAACCCAGAATGACTGCCTTCTGCATACGGTCCATCATGATCTGCACCGAGTTCTCACAGGCAAAAAAGTTCGAACGCAGCGAAGACCGAATTCCCCCAAAACACCGATGATCAGAACAATTAATATGACCTTGTGGCCTGGATATAGCTTGCGGAGCTCGAACAGGAGATCTTGATACTTTGTCCATTTATCCTCCTCTTTCAAGACTATGTTCTTATCTGCCGGAGCAGAGAATTCAATGACATACATAGCTTTGCCTTGTTTATTGAGGAGGACAACGTCAGGCCTATTTTCTTGTATGGACCTGATGGTTGGAAACGGGTTATTCCAGTAGATCTGGCATTTCTCGTTTCCGACAACGGACTCAATATCTCCAGGCATGTAAGGCAGCACCGGCTCTTGGTCTATTCCGTACGAGTGTCTTAAATGGTAATGCGCCCTAAGATATGTTTTTCAATTGTCATTTAAAAATGAAATTTCATTGGCATGTAAGTTTCGGAAAAAGTGCAAGCATCTTACATTTTATTACTCCAAAAAAATATTTGACATAAGTATTTTTTCAACAAGACTACCTTTCTGTCGAAAACTAACAAAACCAACATTTTCGCAGATACGAAAAATACAAATAATCATCTAGAAACTGAATTCTTTCGTTTCAATTATCAATGATTATCTTTGATCATTATCATCGTCATTGCTTTCACTGCTTCGGGTCATTTCCGTAACGACGAAAGTTTTTTTATTTTCATATAATCTGACTAGGTTCATCCGATCGCGGGAATGTTCAATGGAACATGAATCTCTAGCTCTTTTTGTTCTATTACTGAATGGTATGTACCGCATTCCTTATGGGTGTGGTCGGGCACGAGAAATTTGTTATACGTAAATTAAGATAATCTTCCAAAACCATCATAAACATTGCTGAAAAGAACGAGTTTTTATTTTGGCCAGAACGTGTATCTGAATATAGAGTAATTTCTTTGACTCCAGGAGGAAGTGAAGGAAGATGTACGAAGCAATCTGATTTGCTACTCTTCCCGCCACACCGTCATGCCACATGAAACAAAATGATTGACTGTCATTACGTCTGTACAACGTCAAATTGAAAGTCTACATTTGCCTTTTATGAAATGCAATTGATGTTTGAAGATCAGGGTTAGGTAAGCACTGCTGCAAATCGGAAGTATAAACAACTTTTGGAGGATCTTCCAAAGCGACGTTTTTCTATGCGTTCGGCTTCATAAGTAACTGAATCACCCTTTTGATGACTTTTTCTGCCCTTATCTTTTGTTGTTATCTTTGTTGATTCAAGAATCATCTGAATTTTGTCACTTGTTGCGCAAGTGTCTTTAAGAGGCTGCTTTGTATGCCCATGGAATCTCTTGTGGTATTTGAATTTTGAAACAGTTTCATTTTTTCCGGGGCCAGTTTCAATATTCCTTATACATCCTTGTCAAGGTATGATGATATGGAGGATACACTCTTGATGAATCAGCCCTGCATAAGTGGCTTTCGTAGGTCAGAATTGATCAAATGTAGTGTTTAACCAATTATAGACATCCTCTTCAGGAGTTTTATTTGAAGGTAGAGCAAGACCTCGTAAATCATCATGTGGCAATATACTCTATTCAAATCAATGTGCTCGTAAATAGTAATTTGCGTATGGTCGACGCGTGTTCGACTTGTATTCGTATCACCAATGACTTACCACCTTATAATGTCATATGGTAATTTTTCCCCGTTCCTAATCAAATCTAATAACATCTGACGGTAGCTGTGCCACTACAAACTGAACTATTTAGCCCACATCAAGCGATTAAAATCAAAATTGATGAGATACCGATTTAAATTTTGTACTCTATAAAGACGTTGACTACAATCAATTCAGGTAAGTACTCACTACAAAATTCAAAGAAATGTAAAAATTACATTATTCCAAATTACTCGATCAGATCGTCATGAGCTCAAAGCGTAAGTGACATGTTTCAGAAAAATTTACAGTCTTTGCTACAGCATAAAATGAATTACCAAAATAAATCTGACTGCTGTAATTAAAATTACGCATATCATCTACCACCATTTTTCATTCTATTTTTATTAGTTTAACCACGATTGTGTGGAGCGCCATTGTAAGCAGTTGAATAAAGCCGTAATTGTTCTGGTTCTTTGCATGCATAAGTGCTCCTTTTCAACCAAGAATGGACTTGTGGAATTGGCTATAAATTTCTTTATCGGCTGTTAAAAATTGAAGTACATAAATCAGTTCTGCAAACAAATTGTTCTAACATGAAACTCTATTAAAATCTTGACATTTACTTGAGTTCTCAGTAAGGCAATGGCCGATTTATTGTTTGCAGAAGTCGAGCGCTTTATAGGTTACTGGACCGTTAGATCGATACATACGCGACTCTACTGGTGTACTAAGCTCCAGCGAATAAGGGTAACGTTTAACTTGCTAACTTTCTTTTGTTTAATCGTTTTATTAGTTTCGAACTCGGAGAAAGTTTGTGCATCGGGTCTCGATTAAATTTTATAGCGACTATTGGGAAATGAACACGTACAACATTTTCCAAGAATGACATATTAAAGTATTTGCTTCTCGTCTCTGTTGGGATCTAACAATTCCAGACTTCAAGGCGTTCTAGTCAATTATTAGTACATTGAAAACAACATTCATGGACAGAGAAATTGATCACATTCAGAATTCTCGTCAAAAGAATTTGCAATTTCCTTGACCCTCAAATACGATTGAACAGAACTTAAAGCCTCAATGGAAATCCGTAGAGCGCTTTACGGAAAGTTTTGATGAAACTGTTCCAGTATTGAACACAATCACCTCCGACATATAGGAGCCTCATGTATGCCAAAGTAAGGTTGGTGAAAAACAGCCATTTTTAAAAACGGAATAATGACGTCTGAAAACGACACTTCCACTGTTGATTGTTGAAATTGTGACTTTCTTTCTAAGCATCGTCCCGGACGCCAAATGTGAATACTCTGCAGTGCTATGCTGCTAAACGGCTATAAACCCGGCTATAAGTATAGTCGACTATAGATATAGACTAAAAATTATAGTGTATTGGTATTCTACTGATTCTAATTTGAGTCTGACTATAAATATAAATCGACTAGAAGAAAGACTATAGCGTTTTCAAAGTTGCTTTATTCACCGGCAACGCTGCATATTTTATATATTTGACAAATGACAACATTAATTGTCAGTTTTATAGGAATTACCGTATGGGTTATGTGCTCGATATGTTCATAGATATTATTCACAGATTCATATTTCAGATTTTCTCTTTACGATCAAAAAGAAGTGGATATAGAAGGACATAAGTAAGTACAAAGCATATAATGTATGCAGTCCTATCTCATTCATATTATGTTATTCATTTATGGAGAATGTAAGAAGAGGTCTCGGTCTTCCGAAGAGCAAATAAAGTTTTATCGAAGTTAGAGAATAAAGACTTTGATGCCACAGGAAAATTTGTTAATATACGTGATAAAGGAAAAAAAATTGTGGTTCCTTTATTGTTGAAATAAGTAAATAATAATATTCTGCCTAATCCGTCTTCCTGCTGCTCTATTCTCAGCATTAGCAATATTCACTAAAATCTGGAGCACTGGCTCAATCTCTTGTTCTTCCATCGATATTTTGACCCTGAAAGTATTTCGAACAAGCATTAGTAAACTGATCATAGTTGGAAAACTCAATAAGAAATCTTCAATAGTAATTAAACATTTAGATTGCACTTGTTTAAATACTTTTAATCTAAGTGCACTAAAGTAAAATGCAATCAGTAGAGAAATGTTTTGATTTAAGTTAACTATACTAGGCTATATGTTTTCAACCTATTTATAAAGAACGATGCCGTTGTTTTATCCACTCGGAATAATCACAATTATAATGAAAAATATCAGCACGAGTTCTTTCTCTTTCCCGCAAAAAAGCTGCTATAAGAATCAATGCCATTTTCAATTGCAGTAAATGAAATTATAAAGGTTTAGGCAGCTACATTGACGGATAAAAGATGAACTATAAAATCAACTTTCATTATACACCCCAAAACAGACTTTAGCGGCTAGTAGAATACCAATATTCAAAAACCGTGTAAATGTGAAGGCAGCTACAGTTGCTTGTATAGTCCGAAACCAGGCTATAACTATTAGCAGCATAGCACTGCTGCAGTGCTATGCTGCTAAACGGCTATAAACCAGGCTATAAGTATAGCCCACTATAGATATAGACCAAAAATTATAGTCTATTGATATTATATTAATCCTAATTTAAGTCTGTGTATAAATATAAATCGACTAGAAGAAAGACTATAGCGTTTCCAATGTAGCTCTATTTTATATACCGGCAATGCTGCATATTTTTATATATTTGACAAATGACAACATTAATTGTCAGTTTTATAGGAACTATCATATGGGTTATGTGCTTGATATGTTCATAGATATTATTCACAGTTTCACATTTCACATTTTCTGTTTACGATAAAAAAGAAGTGGATATAAAAGGACATAAAATAAAAATGAAGATGAAATAATAGAAATTGTGAATGTGCAATTCCGGGATACTTTGAATATTCAAATAAACAAAAGTCAATTAAAAGACGTATACACAATAGGTAAAGCTATAAAAAAACCTGTGAAAATAGAATTGCTCTCAAAATTTAGAGTAAATGAAATACTAAGAAACACCAATAAACTTAAAGGCACTCGAGTCTACGACCTAACCATTAAGGAGCAGGACGAACAGAAGATCTTGCGCAAACATCTAAAATTGGTTAGAGATAAAAGTTTGAACGCAATTATAAAAAAGGGAAATCTTATTATGAATGGATATACTTATACAGTAGATGAACTAATAAAATCTATTGACAATAAGTTAGCGGAACAGATTGGTGTTAAATCAAATAGTGCCCCACCAACTCCTGACAAAGCAGCACCTAAGGCGGATGAAGTTTTTGATGAATTAAGTGAATGCAATATTCATAATAATTTCGAGAATGTCTACAAGCATACTCAGCATGAACGGAAAAATCTAAGAAGTACTTCATCTGAATCGAAGAATAAGGGAACAGATAAAAAATCAAGTACACCATCAACAAGTATGAAAAGTGGGAAGAAGAAATTTTAGTGTAAGGTATTTTAATATAACTATTGTATCTATCTATATTACAATAATGTGAATTATAAAATTGAAATACTATCTTATATCACTCAATAAAACAAAATAATATACCCCAATATCAGCAAAAACGCCAGAGAAATTTTCTATATTATTTAACTTAAATTATATATCTGCTTCCTATTATAAATAAGAATGAATCCATACATATGAGATTTTGAAAATTGTATTTTACCCACCGAGCTAGTTGAAAATGCTCATCAAGCTAATGAAGTAATTAAGATAAATCATAAATTTAATAATTTTACAATTGCACATAATAATATAAGAAGTTTAGCCAAGAACTTAGGAGAGTTGGAGCTGTTCATAGAACAATTTGAACAAAAATTGCACTGTATTGTGTTGTCAGAGACATGGCAAATTCAAAATATAAGCCTATATCGAATAAAAGGATAGAATTCAATTTATAATGATGCAAAATATAATAAAAATGATGAAGTTGCAATCCTTTTGAAACAAGATATTAACTATACTTATAACATAGAATGTATAAGCTATACAACTGTAATTAGACTGTACATAGCTTATGGTAATCAAACTGTTCTGATTCTTGCTATTTACAGATCACCTTCCACAAACCCAAAAGATTTCAATTTTCATTTGAATAATTATTTGAAATTAAAACCATTAAATGCCGATATAAATGTCATAGTAGGAGATTTGAATATAGACATATTACAAAATCACGATTACTCTTCAGAATATCTTAATATAATGTACGAATTTGGTTTTCAATCATTGATAAATAGACCCACTAGAATCCAAGGTAATTCCAGTTCATGTATTGACCATATATTCATTGAGAGTTCTATAAATATTGAAGACTATTTAATACCTCTTGTGACAGAAACAAGTATTACTGATCATTTTACAATTGCAGCTCAAATAATAATAAACAATACGCACCATATTACCACAAATAAAATGATACACATGAAAGAAATTACAGATTTTGATGAACTTAATAAATATCTAGTGATTGAAAATTGGAAGAAATTTTATGATGCATTAAACATAGAAAATATGACAGAAATTTTTCTGAATAAAATTGAAAGGGCTATTCAAAAACATACTAGAACAATAAAGATCAAATCAAAAAAAAGAACAACCTGGATAACAGAGAATCTTATAAAGATAATTGAAATAAAAAATTATATGTACAAGGCATTACAAAGAAATCAGAATAATGAAGAACTGAAAATTGAATATGAAGATTATAGAAATAAAGTAACGAATATGATCAAACGGGAAAAAAATAACTACTATAGAAATCAAGTTAACAAAAATTCTAAATGCCCAAAAAATCTGTGGAAAGTGGTAAAACAAATTAAAAATAATAACAATTCTAATGATGGAAAATTGCAAATCAAAAATGAAAACAATGAAATAATGAGAAATGAAATTCAGGCATGCGAAAAATTAAATAAAACATTTGCAAATATAGGGAAAAATTTATCCAAAAAGTTTAAAGCTTCTCAAAAATTTAAAGAAAAAAAACTACAAACATGAATTCTATTATCTTAGCTGAAACATATCCTAATGAAATAATTTCAATTATTAGCAATTTAAAAAATAATGAATCACCCGGCTACGGTAATATAAGTGCTGAAACAATTAAACAGATTGCAAGGAACATTGCCCATCCATTATCCTTTTCAATCAATAAAATTTTGAAACATGGATATTGTCCATCTGCTTTTAAAGTCGCAGTAGTTAAACCAATATATAAAACAGGTGATAAAATGGAACCGACAAATTACAGGCCAATTTCATTAATAACAAGTTTTACAAAAATTTCCGAAATAGTATCGAAATCAAGATAAACAAAGTTTCTAACCAGGTAAATATAAAATATTGTCGAAAAATCAATTTGGATTCCGGGAAGGAAAATCAACGCAAGGTGCAATAGCTTGTTTAACTGGGAGAATTTACAAAGCCCTTGATAAAAGCAAACCTTCGCTATGTGTTTTCATTGACCTGGCGAAGGCTTTCGACACTATTAGCCATAAGATCCTTTTTAATGCTTTATATGATGTTGGAATTAGAAACAAGTCACCCGTAAATTATGTCACACGGAAATTAAGATACTTATTGTACACATTTGAATGCCTGAAAAAAATACTAGATCAAAAACATCTTAAAATATTGTATTATGCATTAGTTGAATCTCACCTAAGTTGCGGAATAGTAGGCTGGGGAGGAGTACTCCAAATATATTTGAAGCAGCTAGACATCATTCAAAAAGAATATTGGAAATGATTTATGATAAAACAGTAACTCATTCTAGCGATGATTTGTTCAAAGAAGCTGAAGTGTTGGATGTTAGGCAGTTGTATTTTCTGGAGGTAGCTGATAGGCACCATTCTGAAAGAATATATACAGAACATGGATATAACATACGCCAGAAGAACTTACCAATCGTTAAGATGTCTAAAACTGTAGGTCAAAGATCATTTATTTATCTCACTGCAAAAATATATAATTTCGTTCCCAATGCTATAAAATCAATTACACATAACAAAAAATTCAAACAAGAATGCAGGAAGTATTTAATAGAAACAACGCGACAACAAATACACATAACTATTCATATGAAAAATGAATAATACTTACGCTTGATATGCATGCCCAATAGTTCGTTTTATTTAGGAGATTTTATTTAAATAAAATGTTCATTGTATTGATTCATAATTGTTTCTATTCCTTAAATATTATAATTTCAATAAAATGTATTTGAATTTTATCGATCATGTTTAAAATTGTAGGTCAAAGATCTTTTATTTATCTCACTGCAAAAATACATAATTTCGTTCCAATGCTATAAAATCAATTACACATAACAAAAATTCAAACAAGAATGCAGGAAGTATTTAATAGAAACAACGCGACAACAAATACACATAACTATTCATATGAAAAATGAATAATACTTACGCTTGATATGCATGCCCAATAGTTCGTTTTATTTAGGAGATTTTATTTAAATAAAATGTTCATTGTATTGATTCATAATTGTTTCTATTCCTTAAATATTATAATTTCAATAAAATGTATTTGAATTTTATCGATCATGTTTAAAATTGTAGGTCAAAGATCTTTTATTTATCTCACTGCAAAAATATATAATTTCATTCCCAATGCTATAAAATGAATTACACATAACAAAAATTCAAACAAGAATGCAGGAAGTATTTAATAGAAACAACGCGACAACAAATACACATAACTATTCATATGAAAAATGAATAATACTTACGCTTGATATGCATGCCCAATAGTTCGTTTTATGTAGGAGATTTTATTTAAATAAAATGTTCATTGTATTGATTCATAATTGTTTCTATTCCTCAAATATTATAATTTCAATAAAATGTATTTGAATTTTATCGATCATGTTTAAAATTGTAGGTCAAAGATCTTTTATTTATCTCACTGCAAAAATATATAATTTCGTTCCCAATGCTATAAAATCAATTACACATAACAAAAATTCAAACAAGAATGCAGGAAGTATTTAATAGAAACACCGCGACACCAAATACACATAACTATTGATATGAAAAATAAATAATACTTACGCTTGATCAGCATGCTAAATAGTTCGTTTTTGTTTAGGATATTTTATTAAAATAAAATGTTCATTATATGGATTCACAATTGTTCTATTCCTTGAATATTATAATCTCAATAAAATGTATTAAATTTTATCGATCATGATCATGATTTTTATAGTTCTCCAGTTATGTGATGTTAATTTTAATACTCAAAACATTTTATTCAACTATTTCAATCAAAGATATACCTTGTTCTATTGTTCATGATGCCAATATTTATACTTCTACAGCTCTTTGATGTCTATTCCAACACTCAAAAATATTTTATTAAATTAATTTAATCTATTTAATTATTTTAATCTCACTTCGCAATCATGCAATAATTAAATTGAGTAATCAAATCAGTATCTATTTTATTTTATTTTTATACGATTTTATATTTATTTTTCTACAACAATTGTTGTTTATTTTAATTCGATCTATGTATGCGTATATCGTATTTTAACAATTTTCACATTCAAATTTTTTTTTTTATATATATCACTTCGCACACAAGTTCCAATAAGAACTCATGCGACATGTATTATGTTCGTAATTATACTTTTGAAATTATAACATTCTCGCACATTCATATTTATATTCAATACGCATACGAGTTCTATATGAACTCTTGCGTTATGTATTGTTTACTTTACTTTTACTTTCATGAGTAAGTGCAATGAGAATGAATATAATATATTCAGTCCTATCTCATTCATATAATGTTATTTATTGAAGTTTATGTTGGAGAATAAAGACTTTGTTGCCAAAGGAAAATTTGTGGTTCTTCAATTGTTGAAATAAGTGGTGATAATATTTTGCCTAATCCGTCTTCCTGCTGCTCTATGTTCAGCATTAGCAATATTGACTAAAATCTGGGGCACTGGCTCAATCTCTTGTTCTGCCATCGGTATTTGGACACTGAAAGTATTTCCAACTGGTATTAATAAACTGATCACAATTGGAAAACTCAATAAGATATCTTCAATAATAATTAAAAATTTGAATTGCATTTGATTAAATACTTTTAATCTAAGTACAATAAAGTAAAATGCAATCAGTAAAGGAATGTTTTTGATTTATCTTAACTATACTAGGCTATATTCTCAACTTAACAATAATTTTACCTCTAATTGAAATAATTATCCATCAGTACGAATAGATTGAATTCTGTTTTCAATTTGTTCATTAAGAGAGATGCCGCTGTTTTATCCACTCGGAATAATCGCACAAACTCAATATTTCGTAGGTCGAACGGATTTGAAGTATCCCGTAAAGGCTTGCGTTGTATGTTAAAATGAAAAATATCAGCATAAGTTTTTTCTCTTTCCCGCAGAAAAGCTGGTATAAGAATTATTGCCATTTTCAATTGCAGTAAATGAAATTATAAAACAGAAAAATTTATCATAGAGTAAAACTGAAGTTCATCAAGTTTGAACTAAGAATCTTCATTTGGTTAGAGGATAATCAAGAAAATGTAATGATTTTTCAAAACTTCAACACCCTGTATCTCGAAAACGCAGTTATTTAGAGAAAAATTTTATATGGAGGACCCCTATTATTTTCAAGAGTACTATCATTCACCCGAATTATAAACGAAGAAACTGAAACACCCTGTATAAAGCTAACATTTTTTCAGTGTGATTGAAATACTTCATTTGATTCTATTCGCAGAGAGGGTATTGGAAGAAAATGAAATAATTTTTCAAAACTTCGAGTATCTCAGAAACGAAGTGATTTAGATAAAAATTTTATATTAGAGACCCCTATTATCTTCAGAAGTTCTATCGTTTACAGAAGTTATGAACGAAAAAACTGGAACACTCGTTTAAACTGAGTGTATTATAATGGAACATCACAACATATCGAAATACTCTTTCCTGTTCTCATCAAATGGACATTCTTCCCAAGAAATATTCTAGTTCTTCAGCTTCACCATTGCGGAATAGCTTTTGCTGTAGCCGACATTCTTCCGGAGGTTTCGGCTACAACTACCAAAAAACACTGATCGAGTTCTCTCATTTAAACCGACTGGAATAACATTAACTTTGTAGTTTGAATTTACAGAAATAGGAGATACTATTATCTCAATGAACGAATAGATCACTAACTTCCCTTCCTTTTGTTAGAAAAGTAGGTTTTGGGCACTTTTATGGAGCAAATGTCTGATTGTAGTAATAGAAAATGATTCGGAAATGATCAAGTAACAGCCGATAAAAGAATTCAAATTATACTTCATGTTACATTGCAATTTTATTCAAATGGTCTACATAAAGAATTTCGCAACTCTGTGTTTATATTGACACCTGCTGTCACGTGAACGATCGAAATTCGCCACAGAGTAAACACATGAAAGAGGATGTGATATCACATCGATGTCATCATTTGAATATTAAAATTAGAATTTCAAACAATTCTGCAGGTTGAATATACTATAATTCTATTGGAAAACTGAAGATCAATGTCAAAAATACCACAGTTCCTACTTCCACAACTGTAGAGCGAATTATGAAATTTGGATTTCATGAGACCAATAGGAACGGCGCAGTAGTCCCCACAGTTGTTGCCCACGCCCGGTCATACACGTATACACAAACATCTTGTCAAAAATAGTCTAGATCGATTCAGAAAATTTCAAAATGGATATTTCCTCGAAAATACTGAGATCATTTTCTAGATCTATTACAAACCTCTTCTCATTTACACTACATAATAGTGAGGGAAATTGAAATTTTCCGAAAAGACTGGTTCAACAGTTGTTGAAGAAGAATAAAAATATCTTAGCATACCCCTAACAAATCTAATAAACAGATACATGATAGCTTTCATATTTCTAGACATCTTGAACAATGTAAAAGTTATTCCTCTTCGTGAAAAAGCCAATCCAAATTATAGGCAAATACCGTTATTGTCCATTTATTTAGAAATATATGGAATAATTTTATGTATTCAAATTGCCAATTACTTCGAATCCAATTTTCTGTTTGATGAAAATCAGTTTGGCTTTCTAAACGGAACTGCACTTCAGATTCGTTTATTAAATCTGTTTTGAAAGTGGACCATTTTCTTCATCAATGTCTTTAGATTTATCATAAGCTTTTGATTTTGTCGATCATTCGCTTCTTAGTGAACTCATGAGAAAGAATTACTTTAATGATGATTGTGTTGATCTCGTCAAATCATATTTGAGTAACATATCTCAATTAGTATTTCTTAATAATCAATTTTGTCAAAAAATTCTGATTCATAGTGGAGTACCCCAAGGGTAATTTTAAGTTCAATGAATGATGATTTCAGCAACTATATTACAATGCAATACTCAGTACACTCTGGGCTGACAATGCGATGGTTGACTCGATATCGTTTAATCATGTTGTGGAATAGAGGAAATTGTCACAGTCCTTGGCTAAAAAATTTCTTCTTCAAACAAATCGGTCGTCACAGTAGCTTCATTCGATTTTGACATTTTGCCAATAAATGCAGGTGCAATCTTCAGGGCAGACTTCCGGCTTGTACTGAAGGCGATCCTTCTAGTTTCTGTAGCGATATTTAATATGTAAAAATCTCATGCTTAGTTTCGGTGGTTTTTGCTCTAGACTATACACTGCCTTTGTTTGATCATATGCGAAGTGAAGTATTTAAGGATGTGTTACCAAATGTTGGGAAGGCGTATATCAAGTGCGGGTTAAGTACCATAGCGGTGTCAACCACCGGAGCAAAGGCAGTGAACTATTAAAAGTGGAAATTTCAGACAATGAATACCGCTACAGAAACCAGAAGAATCAGTTTCAATTCATACCTCAAGCCAGCCCTGAAGATGCCACCTGTAATAAATAGTTGGCAAAACATCGGCATTGAATATTGCTATTATGACACAGAATTCATCCGCATTTTCCATTTTTGTGGATATAAGCATCTTAAAAAGTAGTCAGGTCTTTGATATACATATTTGATTCGATGTCTAGTCATATAGATCAATTATATACGTACATTCATTACGAATATCGATGTTTTCAGACTTTTCAAAAATACGGATTGTAATGCCATTTATCAATTTTTATACTTGCTGATAATGTTATACAGAGAATGGTGTATGATTAATGAATATACCAGAGGAAACATGATAATTATGTAAATATCAAATAACATAGGTAAATAATATAACGCACGCATGGTGGTGTTTGGATACATTTACTTGATGCTTAAAACACTAATTCATCATAGTAATTTTGTAAAACCTCAACTTATTTAATGTAGGTATCTTAGTACTCATACTTAACCATAATTAGATGGTTCGCGATCAATGGAATGTTGAATACTGTTATAGTTCTAGAGTAGACGAGCGAGATCAGAAATATGGAATGGCTAGAACCGAAGAACGTGTTGTTAACATGAAACCCTGGGGACTCTTGGAAGAAGAGTGGAGTGGACCAGAGTATATAATTGCTCTCTAAAGTACTTGGAGGGTCGTGTAGGTAAACATGATAAACACGAAACCACGGTTGTACGTGATTCTTGAACACCCCCATTCTCTGTCGGCAATAAGATATTTGCGTGACGATTGTCGCATTCGAAGAGGGGTGTAATAGCCGATATCAGCATTTTAGCAACTAAACGTATCTCGGTGAAGTGTAAACCCGAAGTTAACTGTTTGCGAGCGTTTAACAGTCAAGCCGATAAGATCTCGTTCTCACAGCTAAATGGCCCATTGTCCCATCAGGTTTGTACTATTATCATTACGACCGAACAAGGTAGAAGTGTTCGCTTGTAATTTGGTGGGATTTTGAGGGGATTTAGCAGCGTAAGTGATGAACATGGTGGAATGTATGTAACAAGAGTTTAATTCGATAAGATAACCGAAACATGTGTTCCAAGAGATTATTCAATAAAATAAATGTCCAAACAAGTAATGACCTTATATTACATATTCAACGTTTTTGAAATGAATTGGAATACAATCAAGAAAAATGTTCAGAATGAATTTGAGATATGGAATCTCCTCAATCTTGTGTTCTCACACGAGTTAAATATTCTAATTAATCAGCTTGATTTAGAAAAAGTAATCTATAATCTATATTTTTTTTCACAGTAAAACATTTTTTTCTCTTAGCCTATTTATATGGAAACACTGATAAATATATCAAAATTATCCGAAATAAAAGAACCGAAAAATTACTCATTTTTCAGAATTAATTTTTTTTTTTTGTTTGAACAGAATGAATGACTGGTATTAATAAAATATGTTTTTAATAGACAACATGAATATAGAAATCCAAGGGAATATGAAAGTCTATTATGAGACAATTTTCGGGGTTCAGCCTATCGATCTGGAATAACATTCATATTTATATCATTATGAACGCCTCTGACGAATCTTCATCTAATTCGCACCATTTCAGTTAAGTATATCAGAAATAAAAATTAAACTCTCTGAATCATCAAGGTAACTTATAACGTACATAAGACTATCGCGATGGATTAACATAAAAACTGAACCATGGGTGGCAAAACCATTACCAATTAGGTACGTCGGAGTTAGCCAACTCAACAGGTCAACTTATTAAAGAAGTTATGGGTGAGCTGAACAGAACGATAAAATGGTCATTTTCCAATAGTTCTCAGCTGAACAAAATTCATAAGTCGGCTTATGATATTGACACAGTAGAGGTTAACGTACCTGCAAGTATCCTAATATGTTTCTCTTTATAGGAATTTCACACATCCATCTCTTTTTATGAGTTGGGCAACAAAAATAAAAGAAGAAGGTAATTAGTTGACTCATGCGAAATTAGGAACGAAATACTTGATGAGCTTTGGAACAAAATAAAATGAAAAATGATAATAAAATTTATAAAATATAACGAATAGAATCTAATAATACATTCACGGATAAATATGAAATAGTAACAACAATTCATAAATTACGTATATTGGAATTTATGTAATATTAAAAACGAAATATTTCATATAGTTTGGAATAAAAAGTTTCTTGAATAAATTGCTATTTTTGTGTCACGTAAACACGGACACGAAAATTCAATAATATTCAATTATTGAAATATGAAAAGTCATTCGCTTGGTTTTTCTTCACATCTACTGAATCATCATACACATTCATTATATTTTTTTTACCGGAGATCTATTTCACCACGAGTT
Source organism: Endomychus coccineus (assembly GCA_958510875.1). Classification (NCBI taxonomy): domain Eukaryota; kingdom Metazoa; phylum Arthropoda; class Insecta; order Coleoptera; family Endomychidae; genus Endomychus; species Endomychus coccineus. The sequence continues at coordinate 218,785,311 of OY294067.1, forward strand.
GATTTCCTTCCTGTTATTTTTCCGGTAGCTTTTCGCTCAATATTATTGCTAATTGTCTGAACATCAATCATGTCACAAAGCGTGTGAATGTGTGCGCCTTCTTTACTGAAAATTACTGTTTTTTCTTCGATAGTGAGTATTTAAGATGTGCAACTTCGCATAGCACAACTCCATGTCTCGACATTATCCTCGGAAATTATCCAAATGGAAATTTATAATTATTTTGTGATATCAAATATTTATTTGACTTTCTATTAATTTCATGACAGTTATTATAACTAGTTATGTAAAATTTTTGTTGCTTGGTGGATTTGAAGGCTAAACTAAAATTTTGTTTCAAAAGTCTATAGTTGGAAAACAATAAACAAATCACGCTCTAGTTGAAAATGTTAAAATCTTGAAACCAATATCTCATTACCTCACAACCCAGTTAGTACAGTCGCTAGAGGAATGAAATCCAGCGCATATCGCTTGAAAAATGAAGGTGGAAATTTTGTATGTTTTTCTTTGTATTTTGATGCGCTGAAAACGAGAAAAATAAAGAAAAAATTCCTACGAGTTAGCTTCAAAAGTTACGGCCATTTTTCGGCTCGAAAAAAGACGATTTTCATGTTTTTTGCGTTTAAAAAGGAAATGGTGGATCAAATGAAAAAACATGTCGAGAGACAAACTGTACAAAAAGTGAAAACGCATCGTTTGAGCTGGAACATAAGTCATTTTGAGGTTATGGTCTTGAGATATGAGCATAATGGTGTTTTTTTTTTGGGGGAAAACAAATGTTTTTTTTCTCATTCGAATATTGACCAAAAAAATATTCTATTCAAATAGAAAGATGGTATTTTTTATATACTATCTACAATGTTTTTTTTTTTTTTTATCTTTCATTTTGGCTTCACAATCGGCCATTTCCAAAAATCCCTAAAACTGAGATTGCCAGCCGAAAAATGGACTTATCGACAAAAAAAAATCTGCACGTAGATTTCAACAAATGTGATACAAAACATCCTTCAGTACTGTTTTTGAGGCTTAAAAAAAGATGTAGGACAACTTTGAAAATTTCGGATCTCGGAAAATGGGCAAATTTTTTAGGTTAGAAATTTCTTAGGATGATGAAATTTCAGGTTCTATTATAGTATTTTACGACGAGTATTCTACGCTGAAAAAAACCTTCCTAGGTTCAGTAGAAGCCGAGATATTGATATAAATGTGTTTTAGCCTCACAGAACCCAATTTTGGGCCTATCGAAAAAATTCGGAAATCGTTGGAAAAATAAACAAATTTTCTGATGTAAATCCTAAAATAAGACCTCGTAGCTATCACCATCTCGAATTTAGAGCGCATTGACATACAAAAAATCACGTGTAAAATAATGCAGCGGCTTAAATTTCTATACCGCTAATCTGCCGTAATAGTTCAGACATTTAAGGAATTTTTCTGTCCGAATTTCCGCGAGGTCTAATTTTGGTCCATTCTTATGTATTTTGACACGCTGAACACGATGGTGTAGATTAAATTTGGATTAACCCTGTGCTCGAAAAACTATGTCCATTTTTTGGACCCGAAAATAGCCATTTTTCGATTTTTTGCGTTTTGAGACAAAACTATGGATTTTATGAAAAAATGTTTCGAACAAAAGTTGTTGGGAAAATCAATACGCAACTTTTGGTTTTGGTCTTAAGTCGATCCGAGGTGGGAGCCCAAGATAAGGCCCATTTAGTGTGTTTTTTGGCCTGAAAAATGGCCATTTTCGGGTCCAAAAAATGGTCATAGTTTTTGGAGCACAGGGTTAATTCAAATTCAATCTACATCATCGTGTTCAGCGTGACAAAATACAAAGAATGGACAAAAATTAGACCTCGCGGAAATTCGGACAGAAAAATTCCTTAAATGTCTGAACTATTACGGCAGATTAGCGGTATATAAATGTAAGCCGCTGCATTATTTTGCACGTGATTTTTTGTATGTCAATGCGCTCTAAATTCGAGATCGTGATAGCTACGAGGTCTTATTCTTTCATTTAGATCATAAAATTTGTTTACTTTCCAACGATTTTTTGAAATTGGGTTCTGGGAAGGCTAAAACACATTTATATCAATATCTCGGCTTTTACTCAACCTAGGAAGGTTTATGAGCGTAGAATACTCGTCGTGAAATACTATAATAGAACCTGAAATTTCATCATCCTGAGAAATTTCTAACCTAAAATATTTGCACATTTTCCGAGATCCGAAATTTTCATAGTTGTCCTACATTTTTTTTTAACTCCAAAAACAGTACTGAAGGATGTTTTGTATCACATTTGTTGAAATCTATGTGCAGATTTTTTTTTTGTCGATAAGTCCATTTTTTGGCTGGCAATCTCAATTTTAGGGATTTTTGGAAATGGCCGCTTGTGAAGCCAAAATGAAAGATAAAAAAAAAACAAAACATCGTAGAAAGTATATAAAAAATACCATCTCTCAATTTGAATAGAATATTTATTTGGTCAATATTTGAATGAGAAAAAAAACATTTGTTTTCCCCCTAAAAACACTTTTATGCTCATATCTCAAGACCATAACCTCAAAATGACTTATATTCCTGCTCAAACGTTGCGTTTTCACTTTTTGTACAATTTGTCTGTCGACATGTTTTTCCATTTGGGCCACCGTTTTCTTTTTAAACACAAAAAACATGAAAATCGTCTTTTTTCAAGCCAAAACATGCCCGTAACTTTTGAAGCTAACTTGCAGGAATTTTTTCTTTATTTTTCACGTTTTCAGCACACCAAAATACGTATGAAAACACTACAAATTTATACCTTCAATTTTTTTTCTTAATTTTTCCTCTGGCGACTGGCCTAAGTAATAACAGCATGAAGTAAATAAAGTAACTAAACAGTCCACGGTTCAGTATCAAGTTTGCCTAGTGAGCCCATGTATTACTGGTAGACGAAGACATATCGGTAGTCAAGCTCATGATATTTCATCTCCAGAATGTTGTAACAATTACTATTTATGTTAGATGAGTTGAAAAATGGTTTATTTACAAAATATTCACCAGTTCTCCTCAAAAATACAGTACATATTCCAGGTTATTTCATTTTTTGTATCCCTGAACCCAAATTATGTCTTCAGATTATGCAGATATAAAATTAACAATAAAGCAATTTTGAATTTTGTTCAATTTCCATTTGTTATAATGTTATGTTATTTAATAACTGGAGATAATAGTTTATTAGATGAACACGACAATGATGAATCTACTGAATAAATTTTAGAAAATAAGGTTCGAGTACTAATTTTACTAAGACGATTACCCGAAAATCGTATTTCGAAGTGTCATATTTTTTATTTGACAGAGAGTTCTACTTTTATCTGATATTTTATTACATGCCTTTGAAGGTTGCGAATGGTTAGATTTTCTGCGAAAAATATCGATGTGGAACATTTATTGTAGAAACGCTTCCTTAAAATAAACAAAACTTTCAATACACTTTTATGAATAGATGGTGCTTTTCATGAGAAATTGAAGCGATAGTAGTGCAGGAGTATCGATTTATTCATTTTCTATTGGCATAAAATTGCCAAAAGTCCCTATTTCATCATAAAAAATTACCATGAGGAAACGGTCAATAATATCCTTTCTGATAACTAACCGTAGCTCATGTTCTCGGTTTTTTCTATCCTTCCATTGATTGAAAAAACGATTATGAATTCATTTGATTTTCTATCACCACATTTGATGAACAAACGTGTGACCATGAAGAATTGATCAACCTAATAGGTATTGGAAAATAAGGTTTCATCAATACTCCAACTAAAAATATCCAATTTGTGGAGTAACTCAATCCCAGTAAAATAACTGAGTAGATGGAACGGTTAACCATCAACCTGCAATTCAAATACCACACTATGAACAATATCAAGTAGTTCTCTCTAAGATCTATGGCCTATAGTGAAATTCTCAATCACTAGCACCAAATCTGTAATTACTGCAAACATGTTTGTCTTCTTGGTATCGTCGGAAGACTACAGATAAAACTAAATTCCGATGCTACGGGACCAATCGTTCATCATTTGAAATATTCACTGCATATGAATATCGTTGTATCATTGAATGAGGTCCTAAAATTTTTTCTTTCTCTTCCAGCATCATGCAAATTGCCGCTTGGTATGGAATCTGGAGTTATAAAAGATTCAGCAGTGACTTCAAGTTCCGCATACGATTCTGGGAGTGTAGGACCGCAACATGGGCGGTAAGTAATGGCTAGTGGTGAACTAAACATCATACTCTGGAGATATGATATCATTTGAAGGAACTTGCAAAACCTAAATATAATAGCGAACTCAAAATGCCATTAATCTCTTCAATACCCTGTAGAAAATATAGTCCTTCCTCTAGTTTCATAAATTATTATATCCTGATTATTACGACTTATTGAAATTATCCTAAAGTGATTTCAAAATGCTATCTATTCATTTTTATATGCGTTACTTGGAAGATTTGTAAAATTTCGAGCAAAATTTGCATCTTATTGAAATTTTATTGTCTATTTTTCTCCAAAATATCTGTAGGTAACCCTTAGCAGGATGCATTCTCATGAGAATAAAATAGAAACAACAAAGATTGATTAATCCCAAATGAATAATGACCAAATCCATACTAACAAGGAACTAATTATTTTACTGACAGGGTAAGTCTAAGTTCTCAATGTGAGTAGCGACCGACAGGTTGCTTTAATAATTTGGCAAAGATATCAAAGAATGTAAAATACTGAATAGAGTAACTTGGATGAATGATATTTACTGTGAAAGTTCGAAATGTGATGGATTTCAAAAAACTAACCGGCGAATAATTTAACTAAATCGCAATAACCGATAACATGCTGCTCCGTGTTTCGAACCTCCGATATAGATCGATGCAGCAATATTATCGCAGATTAGTGTGTTGAATTTTTTGCGGCTTAGTTTTCCGAATTTCACCGGAAAATGTTGATCTCCACCAGTTACGGTCTGTCACAGTAACATATACAACGAACAGGGATGACAGTTCAGATAGAACATTGAAAAATATTTTTTATTCAATCCTTGGTACTGCGGCCGATAAATGAGTAAATAATCGTTTAATTATTAATTCATCGAAGCAGAGCATTGTCATTGTCATATGATTGATTGTTTAATCTGAATAAGGTAATCGATTATTGCAGTGGTTCGATTGATCGTAGTCATATACTCAGATCACGATTAGAGATACTGACCAGTTTAGAACAGATGAGCAGGTTTGTTGGAAAAAATGAAAAATTTAATGAAAAAGAAATATCCTCAAATCGGTTCATACAGTACGTTATTGGTTTCTACCTAACGGAATCGAGCTCACCCAACTAGACAGACTGCGGCGCACGCTGGTTAGTGCAGTCATTTTATGGATAGGTCGTACTTTTTTTCCAACTTAAGGTTTGAAAATACAGAAAGTTAAGAAATCTTCCGTAGATTACGGAAAAAATAGTGGCTGAAAACCTCCAATGAAAAAAAATGTCTTAATTTATATATATACGATTTTCCGTTTTTTTCCGGGAAAAAACACTTATATCTTCGAAAATAAGCATTTTAGAAGGAAAAGTTTCCTACAAAAGTTGTTCAGCATTAAATTTTACATAGGAATTGACTATTCTGAATCAAATATTCATCAAATTTTCGAAGCATTGGATGGGAAAACAAAATATTTTCGAATAAGAACTATATATGAGAAAAAATTGCATTTGGCTGGTAAATAGGGTATGATAATTTCATATTGGGGCATATATCGTTACTGTAAATGATTATAATTGAGAATTTTCCAATATTTGCCCCAATTTCCCGGGTTAGGAAATTTTTTTATTTTTTTTTCAATCTTAGTGTATGATATGTCGATTTTTAGGTTTTATATAGCTCTGATAACGATTTTTCAGTTCATTTTGTCGTGAAAAGTCATTGAAAACGTACATTCGGAAAATGGGAAACTTTTTTTTTTTTTTCATTATGGCGTGTGACAGATTAATTCTCATATTTTTTAGGGTTTTGAAAATGTTTTTTTACTTTGTTTCATCGTGAAAAATTATTGAAAATATATGTCGGAAAATTTTTATTCAAACAATTTAATATTGAAAACGAGGTTGTTAGAATCAAATTGTTTTTCACTTAAACGATTTTTTAATCAAATATATCAATAAAATAATTGTTTACACTGAATACACAACAGCTCAGCTGTAAATATTCTATAATAACGTTTAACGTATACAATAACAGAGCACATGTAGCGTTATTTTGGGCATCATATGATTGAACGCTTGCGCACAAATTCATTGCAGTGGTGCTACATACATAGTTTAGCGCATCGAAAGATTTAACGCAGTGGTGCTCGATCGAGAATTTTAAACGCGCGTGAGATCAAGAATTTTTTCAATTTTTTTTTATAATTTTATATAATTTGTTTTTTCTTATTGCTCTACATACTAACTAAAACAATTGAATTTCATGACAAAATTAACTAAAAAAACTTTTTCCGAACCCTAAAAAACATAAGAATTGATCTGTCACACGCCATGATGAAAAAAAAAAAAAGTTCTACATTTTCCGAATGTACGTTTTCAATGACTTTTCACGACAAAATGAATTGAAAAATCGTTATCAGAGCTCTATAAATCTAAAAATCGACATATCATACACTAAGATTGAGAAAAAAAAATTTCCCCAACCCAGAAAATTAGGGCAAATATTGGAAAATTCTTAATTATAATCATTTACAGTAACGATGTATACCCCAATATAAAATTATCATACTCTATTTACCAGCCAAATGCAATTTTTTCTCATATATAGTTCTTAGTCAATTCCTATGTAAAATTTAATGCTGAACAACTTTTGTTTGAAACTTTTCCTTCTAAAATGCTTATTTTCGAAGATATAAGTGTTCTTTCCCGGAAAAACACGGAAAATCGTATATATATATTATTAAGAAAGCTCTAATGATTTTATTTGCCCCACGTTGTGGTGACAATTATTAAGAAATTCTTAATGAGATTATTTTAATTAATTTTGAATTGAATTGAATTCTTAATTTCAATGTTTTGAATTCTACCGGCTAGCTTTCCCTTATTTTATTATTATTTTTGAATAATGTTTGTTTTGATTTAATAATGAACTTTTACCTCTTTATATCTATGGAATTAAATATTTATGGAATTAAACACAATGTTCTTTGAATGTTAAAACTTTTATATTTAAATTTCTATGACTCTATTTTTAGCTCGGGTATCAATTTTTACAATTTTATGTTCCATGATCTAACCTCAAATTATTTACTATTAATATTTGTTTACAAAGTTATTCTCGATATTCTTTCTTTCAGATTTGCAAATAATATTACAATGGAGAAATAGTAAATAAACTTCCGTTTAGTTTATATCCAACAATATGTTTTAAAATGTGGGCAATGTTCAATTGGCTTGATCTTCAGTTTAATTTGTTAATTCACTTTAACCGTACACAATTTCTTTGCTATACACAATAAACACAGGTAAACTATTTGGTCACTTCTTTTGGAATCAGGAACTGTTGAAACTTTTTTTTTTTTTTTCAAGTATTTAATGGCGAAGGCAGCTAGGCCCTTTGCGCCATAATGGTAATGTATACTACCTTCGGTACTATGTATCGGGACCTATATTGAGATTTTACTAGCTTTCATGAATTTATCGAGTGTGGAAAAAACATTGTGATCGTTGCATGCTATATTCAGCAATGATATCATGTTAATTGGAAAAGGAACCTTATGCAAGCAGTGAAGGTTATGTAACAGTACATGTATATTGTTGTTTTCTTGACATCCGAAAAACATATGATTGATATCACATATAGCTTCGTTATCGCATCGGCACTTATTGGAGTCTACAATGCCACATTTGAAAAGATGTGTCTTAAAATGACCATGGTTAAAAATCAATCTAATTATACGGATATACGAGGCACGTGGTATGTTCAATAATTCAAGAAATGGACTGGCTGTTACCAGAGGATGTAATATATAGTATTGGGTTGGTTTACAACTGTTGATATTTTTATAACGTTTTTGCCATTCCGTAAACATTCGTTTCCTCGATATATTAGCCAGGTCATGTATTGTGTAGCTATCTATTATCATGTCTGGTCTGATTATTGATTTTTTTGCCAGCTTATCTGCTCTGACATTCCCCGGTATACAACTATGTGCCTTTGACCAGATATACCTTAATTTCATGTCTTTTTGTGAACATTGCCAATCTAAATCTATGATTTCTGCAATTATGCTACTCAGTTTGGCCTTCCTGATATTACTAATGGATTTGATAACTGATTGCGAATCGGTAATTATGTCCACTGCTTTTTTATTGTTATCCTTAGCCCATATTAAGGCTTGTTTTATAGCTGTAGCTTCTGCGGTGAAAATCGATGCTTCACATGGTAGTTGGATACACATGCTCGTATTAGTGCTAGGAATATGAAAGGCGCAGCCTGTACCGTTATTGTTTTTTGATCCGTCTGTAAATATATGGCATGAGGTATTGGATAAAACAGAGTTTAAAATGCGATTATTAAGGATAGGATTTAACTTATCATACTGTGGTACATGTATTGTTTTTCTATTAAATAAGGCTTCAAAGTGGATTGAAAAGTAAGGCGGTCTGTTAGAATGGGACATATTTTTGTGTAAGGTGGCTGTGTTGATAAATGCTGTAGTTAAGGGTGGGCTATTTTTTTTAATCCAATAAGTGTTTGTCAAATTTTCTGCGTTTAGTCTCGATATAGTGTTTAATAAAAGGTGTTGTTCATTTGTAACTAATTTTGCAATGAATTTTTCCGTCATGTAAGTTCTCCTAATATCCAGCGGAACCTGACCACCTTCGACCTGAAGGGCACATACAGGAGTAGATGTTGAAACTTGTTAACTTAGTTTTATTCTTTTTATTAAAGATATAAAACTCTTCAATGATGTATTGGAACTTTATCGAAGACTGGCTATCGTTCGACGCTACTTATGAATTGTAGGTTATTATAACCTTTAACTTTGTTCGAAGACTTGGAACACTACTTGACTTGTAGAAATTATTTATTTGCTTCGGTTACTTTTAACTTTACGAAGCTATTGGAACACTTGGGTTCACCGATGTTTATCCAATAAACTAAGGTTATGGAAAATTTTGTGAGTTGCATGGAGTACCTTCACTCTCTAGACATAATTGCTAACTGCCTTGGTTTGTCCTTCAGATGCCTTTTATGGGGCTTCAAAAAGAACGCCACTTGATGTCATAAACAGCCTATCAGGTGCTCACTTTACTAATCAAGAATGCTTTGATGATTGTTGCTAACTGACATTAGTTTCCCATTGTTGACTTCCTGACGTTTGGAAATCGTCTCGACTAATCAGAATAGAGTATTCTATAAATTTTGAATTATTCAAGATTTTCAACTTGTTTAAATTGATGCTGATTCCTTCTTTTTGAATTAATATTGCCCACATTCTTCCACACATTTTGGTATAAGATAACCTATGATTAGGTTATTATTATTATGATTATTCCAATATTTATGGTAATTTTGACAGTTGTCATTCTTAAAAACTAATACATAATATAATATATCAATAACATTTCTTTAACATTATATAACTCAAATTTACTAATCCTAACTTTTATCTATAACATTTTTCAATAGTTTGTGCTATCTCATGATAGTTTTGTAATCATTTTTATTATGATTTCTGCCTTCTTAACACTGTACGTTTATTCATTTTCACTGAAGTTTTTGTTTTACACTTCTAATTCTATTTACATTGTTGTTCATTATATTTCACATTGTTTATTATATTATACTAACTATTATTTAACTTTTAATATTGTTTTTAATTCCATATAATATCTTTTTATCAATATTTTCTGATTTTCAATGTTCGGTAAGTTCTATTTTTTCAATTTTTGATGTTTAAGAAATGAAATGATAACAATATATATATATATATATATATACATATATATACATATATATATAAATTAAGACATTTTCCTCCATTGGAGGTTTTCAGCCACTATTTTTTTCGTAATCTACGGAAAATTTCCTAACTTTCTGTATTTTCGAACCTTAAGTCGGGAAAAAAAGTACCAAATCTCAAAAAAATCCATAAAATGAATGTACTAGTTGGTTGGTCAGGATTCAGGAATATACCTAAACAACGCTACCAGACAGACCGCGGTGCGCGCTCTTGATAGGCTTATCTTTATCGGCTCATGTGAAAGACGGCGTCAGCTTAGCGAAATCATAAGTCGAACTTTTCGGCACCCTCACCCTCTCCGTCTCAACCCTTCAGCATACAGACCAACCTAGATAGTTATCCTAGATAGGTGATTCCCTTCCCTATATTATCCATTATCGAATCTGATGACAGTTACAACTAGTGTAGTATATACTACCATAGCGCGACGTAACGCTGGGCCTGCTTGAGTACTGTGCTATCACTGGATGGAGAATATCAGCAACCAGTAATTTGTTTCAATCTAACGTTGTGGTTTCCATGGGTTGCTACCTGACATGAATATAGTCGAGTTTCATGAGCCCAAAATTTTGGGAGCATCTCAGGGTGAATGTAAGTAAATATTTACATTAATACTTGGTGTGCATACAACTGAGAGAGATTCAACGGGAAGGGTTCTGGAAACTTATATAAACCAATTTAAGATTTTCCTACCATTTTAATCTGATGCATCATTCATCTATTGTATTGCAACTTGCTGATTTTGGATGAATACGTTACCGAGATTATTATCTTCTAGTTTGTTCTTAATTTACATTTAGTGTAAAAAAAACGCTCATTTTGCAACTAGTTGTATGAATAGCTATTAGTTCACAAATCTTGTTGAAATTATTTTGATATTTTTAATCCCTTGACATTTCATGAAATGCATATTTGTTGATTTCAGTGCTCTCACTGTTTGACTCATAGTAGCAAAAGATCATAGAACATTGAATGTGTACTTGTTCATCTCTATGATAGTCCGTATTCGAATATTTCCAGATTCCCGTTAAGTTGACTACTTATTCAAGAAAAATCATTACAGTATGTCTAGATTCCCAGTTTGTTTAAAGAGGAATTGATGGGAAGTCGAGTTTTGTATTTTGAATCGCATTTCTCTCTTCATGTCTGTTTTTAGATATCCAATTTTCGATGATCGTGGTAATTGATCTCCAGATAGACGATTACACCTGTTACTCACTACGGGAACATTAATTCAAATCAATAACTGTAGTATAGTAGCAGCGTCCGTTAAATTTTGAAGAATCAGATCGTTAATATTCGATATCCTTAGATCAAATTTGAGATGTCTTCACTTGTTTAGGTGAACTCTGAATATGTGGATATCAAGTGACTCACAAACATCAACAGAATTACATGTTCCTACTTCCTAGAAGTACCAATTATCTGGTGAGTAGTTTTTTTTGACATCATACTGGGCCTATGAAGGAAACAACAATATTATTGAACTGTATATAGAATGTGGGAGAATATAGGTGTGAAATGATGAAGTAAAATCCACTGATTTTCAATACACCAAGCGAATAAACAGCTACCTTACAAATTTCATACCATCCGAACTAAAATCTAACAATGAACCATTTGTATTTTTTAGAGATTTCAATTTTGTATAAAAAATTTCAGAAGGCACGAATATGCTTCAACAGTGGAATATATAAAGGAAAACGTAAAATGAAGAATAGCTCACCCTTTATTTCACAATCTAATACGAAAATTAGATCGTCACATATCTGGAACGTCTGGTAATCATACGGACGAGCTATAAATGTGTTTAAGCGTCGCGGTCCATTAGAATTTTATAACCTTTTAGGAAACCTTTCGAACAAACAAATGTGCACATGGCACGAAATTGACGTCCACCTTCTATGATATACCAATATCAATTGCCATCAAAGAGTAAAACCCTGAATTTCAAAGCGCGACTCCACCAAACAGGTACACCGTAAAACGTCAAAACTGTGATGGAGATCGGCTGAAATAACATTCCGCTAAAAGCATTTCCGGATCAGCGGCGAATCTTAATGTGCGCCGACTGAGTTGGCAACTGCCAGTCGATATGGTCGCCATTCAATTTCCTAGAATATGAATTTTGTCGATGCGCAGCGCCGCGTAGAACGTTGGACCGTGCAACAACGTGATGAACATTATTATGTGAATGCAACGAATTCATGACATGGGCTCTTGGTTATCGTTCGCGTGTTTAAACGGTTAAGTGAAATCTATCGCTTTCGACACATTATACCAAATTGAATACATGAGAGATTGTCTATAACACGATCAATCACTTTGTTGTTGCATTCTTTTTAGTGCACTACACGAAAGCTATCATGCAGTCTTCAGCGTCGGTCTGGCCTCAAGTAATATCGGAAATTTTCATTGCGGGCCAAACCATTCGATAGACCTGTTTTTTGATAACGTCAGTCATTCTAGTTTACAGTATTTCGATTTTCGAAACTTGGTTGTAAATGCTAACAAATCGTTGTTATATTTATGTACAGGATATCCCAGTTGTAATCAGCCAATCTTCAGCACTCGATATAACCTCGGAAAAAGTTGACATACATGAAATGATTTCCTCTGGGAACGCTTTCTGAAGGAGATATACGTCTATATTCGATTTGGAAAATTGTTTCTCTTTGACCGCCGCTGAAGTTGACCAAATTTGGTTCAAGTACTCCTGAAATGAACATCATTTGATATTAGAAACATTTGACAACATAATCCAGTAACGTGACTGCAGGGGGTTGGTTACCTTTCGCTCTTATTCCCTACGCCACTGGATATTCATAAAAAATTGTATATTCCTTCACTTCTCGTTCAATTGGGAAGAAAATGGTATTCCTGCAAAATTTCGATTAGAGCAGACGTTTTTGAAAGAAATGGAGCTTTATGCTTAGATACAGGGTTTATACCAAAAGTAGTAGGACTGATTTTTTTTTAAATTTTTTATTGAAGATATGTTTACAATTCCTTGATATCCTTCAAAATAGCACCTTTGGGCAGCTACACACTTAGAATAACGCTGCTGCCATTCGCCGTACGCCTTCTGGTAGTCAGCTTCGAGGATGCTGTTGAGAGCCCTCGTCGATGCTGCATGAACGTCCTGAATCGAGTCAAACCAATGTCCCTTCAGCTGTCTTTTCATATGTGGGAATAAAAAAAAGTCAGGTGGAGTCATTGTCCAAAAAGATTTTGTCTGTATGCAAAAAGTTCAAAACTTCTTGGGAAAGGCGCACACGCGTTTCTTTTTGGTCGGCAGTCAGAATTTTCGGCACCATCTTGGCGCACACCTTGCGCATGGCCAAATCCTCGTGAATGATGCGTTGAACGCTTGTGTGAGCAATGTTCAACTCATCACTAATTGCTTCAACGTCGACGGCCGTCCGGTACGATGGTCGTCTTCAACGAGCTCCCTACCTTCTTCAAACAGTTTGTGCCATCCAAAAACACTAGAACGGCTCATTGCAGTATCTCCGCAAGCCTGCTCAACCATTTCTAGGGTCTCGGTTGCCGACACATTTTGACTCATTTTGTGCATTGACAACGACAAAAAAAAACGCTCAACAATAACCGATGTCTATACTCAACCAAAGCCCGTAGGCGACTGCGGCTAAGTGTCTGATGCTAAGTATCCCCTCCATCTCGTCCAGCCAGCCAAACCCCCCTCCACAGCTCGGCTCGCGCTATAGAAAATCAGTCCTACTATTTTTGGTATAGTCATAATCTAAAATACTCAACTATAAGAGTGAAATAGCTGATATTCTGTACATTTGTTACAATTTGTAATTTTTATATTTACTTGTTTGTGAAAAAGTTGTAATTGAAAGAAAATATTTATGGTGTGTATCGTGTTCACTTTTCACATTTGAAAGTGAGGAATCCCATCCAGGATATTCCCTTCTCGAAGATTGGGTAGTCGATATTACGTAAATATTCCGTTCAACGATTGAAGTTATCTCTGGTACTTCCAGAAATATGGCGGAAAAACTGAAATTTACGGTTTTGATCACTAGTTTTTTTTTTAATCTCATCTCTTGGCTAAGTCAAAATTCCTCTAAGACGTTCCGTTTTTCTCAAATCATCTACAACTTTATTCTTTCTTATAAATGCCATATTAGATTTTTGCAATTTCCGATAGCCCAGCTCTTCCATTCTCCTATTCAATGATGTATCCCAAGTTACACTTGTAGTCCCCAAAATCAGAGAAATAAAAGTAAAACTTTTTTACAATAGTAAGCTTGAATTTTTTCAATCTGTCACATGTAGTCTGTTGATACCTTGCTAAGCACTGTGTCGTTGAAGATGAAGTTTACCAATAAATAAAAACAAACGAGACATGATACAACTTTATTGCAGAAGCGATAGAATCGGTATCGAGACAGCAGAAATGTATATGAACATATACCCGAAAGACAACAACCTCAACGAACTTTCTGCAAGCTATTCGATAGAATTCTAGCTGAGCTTGGTTCATTTGAAAATATAAGACAAAATAATGTAAGCAGAACTGATGACAACCATCAAGAATGTTTTCATGAAAGCTAAGAATAATAATGACTAAAGGAATACAATAAATCACAACAGATGCTCAAAATGTTGTTGGTCATTCTCTAAACAAAACTCTACTCTTCTCTCTGTATTATGTTGCTACGCGATTTCTTCCCCTTCTTCTCGATCTTCCAAATTTTCTAATCATGTTTAGTTGAAGTTCCTCGATATTTTGGTATTCGCCCCGCCCATAAATTCTATTTTGTAGCGTACCTCATTAAAATGACATCTCACTGGTCCATTATGCTTGATCCATCTGTCACCAAATCTTTTGGTAAGACAATGAGATATCGGTCTTGTGTTGAGAGGTGGAGCACTATCGTGTTGAAGCTGTAGTTGGACAAAGGGGAATCATCGAAATTGTCTTCGAGAGTTGACGTCAGAAGATGATGGTAGGTTTCTCTGTTCAGAATGCCGGTAAAGAAATGAGGACCTAAAATGTAGTTTTTATTAATACCTGCCCACATGTTGAGGCTGAATCGCTCTTGCGTTCGAATTTCTCGACAGTGTCTTGGGTTGTTCATGGTCCAAACGTGTTCATTGTTTCCATCAAATATTCCACAATTCGTGAAAGTGCTTCTGTCCATCCAAATAATATTTTCCAGGAACGGTGGGAAATCGGATCTCCTTTGTAGAGAATCACAAAATTGGAATGGCTTTTCGCGATCATGGGGGTGAACTATCAGCATTACGTGAATTTTGTAGCATTTGAAACCACTTTATTTAAGCTACCTACAGGCATTTGTATGAGGAGAAACATCTACATCGGAGGAAATTTGGCGTGTGGATTTACCCAGGTCGATATTTATCTGCAAAATATTAGCAATGTGAAATACCTAGGTAATTTAGGAGCGATCAAAATTTATAACCGAAAAAGCAATTTACCGAATCATATAATCCACTGATATCAGTGGATGAGGGTGGTTGTTTCTCATTTATAGAATGAATGGTGCAATTAAATGAATCAAAGTGCAATCCTTTGGGGTATATATCTTCCATGAGTATCAACGTGAAAAATCTTGGTTTGAAACTCATCGCCGATAATCGAGAAAAGAGAAACAAAAATCCTCGTTGCTGGAACTTTTGAGACCATTGAGCCAAAAAAGTCAAGTGAGCCTTATGAGAAACCAGAATGATCGGAGGAGAGTAACATCAAGATATGTGATTCCTTCCTCGGTCTGACGAAAGGAAAACATTTGACAGCCATCAGAAATGTGAATTCTATGCCTAGAATACCATCTATACAAAGGAAACTATCGTTTGAGTAGCCATCTACAAACAAAGGCTCGGTTTAATGGAATACTCATTCGATTACGTCTCGAGGATGTTGATTACGGTATATATCTCTTACCAGAAGATCTGAATGAAACCTCAACCGGCAAAATCATCGATACTGTTTTATAAATAAAACGCCGGGCAGCTGCACATATTATGGGAAGTTCTGAATTTTTCGAGCTTCAAAGTTGTGATTTCCTATATTCTGTTGTATGTTACATAGACATGATGATAACTGCGGGGGTCTTAAACCGTCTGGGCCCCTCTACCACTGCCTTCTCGTGTTCAGTATTAAGCAGCTTTCGTTTGACGAGTAGCCTTCGGCCTCATCTCATCGGCCCACTACATATCATTGCCTTGGCCGCGAATCCATTACCCAGAAACCTGGGATAGCACAGCCACCGGACTTCAGGAGTAACGTCATGTGGTGCAGCATTTACTCAAGCAGATGCAGCTGTTTTATTCGCCCCCGGCAAGACTACCTCAGGCGAACTCACTAAGGGCACTGCTTGCTAGACTATATTATTGCTCTTTCTGGGTCATAGCCAACTCTCACCTCGTCGTGTTACCTGTTTTACCAGGAACGTTTGACGAGTAACCGTTCGACTTCGTTTGAATAGCCTACCTTATATATCTACCAAGCCCGTGGATCCATTTCGGCCAGTTCTGGGATAAGAAGGCACGATATAATGCTTCTAGTGGTGAAATTTACGTGGTACCCAGTGCATCTGGTCTTTTGGATTGACAACTGTTTGTTTCGCCCCGGGGAGTTACTCATCTCGAGACCCGCAAAGAGGACGTTGCTTGCTGAAGCTACTCTCAGAGTCATCCGGACCATGTAGTTCTCTCAGTGTCCCACAGACAGTGTGGTAATGTATAGGTATTTCTCCTTCTTTGAAGAAGCTACACGTCTCATCAAATTTTCAGATATGGCTGCCGAGTTTGCAATATCCCGACACGATTCTTACCTTGTTTCTGCTTCCGCTTATGAATTTCGAGATGTACTTTCTCACAAATTTGTTTTGTATTGTATTGGAATGTTAATGTTTCGGAAGAAGACTCTAGTGTTCAGTACTGAGTTTATTGTCCTCTAATCTGGAGATTTCCTGTATAGCGTAGCCTATACCGCAGGAGGGTTCCGGTCCCATCAGAAGCGTTTCAGCTCCTTTTGATGTATGTTCATATTTCTCAGTTCCCATGTGTCTGGAGACGTAGTGGAGGGTGATTCTACACTGAAATTCTAACCTGGTTAGTTTGTTTTGCAGGTAAGACCATTCCTTCAGCTAACCATGTTTGAGCTCCGCGCTTTCATTGTTATTTGACAATGAAGCATGATGGCTACGACCTTTTTTTTGTATCCTTTCTCCAGATCGAGTTGTGCACATCACTCAAATCCATATTCGGAAGATACTGATATTCATATTGGTATACCAACAGATTCTTCATTTCCTGACAGCACTTTCTCCTCTCTTCTATTTCCAAGGTGGGTTCGAGAATTTGGAAGTTCATTATTAGTTAATTGTTTATAACTCTTTCAGGATCTTAGGATTCCTATAATCATTCTGGAACTTCATCGACCTTGGAATTATATGAGAATTGATGAATTCTTTTTATGTTCGTACTACATACTACATACACATAAGTTTTTTTCCTACCAGAACACTCTATATAACAATAATCTTACTCTTCGTTCAGCGATTATTATTGATAATGAGGACTCACAATCTGGGAGCTTCTCTACGTGCTGAAGATTATAGAGTACAATTACATGGCATTGAAATCAGAGCAAGTGTAAAGCAGATAACTGTTGTATTATTCATAATATGCTTCATACTTTTTAATTAGTTTTCGATTTTGAAGAAGTTCGTTAAGTATTAATTAATTTGATAATTTTGTACATGTAGAATCGCTGCGAGAGATACGAACGCCGAATAATAAATTTATGTAATTAACACTATCACGTCGGAACTCCGAAGAAAAATTCACATACTGTGGATATCTATGTCAATATTGATAATAGTTAATGTTTTATTCTGCTTCATACTACCTAGTGAAGTACGCACAGAGTATGTGTACATTGATATAATTCCAATAAAATGGTTGATTGAAACACTCATCCACAGGGTGTTATAACAAGCTCTCCTCTGGCTTACTTGATTTTCCAAAGGTGACACATCAATTAGGCACTGTGTGATCGAGGGTAGTTGATAAATTACACAAGTAGAAGATCTCTTGATCCAAACAAATATAAAATATTCAATAATAGTAAAAGAATAGAACAATTATAAAAATTAATTAAAAGTTAGGAGATAAAGAACAACTAAAATAGTAATTGAGCAATTATGTTAAATTTGGAAAAACAATTAATCAATCCTCAATCCAGTCTCGTGAGCTGGATACAAATGTAGCTTCCAAGGAAGACACAGGGTAAAATACCTTGGTTTAAACCATAGCAAATGATCAACCTGCCGTTTCGAATTAGATCATAAACGATTTCTGTTAAATACGTAATTTATGATTTGAAACTGTGAGGAACCTCTTCGACTTTGTCGATATGCTACAAATTATATTGACCTTCCCTTGACAAGGATTCAGAGACATTTCGTTTCTGTCCAACAGATATAAAGAACAAACTGTATCAATTTATGACGGGACGGTTGTACTGAGAAATGAATTCATGTACTTGACTTGTCCGTAATAAAATGCAACAAGGAATATCCTATTTCTATTTACGTTTATGTGTTATCTCAGAACCAGCTTGAATTTTAGCAACTTGTTTGATATCTTATCAATTCCAATTGTTAATTAATGAGACAGCTCTGCTCAAGGGATGCCTGAAGCGAATAAGGAATGAGTCTCCCCCGTATGTTGCCTCTTGCAACTTTATGGCTCTGTTCGAAAATCAAAGCTTATCGAATGTTGAAATGGTTTCGGTTCGTTTTGGACTATCGCCAAAGTAATCGAAAGAAATTTCAATTAAAAATTGGAATTCTAAATATGTATTTCAACAACTTAAGTGAATCTAGGTTTCCGTGTGAATTTCGCATCTTTGTGACATTATTAAATACCGAAGTTTTGCCTACCATTGGAGGCAGTATCCTCAGGAGCAGAATCCATCCGAACACCAAGGTATATCAAGGATTCCTGACCGAGGAAGTCTGCAATCCAAAATAACTTCTTCTTCTTATCATCAATGGAGTAGTTAATTTGATACTGACAAATTCAATACCGAGGTGCCACATTTCTTTTGGGACTAATCCCCACACTTGGAAATATATTTTTCAAGGCAACTTTATCTCATTTTATCATTTTTTTCTTCTTCTGATTTTCTCATTTCCATTATCAATACTCAATATCACTATTAAACTTAAACATTCTGAAAGCAATACTACAGCAATTGTACGTGATACGTCCTACCAATGGAATTATCATGTTAGATCTCTGTTATATTATTCTGTGATTAAAGTCGAGTGAATGAGCGAGACATGAGCGCTGCGGCAGCGTCGGGGAGTACAGTGCGGCAAGAGCGATGACGGACACCTGGAAGAACAACGCGTTTGTTTGACTTGAGAATTCGCGTATTTGAATTAATTGAAATGACTCGTAACTATTGAAAATGGGTAAGTTTCTAGAAATATTAACACAACCTCCCAGTTCAACTTCCAGTGAGAGTAGTAGTAGTGAAACACAACTAAAGAACCGTATGTCTTTATAACGACAATTATTTAGTTGAAATAATTTAATGGTGGAAGCCATTACTTTGTGATAATTTATCATATCGGTATAATAAATAAATCACTTCCACATACCGAGTTGGCCAATCAAAACGAAACACGGCCGATATCTCATATACAGTTCGTTTAAAAAAAAGTCATTTGGAACAGTCGATTTTCATTTCCCGGGAGAAAGATTTTGTCCATATCATCAACTTTGTAACTTTCAACCCCTCGGGGTGAGCATCAACCCCAAAATCTTGAATGGGAATAGGGGACGAGTGGTATTTTATTTCAAAGGTAATCAAATTCTCTGTTCAACGCATCTTAGTTTTACAAAATTGATGCAGCCGTTTTTGAGAAATGAGGGAACTACAATGAAAACAAAACGATTTCTCAATAGTTATTGCTCGATGAAAAAATGTCAAGACCCCTTGATTTTTATCATGGTCTTTTGAGCATACTTTTCAAGTCTGTCACTTCAACCCCCGCAGGGATGAGCTTCAACCCTTGAATTAAATTGGAATTAAAATTCGTGTGATATCATATTTTAATAGTCATTAAACTCTTTTCAGCAAATCCCACATAATTTATCAAATTTAATTTCTCTTTTTATCATTTATTTTGATAAGGAAATGTTTTCTACATTCCTCAATCCATTTACCAATGACAAAACGTAATGTAAATTATAATTTTATCATTCAAAGGAAAAAGTACTTCATTTCATCTGCTATGGAATTCTGTTTCTGTAAAGAATTTATGAATTTTGCAGTTCCTTAGAAGTTTCGAGTATTTACATTTAATTCATTCCAATTTAGTATCTCGCAGGGTTTTGTCTGTGTCTAAACCTTATTTTGATCTAAAATGGTTTATTCTACTGCAGAAAGAGTGTCGCTGATTGAACTGTATTATGAAAATGATAGATGTGTTAATATTGCAGCACAGGTATTCAATGAAATGATTCCAGATAAACATGTTAATCGAAAATACATAATTGAGCTGGTAGCAAAATTAAGGAAGACATGATCAGTGACAAACCGAAAACCAATGGCTCCAAATCGAAGAATGGTGGTAAACCAAGCAATGGAAGTTGATATTTTGGGCCACGTCAATATGGGCCCTAAATCAAGCACCAGGCAACTATATGTAGTGTGTGGCCTTTCTCGTACGAGTATTCGCAGAATTCTGAAGACGCATATATTTAACCCCTACAAAATTCATCTTGTACAACTATTAAATGAAGATGACTTTGACAGACGATTGAAATTTCACGAGATTATGAACTAATAATAAATAATCCAGAATTAGTGTACAACATTTGTTTTTCCAATGATGTTTTCTTTTTTTCTAAATGGGACTGTTAATCGTCACAGTTGTCGATATTGGTCTGACGGAAATCCACATATATTCCATGAGGTTCACACTCAACATCCTGAGAAATTGAATGTCTGGGTTGGAACTTATGACGATTGTTTCATTGGTCCTGTTTTCCTCCCAGAAAATCTAAATGCAGAAATGTATCTTTAATCATTATCGCTGCAAAGACCGAAACGCTTGAAAATAATAACAATTACAATGCCGAAGAGTTGACATTTCAACAAGATGGTGCACCTCCTCATTATACCCTCGCTGTTAGTGAATATTTAAATCTGACATTCTGGTAGATGGATCGGCCGAAGAGGACCAACAGAGTGTCCTGCAAGATAACCTGACTTGATGCGCTCAGTTTATCTCTATCGGGTCACTTAAAATGTAAGATTTATAAAACTCAGCCACAGTCATCAAATGAATTACATCAGCGGATCATTGATGAGTGGCCATTACACCATAATGTCAGGAACCGTTTTGAACAATATCTCTATTATTGTATGGAAGCAGGAGGGCAACACTTTCAGCACTTATTATCATGAACAATGAATACACTAGATTCACATTTTGTTTCTCATCTTTGTTTGTAAACCTAAACCATACCGAAAAGCTAAACTGAAAAAGAATAATTTTTTCCACAAAAACAATCTTATTACATAAAATTAACGTAAAAATCGATACAAATGTTTCATCATTGTTGACTTATTAACTAACCTAACTACCTACTCAATTCTTAAAAATTGTTAGGTCTTGAAAAGACATTTTGATGACCTTTGAATTGTGGTATCATGTGACTTTTAATCCCATTTTGATTTAAGGGTTGAAGCTTACCTCTCCGGGAGGTAGGAGAGAGGCAGAGTTGAAAATAAGCGAAATAAACTTTCTTCTCGCTATAAAAATCAATGGATCTCAACATTTTTCCACCGAGCCATATTTTATTTTCGTTGTTCTCCCAATTTTTTCTCAAAAACGGCTTCATCAAATTTGTAAAACTAAGATACGTTGAACAGAGACTTTGATAACCTTTGAAATAAAGTACTACTCGATCCCTATTCCTATTTAAGATTTTGTGGTTGGAGCTCTCCCATACGAGGGGTTGGAATCACAAGGTTGATGATATATGCAAAATCTTTCCTCCGAGAATTAAAAATCGACGAGTCCAGGCAATTTTTTTTTAAACGAACGATATATGTGATATTGTTCGTGTTCCGTTTTGATTGACCCAGTCTGTATATGTGATAAAAAGCAAAAGTGTTCCATTTTTACAACAATTATTCGGATTTACTGTGATTGGAAATACACAATGTGGAGTATAGTGGCTCACTTCTAATTTAATTTTGTTCAGATCTGCTGGTAGGAAATATGTCACACCGAACTCAGATCTGATTCTTTCCTCAGATTGGGATTAATAGAGAGAGAAGGTGTTCCGCCGTTTCATCATCGTTGAGACAGTGTCGAGGTTGAGCATTTCCCACTAAGCCGAGTCTCTGTGTATGGTGACAGGATATAGGACGTCAGATTCTGATATCATTAAGTGCAATACTTTCAAAGAGCGGAACGACAAAGGCCCTTTCTCAAAATATGAGAAACATACCCTCACCCTAGAACTTATTGAAGAACATGTATACTGATTGCACTGCACATTCCGGAAATAATGAGTGAATACCATCAGTCAGCACTCTTGAAGATACTTAGTGAGACCAGCCTATCATAAACATCTTGCTGGTGAAACCAAACAGATTGAACTACAATACATGCACACTCGCACTATATTGATGTGCAGATAGTTGCTCTGATATACCGAATGGATCAGCCAATGAAAAAATTAGCTATTTCTCTACTATCGTCGAAGAACGGTTATCAAACGCCATGGTAAGTTTCACACTCGGGAATTTCCTTTATATATGTTTCAACCATCAACAGGAAAAATTAAGAACAGGTCATGCTCATTTTATTGAATTCTATTCAACCTTCTTATGTTATGTTATGTTCATGAATTTTCCAAATTTCACATTGTCTCATCTATTTCTTCCTATTGTGAGATCTTCTTGAATCATGATAGGAATGATGTATAAATCATGGTTAATAGATGGTTGCTGTAATCCCAATTCATTTCATACTAAATAACTCCATTCATTTGTCACAAGGATGTCTCTTAATATTTCGATGAACTAAAAGTGCCAGTTGCCTATAACTAAAGTTACGGACTTTTGATGATTGTTAATAACTTGAGCTATATGAAATGTTTCAAGAATGATTAAATTTCAATCACCAGGTGTGATATATTATGGTTTTGAAATCTTGATTAGTAGCCTTATCAGTGTAGCAGCATGTCTGATGAACTTTAAGATCAAGTATTATGAAGGAAAAACCATATTATAAACTATAGGTTTCGTTGGAGAATAGTTTGATTTTATTTGAGGAAATTCTTTAACCGCATATCATTATGACTTTCCGTACGAAGCTATATTAGTTCGAATCATACAGAAAAATCACAAACAAAAAAGGATGACAAATTGGTTACCGGTAACTATAGGCTCATTATTCTTGTTCAATATGCGGCAAAGTGGAGAGATTAATAACAGATGTAGTGGTTGAATTTATCATCAAAACTAAGAGTGTCTCTGACTGCCAACATGGATTTTCACCTAGTAGCTCATCAACCTCCAATCTTCTATACTGATTGCACAATTGGATTGAAAATGTTGGCAATGTTCGAAAAATTGAACTGTTGGCCAAATTGGATTATTTCGGTATCCGTGGGTTGCTGCTAGATTAGACACAAGTATTTCTCAGTGATAGAAATTTGGCCAGATTGGTAGTTCTTCTTCTGACTTACAGAAGGTGACTAAAGATATTCTGCCCGGCTCAGTTTTGGGCCCTGTCTCGAATATAATATATACCAACTATATACTATCTACTAAACTACCTAAAGTGTCAACACGCTTTCTTGTCGATGACAAGAGGAAGACTTTGGAATAATGGTGCAGTGATTGCCAAATACCCTGAATATCGATAAATGTACAGTTCTGCATACTGATAAAAGTAACCCCCGAGAACCCTATTTCTTCAGAGAAGGTGGACAGGTGAAATAGATTGCAAATCACGTGGATCTTGGAACATCTAGGGATAACAAACTATCATGTTCAGAACATGTACCTGTGATAGGTCGGAAGGGCAATACAGCATTATACATCTTACGAAAGCTCTCCGAAACTCCAGATATTCAGCTCTTCCTTAAATTATACAAGACTCACATCCATCCCATGATGGAATACGATGTGTAGATTTGATACCCCTTTTTGATCAAAAGACATGCAATTACTTGAGAATGTTCTGCGAAGAAGACCTACTCAACAAACCTGAAGTCTCAACATGCTTTCTTGTCGATGATGGCGGAATTATGCTTCAGAAGTTGGAGAATAAAACTCAAATTTTACACAAAACTTTTAACATTTAATTTAAAAATGCTGACAAATTGTTTCACCACACTGTGGCATTATCAAAGCGAGGAGTTATCAACTAATTATGGGTAATTCTCTCCACAAAAGACTGGAACTTCAACAGGATATCCCATCATTGGAAGAATGGTGCAGTAGTTGCCAAATACCTCTGAATATCGATAAATGTATAGTTCTGCATATCGGTAAAAGTAACCCCCGAGTATCCTTTTTTTTTCAGAGTTCATGTTCATGTGAACAGGTGAAATAAGTAGCAAGTCAATTGGATCTTGGATTCACTATGAACAACCAACTATCAAGGCAGAACATATAACTGGGGTAGCTCGCAAACCCTATTCAGCATTACATATTTTACGAAAGTTCTTCGAAACTCCAGATACTCAGCTCTTTCTCAAATTATTCGTTCTATAATGGAATATGGTGTGTCGATTTAATCTCCTTTTTTGATCAGAAGACATGCAATCACTTGAGAATGTTTAGCGAAGAACACCGACCAAACCACCTGAAGTGTCAACATATTTTCTTGCCGATGACAGAAAAACTATGGGTAACCCTCTCCACAAGAAACTGGAACTTCAACAGGATAGGATATCCCATCATTGGAAGAATGCTGCAGTGCCAAATACCGTTGAATATCAATGAATGTACAATTCTGTATATTGGTAAAGATAACCCTCAAGTATCTCATTTTTCAGAGAAGGTGAACGGGTGAAATTGATAGCAAGTCACTATAAACGATGAACTATCATGGTCAGAACATACAACTGACGTAGCTCGAAAAGCTTTTTCAACATTACATATTCTACGAAAATTTTTCGAAACTTCATATAGTCAACTCTCCCTTGAATTATACAAGACCTACATGCGTGCTGTAATGGAATACGTTGTGTCGATTTGATGTCCCTCCTTTGATCAAAAGACATGCAATTAATGGGGAATGGTCAGCAAAGAGCTACCCAATAAGGCTCATGAAATGGCCTGACTTCCTAATATAATAAGGATGTTAGGTTCGGTAAAGACTCAATATATCGTATTTGAACGAAATGAGGAATCTCGGTGATCTTAACTTACCGAATCCTTCACAACACAATATCAACGGTGCGACAAAACACATTTAACAACAGTTTTTGGCATCTGGAATCCACTACCTGAAGAAACTGTATCAGCTTCACATATAAACACTTTCAAAACAAGTACGATGCTCACAAATCAGGAACCTCGTGGTATCTTTATTGTACGTGGCTGGTGTTGTGCTAGTATGCGTGGTATGGTTTTTCAAACCCTGACCTTGGTTAACGTTATTTTTTTTCCATAGGTGTATCTTATAATCAGCCAGCAATAACTATACCAAAACCATTAACATTTTAAAATGTATTTTTATTCAGGACATAATAGGTTTAATAACTCTGCTGATATTATCATGTAGTAATAATAATAATAATAATAATAAAATAGACTGGCATCAGACTCAACTTAAAAGCAACTGGAGGTGTGTTTGGTGCATATAGACAATAACTCATCCCATGACTATTACTTTCGGAATGGTTATGGCAAAACATACTGAGCACATTTAAGACGCAAGGGTCTTGTAATGTCTATGAATTTCGATTGTGTAGGTTCAATGAGAGGTTGAGTATTGCTGATGAATACTGATGTGGTTCGGGAAATATAAGTTAATATACATATTTACAGAAGCTCTTTATTATGAGTAGTAGCAGTAGCTAAATTTATATAATATTTGAATATTATATATAATTAGCTACTGTCTGTTTCACGTTGTTTTGAGATAGTGGTTTTTTAATTCCTGACGCTCACACATATCTCCAATCCAATGACGATCCAATGCAGCCTTTCACTTTCATGACCAGAACCTCAACTTTCTCCTGGAAAATCCATAAACACACTGAAATATTTTTCTCCACACTTGAGCTAGTTTCTTATCAATCTTCATTTGGTATATAGCCGTTATATCTCTAAAATGTTCCTTTCCTGTTTTATAGCTTTCTTCCCATTCCGTTTTCTTTTGTCCTAATGAGATCCCACTGGAAGAAGATTTCACAAGATAACAAAAGAAACACAGTAATACTCCTATGCTTTTTTCCTTAATTTATGAAAATTTCCAAATGATTGTATTTTCGTACAGTTTCTTTACATTCTGGTTCTTTTATTATGATTTCAATCAATCATTTTCATTTTGAATTTCCGAAATCATATTATTTTCTTCATCAGAAATAGGTGACTAGAAATATAAGCATAGAGCAATACAGGATCAAGTATTGGATTCAGTTAGAACACGAATTTAATGATTATTTTACTAGAATGAATAATACCATGATTTTCTCATTATATACTTTCACACCGACTAAACCAGTTTTCCTTGGATTAATACACAAGTGGATTGTAGGCTTATTCCTTGTGCGTCTATACTATAGATAATTTGCCAGATAATTCAAGAAAAAATTCAATGATCAGATTTGAAAATAATCAGATTCAAATGTGATAAAATGTATGTACTTGATTATATCCAAAAGAAATTGATAACTAATCATTTCATCGGTTTTGTTTGAGCACGACCTTTCAGATGCAGTATCGCTAGACCTCATATGTTTTCAAGATTCTTAAGGTGTCTCACAGCGAGGAAATAGGTTCAAAACAAACCATAAGTTAAGAGTAACCCCAGATAAACAGAATTAACATGTTGTTGAGTACGCCGATGGATTGGTCATTTTTGTACAAATACGCCAATATTCCTCTGTAACTAGTATCAAGTTGTAAATATTTTCTAAAATTTATTAGATTTAAGTTTGTAGATCACAGCAAGCGTTTCAAGGGATAGCAACCACTCTATTGCTTATTTCCTGTCGAACTTGTAGCTGGTATTGCCAAATGTTGGAAACTTAAGCTATTCTTCGGAAGTCTACCTGCTACCCTCCTAAGCGTTTGCATTATCATTACTGATCTAGTTGTCTATCTGTTCGGTTTATTTCAGTTTTCAAAAACAAATTATTAGTTTTTCGCTATTTACCTAAGTAGAACTAGCAACATAGCTCGATTTTGAAAATCAAAGTGTAACATAAATTGTATTCATCTTCTACGCGTTCTGTATTCAACAGGGCCTTGTTAGATTTGAGTGTAGAATCATTTGTATGTAGATATTTTAATAAATAGTTTTGGTATCATCGTTGTTTGGATTCCGGATAACAATTCCGGACGATATATCAAAATAATCTGTTACACCTTAAAAGGAGTACGCAACACATGTTCTCGAAAATTTTGATTTCTCGAGAAATTTGATATAAAAATCTCGACTGAAATCAAACGGTTTTCAAACTTTCACTGTAAGTAAACATTCAAAATACGTCCACAATCTTTCATGTTTCTGTAGTAAGTTATCATGAAATTCCGAATGAATATCGAGTTTAATTTTAACTCTATACTGCACACATTTCAAGGAACATAATGCTTCATTTCATTGCAGTATCTATTTAGAAACTTCCACAATAACATTATCCCGAAATGTTTATTGCTTGCCTAGTTGTAACACATTCTGCACTGGAGCAATAAAAAGATTTAGAGAACGCAGAATCAACGATAATAATGGATGATATTTTATAATAAGCGACGGATTTTACAGCACGTAGCAGACTCGTAGAATCAACACCATATCGTCATTCGATAGATGCACTGATGTTTCCATTTGTGCTCTGATATACATCTGGACGTAAGCGGAATTGCGGAAACTGACAAAACATAAACCTATATTACGCCGATAATTGCTCTTTTATAGATATAAAACTAGTTTATTTCACGTTTGTGCGGTACTGTTATCTACTGATTGCCCTAAGCATAGAACATTTTGCTACAGTAAACTATTACATTTTTGTCCTAGAATACAGTGCCTAACTCCTACCCTAATTATTGTTATAGTTGATGGATCGAAACGAATTGGAAGAATCAGTATTGATCACTGAGTCCAAAAGCGAGTAGATCAGGCAGAAGGCTCGATGAATAATTTTAACCGCGATTTCACGAACATTATAGCATACGTGATAGAATATACCCAAATTTTTCC
The DNA here is from genome assembly GCA_958510875.1 of Endomychus coccineus. NCBI lineage: Eukaryota > Metazoa > Arthropoda > Insecta > Coleoptera > Endomychidae > Endomychus > Endomychus coccineus. The sequence goes on from OY294067.1 coordinate 218,813,828, forward strand.
ATTAGATATCTCTACTAGGTGGCGCGTAAATCATGGTTTTTCGTTTTTTAGAAATTTTTGGAATTTTGAATCAGTTTCACTCCTGCCACATATAGTGACCTCAATCTCTTACAGACACTTCACATACATATATAACAGATTGAGTCAGATCGAAAGGAATGTAGGATTATTGTGAGAGTATGAGAGAGCCAGACGCAGCATACTGTTAATACGCTAAGCAGGAGAAGAGCTTGTATTGTGCGATGAGGAAAGAGGAGTGTGGATTGCGTAGGTCGAATTGTTGGTTAGCAAGAATAAGAGATGGGCTGCTATTCAACGATCTGTTCTATTTTTCAACTGTTGTTCCATAAAAGCAGCTACGCGACTGTACATATCGACGGTTGAATGTTAAAATAGCTAATGCACCAATTGTGAATTTTACAGGAAAGCCGTATAAAGTTAAAAATTTCAGAAAAAAAAAATTTGTTTGTGTATATCCTATATTGAAAAATTCCAGGAATGTAACGATGACTGTAGATTCGTTTTGTACGCAATAGATCTCGGATAAAATCATTAATTGGCTAGTAGATTAATGGCTAAACGTATAACGGCATAATGAACTATACAACCGTGTGAACAAAGACGAATTATTCATCAAAGACGTCTTATTTCCTTATAATAGAAATGTGTTATACTTATTTCACTAAGTAGCTATATATTGGATATAATATCTATCATACCTGAATTAATACCAGTTTTCTGCAGGTTATTCACTATTTCATACAAACTTGGTTTGTTTCCTTGCAGTTGGGAGACAGCTAGAGTCCAACAAATTTGAAAAAAGGAAAGAAGACCCTTCCTAACAATTGTAGACCCATTATCTGTAATCTCTGAAGTAATGAAGGAAGCAATCAACGTCGGGATCATTGAATACCTGGAGAGCTTCAAAATTGTGAATGACCGGCAAAATGGCTTTTGTCAGCAGAGATCAACAGGATACCTGCTTGCCAATGTAACATATGTATCGTAGAAATCTATTCAAAAACATGGGAAATCTCTAGTTGTATCATTAGATATCTCCAAAGCATTTGACCAAGTCTGGCACCAAAGCCTTCTTGAGAAACTTTCGTCACATGGTTTGCCGCTTGAACTTCGTCATTCACTATCGAGTTTTCTCTCAGATAGATCACTACATGTGGTGGTTGATGAAGTATCCTCTAATACAATGACTAGTAATCCACAGGAACCTGTATTCGCACCTACATTATTTCTGCTTCATATGAACGATCTTCTGGGAGTGACCTCCTGCTCCGTCCACAGCTTTGCAGATAATGGTACACTCCGTAACGCTTTCTCATCTACAGCCCCTATACCATCCAATGAAACCAGAGGAGCGGCTGATGCTAGGTTGATGCAGTTAATGGAGATCCGGCTCAGATTTTTAAATGGGGTTCTGATAATTTAGTAGAGCTTAATGCAACCAACACTCAAGTTTGCATCTTCCCCATGGAAGGGGATATCACAATCCCTAATATAATGATGTCAGGTACAACTATTCCTATGAAGTCTTCCATAACAATGCTCCGGAACCCCACCAACAGCACCCTCTCATGGAACGATCATGTGAGGTCCATTGCGAAAACCGCTGTACAAAAACTTGGTTTTCCATTCTGTGCCAAGAACTACTTTACAGCTCAGCTGCTCCCCATAACTCACAAAAGAAGAGAACTATCTGTTTGATCGATGATGTCACACTTACGAGTTCATTGACCTCTGTAGAACATCGTAGAAAGATGGGAAATCCCTCCATTTTCTATAAATATTCCCATTGTCAGTGTTCATCAGAAATCTCGTCTGTTGTTCCACCACGAAAGATTCCATATAGGCGGACTAGACTAGCTCAAACTTGTCACCAGTTTACTGTCAAATTCAAGACCTGCCGAACTTCTACCTACTAGACGTCATTTTTTATCGAACAATGAAGTTGTGGAACTCTTCACTTATTGAGACCTTTCTCTATTTCTATAATCTCCAAACTTTCAAGGAAAATACGTATGCTTTTCTCCTCTTCCTACATTCTGCTGGCTCACACGATGTTCTTCGCACATTATAGGTTTCCCTCTCGTGTAGTCAAAATATAAAAAAAAGTCGAGAATTCTAAAAATACAAGTCATTGTTGATTTAGATAATATTCAAATCAGTAATGACTTTTTACTTATTGTGATCACAATCATCAAATCATCTGGACCTTCCACATATAAGTTAGAAAAAAGAATGAAAATTTTTTTAAAAATATGAAGAACAGGAACTGATCCAATCCAACATACAGCCTTTTAGAAACTTGCAAATATATTCAGTGCCCAAACATTACTGGCATCAAAAGTATCTGTCTTTACATTGAGTAACTATAAAATATCATCTTCATCAGTTTCTTGGAGGACATTATTTACCTGAGGGAAGCTTTGAGTATTCTATACGATACTGTTGCGGTATTACATTCGAATTACATAATTTATTCGAACCATTGAATCTTAGATTTTGAATCGGCAATCGGGTTGGATATAAGTTGCAATTTGGTGGATGCTTTTCTTCATTACCAGTGATTTGTATTATGTCTTCTTGCGTTTCAGAAGCCATAGATAACTTGATAAACATTTCATTGGAGTCGGCCTTCTTCAGGGTAATGACTCTAAATTTGCTTATTTTTCCTGAAAGATTCCCTTTGAGATACTTGTCTGATAGATGATCCCATGAAGTAAATTCTTTGTGAGTTACGGGATGAACCGAGTAAGGTTCAGGACTCTTGCGAGTTATATGGAAAACAGTTGGCCATTGTGAAGATGCCCAAATAATAATATGCTTATCTATGCTTTTTTCTATTACATAATGCATACTATCAACCGACATGTATATGTGACCTGTGACCTAATTAATCTGGAACACATTTATATTTTTGCAGGATATCAAAGTATAATGGTGCGAGGCCAAGACAGTACGGTTCTAGTTTTGAGCTAGACATGAGTCGCACTAAAGTAGTTTCATGATTGTACCTCGATCATCAATTTTTTTTATGAACGAAGATAGGCATGTGACCATTTCGTTAGCCCCTCTCTTTGCTTGACTTTCATTCCAATAATAGCAGTGACCTTTTCTTGTTGAACTCTCGTAGGAGGTGAAATTATACGCTGCCTATTTCCTGGTATAATAAACAAGCATACTCTCACCATACGGGGTGTAACTTTCTGTAGTAGAATGAAACACACTGCTGGTAGACTGGTAATAAAGTTTCTTGCGGGATTCAAGACATCATCATTAGTTTTATTAGGCGGTATAGTTCTCCTCCTCATGTCGTCCTTCTCTAAGCCATAGGAGGCATTAGAGTGTGTGATATATTCAAGGTCGACAACAAAAGCTTCAGAGAAACTTGTCCTTCACCCTCATTCATGAAATAAACTAATGTATTGAACTTTCTGCTTTCATTGACTCTTTTCCTCTCCATAGCTACTTTCTTCGACATTGAAGCAAGCTATTCTTGAGGGCGCTGTGGCGATATTAACCCAAAGTAATTGAACACACTTAGTCCCCTTTCTTCAGATATATCGGCACACTGGTTAGTAAATTTCATGACAAGACATTGGTTCATTTCTTTTGCTGGAATTACTGTTCCATCTTTTTTCTATAATTAGCGCCACATTGATAAAGCTGGTGTTCTTATTTTGCTTGACGTTTTTATCATATGCAGATACTCTCACTGTTCCTTCTTCAGCAGGGAACGCTCTTTTTGTCTTCTCTTTCATCTTGATTTTCTTATGGCAACTGTTTCATCCTCTCTTCCCTCGTCTTCAACTTCCGAAGAGCTCGGTTTCAGGGTCTATGACATTCTTTCTGCTATGGAGTGACAGTTCCATCAAGCAATCTTTTTGCTGCATTTTCATCTGCAAACGAAAAAAAGATTTGTCTCTCATTATATGTTGATTCTACAAGTTTTGCACATAACGAAGCAAACCAGACAGTGCACTTGATAAAATTAACCTTTTGAACACATTCACTGCCACGTACATCGTCGCAGAACCTTCCCACTGCGCCACCCATAAGAGTGGCTTCACCGACACAGCGCGCACAAATTCGTTCACGGAGATGCTCCTATGTTGTGACAAGTATGGCACATACTTTTTAAATGTAGACGTTCTGGTTGCTACGGTATAACCTCCCCTCACGCCACAGCGGTTACAATAATGCAAACAGTCAATAAAATTCTAACTAAGCTTCTCATCAAGGAACTAGATTATGTACGCCATGTTAAAGTATAGTCCAGTCGCTCTGTAATTTTTGACGGTTTTTTTTGGGGAGTGTTATTTTAGAGTGGTTTCTTATGTTTTTTGGGTCGCTGATCTCGAATCTGAGGGTCAAATGAGTATTGGATCAATGCGCTTCAAGATATGAGCATTTTTTATGGTCAAAAAAGTCATTTTTTGCGTATTTTTGGTTTAACATGAAAAGTATGACATATGGAAAAAATACCTGTATGACAATTATAGGTATTATCAAAACACGTCGAATGAGCCCAACTAGAAGTTTCTAGAATATTTTGGGCTCACTGTGGACCCATTTTAGCCCTTTTTTGAAAAAAACTAACAAAAACTCCTCTGACTTCATTTTTCAACTTAATGAATTGTGAATGGCAAGAAATTGTGCATTTTAGTATCTTTTTCTATGAACTTTTCGATTTTTTTAAATATATCTTATGAGACGACGCTACAATCAACCATTTACAAAAAATCTTAAAATGACAATAACTAATTGAATTTTCAATTTATTGACTCGAAACAGAAATCATTTGAAAGATTTTGATATTCTTTACTTTGTTTCTCAAACTTGCAAATTTTTTTTCAAATGCGGCAATTTGGCGCTAGGTCAAAGTTTTTTAACGTCAAAAAAATCGATAAATTTTAAGGTTAAATTATATGAAATGAATTTAAATTTTCACAGCTAGAAGACATTTCTATGACCCAACTTTTGAGCCAAACCCGAACTCGATTGGTTGAGACTCGGCTGAGATATTGAAGTAGACGTGTTTAGGATCACCCTGATCTCAAATTTTGGGTTTTTGGAAAAAAACTTGAATTTTCCAAAAGAAAACAAATAAAACTATTTAATGCTGGAAATGAGTATTCCTTATTTTTTTGACAATTTGGCAATCTGAATAAAAAAATTTTATTCATTTATTTTCACATGAAACAATATTTTACCTTGAACTCGGTCACTTACGGCTTATTTGTTCAAAAAACTTACGAAAAAATCAGCTTGCGAATTGGAAAGCCCACCGCCAACTGACGATGTAGCGAAATACCATATATATTGTGTATATTGCCAAGTACAGATTTGGATGGGCAACGAGAATATTGAACCAACCCAATGGGGTTGGAAAGTTACTGAGAATGGCCTTATGTCAATTCAAATAACCGCAGAAGCTGCTCCAGACGAATTATTGAAAATAATTTTTTGCAATTGCAAACAAAAATGTATCGGAAGATGCACTTGCAAGAAAGTTAGTTTACCTTGCTCTGCATTGTGCAAATATTTTGAAGGTGCAGATTGCGCGAATTGTTGCGAGAAAGACATAATTTTATTCGATCAATACGAAACAGATGTTAACGATTTTGATAATGTTGATGACAAAATTTGTAATAAGGATTCTTCAGATGTTTGCGAAATAGTTTCTGATGATATTGATAATGATCATAAACCGTCCATTGAGATGCGCGGCGACAGTGACGAAGATGGTATAATAAACACTACTTCTGATTGCACAACAGATAGTGAAGATGCTTTGTCATAGCCCAAAAACGTGCCAGAAAAAGGCGGAAAATGAGGGCTTAATTATATCATGTTTGAAATTCCCATTGTTGACAAATAAAAGACATTATACTTTAAAAATCTTTTTAAGTTATATTAGTAAAAATTACAGTTATTGGAATAAAATGTCTTTGTGTATGTGTAAATAATTAATTATTAATTAGTTTGAAATAGATCATAAGATGTATTTTTATGAAGTTGTGAAGAAGTTTGTTTTTATGTAATAAAAAAATAATAAATGGTGAAGAAAGCTTTGAAGATTTATTTACAAAAATTAAGAAAGTACGCTTGTGCGCGCACTCACGTGCACAGACATGATAAGAAACACATACACACTTTCGTACACTAACAGACATACGTATTAACTCAAAAAATATTTTCATAATAAGAAAAATGTATTAATTCATCAAAAAAACTCAAATTTTGTGAAATAAATTCATAAATTTCGCGCTTGCTTCCAAGGTAAAATATTGTTTCATGAGAAAATAAATGAATAAAAATTTTTCATTCAGATCGCGATTGTCAAAAAAATGAGTAGGAATACGCATTTTCAGCATTAAATAGTTTTATTTGTTTTCTTTCGGAAAATTCAAGTTTTTTTCCAAAAACCGAAAATTTGGGCCCAGGGTGAACCTCAACACGTCTACTTCAATATCTCAGCCGAATTTCGACCAATCGAGTTCGGGTTGGGCTCAAAAGTTGGGTCATGGAAATGTCTTCTAGCTGTGGAAATTTCAATCTATTTCATGAAATTTAACCTTTAAATTTATCGATTTATTTGAGGTTAAAAATCTTTGACCTAGCGCCAAATTGCCGCATTTGAAAAAAATTTTCAAGCTTGGGAAACAAGGTAAAAAATATCAAAATCTTTCGAATGCTTTTTGTTCAGAGTAAATAAATTGAAAATTCAATTAGTTATCGCCATTTTAAAATTTTTTGTAAATGGCCGATTGTAGCGCCCCCTCATAAGATATTGAAAAAAATCGAAAAGTTCATAAAAATAGATACAAAAATGCACAATTTCTTGCTATTTACAATTCATTAAGCTGAAAAATAAAGTCAGAGAAGTTTTTGTTAGCTTTTTTCAAAAAAAGGGCTAAAATGGGTCCACAGTGAGCCCAAAATATTTTATAAACTTCTAGTTGGGCTCATTCGACGTGTTTTGATAATACCTATGATTTCCATATAGGTATTTTTTTCATATATTTCATACTTTTCATGTTAAACCAAAAATACGCAAAAAATGATTTTCTTGGCCATAAAAACTTGAAGCGCGTTGATCCAATACACATTTGACTCTCAGATTCGTGATCAGCGACCCAAAAAACATACGAAACCATTCTAAAATACCACACCCCAAAAAAAACCGTTTTTGGTCATTTTTCAAGACAGCGACTGGACTAGTACCAAAGCGTTCAATTATTGATAAAGTATTCGAAACGAATGAATATTTTCTGCAAACTTATTATAATTATCAAACACAACGCAGTGAATCAACTTCATAGAGGACACCGGTGTCGGAATGAGCGATAAGAAATATATAAAAACTAACTGCTGATATACAAGGTGTTCCATCTCAGACGAGCCACCCCGTATATTTCTTATCCCATAGTGAGTGGAAAAATCTCCCGAAACACGTCGAATGATTTTGTTTGGGGGACATCTTTTGACGTATATTTGAGGCTTGAACGAGCAACCCCCTAATGGGGGGCGCTTCAACCCCTCAAAAATGAATGGGGGAGAGGGGTTGAGTGATACTTCATTTGAAAGGTCTTGGAAGCCTCTTTACAACGATGTATTAAAAACGTAAATTTGATAAACCGTTTTCGCCAAAAATTAATGGAATAATAATGGAAGTCAATGGAGGACAATTTGAACATTTGATTTGAACACGCAGATTTAATTTTTTTCATTGTAAGCATGACAACACAATTCAATTTTTTTACGAATGTGATTTTTTGAAGATTGTTCAAGTTTGTAAAAAAGTCTTAATAAAAATGAGCTTGTACATTGTACAAATAACCAAAATATTCAAGGTGGCGCATTTGAGCAACAAAATTAATTTTTGGCAAAAACGGTTCATCAAATTTACGTTTTTCATACACCATTGTAAAGAGACTTCCAAGACCATTCAAATGACGTATCACTCAACCCCTCTCCCCTATTCAATTTTGAGGGGTTGAAGCGCCCCCTGTTAGGAGGTCGCTTGTTCAAGCCTCAAATATACGTCAAAAGATGTCCCCCAAACAAAATCATTCGACGTGTTTCGGGAGATTTTTCCACTCACTATGGGATAAGAAATATACGGGATGGCTCGTCTGAGATGGAACACCTTGTATAACAATTAATGAGATATTAATTGTACCTTATTATATAGATGAAAACACGTGATTCTATACAGAAATTTCTCTGACGAACAGAAATATTATAATACATAGTTAGGTATACGAAGAGCACAAATCGCGATACACTGGATGGACTATGTCGGCGACGGCCACATGGTTTTAAACAAGTGGAAATGAGTACTGTGTGAAAATGGCGTGTCTCATATTCGGAATTATTCGTTAGAATGTTATGCCTGCATTTTTTCCATCACAGAACAAAGATTCCTTTCGTTGAAGAATGTGTCAAGTACTCTCTCGGAAACATGGATATTCAACTGTATAAAGTAATACATGCATTATTACTTTAAACAGGCAAAATGTGTAATACGCCATTTACCGTTCTGAAAGATTCATACAATAATGTATTAAGCACCACTGCGACATGTCATCTGCCTTGGGGACTGGTTAATACTGCTTCAAGGTGCTGATGTAATAACGAGCCCTTCCTTGGCTTTACTTTGTTTATTAAAGGTTATCAATTTACCTATCTTATCAAATTCATTCTTATATATCATTAACTAATATCAATATAACTTGCAGTACGTGAACCAATAACCAGGAAGGGACCCGCATCACGGGTTTCTCATTAGCTAGGCAAATCAGGGCACAATATGATCAATAGATATATGTAATACTCACTCTTCTTTGGTTGAGACACTAACACCTTAATTAAGCACTGTGTTATCGAGGGTAGTTTATAAATTAAGCTGAGTAGAAAAACTCTCAATCAAAACAAATATAAAATATTTAATAATAACAAGAAAATAAACAATTATAGAACAATGAATTAAAAGTTAAAAGACTAAATGTAACTAAAGTATTAATCAAGAAATTATGTTAAATTTAGAAAATAATTAATCAATCCTTTATTTTAAATCAAACTTATTAAAACCTAAATATGAAATGTAAAACTAATTCAACTCAGCCCGGATGCACCAGGGTGAAGAGTTACCCAAAACTATTATGATTCAACTATTCAAGGAATTCTAAATCTTTTGTATTAAGTAATATGACTTGATTCTAAATGAAAATTCTACCATAAACACCACAACGCAAACTTAACTAGAAAACTTGGAGAGTTTTCTAAAATATGGTTTAAGTGATTCGTGAAATAATCAAAGTAAGATTCAACTCAAGAAGTTAAAATATAACTGACTTTAGTGTGGTGAGTTTGGTTTTTTATAATCTTGAATAACCACTCCTATTTTAGTAGTAGGTTTGGGGGTAGTAACTTTTACCCAATAAGAGAGAGACTTGCCTAGACTTTGCAAGCTGAATATAAAAGAACTATTCTATTTTTGTTGACAAAGACCTTAATTTTATGACTTCATTTAGACTTCCTTGAAATTAGGTATGAATGAAAATTATATCGACTTAATATTCTAATTACATATTTAATAAGAAACGACTGCGTCCTGCACGTCTTATGTCATGGTTACGTGAATGTGTTGTAGCTTCAAAGGAAAAGACAGCATTGATCCATTTGCCGCTTCTTATTGATCAATAAAAATATATCTTAACTACCAATATACAGTAAAACACTTGTTTTCTTTGGACCGATTTCTGTTAACTTTGTGATTTATAATTTCCTCTTGGAACTGTGAGGGACCTTTTTGACTTTGTCGGTACTTTAAAAATTACGATGACCCTTTCTTTGCAGGGATTCAGCAACTATATATTTCGTTTCCGTCTCACAGATACAAAGAACAAACTGCATTATTTTATGATGGGACGGACGTACTAAGAAATGATACTATATACTTGACTTGTCCGTAATAAAGGCAACAAGGAATATCCTATTCCTATTTACGTTAATGGGTGTTCTTAACCCCCAGCTTGAATCTTAGCAGCATGGTTTAAAATCTGAATGAATTATAATTGATAATTAATAGAACAGCTTTGTTACATAGCTCCCTTCTAAAAGGAAATCATATGGTTGGTCGAGAAAACAAATGATTTTCAAAATATACAAGAAAAAAAAATCTTAGATCTATCCTGGAAATTATATCTGAAAGAGAAAAAAAAATATTATTATTTGTATCTTCTTCTTCAATGTACACTTCTTTTATTCTCTGGACAGCGTGGGTCGTTGCAGACGGACGGAGCTGAAGGAAGTGGTGGATACATCTTTGCCTCCGGCGTTCCTTCTTCCTGGATATTTATTATTATGCTGTTGGCATCTTCTTCTTCTGGATCTTCTTCCGGTATCCTCTTGCTTGTTTTGTGAAATTTAAATAAGGCATAAACTGGCCCATAGGTATTTATTTCGTTTTGGGTGATCCGCGACAGCTTCTTTAAGTCTAAAATAAATTGTTGCAACCCCAGTAATATAACTTCCAATGCACCACAGTGAATAAATAGAACCATAAATTGAAAAAAATGTTTCCCATTCGGCTGAAGAAACCCCATACTTCTTCGGCTGCGGATTTTGGTAAATTTTTTGAACTCGTTACTATTTGATAAATTCGGCATATGAAATTCATCTTCCCGTACGCCTTTTCCGTGTGTGTGTGTGTGTAACCTCCTGGTAATTGGATTTGGTGGACGAAAGCTTCTAAACCGACGGCGCTGATATGTGAATGCATCCCGCAGTGTTGCATCCGCTGATGGACATCGACCCGGCAAGTGAACAAGTGGCTTCCTACGTAGTGGCTCTTCTGGAATAGCTGGATGGTCTCCGTTGAATTCCTCGGATCCAAACATGGTTCCACTCCTCGAAGGGATATCTTGGTCCTGGCAATCATGGGCGACCAGCTCCTTCATCACAAGCGTCCCCAGGGTTAGCGTCAGCACAACTAGTTGATGCCACATCTTTCTAAAGTATTAAAAAAAGAAAAAAAAAATAAGTTACGTGTACCTAAGAAAATTTTGAAATATTTCATGTTGGTTTTCTGTTTAAAATCCAACTTTGGTCCTGTACTGGTCCTAGGCTCCGAGTGTGAGGTCTTCTTAAAGTTGGTGTCTTACTGGGTGGCTGAAGTTTATTCATACTGGGCGTCTCATTTATCCTTGGATGATCCTTAACATTCCCACCTCTACTTGGTATCAGCGGTGCTTCCCCTGATTTCATGAAAGTCTCCTAAATTATAGTCAATTCTCGTTTTTCGTTCTGACCCGATATCTCTTGTGTGACACTTGAATTTGTCTACATCTTCAATCTATTCAAATTAACTCTCTGTACCTTCGTTTTCCCAATTTCTACTATTGAGGCATTTACACCCTTTACATTTGCTACTCTATAAGGACCCTTCCACTTATAACTTAACTTTTTACTTAAACCTGGTTTACTCGTTGGATCTGATAAAAAAACTTCATCTCCAATGTTCATTGTAGATAGCTTTTCATTTTTATTGAATTGATCATGAATTCTTTGTCTATTTTTTCTAGCGTATCTAGCGTTATTGTGGGCTATTTTCATACGTTGGAGGAACTCTGACAAATAGTTTTCATCCACATCGTATTTTACTTTCAAGGGTTTGAATAAATCATCATATGGATAATCCATATTTCTACCAAATAATACGAAAAAATGGACTTTCCCCTGTTGATGAGTGTATTTATGAACTGTTTGCCGCTAAAACATATGGAATTCATTCATCCCAATCTTGTTGATTTGCATCTATATAATGAGATAACATATCTTTAAGCGTTCTGTGGTATCTTTCTAAAGAACCATTTGTTTGTGGTCTATAAGCCATTGTTTTTAGATGTTTGATTTGTAAGGTTTCGCAAATACTTTCAAATAATTTTGAAATGAAATTAGATCCTAAATCTGTTAATAATTGTTTCGGTGTGCCGTGTTTTAAAATGATACCTTTTATAAATTGACGTGCTACTGTTTCTGCTTTCTGGTCAGGAATAGGGAAAGCTTCTACATATTTTGTGAGAGCATCTTGTACTGTTAGTAAATATTTATTACCTAGTATTGTTGTTGGTGAAGGACCAACAATATCCATAGCTAATCTATAGAAAGGTCTCGGTGGAATTACGATCTTTTGTAACGGTACCTACTGGTTTTAAGTGTGGCGAGGTCTTTCTTTTTGTACAAGATATGCAATTAATGACATAATCTTTTACTGTATTCCACATGTTTACCCAATAAAATGTTCGTTTAATTTTTTCATACGTTTTATCGATTTCCACGTGACCTGACATAGGTAAATCGTGATATAGTCTTAGAATAGAACTATAAAGATTTGATCTATATTTCTTTCCATAAGCCTGAGATAATCGTAAATTTCCTGTAAAGTATTCCAGAATTCTTATTATTATCTCTTTCGAATCAAAAATAAATTTCGTTAGTGACAAGTTACGTCTGGGCGAAAAGCTTCAAGCGCATCAACTCTTTAAAACTATAACTAGTTGATATCTGTTATTCTTGTCTTTTTCTTAACCAACATTACTGGAATTTAACTAAACACAGGATACGTTATCTGATTAATAACGTTCCAAAGTACCTCAACTTCGATCAGGGTCACTGCCCTATACAATTTCTGTATTTATTCGTAGTATATCTAACAATACTCAATAAATACCAGACGCCTTTAATTTATTACCTATCGGTCAGAACTGAGAAACGGACTTTCATGACTCTGAAAACTATTTCACTTACAATAATACGTAACCCTATACGGTTTACACAGTTTTATCCTAATATACCCTGTAAATAGAGATAACATTACTTCTATTTCCTTACAATGATTAGCTATGATTGCAACGATACGATTTCTACCTTTACCATTCTAATTAACGATCTTCTTCAGACCGGAGTTATATTTTAAAATCTGATATATTATGTGAAGTATTAATTATATCTATAAATCCTGTTTGTTAGCTTATGAGAAGGAAAATTAATAAATTAAAAAGAACCTTTTCATATTTGTAAAAATTTGTTTCAATCCTCGCTGAGATAAAGCGAGAAATTCTAGACCAACATTCTTGAATTATAACAAAGATTGCTAGCAGTTATATTTCTCGTATCATTCAATGTTCACCATTTAAATCACAATATTTCTTTTTCTTGTTAAGAATAATACTGAATTTGTATTATTTATATTTTCCAATTAAAACCCTATCTAGATTAATTATTCATGGATTTTTAATTCCATTATTTTCCATATTTTTTGATAATAATTTATACCAATTTTTATTTATTGCCAATATTATGAATTATTTCCATTAATTTGAAATAAAAGAGGAACCATTATATTAATAATTTTAACGAACTGCACAAAATTTTAAATAAAATGAATATTAACCAGTTTAACTACTTCATAACAAAGAAATCATAAATAATTATCTTTTTCTTTTGTTATAGAATGAAAATAAAGTTCTCAATATCTTTATTGCTTGGTAATTGAAAAAAAAATAATTTGGAACATATTGTAATATCGAAATGTGACTCATTAACATATTGTTCATAGAGACATTATTATTGAAAAATAAATAAAAATAAAATGATGTTAGTTTGAAAATAATTATTATAAAAATCATTAGTTATGATGAACATAAATTTAAACTAACAATTACGATATTGTAATAATTATATAACAATCATCGATTAATTTGAAATTTCATAAAAGAGTAAAAATACATAAAACATTTATAATATTCGTAATAATCATTTGTGCTGCAATGCTATGCACATTCATTGGTTCAAAATTTTTGACTGTGTTTAATGCACTAAAATTCATCATTATAGATTTAAACTTGATTGTAACAATATAATAACGCATATCATATCATGCATTTTAAAATTTGACTCCCAACTGTGAAAATGTGATATTGGACATTATTAGCATTTTAAAGTTCAAATACTATATGTGAAAAACATAATAACGAGTATAATTTGAAATTTTAAGGTTCGACTATAGACTGCATCAATTTAATAACGCGTCTTAATTATATTTTGAGGTTCAACTATTGACTGCGTCAATGTAAAATTGGGCATTTATTTGCATTTTGAGGTTCGACTATCGACTGCACTAATGTAAAATTGGGCATTTATTTGCATTTTAGGTTCGACTACAGACTGCGCCAATGAAAAATTGGGCATTTATTTGGCATTTTAGGTTCGACTACAGACTGCGCCAATGTAATAACGAGCCCTTCCTTGGCTTTATTTTGTTTATTAAAGGTTATCAATTTACCTATCTTATCAAATTCATTCTTATATATCATTAACTAATATCAATATAACTTGCAGTACGTGAACCAATAACCAGGAAGGGACCCGCATCACGGGTTTCTCATTAGCTAGGCAAATCAGGGCACAATATGATCAATAGATATATGTAATACTCACTCTTCTTTGGTTGAGACACTAACACCTTAATTAAGCACTGTGTTATCGAGGGTAGTTTATAAATTAAGCTGAGTAGAAAAACTCTCAATCAAAACAAATATAAAATATTTAATAATAACAAGAAAATAAACAATTATAGAACAATGAATTAAAAGTTAAAAGACTAAATGTAACTAAAGTATTAATCAAGAAATTATGTTAAATTTAGAAAATAATTAATCAATCCTTTATTTTAAATCAAACTTATTAAAACCTAAATATGAAATGTAAAACTAATTCAACTCAGCCCGGATGCACCAGGGTGAAGAGTTACCCAAAACTATTATGATTCAACTATTCAAGGAATTCTAAATCTTTTGTATTAAGTAATATGACTTGATTCTAAATGAAAATTCTACCATAAACACCACAACGCAAACTTAACTAGAAAACTTGGAGAGTTTTCTAAAATATGGTTTAAGTGATTCGTGAAATAATCAAAGTAAGATTCAACTCAAGAAGTTAAAATATAACTGACTTTAGTGTGGTGAGTTTGGTTTTTTATAATCTTGAATAACCACTCCTATTTTAGTAGTAGTCCTGCACGTCTTATGTCATGGTTACGTGAATGTGTTGTAGCTTCAAAGGAAAAGACAGGGTAAAAAACCTTTGTTTGAACCATAGCAATTGATCCATTTGCCGCTTCTTATTGATCAATAAAAATATATCTTAACTACCAATATACAGTAAAACACTTGTTTTCTTTGGACCGATTTCTGTTAACTTTGTGATTTATAATTTCCTCTTGGAACTGTGAGGGACCTTTTTGACTTTGTCGGTACTTTAAAAATTACGATGACCCTTTCTTTGCAGGGATTCAGCAACTATATATTTCGTTTCCGTCTCACAGATACAAAGAACAAACTGCATTATTTTATGATGGGACGGACGTACTAAGAAATGATACTATATACTTGACTTGTCCGTAATAAAGGCAACAAGGAATATCCTATTCCTATTTACGTTAATGGGTGTTCTTAACCCCCAGCTTGAATCTTAGCAGCATGGTTTAAAATCCGAATGAATTATAATTGATAATTAATAGGACAGCTTTGTTACACTGACGTTTGGAGATTGAATAGAACTAATATGTTGGAATCACGATATAGTATAAT
This sequence comes from Endomychus coccineus, assembly GCA_958510875.1. Lineage (NCBI taxonomy): Eukaryota > Metazoa > Arthropoda > Insecta > Coleoptera > Endomychidae > Endomychus > Endomychus coccineus. The sequence goes on from OY294067.1 coordinate 218,829,505, forward strand.
AGTAATGCGTCTCTTATATTAAAAGCGTAGCCCAAGTCTGTGAATTTATAACTCTTGCCGCTGGGTCGCTGCCGTCGGATGTAAGAGGAGCTATACGGCGCACTGTGGGTAAATTCACGAATTTAGGTGGACAATAGTCAAGTCAGAAATTTTGAATTTCTGAGTGTGAGATATTATTATTATTTGGAAAGTTGCATGATATTAATATTAACTATCTACTGTGTTTACAAATACATGGTAAAATGAGTGAAGGACTCCTGTTTTCACAACTGCCTAATTCTTTACTGTCAGAATATGTTAAATCGCTGTCTGATTATTATGTACAAGTTGCTTCTGCCGTATACAAGTATAGTTTTTCCTTAACAATGAATATTACTGAGATAGATGAGACCATATTTATACTCGATCTACGTTTTCGAGAGTTCAATCCTGGTCAGAGCTCAGATTGATAATGATTTTGTTTACATTACATGTCGGTAAGAAAATTTGAAAAATTATCAGCTTATCATCGTTCTCGCCGCTTAGCTCCTCTTACATCCGACGGTAGCGACCCTGCGGCAAGAGTTGTAAGTTCACAGACTTGGGCTACGCTTTCGTCATGTATAACAGTATACAAGACGCATTTCCATTATATCATACCGTGGCTGGAATCAAGCTTGTTGGATATATAACACGACAGGTGCATGTTTATTCAATTAAAAATGAGTCGTTTAAGACATAGTTGTTGTCGACACTGCTCGGAATTTAAAATATATTATATCAAAAATTTGTTTGATCAGCCTGAAACTCGGCTAGATCGACGCAGAAAAATTCGAGGAATCTAACGGTATAAATAACTTTGCACAAAATGGCGTATTATATATTTCACCATCAGGCGTCGATATTATGTGTAATATAAAATAGCAACTGCCATTTTGTACCTCTTATTTGGAACAGTTATCTTGAGATTTGAGATAGAAGTAGCAGCGAAAGCACTTGGTATTATGATTATAATATTTTTATTTAGAAATAACTGTTTTGCTCATTATAAAAATACTGGTCTGTTAGTTAAGGGACAAGCTCCTTATAGAAAACAACCACTTTGTTTCAGGTTCCGAAAGTCGAATAGCTATGCGGTTCCGATCATTTTAATACATTTATTTTACCCTCTTATTTTAGCAAAAGATAACCTTGATCCAAAAGTAGAACCAGAGAAATAGAATTTTCGCTCATGTACTTTGATACTTTTTTTGCAGGTCCTCCCTGCCTGAACAATGAATATCTCAGGGCAACGCAAATATGGAGTATAAAAACTAACATGTGGGTCTTGCCCTAAGATATTCATTGGTCAGATAAGAAGGAAGTGTCAAGAACAACAAAAACAACAACAATAAGTATTCAGAGATTAGGATATGGAATTACTAATTAGTTATCATAAGATATTAGTTAGTAATTATTCAATCATGAGTCAGTCAATAGTTGATTATTATGAAATGTTATTACATGTGTAAGTGTTTTTGATAAACCCATAAGACCTACGATGGTATAATTATACCCTACCACACCACCATCAATCACGAACTTCTATAACCTGAGACAATATTATCACATCGCGACCTTAAGTCAGTTTGATTTTTACACCAGTATTTTTGTGAAAACAGCGAAAAGAAACGAGCTACTGCGGATCTTGGTATTCAAATTTCAAGCACCATGCAGTTACTACAAAATTGGTGTTACTGAATCGTTGTAACTCCCAGATTGAATGCATAAGAGGATACAACTTCAAGACCTACAGCTCTTTCAAGTTTCTAGTTCAGTTTCAATCGAGTTTTGCCTCAAAATATCAGTTTCTATTTCTGAAGTACGAAGCAATAAAGTATATATCTCCGATTCCATTTATCTGATCGAAGTCATCTTAGGTTCGAATGAAAGGGAAATATTGATGTTCCAAAATGGTGAAAACAGCATCACGATGCGATATCGTAAAAACTTTTCAAAAATTGTACCCTACCTTATAAGGACGGAGGTATGGAACAAACGTCTTGCACTATATACAAAATGTAGCTTGAAGTTCCTCAAAGAGATTCCAGTCAAACAGAGAGGGCTAGTCACATCCTATGATCTGGTATTTTATTTCACATTTTGTTCGTGCTCCACTCATGACCTATAGATTATAAAATATGAAAATGTGTCTGAATTTCTGGTCATTGTGATGCCCCTCCATCACATTGTAGATTATATTCATACAGTAGTCAACATAATGCTTTCGAACAATTGCTATAATGTATCTGTTTATCAGAGATCTTGATTCATATCTACCTCTCCAACGAATAGCTGAACTAATTCTCAGATCAATTACATAATTTTTTAGACTTTTCACAATGTGGATATTATACAGTGTGACCAAGATAATGATGTCTATAATGAGGATATCGGAAATTATAATAAATACAGTTTTGAGCAATTGAGGGTTGAGTTGAAGAATTGAAGGGCCAGTCATATGAAAGTATGAAATTGCCCATATTATTCTTGATTTCCATGTAATTTTGTAAAAACCAAATTATTTAATGTTCCACCTCATTTTTTTCTCAGATGTTGTTTCCGAGTCAGCTTCGAGTCTATAATGACCTCGATATATTTGACTTCCCCTGCTATCTATACAGTTTCTCTCCGCATCTCCAGAGGTTTCAAGCCTTCCAATTTGCCTTCACGAGTGAATGCTACTATGGTGGCTTTGTGGGGACTGCTATTCAGTCTCTCTAAATCCGTCCATATTGTTACCAGGTTCAGAGCCTTTTGCATTTGTTCTCTGACAGTGGAGTTGTATTTTACTTGTACCGTAGCGACTATGTCGTCGGCATATCCAAGAGTTCTGTATCCTTTGTCCTGGAGGGTTCTCAGTAGCCCGTCCATGACCAGATTACACAGGAGTGGTGAAACTACTCTCCCCTGCGGGCATCCTCGGGCCACTCAGGCCACAACGGTCCCCTCCATTATGGTTGCATATATCATCCTGTTCCTCAGCATTGAGTCTATCCAGGCCACTTATGGTTCCTATATTCCTCTGTGCTATATTCCTCTGTGTCCGAGGGACCAGATGGTTGAATCAATCGAGGTGTTGTCAAAAAGCTCCTTCTATGACTAGGAAAGCCGTTAGAAGGATTTCCTTACTTTCCAGCGTTTTCTCCACCCTTTCCACAAATTGATGGAGTGCTGTTTTGTTGAACAGCCAGTCTTGTAGGCATATTGGTCGCGGTGCACTGGTCTTTCTACCGGTACACCGTCCCTCATGTGTCTATCTACTAGCTTTTCTAGAGTCTTGAGTTCGAATGACATAAGACTAAACGGTCTTAGGGACTTCGCCGTCTCCTGTCCAGTTTTTTCACGTTTCGGGATGAAAATAACCCTGATATTTCTCCATGATTCCGTGATATTCCCCAGAGCCAAGCTGGCTCTATGTACATTGCAGAGCCTGATCTGCAGTAGTTCTGGCCCCTTCTGCAGAAGAACTGGGTAAATCCCGTCCGAGCTTGTTCATTTATATGATAAAAATGAGTTTATAGCCCATTGAACCTTGTCATATGTCACCACCTTCTTAGCCATTCTTCAACTTTCCTTGGATCCTTGTATCAAGGTGTCAAGGACATTTGTCCTCTGGGTAGCAGGTGTCTGGAATATTAGGGGATCCAATAAAGTGTACTCTGAAGAGTTCCTTTATTGTTTCCTCCCCTGTGCTTATGTACTGCCCTTATTCGTTTATAGGGTGTTTATTGGTTGTTGTGTGTCCTTACAGAGCAATCTGTGGAGTCCAGTACTCTCTTGAGTGCTTCCGAACTCCTCTCTTAGATTTTTCCAGTGCACTTCCATGAATGGTCAAGGTGTTCTTGTAGTCATTACACCTTCCAGTTTATTTGGCCCTGTTGAATTCTTTTCTAGCTTGTCGTCTCATTTTCGCAAGAGCGCTCTCCCACCAGGGCACTTTCCTGGTAGATTTCCTTGTGGAGAGAGGACAATTTCTATTGAGCTCAGAGATGATCGTTTCGTTGAGTTGTTCCACGACCATCTCGAAGTCACTGTCTCATTTTATCTTTCTTTAAGTCCCCTGGAGGTTACGTTCTAGGTCAGCTTTGTAGGCTTCCCAGTCTGTTCGCTTTGGGTTCCGATAAGTTTCAGTATAGATTTCGCTTTTTATCTTGAATTTTATGTGTCTGTGGTCTGAGCAGCTCTACTCATCGGACACGTGCCATTCTGTAACAGAATCACTCAAGTAGGTAGAGACTATTGCTACATCGAGTACCTCCTCCCTGTTTTTTTTTAACAAAAGTTGATTGGTTTCCTACATCCAATGTGTCTAGATAATTTGCCAGCATAAATTGCAGTAGCGATTCGCCTCTCCCATTATTGTTGTTGCTTCCCCATAGAGCGAACCGGAAGGTCCCCAGAATTGACCACAGTCAGCTCGACCCCTTCCCAGAGTGACCCTGGTGAGCCGACCGTTTCTCTGAGCCAGTTTGTGGTTCTTCCGTTAGCACAGGTCGTCGATATGACCCCTGTGCTGAAGCTTGTCCTTTCAAACTGTGAGGGACTACCACTTCCAAGTCTGCTTGTTTCTGGCTCAGTTGAACTTCTGGATGGCGTCTGTCGATTATCGCTATCCGGAATCTCTTCGTCATCGAGCTATAAGTGCCAGTCGACACTTGTGTGTTCCTGTCTCTTTTATTCAGAGTGGACTTTGGAGGGGTCTTGGAGTCAGGACGAGGTCTTTTCTTGTTTCCATCGTCTGAGAGCTCTTTTGCTCCTTTCTATTCTTCCTGTTCCGCTTTTTTGGGCTTGGCAGGTGCCGGCGGTCATTTTCTTCTCCTTAAGCAACCTCTTCCGTTGCTCTCTGGTTTTTTTGCCGATTGCTCGGCAGTTCTTCCCACTGTTGTTGAGGTGAGGTTGTTTACTTTCATAGATCCCTCCCCCTCTTGTGTTTTCACTATCATAGGCCATTGCCTTGATAGTGTTTGTTTCCGAGTCTGAGTCGAGCTAACCGACATCTCCTCGGCTTTTTTTGTTTTATCACTCTTATCCATGTAGTTTTCATGAGTATGACGAAGAGGTTGGTCCAGTTTTGCAATGCTCCATGCACAGGACTGAGGCTGATTACTCCGAGATTTCGCCATTCCCGGTACCATCCATCCCTACCCACGGATGCACACAGCTTTAGATTAGGGTCTTAGCTGACTGCATATGTGTTGTTTAAGAGCAACGCACCTGAGCAGTGAGGTCGCCACATCCCTACGCCCTCACAGTACCAGTTTTCGATGCCGACATTCCGCCAAACGTTACAGGTGGCATCTTCAGAGCAGGTTTGAGGTTTGGAGTGAAAGTGAATAATTCTGGTTTCTACAGTGTTATATACTATGTGAAAATTTTACGCTGCATAGTTCACTGCCTCTGTTCTGGTGGTTGCTTCTCTGACAATTTATCCTGCCGTTTTGTGATCATGATCGAAGTGAAATTTTCAAGGATGGATTTCAAATTGTTGAGGAGATATTTATCCCGAGTCATGATTTATATTATTCAGGATATCTCCTTCTCAACATTTGTAAGTCCATCTTTGAAGATTCTACTCCGCCGTTGCACATAATAGCGGGATCAAGTTCCAGAACAGCAGCTACCGGAACAAAGGTAGTGAACTATGTCACTACCTACTACTTCAAACAATAAATACCGCTACTCAAACCAGAAGAATCAAGTTCAGTTCGAGCCTCAACCCTGCCCTGAAGATGCCACTTATGGTGATTGTCGAAACGTCGGCATCGATTGGTGCTACTGAGAAGCAGAATTTAACCGAAAGTTGAGAGTTTCCGAGATCAGGAGATCACAGAAGTCTACTATTCAAATTGATTCATCGTGCTTTAAATATTTATTCCTTTTTTCAACAATTATGAAAAAAAATATTACTTATAATTTTATAATGTATTAAACCATAACGTTAAGAAGCAAAAACTATTTCTGATGCGTTAGTTATCTTGCGCAAATGGCGCCAACTGGTACACTACAATTACGACATTATTTTATCAAATAATGCAGACTCTTTTCTATCTAATGGTGGGTTTGATCAACTCTTTGAAAATTCTGCAGTCATGTCATTGTTCTTCTGGAAGGGCGAATCTATTATTTTGTTGTATCTCTTACTTAGATTGTTCATTAACCCGGCAACGGTCAGGTGACCAAAAGTCACAAGATATGTCAGGTGGGGTCCAAGAGACCAAATATCTTTCTGAATGTATTTGAGGCCAAATTTAATTTTTGGGTATTTTTTGTCAAAAATTATTGTTTTAGGAGTTTGATTATTAAAACTATATGAATCATGGCTTAAAATGGATTTTATCAAAAATATGTATATATATTTCACGACAGGCCTGTCTTTTTAAGCTTTCTTGTGCATGAGAGGTTCTTAATCATTCTGAATTCTTAATATTAATGCTTAGGAAGTATTCTACATATTTTTTAGTTAAATAAAACTGTGTAGATTTCAGAAAAAAAAATCACAAAGAACAATGTTAACGATAAATTCAAAATTCAGTACACTGATTTGTGGGAGAATACCATGTATTGATTCTTAATAAAAACCAAAATTAATCTTATTAATTTATTATAAATACAAGAAATACTCCTGAAACCAAAATTAAGAGAAAGAAAATCTATTATGAGAAAAACTGAAGAACAAGTCAAAGTTTAATTAAAAACTAATACTCTTATTCGGAAGCAGATTGTGCAATGGCACAAGCTTCGCACTGCATAACAACATGTTCTAAACGAATCGGAATCTCGCATGAACGGCACGAGTACTTTGTTTTCCTGTCAACATTTCGAGGACAAACACTGCAACGACCCCGAAGTATAGCTTATATTTCTTGGGCGGTTCTTCCGATTGTTCACCAGTGAAGTTGTTGATTCCTTCGCGCAAAGAACGCGTGATTCTTGGATGGCCTTTTCGAAATTGCACCTGCTCCTTTACCAATGCTAGTCCCAAGTTTTTCAAATAATCTCGTTTTTTCATTTTATAGTCACCAGTATTGAACTTATAAACAACTTGCGAGTTGATACCTGCTGTATTCAGTAGACAAAACATAATTGTAAGAGGCCATCTTCTGCTGTTGCGAGCTATGTTGTAGGAAGCTGATAATTCATCTCGACCCCTGCCTTGGTTGAATTATGAAAACTCATGATTTCAGGAAGCTTCTTGTCACCCGAATCCTTGTCAATCGAGTTATCGTGATGAAGCGATGAAAAAAGTAAGACGTTCTTGCTCTTCTTGGGAATATATGACACTATCGTTATGTTTTTTTTAAATCAAATAGGCTAGATTTTTTAGATATGTTACGAGTTGAGAGTAACTGAGGAGGAACTTGCCTTTTGTTTTTTCTGAGGGTACCGACTGAAGTGAGTTTGTGCCTATCGAAGAGTTCCTGGATGAGTTCATAACTGGTAAATCAATTATCGAAAGTTACATTTCGATTAGTCCCTGAAATTGTTGCAATCATCCGCATAGCTATGTCTTTTGTTGAATAACTCAACTGATACAGCCCATCGGGCTGTTTCCCTGTGAATACTTCCTTATTGAATGTATAGAAATTCCTAGAGTCAACTAAAGCCTGTATCTTAATGCCGTACTTTGCTGGCTTATTTGGGATGTATTGGCGGAATGAACGAATATCTCGGAACGACTCCAACTTTTCGTCTAGAGTTACATACTCATGGAGGGTATATGAAGATTGACAATTATTGACAAACTTGTCAAAAACAGCTCTTATTGGAGCTAGCTTATCTAGTGCCCGGCTTTCTGCCCTATTTTCAATATTATCAAACTTCAGACAAGTGAGCAAAAACCTGAACCTTTTACTGGACATGGTTGTTGGGAATATATCCATGCCTGCGCCATCATCTCTCCAAAAATCTCCTAGATTTCTGTGATTAGCTCTAAACATACCAGCAAGATAGAGTAAACCAAACACTGCTTTGATTTCCAGTTCATTTGTATCTTCATGATAGTATTTGTCTTTGTAGTTTGCAGCTTTATCTCTGATTCCTATAGTAGTATGTTTTGCAATATCTGAGATCATCTGGTTGTCAATAAATAATGACCAACAATCAAGTGGGTTCTTAGAGTCTCGTGCAATTCCCTTAACACCCGGTGAATGCCTTATGATATTTTCAGCCCTGGTTCGAACCCTAATATTAGTACAATCTTTTAACCATTTTGTGCCATCTTTCCCTTCGGAATATTTATCTCTATGAGCTTCATTATCACCTTGTTCTGTGTTAGATTCCTCATCATTGCCATCCTGTCCCACTTCCTGAGTGATTGAGTCCTGTTCATCTTCTTCATTCGTCTGTTCTCCCTGTTCTTCAGTTCCTATGTCTTCATTACTTTCTTGGTATTGCCTTTGTACATTGTCATCATCACCAGTAGCGACGTCATTGTCTGATTCAATAAAATCTCCTTCTTCATCTTCTTCTTCATCTAGCTCTGCCCAAAGTTGTAGGAGACGTTCTTGTCCTTTAAGTTAAGTTAAGTTAAGTGTAACGGGACATAATTCTGAAAAATTGTGATTATTATACCACATATACGATCGAGATTCACTAAATTGACTCACCTGCAAAGCCTTATGAAATTGTCACGTAAGCAGTCAGGTGGGGTTTATTAGACCTCAGACGAGTTTGAAACATTGCACAATTGTCTAAATCACAATAACAACTCAACTACGCTTTGAATTAGTTATAGGGATACCTGAGCGGAGGCTACTGAGGCGCGTGTCCACACAAGTTCAGCAATCTGGAAATAATGATGGCTAACATCGACGTGGGGTCTGTGAGATCCCACCTGACCATTGCCGGGTTAAATGTACTATTTGCATTATCACGACAGGTCTTTCCAGACAATGTACAGGTTCTTGATGATGTGTGAACTACGGTTCTGTCGAAATAAAAGTACATCATTCATAGATTGTTCGAAACCAATATTTTATAATGCCATCTATCTAGGAGTAGATGTCTCACTGAGAAAATCTTTACAATGTGATACATTACTGGTAGTTCTATGGAAACCTCACCTTTGTAATATCTAACATGGGTATTCTGTTCATATTCGCTCTCGATAACTTACAATTGATTTTTTTATATAACTTTGGATCAGTGACAACGATTTTCTTGGTGGGACATCTACTCTTAGTTAGATGGAGTTAGATATTCTCCATCCCTCTAACGTGTTGCCAATACAGTATTTATGCTTCGATACAAAGATCAGTGACATCACCACTTACGCGTCCCGCTGTCGGGAACTTCGAGGTTTTGATGTTACAAGTCGATCTTGAGAAACCTCACCTTTGTTTGGTAGCTAACATGAGAATTCTGTTGATATGAGGCTAACAAAATATTTTTGTAGATGCTATAATCAATAATGATAACGATAACTTCTGGAAGTCGAAACAATCTACAATGAGGTGTATCGATTCGAATGTGCATGGCACACATATTGCATATAAAAAATGTCTATTTATGGGAGAAACATCCTGTTTCAGCACTATAGTAATTTCAGATCGAGATGAGACAATCTTTATATATTTGAATTATCGTTGACAGGTTACGGAACGATAAGAACGGTGGAGCCTGGTGTCCAAGACAGATGGTATCACGCGAGGCAAGAGAGTATCTCGAGATTAACCTTCAAGAGCTTCACGTGATAACTGGGGGACGCACGCAAGGCCGCTACGGTAACGGACAAGGTCAGGAATATGCAGAAGAATACATGATCGACTATTGGAGGCCTGGTTTTGTTAGATGGGTTAGATGGAAAAACAGAACCGGCAAAGAGGTGAGAATTCTCGATATCTTTATGAATCGGAATTTGTTGAAACAGGGGACTTATTTCTGATAAAATTCGATAGAGTTGTGCTATAGATTGTGTGATTCCATTTCAATATGATTATTATAAAATACAAACAGTTTGTTGAATATCGCTAGGTTCAGCGAAATACCTACTGAACGGTTTCGTTCATTAGAAAAATTAAAAGAGTTTTTTGTTCATTCAAAATGCGGATATATGATCCGACCTACATCACAATAACAATGAAATGAAAATGAATGAATAGATAATTCGGCTAGTGAAGGTGCTAGGTTGGTGTGTCGGAACGTTTTTCCATCAAATGAGGGATAGTTAATGATTAAAAGCTACTCATTTAAATCTCTTCAGAATTTCGGAAATAGATTACCCATATGAAGAAGATACTAGTTAGGGTTCAATTCCATATACATAGGTTAGACAAGACGCCACTTAAGGGGTATAGTTCATGAATCAAGATTCAAACTACGTTTGTTACAGCCGAGTCAGAATTTCAGTCATAAACCACATGTTTTGCAGGTACAACGGAAGAAGAGAAACAAAAATTGAATAAATCAGAATCAGAAGGAATTTTTAGAAGCAATTATTGTCATTGAAGTAATATTGATTTGTATTTACACATAACAGTTCACTTTGAAGGTGCACGATCTCGAATTCAATTTGCGCCTCTTGAGCTGCGGGAATCTCATGAGATGTTGAGAATTTAATTCAACGATTTCGCTGAGATAAGCAAAAAAGGTATCTCGCTCTTCGTAGTGTAAATTCAAAGAATTCTCAAAATTCGACTCCACAGAAGGAATGACACGGCGCATGCCACATTAAACTGTCCCATATTTTCCTCGATTCAGAAACGCAAATGCCCCGTTGTTATTCATGATACATGAATGTAGATATATGATGAGAGAAGAACAATTTTCATCAAACTTAATACTTATTGTCCAGTTTAAGACTGTTAGAATCAGAATTCCGTACTACGTGTTCTGAAACAAATATAAAATGATTTTCAAATCCTGTGCACCTATCGTATTGCTCTTAGATAAATTATTGATTTTTGTGTTCTATTATTTTATTTGATATAACTCTGATGATAGCTACTTGGTAGCCGAAAGGTTCTCAGTACTTCAACAGTATTTTCAGTGGATAAGGATGATTATTTTTCATTCCGTCGTTTTACTTGCAAACCCTGGAAAGTTTTCAAAAAGAAACTATCCTTTTTGAAAACTTTTCAGGAAGTTTATTTTAACATTTTTCATTACTGAAAAGAATGTTAGTAAGGTAAAGCTTAAGTTCATTAATAGAACAAAGGAATTTATTATTTTCACATAAAAATGTGTTAAACATATTTTATTATGGGACATAGGAGGTTTTTATAGCAAAATTCGAACTAAAACAGAATTTCGGCGTTTTAATTGTTTCTATTCATATCAAAATTTAAGATGGCTTCTGTTAAAATAAACATTGACATTAAAAAAATTACAAAAAGAGCAAGCTAGTCATTAATGTATGGCAGCATATCATAAAATAAATGGTTGTCTAGAGGAATAACATCTTTAATCTGCTATAAGTGATCATGTTTGATTATTTGATAGTTATTTGATTTTTATACACAGAATCAATCGGTTACTTGAATTTTGCCTCCATGTACGTTTCTTGAGAGTTTTCCACTCTGATGGAATGGAAATTCCAGCTTGTACTTAATTTGTAAGTCAGATGTATAGTGGTAGGCATATATAAATCTACAACCGTTTGATCACCAGACTCTGACTCCGGTCGTATTGAGTTGTAATAGTTTAGACCATAAAATTCCCGAAAAAAAAATAATGGCGAACACATTCCGCTTCAAACGGCTTCGGTTTCATTCGTGCATCTTTTGAGGTTGAGATGTTATAGGCTGGAGAATAAACTTATGGATTAGGAAGTCTTCTTTCTATGCAGGAGTACATGCTATCGTACTCCATTTGTGTATGGCTAGGAACGAGGTATTTTTGAGTAAGATTTTTTGTATTCACTGAATGTAACAAGGCACTTGATAAGGTTGCGTCACGATTCTGATATGAACATCCTTCACTGTAGAGTATTACTTCTTCAGCAGGTGGAATAAGAGCTTTTGTATCCTCAAAGTGATATATTATCGAATTAAACTCATTTGCATTCATATCTCCTTCCACTTCGTTCCAGATGGAGCAAAACACATCTTCAGTTTTGAGGTTGCGAAAACAAAAATTGTATACAACTAGTGTCTTCTTGTAATAAATTGATGACTCCTTCAACATGGGAGAAAGCAAACTGGTTTACAGACCCATTGGACAAACGTGTTTGGGGTTTTCCGTATGTTTATTTTTCTCTTCTCTTGCGGCAATTTTTCTTGCAATATGTTTCTTAGACTTCTCAGACTCGTTCAGTATTTCCTAACTCCGAGCGCACATTGCATTGCTCTTTCTTCGGGGGAAATAAACACTAATTTAAATTAGCAAATTCCCCATGAAATACTTTTATAGACAGCAGGTTATTTCCTTTCTCTTCGCAGTATTTCTTATACTGATTCTATGATGACATCTTACACTTCCATACTGGTTCAAGATACAATTCCATTTGCCCTTTCTTGAGATAATCTTCCGCTCGTTCATTTTCAATTGCTCACTTTCCTTCATCAGTCTTTCGCACAGCTTTATACAGCTCTTCTTCGTGATGCTTCAATATGTTTCGTTCTTTGCTCCCATCGCTGCCTATCAGGTTTTCTCTTCCGTTTGGGAGCCTGAGTTATATCTTCTCACTCTGATGCCTCTGAATCTGTCGATGCGCTGTCTTCAAGATGTTCCAATTTGTTCTGACTCTTGTTTTATCATATCTAACATCTTACTTTCGATATTAACGATTTTTTGCTATCATTTCTGTACGTGAAATCTCCATTTTTTTCATATTCGAATCTTCTACTTCTCCTTCTATTGTACATTATCAAATATTTCATTGTACATTTTTCTAAGCTTGTGGTGTCTAGATTCGATGAACTAAAACAGCTTTCATGATCTCAAAGCTCATATAGGATGTTGTATGCTACCTCTTCTCTTAATCCACCTGAGTTTTGATCTTCGTTTTAAATTAGTTCATTGCTATTTTGTTCCTGGATAGGAAGGTTCGTGACATAATTCTCTTTATTTATCTGACGTGTCAAGTCCGTTGTTGAAGGTCCATCGTTCTGAAGTACCATGTTATTCATAACTCTACCTCTTGATAGTCAAGGTTTTTTCAACACCTAAGAGAGAAAAACAGTCATGATTTTCTTGATACACGATAAACAAATGATAAAAAACAACTGATTTTTGACATGAACTTAAGTTAAAGTGTTGAAACAAATGCTCCTAATCAAAAAAAATAGATCCACAAAACCTTCTAAGACTAGTCGGCAGGTCAAAACGAGATTCTCTGAAAGTTTCCGTTATTCCAAGACTACAAATGAGTACAACCTGTTCACTTACCTCATTTTTAACACAATTGTCCTCTCTTTAATTTGGTATTAAATCAACGAACTGAAACACTTTTAACCGGTAGCGCCAAAAATAACCTATAACTATTCAGGTTTTGCTAAACGTTTTGACAACCGTTGAATCTGATGATTTTGATATTTTTTACATAATGGCGTAATAATGCTGTTACGGACGACTTGAAAGGTATTTCATTATAAAGATGTTGCTCCAAAGCACTTAAAATGGTTAAAACTTGAAACTCACCAAATGATGATTTAGAAGGTTCTGCAAGTAAGCCTACGATTTATAGTTATATTATTCTGTAGGTGAGAATATGAAGGAACTCAGATGAAAAACTAAATATATTCTTCCTGTGAATTTGAAAATCGAATGAGTCGATACGTGAAGCGTGAAGGGAGAATTAGTAATTCGCGTACAAATTTTCATTCAATCCATGTGAGTTTCTGATACGAGTTCAAACATAAATTTCTAATAAAAAAGCTCACATCTGTTCGGTGGGTAATCAAATCGACTGAAATCGAATTTGGGAACGCTTTATTTTAGGTTGACGCGATATTCAATGAACGCGAAACACATATTTATTATGTGCGTGTTTAATAGACAAGTTGTTTTATTTATCGAATTTTAATATCATCGGCGTTAGTAGGATGATGTGGAATGAATTTTTATCAATTTTCTACAGCACCTGCAGCATCACATTCACATTTTATTGATTAAAATTTCTGAATCGACATACTGATTCGATTCACACTATCGTAGTTCATTCAAGATAAAAGTCTGAGTGAACATTAAAAAAATATCTACTTGATTTGATTGAATTGGAAATCACGTCGAGTGTTCTGAAACGAAACGAACAATGGGCACACATACATAATTGTCCACATAATATACGAGGGCAAGGTTGAAACTTCCTGAAAAATAAATCAGATGGCGCCACAAACAAAATTCTCATGTGACGACATTTGTGACTATCTTTAACTAGAATGCATCAAAATTTTCAGACTGATGTTATATTCAGTTCTGTTTTGACACCCATCGAACGAAAGCAACCTTAAAATTTTTTGTAAACATGGAAGAAAGTGTCTTGATTAAACAGTATTTCTTGGGTGGGAGGAACATTACGCAAACCAAAGCATCGCTTGTTAAACATTATTAGGATTCCTCTCCATCGATTGGAACGAGTCACAAGTGGTTTACTGATTTTCGTTGTGGTAGTATGACCACAAGGGGCGCCAAACGTTCTGGAGTCCAATTGGGGCTACAACCCCAGAAATCCGTGATATGACCGTGCACGAGATTGCTGAGGCTATGAGCATCTCCAACGAACGGGTAGAAAACAAGTGCGACCGTGTGATAACAAAAGAATGTTTGCACCGTTTCGTAATGATGAATTCGTCACAACACACTAAAACCAAAGAACGTTCGAAACAGTGGACTTGTCCTGACCAGTAGAAGCCGAAAAAGAACAAAGTGGGCTCATAAGCCAACAAAGTCATGGCGAAAGTTTTTAGGGATGTGCACGGTATCGTTCATATCAATTACCTTGAAAAGGGCAAAACAATTACCTGCCTGTATTATGTAGAGCTGTTCGATCGATTGGAAGATGATTTGGAGCGAGAGTGGGAGCATTTGGCGAAGAATAAAGAACTCTTCCACCAAAACAACGCACCGGCGCATAGGTCCGCAGGTGCAATAGCAAAATTGCATGAATTGCGCTAGGAATAGGTTAATCATTCACCATATTCTTCATATTTGGCTCCCTGCGATTTTTATCTTTCTCCAAACTTGAAGAAAAAGAAAGAGATTTGCTCCAACGATGAGGTCATCGCTGAAACAAACGCCTATTCTGAAGGATTGTCAAAATCGAATCATTAGGAAGGGATCGAAAAATCAGAAAAATGTTGGACAAAGTGTATCGGGCTACAAGTACATAATTTTGAGAAAAAAAAATTTGTTTGGACCAAATGAATCATTTCTTGTTCCTTTTCAGGAACTTTTCATCTTGCTCTCGTACATGTTATGTGCAATTAACTTGTGAGAATGTTTTAGATACTGCAAGGAAGCAGAAGAAACACCGATACATTTGTCAATCACCTGCGAAGTAGACCTGTTCCGCAGGAAAATTCCTTTCAGTTCATACACAAATATTCACGAAATATTGCCATTGGTGCCGGAAAGATCTCCAGTTTTCCTAAAGGAGCTAATACTCACCGGTGTATTGCAGGGGAGATAAATAGTTCCTTGAGGATACAGTGTACATCTTATCTAAAAGAAACCAGCAGAGGTTCAATTTCTTATAGATAATATACATAAAGAAATTATAGATTATGAAACATGGTTCGAATTAGGCGTGTTGCAGCCAACTCATAATTTTAAAAATAACCCATACAGCTTGCAGGTACAAAGAAAGAGGACCAAAAATTCAATAAATTTTGAAAATTCATTATTTTCATTCAAGTAGTGTTGATTTCTAATATGTCTACAGTTTCTCAGAAAAAATTGATAAAAGTATATGTTATAAGCATACATCGATAATGACGTGCTCAAGTATAATTATCTCACATCACAGTTGTTTACCTTGAAGGTGCACAATATCGAATTGAAACTTCGTATCTCGAGCTGCGGGTATCTCAAAAGACATTGCGAATTATATAAAACAGTTTTATGGTAAGCAAACAAATAATCTTGCTCTTCATAGTGTACATTTTAGAAATTCTCAAAATTCGATTCTACTGAAAGAATGACTCCATTTGAATGTTCCAGTGGCGGCTGGTGATGACTTTAATCTACGGTGAGGCTGAGTTTTCAATTTATATTAATATTGATAATAATCCATTTTTTGGCCATGCTTCAGTACGATAGTCGAATAATTCAACAACTATTTCCTGAGATTGTCACACAAAAAACTATAGATCGATAATTCTAGGCAGTAGGAACCTTTTCACTGAATGAATTGTCCAGCAAGAACCCACTAGAAGGCTTAGAGCTTCCTTGCTAGAATGAATATGAGAAAATATGGAAATTGTTATTGAGAAAATGAGAACGTAGGAAAGTTCAAAAATTAGGAACAAATAAATAAATCTTTCTAAATGTTGAATAAACATTACAAAACTAATAGCAGGTAATAGTATATCAAGTTATTAGTGTGGAAAGTGACCCATTTCACATGAATGGGAGAATGTTGTCCCACGAGTGTGAAATGGCACTTTCCACACAAGTAATGTACACAGTTTTTCCGACGACCACAGATTAATGCGTAATTGCAAAAAACTCAATATGTTTTCACTTTATTTTGAGAATTTGAGAATTTTACAAAGAAAAGTAATAATTGAACAAGATTACTGCTCAGAATTGTAGAAATTAAAAGTAATATTATTATTATTACAATTAGTAAATTGTTATGGACTTTGCAATGAGGAGTTAGACAGATTTCTCTCTGTTATTTGTACATTATGTACAGTAGTGGACTCGATGTCAGTTTCTCGAAGAGGCGGAGTGACGGCTTTCGAAGTATTGCTGATGGAACCTATAATTTTATTGGCAATATTTAACCTGTTAGTAGCAGAATCGTCAACATATTCTACTGCGACTTTGGACGATTTGCAACCCCCATGTCTTTTCAGAGAAGTTAGATCTCCTCCTGCATCTACTAATATAGTAGCAGAAGAACGGCGAAATGAGTGCCCTGTGTATCTTTCAGGATCCTTTAGATTTCAAAATTTAGCCACTACTCTAGGTATATTTCCAATTTTGTTAATGCCCACTACTTGTTTTGTGCATTTTCGGTCTCAATAATTGAGAAAAAGGCGTGTTTCGGTAGTTGGCGGTCTTAGATTGGCATATTTTTCATATATGCTGTAAAAGTTTCCAGTAATAGTGAACTTGAGACAGCATTTAATTTTTAATTCGAATGACAGTCGCAGTCCCCAAATCTTCAATGTTATTTATACATAACTGGGTAAGTTCTTGCTTGCGACATGCTCCAGATATACCCATTACCAACACAACCTAGAAAAATCATAATTAAATAAATGCATAGACTTTGTTTAAATACCGATGACTCACCTTTGTAAGTAAGTGAATCTCATCGGAAGCTTCATTTAAAAATTCAGAAATTTTTTGTTGCGTCAAAATTTTTGCTTTTTTCGGTTTATATCCGTCACTTTTCCTTTTTAAAAATGCCTTAAATTTACTATATTTGGAGATATCTACATTGTGGTGAATGGATAAAGTGGTACGCAACATAGAATAATTAGTCCATAATGTTGAGCATTGGATTCTATTGGAAAGTTCACCCATGTATGCAAGCAAAACGTTTTCAGAAATGGAGCTTCTTATTTCCTTATCTCTTCGCCATGAAAGAAATTGATCGTAAGCGTATTCGTACCTTCTTTTGGACTTTTCAGGCAGTAAATTTAGTGACGTTAATTTTGCGGCCTCTTCAATTTCAGGTGAAGGACATTGATCATCACTATTAATCTCTGCACCCATGTTTTATGGAATTTCAGATACTAATTTCACGGTTTTGTATATGATAAGAATGATGCATATGCAAAACTGACACTTCTAAAGTTTATCTGACGTTTTCGCAATATTAATTTCAAAGCACACTTCAATTCCAATATGCAATACATATAGCTATAGATAAACATATCACTCTAGTGTGATATTTAACTTTTCATCTCTAGGGTGATATTTGTAACTTTCGAAGTAACTATAGTGTGCTATTTGTATTTTCGCATGTGGTCGACGGAAAAATATAAATTCCATGATATGGTAACTATATCAAGGCATAACATAACATAAACCTCAAAATAAACTATATTCAAAATGAAACAGTAACATCTTGATCTCTAAATGTTCAAATATTGAGCTTCTTATATATCAATGGGATCCTCCGATTTTGTTGGTACCAAAAATGAACTAATATTTCATCAATAACGACTTTATTATCGCAGTGATTTGATGGGCTCTTCTTCAATCGAAATCCTTAAGATTTTGTCAGTGCCGAAAATCTTATTCCCATAGAGGATGGTTGCTGGCAAATTTACTGATGCACTAAGAAGTTTAAAGAATTCTTACCTTACATACACGGCTCCAGATCATTATCATGTAGATATTCAGGCATTTCGACGCTTTGCAATTTGGTAATATTTCACCCTTGTATCTGCTCATTTTTGATTTCATTCATATCAAATAAATTATAATGTATTAATAACATATTTAAAAATTCATCTAGAAAAACGTTCGAGTAAATTTGGAAAAAAAAATTATTCTTCCAAGTCTGAAAATATAACATTTATTTGCATAATCATAGTATCTAAGATTCCAAAAAGCATATCTGGTGCAGGAAGTTCATGAGTTTTCCGTCTCATCAATATTCGACTACCAGACATTAGCGCAGCCCCGTCATATGTTTGTGCAATTGCTGTTTTTATTTTTTAAATCATTTTTACCTAATTTAGATGTTATTAATGGAAATAGTTCTTCAAGGATTGGTCCGGGAGTAACATAAACCATTCAGTACCACAGCTAATCTATGGAATTACCACTGATAACTGTGATTTACCAATCCATCACCCATGGTTTCATCAACTTGCCATGAAATGAAGGAAGATCTCGAAATTCCTTCTTCACTTTTCTTATTTGGAATAAAACTATTTAAATCAATCATGTCATTCTACATAGTTTCTGATGTTACGGCGAGAACAGAATCAATATATTTCTCTAACAAATTACGTTATAATTTAATATTGCGTTTATTCTTCAAACTGACGAGTTCTTTGCAATGACTTTGATTTGTAGAATTATTGCGTCCCCAAAATGGCAGCGAAAGATGGTACTGTCAGTCCCTAGCAATCCTGGCAAGAGTTTACCACTAAAAGTGTGAAATTGATAAAAGCTGCTGGCGTAGTGTATATTGCATCATGTATTTTTCATGCTCACTGTACAGCAGGCTATATTCTTAGTGCACTTCAAAAACAAAGGATGTCGATTGCCATTGTGGAATGTATCAAAACAACATCCTAAATTGTATTGCTTTTCGAACTTTCAGTGAATTTAGAAGGACCCTCCACCATTGTTGTGGATAATGAATAAACTGTGCCAACAAGCACCCTCAAGAAATAGGATATACAGTATGAAAGGATGGTTAGGAAGGAATAAAATACCTACGTTATTATAACACCTTCAAAACACTGTTGTTGCACTTTGTTGCAGGCAGTATACGTAGGAGATATGTTATCTGAAAAATATGGCCAATAAAGTGCTTCGCTCACCCCCTTACCATTAGAATTTTAACACCATAGAACACATCTGTGATAAGCTGATCATGTTGCCACAAATGATAGCTCGGCTAAAGAATCAATGGCTATGTGTAAAGAGGCTAGGAAAACCAACACCAGAAATATGGGCAAAGACTATTCAATATACTGATAAATTGAAAAATTAAATTATTTGTTATTGTTAATGTCTAATGTTCGAAGGAATTATAGTGTCCAAGGCATTGAAGTAAAATGTATTATTTCAATATGCTTGTTCAATAACCTCAAGTTACAACAAAGATTTTAATACTCAAAACCGCAAATTTAATACAAATAAATGTTTTCAATTTGAAGCTAGACGCTGCCTCTTTTGAAGTTCAATTTTTATTAATGTATCTCAAACTTTCAGTTATCAGTGAAGTTTTATTTCTTATATCGCTTATGAACCTCTTATAAAATATATACGAATGTAACCGAAACGAATTCTTCTATCTTTCACTTGGTTTTCGTTCAACTAAAGGGTGAATTCAATATCGTTAGTGAATATGTTTTTATCTGAGGCTACAAAAGTAAGTGAAGTCTAGATTTCATAGTATTGTGAAAAAAATTTACCGCTATCAATATCATTAATATATAAGTATGCAACAGAAAATACACGTCCACATGATCAAAGATGTAACGTTTCGCCGAGCGTCGTGTTTATGTAATAATAAATCTGAACTTACTCCAGATTGTTCTAGATTTAATATTTCCCAAATAAGTGAATAGGTTCGGAATCCCATCTCACTGCTTGTAACACTTGAACTTGTAACAGTTGGCTGGGTATTATTTCAGGTAGCGTTAATACCTCATCGACGTGTTATATGAATTTCAAGATTGTTTGTTGGAACCTGTTCGGGTATCAGAGATCTTAGTTGATTCGTGTACCCTTAAGGTTCTTTCAAGCTGCCACCACTAGGCGTATATTTCAGCCCACCTAGAAGCTGTTTTTAACTACTTTGATCCCTTGATCTCTTTCAAGGGACCGCCTCGTACAATTACTCATACTTATATCTTCATATCTGTTCAAGCGTAATTTCTGATGGTCGCATTCGCTGATAGGTGATTAGGAATTAACAGTTAAACTCGTAAATCAAATTAAAAGAATAAATATATATTGAATAAAACAAAATTAACAAAAAATTTGATACATTAACCAACGACGAACGATTATAACATTAATCCAAAATTTGGTTGAAGGAATGATAGCATAGATCTAAAAACGTCTAATTCAGGTTCACCCCAAAATGGGAACCTGTGGAACCGTTATCAATGTCGCTAGTTCTACCTCTCTCACCAGCGAGCGAGTTCCTGCCAGGATCTCTGGAGAGTTTGAATCAAATGAAAGACTAATTAGCACACACGGAACAGTGATCGGTTTCGCGCTCGATCACGCCGATGATTGATAAATTATGTTCAAAAAATTGAAGAATTCCTCCCTTTCTGGTAAGCTGGGGTAAACCTAACGACATGATGCTCTATCATTTCCCCTAAGTAATCTCCGATAAGCGAAATTTGTATAGACACTCAAAATAGCTCGAATGGCAGGAAAAAAACTATATTAACAAATAAAACAGTGGCGGGCGGAACATCATCTGAATGGTAACTAACCACATTATATTATATTACCGATTCCGAGGTTGAAGTCAATATAACAGTTGTTCTTTGGCAATCAAAATGCACTTACCCTGTTGGTCTGATAGCCCAATTCCCTCTAGAACCCCCTTGTAGTGATAAGGCACAAATAATTTAAACACTCGATTTTTACGTCGAATCAAATTTGGTATGATGTGGAATTGGCACAAAAAAAAATGATTTTAAATAAGGGAACAAACACTTTACGCGTGACGCGGAAGACGCGAACAAGTCCAGCGCTGCTTTAGCCCCCAAGGGATGTATAACCCTTGTTGCATTGTTAATTTCATTTCTATAAATTTCTTGAACCTGATTTGTATATTCTGGACAAACATTATATTAACTGATTTGAATTAATGCAACAATGAGCATCCCTGTGGACATAAAGCGAGCTGGCCTTACCGACAAGTAACTGGTGGAGAACTAACTGAGAAGGTGATTGAGAACTGGCTTTTCCCTCAAAGTAATTAGTTTTTATGAAATCATTGAAGCGGGGGGCCACTCCACGCTCAATTCTAGAAAATATGTTCAATTTCGAATTCCGGGATCAGAACACGCCCATGAAATATAACAACAGCCAATAGGAATCTAACTAGGCGGAAGAATTGTTCTTTTCAACTCCACGTAAACTTTTCCTGACTCAGGGAAAAAAGTACCATTGACCTCGTGCCGTGCTTACGTTTGTAAAACATGGTTCATGGCTGACCGGCCAATGATACAGGAAAGAGGACTCAGCTTACCGTCGCTAGGTCTGTCTGGTATATCGTGTTCAAGATATTATAATTTATGAAATTTTCAATTTGAATTTAAATCAATAGTATTCAAAGGCCCCAAAACAAAAAGTAATAATCCGTCGGATCATTACAAAGATGATTAACATGAAAGATAAACTTCTAACTTGTATGGATTCTATTTCTTGAGAAATATGTTCATCTTACTCAAATAGATGAAATGAGATTATCTAGAGTAGATTTGAAAATCATGCATCGACTTAAAGATTCTGATAATCGAGTATTTTGAGGGTTAGATTTCATAAATAATAATAATGCTCACTTCAAGATAACAATATGAATTAATAATCTTGACTTCAGGCTGAAATTTAAGTTTCCATTCAATTCTTCCAGGTATAGGATCGGTTTTATTCTGATAATCGATCAAGTGAACTCTCAAAACGTATTTTGTAACCTTCGTGCATCTTCTGAAAAATACTTTATTTTGCCGTTCACTGTCTTTCCATTATTTAATAAGAAGATATATAATTGGATCTCATACCAGCTGATCCAGTGAGTAGGTACTTTATTCTTCTCCATAAATTTGGTGAACACCACAACAGTTTGTAAACTACATTGAAAACTACAAATGTATTGTTTGATATAATAAGTAAAGAGCTCCCAAATTTGTTCGTAACATAGTTTATTGAATCAAATGTCTAGTTCTATTATAAAATCATAAGAACCTGCTTCACCTGACTACAATGACTGTCCTTGATCCATGACATCATATCATTGATTCACTGAACAAACTATATGAAAGAATTCGTCTAAAGGAATATGATTGGTCGCCTGGTTTAGCGTTGAAGCATTTAGGAAACTGCCTCAGTTCCTCAAGCAGATAGAATATAGAGTGCTAAATGCCGAATTTCACGACTGACTACCTCTCTTACTTAGGTGGAGATTATATGCGTGTAATTGACCTGAATACACCTCAATAGATGGTGAACATTTGAGTGTATGATTCTACATATTCACCTTCCAATATATGATTGACATTCAATACTACTTACTAATATTTATGAATATCAATACTACACTATTTATGAATAACACTATCACATGGCCTACTTGGACCACCCGGTTTCGCGCTCGATCACGCCGATGATTGATAAATTATGTTCAAAAAATTGAAGAATTCCTCCCTTTCTGGTAAGCTGGGGTAAACCTAACGACATGATGCTCTATCATTTCCCCTAAGTAATCTCCGATAAGCGAAATTTGTATAGACACTCAAAATAGCTCGAATGGCAGGAAAAAAACTATATTAACAAATAAAACAGTGGCGGGCGGAATATCATCTGAATGGTAACTAACCACATTATATTATATTACCGATTCCGAGGTTGAAGTCAATATAACAGTTGTTCTTTGGCAATCAAAATGCACTTACCCTGTTGGTCTGATAGCCCAATTCCCTCTAGAACCCCCTTGTAGTGATAAGGCACAAATAATTTAAACACTCGATTTTTACGTCGAATCAAATTTGGTATGATGTGGAATTGGCACAAAAAAAAATGATTTTAAATAAGGGAACAAACACTTTACGCGTGACGCGGAAGACGCGAACAAGTCCAGCGCTGCTTTAGCCCCCAAGGGATGTATAACCCTTGTTGCATTGTTAATTTCATTTCTATAAATTTCTTGAACCTGATTTGTATATTCTGGACAAACATTATATTAACTGATTTGAATTAATGCAACAATGAGCATCCCTGTGGACATAAAGCGAGCTGGCCTTACCGACAAGTAACTGGTGGAGAACTAACTGAGAAGGTGATTGAGAACTGGCTTTTCCCTCAAAGTAATTAGTTTTTATGAAATCATTGAAGCGGGGGGCCACTCCACGCTCAATTCTAGAAAATATGTTCAATTTCGAATTCCGGGATCAGAACACGCCCATGAAATATAACAACAGCCAATAGGAATCTAACTAGGCGGAAGAATTGCTCTTTTCAACTCCACGTAAACTTTTCCTGACTCAGGGAAAAAAGTACCATTGACCTCGTGCCGTGCTTACGTTTGTAAAACATGGTTCATGGCTGACCGGCCAATGATACAGGAAAGAGGACTCAGCTTACCGTCGCTAGGTCTGTCTGGTATATCGTGTTCAAGATATTATAATTTATGAAATTTTCAATTTGAATTTAAATCAATAGTATTCAAAGGCCCCAAAACAAAAAGTAATAATCCGTCGGATCATTACAAAGATGATTAACATGAAAGATAAACTTCTAACTTGTATGGATTCTATTTCTTGAGAAATATGTTCATCTTACTCAAATAGATGAAATGAGATTATCTAGAGTAGATTTGAAAATCATGCATCGACTTAAAGATTCTGATAATCGAGTATTTTGAGGGTTAGATTTCATAAATAATAATAATGCTCACTTCAAGATAACAATATGAATTAATAATCTTGACTTCAGGCTGAAATTTAAGTTTCCATTCAATTCTTCCAGGTATAGGATCGGTTTTATTCTGATAATCGATCAAGTGAACTCTCAAAACGTATTTTGTAACCTTCGTGCATCTTCTGAAAAATACTTTATTTTGCCGTTCACTGTCTTTCCATTATTTAATAAGAAGATATATAATTGGATCTCATACCAGCTGATCCAGTGAGTAGGTACTTTATTCTTCTCCATAAATTTGGTGAACACCACAACAGTTTGTAAACTACATTGAAAACTACAAATGTATTGTTTGATATAATAAGTAAAGAGCTCCCAAATTTGTTCGTAACATAGTTTATTGAATCAAATGTCTAGTTCTATTATAAAATCATAAGAACCTGCTTCACCTGACTACAATGACTGTCCTTGATCCATGACATCATATCATTGATTCACTGAACAAACTATATGAAAGAATTCGTCTAAAGGAATATGATTGGTCGCCTGGTTTAGCGTTGAAGCATTTAGGAAACTGCCTCAGTTCCTCAAGCAGATAGAATATAGAGTGCTAAATGCCGAATTTCACGACTGACTACCTCTCTTACTTAGGTGGAGATTATATGCGTGTAATTGACCTGAATACACCTCAATAGATGGTGAACATTTGAGTGTATGATTCTACATATTCACCTTCCAATATATGATTGACATTCAATACTACTTACTAATATTTATGAATATCAATACTACACTATTTATGAATAACACTATCACATGGCCTACTTGGACCACCCGTCACTAAACTGTTCTATAAATATAGAACAGATTCCAAAACGAATATTATACTTGAACGTCATTAATTGAATATCCCAAAACTAGTGTACCATCATTATCAAGAGGGAGAACAACTACTCATATAAAACTAACTACTAAGTTTCTGTTATCTAGTTTCAGACTGCTTTAGTCATGCTTCTGCAGTTTTCTGAAAAAATATGAATTGATTCCTGAATATTGAAGGAGCCATGCACATCTATCATATTCCTCTTAGATTAATTGTTAACTTTTGGATTTCCTTATTTAGTATGGCACGAATTCAATTCATAGAAATGTAATGAAACTGAAGGGATTGAAGTGAAGAAACAACGACTAGCCACAAATCTGAAATTGTTGATAATTGAAGTTCAAAGTTTTTTGTAAATGTGAAAAATCAGTCTTTGAATCGTATTTCTCTGTAATTATTTATTCCGAGGAGACCAGTATAGATGTGTATTGTGTATAAAAGTCAATTAAAACTGAACTGCTTAACGTAAGGATTTTTTCTTCAAAAATATGTGGCTCATAGAACTTTTGCATTTAAACAAACTGACCTAAATCTCAGGCAATAAACTAAAAACAAATTCAAATTTAGATTCTTTTGCTACTGCTCTTCCTCTATTTTTATTCTAAGGAATCGGTACGTCTTCCTGTTAATTGTCATATATTGGAGAAAAAGAGAACTCATAATTCAACAAAGTGTGGCTTGTCATTGTTTCTCACTTAGCCCTTCAATTCTCAAACGAACACTGATAATATGTATTCATTGAATTTCGAAATCAGATGAGTCAGTACTTTCTGATACGAGTTCAAACATAAATTGCAAATAAAAAAGTTCACTTTTGTTCAGTGGGTAACCAAATCGATTGAACCGAATTTGCAGAAGCTTCATTTTAGGTTGACGCGATATTCAATGAACGCGAACACATATTTATTATTTGCGTGGTTAATTGACAACTTTTATTATTCACTGCATTTTAAAATCATCGGCGAAATTGGGCGATGTGAAACGAAATTATATTCACTTCCAACATACAATCTACATTTTATGGGCTATATTTTCTGAATGTTTAAAAAATTGATTCAATTCCCAATAGTTAATTTAGGATAAAAATTTTCGTGACCACGGATAAGATATCTACTTTAGTTGATTGAATTGTGAATTAATTCGCGTGGTTTGAAACGGAAGAACTTTGAACAATCGCAATAAAAACATTCTGCTGACAAATAAATATAAGTGTTAAAACGGTGTTGTAATTTCGTTATGCCTTCTTTCCTTCACACAACTTTCCTGTTCATAACAAAATTTCATTCGAAATATTTTGGACCATGGTAAGTAAAAAATTCAATTCAAAGACACATGCAAACAAAAATTATACGTTTATTATATACACAATCGAGTAGGTATATTTGGTGAATATGTAGTACCTATACATGGTATAAAAAGTGTATATTATATGTGTATATATGAGACAATAAACACTTACAACAACAATTTTGTCAACACCTCATTGTCTAATAACTCTAATAGATTCAACATTACAAGCGCTTAGCGCGAAATCTATCTTACCGACATTTGCTCGATATCTAAAGTAATCATTTGTTGCATTATAATTCACTATAACTTTTTATATAAGAATGGAAGATTAGGTGATTTTTACTTCCCTCACTACACGTAGTATACAATGTAAGGTAAGTATTGTGTTCGGGGTTCGATTTTCACGGATATATCAGTTTTAAGCAATTCTGAATCGATCTAGACTAATTTTGACATGATATCTGTGCGTGCGTGAAAATTTTGGAGACGATTGCCCTGTTATATTGGTCATATGTATTGAAAATTCTAATTCAATGGTCATCGAAGTGTGAAGATACATATTGTCTTCTATATTCACTGCATATTGTAGATAACTACTGTCAGAATGGATTGAGGTTAAATATTGTTCATCCCGTCATAGTCTAGGAGCCAGAGCGATATTGATGGTCTGGACTTCAACTAGATGGCACTATGGTTTATCGTTAGAGGACGGTTCAATGAACAATTCATCTCACAGACCAAATTTTCCCGGCTGCTAGATCTCGAGATACAGCATCCGCATTTTTTTTTGACTGGAGGTTAACCCTCTCCAAGTTGCGGTTACTCGAAAAGCATGCCATTCTTATACACTCCCACCACGTGCCATCTTTTTTTATCGTGTCCGTTTATCAGGCCGACCAGTTAAAATTGAGCCGAAAAGGGACTGCAAGTTAACCCCCCAAACCTGGTGGAAAATGTTCATTGGTATTGGCAATTGTTAACATACCCTATGCCATCGAAAGTTATCGATCCGTTTCCGAGTAATTGGCCATTATTTGGACCAAAAATGTTTCTTTTTTTCATTTTGTGGATAAAGCTTGCGGGTTACAAGGTTACATGATGGCACCATGTTAAATAACTTTATTGGAGGTCAAATATCGATTTAAAATTATTGCCATCACTCCTCACATATTTCAACCCCAAAAACTCCCTGAAGTCTTCCGATGGAATGGAAAGAAAAAGAGCCGTTTCGATTTCAAACCTAGCCAGTCTCAGTAATTGACTAATTTATCATAAAGTTGGTCATATTATCGTATGATCCATATTCTATTGAGCGGTGGTTCTAGAGGATTTTGGGGGGTTGAAATAGGCAAGGAGTGATGGCAATAATTTTCAATCTCCATTTGACCTCCAATAAAGTTATTTAACATGGTGCCATCATGTTACCTTGTAACCCGCAAGTTTTGTCCACAAAATGAAAAAAGAAACACCCTCCGTCCGAATAATGTCCAATTGCTCAGAAATGGACAGATTACTTTTGATGGCATAGGGTATGTTAACAATTGCCAATACCAATGAACATTTTCCACCAGGTTTGGGGTCGTTAACTTTCGGTCCATTTTCGGTTCAATTTTAACTGGTCGGCCTGATAAACGGACACGATAAAAATGATGGCACATGGTGGAAGTGTATAGGAATGGCATGCTTCTCAAGTAACCGCAACTTGGAAAGGGTTAACGTCCAGTCAAAAAAATGCGGAAGCTGTATCTCGACATCTACCAGCCGGGGAAAATTCGGTCTGTGAGATGAATTGATCATTGAACCGTCCTCTAACTATAAACCATAGTGCCATCGGGTTAATGTTCAGACCATCAATATCGCTCTGGCTCCTGGACTATCAATACGACTGCACAAGCTATCGATTCCAAGGAGTTCTTTCAAGAAGTGCTGCTTCAACGAAAAAATAGATGGGTACTGTGTGATTTGAAAACTTTCCTACTACTGCTAACCATTTTGTAGTTGTAACAACAAACAATAATTATTCATATAGAGGTCCACAAACAAATCGCAAATAGCTAAAATATGATGCTGATGGGCTCCCAATGGTGATTAAAAAATACAATTCTTTGAATCAAACTGCTGTTTCATGAACTTCACATTACCTGATGATTATAGCTCAATTTGAAATGACCATTGTATCAATTATATCCTTCAAATGTATGTAAGAATCTGGATCATACATCACAAGTTTGTTTCTAAAAAATAATTTTATTGAAAATCACAATGAAAATGGGAAGCTTCTTGTTTTATCTATGTTACAATCTGAATGACTTCACATATCACCGCCTTCCAGTTCCAGGTTCGAAGACATTCTTCCGAGGAAACTGGATATCTTATGTTCTTTTTTCTCATTTTAAATTATTACATGCTTCTTCTCTGAACATTTGGTAACACTACACTTGTTTGTGAATTTGCATCACTTGATAAAGGAAGTAAAGAACCCAATTTTGTTTGTAACAGTTTACTATATGTATAACGATATCCCAAAGCTACAATTTGCATTTCCATGATATTTGAGAGTCAAAAGCAGTTGGAAACTAGAGGTGGAATGCAACTTCCTCTGAAGTCAATCAGATATTTAATATATCTCATCTAGTCAGATAAGTGATTATACTATTCCTGTTTGTTGATGGTTTTATTGCCAGGTATTTCCAAAAAATGCAACGTTCTTATACACGTTCCACGTAAACATCATTATTCGGAAGAGCTCATATAAGTAACATTCGGAAAAACTCACATAAATAACATTCGGAAAAACTCATATAAATAACAAATTCTCAGATGGCGAAACAAGAATCATGAGTTAAGAACGCTTTAAGATTACAACTACTTTAGGTTCATTATGAAATTGGTTGATTAATTGATGGCATATAATCAAATCCGACTCGAACAACATTAACGAGTGAAGGAACTCAAGTGATAATAACTGATCACAGATATCCAAATATGAATTAATGAGTCAATTAGCTACATTTTGATTTCAGTTACTCCTCAAAAGACCCAAGTTTGACCCTTGAAGATTCAAAATGCGTTTATATGAATATGTCGACTCTACCAACGTCTGAAATTTGTTAATTATCCAACTATTTAATTTTTCTAAGTCCATTGGGGATATTTCAATGTTTCTACAAATCTTTTGAGTCTTTTGTTCTTTCAATATCGTTCCCTGGAACTCAAATAAAGCGACACTATTACGTGATCAAATATCACTGTCACAAATAAATATAACAACATCTAGTGTTATTGGATATCGGGGTCATTATTAAAAGTGCCAATATGAGGGCACCAAAGGCGGACATCGTTAGAAAGTATATTGACCGACTATTGAATAGATCAGAAGAAGACGTCTAAATATGATTTTATTGTATGAATTTGGGTAACTTCAATGTATTGTGGGTAGAAATTTATCGATTGTTCTTACAAAACAAAATGATAGTTTGTACTAGATGTGTCAACATGGTTATAATCCTAGCTTATCGGAATCAGAGAATATGAAATTAATGTTTCCGTTCAAATCTGTACCTCTCTCTTCCTGTAGGTATCTATAATGTTCCTAGCTCAGCAATATGTACTGACATTACTCACAACACTCGTATCTTGTGAAAGGTGTTTTTAAAATTCTGAATAAAACCTGACTAAAAATCACATCACATAGCATTTTTGATAATATCGTAGAAGAAGACTTGTTAGATAAATTAAATAGCAACGGGAAATTGGCATAGTCTGAGGAAAGCAGTTTGCTGGGAGAGAAATTACCTATGGAAAATTTAATCAATATTTTGTTATAATACATTCCTGTACTATAGATAGGTATCTACCTGATATAAGATTGTCGCCGAGTCCGAGTAATATGTTTTATTATTCCTCTAAAATGAAGAATGAATGAATGAAAAAACGTTCATTCAGTTTTAGGGGTTGGGATACATATAGAGTTGAATATTTCATTTGTAGATGGGCGGCTATTAGATCTTGCGATCTACTCCAGCCCTGGATCTAATTATAATTATTCTATGATTTTGAACATGATGTGTTGAACAATGAACATTTTAGTATTGCGGAAAAAAAATGAAAAATTTATAAGGTGTATTACAATTTGCTTATGCTAACTAATGGGAAGGGATGGGTGCGTCTGAGGCCGACTTCGGTCTTCGTGCACATGAATCCGGTAAAACCTCAGAAAACTCGGATTCTGAAAACGGGTTTAATGTTAAAGAATATAATGCAATGGTCTTAATTTTACGTCTTCGGTTCTTGATTCCTGGGACTTCGGCACTTGATTCCAGAGTCTTCGATTCTAGGTGCTTGATTCACGCGATTCACTATTTAGAACTTGCGCGTTTATGTTATTTAAAATGACACTTTATTTATTCACTCGCGATGGTTTTAGTCGGTTACATGTTATTATGCTGTGCGCTTGGATTATTTAATCACTTCACTTCACTTGGTCTTTCGCGGCACTTTGTCTAGCGAAGGATCAGTGGTGTAGAATCGAGGGCTTCCTGGTATGCTTCCGGGAGGTTGTCGCCTTGCTGTGAAAGAATGCTGATGGAGAATTTCAGTTTATTTTCGAGATGACGACTAAGGGCCCTGCGGCATGGAGTGAGGAGGGTAGCTTTTGCCTTCTCGTTGGGTCCGTGCAATGTGTGGTTGGTATAATGCTTTCCGAGTTTGTATAGGCATTGGTAGATAGGGGTAATGACAGCCCGCTCAATGACTAACCGGTTTGGGTGTCGATAGTGGAGCCTGTGAATCCTGCGCAAAATTTTGCGCTCACAGGATTTCGATTGCTCTAGCCTCCTTCCAAGAAGGGCAGAGTATATCAGAGCTCGGTATGCGATGACTGGGCGGACAAATTGTTCGTATGTGTGCTGGAGGGTATCGATGCTGCATCCTCGGAATCTGCTGGCTAGAGCGGAGAGCAGGTTGCTCCTATTTCTGACCTTCTTAAGCGTTTTCCGGAGATCTGCAGATCAGTTGAGGTACTGTTCAAAGGTGATTCCCAGGAATGATACTTCAGAGGTCAGGCGTAGAGGCTCGCCCCAGAGCTCCAACCTGACATTATTCGGATCCAGCCTCCGATTATTCCAGAGTTATTCCTCTAAAACCGTATACTTATCTTAAATATAGGAAAAGGGGCCTGCGTCTTGCACGTTCTGAAATCTAGCGACTATTAACTATTGTCAGTCCGTCTCTGGAAAACACAGTGAATCTGTAATATTCATGCGTAATGACTGTGCATAATGCATGGAACGTATGCGAGAGCTCTAAAGTTCACGGCAGTCGCAGCGAGACAGAACTGAGAGTGAGAGTGAGAACTGAGAATCTCAGTCACGTTAACCATTCCTCGTCACTCAGATTTCGGTCACCTTCCCGTTTACTCTAAAATGCACACGTTTTCTAAATCGTTATAACTCTTTCAATCAACAAGTATAATCTGAAGCGATTTGCCGCCGTAACCGAACAGTGGAGCGCTGACATCGTTAGATGGTACAAGTACAACTCAGAATAAAGCTTTACTTTTTACCCCTTTTGAAAAAATACAATACATCTGGCTCGTTCTTATTCATAAGACTGTCATATACACCACTCGATATGACTCAATCTGTAGATATGATCGTTAATTGATACACTTACTGGTTTTAATTTGACTTGTTTTGATGATATCCAATCTTCTAGAGTATCGGCGTTTTGTGTGTGTATAGGAAACTGTGGATGAACAACAGATATATTCTTCATTAACAGTGCAATAGCAATGATTTCACTCCACTTCTTCACAGTTGCAACCTCAGTGAATAACTCATTTTGAGGATGCCACTGTGTATAGAAAAATTCATTAATATCGACACGTTTCCGTTTTTATCAAATTCAATTAATATCAATCTATATTTTTCTTCATTATTGTAAATCATTTTATCCCCATTATTATCTGTCAGATATTTCATTTCATTGTATTATCTGATTATAAAACTCACTTTAAAACATTTCCTGTCAGTCGGTGTTAATTTCATTCCCAGATACTTGTATATTGCAAATAATAAGTAATACTGTCAAGACAGCATTAGGGTTCATTATTTTTCCGGAAAAGTCCATTTACCTTGTTAATCTTAAATTGCAAGATTTCATGAATAAAATCTACATGAGTGACGGACAAAAAAAAAGGGGACTTTCGAACTTACTATTTGCGTGTGTACGCATCGATTTGAATAAGTCATGTTTTTCATCTACATTTAATGGAAAATTAATGAATTCATCGAACTGATTTCAAAATAACGTATCCTCATCTCTTTCAATTGAATGAACTTATTTCGAAATTATATATCATTGTATTTTATTAATAGATTCATGTATTACCAAATTTGCCGTACTCAGTATAAGTAGCTTCATTCACAACCACCAATTTGAATCGAACTAATTTCCATATTATTTGTTATCATGTTTTGTTTTGATTTGTTAATTTGCTTCAATAAATTTTATTAAGTAGTTTCTCCAATGTTGTTTCAAACGAGGATCATCAGGGATACACCATACCTCTTGCCCCAAGAGTAATCTTCATTTAAAAATATTCAGATCTACCAAAAAAACTAGCTCGTGCAATATAATATGGTTTTCTAACTATATATTTGTGTTTTATTCACATTATAATCAAATTTCAATTTTCAAATACATTTTTTTTGGGTTATTTACGGAGTAGGTAAACTATCAGATCAATCTATGAGACGATGATAAAAACTTCTCGTTTTGTAAATAGAAACAATCCAGGTGCTGGTTGATAGATTTTGTCACGCTCTACAACACCGCAAACTCGAGGCTGCAGGAATAAATTGGAGAATTATCTCAAACTTATAGCATCATCGAGTATAACAGAGATTGTCTAAGTAAATGCTGTTTCACATTATTCCACACGTAGTTTCGAAATGCTCCACAACTGATACTGAATAACGTATGTAAAATAATGGAAACAAAGTAATAGGAACTGTGACTAGGAATAATCGCAATATCATATATCTTGAAGTATTTACTATATTAGTCCAAACAGAAAATGAATAGATATTTGAGTAGAAAATAGTTGGGGTGATTTTCCATACCTTCTCTCGTAATACACCGGCGTGGAAAGGCGTCGAACTATACTCTATGTCATGACTTAGAACGAATCCAAATCATGAAAAACAATTATGTAAATGATGAAGTTGATTCCCATCTTTCAGCTTGTCATGATAATCTGATCAGAACATGAACAAATTCAGATTTACTGAAGTACCTATCACTTTCTTTTGTTTATTTGAATTATCCTCAATAGGAACATTCTGATAATTGTGAGACAGCTCTTCCAAAATAACTCCATCGAATTATCTTAGCTAATAGAATAGCAATAGGATAATATTTTGGGTATATAATTCATTTTCTAGTTGCACAGGAAAGGATGATATTATTTGCAAACTGTTGAGAAAGAACGAAAGATTCTCGATGTCAGAATAGAACAATTTGTCGTCAACTTCTAAAATATGAGTAATCAAACAGATATCCAAGATGAGAATGTCAAGTAATAGAAACTTTACTTATTGAAAATTATGGTAGAATTTGAATTAAAACTAGAAAAGAATATAGGGACATTCGGAGTTTTCCGTTAGTTCCCTTTCCTCACCTTGTTTTCAGTTGTGAAAGTAATTTTATCAACCATAATGAGTCATACATGTGTGGTGTGTTACTGACTTATTCATCCTCCATAGAAACATCAATAATCTATCTATAAATAAAAGAAGTGAGGCTCATATATCTTCCTTTTCACACATCGAAAGAATTATAGTAGTGTTCAAAACATAAGCTTCATATTTTTGTAAGGTTCCAACACCTTGGCGGAACTTCTCCTTTTACATCGTTTCCACGAGGGTTACAATTCTCTTGAAAATACGAAGGCGAGGACCGTCGTAGTTACAAGTTCCGGAAAATATTTAGCTTCTCCAGAAATGAGGGTATGACGGAGATTTCCTTCTTTGGATTGCCAGGCACGCCATGTCCTACTAAATGATAAGTTCGTCTGCTGGGTTATGGCAGAAGTTCCATAGGGAACTTGAGCATAAGAAATAGATGGTTGGAATCACAACACTGGAATACAAAACGTGATGTATTTGTGAGAGTACGGTAGCAGAACTATAATTACATGGTGAATATCATATCTACGAACTAATACTGGAAATATTAAAATTACGGAGAAACATAGGTACTTCTAATTTAAACTTCACTAGTCTTTTTTTTAAACTAATTGTCATTTTCCTAAATTAATACAAACCCACATTTCTGGATGTCTAGTCCAGGGTGTTTACCGATTATACCACTTTGGTCCCGTCAGAGTCACATTCTTGTAAATATAAATCTATGAAAGGATATATATCAACTATTTACATACATTCAACTTAAGTTTAATCGTTTTGAAGTGAGGATTGTAGGTAAGAGTATTACTATGATTAGTAGTTACTCTTGACAGTACTCATTCAAGGACAGCGTCCCAGTTCATATATATATTTCAATCGAAGTATAAGCAAGTTTAAAGTTTCTTTGTCTAATTGATCACAATTTCGTGTAAGTACATTAAGACATATGGAATTGAATTCTCTGAATTATGACGATAACATAGATCGTCTGTTTTGTTCTTGTGCAGGGAGAACCTATTTGAGCTGAATCAAGATAACGCTTCTTTTATACATTTGATATCCTCTCTAGTAGGTCGCCTATAGTACCTGCATTAGCTCTTACATCGTCGACAAACAGTGTGAAATTCGATGATGAATCTATATTTTGAAGATTAAGAAGTATCGTTCCCTGTGGAAC
Organism: Endomychus coccineus; assembly: GCA_958510875.1. Taxonomy (NCBI): domain Eukaryota; kingdom Metazoa; phylum Arthropoda; class Insecta; order Coleoptera; family Endomychidae; genus Endomychus; species Endomychus coccineus. The sequence continues at coordinate 218,864,963 of OY294067.1, forward strand.
ACCTATCGAAACCTCTCTTTCCTCTTATGATACCGCACCAGCTGGCATTTGCCCTGAATATAGAAATACAAGAGAGCAAAAATTGTATGCCGTTAGTTTCCGTTGAAGGACATATAGGCGAGGCAAATCAACATTGAACTTCTTAATTCTATCCGGATGGATGAATATAGATGCGATTTTTACATTGAATTCATAATAGCATTAAGAAAAAATGTCCACCTCGTTTTTACAGAAGAGGTGAGTGATTGCATTGGTACATTGAAAAATGCGTTTTTTTGAGTGCAATTTCTGAAACTGTTATAAGAAAGAATTATTACTTGATAAATAATCGACAAAATGATCATAACTTTATCACTCGGTGGGTTCTTGTTGTCGCTGATCACAAATATGAGGGTCACAAAGTTCGCTGATGCACCTGGGGACCAGGGTGCCCTGGTGAAGGGCCCTCTTCGAGAATTACGTTTCAATAGCGTTCAAAGTGCATGAAATATCATTACTCGGGGGGTTTTTGAGGTCGCTGATCACGACTAAGATGATCAAAATGTCCGCCGATGCACCTGGGGACCAGGGCGCCCTGGCGGAGGGCTCTCTTCGGAAACTACGTTTCAATTGCGTTCAAAGTGCATGAAAGATCATTACTCGGGGGGTTTTCGAGATGGCTGATCACGACTATGATGGTCAAAAAGTCTGCTGATGCACCTAGAAACCAGGGCGCTCTGGTAAAGCCAGGCACGTAGCCAGGGGTTGGTGAGCGGCGATAGACTCCCAACCACTTCTGAATCTTTTTGTGTTTTGATTGCTTTATGTAAAACAAGAATTTTGAAAGTTTCTTATCGATAGAAATATGAAAGTTTGCCTCCGCCCCAGAAAATGGGGAAGATAATAGCTTCAGTAGATGTTCTCACCCAGCGCCTAGAACGTGTATATCTTGAAGTCCAAAATTGGATGCACGGAGAAGGAGAAAATTCCATGGATCCAACACAATGGGGATGGAAATTAAATGATAATTCTTCAATCCTCATTAGAATGACTCAATCACCTGCTCCATCTAACGTTATGAAGCTGATATTTTGAGGCTGTAAGACAGTCTGTGGTTGCCTGCAAAACCTGCATGGGAACCGAATGTGCTAACAGCAACCAACATTCAGCAGAAACAATGGAAGCGGCTGCGAGGGCCGAGGAACAAGAAGATACTGTATAAATAAGTAAGAAATTTGGAAATGTTTAATATAAGTGCACAAAATCAATTTCAATAATATATCAAACTTTTTTATGTACTTTCTGATTCATTCAATGCCTTTCCCAACTCGTCACTTCATTTCTTTCGTACGGCAACGATTTTTTTTTGCAACTCTACAATTCAGCTGAATGCATTTTAAATATATTCAAGACATAATTCTTGGAGATGATCTATCTAAAACAGCACCTCGTCCTTCAGATGAGTCGCTGTGACCATCATATTCGTGATCAGCGACCTCAAAAACCACCCAAGTAATGATCTTTCATGCACTTTGAACAAAATTGAAATGTAATTCTCGAAGATAAGGTATCCGCCAGGGCGCCCTGATTCTCAGGTGCATCGGCGGACTTTTTGACCATCATAGTCGTGATCAGTGACCTCAAAAATCCCCGATTAATATTCTTTAATGCACTTTGAACTATATCAATCCGTAATTCTTGGAGAAGGGCTATCCATCAGGGCACCCTGGACCCAAGGTGCATCCGTGGATTTTGTAACCATCATATTCGGGATCAGCGACCATAAAAACACTGGAGTGAGTTTTGATCATTTTGTCGATTATTTAATAATAATTAATTGATAATTCTTCTTTTATAACAGTTTCAGAAAATGCTCCCAAAAATACATTTTTCAATGCACCAATGCAGTCACCTCTTCTATGAAAACGAGGTGAACATTTTTTCTGAATGCATTTATGAATCGGATGCAAGAAACCGCATGTCAATTCATTCATCTGGACCGAATTAAGAAGTTTTGGCCTTTTTTGTGTTAATTTGTCTCACCTTATAGTGATCGATGCAATGATAAGCTTTGCCCAAGTAACAGAATAAATAACACTGTATTATGTTTGCCATTTTCAAATGAGTTTGCAATATTATTATCAAATTCTGAATACTCACCATATTTCTGGTTTTGCATAAGCCAAATTGGCAAGCTGTGTATAGTTAAAGTACATTCATATGTGGAGGTCTCACAGAGTGTGATTTGATGTATACGCATTTGTAAAATTTATTTTATTTTTTAATATGTGATTGTTTCATCTATGATATTGATTTTGTGATTTGTTAAATATTAATTTTAGTTAGCCATGTACATTGTTTACATCATAAATTGCTTATAATAACAACGAATATTAGCTATACCTACATACATGAACACATGTTCTCCTTAATTTTATAACTCTCCTGAATAAAACTCAATAATATAAATCTGTACATCTAGGTCGAAACTTATAGCGGGAGTAAAAATTATATCATAACTTTATCATTATTATTGCTATTAAAAGTGGGTGTTTCAGGGTTGGCTCTTTTCCAAATTTATGACAATATTTAATTTTCAATGAGACTTTTGAAGAACCATGTTAAAATCCCCAGCTCATATGACCTTATGCTGCTTGGCCATATTTTAATGGTTCAATACACTAATAATAATACCAGCAAGATTTCAAACTGTCCTGGCGCATCCACCATTTTATGTAACATTAATACTACAGCCTATTCAAAAAGTCAAGTGTTTTCACTTTTCATAATCAGTTGGATTTTCTTTAGCTCGATATCGCAAATCACGTATGTTACCCCTCACTTTTTCAATTTCAAAAACGATGTTTTTTTCCCGGAATCGAGTGAGGAAGCAACGATGAATTTCAAATTCAGTTGTTAAGAAAGCTCATTCAATTTTCACATTTATATAATACTATAGAAAGTCATCTCCATACCCCTCAACCAACAATAACAAAGACTATATTAACAAACTATACTATATCTCTCCACTCCATTCATCACAGACCCACGAGGCATGTGGAATAGAAATGATTTCATATTCGACGTCCGGTTGAATAAGATTCTGCTTTAAGCGGGTACATGTTAAAACTACTCAACTGTATGGCAACACAGGAATACTTTGAATGAAGAGAGTGATAGATCTTGTTTCTATCAAACATATTGGATATATTGAGTAAATAGTAGGTTTGTCTAGAATGACCGTTTTTGAATATACAGAAAGAAGTGGAAAAGTTTGTATTGAACTCAAGCTTTACCCTTGAGAATCAGATGGTGCTCTCCTAATTCACTGTAACTATTCCCTGGGAGACATCACAATCACAATTCAATTCAATAATTTAAAAATCTACGATCATATAAGACTAAAAATGCAACTATTGTTATATTTTCATTTGTTTTCAAAAGCTATAGCGTCATTACAGAACTTCCTACCTGTTCTGATCATAGCGTTGTTACTATGATTATTCAAAAACAACTCCATTGACTCCTGAACATGTTCTGCTTTGTTTTGGCTGCTCTCCTGAGCAGCATCATCCATGATGATGAAGATGGAAAATTAAACACTGATGAAGAAAAACAACAAATTATTTCCCATTATTGGTACAACAATGGCAGGAAAAATATTAATATCCAATCAATCCGCCCCAGAAAGGAAGGTGAACATCAAAAATGTACATCTTCAAGGGCTGATGAAATTTCTGTGTTCCATAAATTTTGTGTGTTTTATTTTGAACTTGATATTTACTAGTGGAACAGTTTCTCCCCGATTCAAAGATTCAACCACAACACCAATATCCAAAATTGGTGACAAGAAGAAAGCCATCAATTACAGGTCAATAACTGCAATGAACAATTTTGCAGAAATATTTGAAAAATGTTTAAAACCCAGACTACTTCAATTTTGCATTAAAAATAATATTTTGGTGTTAGGGAAATCTTCTCAACCGAATCAGCAATATTTCAATTGACAAATTCGGTGTTTAAGTGTTTTCATCATCAACAAAAATGCTTGGCAGTGTTTCTAGACATGTCAAAGGCATTTGATACTGTCAACCATTTAATTCTGTTCAATCGCCCAGATAGCACTGGTCACTACATTTACTTTAGATATACTGAAAGATCGTCTCCCGAAATGGATGCAGGTAGTGGATGTCACCATGGAGATATTACAGGGAACAATACTGGGCTCTATCCTTTTCTTGTTCTATATTAATAGTATTGCCTATGTAACCCATATATGGCTGACATCAATTGAAAGATATGGAGAATCCCTAACTGTACCATCAGATGTATACAAGGCATTTGATCGAGTCTGGCCAATACCCTCCAGATGAATGAGGTCAGAGGGCTGCTAACAAACGTGAGTTTGACGTCATCAACAAAAGACCTGGGATAGAGGTAGCTTACGACAAAATCGTTTGGCGAACGGCCAGTATTGAGTGCGACAGGTGATACAAATTGGAAGTTAACAGAGTTTTACCTATTTCTTGTGGAAAATTATATGAAGCACCTGACCCTTAGGTGTCCTTATGTGATTGGAACGTGTTTCAATTTGTAAATGAGCTTGTATTGCCGCTGAATTGAGTGCGTTTGCAAAGTGAATGTTTACTGGTTTTTCTGTATGTATTTCAGCATTGTGCAGTAACTTACGGGGGTGACCAGTTACAATATGGCCTCTAACTGATGACGTTACCATCGAGTACTAAGAAATCGGGTATCTTGAGGCTATTGGCCTGACACCAAGGAATTTCTTCGGAAACTTTCGTCATATGGTTTTCCACCTCCAATTTTTCGTTTACTATCGAGATTTTCCTCAGATAGATCTCCTCCGATAAAATAGCTATTACCGCTGGTGTTTCATGGGATCTGCCTTCGCACCTACTTTATTCCTTCTTCATATCAACGAACCGTTGAAAGTTACCACCTGTCCCACTCGCAGCTTTGCAAAGGATTCCATACCGTTTTCTTATCTAGTACCATAATATCATCCAATGAAGAGGAGACAGGCCGCGCAATTGATGAAGACCTGGCAACGATTTTGAAATGAGGATCTTATAAACTAGTACAGTATTATGCAACCAATAGTCAAGCTGGTATTCTTCCTAGGAAGAAGGATCCCAAATTCCCGAATATGATTACTACTATTTTTATGCAGTCATTATATATATATATATATATATATATATATATATATATATATATATATGTTTCTTCTTAGGTTCTCGCGGACGTAATGTGTAGAACTGGATTCTCGGGTATTGATCCGCGTTGTGTGGTTTCGGTCCTCAAAAGGACCAATTTCGTGAAATTGGTCCTTTTGAGGACCGAAACCACACAACGCGGATCAATACCCGAGAATCCAGTTCTACATATATATATATATATATATATATATATATATATATATATATATATATATATATATATATATATATATATATATATATATATATATATAAAGAGTACGAAATGTTGAGCATAATTCCACCTGGGCTCGTGTAGAGGTCTTGTAGGATTCAGGAAGAAATGATGTGTGTGAATGACATATGACATTGAATTAATTGAAGTTGACAATTGACGTGCATAATAGCTTACTAGTGACTTTCTTGCCATCATAAAATGAGATGAAAAATAAAAACACTAGCTACTCAAGGGTACCATCTTGATATTTATTGAAATGAATTTTGGTCTGTCTCATAAGGAGGGCGACTTAGTAAATAAGAGTAGATTGTGTTAAGATTGTGAATGTCGGTTCTGGAATTAATTGAATTAGGTTCTTTGAAAATGTGTGTCATTTCGAGTAAAGTTCTCTTTTTTAAATTGGATTCATGTTTCAAGATAGTCACATTATCATAATCTGGGTAATGGTCAAAAGAGATGGTGTGATTAGCTAATGAACAAGTTTTTTTTTAATTTCTGATATCGCTTTTGTGGGAGCAAATTCTGTCTTTCAATTTCCTTTTGGTTTGGCCAATGTACTCCTTTTCACATTGAGAACAAGGGATACAGTAAACTAAGTTTGAGTTGTCTAATAGAGGATCTTTGTCTTTTAATTTTGAAAAAATATTGTTTAATACGATTTGGTTTTTGTAAGCAATTTTGATACAAAAACCAAATCGTATTAAACAATAGTTTGGAATTCGATTGATACTCATCTAGTGATGTGCTATATGAAATTCCATTCACTGAAGGTTACATCGATCGGTCTAAAGTTAATTCTTGCATTTAAAGTGTCATCATGTAAATTATCCTTCTCTAATTACTTGAGTGTTTCAAATTTCCTTAATCGAAAATTCAACTCTTTTCGAAATATGAGGCCTTTCAAATCGTCAGAGGTTTTCAATGTGTTTAATGGCGATAATTATTGTGTAATGAGAGAAGAGGATGTCAACACTTCAACTGTCGGTCGGCGAAGCTGAAAATGCGAGCTCCCATCCACATCGCATTCGTTTTCTTTTATTGCGACGTTCATTATTTCTTGCATTCGATATTTGTGCATGCAACATAAAAACTTGTAACAAATAAGAAAAAAGCACATCATCGCCTGTTATTACATTGGATGGCTGTTCTTCTCTGAAATTCAATAACGTTGAGCAACGTTTTCACTCCCCATCATTCATTATCAACAGGGAATAATATGAAAATGTAGAGTTTCCATTTCAAGAGGTAATAGAAAATCCAACGCTTATCTTGATGTGGAAACATATTGAAAAACCTATCGAGATGGACTTTCTAAATTACTCTTCCCTGAATCAGATAACATGAAAAAAATTTCATATTGTTATTAGGCTTTTGGACGTGTGTCCCAAAAATTATTCACAATACCTTGTAACATTGAAGATCTGAAATTTGAAATCGATTTGTGGTACCTCAAATTATAGTCGAGACGATGGTGCTGTATAATGAGGCAGAAGATTTTATCATTTTCCAACTCCATAAGTTCCACGAATAGGAACATGACTCGAAGTTTCTGGGGTTATCCGAAAGACAGTTTTACGGGAAGATATGGAATACGTACATTCTAGCGATTGTGATACAAGATATATTGGCCATACTCGACGATATATTGAAAGTCGATCTACAATTCAGACATTGATGATTGAAGAAGTCCAGTAACGCTCAACATATTTTTGATGATATCCTGTAGTCTATCCATTACCAATGTAGAGCGCACGTGATTCAATATTAACTTCAATGTTATTATCAAGTTACCACATTTTTATTCCCCGCAGCATACATAGTATATAGTGTAAAAAGTATTGTAATAAGCCCAGAAAGATTTTCGTGGATATATCAAATTCGCGGTAGGTGCGTGCGTGCGTAGTCTATTGTGGAGACGATTATGCCGTTCCTAATGGTCTTAAAGATTTGAAATTCTGTAAGTGGTATTTGTGACATCCATCTTCATCTTTTCAAACGGAAGTATAGTATTTTATTGCTCTATGAGGACAACCTCGTTTATCCGGTTATAAATATATATTACCCGCAAAAGTATCCAAAATTCACATTTTAATATTCAAGTGACACCATCGATATAACGTCACTGCCTATATTATGTTATATATTATACTCGGTGGCAAACTTTCATAGATCACGTGACAGCAAGTATCAGTATGGAAGAAGGTTATATTTCGAAAGACAGCCTGACAGCTGGCAGGTGTCTCTAGAACATATAGAATCGTGAAATACATCATAATTTCAATATGACTTTAGCGGTTTCTAAATCATTACAAGCATTTATTTAACTTGCCTTGTAACGAACGCGGGGTCGCCGTGTATGTTATCGGAGATTATTCACGTTGATCATTATGTTTCTCGAAAATGGCTTGAAGTGGCAATTTTTCATTTTTGTGTTATGTGCACTTAAGAAAATTTTCCTTCCATACAAGATAAACGTCGAAAAAATGCATTAATTTTGATGAAATTTTCTAGACACCTTTCTTGAGTCGGTCTTCCGAACTCTATTAGAATTGGCGAGAGAATCTCAAAATGGCCAGTATTTTTAAAACCCAAAGGGGGGCCAGATCAAAACTAATGCTGACCTTGTTTATCTATCGATCTATCTTTTGGTATCTCGCAAGTGAATTTTGTTCCACTTCTTGGCGTCTGAATAAATCTGGCAAATAATCATCATTCGAGTGACAATGCATTATGACATATTTATAAAAGGAAGATGGCGGCTTGAAGTTGACCGACGAGTTTTCATCCGATTCTATTCAAAATTGGCACATGTATGTGAGTTTCCGGGGGCAGAGATCATTGGTTCTTGAGTCAGAATTCGAAAGTTCAAAATGGCAGACCAGTCTTGTGACTATGATTCGATTCTTTCCAAAATTTGATCATAAAGGCTTATGAGGTCGGAGATCATAATTATTTAGTCAAAATTTAAAAACTCAAGATTGCAGATGAGTTTTGTGATTATGGTCCGATTTCAATCAAAATTGGTTTATGGTGGTTTCCAACGTCGAAGAACAAGAGTTTCCAGTTAAAATAGGAATATCCAGGGTGAGCAACTAGTTGAGTGAATATGATTCAATTATTCTCAGAATTGGTATGTGGGGTCGGAGATCATGATTTTCCAGTTCAAAAATTCGAGATGGTGGCTAAGATGGCGCACGAGTTTTGAGATCATGATGTGATTCTATTCAAAATTGGAATTAGGTGGTTTTTCGGGTCAGAGATTAAGATTTCTTATTCAAGTACACTTCAAGATAAAGTCTTCAAAAGCTTTGCATGCTTTTAATTTTTTTTTTCCAATATATTTTCTGTACCCACAATCATTTATACATTCGAGCCATTGATGTCTGAAGGCTAGTTTGCTTACAAAAGTGGGGGAAGTAGTCTTACGTATTTCGCTCAATATTATTAGGTACAATTTATGCCAATAATTTAGAAATACATAGCATAATTTACTTGCATTCTACATATCTGCCTTAACAGTCGAAGTAACTTACCTGGTAGAATCCAAGTGAAATAAATCACGTATTCATTCACAGGATATGCGGAAATAACTTTAATACACTCCAGGATCTTATTCATGAGTGTAAGAAAAAAGCTCATAAAAATAAAACGGTGGAAAAATGCATCGAAAAAAATTAAGATGGACCCTGAAGATCGTTTTTTGTTAATATCGTAACGTTTCGAACTAGGGGGAGTGTAAGGTGAAAGGTACTTCATATTTTTTGTAAGTTATTTTTCCATAACTTTGCATGAAAATTCTTGAAATTCGGGTTTTATTGACATAAAAGGTGGCCTTGTTTGGAAATGGGACACACCGTTTTTGAGTTGAATCGATTTGAATATTATCTGTATAAGGATGGCCCCAAAATATTGATTTTAGTCCTCCTTCAGGAACCCGATTATTTCTTGATATGAAATTCAAGGTACGGCCTGACATTATTGAATTCTAGTCTCCACGCTTCAACTGCATTGTCATCAGCTTTCCTATGATAGAAATGCATATCAGACTTTCGGAAGTTGGAATATTGAACTCAAACTTATACAAAACTTATATTTAATTCAGAATTAATGCAGACAAATTGTTTCACCACGCTGCATTGTCAAAGGTAAGAGTTATCAGCTGATATGCATATCACCCTTTCGTTATTGGTATAACATTGCATTTCAAATTTAGTGCCCTTCTGATACTTCCAGATACTGAATGAATGTCAAATATGAGGTTACTTAGTTAAACGGATTAAGCCTATTTTATTTCTTCTCTTAGTCATGCATTTTCATCGGAGTTTTCAGTAAATCTTTCATACTTCTTCTCACCGGGAGTCACATTACGGAATCAAAATATTTAAAAATGCGCCTTCCCTGTTAGGCTCGTCTAGGATTAGGTTTAGGTTAGTTAGGGGTGCCAAGTATACTGCGTCCTTAAAGAACTATTATATACCCATTACTGTACTGATTTACAGTATACCAGTAAACCAACCGGTTGTTTATTACATAACGAGGTAGATATTCCTCTGTACCCACTATTGTTTATTATCAAGGTAAGTTGGGAAATTTCGTTTGACCAAGAACACCTTACTTATGTCATCTTTGTGTGTCATTTTTGTTGGATGTTCCTCTTTCAGAGAGACATTATCCTTTCACCGAAGTTTCATACCTCCTAGAGATTTGTCTTTGCACATATTTAGCCCAGAATTTTCCGCTGTCTTACGTGTTTTCTTCATGCTAGAAGTAGGGCAAGACCTAGCCTAAGTTATAAATATGCATGCAAACGTTTGGGTCTTTGTTTGATAAGCTTCTTGGCCTTATCACTTCAGGCTACCTACACAAATTTGAGGATAGGTCTCACCATCATGATGTTCATCTGGAGCTGCATTTTGGGTGAACAAACCCATATTTCCCCAGTCATCCTCGTGCACACCATTAGAAGGAGCTTTGCATTTAGCTCAGCACCCTCTGTATAACTTCTGTAATTTCTCAACTACTCTGTCGTTAGTTAGTAATCACGCCGCTGTCAGGGGTTGAGGATATTACTGCACAGAAGCTTCCATCATTTGCTTCGCGGAGACTGTAACTAGGATGTAAGAAGACATTGATTCTTCTTCCGATACTCGTAAAATCTTAATGGTATTGCGTAGGTTCCGACTACCTACCGTTATGTCCAAAACATCTTCTCTTATTCAAGATAAGAAATGGGGGTATCCCCTTCCCCTTTCTTCATTATCGCAAGTTTTTCCTCCACCAAAAACTCAACGGATAACTCATCTCTTTTATTGGTCTTAAAAATTCTTACCTTCCGGATGTTCTCACTACCTCATTCTGTATTCTGGACGTTAGAGTCGCATCCAATGAGGTGTGGAAGTTTACTCATTTCACAGTAAATAGATAGTCTTTGCACCTTCCTTGGAGGTGGACATGCCTGCTCTCCTTAGAAGTATAGTGCGGCTATCATCATGTGCCCTTCCTTACCAATTTTGGATATCAGCATATGGATTTGTACCAGGTCCTTCGTAAAAAATTCTGAAAGACCAATTAGGTTACTGTTTTTCCCAATCACTGCACAGGCACGATAAATCTCTTGCCTAGTGTCTCATATTACCCTAGCATTTTTACAGGACAGTCTTTTCATGAACATTCTATTCTTTTCCCAATACTGCACAAGAATATCATTCAGTAATATCATACCGTACCCTGAAATTCATATCAGAGAATTATGGTATTCCTGCGACAAAAATTAAACTTTTATTTTGGCGCCACCCTTAGTTTAAAGTCATATCTATTTTCGCTCTTTACAAGAGCGTAGTAAGGCTTTTTCGACCCTTGTTGTATGTACTCATTTCTCATCATTCGAGGAATGAGATCCTTAACGTTATTCTCGAGAAACCCGTATAATATAGATATGGACTCTACTTCATAAAATTGAGCATAAGCCATCAAATTTTTGGAAGCAGCTCTCTCAGGAAAGTGCACGCATCATAACTATACATGACGCATCTGCTTCTGAAGGGGATGGAATCAGGGCTGTCAACGGTCAGAAGATCTGAGTTCCACTCCACGGATAATATCTGTCTTACGTTTCTCCATTAATGAATATATCTTTGTGATTTGATATCTCTCGAGGCATTAGTCGTAGTTTTTTTCTATGGATCTGGATCCAGTCTCAACCAGACACTGGAAAGCCCTTCCCTAAGAAAATACGAATATTCTGTATCAGTTATAAACATTGTTTCCATCTGAACATGTGATAGAATTAGAGAGAGTCATTTGGAAGTCAATTAATTTTAGTCCCAGTTTCACGAGTTCCCTCGTTTGATTATGAGCTGTGAATAGAATATGAATTTACCTTTGAAGAACAACATATAGGCAATTGTTTCAAATTACATTGCCAGAAGTTAATAATATTCAATAAGTCTATCTGATCGTATGTTGGGAGAATTGTGTTTCTACAGTACCGGGGCAGATTAGCAGACTTGCAACTTGCAACTTTTCCATTGTTACAAATTATGAAGCGAAGCATAAAACTATTACTCACAAAGTAGTTGCAATGGAAAAATTAACTTTGTATATACAAATATATAGTTGACAAGTGCATCTCTATCATTGTAGGATGAAGTAAAAAAAACCTGAAAAAAATTTTAAAATTATTGTTGGACATAAAGCAGTTCGTCTTCAGTGTTTTGTGCGAATTCAATAGCGAAACATTGATAAATAAGGAAACAAAAAGGGATATTACTACTAAGAACAACCTCAAGTTAGGAAACATCTTTTTAAATGAAGTCGTCATTATCTTCCGCGCATCCACAAACTTCTTCTTGCCCTCAATCTTCATTATCACTGTTTGAATAGCTGTTTCGATGACGTTGTTTTTGCTTCAATTCGAGTCCGAGGCTGTGTCATATCATTATTCTCCAGATGACAATATGCAATTTTATCAAATATCAAGTTTTTTTTTGTTTTATTTCATGTCGCAGCTTTATTTCAGAAATTTGATTCAAATGCTTACTAGGTTTTAGCAGTGATTCGATTTTTTTGCAGGACACTGGACCAGGCTCAGTGATAGGTGGACCTCAAAGGGTATCATGTTATCGTTACAAACAAAAGGCATTCTGACTACAGGCCTGATCATTTAAACTCACCGTTATGAAAACGTGACCCAAGCCTCAGACTAGTATATGAAATAGACACCGGTGTGGTTGAGAAGAGAGACTTTTGTTTTACCCAGACGACATAGACGTGCGGTTTTGGGGATTATGAATGTTCGGTAATTGCAGATTATTATAAATTCACTCACTAAAATATTTCCAAATTATATATTGTTTTCACGTATGCATTTGTCTTAAATTCGATATCACTCGTGTGATAAATTATTTACACAAATAAATCAGGAACAATTAGGACTCGGTTCATTCTGAAATCATCCATAAAATCCTTTTATATAACAAGGATTGTATTTTTAGGGAAATTGAAGTACACGAATAATAAGTTATTCAATAGATAATAACGGTGTGTCGAACTACTTATGTCAAAAAATGTAATCAATTGAGACTGGCTTCAAGAAAAATAACTTATACAAATGATAATAGATATTAGTAGTGGGTTGAATTATTCATGCAGACATAATTGGATCAATTAGGATTTGTTCATTCTATTTCTTCTCAAACATTCTTTTATTTATGATTATGATGGTTTTTAGGGAAAATAACTTTAACGAATGATCAGCTATTCTAAATTCAAAATCAACCTTACATAAATAAACAAATTAATGAATAACTATTGAATACATCACATCACGAAAAATTAGTAATATGTATTAAAAACATACAAAACACAATGGTAATTATACTAATCAGAACTGTATTAACCAACAGCTGTTGTCAGAACAGATCATACACATACACCAGGTATTCAATATCACATAATACATATGAAGTATTTGAATAGAAAACTAATCGCAAGCTTACCATGAAGAAGCAAAGATTATCATTCTACTCCACTACACCTGCTTCTTTATGAACATTTCATCTATCACAAGGTCACATGATTTTTTTTCGTTTTTTTTAGCTGCATCAGTATATATTCGGAGCTTCAAATGCTTCTTCTGTAAAACCGAGTCATAGCGAAGTCTCTAAGATAACGGATGTATTTTTGTCAAGATCGAATTCTTAATAATTCTTTGAGTATTTTTACAGAGGTTCCAGATACAAAAGCTCGTTGAAAGAAAGGGAACGGATGTTACTCTAATTGATACTAGAAAAGATATTTTCTTCAATTTTCGAAGGATTAGCAGTAAAGATAAAATTTATCAATTAAATATTTTAATACTTTCGGACCAGTTTCAGCATTGATAGTAATGAATCGTTTGTGTATTAAAAATTCCAACAATTTTCAGAGTTTATAGAAAGAGTCGGTTTTCAATCAAATATTTGTTTGTAAGAATTCACAATTTTATTTCTTTGAACCATTACTGTTTGTTCTGCTATATTCCGTTTTCTACTAGATGTTCTCGAACTCGACACATTGTCGTGGGTAATATCAGCAAAATAATGATAATTATATTTATTTTCAAAACGTAAAATGCTGCAGTTTTTAAAATGTATAGGTACTACCATTGTGAAAAATAATGTTGCGTTTATCATTTTCTTTTAGGTTGCTTTAAAATTACATTCGTTCTTTCAAATTCACCTTCTGGATCGAAAGGGTACCAGATGAGCAATGACTATATTCAAATTGAGAAACTAATCCTTTTTTGGCGTATGAAGTACGTAAATTGATATATGAATCCATCTACATAATAAGATACAAACTATTTATTCACATGATGATCCAATGAGATTATCAGCCATGACGTGGAAAGATAATAATATCTGATAAGCGCACTTTATAATAGATAATTCAAAAATTACTCTAATTTTCATGTAGGACCACTATTCACTAGATAGAGATGGATGGAATTGTAGAAAATTGATTTCATGAGTTTCTAACACTGAATCTGATCTTCAAGAAAATTAAATGAATTGAAAGCTAACTATAATTTTTTACATCTGTTACAAAGTTGCATATTCAGAAGTAGTTGGAATATATGACTCTAATGTAGGATTTATAAAACGTTTCGAAACAATATTGTGATTTCAAATTCCTATAACATTCTCTGATATAAAATCAACTAATTTTAATCAATTTTATACATTATGTCAGTAAAGTAGTGTAAATTTCGATAATATTACAGAAAAAGGGTCTTATATTCGTTTCCTGACATTAACTTTGTATAATATATTTGTTCATACGTAAGTCTAATTACTTGCTGAGGAGTGTGTAGATATTGAAGGCTCAGCTTCCTGCTCCTAACATGACAGTCTAGAAGAAGACTTGATCAGGAAATCCTCTGCTTAAAATGTAGGAAAACATATTTTGCACGAGATAGTAGGTTCAACATTCGCAACTACATATGATTGTTATTTTTGGGAGCCTAACAATCGATATATAATCATATATATGCATACTTGTATAATACATAATTATCCAGGTTACAAAAATTCCAAGACGAAACAATTAATCAACTATGATCATACTTCTTTGATAAAGCATTTAATAATTGTCAAAACATTTCAAACAGAACTAATATAAAACGAACCTCATTCAATCCACATGTGTGCAATGTTCCAAACAGCTACTTACTTGTGAAAAAAACCTTTTCTCTCGTTTTTATTACAATTTCCTTACACAAAGCACTGCCCAACCATTTTTAAAATAGGAACAATACTTTTAACTGTTAAATTAGATGATTGAATACACAGTTTTCATTCCCAAAGCACCCACATTCAAATTGGAAATCTGTAACAATAAAATCCAAACCTGTTATCACAGTAAAATATTTCATTTCATAATTTTAATGGATATCAAAAACATTCTAGACCAGTGTAACGGATAATACTATTGATAGCTAAAATTGAAATGACAGACATAATACCATCTTATAGCGCTTAATTTCTACAGATAAATCGCTGTAAACAAATTAATGACATAGGATCCATGTTTATATCGATTAGATGAAGCTGATACACTTGAAAATTACTTTCAAGACAACTTCACTACCCAACGATTCTTAAAATGAGCAACTTCTGAATTTATTATTTTCAGGTTAGTTCCTTGTTACCTCTGTAGTAATCACCAATAGGAAACCTAGTCAAATGTAAACAAATAAGTTAGCAGCTAGGCCAACATGATTTACTCCAACAAATCTGTTTCTGTTTCATATTTGTCTGAGACCTTAACCGACGTTGTACAGTCTTATAATAATTCTTCCTTCCTCTTTATATTCCCCTAATTTTTGAAAGCGTAACAGAATAAAATTATTTCTTGCAAACCGGTTTTTCACAACATTCAATAGTTATCTGAAAAAAAGGGAATTCATGAGTGGAACACCTTTTTTGACATACGTTTCGAGTGGCTACTTTCCCCCATGTTTGCGATTTCGTTTTTGCTCTGTTTCTTTAATTTGTAGTAGCTTGGAAATATGTTGTCATGCGTAATTTTGCTCTGATGAACAAAAAGTTGTGACAAATTTGCAGCATATCTTTTATTGACTACTCTTGGCGATACAAGTTAGTATTTTTATCATTGCAAACTACTTTGAAATTATCAAATTCGAATATTCTTCATAATAAAAAGCTACTTTAGTGAAATATCTTTCCAGCATCTATCTTCAACAATATGTACATTCAGCAAAATATCTGGGAAATGGGTGCAATTTTATCTACTTCAATAAATTTAACATATAGCATATTATATTTGAATTTTAAATACGAATATGATAATATTCAAAACTTTTCCGGTAATTCGGTCAATTCTATTGAATTGTTGTTGGAAATACCAACGGCTCCAGAGATACTAATGGAAACAATTTTGTTGCAGCTGCTGGTGGGAAACACTAATACCTACACCATCGTCGATCAAAAATTGGATCCTCCTGTGGTGGCCTCAAAGATTCGGATATTTCCTTATAGCGATCATGTCCGAACTGTTTGTATGCGTATAGAACTGGTTGGATGCAAGTGGACTGGTAAGGAACAGTTTCAATTACCTCTTTCATTGTATTATTTTTGCCAATGCTTGAGCTTGATGAAGATGAAGTTCAATATTATCAGAACGTTCCTGTTAATCCTGTTGATAATTATCAGTTCACTAAACCTCATGAATTGGACAAAATACAACCTGCAATCATAAAACAGATATTGGATTAATTCCGATTACTTATCAGTTTTTATTCTCTGATACTATCGAACAAAATGATAAACAAATAACGTGTGTGATATTCAAATCGGATTATGATTCATTTATATATTTTGCCAAGGCAATCAATGTAAAACATTCAAGTCCATAGGTTATGTGGGTAAGTTTTTTGAATATGGTGTAACAACCAAAAATTTCTATTGGAATCGGTATCAGATAGATAGTATCCTCGCTTCAAATAGAAGTATCAATAGAATCGCAGGATTATGCCGATAATTGACGTAATTTCAGGAATTGGGAAATGGATCAAATTTGAGATTAATTTTTCAATGATTACTAGTTTGTTATACATTCATTTCTGCAATTTCCACTTATAATATCACAAGAGCTTAAATTTCCAGGAATAATTTAAGCTTGCGTGGTATTCGGTAAGAAAATTTCACACCATAATTTGTAAAAAAATTATTAATTCAATCTGACATTTTAAATTATTTTCACTGCTTGTCAAGTCCACCATGTTTCGTTAAATAAAAAATATTACCAACTTTAGTCACACCAAATGCCAAAACTCAGATGAGTATTAGATCAGTCTACCGCCCTTTCATAATTTTAGGTCACTAAAGGTGGTAGAAATGTATTTTTTGAAGTAATCCATAACACTTCTAATGTAAAAAATATAATATTAACATGGTTTGTTGCAGTAGGTGGCCGTGATATAGGCGGCCATGTTTTCGACAGATGAGGTTTATATTGGTAAAATACATTGAGTTACTGTATAGTAAACCAGCAAACAAAGATATTCTTATGTAAAACATTCCTTGTAAGCATTTGCGTTAAACAATTTGAGAAAAATGAAATGCTTTGAAAAGTACAATTTATGTAAATACTCCAAAGAGTTGAGTCAGGTGCAAATATGTCATCCAAAATTAATATATTTAACGAATTTAATGGAAGATTGCGACCAGGAACCGTTAGAGTTGAATGGTTTGTTTACGAAAATCCAAGAAAGTCTGCTGCAGATGTCAAGTAAATATGGCCTTTTGCGTAAAAGAGATTTGAACAAAATTGTTTCAAAATATTACATATATGTCTTAAAACACAGACATCTAATTAATTCGTCACCTTCCTATTCACCATTAAGAAGAGAGGATGGGTTAGAATTCAAACAACATTTCAATCTTACTATGTTTGTAGATCCTACGTTTTTTGAAATATAAATTGTTAATGCATAATGATTAAACAAATTTCTGTTTTCTGTTTAATGAAACTTTATAGCGAATAATAAATAATAATGTTAATTCTTATAAAAATTTTGCATTATTCACAGATATATCTACAATATTAAATGGTTGTAGATCATATATTTACCTTTTCAACTGTCAAAAAATTTCCACTTAAATATAGTGGCGCCACGAAAAAATTTCCGGAAATTTTTTTAGTTGTTATTTTTTTTCATTTTATTTTCAAACGAAAAATACATTTCATTTTCACAGTTGAGAAAAAAGAAAAAAAAAACAAATACATATAATTATTTTGAAATTAAATTATCAAAAATAACAATACTATACTTGTTGTGCACAAACATATACAATATAACTAAAAATTAAATAGAACGAGGAAGTTTAAGATTAAAGGAAGTACTAGAAAGGGAAGTTAAATCCTCAAGTTTGGTATACTGATTGGCATTTCTCATTATGCGTTTAAGTGGAGAGTAAAAAGAATAATTTGTTGTACAGGAGGGAACATAAAAAATTTGAGTTGAATTCACAGTTTGACGTGTAAGACGTTTGGGATTGTGAAAGTTAGCTCTAAAGTAAAGTGAGATAACTTCGCAAGAAATTATATTATTAATAGACTTAAAAAGTAGTTTAAGATCGAAGTGTAATCTTCTCACAGTAAGTGGAACAATGTTAAAAATAGTTTCAAGAAAGTTATAATCACAGTTCCACTTGGCATAACGTATTCCACTTTTGAAAGCCAAATATCTCAAAAATTTATGCTGGACCTTTTCAATATTGTAGGAATGAACGTTATAGTAAGGACACCAGACGGTCGAGCAGAAATCAAGATGTGACCTGACAAGAGAAAAATATAAAGTTTTCAAAGCATTAATATTTCTGAAATCAACAGGCAATTTTTTTATAAATCCCAACATCTGAAGAGATTTGCCAATAATATGGTTAATATGAGGGACAAAACTTACAGATGTATCAAAAATCACGCCCAAATCTCTAACATTTAATTTACTGTCCAACGATGTACCATTAATTCGATAATTGTAAGTAATGGGACTTCTCAGACGATGAAATCTCATAATATTGCATTTTGAAATATTAAATTCCATTTTGTTAATAGTGCACCAGTTCGACATGTTATCTAAAGCTTTTTGTATCAATAAACATTGATCTACAGATTTTACTTTGAAAAATATTTTCAAGTCGTCCGCAAATAGTAAGAACTTGATATCACAAGGGAAAACATCCTTGATATCATTAATAAAAAGTAAAAAAAGTAATGGACCAAGATGTGAGCCCTGAGGAACTCCAGAGTGTACATTTATTACCTTGGAGTAGTTATTTTTTATTCGAACTATTTGCGAACGATTGGAAAGATAGCTCTTAATCCAAGAAAGTATTGGGCCGCCTATGCCAAGTGATAAAAGCTTAGAAAGAAGTATAGAATGACTTACCCTATCGAATGCCTTGGAAAAATCAGTATAAATAGTATCTACCTGATACCCATCCTCCAAAGCATCAACAATGTAATTCGTGTATACTAACAAGTTAGTTTCAACTGAGCGACCACTTACGAAGCCATGTTGTTCAGCCATAATATGATGTCTTAAACTAGCAGTGAGTTGATCAGTTACTAAACTTTCAAATACTTTTGGAATCGATGACAGAATGGAGATTGGGCGGTAGTTTTTTATATTCTCACGGTCACCAGATTTGAATATGGGTGTAACAAAACTAGTTTTCCAAATATCAGCAAATTTACCTTCGACGAGGGATCTATTGAAAATTTTATGTAATGGTCTGGAGAGTACAAATGAACAAGTTTTGAGAAGAATAGGTGGAACGCCATCAGGACCTGGACTGGTTTCACTTTTAAGGGAATTTAACTTGTTCCATATATCACTAATTGAAATTGAGAATGAATTTGCAGTAATGTGAACTACGTTATTTGTGGTGTCATCCGAAGCAGGTTCATCATCCACTTCAAATACAGAAGTAAAGTGTTCAGCGAATGCGTCAGCAATATCCTGACCATTATTGTGGATTGTGTTATTATAAGACATCAAGTTAGGATATTCATTAGAATTCCTTTTACTATTGACAAAGCTCCAAAAACTTTTAGGATTTAATGAGATATTGGTTTCAATTTTCCTAATATAACTGGAATAATCTGTATATTCCATACGACCGCATTTCGATCTTAAACTAGAAAAAATATGATAGTCAGCTTCAGATCCGGAAATTTAATATTTTTTGTGTGCTTCTTTTTTTAAAAATATGTTTTTCTTTAATTCATGAGAATACCAAAATGGAAAATTAAATAATTTACGTAAGCCAAACTTTTTTAGAGGAACGAATAAATTAATTGCTTCCAATAATTTATCATAAAATAAGTTAAGCATTTCTTCGAAAGTAAGATCTAAAAATAAGCTATCCCAGTTAATGGTCGACAAATACTCATTAACTAAGCCAAAATCAGTGTTCTTAAAATCAAAGGAGTAACCTTCACTTTTAAGGATATCATTGGGAAAGTATACAAAATTAATTGGAATCACAGTTTCAAAAGCTGGATGGTGACGGTCAAGGGGAAGAAGAGGAAATGTATCATTAGTAGTGAGCAAGTTTGAGCTGAACAATAGATCAAGAGTTACATTGCGGTAATTTTTAACATAATTGCATTGAAAAAGATTAACAAAAGAGCATAGCTGATTTAAAATAGGTGAGGCACTATTCTCACAAGAAATAGCCGAACTTGATGCTTCTGAACTGCCACAAATGTTATTATTACTCCAGTTTAGGTTTGGTACGTTGAAGTCGCCAAATACATAAAAGGGAATACTGGGGTAAGTGTTTTCGAGGTTTTCTATTGAGCTGCAGAAGTCATCATACTTTTCTACTGCTGATCCAGGAGGTATGTAAACAGCACCAATCACCAACTGATTGGTACCTGAACTAACAAGAACTTGAAGCTGTTCAAGATTATTTTCACAAGAAACTTGCTTACTATGCAGATGTTTTTTTACTCCAACTAACACTCCTCCAAATCTCTCAGCACTACTTGAGTTCGGTGAACGATCACAACGGAAAATGTTGAATTCATATAGATTTAGATCAAGTGTAGAAAAGGACGTGTTCAATCCACTTTCCGTGAATACTATTATGTCATATAAGTTTAGAGACACTGCATTTCGGAGAAGACTTAGTTTTGTTCGGAGACCATTGACATTTTGGTAGTAGACAGAAAGGGAGCTTATTAGTTTTTTAGAGGCTGCTTTTTGCGATTCACTATCTTGGGGTTACCATTTATATGTCGAATAGATAAGTTCAGAGTAGGATCAGCTTTTTTGCGATTTTCAAGTTCCAACTTAAGTTCTTTGAAAAATTTTAGTTGTAGAGGCGTGTAGTCGTTTCTGAATCTGAATTTAGAGAGAGCCGGTATTTCTCTTATCTGAGATAATTTGCTGAAAAACACCTTAACGCTATCATTACAGTTTAAAACCAATTTGAGTGGACGTTCTTTGTTCATGATATATTTACCGAGACGAAAGGATGAGGTTACCAAAACGCTATCGTCGTTAATAGCTATAATAATCTGATCAACCACGGAGGAGTCAGCAGTTTTGTTGTCAGAATCAGGAACGTTGAAAAGAAGTACATTTTTTTGTCGTTTTTCTCTGTCTTGTATCTCCGAGAAAACATTTACATCTAGTCCCTTGGTATTAGGAGGGGTGATTAGAGCAGCATCGGTAAGTTCATGAGAACAAATATCATTCACCCTTTGATTCAGTTGGGTAACATCTTCAACCAACTTTGGTACTTTTTTTGCATTTATTGACAGATCTTCAAGGCGGCGTAGTCTGGAATCAATATCATTAATAGAGACTTGCATACCAGATAACCTTGCATGGACATCATCCAGAGAAGATTTCTTAAATATCAAAAAATGTTTAGAAAACATAGCCTCCAATTCAGTTTCAGTCTGGTTGTTACTGCAAAGATCGCTGGTTTTAGAAGCATTGTCATCCGATAAGTGTTCATTGCGCCTAGGCATGGATATTCTTTTTCTGGAATTAGATTTTCTTTTGCAGACAACACATATCCAACGGTCCCCAGCTGGGTTTTTCAGTTGATTGTCGAAGTGGTCGAATTCTACTTGTGATAAGGGTATACACTTCTGATGATACCATTCGTTGCACTTAGTACAACAAATTGCGTAATTGTTTCTGGTTGATTTTGAGCAAACTGGACAAAGCACTGACATTATAAAAATAAATAATTGAATGTTTATTTCATTACTCAATTTTACATTTAGAACAACACTCCATCTTGCTATAGGTATATCCTAGGACATATTTCATGATTCACCAATCACCATTGATAAACAAATATATAAAGGAGAATAGGCTAAATACCACCCTGTATTCCAAACTTCAATACAGATAGTGTATTTCAATTTCCAATCGATTTTTATTTCACACCAGATGTTCACCAGTATTTATGACTGTTTTTGTATTAGTTGAAGAGTATATGCAATTTCAATCAGAGACCAATTAAACGCAAATTACATCCAAATATACACTAATTGCGAATTTCAACTCACATAGATTTGTTGTAGACATAAAACTCTCCAATTTGGTATAAGAATCACTATTTACTTCGCAATAATAACGCTTTCATAACTGATTAACTTCATCCGTGGAAATCATACATCTATACTAGTTGTCATGGTAACTAGTCAAAATTAAGGCATCTTATTGGTTAAAAAGTGGAGGTGTGAAATTTTCACTTATAATATCACAAGAGCTTAAATTATTTCCGGAAATTTTCTTAAAATATTCGTGCCCGAAAGAAAATTTCCTGGAATAATTTAAGCTTGCGTGGTATTCGGTAAGAAAATTTCACACCATAATTTGGCAAAAAATTATTAATCCAATCTGACATTTTAAATTAATTCCACTGCTTGTCAAGTTGGCCAGGGTATTGTTGTTTTTGACATATGTTGATTTGTCATTTTTGTTTAACCGGTTCTGTCACAAAGCTTAATAATTACTAGTTTAAAACGTCTGTACGTTGAGTTCAATAACTGTATAGCGAAATGTCGCGATTTGGTAAAGAAAATCAACAAGTAATTCAAAATATAGCACCAGATAACACCCGAAAATCAAAATCAAGTGTATGGAAACAGTTTGTTGAATTTTGTGACGAAAAGTTGTATAATATTCATGAGTGTATGAGTGTAGTACAGCTGGCTACTATACTGGAGCACTACGCATTTAATATGGAAAAGAAAAATTTTGAAGATTTTAAGGAAAGTGTGGTCGAAGTGTTGTGGAACTCTACTACTAAGCAGTTACAAGAAATTTATTACGGAAAATATAAAATAAAATTTAATCCGTTTTCTGATGTGGAATTTGCGACCGCCAGAGCTGCACGCGATGCTAAGCGCAAAAAATTACAGAGAGACCCATTAAAAAGAAAAGTGAATGCTGCAGCCTTAACCAGTGACAAACACAAAAAAATTATTGAAATGTGGGATGAAAATACTCCAGATGGATATCAGCATAAATTTTTTCACATAGTTTCACACGAGCTGGCATGAAGAGGAGGAGGAGGATATTCTGCGTGTATCCAATACTTTAAAGAAGAAACTGATAATTTCGGAAACCCAAAAGGTCAGATAGAATATAATCCAATATTCTCTAAAACCACACAAGGTGATTCTAAAAAACTGTCGGATAGTAAATGGTTGATTTCAAATTTCGACAATCCACAAATGTGTCCGGTTCATTTGTTTAAGAAGTTGATGGAAAAAAGGGAAATCTTATTGAGACCGACAGATTATTTTTAACACCAAATCCGTACTGGAGTCAACCCAATTCGAAAGGATGGTACAAGAATAGCCCAGTTGGTAAGAACATTGTATCTTCATGGTTTAAATCAGCAGCCTCTGATATAGGAATTGACACTAAAAAAGTAAAAATAACTAATCATTCTGCCAGAGCAACATCTGTTTCGAATTTGGCCAAGGAAGGAGTTGATGAACAACAGCTCATTAAAATTACTGGACACAGTATTAGACAGTCAAAAACCTTACTCACAATTGGACGTTGAACATCATCATCAGATGATTGAATCCATGAGGAGAACTTCATCATGTACTAGCAAGTTTAATCATGATCAGAGCACAATGCAAAATAAAACAGAAAGTACCCAGATTCAAACCACCAATTCAAGCCAGCCCACAAACATTTATAATAATTGTGTTTTCAATATTAATAAAACCTATAATAATTAAATGTATTTCGTTATTATTTTGCTTATTAGTCGATATCATTAGAGATTTGCCAATGAAGATATTAGTTCAACATGAAATAGATTCTAAAAAAATCGTATTGTTAGTATATCCGCCATATTTCGTTAAATGAAAAAAAAATTACCAACTTTAGTTAAACCAAATGCTGAAACTCAGATGGGTACTAGCTCAGTCTATCGCCATTTGGTAATTTTAGTTTACAAGTAACATGATCATATGTTTACCTTTTCAACTGTCAAAAAATTTCTACTTAAATATCGTGGCGCCACGGAAAAATTTCCGGAAATTTTTTTAGTTGTCATGGTAACAGTCAAAATTAAGGCATCTTATTGGTTAAAAAGTAGAGGTGTGAAATTTTCACCACAATTCCATTCGGTAGTTATTCTCGAAAGTATTATAACTTCGAGCTCTTTTCAATCATTTCTACTGCCATTTTTATTTCAATTTTACTATGAAAACGTCACACTTATCAGTGCCCACTTCGCGAGTATCTGAAGGGGTGAGTCGAATAATGGACGCAGTGTATGCGGGATCTCCCAGTCGAAGTTCTTGAACAGACAAAGGATATTGCACAGATTGAATCGTTATTTCAATTTCAGATCTGCGTTCTATACACAATAGATTTGATATATATTTAGTATGATTTATCAAAACACCGCCATGTTTGTGTTCATAGTATGGCTCATCATGCATTCAGCGATAGATAGGATCAAGTATCTCCTTGGTGACTTCCAATGTTACCATAAAATCTTACACCTATGTGTGCTCACTTCGAAAGTATTTGTATATGAACTTGATCGAAGTATTTATTCTGCTCAAGAAGACCAGTTGAAGGGTTGAGGGAAGTAATGAACATAGGGTATACGAGATCACCCAGTCGAGGTCCTTGAGCAGACATCTGATTGACACGATGTATTCAAAGCACCGCCATGTTTGTGTCTCTAGTATGACTCATCTCGCATTACGTGATAGATAGGATCACATGTATCTTGTCTTCTTGATTACTTTCAATATCACCTTGAAAATCTCGCACTCATCTGTGCTCTCTTCGAGAGTATCCGTAATGGACTTGATTGGTGTATTTATTGCGCTCAAGAAGACAAGAGTTAGGAGATCACAGTCCATTTGAAGGGATGATTCGAATAACTCAAAAGTATGTGGAGCTTCTCAATCGAGGTCCTTGAGCAGACGAAGGATATTCTACATAATTAGGTCGTAGTATGATGTATGAGAACACCGCCATGTTTGTGTCCATAGTATGGATCATCTCGCATTCAGCGAAGGATATGATCTCGTATCTCTAGTCTCCCTAGTTACTTCTTATGAATAAAGGGATCTCATTAGATATTGAAATATGTTATGTACACAATCGTTCTCATATGAAATGGTTTATCATGAGGAAAGCTTCTTAAAACAATTAAAATTAAAAATGGTTGAAATTGAGGAGAAGGTTCGATGTATCAACTTGACATGTTGAATGCATGGCAACAACGTCAGAAGAATATTTCTATCACTCGAAAATATCTAGGTATCAAAGATACTTGACTGACGCCACAAAATGTAGGTAATTGCTACCCTCGAAAAATAGTATCCTTTCGAGCAAGGCATTAATCTGTATGTGTGAATTTGGTACCTAATTTAACTTGAGACCTACCACTTTTCTCGTACCTGAGATGAACCTACATGGAAGACATCCTTTCATCTCAAAGGAATAATAGGTCGCCAGTGATTATAATTACGAATTATCCTTTTATCTATCTGGAAAAGCTATCATTCGATGTCACGATATAGATCTTATTAAATATGAATCATAATTAATTATGAATCGTTCGATTTGAAGGTAGTTAATTACACGATAAGCAGGTACGTAATATAATTTGTAATCGTTTTATTGCTTTTATCTATAATAGAATATTCTATTCAAATAATGGAGCCGACAAGCGCTTGTTTTGTTTCCTGTAATAACTACTCCTGCTGAACAAGCAGTACGGAATAATGCCCGCCGTTCGTGGTAGATTACAATTGTGTTCTCAACTTGCCGATACAAACTACATGTCAGCAATTTACTTGACCCTGTTATATAAAACAATTTCAGCTGTTATCTTGATCCCCTGTAATTTGAGTTATTGTTCCACCATGAATGCATAATATCAAGACTACCAGCTTACTCTTCCTTGTGGATGAAAGATTCAATATAGTATAATATGAAGGATCGGATCTGTAGAATATAGCCAGCGGTCAAATAGAATGACCAAGCAATTATTAATAAATCAAAGTGCTCTGATGATCTTATTCTTTCTTATAATTAAAATATGGGATGCGGCAATAATGTAAGTCGGCTATGGACAACTGTTGTCATTTGACAACTGTCAACATTTGGATTTCTCGTGAAAGTGAAAAGTGAATTATGTTATGTGCTCCAGGATGTTGGTCCATAGTATTAACTTAAGATTTCCGCAGAAGATATCCTGCAGAAAATACTCCACATGGAGACAAAATTCTGCATTTGTCAAACTAATTTTTGTATTCTGCTAGACCTCGATCTGACCTAATGATGTAAATATTAGTCCTGTTCGGGCTGATACAACACGTCGTCCAAGGACTTTTAGGAGACGTGTAGTGCAATCAGGATCATGTGAAAGAACTTTAATGCGAATTTCTACAGATACAAACAATAACATTAAACTGAAGACAATTGATGTGCAGATACGATTGCAGTACGTACATAGTGTTTGAAATTTGGTTGAAGTGGAATCAATTTTTTGGCTCAATCTGCCTATGAGTGATGAAGCAAACTTTTGCAAAACTAAAAACGAGTGATGTGATCGCTACTGGAGATAAGAGGACCCTCATACACTCGAATAAATGTTAATTTTGATGAACACAAGTTATTGAGAACCGTATAGAACAATTGAGTTGTATTCAATTATCATTAGTTATCATTGTTGAAGATCATCTCAGGCTTATATTTTAAACAAAAATATTAGGCCAGTACTAATAGGAGAAAATATTAGAAATAAAAAAGATAATTCGTTACAGCAATTTGACAGCGGGATATTGTAGAACAAGATATTATAAAAGAAGGAAAAATAAAACTTCATGAACCTCAAGCTTTGACAAAAGATACCTCTATTTATTGCAAAAAGGCAGTAATTTTTCCGGAGGGAAATATATGGAGGTTCTTGTTAAATTCAATATAAAACTAAAAAAAAAACATATTCTTAACTGCAATTCCTCTCCAAACTACGCATCCTACATAGTTCTGTTTCGGCTGACTTACTCTTTGTTACGTCTACTTTCGACGAACGGTAAAAAAAGGTATACTGTAATGGAAAAAATGGCGGGAAAATTGAAAAACCGAAATTCGGTGTTTTCGTGGTAATTTGCATATTTATCGTTGAATAATTGTTATTAATTGATAAAATCATTTTAATTTTGTTATGTTTATGAAAACTATAATATTATTCCTTCAATTATTGTACAGATCGAGTTTTGATATGATGTCATGCATGTATAAGACAGCAAATTATATCTAGTATATTTGTATCTTTGTAATCGCAAGATACGAATATATGACTTCTACGATCGTCGCACATGGGATAGTTACTATCAAACAAAACATAAGAAATGCACATTTACAATATGCATTCAAGAACAATTCTAGTTTCTTACTCGAAATCAATTAGTTTACTAAACAAAATATAATCATTCAATAGGTAATGTAGTAAGTGGATCTACAATGAAATATACGTGTTTTGTAGAGTGGTTTTCAATAATAAGACAGTATTCGCATGTTGCACTGAGCAAGTTTATATTGCAAGTATTTATTTAAAAAAAAATTCTATAAAAAATATTACATCGTGGAAAAATTGAAGCAGATCCCTCCAGCTTTTAGGTAGTAAATACTAACAACATGAAATTCATAAGTGCGGTAAAAAAAATTTAATATTATTTTGAACATGCTCAAAAAACTAAATTGAAAGAAATTATGCATTCCCATAGATGTATTTTTCTCTATTCTTGCTTTCTTCGCAGAGCGTTGTACTTCTTCCTCGTCCAATTCAACAAAACTGAACAATTCTCCAGTATTTTCGAAAGTTTCATTGAGTACTGTTTCAGTTATAGTACATTGATCTGTTTCCATTCCTTCCGAGTCACTTTCGTGTATGGAGATTTGTGGAAGTTCAGCATTTGAGCAACATAAGTTGATGCGACTGTGTCTCGACCTCTCATTGGCTTTGAAGGCTTCTGGTTGCGTTCACATGCTGTCTTTAGCATCGAAAACAGCTCCTTAAATTTCTCATATTCGTATTCTGCGATTACGAATATACGAATATAGCAGATATAATTTGCATCTTAGACATGCATGACATCATATCAAAACTCGATCTATACAATAATTAAAGGAATAATATTATCGTTTCCATAAACATACAAAAATTAAAATGATATTATTAATTAATAACAATTATTCAACGATAAATATGCAAATTGCCACGATATAGCGATTTTTCGGTTTTTTCAATTTTCCCGCCATTTTTTCCATTGCAGTATACTTTTTTTTACCACTCATCAAAAGAAGACGTAACAACGAGTAAGTGAGCCAGAACAGAACTCTGTAGGAGGCGTAGTTTTGAGAGGAATCGCAGTTAAAAATTTGTTTTGTTTTGTTTCCTAAATCAAATTTAACAACAAGCTCCAAATATTTGCCTCCCAAAAAATTACTGCCTTTTTGCAATGAATAAAGGTATCTTATGCCAAAGTTTGATTTCCACAAAATTTCATTTGTAAAAGAAAAAAATTAAAAACCGAAAAATAGGTTTTTCGCATTTTCGTCGGAGAATTTCGAGGTCAGGGTAAAAATGGTGAGTAAAATAATTAAGATCTTTTTATTCCCTACAACTTTTGTACTTAACTTTTTTTGATAGATTATATGGTTTAGCCAGAAATCACGAAAAACTGTTTTAAACCTCTAAAAACACACCCCGTTCCATCCCGGATAACAGCTGTCGGTTCGATTCATGTTTCCCTCCTTTACAATATCTTGTTCTACAATATCCCGCTGTCAGATTGCTGTAACGAATTTTTTTTTGTTCAAATACTATTTGGACTGGCCTATATCTGCATTTCGTTTTTATTTATATTTTTTATAATTAACTGCCGATGCGATAGACGTACATCGCCAGTCGTACAAATATAATATGACAAATTGATTGTTCTCATTATGTGTATCGGGTTAACAAAAGATCATCCATATACAATTTTCAAGGCTTATCATTATATGCAGGCCAATTTAACCGCAATAGAACAGTGGCGACGAGGATAACATGATGAATCCGTGAAAATTATTAAAACTTAGTTTCCAACTAGAAAATAAAGTGCGTCCGCGCGGACATTCTGGACAAATTCGCGAGTTATATCCTCGAATTAGGGATTGGACCATTTATAGTCGTCGTTTAAAGATTTATTTTTGAGTAAGCAATATCATTGATGAGGCAAAGAAGAGTCATATCGGTTAATGCCCTTAGCGATAAAGGTAAACAATTAATTTATAATTTATGTCTACCAATAACACCGGAAGCAACATGATTTGCACAACTAATCAACATATTCGCCCAACATTTCAAAACCAAGGAATCTACATTTGCAGCAAGGTGTGAGTTTTTAACGCAATTGTAGATTCCTTGGTTGTAGATTGTAGATTCCTTGGTTTTGAAACGGCTGCAGAAAGGGCGGCAAGCGTTCGCAATCTAGCTGCAAATTGTAAATTTAGAGGGAATATGATCGACACGGTGTTGAGAGATCACTTTATAGTAGTTTTTGAAAAAGTTCAAGATCAAGATAGACTTTTTGAAAAAAAAATGTCTAGTGACTTCAATGATGCTATTAAATAGCTTCTGCAAAAAATGGCAGCCGAAATCAACGTCAGAATACGTCACATTCTGTGCAGCGATATGGCGGACAAACTGCTAGATCTTCAGGCGATAATATAAAGAAGGCATGCGCAGGGTGTGGTAGGAACAATTATTTTCCAAATAAGTGTTGCTATAGTGATTACTTATGTGATGTGTGTGCCACGTAAGAGGTCGTTTGACTCCGGTTTGTCCAAATCGAAGAGATAATATACAAAAAAATTATAAAACCAGCACTCAGCAAGAATTTCAGCCATTTCTCAGGTGTTCTGGTTGAAAAATGCACGGAGTTATCAAACAGTTAGTACGAAACGTTCATCACCCATTTTGAGACGTAATTTTATGAAATTATTCTATTTGAATATAACTTGTCAAACTGAGAAAGATCAAATCAATTACACCAATATCACATCAGAGTATATAACTTTTAAAGTAAAGTGTAATAATGTTAGGGCCTATTTAATAAGGGTACTGTATCTTTGGAAATAAAGGATGCAACAGTTACACCAAATGTTTTTCGTGCTAGACCCCTGCCTTATGAATCAAGAGAAAAGGTTGAGAAATAATTAAACCGACTAATGAATTTAAAAGTAGTTGCACCAGTTGATTATTCTCTTTGGGCTGCTCCTATAGTTCTAGTTTCAAAACAAGATGGCTCTTTTAGGTTATGTGGGGATTTTAAAATAACGAGTGATTAAGCTTTAGAAGTTGACAGTTTTCCGCTACCTCGAATAGAGTATCTTTTTTCAGGGTTACATGGTGGTAACATATTTTCAAACGTTGACCAATCACAGGCCTACGCTCAAGTTGGTTTAGATGACAGATCATAGGTGCTTTTTACCATTTCTACTGATAAAGGTTTATTTTGCTATCGGAGACTCCCATATTTCGCAAAATTTCAAAAGATCATGGAATCTTTATTAAAAGATATTGATGGGGTACTTTGCTTTTTAGGCGATATTTTAGTAAGTGTTAGAAGCGATAACGAACACTTTGAAATATTAGCAAAAGTTTTAAACCGATAACAAGAAGCGGGATTAACAAATTCAGTAGAAAATTGTTGTTTCAATGAAAAGGAGGTTCAATATTTAGGTTTTATGATCAATGAAGATAGACAACATACTACTCAAGATGAAGTACTACCACTTAAATAAGCGTAACTTATCAACGACTTTGAACTCATTATATGACTTACTAAAAACAGACGTTACATTTAAGTGGGATGAGGAATGTGGAATAGCTTTCAATAAGGTAAAGGAAATATTAATCTCTGCAGAAGTTTTAATACATTATAGATTATAATATGAAGTGAAGTTAACCACGGATGCCAGTCTTTATGGTGTAGGATGTGTGCTATCACACATTTTAACAGATAAATAAGAACGAATTGTAACTCATGGCTCACGCACATTACGAAAAATAAGGCTATTATGTCTTCTCATTATTTGATTATGGAAATACGGAACATTGCGCTACCGATGTTACACCCTCCATGTTAATGTTTGATCGTGACGTACGCACTAGTTTGATGTTTTGAGACCTTACTTGAATAGTCAACAAAAGGTTCATTTCTTATATCTACTTTTTGCGAGATATAATAGACGTGTATTACCAATCGTAGACATATAATATAACAAATAGATTGTTCTCATTATGTGTATCGAGTTAACAATAAATCATCCATATAAAATTTTCCAGGTTTATTATTATATACAGTCCAACTTAACTGCGTTAGAACAATGATGATACGAGAATTCTTGAAACCTCAGCCGTAAAGTTCTGAAATGGCATCAAAGTTTCAGCAGGGCAGCGCCACAAGCCATACGGAGCGTGACACAGTCCCTCTGCTAAAAGAAATGTTTCCTAGTAGACTAATTCCATGTGTGTCATTTTCCAAACTGAGAGAGCTAGTCGATTCCCTCCATTTTTTTACGGAAAATTTTCTTAATAATTTTGAACTTTGTAAACGATCGTTCTCAAGTGCAGTCAGATACCATCAACGTAAAATATGGTTTTAAAGCTACTTATGCATTTATCACGAATGTGAATCGCAGATTACTACAAGTGGAGGATTACAACCAGGTCTCTAATAGCCTAGATATATTTAACAATTCATTCACAGTCTTCAAAACTAATGTAATTCATATTATGTTTCATCCCATAGTCTGATGACGGGATGTTATAGGTATAGGTATTCTATGTAATATCGCTCACTGTTTGTATGCGTATATTGACTATTGATGTTTATCCTTAGATGATATATGTCGAAATACACTCACTATTCAATGTTGTACTGTCGGTTATTGATACTTCCATTTGAATGTGTACCTTTCATATTGTTACAATCTGTAATTGTGTCTGTTGATTGTTCTACTGTTCTAATAAATGAATATGGCATGTTGGCTGAAAGAATGAAGTGACGTCATACTTAGTAATTTTGTGAAACAAATTGGTTTGAACAATTTCTTTAAATAAATTTCGCGGTATCTCCATCAAACCTGGAATATTTCATTTACATTTTTGGCAACACTTTCCAGAGTTGCCAGAAAAAAAAATGTTTCGTCTAATTGATTTGACATTATCATAATATATGTGTTGTGAACTTTGCTTCCAATAGAATCAAGCTACAGTACATAAACAGTTCTTCTCAGAAATGATATTTCCATTATTGCATTAGAAACAGAGTTGCTGTTTTCGACCTCGAATGTATTGAATCATAGCACTTCATACTCATATTTATTTATTTTTGCTAAATAATGGTTAGAGAGAAATTGGAATATCTTGAATGAGTTATCACGTTGATAACTATCAATTCCGATATTCACACTGGAGTTTCATACCATTCACAAACGAGTCTTCTGTACAAAAGAAACATGGTATTATCTATCTCCTGCAAACACAACAAAATCACATGTTAAACTTTTTTTTATGGGTTGTAATTAGGAAAGATTCTATAATTCACTCAAATATGAAATAAATAGCGGGTCACCAAAAAAATAAATTTCTATAGAAAGAAGCACATTGTATTTTTTTAATAAAGATTCTTGACCCAGGTATGGATTATATATAAATTTTCGAGAAATAGGACACATTAATACTTATGCTATATATATTCTGGTCTTTACGTACGTTTCGGTCTCACGACCATCATCAGAAGACTTATTATGTCTAAAAGCGGATTACTTAATAATAATTGTATTAACACAAAGCGTCCTTATCGCACCAATTTCAATTTAAATGCCCATGTCACCGAAATAAACAGAAATACGAATAATCGATGTGTTACAATTTCGATTATTCGTGTTACTGTTCGTTTCGGCGACGTGGGCATTTTAATTGAAATTGGTGCGATGAGGACTCTTTGTGTTAATACAATCAGTTTTAAGTAATTTGGTTTTAGACATGCTAAGTTTTCTGATGATGGTCGTGAGACCGAAACGTGCGTAAAGACGAGAAAATATAAAGCATGAGTGTTAATCTGATCTATTTCCCTAGAATTTATATATAATTATATTTTTTGAGATTATCATAATACAAACATGAGTCACAACTGAAACATATATGAGGGAAGATCACTCATATCTTTTGTTTGTTTTCTTCCAGCATGCTATAGTTTAATTTTAAAATATAGTTCAACAGAGGTTTCAATCAGCTTGAGATTATGGTTTTCTAGCAAAGAATTATCACAGACGTAGTCATCCAAACTTTCGAATACATTTCAGTGAACTAGGTCGATTCTAATTGAATCCATCTGATCTAGGACGTACCTCATCATATGTATATCATTGTGGTGGTCAAAGACATGCTTTTCATTCCTTTGCTCCTTCTACTGTTTAGGCGCATATTCTGGAATTTCAGTTCCCTTAGCTGGCCTAAAATGTATCTGAATTAGCTTTCAATTAATAGGTTATATTTCAGGGGTTGGTGTCAGTCATTATGGTTTCAAATTGTAGGTTCTCTCTATATTAAACTCTATAAAGCTTTACTTAAGGAATCCACATTATTCCTATTTACTAATATTTATTCATTTGCCATGTGGTCATTCAATTTAGAGTACCATGACACGTTGGAGTTTGATCTCAATCATTTATTAGCCAGAACAAAGTGAAAAATATCTTTGACACTCACCTCTTTTTATTTCACTAGACACTTATGGATTTAAACACTGCAAGGTAAACGCTAGTCTTAATCAAAGAAACTCGAACTCAGCAACAATAAAATATCTATTAAAAAACAATCAAAAGATAATGATAATAATAATAGAAAGAATATACATATATGATAATCAAGGATAATAAAAAAGGAATATTATAGTTAACGTTATTGCTAATATTATAAAATACTAATAAGAATAATCTAATAATGAAACCTAAAGGTAAATAAAATTACCTAGAGAATCTAAATTAACTCAACTAAACAAATGAAACTAAAATTATCAAAATGATATCCCAACCAGGATTAACCTATGGAATCGAAAATCTAAAAAATCAATTAAATGTATTATTAACTTTAACTTGAATACAACTGATTTGAATTAAACTGAAACTCTGATTTTAGCGAAAACACCTTACCTTAAACCACTCTGAATAAACTATTAAAATTAATTCAATTAAAAATGACAAAGTGTCACGTGATTTTCCAAGAGACTAATTCAAGTTAATAAATATAACCGAAGGTTTTAGGCATTATCCCTAGTAGTTGTTATGCGTCCTTCTCCTGCAATTAGGGAAGGATCCCCGAATTGTTTAACCAATGATTTTACTTATAGTGATCCTGTTTTTAATTTTGTACCAATAATATTGCTAGTAAATTTGGAAGAATGGTTAAACCAATAAGCAGTAAGATAACATATAGTTCTTTTCCTCTTTCTCAAGACCTCTCATTCACAATGTTTCTAGGGACTGATTTGAATATACATATTATTTCAAGTATAATCAAGACTATATTTAAGTACAATTTCGATGATCTGCAGATGGGTCACATAAGGTTTATCGTGTAGATAATCATTAGTTTCTCGTCCTATATCGGTTATCAATGTCGGCAGGTATATAGCTTCCTTTAAAATAAACTTTTCAATTTATTGCAACCCTCGACCCCATCAGCTATGGCATCATAACACCCACGATGAAGCTAGTGTGAAACTAATTCAAGAAATTCCTTTACATTCCTCAAGCTAAATTTGTTATTGGAAGCATCTGGCAACCCTTAGATGTTCTTTACTCCTAGATATTTTAATTTTACCGGAACTTTGATTTTCTAAATACGATTTTTTTTTAAATATTTCAAACAACCTGTACTAAACCCTTATTACAAAATTTAAATTGACATCATTCGCCTTCAATATTTACAAAGTTCAATTCGAATGATAATCTTGAAATATATAGTCCAGTCAAAAGTGTGAAAAAATAGGGGTCATTACTAAGATTTTAGAGATCGCACGAAAAGCCAAATTCTTTTTGCATCGTATTCAAGATGCCCTACACATCGTTAGTCAGAAACAAAAGGGAGCTCGTGATTATTACTGTTAATAAACAATGAAAAACCATTTTGAATGAAATATCTCGGGCTCTTTCAATCCAAAGCTTCTGAAATTTGTAATCAGGAGGTTTTTGGTCTGCTAAACACGAATCTGAAGTCGGAAAATGGAAAATCCGGCACTTTGCTGGAAAATCCGGAAAATTCCAAATCTGTTACCTGAGTATTATTTTATGACCATAAAATCAGAACCGACGATAGTTCTCCGAAAAATGAAAATTTACCATTTCTTCACGACAAACCTTGATTATATTGTGTTTTGAAAAATTTCAGTCAGTGTTGTCGGAATAAGGAGGTACCGTGATGGTTCTCGGTACAAATTTCACTAAAAGAAGGAAAATTCTGGAAAATTTGTGGAAAATTAAGTCGTTTTCCTTTATATTCCTGTCTCGGATCTTCAATTGTTTTTGTTTTTCGGAAAATTTTAGACAATTATTATGATAAAGAATTTCAAGTATATTTTATCATATGTACAGTACCCCTTTCAAAGCAGGTGAAAAAAGTCTTTCCATTTGTTAATTGAAAATGATTTTCCATTATTAATTGATAGTAATAATCACGAGCCATCTTCTTTTTTCACTGACTAACGATGTGTAAGCTATCCTGAACACGATGCAATTGTAATTTTTCAAACTCAACAACTTTTCGTTCCCTTGTTGGTGATGATACAGGTCCTATTCCCCCATTGATTATGCTGATTGTATTCCCAGTATTCTTTTACCAATATTCAACTTCATTTATTCTTGCCGGTTATCAATTATCCACTTTTCATTTAACCGCGGTTCCTTTATTCATTTATTTCTTAGATTCGCTATAATGTTATTTGACTGTACCCATTATTTTCGCTTAAATTATTGCAAAGTTTGTAAGTTTTGAAAGATTCGGAATTTGTAGTTTGTCATTACTTGACATGTGTTTTAACATGATATCTTTCGGATAATATTCAACGCATGCGCGAATATAAAGTACAGGTAGTGTTATTGTTTGGAGCAACTTAGATTCTGGCTGATAAACTTGTTCTCAATTCCTCAAATTTGTTGCTGCGTTGCTATTTCTACTAACGCTACACTGTTTATTTCCAAGGGCCTTGAATACGAATTATCTAATTTTTCCCCTACAATGATCATAGCTAAATAGTTTTTATTTTCTTAGCTGATAGCGCAACTGTATTTATCTAAATGATGCTGTGCTCATTTGGGCTTCATCTTTAAATCAATTCTGATTCTGATCTTAGATTATTATTCGTTGTGGAATTCCGATCAATTTAATACCTGATGTCTTTAGTTATATAATTTATTTTATAATCTATTTAGCCTTTGAGTTATGAACATTTCCTTCTGTTCAGACTACAATTCATTTTTAACTTTATTTCATGTTACCTTTGTTCAATTTCTATTTTAATTTATTTCTTTCTTATTTTTATCTGATTACCCGTTTTTACCCTCCTTTCCTCTTATATTCTACTGAGAGAAATTCATTCCACTTCGTGATTTCTCTTCTTACTATCAAAGTGTTCCTTATTCCTGAAGGATTTAGTTTCTCCCGAAGTTTCATTATTCACAATTTGTTCACTTTTCACACTAACATTTTGCATATCCGTATCCTTGTTATTGTCTATTCATCATTGAGGATCATTTATCGTAATTACCAAATAACTGTTTGCCTTAGTTGAGTTATAAAATGTTGAAAAGTCAAAATAATTCCCTTCGATGGAGAGTCTGAATGATTGTTATTTCCCTTCGATGAATCATAACAGTATGCCATGTCGAATCATGCAAAATTTGCAAAAATTTTCGATCTCAAAAGATATTTGAACAGTAATTCACATTAACTAAGTGCGCGATTCCTTAAGCTTATTGAACTAAGCATTAACTGTCTATATATCGCGTTAATTTCAATCAAAATTGTCTCCAACAGCGATTAAAACTTGAAAAATCAAAATTGATATGTAAAATTATGTCAGAGATAGGGATGAACTTTTCATTTTATGGAAATCCATTTTAATGAAATAAAATGAAACAATTTCCACAAGAGATTTCATTTTTCAATAAACACGACCAGTTTCGACTTTCACATCATTATCAAGTGAATATAGAAACAACAGGTATATTCATATTTACATAAAGTTCACAGATTCAGTAATAGAGAGGGATTAAGGTCCAATTGGTTATCAACGTACTGATTCTCCAAACTTTCCAACAGATTCATTGACTTCCCTTTATTGCAACTATAAAGGATTTTGAGATTATAAATTGTTAGTTTATGATTTGGAATATTAATATGTTCCAAGAATGATGATTTACTATCGAAGGAAATACGTTCTTTGAAATGTGATTCGAAATTTCCCCCCGTCTGCCCATAATATTCAATCCTGCAGATAACGGATTTTGTATTTGTATGTTTTTTGTTTTGGCAATAAATCATAATTTGCTCAGATGCAATCCGCTAGAAGAAAAAAAGTTATGTTAAATTTTGAGAAATAGTTCGCCAACATAACTAAAACATATATATTTCTTTATGGTCTTTCTGTTATGGAATTTTATAACTACAAATTTGTTTTTGTTCTTTATGATTAATGATTTGACTAATAAAGTATGTAGGAATGTTGTTATTTAAACCTATGCTTAATTGTACTGATTTCTGTCTTAAAATCTTTCTCTGAAAGAAGGAAAAAAAGAAATATAAGCGGATAATTTATGACTAATATGACTGAAAGATTCCGTAGGAACGGTTGCAACAGTGGAGGTGTTTTTTCTATAAATATTGTTCAAAAGTTTATTATTTTGTTTAGAAATTTTCAAATTCAGAATGTTCATGGAACTGATGTTCTCTATTTCAGCAGTGAATTTTATATTGTAATGGCAGTTATTTAGGATGTATAAAGACTAATCTATCTATCTATTGGATCCTTCGAAACTTTCTAAAATATCGTCAACATAACAATACCAGAAAAGGATATGTTTTTGTGTTAAAGAATTGTTCATGATCATTATGAAAAATTGTTCAACACCTTAACACTAAACAAATCCTTTTCTGGAACCGGTATTATATTCCATAACAGGAACACCAAACAAGAAATATTTATATCATAAAATAATAATAGATAATGTTAAAATCCTGCATACTTGCAATAAAGTCAATCAATGTATTGGAAATTTTGGAGATTAACAAACTGTTTCTAAGTTTTTTTCAATACTTTATTTGAGGCCATATAAACTTTTTTATGAATATTGTTTAGAGATTCCTGTATATGTACTATCGCAATCTAATCAATTCAATTTATATACCATGTGGGGTTGTTTATCTTTAGGTATTGAAGGTTTTCGAATCAAAAATATTCACCATCGCAGTTAGTATGTTTATGCGCAATACTTATGTCATACTTTTCTAAGCATACAACTGCATAAGACTGATATTCCCATTGTAAGCAATAATGGTAAGCCTACATAAAATTTGACAAAATTTTTATCCAAATCTGTAAATGATATAATAGGAAAAAATGAGTATCATGTAATTTTAATGAGTTTACAAAACCCTACTCATGCATCATTAATTGATTTCCTTGGATGTTGTTCCCTTATTTACAAATGTGCCAATCGAATTAGGTTGATTCAAGTTGCATCTAAAAACATTGAACAGAGATCAAAGACCACATATATCTGAATCAGTCTGAATTCATAAATGCAGTAATGTTCATTTAAGAATGCACTTATTTTCAAGACGGTGAACAATATGAGGGACAAATCTTCGACACAGCAATCTTTGACAGGATTCGATTTTGGGTAGTCCTAATCTTAATCTAATCTGTATCACTAATATCGAATTAATGGTTACCCTCTTGTTACCCCAAATTGGGCAGTTTCCTGTCAAAATCGATGAATCAACCATAGAATTTCTTGTCCTGGAATCTTGGATACGAGGGCAAGGTGAAAAGTGTCTGAAAAATATAACAGATGGTACCACAATCGGAAATCTCATGTGAAATTCGTTATTAACCATCTTTAGATAGAACGCATTAAAATTTTCAAACTGATATGTCATCCAGTTCTGTTTTGACACCCATCGAAAGCAAACACCCTTGAAGATTTTCGTAAACATGGAAAAAAAGAATTACGCATCTTGATTGAATATTATTTCTTGCGTGGAAGAACCATTACGCGAACCAAAGCATCGCTTGTTAAATATTTCGGGGACCCTTCACCATCGATTCAAACGAATCACAAGTGGCTTACTGATTTTCGTTGTGATAGTAGAACCACAAAGGACGCCGAACGTTTTGGTCGTCCAATTGAAGTTACAAAATCAGAAATCGTCAATAAAATCAATGGTATGATATTGGACGATTGGCGAGTTACAGTGCATGAGATTACTGATGCTATGAGCATTTGGCAAATGAAACAGAGCTCTTTCACTAGGATAACGCACCGGCGCACAGGTCCACCGTCGCAGTAGTAAAATTGCATGAATCGTGCTACGAATTGGTTCGTCATAAACCATTTTCTCTAGATATAGCCCCCTGCAATTTTTTTTCCATTTCCAAACTTGAAGAGAAGGTTCGGCGGAAAAAGATATGGCTCAAACGGTGAGGTTGTCGCTAAAACAAATGCCTATTTTGGAGGATTGCCGAAATCCTATTATTTGGAAGGAATCGGAAAATTAGAAAAGCATTGTATCGGGCTACAAGATGATTATGTTGAGAAATAAAATAAGTGTCGACCAAACAAATCATTTCTTGTTTCATTTTTCCAGTGACCGTTCAGCCTGCCTCATATAAGTAGCTAGTACAATAACTGCTAAGACAGGAACTGCTTCCCTTAATAATATTCCATAGTAGGTGTAGTTCTGCGTCTATTGATGGAGATATGCAGG
The DNA here is from genome assembly GCA_958510875.1 of Endomychus coccineus. NCBI lineage: Eukaryota > Metazoa > Arthropoda > Insecta > Coleoptera > Endomychidae > Endomychus > Endomychus coccineus. Next base: position 218,905,531 of record OY294067.1, read on the forward strand.
TTTTGAAAAAAAATCTTTGCCGTCATTCGCTTGGCTACAAGTTACATGAAATCTTGATATTATTAGCCTACACATCGAATTTTCTTCTGAAAATTGCTTGAGTAACTTTCTGAACTAAAGCTACTATGAAAATAGCATCCAAGAATCGAGCGTATGATCATCATTATAATACGCAGCATTTTCCATTCAACATAGTAAAGCAGATGATGGTAATTTTCGTTAAAGTTGGAAACGGTAGATTTATGACAATATTTTGGATGCATAGGTCCCTATGGAAGGAGCTCAAATGCAAATTTTCAGATTCAAAAACAAGTCTTTCTATCTATTATTCGAGTGAACATCCGGAGAGACTGTAAGCAATCAATTATTGATAAAATGGTGTGCTGATGGCCATGTCGTCGTATTTTCTTCGATCGGAATTTGTAATACGAGAAATATTTTTGATTGAAGATTGGATGAGTGAGCTTTCAGCATATAGTGTGGTTTATACTAGCATCCTTTCCATGTACATTAAGTGTTTCCAGTATTGAATTTAAATCAGTATATTCTACCCTTTTCTGTAATTGAAAATATTGTTTTTGTTCTCCGTTTCTTTTCAATGCATGTTCTACGTCTTGCTTAATATACTTCCACGAACGTACAACAGAAATTAATTAATGCCAGGCATAATTCAAAACCATTAATATAAACGGTGCTATTTGTTTACCCTATACGCGGCGGAAAAATGATTTTCGTTAGCGTTAATTTAATATACCCCCAGACTAACTATGATTGATTACAATGTTATTTGTAGACTCCAGCGTAATTATTAATTGCTAAGATTAATCAGTGTTATAAATAACACCGAAGCACAGGTGTTATCACTGTCGGTGCAGTGATGTGATTCATATTCTAACGCATAAACGTAGAAATGTTATCGCACTAATCGAGTCTAGGGATTAATATAATCCAAATGGAAAATGGTGGCTGGATGTTAGCTTAATTTGACTAGTTTCACTTTAGAAGTTTGACGATCAATCTATTCTATAGTGAGTGTTATCTCAATATGAGGAACAACATAAATTCAAAGTTGCAGCAAAAATTCTCTTTTATTATATGTAAATTCTAGGGAAATAGGTAACACTGACAAATATGCTTATTTTTTTCGTCTTTACGTACGTTTCAGTCTCACGACTATCATAACAAGACGTATTATGTCTGAAACGGGATTGCATAAAACTAATTGTATCAGCTCAAAGCGTCCTTATCGCACCAATTTCAATCAAAAATGCTCACTCGTCGAAACGAACAGAAACACGGATAATCGAAATTGAAACAAATTAATGATTTGAATATATGGATATGTATCAAGAATCCACTGCTCAGCAATTTTCTTATGATATACGAATTCATGTCAAACAAAGTCTGTATATGACTGAAACCAAAAAATATAACGCTGAGGTATCCATTTTAGAACCAGATATTAACGATTCATGAGGTGATTAAAAAAGGTTGTCAGACCTCATTAGAAATATTGCTGTTTGAGCATTCTAAAATATGGTTTTAACATTATGAAGATGTATGTAGGAATTTGAAAGGGCTTCAATTAATTAAATTGGTATAAATATGATTTAATGAACCCAGAAAGATGTTATATAATAATTGGTTAACTTAATTAAGATATTAACATTTTTGTGATCGAATTGATGATTGTAGTGAGAGCAGTGTTCAGCAAGGGCGGTGGAATCATTGTTTAGAGATTCCTGTATAAGTCCCATCGCAATCTAAATTTAATTTGTATACTGCGTGGGTTTGTTTATCTTTAATGTATTAAAGGTTTCAGATTTGAAAAATAATTACCAACACAATAAGTAGGTTTATGAGCTACATTTATATAATTTTTTTTTCATTACTTTATTTTCTCCGGAATGTATGTTATAAAATTATCTGTATTACCGTTTATGTTATTCATATAAGACGTTCCATTATAGATTTTTTTTATCCTTTATTTAATTATTGGATTGAAAACTGTTTTTGTGTAGCCATTCATTTCCAGTGTATTACGAAGAATTATTAAATTTTTGGAACGGTCCTCTGAGTGAGACAATTTATATATTTATACACGAATCTCTAAACAATATTAACAGAAAATAATGTATTGCCAGAATTATAGTACTAGAAACAAAAACTTAGAAAATTTTATCGCCCTTGCTAAACATTTAAATGTTAAAATTATATTTCAGGTAGAATGCTCAAATAGCAATATCTCTAACAAGGTTTGGCAACCTTCTTCTATTACCTCATAAGTCTTTAACATTTGGTTCGAAAGTGGATACTTGAGCGTTATATTTTTTGAAAATTGTCAGGCAGTAAGTTCTTGATACATATTCATATACTTGAAACATTAATGTGTTACAGTTTCGATTCATTTCGGCGACGTGGACGTCCTTCACTTTGTGCTGATACAATTAGTTTTAGGAAATCAGGCTCAAGACATTGATACGTTCTCTGATGATGATCGTGAGACCAAACAGTACGTAAAGATGAAAATAGTGAACATATGTGTTAGTGTAACTTATTTCCAGAGAATTTATATCTAATTTATACCTGGGTCAAGAATCATTAGCAAACATTTTCATTTCATGGTAGTAGCAGTTTTAGATGATATTTATTAAGAGAGTAGTACAGTTGGTTCGAACAGATGCGATGACCGTGGAACTCTGGGATTCTTACAAATTAATTATATATATATTCTCGGGAAATAGGTCACATCAACACTTATGTTTTATATTTTAGTCTTTACGTACGTTTCGGTCTCACGACAATTATCAGAAGACTTATTACTTCAATAACCTGACTACTTAGAACTAATTGTATTAACACACAGCTTCCTTATCGCACCAATATCGTTTAAAGAGCCAACGTCGCCGAAACGAACAGAAACATGAAATCGAAATTATAACACAATAATCTTATAGTATAATATATCAAGAATCCACTATTTAGTAGAAATATTAAAAAATACGAACACCTTTCATTTTCATTTCTCGATATATCATACTATAACATTGTTGTGTTATAATTTCGATTTCATGTTTCTGTTCGTTTCGGCGACGTTGGCATTTTAAACGAAATTGGTACGATAAGGACTCTTTGTGTTAATACAATTAGTTCTAAGTAATCAGGTTATTGAAGTGATAAGTCTTCTGATGATGGTCGGGAGACAGAAACGTACGTAAAGACTAAAATATAAAACATAAGTGCTAATGTGACCTATTTCCCGAGAATTTATATACATATAATTCATACCTGGGTCAAGAGTCATTATTATAACTTGCAAATTGATAAATAGATTTAATTAAATACGTGGAGCGGCTGTCTGTCATTTGAGTTGATATTGGAAACCAATTCTCCTGATGTGTTCCGATTAGATTAACTACAAGCACGCCATTTTAAATTCAATCAAATGGAACTTGAATCGTAGTTGTGGTGATCAATGAAGTGTATAAGTTATATGCTTGTTATATCTGTTCAAATTTGAATATAATTGGTAGTGAGGAATAACAATGTTTGCTACTTATTCAAATTGTTGATATATTTCTTTTCACTTCAAGATGGCCTGATCAATTACGATATGCCTCAGGGATATCAACGTGGATCTGATATGGACTTGAGAGATGAAACTTACGACGGACGTGAAGAAGGTGAACATCTCTCCCTAGGGCTGGGTCAGCTGGTTGACGGTCAGTTAGGGCAGGACAATTTCCGACTTGACCTCGCGGGTCACGGCAAAGGTAACTCAATACAATATTTGATTCTACTGACTTGGCGACATTTACATTTATATTACCGTGCCTGCCTGTGGCATTTGAGACAATATGTTGTTTGGGACCCATTCTATTCAACTTTATGTTTGAATTTAGTCTCAAACTTTGTACTATGTGTCTTTTATTCGAACTGAAGAAATTTCAGAAAGGTACAATCTCATGAAATAATGAACGTAGTGTTCCTCATCAATAAAGATCCCTTTCAGAGTGCTCACTGTGTCTGAAACCTCTTCACTGGAGAGGTTGAAAGTGAAACACGATCTCACACACTCTGATCAAATAGTCAGGTAATGGATTTTAATAGTGAATACGTATTTTTCCACATTTTTCTACAGTTAGTTTTCACTGAAATGAATGAAGCATTTCCTCAGATGCCGTTAGTTGCATGTGATCATTATACCAACTTTTCACAAAAAGCTAATTTACAGCTATTGGTAAAGCGAAATTACGTCCTGCATTTTTCCCGCAATATTATTTTTATTTTCTACAAAACTGAATTGGTTAAGTTGGGTTTTCATTCGAAATGCATTGAGAGCATTAGGTTAGATTTGATCAGACTCAATGACGAAGAAAATGATCTTCGATGACAAATTCATATAGTTTAGTGAGAATAGGCTATTTATTTTTAACCCTTCAGACGGACAAATTCGTAAATTCGTACTCTAATGAAAAAGGTAATTTAAGCATGAAAAATACGTGGATCGCTTCGCCTTTCATTTTACGGAGTCTGAAGGAGCTTCCTTTCCACAAATAGCTAGACATTTTATTGAAATAACTATACAATGGTTGTATCGTAGGTTTTCTATACATTTTGAAACTAATGATATTATTGAGATGCGTGAGGGTAAGATCTGAGAAATTCATTTTGTTATCTTTCTCAGCTTCTGAAGTGAACTTTATGTTAGGATGGATGTTATCAATAAAGGATACGGAAACATTCAGCTGTCATGATGTACCTTTGAGGGAGGATAAAACCTCATCTACATATCTAAACCAACAATGAATATGTTTTTTAGCTAGAGGGGAACTCATTATAGTTTCTGCAATATAAGACATGAATATATCTACCAAAAGAGGACTTAATGAGGATCCCATAGCAAATCCATTATTTTGTGTGAAAGACTCGTTATTAAATTAACAATGATTTTGTCTAATGCAAAGATGAAAAAATTGTTCTATCTCGGATTTTAATATCGCTTTGAAATTTGGACAGATTCATCTTTCTCTAACTATATTTTAGAAACAGTTTTCTGAATTTAGATGAGGGTAAAATGTTACATAACAGGTGGAGGTTCCAAATTAAACACCCTTGAATCAATAGAAATTTCCAAATGTAAATTTTATTGAAATAACTATACAATTGGAGAATAAAAAAATACAAAGCAGTACGAAAGTGTCCAAGTTACAGCACCTTAGAAAGCATACAAGAAAACTAATTTTTGTTGAAAAGATTCCAGTTTTCTCAATAGTGGTGGTTAAAATCACACATTGGATCACTATTGATACGATAATTTTAAATTCACGAAAAACACATACATTTTCGTCTCGGTGAATTAATTTTCACCAAATTTGACCCAGTAACATCTCTTTGTAAGTTGTCCTTCCTAAATTTGGAAAAAATGAAATCATGCAAGCAACGTTATTTTTTCGATAGGAACTTATTTTCAACTTCTTAGTTAACGAAATAAAACTCCAGACAGTATTGGACAAAAAAAAATTGTGAACGGTAAGGGTGGGTTGAAGTGGATTTTTGATTGTATGGTGATTATAGATACAAATGTACCACCTCTTTCAGAGGGTTTAGCTCAAAAAAATATGATGAATTCCGAAAGAATATATTTCTACAATATAGGTAATTTTTCATCAAGAACTCATAAATTGATAGAGTACAAATATTAATTGAGGGGCTTAAGCCCCAGAGATGTTTGAAGTGAATAGTTCTTTGAATCTTTGGTGATTAAGACCCCCAAAATTCCGGAAAAACTAATAACTCGTGCAGCCGAATACAAATCACAAGTATATTTTTGGCTCTCTGATCATTCTGTATACCTGTTGCGTATACGGTTAAGGTTGATCTAGGTGGAATAGTGACAATACGTCTATCATCTACACTCAAATAGTGTAAATCACCATGTACCAGGATCTATATGGAAGCGATTTTTTTTTGCGTATAGGAGGGGAAATATTGCATAGACGCCTAGGGTGCCCGCGCCCCTGGGTGTCCCGGATTCTTACGGACTAAAACCCCTCCCACGTAAGGTTGATTATCCTTCCTCCAGAGACTGCCGTCATTAGTGCCCTATTATGCCCTCACATATTCGTATCTTCTCATCAGTTCAGTAGGTACATACTATCAATTTCAGTATCCAGAATTCCTCTGGTGTAGTTTTATCGTCTCCAAGGTATGTCCAACGATCAACCGCGTCAAGGTTAGAGAAAGATGAATCTGCTTTATTAAGTTCAAAAGATCGAAAATGTTCCTTATATCAAATTACGATATTACTACTACTAATGAAGTAGAAGTAATCACACTCTGAACAAGTTAATTTATATACTCAATGCTTATTGAACTTTCTTGTTTTATCTTCAGATTTGAACGAAAATAGGACAATTTATTTTGAGGTTTGAAGCTTATTAATAAAATGTCTGCAATACTTTCACTTACGGTAACAAAATATGTGAGAGATAAGTATTGTGACGAAGAATCGGAATTTTTTGTGAAAGGATAGATACTTGAGTGAGTTAATTTCGGCTTTTTTCTGTCTATTAATTTGGATGTATTTTGAGGTTGAAAATCATTGTTAATGGCTATAGCCTTGATTTTATTCAATTCTTGATTCAGTTTTTCAGGAGAAAGAGGGAGTGAAAAGGCTCTATGTATCATAGACTTGTGAGATGATAATTTGAGACTACGGGGACTAAAAGATGAATTGACAATGGTTGTATCGTAGGTTTTCTATACATTTTGAAACTAATGATATTATTGAGATGCGTGAGGGTAAGATCTGAGAAATTCATTTTGTTATCTTTCTCAGCTTCTGAAGTGAACTTTATGTTAGGATGGATGTTATCAATAAAGGATACGGAAACATTCAGCTGTCATGATGTACCTTTGAGGGAGGATAAAACCTCATCTACATATCTAAACCAACAATGAATATGTTTTTTAGCTAGAGGGGAACTCATTATAGTTTCTGCAATATAAGACATGAATATATCTACCAAAAGAGGACTTAATGAGGATCCCATAGCAAATCCATTATTTTGTGTGAAAGACTCGTTATTAAATTAACAATGATTTTGTCTAATGCAAAGATGAAAAAATTGTTCTATCTCGGATTTTAATATCGCTTTGAAATTTGGACAGATTCATCTTTCTCTAACTATATTTTAGAAACAGTTTTCTGAATTTAGATGAGGGTAAAATGTTACATAACAGGTGGAGGTTCCAAATTAAACACCCTTGAATCAATAGAAATTTCCAAATGTATTGAAAATAATAAGAATACATTTTTTTTAAACCATCAATTAGATGTGTACCTACTAGAGCATTCTGTTTGATGTCTTGATAACGTAGAATTTCTGATAATCCTCTTGTGCCTTCCCAGTATACCTGCGATTGAAAATTTCCTAATCACAATATCAACTCCACCTCATTCTCCAATTCCGATAATTATACTATTCGAACAATGTATTCCTTCAACCGGAATCTGTGTCTAATAATGTACCATAAATAGTCAAGATTATCCATATTAATATTCATTATTCATTATAGTCGAAACTATAGTCCCGATTTGTTTCTATAATATATGTGATAAAAACAAAGTTCTATTTTATTATATTAATGTGATAAATTATCACAAAGTAATGCCATTGCATCACTGGATTTTTATTCATTATATCAGTAATTGATGTTATAGATACATATTACTTTAGAAGGGAAAAATATGTATTGGTCTAGAATTTTTCTCGTGAGGTAGCCCTTAAGGAACTAAGGGGGTTGAAGAATACCTAAATCATATTTATTTTATTTCAGTAGTAATACAGTTATGAAACAACTGAACATTTAATGTGTTGCTAGAATAGATAGAATTCTATCTCAAAATTATTTTCAACGTTGAGACGTTGTTGAGTTAAATGTGAGACATTAGTAATCTTATAATTTTCTGAATAATTATTAAAGGTGCTAATTTTGTGTAATGTGTAGGTTACGAGTGGGTAGGATGGCGGAATGACACACCTGGATGGGCTGGTCACCCCTTAGAAATAATGTTCGAGTTCGACAAAGTACGAAACTTCTCCGCAGCTCATTTGCATACTAACAATCTCTTTACGAAAGACGTGCAGGTAAATTATGTTCAATTATACTGTAGCTTTACAAAAGAATTACACGAAGCACTTACGTTTTTGTTTCTTTTCAGTTGAGGCTTAGTTTAATTCAATATGTAAAATAACATGAGGTCTGTAATTTGTATAATAAGCAGTGAACTTATTTTCTAACTCAAATTACTCCACATTAACATTGGAATAATTATGGTTTTGTCAGAACACGCAGAATAATTGTTTATGCTAAGGTGAGATACATGAAAACGTTGTAGGTGATTATCTGATTTTGTTCAAGTTTACATTATACGTAATTATCTACTACTAAACTGTGCTATTTGTGATACTACAGTCATGCATAGGAACAGGTTAGAATCAGTGATATTTACCATTTTTCACTTTTTATCATTTTTCATACTTCACCATTTTAGAAACAGAAACAAACCAAATTAATATGCATCAACCTATAACGGTTACAGTCGCAATGCTACTTGTGCTGTATCTATGAAGAAATGCAATTATATTCTTCATTAAAATGACTACTCTTATATACAATATTTGGCGGGCTCGTTTCATGGACTCCTGACGAAATTATTACAGAGCATTATTCAGGAAATAATTCAGCTACAATATTCCCGTCTATTATCAATTGTATCAAATATAAAAAATGTTTTTAGCATATTAGAACTCTCACATCATGTTATAACATATATTGGTATAACGTTAGGTTATATTAATAATGATTCTTGACCCAGGTATATGAATTATATATAAATTCTCGGGAAATTCTTGTAAACTGGAAGTGAACAAAAAAATAAATTCCCTAGATCTGAGTATTAGGCATGATGCAGATGAAAAAATGAGAACTTCGTGGTTTACTAAAGAAATTTGGTCTCAACGTTATCTTCACTTCAATTCCGTTACACCAACAAGTTATAAGAAAAGTGTTATAAGCAGCAATACAGATCGCGCGGTTAAATTGTCTCACCCAGAACCGTCTCAAATATTCAAAACAGTTTCGTAATACACTGGAAATGAAAGGGTATCCAAAACCATTCTTCAATCCCATCATTTAAAAAGAATAAATAAAATATATAATGGAATGTCATATATAAATAACATAAACGGTGATACAGATAATTTTATCACATTATCATACACTCCGGAGACCTCAAAGAAAATTAAGAAATGCTTAAAAAAGTATGATGTAGTTGTTGCGAATAAATCTGCTAACTGTGTTGAGGATTTTTTTTCAAATCTAAAACCTTCAATTCCTGAAGATAAACAAGCCCTCACAGTATACAAATTAAATTGCTTAGATTGCGATGGGACTTGTACATGTATTTCAGAACAATATTTACAAAAAAGAATATATGATCATAAGTATAGTACAAGAGACAAAAAACTCCACCGCACATGCTGAACACTGTTCTGATTATAACGATGAATTCGTTTACAAAAACATTAATATTTCAACTAAGGAAACCAATTATCATGAAAAATCTATCCTAGAGATGATTCACATAAGACGTGACTTCATCTCTATGAATCTTGGAACAGACATTGAGTTATCAAGTCAGATTTATACTGATCTAATTAATTACAACCCTTGTAATTCCTTCATGTTTCTTTTCAATGTTAAAAGTATATTTCAGGTAGAATGCTCAAACAGCAATATTTTTAATAAGGTCTGACAACCTTTTTCTATAACCTCATAAATCTTCAACATCCGATTCCAATGTGGATACTTGAGCGTTATATTTTTTGGTTTCAGTCGTATACAGACTTTGTTTGCCATGAGTTCGTATATTAGGAAAATTGATAAGCAGTGGATTCTTGATATATATTCAGATACATTCATGCTATTTCTAAATCATTTCCAATATATTTTCTGTTCCTACAATCATATCTTATACATTATTTACCACAGGAGTGTCCAAAAGCTATTCTGCTAACAAACATGTGGGAAGTCACTAGATCAACTAATCACAGTTCATTAATTTTTGTAAATCCAAAGTAAAAAGAAAAATTGTGGTGTTGGCCCATAGGCTCCAGCCTAGATAGGCTATGCATATGTGAGACCCTGATTGGTTAAGAACAGATTTAACACAATTCTACTAATTTTTTTGTGAAAGAGTGCCTGGCAACCATACAAAACATGAGGAGGAACTTATATTTTGTATTGTTGCTAGGCAGTTTGCTCCATCAAGTCTAACCAAGAAGCTATCATGCAGTGATGTCACATTCCTTACCATGTATTCCGTGCCTGTAAAGACTCATATTTCAGCCGCACCTGTCCTTGCCACCCAAATTTTCGTTATACACATAAATGTTTTGTATTGTTGCCACGCTATTTGATCCATCAAATTTAACCAAGAAGCTATCGGGCAGAATTATCACATTCCTCACCATGTATTCCGTGTCTATTTTGGCTGCACCTATGCTGGCCACCCAAATTTTCGTTATACACATAAATGTTTTGTATTGTTGCCAGGCAGTTGGCTCCATCAAATCTAACCAAGGAGCTATCAGGCAGAAATATCACATTCCTTACTATGTACTCTGTGTATTTCCGCAATTGAATGGTTTTTACAGCAAATAAAGATTAGCTGTCCCTCTTATTATTTGTTAGAATATCCTCCAGAAACTTACCATCGAGAATGATTATATCAATGTCAATGTTTGTGCTGTGTCAAATACTCCATTGTTCAACCTACTGAATGATACGGTTCATTGAATATCTTACTTTCTAGTTGATTAATTGCTTCACTTGTCTCAAGGAAACCATCCTGCATATTAGTTTTTCAATTAGCACTCACTGCCAGCATCAAAATAAAAAAATAAAAATTGAGAGATAACGAAACTAGGAAGAACTACCTTAACTAGAGTGATTAGATAACCAATCTATTATACACATAAAATGAGAACACAAGTTTCAGACATTCCATGAACGACCACTCAACAGCTGTTAATTAATTCCAGCTGGTTCTGGATATTTTCCCATCACAAGCCTAATACCTCTATTTCTCATTGATGCCTACATTGTATCGGGAAGTCATCGGCCTACAACTGGTGTTCTTCATAGTGACTTCCCCAGTATTGCCTGCACTAGGCCGTACCTTTCGCCCAAGTTTAATTTTCGCTGGGGATTTATTCTGATAAATTTTGAATTCAAATATCCTTGTATGGGGTCAATCTCCAGATATAACTATAACTTTTGAAGATCCAATGTACCATCAGAATAATTTTTAATGTAGCTTACAGGAATTCGTGCAAACAAATGCTTATTGCTGAAAATCACTTACAGTATATTCAATATATATCCACAAGACAGCGTTGTTTGTATATAATAATAAATTTTTATTCAAACCAAACAAAAAAACACATTCATACTCAGCAAGGAACGGAAATAAAATACGCATAAATGAATATATTTCATCAAAATACAAAGAATCAACTTTATGTGGTACTAGTCATGTATATAATGAATTGCCAAACGAACTAACAACAACAATTACAATCATGAAGAAGAGATTACGTCATTATCTAATAGTGAAATGTAATTATTCATTTGTTGAATCTTACAATTCTTGAGATTATGTATAATATTAAATGTTTGAGATCACAATGTCTTTCACAATTAATTTTAAGCGAATCATATTTTTAATTGCTATTTACTGTATGTCCTAACTGAATCATATTCTTATGTTGATTTACAATTATTGTATATGAAGTATCCCAATAGGAATGAACCAAATTTAGTTTGGATTGTTTCTAAAGTAGATCATTCCAATCCTTGACCTGCTTATTATCATTATTAAGTATCAGCACAGGTTTCTTTCGTGTTCTCATGCGACCCGTGTTAAATTCTACTTAATTGAACTTTAATACGAGAACTAAATAATATACACTTACTAAGATCCGTATCGCCCCATATCAGGTATTCTCGCATGCAAGAGCTTTCTTCGGAATAAACAGCGATAACTTCAACGGGGAAGCGGTTCACTTTTCCTACATGCCGGACCTGGTTCTTGAACACGCCCGCAACGTAACCATCAAGCTACACCAACGTATCGGACGATCCCTCAAACTTCAACTCTACTTTGCCTCACGGTGGATCTTGCTCAGTGAAATTTCCTTCGACTCTGGTAAGCGTCTTTAATCTTTCAGCCATTCATAATCGCCCCCCGAGTGACTTATTGTTTCACTACGAGAGCCATTTTGCGAACGATAAAATGCTAACATTAATCTCTATCAAATAAATCAAAATGTCTCACGCAAAATGAACTACATAGTATCGACCAAGTGCCTTGTACACGACCAAGTTCATTATACCGCAAAATTCAAACCAATTAATATCCCGGTTCTGAAGGTTGTTATATCGCGATAAATTCTTGAAAGCCACTCATTACATTCTTGTAATATCATGCTGATGCTCTTTGCTTCTTTCTGTAAGTGATACGTCAATGTTCAGAGACTGAGTTATGAACTTAGGTTGCAGGTGCAAATGTTTCAATTATCTACATAATCTCTTAGAGTTCATCAAGTATTCTCTAATTATACAGCGAAATAATTTCATCCGAAGATAGGAGACATTTCCACTCTGCAGCTTTTTTATGATACTACACCACAATGAGTACATAGCTTGATGCTTTTTTAGGATCCCATATTATGCTTTACTGATTTATTTATTCATTGCTTTTTTCGGTTCATGAGATCCTTGGTAATATATTACACACTATATTGAATCAGCAAACCGTTCTCTTCAACTGGAGCTTACATTGCTCACATAGTACATTGTAAATCTTCATTTCATTCAAAGTATCATTATTGGTATAAAACTTACCGTTTTAGATTTATTCAACTGTTCGAAAAATACCCCCATCGCAGTTCTGTGAATATAGCCAGGTAGAATATGAATCATAATATGTGGCAGTTCGTGTTTCCACGAATCGTCCATTTCCACTTGTTTTCGAATGTGTATGTGAATATTGTAACCTAAATTGGATAATTTTCAAACAAAGAAGTACGTAACTTTTTCAATTAAATGGAATGACACATATTAATTCGGGTCATAATGAACTGAACAGTATTTAATTTATTTTGCTCATTATAATATTACAGTCTATGAAATATTTAGGAAGACTCAGTAAATTTATAAAATTTGATAAGTTAGAATACGATTTGCTAAAAAAATCACTGTTTGGTCGGAATTTCGATATACATTATTGTTAATATAATGGGCAGCAAAAATTAAAGAAAGTCTGAATTTCCTGCATGCGGACAAGGTCAAATGAACTATCAACCTGATATCCTCAAAAATATAGAGAAATTTACCAAACTAACCAGTGATAACGTTGGCATGTGTACATGGGCAAGGAAAATCAATCTAATACAAAAGCAAAGTTTCAAATAACCTACTGACCTATAGCTTTTCCCAAACATATAAAAATGTAATAGACTAACCAGTGATAACGTTCCGCTCGTAATTTCCTGTATATGTGTGGAGGTCTCACAGAGAAAGTGATTTTATTTATACTCATTCATTAAACTTCTTTTTTCATTTTTTCTGTGATTGTATCATCTATGATATTGATTTTGTGATGTTGTGAAGTGTTCATTCTAATTAGCCATGGAAACTGTTTCCACCACAACTTGTTTATAATAGCAACGACTATTAAATTAATTATACTTATATACATGAACACATGTTCTTCTTAATTTTATAACTCTTTTAAATGATACTCAATAATATAAACCAAATTTTAATTCCAAAAAATTATATTTTGGTATCTGTGAAGGTCTTACAAAGTATGTGATTCCATTTATACGCATTCAAAAGACTGCTTTTATTATTTAGTCTGTGATTGTTTTATCTATGATATTGATTTTGTGATGTTGTGCTGTGATTTTTGTGGAATATTAATTTTAGTTAGCCATGCAAACTATTCACATTACAACTTGTTTATATTAACAACGACTATCAAAATAATTATATTTATATAGACCAACACATTTTCTCCTTAATTTAATAACTCTTTTAAATAAAACTCTATATTATAAATCAAATTTTAATTTCGATGAATTATATCTTGGTATCTGTGGAGGTCTCACAGAGTATGTGATTTCCTTTATACCCATTCATAAAACTGCTTTTCATATTTAATCTGTGATTGTTTCATCCATGATATTGATTTTGTGATGTAAGATATCAATTTTTATTAGCCATGCAAACTGCTTACTTCACAACTTGCTTATAATAACAACGACTATTAAATTGACTATACTGATACAAAATTCTCGGGAAATGGGTCACATTAACACATATATTTTCACCTTCGTCTTTACGTACGTTTAGGTCTCACGACCATCATCAGAAGACTTATTAATACAATAACCTGATTACTTAGAAATACTGTAATAACACAAAGCGTGTCGTGAGACCGAAACGTACGTAAAGACGAGGGTAAAAATATATGTGTTAATGTGACCTATTTCCCGAGAATTTTGTATTAATTCATACGTGGGTCAAGAATCTTTATTATATTGACTATACTTATATACATGAATACGTGTTTCCTTAATTTTACATTTCTTTTAAATAAAACTCAATTTTATAAATCAAATTTTAATATCAATAAATTATATTTTGGTATCTGTGGAGGCCTCACAGAGTATATGATTCTGTTTATACGCATTCATAAAACTTGTTTTAATAATTAAACTGTGATTGTCTTATCTGTGATATTGATTTTGTGATGTTTTAAAATATCAATTTCAGTTAGCCATGTGAATTGTTTACATCACAACTTGTTAATAATAACAACGAACAAATAATTATAGTTATATACACGAACACATGTCCTCCCCAATTTTATACCACTCTGAAATAAGACTCAATATAATAAATCAGATTTTAATATCTGGAGAAATTAAAAGCGACATAAATTTACGGGGATTATCGTAGAGTGCAAATGTGAGGAATACAGATACTATAGAAACGAGAATAACATACAAGAAGAAAAAACCGACACCTTATAAACAACTTAATTAGTATTCATTCTATTCATTATTCTTATATTGTTTAATATAATTAAAGTAACAAATTCGTTTATATTAGAAGATTTGAAGAAAACAATAATTATGTAGTTCATTTTATCGGAAACAATATCAATAAATTCTTTATATGTACAAGGGCAAGGAAAATCGATCAATTACAAAAACAAACTTCCTCGTAATCTTCGAATTTGGTATTTCCAAAAATATAGAAAAATTTTACAAACTAGCCTGTGATACGTTGCCGCTTGGAGTTTCTTGCTTGTGTACAAGGACCAGGAAAATCAATCTAATTCAAAAACAAACTCTCAAGCAAGCATCTAATCTATAGTATTCCCAAAAATTCATAATAATTTAATTACCTAAAATGCGATAACTTGTCCGCTTGGAATTTCCTGCACGTGTACAAGGGCAAGGAAAATCAATCAATTACAAAAACAAATTATCCATCCAACATTAACCTAGTATTCCCAAATATTTAACTGATTGTTTCCTATCTTGCTTACTGTTCATTTACACCGATCATAATTATCATACCATTTGGAATAAAATACTGGGAAAGAGTACTGTTCATAAAATTAGAATACTGATCGTTTAATTTGTACTTTTGTACCGTGATAATTCCCGCCGATGATGGGGAAATTAAACTCAAAAACAAATGAATAACTCCAAAATGGTACGTTTAATATCGATGTATAATATCACGGATCGATCTAGAATCAAATGAGTAATCCAAAAATACCCAAACATATAGGATGTTCTATTTAGAATTACGAAATTTCATAACGTCCAGGTGGAATGGAACACTATCCTGTATGAACGATAGTATCTTACTACTAATGATTCGATACAACGTTGTTTTATGGAAGGAATTGCAGTATTGGTGTATATTGCATTTTCTAATTCGACGAGGTAACTCGAAGTACAATTATTGAGATTAATAAACGTTAAAACTGAGCTTCGAACTCATATCTTCCGGATTTGTAGTCCAGCACTTCAAACAATCACACCTCTTGGTTTTACTTCCTTGAGCCCTATGAACATCGTTAAAAAAATGCATTTTATACTGAACCTCACCATAGGGAAGTGCAGAGTGATAATTTGAAAGAAAATACAAGTAAAAACATGAAAAGCATGGAATAGATCTGCCCTGAAGAGAGTCTGCATGCACGAATTGCTAGTTAGTAAGAATTAGAGATGAATTGCAATTCAGGGATCTGTTGATATTCACCAACTGTTGATCCATAAAAGTAACTCCCCGACTCATATGTAGTCCAATATCAAAAAGCAACTTCTATTTTGTACCTCTTACTCGAAACATTTATTTTGAGATTTGAGACAGTAATAGAGTATGATTATGGCATTTCCATTCAGAACAAACAGTTTCGCCTATCTCTAGTAAGAATACTGCTCTGTGTCGTTAGTTGAGAGGTACTGAGCCCTATGAAATCACGCCTATTTTTTTTCTAGTTGTGGATACCTATATGCTATTTTCATTCGCGTCGATTTTTATAGCACTATTAAGTGGAAATACATCGGGCTGTTTGAATAAATCTGTATACTTTCTTGTATAGTCTCCTCCAATTGAATCAAACCTACTGGATGGAAGTCGTTCCTTATAATTGCATCTTCTATAAAACATTCAGTACTTAATTAAGCAATTTCAAAATCGCACAACATTGTGTTTCTGCTTTTATGACGTAATGCTAATGATTATAAGGAATTATGACTAGACAGTATTTCTAAATATCATTGCATACTATTTATTTCAATAAAATGTTATGTTATAAACAATTTATCACTGTGCTATGTTTCGATCCTCTTGTCATTCTTAGTATTGAGAATTATCGTAATATTATGGAAACTATCAACTCCAGATTAGACAGTCTATTCAGAAATACAATGATCACAGTTTACAACGAATGTTTTCAAAATGTTCCAGCTTATAGTGGAAATACTTCGTCAGTCAATAGTCTCTGGAGATATTGCCCTACAAAAATTAAAAAAAATGTCACTTTGAACTGTGCTGAGGTTCCGATCAAATTTGGTTCTAATACTCCTAAATTGGATACCTATTATTTGACACTGAAACATCAATGTCAAAATGGCGGGTAGAAACAGAGGGATTCTCTGCTCCCGTTCTATTTTTACCTCACTCGGTACTTCTGGATAATTGCCAGTTCATTTTTTATTTATCGTTCAATTTAGTGAACTGTGATTCATAGATCACTATCTCCCCTTTCCCAAGTGCAAGGACATACGGAGACGTCAATTTATAATCTATGTCATTACAATAAAAGTTCATTCGAATTAACAATAATGTGTTTGAAAGTCAATGTTTATGCATACCAGTGAGGGTATTTCTTGGAAGTCAAACGTGATTTCTCGTTCATAGTACCCCGATATCTCTTCTGCAACATCGTAAAGACAGAGTTATTCTAAAACTGAGGTGTAACGGTGCTCAAAACCTCTCTCGATATTCAAGCAATAGGCCACCAAAGTTGTCAGAAATTACTTTTCTGTTTCGACTCAGAAAATAATTTTTTGCGCTACCGTGGGAATATATAAATTGTAGAGCGGAAAAGATACAATGAAACATATAAGCGCTTTTTTACTTACGATGCACTATTACGATATATAACGCTTTCATTTTCTAATAAATTCTATCTTTGAAATACCCATCGAATGTGATGTCGTAGCTACACCACCTAGGCCCTTCATTCCATTTCTAAGTCAAATTAAATTCGTAGCACTACTCGCAAAGGATGAGATTTTGCGGAAAACTGCAGATATTTTCAAGAAGCCCCGCATTCATCAACAAAGCGTTGAAGCTGCAGGGTAAGTCATTTTCGCGGTATTGTACTATGATGCCACTTGCACACACACACGCTGCCTCCACTCTGTTCCAAACAATCACAATCTGCGACCGAAACTAAAGTTAATCTGTCTTCATCACCACCTTCACTGATGCGGCGAATCTCCATAGCCGAAGAGTGCAGGCTTGGTTGGGCAATACTTTGAATCCTTTCAATTAAGGTTAGGAAAAGATGTGCTAGAACTTTAACCAGAGACAAGAACAAGGAAACCAGCGCCTGAAAAAGTCAAGTTGCTAATCAGAAAAGCCTGTATTGTGTGCTCAGTCGCTTGCAAGTACTGTGGAGGGTAAACCTGCAGCAACGTGCCTTCATTCGACATTGAGATTGACCTCATAAAATTTACAAAGGCTATCTAGATCAATCAGCGAAGCGGATGGCAATCTGTAAGACATTGAAGAAAAGTCGACGGCGGGGACATCATCGTGCTTCATTGGAAAAGCACAGCCACTGCAGAGGCGCCAATGATGAAACATAAATTAGGAGAAAAAGCTAGAAAATTATAAGAAACGAATCGTTTTATACTTGACTACAAACTTTTTTAATCAAAGTGAAATATCAGAAGTCAAATATATTTTACAGGTACAAACATTTTTTTTCAACAATATTTAATTGAAAGTTAATTTTCAAATCGGTCAGCAACAAAACCTTGTATAAGGTGATAGATAACACAGGCATTCTAAACTATTCAAGGAAATGTAGACGAGAAATCGCCAAAATCTCTAAAAAAAATTCGAGTCAACGGAATTTAATGAATGAGGCGTCAATCGACGTGGAATTATGTCTGAAAAAAAGTCTACTAGTAAGCGATTGTGAGTGTGGCTTACTTGCATTGCTGCATGTAGAAGATGCATTTTCCGAAAGGTATTTCTCCAATTAGTGAAAACTAGAACAATAATCAGTAAGATCAGCCCAATTTTCCTTCTCGGGGGTTTTTGGGGTCGCTGAACACAAATTCGATGTCCAAAAAATGCTACAGGGCAACTGATGCGAGTGATACCCGGGTCGTCTACCTCTTCTAAGAGGATTAATTTTAAAAATTCTCACGCTAGTTTTGGGTATGAAAATTATGAAATACGTTGCAGTGTAGTCCCAGTGATACTCACTACGTACCCTCACCATAGTCCCGATACTACACATTGGAAAAAATGCGCGCGCAGCCTTAATAATACGGTTTATTCACAGACCTAGTGAATAATAAGGTACAGTATCCATGGATTTTATATCATCAGAAAATAATTTCAAAAATTAATTAGTAATAATCAACTCTTTTTACTAAGTAGTAGATTAGAAAAATTGCACTAATTTGGAAGCTTTTCTGCTGTTATTTTTATAATCACTTAATCCCTTAATTCTTAATGCGACTTAATTCATAATTCAGCAATAATTATAGGCTATAGACATCGAATTCATGTTGAGCGACCTGAAAGACCCACAAGTAACGTGTTGGATATGTATAGATGAACTGTAGGTTAATCTGTTTTTATTGAATATTACAATACAGTAATGATAATAATACGTGAACTTCTAATGAACTCTTAACTCATCGACAGTTGTTATGACAGTAGTTTTGTTGATTTCCAAAAACAAAAACCAATTCTTCTTGATGCAAGTGATGCTATTTTTAACGCCTGCCATTTCGTCGCGTGATGGAACGTCCTATATTTCAATGCTGTCCTCAACATGCCCCCGGCGTTGGAAGCTTTGGCTTTCAACATCATTCTTTGGTATTTGGCATATTCTTGAGAAAACTCTCTTGATTAAACCTTTTGATATAATAACAGTTTCAACTCTACCAATTCTGTCGGTTCCCACTATAATTTCATGAATTCGCCCAAGGTGCCAGTTCAATGGAGGTACATTGTCTTCTTTCAACAGCACCAGGTCTTCTGCTTCTGAATTTCCTGTCGGTTCTAACCATTTTTTTCCATGTTGAAGTTCTGCAAGATAGTCACGGCTCCAGCTTTCCCAGAAATGTTATCGTAATTTTTCAAAATACTGATAATACGACAATCTCGAATCAGGTAAGTATGTCCCGTCAGGCTCTAGTAATGCAGTTAACGGGTTTTCGATGATAAAGTGTGCTGGGGTAATTGGTGTAAGGTCTTGCGGATCGGAGGATAATGGAAATAAGGGACGCAAATTAAGAATTTCTTCTATCAGAACAAGAACAGTGACGAAGGACTCACATGTCAAATGAGCGTTCCCTCAGGTTCGATTTGAATTAAATTTAACCGCCTTCACCCCTGCATCTCATAAACCCCCAAAATTTGGAGCGTATGTCGGAATGAAATGCCAAGTAATTCCTTCAGTATTTAAAAAATTGTTAATATATTTATTTTCATCAGAAATATAGTTTGAAGTTTTTTCCATTATCTGAGTGAATAAGGCCAGGTTTCCCTCTCCTACCAATAATTCTTTTTCAGCGCAGATAAAAATGCCTCGGTAGACAGATCACACAGTAAATCCAGGTGTAAAGCTTTACTGGCGAAACAAAAAAAAACACTAATGTAGCTTTTAATCAGTTTCCCTACTCGAACCTTCTTATCTCTTATCATTATTGGACCCGCGTAGTCTGAACCTGTTATTCGAAATATTGAACCGAATTGAAACCGATGCTCAGGTAAATCTCCCATTGTCGGAACAACACCTTTTGTTTTGAATCTATAACATTTTACACAGTAGATTTTGCGAGATTTCTCCCCGAGACAGGCCAAAACTTTTCTCGAATAGTACTGAGTAATAATTATTGAGGACCCCATGCATGAGTCGTGGTGTTGATGTTCGAATATGAGTTTTGATAAATGATGATTTGACGAAATAAGATATGGATGTTCCTTATTATAATCGAATTGTGAATTCGACAATCGCCCCCCTACTCTGAGTAATCCTTCCGTATCCATAAAAGGATTTAAGCTTAGAATCTCACTCCTTTTATTGATTGGTTTCTCATTTAACAATATCAAATATTCACTTGGGAATGATTCGATTTGAACCATTTTTTTTAGTAATCTTAGAGCATTATCCATTTCACTTAAAGTGAGTTCACCAATAATTCTCTTGTGGTTCATATTGGAGGTGCTATTGAATTTGAATCTTAGAATATATGCCTTGACTCGATTAAGTCTTGTTAGTTTCGAAAACCGTGAGAAAGGGAAACTTACTGATAATTGATCGTTAATCTTAGTGTCAGGCAAATTTTCTGGATTGTATTTTGACATAGGCCAAGAAGTGTCACCAGAAGATAACCAATCTGGTCCATGAAACCATAATTTCGATGTCATCAATAAACCTGGACACACGCCTCGAGTAAGCAAATCCGCTGGATTTGAGTTTGTTTCAACATGAAACCATTCGTATGAACTTGTAAGTTCCTGAATTTCTGACACTCTATGGCTTACAAATGTTTTAAGTGTACTAGGATGTCTTTTGAGGTACCCCAAAACAATAGTTGAATCTGTCCATAAAATAATTCTATTAAATTTTAACCGTAAAGAATTAATTGTTTTGTGTACTAATCGTGAAAGAACAAGCGCTCCACACAATTCTAACCTAGGAATTGTTTGAACTTTCAATGGTTACGCCTTTGGCCACAATAAGTTAGTAAATATTTGTTCGTTTTCGTCAATTGATCGAACATATAAACAACCCTCATATGCTTCTTCAGAACTGTCACAAAACCCATGTAATTCTAAGGATTGATAATTATCGCATATGACACGTCTGTTGATATTTAATTCATTTAATTTCGGCAATTCAGTGATAAATTTCACCCCTTCTGTTTTTATATGAGATGTTAAAGTATCATCCCAGTTTGATCTTTTAATCCATATCATTTGCATTATCATTTTTGCAATAATCGTGCTTGCACTCAACAGACCTAACGGGTCGAATAATTCTGCTATTGTCGACAAAACTTGTCTTTTTGATATTATATATTTATGTTTATAACAATAAAGAATCTGAAAGTGAACACCACGTTAATCCGAAATGTTTTGTTTGTTTGACTTTCTGAAAATTCTGGTTTACTAGCATCACTTTCAAAATCTGCTAATACATTAGTGAAAGTATTTTTATTATTCGACTTCCATTTTCTTGATTCGAAACCCCTGATTTCAGTTACTTCTGAGCAAATACATTGAACATCTTCTAAGGAATCTGCTCCTGTCAAAAGATCATCAACGTAGAAATCCCTTTGAATTATTTCGGATATATTTTGCATTTTGCATTCTATTCTCAATTGAACTATACATCAAGTGGCCAAATAAGAAGCAGAAGCAGTCCCATTTGTTACCGTACTCAATTTATATGCTTTAATCAACTCATCTGAATGTTTCCTCCATAAAATCTTTTGCAAATTACGATTTTCTGGATCAACAATTAATTGCCTATACATCTTGGCTACATCGGCACAGACTGCAGATTTATGTTGTCGAAACCGCAATATTATCATTAGAAGATCATCTTGTACAACTGGTCCGACCATTTGAATATCATTGGATGAAATTCCGGTGGTTGTTTGTGCAGCTGCATTAGAATCAACTCTTAATTTTGTTGTGTAACTTTCTACCCGTGAAACACTGTGATGAGGCATGAAATATGAGATTGTATTATTTAGTTCCTTTGTGTCACATACTGACATATTGTCATATGATTCAACTGTTCATATTCGGTCATGAATGTTACATATAAATCTTACAGAATAGAATTTCTTTGGAGCCTTCGTTCTGGAGATAGAAATTTACTGTTCGTCATTTCAAACGAATCACCTAAAATATCTGTACTCTTTAATAGGAATAGAAACTGAAAATTGACAATTTTCTAATTTTCTGGTTGTATGTTTAAAATGATATTTTCTTCAACAGACATAATCCATTTAATGTTCACCTCTTTCAATTCCCAGAAACGTACCAATTGGTCTTGTAATTCAGTATTATGACTATAATTGCGATGTGTTTGTTGTGATGTCAAATTTCGAATAGGACCTGAAGTTAACCATCCCAATTTTGATTCTTGTAAAATCAGCTATTAGATCCCAATTTGAATTGTCCTGAAGGAATGATTTCCCAAAAAACATTAGCTTCCAACAACATGTAAATTTTTGAGGTTTGTTAAATTGTGGATCAACTAAACTTACATTCTTTGGAATATTTAACTCAGCAACATTTAATTTCGTATTTGGCAATATAGTGGTAATTTCTAATAAAACTAAACATTTGACTGTGATACAAACAATTGAATGAATAGTTACATCACATACTTTATAGCAATTCGGAATAGTATTGTTTAAGCATGATATTTTAACTGAAACATTCCTCATTTCAATTTCAATTTGTTACATACATTTTCTGAAATAAAACTGGACTGAGAACCTGAATCAAGTAGTAGTCTGACTTTGTAAGAACAATCATTGCTGTCAAAAATCCGAACGACGGCTGTCGATAACAGAACATGTTCAATGATATTTAAAGAAGATAAACTAACTTTGGTATTAGTCTGATCATTCGTATTTTCTTCTACATGTAACAAGCTATCGTGTCTTTTGTTACATTTTGTACATGAGCCAAGCTTACAATTTTTCACATTATGCCCGATTCGTAAGCAATTGAAACAACGTTGGTTTACTTTGTTTTTCATATTTTTACTCAAACCCATTTCTTTGAATTTATTGCATGAACAGCTTTTGTGTTCGCCTTTGCAAATCACACAAATTACCTTTTCCGGTTTGGTTGTTAGAAACCCTCTTGTTTTGTATTGACCATCATGTTTTTAAAGTTTTTTTCCTACTTTAGGAGCTGTCGTTTCTAGCACATTTGTCCTGTCCCCCAAGAAATCATAAAAATTATCTAAATTTGGGTCATCTATTCTCGACACATGCACTCCCCATTTTCAATCAGAATCAGAATCTAATTTTAATTCTATCATGTAGATTATCAAAGGATCCCAATGCTCAGTTTCTTACTTCAATGACTTCAATGATTTTAAGTGCATTGAAACCATGTCTATGAAGTCTCGAAATTTATACACAGATTCTTTATAAATTGGTTGAATATTAAACAGCGTCTTTGAATGATTTTCGATCAATAATTTATCATTGCTGGAACTTTTGTTCAGTATTTCCCATTCAACTGAATAATTTGCTTCTGAAAATTCAATGAATTTTATTACCTGAACAGCTGTTCCTTTCAACGCTGCTCTTAAATAATGAAATTTTTGAATTTCGTTGATTTGCGGGTTAGTATGAATCAAACTTACATATGTGTTTGTCGATTCCTACCAGTTTTCAAATTCACCCTCAAAACTTGGTAATACAATAGTGGGCAGTTTCACCGAATGTGTGGGTAAATATTGAACACGCAAACCCAAATTTGGAACCCACCCTGATTCACTACAAGCGACTGATTCGCATCTATTGATTGCTGTCAATTCTTTGATTAACGCCTTGGCGGTTGCCTAATTTTCATAAAATTGAATTTCAAACTGTTCACGTTCGTTGAATTCCACCTCTACATCTAATGAGCTTCTACTGCCATTTGAATCTCATCAAATTATCCCAGAATTGAATCAAATCTTTCAACTCTTTGTTCTAGTCGAATGATATTTTTTGTATCTTCGGACGGTTCAAACTTTGTTAAATACCTACTTATGAAAGTAAGTTACTTTGTATTTTATTGAACCTCGTTTTTTAATCAGCGCATTTGACTCATCCATTGCCATAACTTGCTCAGACAAATGACAAATATAAATTTGCTTATTAAAAACAGGTAAAGAAGAGATGAAACTCAACTACTGAATGCTAACCGACCTTGTTTGCTGATACCCTCCTGATAATTTTTCACCTTGGCTTGTGACCACTGCTAATGCTCCCCTTTTTGTTGCTTCAATTCAATCACAATATTCCTACATTCGCTCGTAATACCATGCTGATATTTCTACATCCGGCTCGAAGGACCATGTTGGATATGTATAGATGAACTGTAGGTTAATATGTTTTTATTGGATATTACAATACGGTAATGGTAATACTACGTGAGCTTCTAATAAACTCTTAAGTTATTGATAGTTGTTAAGACAGTAGTTTTGTTGATTCTCAAAACGAAAATCAACTTTCGCTTGATGCAAATGACGCTATTTTCAACGCCTGCCATTCCGTCGGGTGATGGAGCGTCCTATATTTCAATGCTGTCCTCGACATAACGAAATCAGCAGCAATCCGTGCTTTTTAATATTAATCCTCGGGGAAGAGGTAGACGACCCGTGTGTTAGGCGTACCAGGTGCACTGTAGCATTTTTTGAACATCGAATTTGTTTTCAGCGACCACAAAAACCCCCGACAAGAGAAATTCGAAGCAATTTGTGCATTTTTAATATTAATTCTCGAAGAAGTCGATTCTAAATAATACACTCTCCATTCTGATGTCTGTGAATTCTCATTGCCTTGCATTGAGTGGTTATTTCCAGAGTAGTAGATATATAAAAGAAAGGCGCTATATCGCCGCCGTAACATTACATCGTAGGAATAAAGTGCATAGGTTTTTCGGCTCTACAACTTTCTTAGTTACACTATAGTGCAAAAAAAAATTTCACTTGTTGAAAAAGGAAGGCGTAATTTTCGGCAACTTTGGCGCCCTCTGCTTTTCGTACTTATGGTCGTAGTCTCCTCTACAATTTCTGTCAACTGAATTTTCTTCACGACTTACCGTTCTCGCGGAAAATTAAATTGAAAAACATTTTGATATTCCAAAAAATGCCCAAGGGTAAGGGATTACAAATTTCTGGATTCAATTTCTTCCATTTCCTTGGATCTACTTCTTTTATATCTAACTGCATCTCTAATGGAACTTAAAACTAGAGCACAACCTAGGATGATGAGGCAAGCATTATAATATCATAACTGATCACAATAGAAGTTATTTCAGTTCTAAATTTGATTGTTTCCTTACTGATGAATCAGGTACATTCATAATCAATGAATTCCACCTTGTATATATAGAATGCTTCCGAAGGTTCTGATATCTTCAATCCGCACAGCTCCGAATCTTATCTTCGAATCAAATGTTAACCACCCGAGATTCTTCTGAAAATCTTCTACTGCTATGGGTATGACGGTATATTGTCATCAACCGACTACTTTCTTGTATCCTTAACAGATGTGCGTGTTTACAATTGATTATGCTGATCAATTCCATTCTGTTCGACTGTCTACGTTCTATTTGAGGGAAAAATTATTCAGGAATCTTCAGTTTCCCAAAAAAGTGGAATATTCGAAGACTCACAATTTCTATATCCGTGGCGAACAGAGTTTATTGAGTCGTTTTTACCGAATATAACATTCAATGTGGGATTTGTTGATACATGGAAGTATGTAATTAATATGTGTCAAAAAATAAGTTACTCCTACACATCAGTACATCAAACAGACGTTTCAAGTTCATTTCTTCTCATTTTGAAAGATGTTTTTGATCAACTTCAAATTCTACCTTCGAGTCAAACATTCAAAGGTATAACTCCGTTTTGCTCTTGTCCGGACATTCCTGATCAATTGTTAACATTATTCCGGAAGGGAATAGAAAATCACTATATTCTCATCAATATCAATATTTTCTTGATTCATCTCAATAATGTTACAGATACTGCTCATACGACACAAACAACTGAATCTACAAATGTCACATAAAAGCTTATGAATGGAATTGAGTTGTCATCGGTTGCGGAGTATTATGAAAAATTTTTCATTTGATCCACTAAAGGTGGTGTGAGTCAGTAGCCGAAATACTTATTTTGATTTCTGAAAATTGGTTCAACGAATTGTCTTAGTATTTATTACAAGCCTTTAATTATAAGTATCAAACACTCCATCCACATTCCAAGACAAGCAAACACGCGGAAATACAACAATCCATGTAAATGAGAGAGTATATTTTGAACATTTGAGAATTTCTATGATAATTTCAAATAACGTTAGAAAATGACCTCCATACATCAAAGAAACGTTCTTGAGAAATGAATATTTAATACCTACTATACTTTCTGTCAAGGGTGATAGCTTCACGATAATTTAGAATTCATCTAATTTGTACATCATATTACGCATCGAGATCCGTTCTCAAACAGTTTTTCTCGAAGACTTAGCCATAAGTAGAGACTAAGTAACAGCTCTTTGTCTGCTGATGTTTCATAGAATTGAAGGTAATTTTCCAGCTTAAAATTCTGCTGCTTCATCAGATTATAATTTCAGAAATATTAACTGATGGTTGATAAATTCCTTTCAGTGGTGGTAACAGGCAATTTCACCGAAGCGGAAGAGGACGCGACGACTTCAGATAGCGGCAAGGAATATCCGTTACAAAGGGACGAAGTTAAAAGTACCTCAAGGAAAGTAAATCGCAATTTCAGCGAACTCACTACAAAAAGCGGAACTAATGAAGAACCCAAACACTACATTGGTTTCGTTATTGGGATACTGACTGTAGTTATATTGATCCTGGTTGCGGCAATTGTGTTCATTGTGTTCCGGAATCACAAACTCAAGACCGCTGCCAGTCTCTCTGTACTTCCCGATGCCGACAAACGATTGGAAAATGAAAAGGTAAGACCAGCCTATGTCTACGATTCCTTCCCTATAAATTGAGTGGTGTATTCGTATGTCCCTTCTGTTTGTGTTCATCCCGTTATTTCTGAGGTCTCATTCATATAGGTAGGCATTATTCTGATATGGCTATATATTTTCTTTCAAAATAACTGCAGAATTGACATTCCAGTAACTAATGTATTGTTAAGAAAACTCTAATGAGTTTATTAATTAATGATGATAATGTTTGAATTCCAATTTTACTTTAATTTTATTCTACCGGCTAGCTTTTTATTTTGATTTGAATGTTTCTTTTGAATTTATATTTTATATGTTTGATTTGTTTTGATTGATTTGAATGAATTTGATATTTTTATATTATATGGAATTAAACACAATATTTTGTTTGAATGTTAAAAGTTTATATATTTTAATATTAATTACTCTATGTTATTATCTCAGGTTACAGATTTTACGATTTATATTTTATGTTCTAAAATTCCTATGTTCAACCTCAAAACTACTTTATATTAATTCTTGCTTACAAACGACAATCTTACACTCAGATATACAAATAACGATACAATGAGGATATTATAAACAAACTTACTTTTAATTATATCCAATAATATGATAGAAAATGTTGGCAATGTTCTGATGATTTTATATCTTCTTGGTTATTTAAATTGTTCACTTTCAAAAACAATACTCTACTATGACATACACATATACACAGGTAAACTACGTTGAAACTTCTTTATAAATCCAGGAACTGTTGATAATAAATTGAGTACTTGTTTTATTCTTTTAAGGTATGAAACTTCTCCAATAATATACTGGAATGCTATCGAAGACTGGATGTTCTACGATGCTACTTATTAACTGTGGTTATTATAACCTTAAACTTTGTTCGAATACTCAGGAACACTACTTGATTCGTAGGAATAATTTACTTGCTTCGGTTACTTTAACTTGTCGAAGCTACAGAGACTACTTGAGTTCTCCGATGTTACCAAAAACTAAGGTTATGGAAATATACTTGAGCTGCAGAAGATGCTTTGGATCTCAGATGTAAATGCAAACTGTCTGGTTTCCATTTCAGATTTCCTTTTTATAGGGCTTCCAAAAAGGCGCCAGTTGATGTCATTTCTAACCAATGAGGTGCTTTCTTTCCTTATCTAGAAAGCTTTGGTCATTGTTGTAACTGACATAACATTTTAATTGTTGACCAATTTGAAGTATCTAATTGTCTCGACCAATCAGAATAGAGTATTCTTGAAATTTGGAATTATTGAAGATTTTCAAATTATTTAAAGTGATGATGCATTATGCGTTTTGAATTAATATTGCCTACATTTTTCCACATATTTTGGAATAAGATAACCTATGATTAGGTTCATATTAACTTGATTATTCCAATATTTATGTCAATTTTGACATTTGTCAATTCTTAAATCTAATACATAATATAAAATATAAATAAAAATTACATAACATTGTAGAACTCAAATTTCCTAGTTCTATCTCAACATATTTTAATAGTTTGTGCTATCTCCTGATAGTCTTTGATTCATTTCAATTATGATTTCCTTTTTCGGAGCACTGTACGCTTATCCACTTTCACTGTTTCTTCTTTTACACTTCTTATTCTATATCACATTCTGGTTTAATTTTGTTATTCATTGTTCAATACTTCATTCTACCCATAATTTAATTTTTAATTCCATATCATATATTTTATTAATCTTTTCTAATTTAAATGTTTCGATAAGTTCAAATTTTATCATTCTATGTTATGTAGGAAATGAAATCATAACAGTATATATATTGTTAAGAATACTTTAATGAGTTTATTTTGCCTCACGTTGTGGTGACAATTATTGTTATTAAACTCTTTACTGAGTTTTTATTCTTAATGATTATTTTTAATTTAAATTTTCAATTTCCGGCTAGCTTTCTTATTTTGATTTGTTTTGATATGAATTAATATTGCATTTATATTTATTATATTTGATTGGTTTTGATTCATTTAAATGATACTGATCTTTCTATTCTATATGGAATTAAACACAATATTTTGTTGGAATGTTCAAAGTTTCTATATTTAAATATCTATGACTCTCTGTATCTCATGTTACAAATTTACGATTTTAATTTTATGTTCTAATATGTCTATGTTTTAACCTAAAACTATTCAATATTAATACTTATTTACAAAGTTACAAAACGACAATCTTTCATTCAGATTTACAAATAACAATACAATGATGATATTATAAACAAACTTACTTTTAGTTTATATCCAATTATATGATTGAAAATGTGGGCAATGTTCAATTGATTTTGTTTTCTTGATGATTTGATAATTCACTTTGAAACACTATGCTCTGCTTTGAGAAACTATACACAAGGTAAACTACGTTGTTATTCCTTCATAAATTCAGGATGTTGATAAAATTGTTAACTTGTCTTGTTCTTTAAGATACAAAACTTCTTCAATGATATACTGGAACTTTATCGAAGAATGGATGTTCTACGATGCCATTTATTAAATTTGGTTATTATAACCTTAAAACTTTGTTCGAATACTCAGGAACACTACTTAATTCGTAAGAATAGTTCACTTGCTTCGGTTACTTTAACTTGTCGAAGCTATGGAGATAACTTGGGTTCTCCGATGTTATCCAAAAAACTAAGGTTATGGAATTATATTTGAGTTGCAGGAGATGCTTCACTCCACAGATGTAATTGCGAACTGACTTGGCTTCTATTTCAGATTTCCTTTTATAGAGCTTCAAGAAGGATGCCAAGTGATGTCAATTTTAACCAATAAGGTGCTTTCTTCCCTCATCAAGGATGCTTTGATCATTGTTGAAAACTGACATAACTTTCTCATTGTTGACTGTTTGAATTTTATAAATCGTCTCGACCAATCAGAATAGATTATTCTATAAATTTTGAATTATTGAAGATTTTCAACTTATTTAAAGTGATGATGATTCCTGCTTTTTAAATTAATATTGCCTACATTTTTCCATATATTTTGGTATAAGATAACCTATGATTAGGTTCATATTATCTTGATTATTCCAATATTTATAGTAATTTTGACAGTTGTCATTCTTAAAATCTAATACATAATATAAAATATCGATAACATTTTTATAACATTATATAACTAAAATTTCCTAATTCTATCTTAAATCTATAACATATTTTAATAGTTTGTGTAATCTTATGATAGTTTTGGAATCATTTCAATTATGATTTCTTCTTTCGTATCACTGTACGTTTATCCACTTTCACTGTTTTCTTGTTTAAACTTCTTATTCTATTTACATTATGGTTTATTTTGTTCTACATTGTTTAATACCTTATACTATCTACAATTTAACTTTTAATAATGTTTTTAATCCCATATATTATATATTTTATTAATCTTTTCTAATATTTAATGTTCGATAAGTTCTAATTTTATCATTTTATGTTGTTTAGGAAATGAAATCATTACAATACATTTTTTTAGAAAGGTTTGTTAACTGGAATTCCGGTCTGTTAACAACTCTTTCTAAATTTCAAGAGATATAGAATTAAATTTTCTGAATTATGAAGATAATTAAGATAATTCAACATAGGATTATAAAGATGGATAAACATAAAAGATTGAACCATAGGCGGGATTCGAACCCACATTTCTGGATTTCTAGTCCAGGGTGCTTACCAATTACATACTTTGGTCCTGTTAGATTTTTAAATTTTTGTAAATATAAGCCTCTGAAAGGATAGTAGATCATTGATGAACGCAGTCTATCAAGATCTGCGCTGAGTTCTTACAGGTTGGAATGATCTTCAAGTTCGAACGCAGCGAAGACCGAATTACGCCCGAAACACCGATGATGAGAACCACTAATACGACCTTGTGGCCTGGGTATAGCGTGCGGAGCTCGACCAGGAGATCTTGATATTTTGTCCATTTTTCCTCTTCCTTCAAGACTATGCTCTTCTCTGCCGGAGCAGAGAATTCGATGACATACATGGTCCTGCTTAGTTTATCGGGGAGGACAACGTCGCTTGTATGGACCGGACGGTCGGAAACGGATTTCTTGTATATGTGCGTATATGTGAGCGTAACCTACTACGGAGACGATTCCCCATTCAAGTTGGTCGTATACATTCGAAATTTGGCAGATCACTTTGAAATATTGAAGAATACTGTTTTAGGAGCGATATCCTCATTTCGAGTGGGTTTCCTGATATTCATCTTCAGTTTTTCAGATGGAATTATAGTATTTTACTCAACAATAAGGACAACCTTGTTTATCTAGTTATGAATATGTATTACACGTATAATTCAAACAGCACAAAAACCCAAAATTCTTATTTCAGGATTCGCATTCAGATCCCTGAAGTAAAGTCACGTTTACTCTGTTAAAAAAATTCATATTTCATGTGACATTAGATGTCAACATGAAAGAAGGCTTACGCCTACGATTAGCGGTATCTAAATCATATCAAACATATTTTTTGTTCGTACAATCATTCAAATTTGACCCGCAGAAGTGTCCGAAAGCAATGTAGATCACAAAATAGAAGGATGTCACGTTATCAATTGATCACAGCTTCTTTATGTTATTCGTTCAATTCAAAGTTCATTTGTTGTCGGAAAGATAAACAATACAAATTTTCCATTGAGTCAACAACACTGTCATACTCTTTGGGTAACATGGAAAGGGAGACGATGAGAAACGAATCCATAGTTATCTATAAGCAAAAACTCACGTATAATTGAAATCAATCAATCAATCTCATCTTGATAAATATGTTGTAGAAATCAGCAAGGCAGATGGCGGGTGGATACATGTTTATATGTTAAAGTTATGGAGGAATGTGTTATTCAAACAAGTGAACATGTACAGATCTCTGCTTCAACCACTACATAGAATGATCTATCTCAGAGAAAACTCGATTTGAATTGAAAAAGTTAAGGTGACAATCCATATGATGAAAGTTTCCGAAGAAGTTCGTGATGCCAAACTGGGTGCTTTGGATATATACAATGCTACAGCTAGATGTTCCGCTTTATTTTTCAAAGAATGTCTGCCATATATGTGTTACATAGGCAACCAGATCTGCAGTTGATTTTTGGTGACAAAAGTCATATTGTTGGTCATTCACGATTTTGGAGCTCCCTGTATAATGGATGAGCTGATGTTGATTGCTCCCTCCCTTACCTAAGAGATTACATAATAGTACTGCAATTATTTCGAAGGATCTTCTTTACTTTGTGTGTCTCTGGTTGTCTACCACCTAGAAGGAAACAACAAGTAACGACCTGACATATGGTATACGAGAACGGTAAACTAACCGTCGCATTCTCTTTGTGTAACCTGTGATAAACGTAATATATTTCCGCCGTCCCAGAAGACAATAAGAACATTGTACTCACTAATGCGAACACTTACCAGGATGTTCTTTTTATTTGAAAGCTTTTTATAAACTCTTCATAATTTGTGTTACCTATATAAAGTTTATTATAATAGCTTAATAATTGTTTCAGTTGTCAATGGAAATCTGCGACAAAGCGTCCCTTTTTCCTGAATCTTTTCAACCAACCACATACATCAGACAGATGCAACTCAACCCTACGGATTTTACAGGTAATTGTTAGTAGCTATATTCATATTCCACCGGAAGTTTTGTTAATCTCAACCCTCTGGAGCTTTTATCCACTTGTCATCACAGGCTCATCTTCATGTTCGGCAAACATGTTTCGGACGTGACTGACTCAAATAAAAATATTTATATGCTTTTGAATTTACTTTCTAGGATTTATTTAAGCTCATGGTGGAATTATTCTTTTATATTATGATACAATAGTTCTCAAGTGAAATATTTAAAACATATGCTTCAATTATTACTTGTTTATTTTTATTTATCGTTCCATGAATTATCATCTACCTCATCAAATTTCCAGTCTGCACCCAGAATATTCAAAATTTCGAAATGTGTGAATTGGAAAATGAATACTTAATTCGTATGTGTTCAAATGTATAGAATTCAAATGATTTATTTAGTATGAAATCCTTAGCAGATTTCAGTAACCAGTACGAGAATATTCTGTGGAGAATTACAGTTTTCCTCCCAAATTGTATAAAGTTGTCCTATGTTGGAAATCTGTTCATATTAGTAAGAAGTGTGCTTCTGGTTCAACTCTTCAAAGTTTCAAAATTATTATTGATACGTTTGCCTTAAAAATCATAAAAGTTCCTAATTTCCGTATATCTGACAAATCATTCAATCTTAACACATTATGACGCATACATTCAACCTACAGAAGTGATACTAATAGTTTGAAATTTCAAGAATGACACCCCCGAAGCAGGGGCGTTTTAGTATATTGTGTCACAAGGACAGAAAAAGAGCATTAGCAACATGCTACTATGTGCTACTAGAGCGAGCGAAGCAAAGCGATAGAGGGATAGCTGAGGGTTGCTGTTGCGTTTTCTGAATATGTGCTTCGTATTATATAACAAATCCAGGGAGACGTTTGCTAGCTTCTTCTTGCAAGTTCGGTGGAGTATTAGTAAATTATTCTTCAATGTCTGAGTTACCACCACTCACTTTTAATTATTATTCACAGAATTACAATCATTCAGAACTTATTATTGTTAATTTGCAATTTTATCGTCTGTTTTTATTCCAAACTTCGATTTGAACTAACATGTGATTAAACCTTAATGTGAAATGTCAAACCACCGCGAATGACAATCAAAGGCGTCCATGTAGTGGAGTAAATCTGGCGAGAAAATAAGCAAGGTTGGCGAAAATTTTACGATGCTTAGCGACCCGGTGGAAAAGTTTTTTTAGGGTACCAACAACAACCTCCTGAAATTTTTATTTCTCAAAGTGGGTGCAAACCCTTTTTTTTTGGCCAAAAAGTTTTTTTTTACATTTTTAAGGGCAGTTTAGCAACAAAAAATTAATATCTCTGGTTGTATTGGAAATTAAGAAACCAAAGAACCAAAGTAGTACCCTTTCATTGTCAATGTCCAAGGAACTTCCAGTCCAAATTTCAAGTTGATCCGACCTCCCCCCTCCCCGTAATAGATGTATATATATATATATATATATATATATATGTTTCTTCTTAGGTTCTCGCGGACGTAATGTGTAGAACTGGATTCTCGGGTATTGATCCGCGTTGTGTGGTTTCGGTCCTCAAAAGGACCAATTTCACGACGTTTCGGCAAAGTCGCATTTGCCATCTTCAGGTGATTCGACCGTAGAGTCTGGATTTTCCAGACTCTACGGTCGAATCACCTGAAGATGGCAAATGCGACTTTGCCGAAACGTCGTGAAATTGGTCCTTTTGAGGACCGAAACCACACAACGCGGATCAATACCCGAGAATCCAGTTCTACATATATATATATATATATATATATATATATATATATATATATATATATATGTAGAAATGGATTCTCGGGTATTGATCCGCGTTGTGTGGTTTCGGTCCTCAAAAGGACCAATTTCATGACGTTTCGGCAAAGTCGCATTTGCCGAAACGTCGTGAAATTGGTCCTTTTGAGGACCGAAACCACACAACGCGGATCAATACCCGAGAATCCAGTTCTACACATTACGTCCGCGAGGACCTAAGAAGAAACATATATATATATGCATATATATGCAAGGAATCTTGCGTAACGGCTAACTCGGTTATTTTTCAACCGATTTGGCTGAAATTGGGAATGTAGATAGGTGTTTTGGTCTCAAAACTACCCTCTGAATTTCTAGTGAAAATATTGGAAAGTTTTCCAGAAATTCACTTTTAAGTAAATTTTTTAGTTATTTTTCAAATTAAGATATCTCATGTCATTTACAACCGATCTGGATCTGCTTTGCAGGAAAATCTAGGTATTTGCATATAGTTTTATGTCGTGGAACTTATTTTTTCTTTTCCGGCCTATATTGGCCATTTTATTTTCGGTATTAATATTCCCAAAACTTGTGTTTCTAAAAGTGCGAAATTTCGCAATTTTATAAGAATATTGTGAGGCTCAGAATTTGATAGCGCTTTAGGCTCCGGAATTTTGAAATAAGAAGGTTCAAATTGTATAAAAACACAATTGCATGAACGCTAGACGTCCTATGTAATTAGCTACGAAAGTAATCATTTTAACAATTCCCTCAAAAAGCTCGCTACTCGTCAGTTAGAGTTTATACATTTCACCTCGGTCTTGTTATGTTGGGACCGTTTCGTGTCCCGTGCGGGCGGCGCCAGTTGTGATGAAGTATTTTCGGTTGTGAGCCGCTAGCTTTCACCCGCTTCGGGTATATTTTAGTAGCTAGAAAATTCCCTTTCGTACGTCGCGCGTAGCTGAGACCTGAGAGTACCTGTTTCTGTTTTAATTGAAGTTTTCTATTTAATGGACATTTATCGAAAAAAAGAAGGGCCGTCGGGCACGGTCCGATACCTAATCTAACTACATGAAGCGAAAACGGCACGCGAAAAGTCGTCGTAAAGCCGTATTAGGTACAACCAGTTTGCACTTCTCTAACTCGCCAACTACGTGCTCCTCACGTGAACGTTATTCGATTTATCTCAAATTAACCAAAAAGGCCAATATAGGCAGCAAAGGAAATAATTGAAAAATGAGTTCCAGGACATAAAACTATATGCAAATACCTACATTTTCCCGCAAAGCAGATCCCGATCGGATCTAAATGACATGAGATATCTTAATTTGAGAAAAATTGACTTTAAGTTGTATTTCTGGAAAACTATCCGAAATAATTACTTGAAACTCAAATGGTAGTTTTGAAACCATAACACCTATCACGAGTCCAGATTTCAGCCAAATCGGTTGAAAAATGACCGAGTTAGCAGTTACGCAAGATTCCTTGCATATATCTCTTCTATTACGGGGAGGGGGAGGTCGGATCAACTTGAAACTTGTACTGGAAGTTCCTTGGACATTGACAATGAAAGGGTACTACTTTGCTTTCTTAATTTTTAATACGACCAGAGATATTAATTTTTTGTTGCTAAACTACCCTTAAAAAACATTTTTTGGCCAAAA
Organism: Endomychus coccineus; assembly: GCA_958510875.1. Classification (NCBI taxonomy): domain Eukaryota; kingdom Metazoa; phylum Arthropoda; class Insecta; order Coleoptera; family Endomychidae; genus Endomychus; species Endomychus coccineus. The sequence goes on from OY294067.1 coordinate 218,942,246, forward strand.
AAAAAGGGTTGCACCCGCTTTGGGAAATAAAAATTTCAGGAGGTTGTTGTTGGTACCCTAAAAAAACTTTTTTGCCGGGTCGCTATGCATCGTAAAATTTTCGTCAACCATTTGCCAGATTTACTCCACTAATGTTATGAATTCAGCGTTATGACTCACTTTCCTATCATGTGCTAGGCAAAAAAGTGTGTTTGTGATAGATCGTATTTACTTCATTGTTTGGTTACAATCGACTACTCAGCTGGTAATATGAAAGAAAAGTTTACATCAGGAAGTCTTACTTCATTGTTCACATAGTTCTTTAAGTGAATGATTTTGAGAGCTCAACTGACATCAACATGTTATCATAAGATATAGGGTATACAAAATGGAAATCTAAAACACATATGTTGCCAATTCAAATACATGTACAATGATGATGATACATACTATAATACCACGTCATTCCCCACTCTTAACTGATTCTAGTCATTTGCAATATATTAGTATTTCTCCTATGTCAGCTGACATCACATATTCAAACAGCAGAGATATCCTCGACCAAAAAGTTGATTAACAAAAGGGTGGTGAGGGGAGTAGACGATATTCGAATTAGTTAATTTCTGATGTGAAAATATTACCCGTTCAAATGTGCAATTGAATATTATAATTGCAATTTTTATTATCAATCCAAAGTTTAAACCGATTTCAGATGGAACTGTACGTCTCTTTCGACAACTTATGATAACTAAATACTACACTGGCAATTATGAACTTCGCTCACACTGAATGAATCTAAATAATGATATGGTACAAATTGAAGAAACTTAAAACGAACACTTTTTGATCATCGCAAATGGTCCAAAAAAATGGTAAAAATGGTCAAAAACGGTTTTTCGCGTCGGATTGAGTTAAAAAAAAGCTTCTAACAAGCCTATGCGCATATCTTGGATAGTAGACTTCCGCGGACAGCTAATCTTGAAAAATCTTGTCTTCCGGATGGATTCCGCGTCACAATAGCTCGACTTGATGCCGACGTTTCGCCAGTCCGGAAGACAAGATTTTTCAAGCCTATGCGCCTTAAAAAGACGGGAAAAATTAGCTGCAGATGAACCCGATTGGTCTATAGGTCACCCCGAAAATTGCAAAAAACCATCGATTTTGCTCGAAATTCAGAAAATTTATAACTCTCGTTCTTTTAAAGATTAAGAGCTGGAATTTTAATAGGTTGTAGCTTTTGTGGCCACACAAAATTTCAGCTCTTAATCTTCAAAAGAACAAGAGTTATGAATTTTGGAAATTTCGAGCAAAATCGATGAATTTTCGCTCATTTTTTCCTTCTTTTAAGCTTAATAAAATCTTTTTTTTTACTCAATCCGACGATGTCCGACACGAAAAACCGGTTTTGACCATTTTTACCATTTTTTTTGGACCATTTGCGATGATGAAAAAGTGTCCGATTTTAGTTCCTTCAATTCGTATCATAATTATATACTTAAGGCAATTTTTTTCTCCGAACTCAGAATTATGCCAAAATTACCGACATTTTTGGCTAATTCTATCACACTATACATGATATGACATAATATATTATTTACATGAAAAATTATTATTATTTTTGGATGCACCTAGATGCATTCTGTATTATTCAGTATCTTCAATGACACATTCCCAGATGTACATCCAGTTCGACGGCATGAATACCCACTTATTTGGACATCTCTAGAATATCCGAATCCTGATACTGAAAAAGAATGTCCTACTTTACCGTAGACCATATGAGTACGAGAAATTCCATGTCCTAGACTGAACTTAGCTGGTAAATCTGACATTAGTTGTCTTGAGAATATAATTCCACAATAGGTACATTTAAAAACGTGTCGAAAATAAGACATTCACTGATCGGTCTGGATGGCGCACACCAATGTGACATCCTACTTTGAATCTTCAATAATAATCTTCCATTTGTCCATTTGTTCATAATCTAGACTGAATAGATTATTCGAATAAATATTCGTCAACGGACATCCACTGGATATTTACCCAGTACCTACGCTTGTCGTAAGTTTTCTATAGGATATTTCTTGATCACTCAGTAGACTTCTCAATGAAATATCGCAAATTAATGTGTGACTTTTGATATCAATCGAAAATTCACTAGGAACATTTGGTAAAATGTTCAAAATAGGGACTAAAAATGAGCATTCATGGGTAATATAAGTTAGTAATTGCTGATGATAATTATTCTAGTTCAACAGTGATTTTTCAGTGATCAAGTGACATTCATAAGTTTACGCCATTCTATTCCTTTTCGAAATCGAGTAGGTAGATTACTATCAATAAATTTCTTCATTCATGTTTTGTGGCTCTAGAATGCTGAGTGGTTTCATCAATTGTGTTTCTAATATTTGGGATGTCATGGTCAAACTTGTGACTATCAGCCATGCCCCTTCATTATTTAATTGGATATTAAATTTTGTAATAACTCTTCTCTTATTTTCAGATGTACCTGACTTGGTTTGTCAAGAATACATCAGTTCTCACGAACATTTGAAAGAAATCCAACATATACGTTTACCGCCACTGATCCTCAATTTTCTACCCAAACCTCCGGACATTCCACCTTCGGACACTTATTATACGCCCGAGGAGGATCACAGCTCCACATTTCAACTGCAATCACCACCATTACCTCTACCAGATGATATGCACAACAATCAGAACAATCACCCCTTTATGCTTCCTCTCAGTCCTGAACCTCCGGACAACATTGACCACGATGAACAAACTTCTATCGTGAAGGTTATTCCTCACGATCAGTTGCGTATAATAGAGAAGATCGGTGACGGGTATTTCGGGGATGTGCATCTGTGCGAGTTTCTAATGTCGCTTTCGGGAAAGTGGGATACCAACGACTGTAAGTACGTGGTTGTGCACAGTTTGCGATTGGGGAGTTACAGAAAAGAATTCAACGCGGAAGTGAAAGCGCTTGCAAAAGTAAATAATAAAAACGTGGCGCGGCTGCTTGGTGCCTGTCTAGACACTGAACCTATTTGCGCGGTTCGTGAGTTCGCACCAATGGGAGATCTGTGTCAATTTTTGCAAGATCACGTAGCGGAAACTGCAACCCCTCTCGCACCGACAGCGAGCACGTTGAGGTAATGTTATTATCATTTGTGTTTGTAACAGAATACATGCTTTACATCAGCGATACCAACCTAAAATCATATTTACATGCAGTGATTGCTACGTGCTGCATTAAGGCTTTACAAACGTTTTTATACTTGTATTTCATAGTTATAAGAATAATCTGTGGATATATGTGTGAGAATATATAAGACAATTAATACGCTCATCATTGTTTGTTTGCTGATTATTAGAGGAATCTTGTAATTATATCAGTAGAGGGATATTCGAATGTTCAAAATCACTTGTAACATCACATAATTCGTTAAGTGAGGCACGGAATTTATTTGGAATAATCTTAATTCTATAGTTCTATAGGAACGTTACATCTTCCAACTATTGCATGAGGGAAATTCGGAAGGAATGTGTTCCAATGAATGAACTATAATAGAGTTCACACCGTGGATATGTTATAACACTATATGAATATAAATAAAATAATCACCCTTTTCCACTAAAAATACTACTGAAGTACTGAGGACCTTTCGGTTCGGCTACCCAGGGCCGGATTAACACTATGAGGGGCCCTAAGCACAACAGATTTTGGGGGCCCCTCCCCACCCCCTTTTTTTTTAATTACTATTTATTCATAGAATAAAATAATTTTTAGAGTAATATAATGCTCTAAATCGTGGAGAAGGTTATTGCCAGGAAAATAAGTACATAAATGAGTATTTACACTATTAGTACGTCTTCTTAATTTGACATAATATACAATGCGTAACTACAATAATCACTTTTACAATTGCACTTTTGGAAACTTATCCGCTGAATGATTCGCTTATATCTAAATGACTTAGAACAATTCTTTCCTGCACTTTCTAGCCGCAAAATCTTTTATCAGGTCATCAAAGCTGATTGGACGCAATACATCAGCTTCCATGCACGGTAGTTCAAGCGAGTTTAACCTATCCTGTCGCATATTTGTCCTCAAAGGGTTTTTAATGCGTTTTAACTGCGAGAAAGACCTTTCGGCAGAACAATTAGTGATCATGAGCGTTAAGAACATTCGCAACGTAATCTCTACGTTCGGAAATACAGATTGGATTTCGTCGTTGATGTGAACAGTATAAAATTCTGCGTAACTAAATTTAACATTGTCGTTATCGCTTATTTTTGGTAATTTTTACAATTTCCGCGGAGCCCCCAAAATGTCGGGGCCATAAGCTATAGCTTAGTCCAGCTTATGCTATAATCCAGTACTGCGGCTACCAAATAGCCATCATCAGAGTTAACTAAATTATACATCAAATTGTGCCTGTTTGAATACTAGTTGGAGATCATGATGTAGACAAAGGGTTACCCTCAGCTGGAGATAAATCGAAATTTAGTAAGTTGCTTTTTCGCTTATACATTTATATCCCTTCTGAATAACCTAGGAATTTGTTTGTACTGTGTTTTAAAAGTGATAAACTTTCTTGAGAAATGGTGTGATCTGTATTCAAAATATGTTCGGCTACCACTGATCTTTCACCATTATTTTTCTTTATATGGACAAAATGTCCCTTATAACGAGTTAAAATGTTACTTTTAGTTTGACCCACATAGCATTTTGAACGCATTTTGTAGGTCCAGGATTTCTCGAAAATTCATCAAAGGTGCCTAACGGTGTTTTAACTTATTCTTACATCTATAAACTGATTGTATTGCAAATTTAGAACACAAGCTATGGAATTTATTAATCACTGAAGAAGGATAAGTGAAATGTGTTAGTTATAATGAAGTATTTGAAGGTAATGGCTCTAATTTGGTTGGTTGGCTATGTTCCGATTTCCTTTTCGTTTAGAAATTAAATTATTGATCAAATACTTCTGGTAACCATTGTCTTACGCAATTTGCTGAAGTGTCTCAATTTCGTTGTTATAATTTTGATTGCTCAAGGGACGTTCAATAATCTATGAACTAGACTATTAAACGGAGCTATTTTAAATCTAAATGGTGTAGCTGAATCCACCGAGGTATACCTATTTGTTCGAGTGGATTTTCTGTCTATGTCGAAATCCAAGTGATTACCATCTTTTTTAATGTTAATATCAAGGAACGGAAGTTGATTATCTGTTTCCATTTCGACAGTGAAACTCAGTGAATCAAATTGGCTATTAAGCGTGTTCAGAAAGCTATATAAATCAAAATATATACTTGTAAGCGCGAAAATGTCCTCAACATATCTATACTAAACTTCTGAGAACTGATTCAATTTTGCTATTAAGGATGCTTCTAGTTCGCTTAGAAAAATATTGCTCAAACAAGGAGAGATTGGTGCGGCTTGGAAGTTGCTAAATTCCTTCACTAACTATTTTGCTATGTTATACGTAGGACAATCAATGTTTGAAATGATTGGTCTCATGGAATTACCCCGGCTTATGAATCTTAGGTGAACAATACGGTTTAGGAAGATTAGGATTTGAAAGTCTAAGTTAGTATTTTATATTATCGGAAATTATAGCTATACATGATTTTAATGAATTATTGACTAGTTTAACCGATTCTGATAATGAATTCCCGGTTATCTGTTCATAGGGACCATCATTTTATAAGGTATTTACCGAATTGTGATAATCCTCTTTGTCCATACTTACGAGGAAATTTCCCTTATCGAAAGTTGATACACCAAATCGTATTTTCAATATCGTTAATTAAATCCTCTGTAGGTAATTTCTTAGAATCGATTGCTAAATTTAAACCTTCACTTAACAAACATATTTCCGTTTCATTGAAAACAATATTGGTTTTATTGTGAATGATGTTTATATTCTTAGTTACTTCTCTAGGAGTTTTTGGTAACAATTGTTGAAATTGTATTGTTAATTGATTCAACTTTCCCACTGGTTTTTGCCAAAAATGTGTTTAATAATTTAGAATAAAAGGACTCGATTTATATTTAAACCAGAGAGATGTAAGGATAGAGTGTGCTAGCGCAATGAATGCATTGTTAAGTAAATCACCGAGATTAAGTTACGAGATTCATCCCCTCTTCTTTCCAGAGAGATCTCTCTGCTTCTTACCAGATGTTTCTCTCTGCTTCTTACTAAATTTCACCCCAAGCTCGCGCGACTCGTTATATTCAATGGTGTGATCTGTATTCAAAATATGTTCGGCTACCACTGATCTTTCACCATTATTTTTCTTTATATGGACAAAATGTCCCTTATAACGAGTTAAAATGTTACTTTTAGTTTGACCCACATAGCATTTTGAACGCATTTTGTAGGTCCAGGATTTCTCGAAAATTCATCAAAGGTGCCTAACGGTGTTTTAACTTATTCTTACATCTATAAACTGATTGTATTGCAAATTTAGAACACAAGCTATGGAATTTATTAATCACTGAAGAAGGATAAGTGAAATGTGTTAGTTATAATGAAGTATTTGAAGGTAATGGCTCTAATTTGGTTGGTTGGCTATGTTCCGATTTCCTTTTCGTTTAGAAATTAAATTATTGATCAAATACTTCTGGTAACCATTGTCTTACGCAATTTGCTGAAGTGTCTCAATTTCGTTGTTATAATTTTGATTGCTCAAGGGACGTTCAATAATCTATGAACTAGACTATTAAACGGAGCTATTTTAAATCTAAATGGTGTAGCTGAATCCACCGAGGTATACCTATTTGTTCGAGTGGATTTTCTGTCTATGTCGAAATCCAAGTGATTACCATCTTTTTTAATGTTAATATCAAGGAACGGAAGTTGATTATCTGTTTCCATTTCGACAGTGAAACTCAGTGAATCAAATTGGCTATTAAGCGTGTTCAGAAAGCTATATAAATCAAAATATATACTTGTAAGCGCGAAAATGTCCTCAACATATCTATACTAAACTTCTGAGAACTGATTCAATTTTGCTATTAAGGATGCTTCTAGTTCGCTTAGAAAAATATTGCTCAAACAAGGAGAGATTGGTGCGGCTTGGAAGTTGCTAAATTCCTTCACTAACTATTTTGCTATGTTATACGTAGGACAATCAATGTTTGAAATGATTGGTCTCATGGAATTACCCCGGCTTATGAATCTTAGGTGAACAATACGGTTTAGGAAGATTAGGATTTGAAAGTCTAAGTTAGTATTTTATATTATCGGAAATTATAGCTATACATGATTTTAATGAATTATTGACTAGTTTAACCGATTCTGATAATGAATTCCCGGTTATCTGTTCATAGGGACCATCATTTTATAAGGTATTTACCGAATTGTGATAATCCTCTTTGTCCATACTTACGAGGAAATTTCCCTTATCGAAAGTTGATACACCAAATCGTATTTTCAATATCGTTAATTAAATCCTCTGTAGGTAATTTCTTAGAATCGATTGCTAAATTTAAACCTTCACTTAACAAACATATTTCCGTTTCATTGAAAACAATATTGGTTTTATTGTGAATGATGTTTATATTCTTAGTTACTTCTCTAGGAGTTTTTGGTAACAATTGTTGAAATTGTATTGTTAATTGATTCAACTTTCCCACTGGTTTTTGCCAAAAATGTGTTTAATAATTTAGAATAAAAGGACTCGATTTATATTTAAACCAGAGAGATGTAAGGATAGAGTGTGCTAGCGCAATGAATGCATTGTTAAGTAAATCACCGAGATTAAGTTACGAGATTCATCCCCTCTTCTTTCCAGAGAGATCTCTCTGCTTCTTACCAGATGTTTCTCTCTGCTTCTTACTAAATTTCACCCCAAGCTCGCGCGACTCGTTATATTCAGTGGTTGTATCATCTCTGGGCTTTACAAATCAACAATATTTTGTGTTTTATGCAACTATAAGCATCTTCGTAAATACCCCTCACCATACGGATTATATGTCTTGAACCCGGTCACTTAAATAGTCGCTCGCGCACTCTATCTCAACATATTTCTGATTTAAACAGGCACATCTGATGATGGCTACTTGGTAACTGAAAAGTCCTCAGTAGCGAGTATTTTTAGTGGATAAGGGAGATTATTTCTTATTAATAATGTTCCAATGAAGGTGTTATTGAGTATAATAGTTCAGTCAATATAATATCAAAAATCGATACTTTCGACTAAATCAAATTTAATTTTTAAGAGTGCTATCTAATGCAAATTGACGTTCTAAAAACAATGATATAATCATTTCTTGACTGAACCCTATGTTACATCCCGTAACCTCTCATTTTTTGTTCGAAAAATCAAAATAGCGATCTGAAATTCAGCGATGTTGTAGGTAACAGTTAAATACGAAACCGTTCATGAATTAAACCTCCATCCCTTTCAGTGGAACGTGAGCAAAAGAAAATTAAGCTAACTCGAACTATTTTTTCAGGAAAATCATACGTTGGAAATAACTACAGTACTATAATTTTTTGGGAAGATTCAGCAATGATCTTCGAATTTTGATAGTTTCAGTAGGTTGGTTAAGGACATCATGTTTTTTTTTCACAGAGGCTTCTGAAGTATGTCATGTTCATCCTAAACACTTCTATTCGGTCACATTATCTCAAAGGGTCGTCCAACTACATTTTGTATATAGTGTAGGACGTTTCCATATCAGGTCAAAACCGCATCTCGATGCGAGAGTCGAGAAATTTGATTTCAAAATTCGAATTTAACCTATGATGAACACCCACGAGCAAGATATAAAAAAAGTCTTCATAATGTGAAAAGTATAGCTTGAAGTGTTGTCGACGAACTGCTGCCGGATACAATGAGTTAGAATGATACTGAAAGATTCCAGAAATGGTTGAAAGTACTATAACACATTCATGATCCATGTTACAGATTAAGTGATTCGAACCTCAATATTGTTATCGTTCAAATCAATTTTCAACTACCAAAATGAATTGAATGATCTCAAATAATATTTTCATATTTTTCTTTTATTTCTAGTTATGGCTGTCTCATTTACATGGCTACCCAGATAGCATCAGGAATGAAATACTTGGAATCTCTGCGATATGTTCACAAAGATTTGGCAACCAGGTTAGTGAATATTATGCAATAATTATGAATGTTTCTTACAGAACAGTGAACCAGATTAAATTATTCCATAGTTTCCTCACGTTCATATCCGAAAATCTTGCAAATATGATCTGAACATGATATTCAGTCTTCCTTCATTGATTGATGAATGCAAACATTTCATAGGTGACTAACAATTTTCTGAGATGGGATATTTTGAAAACTCATTCATTGATTTGTGATAATGACTCATTATTATTGACAATGATCTTCTTCTGCGAGATCTTCCAATCATTTATCATGATAGATTTCATGTCAGAATTTATAATGTAAGATCATTTTGGTACTATTGCGAGGGAGTGTTACAGATGGATCATAGAAGGACCCACGTAATTCACAATGTATTAGGTTATCAAAGATAGTTTTCTTGCTTTATAGCATAAGTCTACAGATTCCTCCCGAAAGTCGAATACTACATCGTTTTTATTACTTTCCATTATGACGAATCGTTCGGAACCTTCATTTTTGAATTTATTCCTCAACCCATATTTAAACTTGACAACAAATCCAAATATATTTGAAAAATACAAATGATAATGCGCCAGGATATGAATTCGGAAATTGTACACTGGTCGCGAACAATATCTTGTAGAGGTGGAAATGAAACGATAGCAGCTTCTAATGAACTGTTATTCATAGATCCACTTCCCCCACTGCGAATTATCAGAAACAGATAAACACGTGAAAATATGTCAAATTATATTTGAATCTAGAGGCCATATTCATGGTTTTCTGTGAACTGATAACTATATTTCGCTCAATGTTCGATGCACTATGACTATAAGGGAAGTATTGTAATTGGCACAAAGTTTTTGGCAGATTTTCGCTGATATTTATATCCATTTTGAGCATTTATCTGATTCGCTCTAGACTATTTTTCAGATGTTGTCTGTGGGTGCGTGCGTATGTTAAAACTGTGGAGACGATTGCAACGTTAATATTGGTCGTACAGATTAGAAAGTTTCAAGATAGTATTCTATTGAACCATAATAAAAACAGTGTTTTTCTGGTCATAAATATACATGACACGCATATATTTAACTCGCACAACTATTAGACCAGAGCAAAAGCGTTTGAAAATGGTAAAAAGTGAAAAAAAAATAGTAGGATGAAACACATTGGAAAAGGAAGAGAATATAACAAAAATGGTAGGAGAAATAATTTACGGGCGATCTGAGGACGGGAAGTGGAAGGGGGTGAATTTTTGATGGTCAAAAACGGTTAATCTCGATTTCCGGCAAAACTACAAGTCTTATGGAAGAAAGTTAAATTGCAAAGTTGTAGGTAATAAAAAGATCTACAACGTTTGTACTTACACTTTTTTCACATAACCTCAAAATTTATGTGAAAAATTCAAATAACCAAGTTTCAGGTTTTTTATTTTTATCTTTTACAAAAAAAAATTTCACGAAATTTGGTGAAAGCTTATCTTTCATGTCCCAAACCCACTGTAATTTTTTTGATTTGAAATATTTATCTTTTTCACCTTATTTTGAGTTAATATCGAAAAAGCACCCTAATTTTCAATAGAAAATTCTCGCGTCAAAATATCTGCTTTTTTCAAAAAGTCGGTGAGCTTTTTGTTCGTTGAAATCTCTGCTTTCTGATGGTGTGAAAAAAAATATACATTACTCTGGTGAATGTTCTCAAAAAATGCAAAGAAACGAAAAAAACTGGAATCCTAAAATCATTATGTACAATTTCGAGCTATTTATTAAAATTTAAACTTCAATTACTCGAAAAAAGTAAGATTCCATGTTACATTGATGAACAAAAGAATTACAAATCGAAATATACTACTATAATTAACAACCAACATGACATTTATTTTCTCAAGCCAGGTTCTGGAAATGTAAAAGATCTATTTCTCACGTCTAATAGTTTCAAATATGAATCCTTCATAAACATCGTTGCATCACTGCATTGTTTTTCTGGTTGCAATACAACATCTGGATTCGCCGGAAGAGGAATGAAAAGTATCTTAAATTCATATTATAAGACGATAAAAATTTGTCAAATTTGGCCAATATTTTTTTAAAAAAGATGCAAACCAAAAAGATATCGAAAAAAAATGGATTACAATCAATCAAATCTTTTTATTAATGTAAAAATGATAAGATAAAACTGAATCAATTAAGATTTCGGGAATATCAATTGGCAAAAATTAAATCATCTTTCATATTGGCAAATCTCCCATCCACAGAAGGTGCAGCAGAACAACATTGTTACAGGGCATATTATCAGCTTCAAACGTGGCTGGGTAACGAACTGCAACAGATTGGGGCTGGAAGCAACATCAACGTGGCATTATGCCCAAATTTACAGAAAAAGAATTAATTCCGGGAATATTGCTCATAAGTATTTGCTGCAGCTGTGAAACTGGATGTAACAGTTTAAAATGTGGCTGCCGAAAACATTGTTTAAAATGCACAAATTTGTGCTCAATTTGTCATGGTTCTGAAAAATGCTCCAGTGTGGAAGAAGAAAGCTACAAGGAAGTTAATGATCCAGATGAAATTGTGGATGAAGAACCAATGCAGACTGGAAATAATGTTGGAGACGAACACGGTGATGGTCTTGAAGATTTCGAAGATCTACTGGAATCGGGAAGGTTTTTCGAATCTAACGATGGAGAAATGCCATCAAAGAGAGGAAAACTAATGGATAAGTGATCAGAATTCAAGATTAGGTATTCATAAATAACAAGATTAATGTTTTTAAAAATATTGTAATGAATAACGTAACCAGTATAAAGTATCTAAATTCAGTAGTACGATTTACATGTATATTTATATATTATGAGGTTTTCTATGACGTAAATAATTTACACTACGTAATTTACACTACGTAAACGCCGAAACCATAGATATATGTAAATAATGTAATTAGAATTTGATAAATCAACTTTTTTATTGAAAAAAATAGCAGCAGTCACATTTTTTAGATGAAATCCCCTTTAAATCCTACCTTTGATTATATTTAGAACAACTATTTTCTAATGTTTTTTGCAATCTTTATGTTTTATGGATTTGTAATTTTTTTGTTCATCAATGTAACATGGAATCTTACGTTTTTCGAGTAATTAAAGTATAAATTTTACTAAATAGCTCAAAATTGTACATAACGATTTTCGGATTCGAGTTTTTTCGTCTCTTTGCATTTTTTGAGAACATTTACCATAGTTATGTATATATTTTTTTACACCATCAGAAAGTAGAGATTTCAACAAACAAAAAGCCCACCGATTTTTTCAAAAAAGCAGATATTTTGACGCGAGAATTTTCGATTGAAAATTAGGGTGCTTTTTCGATATTAACTCAAAATAAAGTGAAAACATAAATACTTTGAATCTAAAAAAGTACAGTGTGTTTGAGACATAAAAAGGAAAGCTTTCACCAAATTTCCTGGAAAAAAATTTGTGTTTGAGACACAAAAAGGAAAGCTTTCACCAAATTTCCTGGAAAAAAATTTCTTTTTTAAAAGATAAAAATAAAAAACCAAAAACTTGGTTATTCAAATTTTTCACATAAATTTTGAGGTTATGTGAAAAAAGTGTAGATACAAAAGTTGTAGATATTTCCATTACCTACAACTTTGCCATTCACCTTTTTTCCATAGGACTTGTAGTTTTGCGAGAAATCGGGATAAACCGTTTTTTACTCTTAAAAACTCACCCCCTTCCACTCCCCGACCTCAGATAACCCGTAATTTATTTTTCCTTTAATTTTTATTATATTCTCTTCCTTTTCCAATGGGTTTCATCCTATTATTTTTGGTTTCAAAAATTATCGACCCTGGTCTAATGCAAAATTCTCATTTTAATACTTAGAAGACGTCATCAATGTGGCGTCTCAGTCTATTTTATGTGTTTTTGCTCTGTTGCAATTCATGTGACAGCAGGTGTGAGTATGGAACAGGGTTACATTATAGTGTGAGTAATTTCTAAACTGAACCTGATAGCAGGTGTGACCGTTAAAACATTTTTTTAACATTATTCCCTTATACTAGGCTTAGTGAGGATTGTGAAAATTCACGTGAAGCGTCAATCTCGATTCACCCTAATAATCGTTTGTATAATCCGTTACTTTGGATACTACGGTTTTTCTCAACGAACTCGGATATCCGAGTTCGTTGGTTTTTCTAGTAGTATTACTATTTACAACATTTGAATATTTTTCAGCATTTCAGAACGAATAAATTTTAACAGTTTGTACCGGGCTGTGAAATATTTCTCATTTATATTTGTAAATTTACTAGATGAGAAATGTGGAATCGGTTTTTTTTTTGGTACCTAACCTAACCTAGTCTTGAAATCGATCTGTTTGAGGAATGATATCGCGGCTGCGTGATCGATGCCTTTTTCTAGGGGTGTTAGGTATTTTAGCGGGCAAAGCCCGCGTGTGAAAGCTAGTCTATACATATGAAAGGCAAATACCACTGTCTGATTAATTCACTCACTCATCACACAATTTCCGGAACTAAGACGCCGACCAATTTTAAACGTGAAGATATCTTCCTTATATTATATCGGCACCCATTAAGAATGGAATTTTCATGAACGGGATAAAAGACATTTAATATTTTGACAATATAAAGATTCTTGACCCAGTATGAATTATATATAAAAATTCTCGGGAAATAGGTCACAATAACACTCAGTTTTAAATTTTCGTCTTTACGTACGTTTCGGTCTCACGACCTTCATCAGAAGACTTATTATGTAAAAAGGGGTTAATTAACTAATCAGCACAAGCGTCCATATCGCACAATTTTCAATCAAAAAGCCCAAGCCGTCGAAACGAACAGAACCACGAATAATCGAAAATTGTATCGTTAATATTAAAGTATAATTTTTTTGTAACAAGAATCCACTGTTCAGTAAAATTCTCATAATATACAAACGCATATTGCTATGGTCTCAAAGCAACTGAAGTTCGAAGCTATTTGTTGATATTTACTCAAACCAGATGTAGATTTATGACGTACTTGAAAAGGTTTTAGACCTGCATTGGAATTTACTTTAAGCGTTCTTCCTAAAATATACTTTTAACATTATAAAGACGCATGTAGGAATTTGCAAGAGTCTTAATCAATCAAGTTAGTATAAAGCTGACTCAATCCCTGAATATCATTCCTATGGTTCACAGAATTGGAATCCCGTTTTATGTGAATCATCTCCAGGATAGATCTTTTATAATAATTGGTTTCTTTAGTTAAACTATTAACATTTTTGTAATCAAATTGATGGTTATAATCAAAGCAGTGTTTAGCAAGGGCGGTGGAATTTTCTAAGTTATTATTTCTTGTGCTATACTTATGGCCGTACATTCTTTTTCGTAAATTTTGTTCAGAGATTCCAGTATAAGTTCACAATCTAAACAATTCAATTCATATACTGTGTGCGTTTGTTTATCTTTAGGTATTACAGGTTTTAGATTTGAGAGATATTTCCCAACACAGTTAGTAGGTTTATGCGCAACATTTATATCGTATTTTTTCAAACATTTCTCAATTTTTTCTGAGGTCTCCGGAATATATGGTAAAGTTATATAATTGTCTGTATTACCTATTATGTTATTTTTATATGAAGAACCATTATAGATTTTGTTTATTCTCTCTTTAATGATAGGATTGAAGAACGTTTTTGGGTAGCCATTCATTTCTAGTGTATTACGAACAATTTTTAAATTTTTAGCACGGTCTTCTGCGTGGGACAATTTCACCGCGCAGTCTGTAAGGCTGTTAATGACACTTTTTTATAACAAGCTGGTGCAACGGAATTGAAATGAAGATAACTTGGTTCTTTAGTGAACAAAGAAGTCTTCATTCTTCCATCTGCATCATGCCTAATGTTCATATCTAGGAAATTTATGTTTCTGTTTATTTCTATTTCACAAGTGAATTGAAGTTTACAGTGGAAATTGTTAAATTTATTAATCACATATTGAACTTTATCGTTGGGAACACACATAAGGCAATCATCTACATATCGTTTAAAGAATACAGGCTGAAAATCTAATGAATTTATAACGGATTCCTCCAGGTATTCCATAACGAGGTTAACAATGGTAGCTGAAATAGGAGATCCCATCGCTGTGCCGAAAATTTGTCCATAATATTGCTCACCGTCCTGAAAATAAGTGCATTGATTGATTGATCAAGAGGTGTGTGGTTTTTGATCTCTGCCCAACGTTTTTTGATGCAATTCAATGCCAAGACGACAGGTATATTTGTAAATAAAGAAACAACGTCCAAGGAAATTAGTTGATGGTTTACTGGTACGGATTGATTTTTTATAAATTCAAAAAATGCGTGGGCTTTTTGATTGAAAATTGTGCGATATGGACGCTTGTGCTAATTAGTTAATTAACCCCTTTTTACATAATAAGTCTTCTGATGAAGGTCGTGAGACCGAAACGTACGTAAAGACGAAAATTTAAAACTGAGTGTTATTGTGACCTATTTCCAGAATATTTTTATATATATATTTTGACATTTTCGACAGCTAATATGATCATGTACAATTTACTTGACAGAAAGTTCCATAGATCAATGGATCTTTATCACAGTTCAAACTGTCTATAACAGACAACATATAACCCATCACCTAGAAAGGTAACGTTCACACGACAGCTGATATATTCACAAACACATAATGTCCATGAGAGACCATTCCATATCATAGATGTCGCTGTCAATTCAAATAAACATAACATAGGGTTACTTTACGCCTTTTCATGCCTTCAGCTGTTTCTATTAATTTTTGTGGGTATTAGCACGCTCGTGGACAGTTAGTCAGTACACACTTTCTCACGTCTTAGGTGGAGGCAACTCTTCTCCTCAGCTCTTATTGTTAGCACATTCCGGTGTAGAACCTGTTTCATTCACTCTTTTCCTAAAAATCAAACTACACTATTCATAATAGTTTCAATATATCCTTCCTCATGATCGGAGAATTCTTATTTTGTTCCTGCTGTCTTCCAACTTTTTCCAACTCTGAACTACCAGAAATAATTAATTCCTTTCCAGACATTGTACATTCATATGCTTCTGCTTCCTCTCGTGCGTTCACATGTCTGTTTTAGAAAGAATAACAATTATTCACAGTTAATATAAATAATAGAATATGAAACCGTACCCTACCTCATTTATAAAGAGCAATTTATATCGAAAACCAGAATGACATGAAAGTATAAAACCCAGTGGACGTGCGGGTTCTCACCGTAAATGCCAACAACTTATGAAACTGGCAATATAATTAATCAGCTGACTACAGTGTCACATTTGTGAGGTAATACCACAATATGATATAATGGTAATGCATCTCGTATATTAAAAGCTTAGACCAAGTCTGTGAACATACAACTCTTGCCGCAGGGTCGCTACGATCGGATGTAAGAGAAGCTATACGGCACACAGTGGGTTTATTCACGAATTTAGGTGGACAATAGTCAAGTCAAAAATGTTGAATTTCTGAATGTTAGATGTTATTATTATTATTTGGGAAGTTGCATAGTATTGATATCAACTATGTACTGTGTTTACAAATACATAGTGAAATGAGTGAAGGACTCCTGTTTACACAACTACCTAATTTCTTACAGTTAGAATATCTCAAATCGCTGTCTGAATAAGTGATTATTATCTACAAGTTGTTTCTGCCGTATACAAGTATAGTTCCTCCTTAACAATGAATATCACTGAGATAGATAAGACCATATATTTCCATATTTATATTTGATCTACATTGTAATCTATACGTATAGTTAATTTATTAATTTGTAAATTTATGTCCATATTCAATGAAGAAAAACTCTATAACCCCCAAGAGCTCCCAAAGGCTTTTTTTCAGAATTTGTTCCACCAATCTTTATAGTTTTTTAATGTTGCACAGATTATTTGCGATTTTTTGCGTTTTGAGTGAGTTCAACCTTGGTCAGAGCTCAGGTACATAATGATTTTGTTTACATTACATGTCAATAAAAATTGAAAAAATTATCAGCTTATCATCGTTCTCGCCGTTTAGCTCCTCTTACATCCGACCGTAGCGACCTTGCGGCAAGAGTTGTAAGTTCACATACTTGGGCTACGCTTTCGTCCTGTATAACAGTATACGAGACGCATTACCATTATATTATACCGTGGGTAATACTCATCTAAATCGAGAATGCGCATTGTTGATACAATAATGGTTGAAATATTCAACATTAGATGCCACGCCTGCCCTCTGGAGGATTAAGTTTCAAAAACATAGAATTCATATATGTTTTCCTAAATACTTATGTAGCATAACGACTTGAAATGCACATTTCAATTCACACGAACTACAAAGTTTAATTGCTGACAATAATTGTTTCGTCCAGGCACTTAACACGATTCTTGTCCGAATTTCGGCGAGGTCTAATTTTGTTCTATTCTTATTTGTTTTTTCTATAAGCAATGTTTTGTATGTTATGATCTATTATAAGCCATCAGATTAAAGTATATTATAATATTATATTATGTTATGAATAATGGAAAAATATAAAATTCTGGTTATTTGTGAATAATTAGACACATGGATAATTTCTTAATGAATATGAGATTTTAAAAAATAAAATACGAATATGAAGAAAATTATTTATTTTTCTTATTTTTTTGTTTAAATATTGAAATTTTTCATAAAACACTCTATAAAAAGGTCACGAACACATATACACGATCACACGTCAACATACACGCACACATCCACTCATACGATTATAAGACTTCAAGTGCATTTTATAATATTTAAAAGCTTTAATTTCGCGCTCCGAATCTATCTTAACGACGCTCGCTTATTACCACTAAATGAATTTCTAGTTCTTTATGAATAAATTCGTTATAACTTGGAACAGTGAGCGAATAGCCGTACGCTGTTCAAACATTCAATAGTCGATGTACATCTCTGTGAAATGATCCAAGGCTTTTGTCGATATGCCCAAAATTGGGACAACTAGTGGCCCAAACAGATTTGTTAGGATAGCTCTAGTTTCACTCAACCTTAATCATCTGCTTTTACTTAAAATACTCGTTATGAAAACTATCAAAACGGCGCCAAAGTTTTGTCGTTGAACCAAAATTCTCGAGTCTTGGATAGTAAGTGCAGAATAATGATGTCTTCCGAATGATCTGAGCTTTAGATCGATAACGTAAGTATTAAGTCTGAAATTCGCAAACTGCAGATTTTGCAAAATGACCGATTTTGGTGCCAAAAAATGAGGCAGACCAAAATACCGAAAACGAAATTAAGAGACATCTTTACGATATGGAAAAAACAAAAATTCTCTGACATATATTCAATTTTTTAATGTGGCAAAAAACACTAAATGGGCACTATCCTGGCCCCACTACCTCAATTTGACTTCGCACTGAGGTCAAAAATCAAGTATTAGGTTTTCCAACAACTTTTTGTGGAGATATTTTTCCATACAATCCATAGTTTTGCCGCAAAAACCAAAAAATCGGAAAATGGATATTTTTGGGCCCAAAAGAATTGACATAGTTTTTACATAAGAACAGACCAAAATTAGAACTCGCCAAAATTCGGACAAAAAAAATCCTTAAATGCCGGTACTACATATTTTCAAAGCAGATTAAAAACCATTGTAGTAATTGCACTTTACAGTTCGTATAAATTCAAATTTTGTTTTTATTTCGTTATTTCGTATATTATCTAGAAAATGTATTTTGTCGTTGTGAACGCCGAATCCATAGAGAATGGTAGGTACATATTAATATAAATAGCAGCTCGATGAAACAAGCCTTGGAATATACAAATGCTAATACATTTCAACTCAATCGCCGTAATTTAATGAATAGAGCTTATCTAACTCGAAATGTTGGGTTGAGAGCATATTTCTTCCTTCATTTACTATGATATACTGATATTGATAAACTTGTGCGAGTTAGGGGGAAAGCGAGCGAGCTAATATTATGATGATTGAGTTAAGACCGCGGCAGTTATAAAATTCTCTTCCCAGTCGCAAAATGCCAGACTCCGATAAATTCGGCTATCAAGACGCAGTTTCGGAGCTATTAAGATTTCAATTTGTAAGTACATAGTTATGTGCATAAACAATACGACAGATTGTCAAGACGTTTCTGACAACGTATTTTGCTGCGCATTTTAATTAGCGCACGACTTCAACAAGTCTAGGGTAATGGAATACAGACTTGCTACGTGATTTGAATAACGACCTGTCGTAAAATAAACGCACTGCTCGAACAGTTCAATCCTCAGTGGAAAATATGCTTCTCATCCAGAGTATTAATATAAGGAAAAAATTTGTACAATCTTTGTCGATAATTTAGTGAATACCCTGTTATCATGAATAGATGATTTGTTCATAGCATTCCTTTCAATAATTGAACTGGTTAGAATGAATGCTACAAGGGTTAGTGAATCAGTTGTTACAAAATAATAGAAACCACATTATTTAGTTTTTATTTTTCAAATAGTCCTCTTTTTAGAAGGCCCTCAAAATAGTTTCTGTTTTGGCAACTACCTACTCGTACGACGTGAATCTCTTTTCGGCGTGTTTAGAAGCAGAAAAAGTCACTGGGAGCAAAATAGGGTAAATACTACATCATGTAAGTCAGCGGCGGAATGTTGGGAATCTTGCCATTTCTCATGGAAGTTTGGCGTTAATATGCAACAAGGAATACCTCACTGGTCGAAAAGTTCCACAACTTTGCCATTTGATAGTAAAATGAACCATAGTAGAAAGAATACTAGAATCTAAATTATCAACAAAAAATACTTTTAAGGTCCTTAGTACGTTAATAGTATTTTTAGTGAATAAGGGTGATTATTTCGTATTTCTCCTTAGTATTATAGAGTATACACCGTTGTTAACTCTTTTAGTGTATTTGTAGAAAAAAGTTCGGCACGTCTTGAGCTTGAAGCTTAAGCCCGTCCAGTTCGCCCACCTAGAATCTCTCGTTATGTGATGATGAAACCAAGCATGGACTTCATAGGAATAATTATTGTACTTGACATCATTAGGCTTTGTGGGATCCACCATCCAGTAGAAAATGCAAGCTTGACTTTTGGTTGCATTAAACTCAAATAGATAATCAGATCTCCATTTCAAAATTGTTGCCAGATCTACTTTTATTGCATCGACTTGTCTCTGTCTTGATGCTCTGCCTTCATTGGATGACATAGGGACTCTAGATGTGGAAGTCGTATGATGTGCAAAGCTGCGAACAATATGGAGCAGAAATGGAGTTGTTGACAAAACAGATCTCTGTGGATCAGCATCGTTGATTGACATTGTACCGGAGACTTTGTCAATTACCATACATGGACCATTCCCATTTTGGCTGTGATAGATAAAAGTGTTCAGCTACTGTCCAAGGGTTCATAACTCGTTTTCATTAAAGTTGTTTGCTTCAATCAATCAATGAAAAAACATCGTGGTAGATATGACTGAAAGTTTCGCAGTAGCCTTTTTCGATACTGCAAGCACCATCCCTTATAGTTTATAAGGACCAGGACCAAACCTCAATTGGCTAGGATGTTATTGAAATACCTTACAACAATTTTTGTAATTAATTTGCTAATGAATATTGCAAATATTTATAAAATAGTAAAGACTCAGATCACATAAAATGAGTGGTGAGAGTTAACAGCCATTTTCACCTTACTAATAGGTTTCGTCAAAACTCATAGCAACCCTTGATTCCATCAAATCGAAGCCGAGCGAGGAATTTCTATTCTATCAAACCAAGAGACATTGCAGGTAATGCTAAGTACTTTCGGTTATATAGCTCACTTATCCTAAGGATATAAGTAATTCGTATGGATTCAAAATTATGGAAATAGGGGTTGCTACAGAGCTTTGACATGATACAGCTAGGTGTAAACAGCTGTCAACAAAGCAACTACGTATACATCATGTTATATGATCCAAGTCATACTTTATGAATATTAGTAATTTGATATCCGTGGGAGTATCAGTCAGATTGATAGAATCCAAATGCTTGATGTGATGCATCTATATATTATAGATCACTTGAATAGCAAGACACATCGAAAATTGAGCAAACCAATACCAAACCTGAACCCAATGAATCTGATGGATCAATGTTGAATTGGCATCATAAAGAAACAACCTCGACTCTATTAGACAATTAGAGGAAATCGGGATTCGTCGAAATCAATTGAGAATTGCTGAATCAACGAATCATACGCTCAGTGAGAGCTTTTGCGAGTGGTTGTTCCGTCAGCATCAACTAAACTGAACATTTCAGTCTGTGATGCATTTTCCAAAAAACGCATTTTCAGTAAATGTATTGTCTGCAATTGTGAACAGAGTACTTATATGCCATTTTATCATGAAAAATCGTTTGACAGGTGCTATTTATTTGCAAATTTTGCGTGAGGATTTTACCTTCTCAAAGGAACTAATCTCAATGTTGGACAATACATGAAATATTCCATCACATGTATGTTTTCAAAAGATGGATAGGCAGAAGTGGTCCATTTACCTTGCTCCTACTATCGCCTGATAATAATCCGATTGATTTTCAATTTTGGGGTCACATTAAAAATTTGGTGTACGTTACAGAAGTTATCACTGAGGAATAATTGAGAAATCCCATACATGAGCGCTGGATGTATTTCGACAATAGCCTGGCTTAGGCCATTTGTGCTCATGAATTCGGAGTGCTCAACAGATGTTTCTTTCAAATGATGGAAGTAACTCCTTCCTTTGATATTAGTTTATAATACATTTTCAATTCTTATCATGAATATTACGTCTTTTATTTTATTTCAAATTGCATTTCAATTATTATTAAGGATATTACATCTTTCATTCATTCTATTTCGAATTACCTCCATCATTTCTGTAATTAAAAACATTTACTATACTTTGGTTTTCATTAATTGTGATTTTCCAACTTTATACGTATTAATTTAGAATCAACCTGTAGTGAAATAGTTAATTATAAGACTAGTTGCATTTTGACATCATCATATAGGTAGTGTGAATAAATAAATAAAAATGGATACTATATATTTCCCCACTAATAATTTTCACTATTATTTAACACCAGAGGAGAGATCTTACAAAGACTCATTCAGAAACGTTCAGTAGAAATGATGAATGCAAACTTTCGATGTTGACCTTTGAAATGCCGAGAAGGATAAAATTCAGTAAATAATTGATTGTTTTAACAATTTCCACTGTAAACATCAATTTACCTGTGAAATAGAAGTGAACAAAAGCATTAAATTCCTAGATATTAACATTAGACATGATTCAAATGGTGAAATACAAACATCGTGGCTTAAAAAAAAGGTTTGGTCTTAACGACAGATCCACTTTTATTCAGTTGCACCTACAATTTCTGAAAAAAAAGTTATGAACAGCTTTGCAGTTCGCGCTGGGAAATTGTGACACCCATCCCAGGAATTTGAAATGTTTGCAATATACTGGAATCAAATGGCTACCAAGAAACATTTTTTAACCCTATCATTAAAGGAAGAATTAGCAAAATTTATGATAATACAACATAAACACATAATATAAACAGTAACGAAAATTATTCTATAATATTACCATACGTTACGGAGACCTTAGGGAATGATTTGAAAAACTATGATAAAATGTCGCGCATAAGACTACTTACTGTGTTGGTAAATATTTTTCATATCTGAAACCGTTAATTCCCAAAGATAAACAAACCCACACGGTATATAAATTCAATTGCTCAGATAACGATGTGACTTATACAGGAATCTCTAAACATTATTTCCAAAAAAGAATATATGGCCATAAGTGAAGTAGGTACTAAACACAACAACTTAGAAGATGTCACCGCCTTTGCTAAGCATTGTTCCGATTATAACCATCAGCTCGATTATAAAAATGACTGTTAATCAGGGAACTGACGGATACTCATTAAGTTGAATTTGAACAAATTTTATTAATTAAATACTTCCAAATTTCTACGTATTTCTTTATAATGTTTATAGTGTATAGGTAGAAAGCTGATGCAATAAATCATGAATTTTGGTTCAGCTAAGACATTTGGTATTGTAATCATAAACATCTATTTAACTTCATACCTATTTGACTAAAAGTGAGTTCAGATATCTTTCTATCTCGATTAATGACGTTTCCAACTATGGAAATATTACTTTGTAGTGGCTTCCTAATACCTTCAATCTTACACATCAATGTGTTACAATTAGAATTTTTCATGTTTCGTTCGTTGTTGCGACGTAGAAAATTGTCAAGTCCTTACTGCAATCAGTTTAAGGTGTCCCGCGCTTTAGTTGATCTGAATTAGCGTTCAAACGCCTTCTGATGATGGTCGTGAGATTGAAACGTACGTAAAGACGAAGAATTACAGTAAGACATATGTGTTAATGTGATTAATTTACATATATTGCCGAGCTAGGTATGGAATCATAAAAATTGTTTTTGTTTTCAATAATGCACATTATCAGAATTTATTCCAAATGAAATATGTTCATTGACGTTTTCCAGCTGAATAATATGAAACTCAGGGATGTACAGCAGATTGACAAATGTAGAGATTTGTAATATATCATTCAAAATATGAAATTAAATCCAGTAAGTGGGACTAGTATAGAATAATTCAGATCTTATAGCATACCTATATTAATCACTGATTGAATATAACCTTGCAACTAATCCATGACACTCATCAATACCAATCAGTAAGTCTATGGCACTAAACATTGAATAAATCTGAGGAGTTTGGTTTCTTGACTAAATCATACGTTGAGTAATTTGATCATTACAAGTATTGTGTTAGTTGCTTCAGTACCAATCCATTGAAATCACGAATGTATAGACATTCAAGGTATTGGCAAATTTAAAATACCTTCTCAAGCTTGATATTGAATAGAAGAATCAATGCATACAAATCCACACGATAGCTCACTCATGTAAAGTAAAAATCTATATCTTATCATTTGGAGTCGAATATTATATACTTACTCACAACTGAAGAGAAGGATTTAAGTCCACATTTTGGATATTTTGAATTATCTGTCGGAAGGATCTATTTACCATGCTGTCATGCTTGATGATATTTCAAAGCTAGTATGAAGTACCTTAACCGTACCGAACAGTGGCATATCTAGAAGTTCGCGAAGTCGCGAAGTTGACTCGCTTACTAAAGCTCTGATTGCTTGCGCCTGTCAATGTTATGATTGACTCAACAATCAAAGTGACAGATCTGTAAGGCCAATAGCCTCTATAGAACAAGGCCTGGACGCTCAGTCGGTATTGCAACATATACCGACAGTAAAACGAAGGTTTTATTTTTTCTTCAGGTCATATATGAGGAATTCCTGATTGAACGAGGTTGCCAGACGTAGGTCCTCAGTTGAACTCCATTTGCTTTCATTAATGTACAAAACCGGTCTTCCAATGATTCTGTTTGAAATTTTCCGAACAACATGTAATCTAGATTGAACTCTTTGAAACTATTTCTGAAATGTGTCGATGTTGTAGATTCATAGCCAAACTAGATTTTCACTTATCGGACCATTTCAAATAATATTTTTCCAAAACTGGATTTTCTAGTCATCCTGTGAGTTACCTTTGCCGATAGGTTGCTAGTCGTTGCCTCTTCCATTATATTCCACCGAGTTGATATAATATTTTTTATAAACTGGGCTGTTCATTTGGAATGCTCTATATTTGAGCCAAATTGAAATAGGGCCTGTATAATACATTCATTGAATACCTTAAGTCTCAAGGGCTACTTCAACCTTTTGGCTTTCCAACTTTGTAGGATAGAGTGCTCTCAAATCCAAAGAATATCCATATTTTAACAGTTTATCATGTTCTAATTCATGCAATTTTTTAAAAGCATAAAAGGAAGTAATGTCCTCGTCTCCCGAGTCAAAGTGGGGATGAATTTGATTTTGTTCTGAATTGAGCCTATCATCCCTCATACATTTGAGGAAGTGATCCGAATCGAATAGATAAAATAATGGTTCTGAATTATCAACTATATGAGGATACACGATACTTAACTTGTTATGTAGAAAAATTGTTCATGGCTATGATTGCATTATTGTATAATAAGTATAAGTTTCCGTAGTTCATTACCTTCAGGAAAACTGAACATTTGCATTTCAGTCTCATTGTTGTAATTTCCTTTGCTGGCAGTAGCACAACATTTATTCGGCATGAGTAATAATTAACTAACAAATGTCAATAAATTGTACGTACGATACAAACGTGGTAAGAACCTACATGAATGTCCACTTGAGAAGCCATCATAACACTCTTATACACGCTTATTAACAGGTAAAAATACGTTCCAATCACACGGGAACACGTTGAAAACAGGTGCAACATATGATGTTTCACTAGAAAGAGTTTAATTCCAATATTTATCATCTGTCACAGTCAGTATCGGCCACGCGCCACTTAACGATAATTTCGTATGCTACGTATCTTCTCAAATCCCCCTGTTTATGGCGTCACTCTGACTTTTGTACTAAGCCTTCAGGCCTTGTACTATAGGGGATTACCGCGATTGCCGGAATAGAAGCTGCTACTACTACTAATACTAGAACATATATAAATAAACACCTTCATTCTCATAAAAAAATTGATTGGTTCTCTGTAAAATCTCTCAAACATAAAATAAAAACCAAAAATTTAGTGCTTACGAAAGCTGATAAATCTAATCCAACTGTCATCCTAGATAAAATAGATTATGACGATACATTTATTTCATCGGATTTGACTCAAATCAAGAAAGATCCTACGAACCAATTCCAGTTAAAAAGTAAACAATTTGTGGAAAATAGCCAAGTTTTATTTAATAGTAAATTTGAAAAGAATAAGTTAATCAACTGTAATCGAATTTTACGGTCTCATGAAAAATTACAAGGGAAATGCTCTCATCCGCCCCGTAGTATCAGTTAATAGCGCTACACATAATCTAGCGATAGAATTGAATTAATTTTCAAAAATACATGTAATTTCAGGTTTAAGTATGCAGTAAAAAACTCATTGGAACTTTCAAAGTCAATAAATAGATTAACGTCCTGTAAAAATGGAAATTTGGTATGCTTCCATGTTCCAAATATGTTTTCAAATATTCCCCTTCCCCAATAAATATAAAATTATAATATCAACAATTCTGGAAAATCCACATTCAAACCCTGTACGGAAATCCGAGATAGGACAAGCATTTGATGTTTGCCTAAGCCAAAATTATTGTCAATTTAATAACGACTGTTTCTCATAAATTAATGGATTCGCTATGGAATCTCCATGAAGTTCTCTCTTGGCAGATATTTTTATGTCTTATGTTGAAGAAACAATCATGAGTTCCACTTAGCTAAAAAATGTTTTCATTGCAGGCTTAGATATGTAGAACATGTTTCATCTTTCTTCAAAGGGACATCACGAAAATTGAACGTTTTCTTATCCTTCGTTAATAATATCCATCTTAACATTAAATTCATTTTAGAAACTGAGGGAGATAACAAAATGAATTTTCTAGACCTTACTCAAACACACCATGATAATATCATTACTTTCAAAATTTATAGAAACCATTGCCAATTCATCTTTCAGTCCCCGTAGTCTCAAAATAGCAGCGTACAACTCGATAATACATACACTTCCTCTTTCTCCTGAAAACCAGGATGAAGAATTGGATATTATCAAGTTTATAGCCATTAACAATGGTTTTCAACCTCAACTCATATTCAATATAATTGACAGAAAAAAGCAGAAATTAACTTACTCCAGTATCTATCCTTTTACAAAAAATTTTGATTCTTCTTCAGAATACGTTTCCCTCACATATTTCGGTACCGGATTAAGTGTCCATTTCCACTTAACGATTCTTGTTCCTGTTCTTTCCCTTTTCCTCCAAGTAACCTTACAATTTCCCTTTCTTATATCTGTTTTACTTATGTAGCAATCAAGATACGAATGAATTCAAGAATACATCCATATATCGAGAAAGATCTTATCACTATTTGTTGAGGATGTTGAGAATTCTGTTGGTTCTATTGATCATTGTACACTTTGTGGTCTGTTTTCAGTAATTGAGTGTCCATTTCCACTTAACGATTCTTTTCCATAATCATAATAGTTCATTATCAATTACACTGTTATCTTCACCTTTTTAACGAGTTTAAAACATGATTGTTATCACCTCTTACAAGTTTATGAGATGATGGATGATTGTTATAGCTTGTTTTGAAATTGCTGAAAGATTCCTCTGAACACTACCAATCATAACAATGTATATATTTGCTAAAGTTCACTCTATTTGACTTTTTTGTCCTCACACTTTTCAAAACTTGCACCCGTCGATCATTTCCATTGAGGGGATAAAATAACAAGTTCAGGAGCTAGAGGATCAACCAAATAAATTTAGTATATGTTTATGATCAGTATAATGGAATCTTGAATGCTACAAACACATAAAGTGATATAATGTTGAAAATATATATTTTTCAGAAATTGCTTGGTCGGTAGAAAATACGAAATCAAAGTATCCGATCTGGGGTCGTATCGACAGATGTACAGCTCAGATTATTGCCAAATAGCGGGATCACGACCTTTGCCCGTACGATGGATGGCGTGGGAGACTGTTCTTTTAGTGAGTATAAAATGATAATAAAGAAAACCACACATTGCCCAACTTTCACAGAAAGCAACTTTGATTGAGGAATATGAAAATACAATGCTATTTTTTTTCTGAACCAACAATTTCAAACGTATTAATGTTTTTCCAATATTTTCAATATGATTTACTCTACTCAACGTTTTTAATTGGATAAAATGATTTGTTGACTCTCTGTTTTCATGAACATGTCTCTATTGTGAGTCATGTGTATAAGTTTATCTCCTTTCCGCATATATCTCGGTATAATCCATCAATCGGAAAAATGAATTTATACTTTCTAATACTACCTTACCACATTGAAAGATAGTGTGGATTATACGTTCTTCCTACAAGCAGCATTGCATTTTTGTTCAGCTCTGGGTTCTAATTCTAGCATTCCGATTAACTATTATATGGGATAAAAGTTATTTGCTCCCAAGAAAATATCTTGAGATAACGTTGATCTAATCTAAATACACATGAAGTTTTGAGATGTAATTTAGGCTCACCTACATGTGCTCTTTCTGGTGTCGGCACTCAATGTTACGTAAATACTAGAAAATTTGTAATACTTAATGTGATCGTATTTGCAGATGTATACAGTTTACACACACCATCAGATTTGATAGAAAATCGTTTTTGGATAATGTAATAATGTAATCGTATAAGAAGATGTATACCTACATTATCTAAAAAAGTGTGTGGAAACTGAATTACGATGATTGTGATATGATTGATTGCATTTCTGCTGAAGCTAATTTTTTTTCCATCTTTACAGTGAAAAATTAAGATTGATAATGTCGCTTGATCTGTAGGAAATTCGTAAATATTTTTCTTCCTGTATGACTCACTTTTGTCATTCAAATATAATGGTTCAAAATAGAGTCTGCATTAAGTAAAGCTCAGGGTGATGGCAGGTTCTCATTATCAAGACCTCCAAATAAGTCCAAAAAGTACTATAGCACTAAAACTTCATTGAAAGCTGGTATACTCAAAATGTAAATAGGAGATTTTTTTGGCATATGGTTGTTTGAAAATATCTTCAACTATCCCTCAATCGTCATCCACATCTGTTGACATTTCTTGACTCAAGTAGAAGCAAAAAACCGAACGTTCTTGAAGAGATTTAGCGTCTGCACGGTACACACATGCAATTCACTGCTTTGGATGCAAGAAAAAAATTCCGTTCGACTTATCTATCGATGCTGAGTTATCCAGATATAAATAAATTCCCAGAACTCTTATGGAAGTGTCCTTCTTGTTGTAAACAAACTGATGGGAAATTACAATCGAGGGTACTGATCAACTACTCCTCCAGCTTCAACTCCCGTTCGTTACCAACGCAATTGGTATAAATTCTCTTTCTAATTCTTTCCCTCACCGAACCAAGGATGATGACATGCTGACTACTACACCAGAAGAAAAAGCCTTCATGCTGGAATGTTGTAAATTCCACTTTGATTCCACAAGGGAAGAACCCTCCCAATATTGCTAACATTATTAGCAATATGCCTGGAAATGTCTTACGTCGGCGCCCAGTTGGGCGCATTCTGCTTGATCTCAATGGCAAAAAGGTTATAACCCAGAAGGAATACCACCTGTCATTCTCTAGGAATGTGCAACAGAATTAATACCAGTTCGCTACAAGTTCTCTACCCTTTCATACAAACTTGGTGTGTTTTCTCCCACTTGGAAGGCAGATGAGGTCCAACCAATTCCAAAAAAAGAACGACTCTTCCTAATAATCGAAGACCCTTTGAAGTATCATCTGTAATTTTAAAGTGATGGAGAAAGCAATCAACATCGAGCTCATCCAAGACCTAGGAAGTTCCAAAAACGTGAATGACCGCCAAATATAGCTTTCATTAGCTGAGATTCACAAGAGATCAGCTTGCGTACGTAACACATGTATGGCAGATCTATTGAAATATATGGAGAATCTCTTGCTGTAGCATTGGATATCTCCAAAGCATTTGACAGCGTCTGGAACCTAGGCAAGATATTGAACAAGACTGCAGGATTTTTATACGTAATCCTAAGACTGGTTTTAGGCTCAATTAATAGTTGATGATACTAGCTCCAAAAATATCAAGTTTACTCAGTATTTTCAATGTTCAATAACTTTGCCAATCTTATATCTTTCATCGTAATATCATAGTATTCCTATGGGCATTCCCATGCTTTATCAAAATACTCCCCGTCTTGGCATTGAAGATTTGTTCACATTAACCTCATGTACTTCGTTAGACAGTATATGTATCTCCAGATAATGGCTTGATAGCAGTGTCAACAGTGGAGAACTTTCTGATTAGAGTAATTTTAACGTATATAGGAAAAATCGTTATCTAGAAATTAGTAATAAAAAGGATGAAGGAGGACTGTGAATAAGAAATTCATCACATTCTTTCAAGCAGATCTATCCTACCAAAAGGTATGTGAAGATTTGTGGATATACATTAATTGAAGGGGCAGAAAAAAATTCAATATGTACTTGTTTAATCAACCAGTTATTCAAGTATTTCCATTTTTAAATACGATTTGAATAAAGTGAGTGAAAATATTCAAAATCATCCAAATGCTCATTTTGCTTTGGTGGGTGTCTATAATTTGCCCAAGATATTTTAAGTTCCTAACGAGCACGTTGTTGATTGTTATTCTGGATCTGATGCTAATTTCTGCTTTCGAAGAAAATGTTGTTGATACTTTTAATTTTTTGGAATACAATCGGTTGAATGAGGTTCTTAATATGTTTGGTAAGCTGCTTGATCTAGTATTTGACTCTGTTCGCCAGGTAGTAGTGACGGCCTGCATCACCCCTGTTCTCAGTTCCAGAAAATGCCTATCATGAACATATTAATATAAATTTAACTATTCCGGATAATATTTATGTAGAGGGAAAGTCACCCTTCAGTGAGTTCATAAGAACCAACTATAATATTGTTAGCAATGAAAAAAGTTAAATTTACGGAATGCAGTATTCTCCAATAAAAGAACGGAACAATCTGTTGCCATTTTTCATAATATATCGAATGACGTAGTTTCTAGTGATATTCCCCCAACGACAGATATCTTACGTGGTTTACATTGCCCAAAAAATTATCAAGAAATGAAAAATATAAATTTCGCAAGTATTCTAAAATCTATTAAATTATCGATTCCTTTCGGAGTTAAGGGTAAATATGGAAATTAACTATTGAACAGATGAGAAAGGTGGACATTACCGTCAATATTCGTGAAATCTTGTGAGAACTACCGTTCTTTCCTCTTTATATTTTAATATTAATATATGAAGCAAT
Source organism: Endomychus coccineus (assembly GCA_958510875.1). Classification (NCBI taxonomy): domain Eukaryota; kingdom Metazoa; phylum Arthropoda; class Insecta; order Coleoptera; family Endomychidae; genus Endomychus; species Endomychus coccineus. The sequence goes on from OY294067.1 coordinate 218,973,343, forward strand.
TTTAACTTTTTGTTGGAAAATGGCACAAATTGTTCCGATTTTGAGAGGTGGAAAAAGTGTGAAGTTACCAGTTCAACTAATTTCAAAGTTATCAATATTAATGGGAATTTCAAAAGCAATTGTAACAAACGAGATATTTTTCATGGTAGAGCATCTAATATCTGTTAACATGAATTTGTCGCTATTCCCTCAAAATATTTTTGAGACAATGAGTAGATGGAATCGAGTTGACACCATGTATACCGATTTTTCAAAAGCATTTGATAAGATTTATGACAATACATTGTTTGTTAAGTTAAAAAACACAAGAATACTTGGCAATCTGCTTCGTGAGGATTGAATCGTATTTGAACAACAGTGTGTACAAGTAAACAACTATAGCTGTAATTACATCCATATTTTTTATCATCATCATCGTTTGAAGGGAGGGAACTTAGCCCCCAAATGTACTTAGGCCACTTAGCTTGTGTAATAACGAGCCCTTCCTTGGTTTTACTTTGTTTATTAAAGGTTATCAATTCACCTATCTTATCAAATTCATTCTTATATATCATCAACTAATATCACTATAACTTGCAGTACGTGAACCAATAACCAGGAAGGGACCCGCATCACGGGTTTCTCATTAGCTAGGCAAATCAGGCCACAACATGATCAATAGATATATGTAATACTCACTCTTCTTTGGTTGAGACACTAACACCTTAATTAAGCACTGTATAAAAAATTCTCGGGAATTAGGTCACATTAACACTCTGTTATAAATGTTCGTCTTTACGTACGAACATTTATAACAGAGTGTTAATGTGACCTAATTCCCGAGAATTTTTTATATAATTCATACTGGGTCAAGAATCTTATTATATTATTAAGCACTGTGTTATCGAGGGTAGTTCATAAATTAAGCTGAGTAGAAAAACTCTCAATCAAAACAAATATAAAATATTTAATAATAACAAGAAAATAAACAATTATAGAACAATGAATTGAAAGTTAAAAGATTAAATGTAACTAAAGTATTAATCAAGAAATTATGTTAAATTTAGAAAATGATTAATCAATCCTTTATTTTAAATCAAACTTATTAAAACCTAAATATGAAATGTAAAACTAATTCAACTCAGCCCGGATGCACCAGGGTAAAGAGTTAAACAAAACTATGATGATTCAACTGTTCAAGGAATTCTAAATCTTTTGTATTAAGTAATATGACTTGATTCTAAATGAACTTAGCGAAAATTCTACCATAAACACCACAACGCAAACTTAACTAGAAAACTTGGAGAGTTTTCTAAAATATGATTTGAGTGATTCGTGAAATAATCAAAGTAAGATTCAACTCAAGAAGTTAAAATATAACTGGCTTTAGTGTGGTGAGTTTGTTTTTTATAATCTTGGATAACCACTCCTATTTTAGTAGTAGGTTTGGGGGTAGTAACTTTTACCCAATAAGAGAGAGACTTGCCTAGACTGGGCAAGCTGAATATAAAAGAACTATTCTATTTTTGTTGACAGAGACCTTGATTTTATGACTTCATTTAGACTTCCTTGAAATTAGGTATGAATGAAAATTATATCAACTTAATATTCTAATTACATATTTAATAAGGAACGACTGCGTCCTGCACGTCTTATGTCATGGTTACGTGAATGTGTTGTAGCTTCAAAGGAAAAGACAGGGTGAAAAACCTTTGTTTGAACCATAGCAATTGATCCATTTGCCGCTTCTTATTGATCAATAAAAATATATCTTAACTACCAATATACTGTAAAACACTTGTTTTCTTTGGACCGATTTCTGTTAACTTTGTGATTTATAATTTCCTCTTGGAACTGTGAGGGACCTTTTTGTCGGTACTTCAAAAATTACGATGACCCTTTCTTCACAAGGATTCAGCAACTATATATTTCGTTTACGTCTCACAGATACAAAGAACAAACTGTATTATTTCATGATGGGACGGACGTACTAAGAAATGAAACCATATACTTGACTTGTCCGTAATAAAGGCAACAAGGAATATCCTATTCCTATTTACGTTAATGTTTGTTCTCAAAACCCTTCTTGAATTTTAGCCACATGGTTTGAAATCTGAATGAATTGTAATTGATAATTAATAGGACAGCTTTGTTACACTTGGTCCATTGTGCGCCCCGTGAACTGAAGCCTATTCTCTTCTAGCAGGTTTGTGACTCGCCAGAAACCCAGAATATTACCAGTGCTGGCCTCCATGAGTTATTCTGGGAGCAGTTTTGACTCTCCAAAGTGTCGGTGCTTGAGGGATGCTAATGCTGGGCATCCCAACAGGATGTGAGAAACAGTTTTTGCGCCTCTCTGCAATTTCTACATATTGGATCATCTGTGATGCTCATAGTGTGAAGGTGTTTGTTAAGACGACAGTGGCTGGTTAAGATTCCAGTCTCTCTGATATCCCTGCTATTCAGAGAAAGCAGTTTCTTTGAGAGCCTAGGCACAGGCTCTTCTATAATGAGTTTGGCCTGCCTCATCCATGGTGATTTTCGCAACAGTTCAGATCACTCTTTGCTTAGTTGGTTCAGGAGGTCAAGAATCCCCACGCAATTCATTGAAGCCACAATTGGCTTTGACCCGACAAGGCGCTAGACAATATTCGCCTGGCTGGGGAGTCGGTCATTCCGTTTCCTTCAACTCCACTTGGTCCTGGGACCCAGATGAGTTGAACTTTATTTCTTCTGGCCAGTTCAGCCAGTGTATCTCTGCATTCTTTGACAAGCCTCAATGTGACTCTGGATGATTTGTGTGCCCCCAGAGCCGACCGGCTGTCTGTGCAAATATGTATGCACCTATTTATATAGACTCTTCACAGATTTTCCATGGCACAAATCAATATTGCGTAGATTCCCGCCTAAAAAACCGTGCAGTAAACGCTTAGAGTCACTAAGATAGTGATCCTTGGCTTTTTTATGTACACTCTAGCTCCAGAAGCCTGACACACCTTGGATCAATCTGTGAACCATACGAGCCGATCTGAGGGCATTAGATTGGGAGTTTCGTTACTCCAATTTCTTCTATCCGAGATGAGGATTTTGGGAGGAGTGAGACATATAGCGGGGATCATGCTATCTTGCTTCATTTCTAGTATGGGGCATTTCGAGATTACCTCACTTAAAATCGATGAGTGTCCACGAGAGTTGTGCGTTTTGGTCCAGTAGCCTAGGCCCTTCAATCTATACGCCGTTCTCATGGATTCAGTTTTTCTGTATAAGTATAGTAGTGGTAATCCGACGAGTGCTTCAAGGGCCATCATTGATGCCGACCTCATAACGCTCGATACACCTATGCAAGCTGCTGCAGTTCGTCTAGGGGGGCTACGACATAGCAGCCCTTGTCCTCGACCACCACACTACCGCAGAATAGGTATCCATAAGCCAGATCACAGCGGTATAGATCCAATAAATAATATTTGGCTGTAATCCCAAGGTGTTGCTGAAAGCTCTTCTGCACGCCCAAAATGACGCAGAGGCTTTTCTCACTCGTTATTCGAGGTGTTCGCGCCAGGGCAGTTGAGAGTCTGGAATTACTTCCAGAAACTTTAACGATCCTTTGAATTGCAGAACCTTGCCAGAGGAAGTAATCTCTGGCAGTGTGCTCAGCCTACGTTTCCTTGTGAGCAGTACAATTTCCGTTTTGTCAGGACTCACATTGAGCCCCTCCGTTTGGCACCAGCCATTCAATATGCTGAGCAGCGTGTTTAGCAGGTCGCACAGTGTTCTCAAGTGCCGCTTGAAGGTGACGCCAACCAAAAGAACAGCATAGGCTTGAGCATGAAACCCAGCCTCTTCCAGTTCCTCTAAGAGTCCATCTTCTACAGTGCTCCGCGGCAGCGGAGATAGAACAGCTACCTGCGGACAGGCTTTTTTTGTATTAGTGGTTCGTACAACGCATCCGTTATGTTGGACCTTTCTCGCATGCGTAGATAGCATGGCTTCAATCCACCGGACCAATGTTGGACCGATTCCATGCTTCTCAGCGGTTGAGCAGATAGACTCGACGGACATCTTATCAAATCTCTTTTCGATGTTCATAAATACCCCCAGGGCGTATTCCTCACTGGCCATAGCACCAACTATTCTTGTGACTAGATGATGCAAGGCCGTTTTATTCGAGAGACCATGCTGGTAGGCGTGTTGATGGCAGTGTAAGGGATAGGCTTTCAGTGGGTCATCTCTCAAGTTTCTGTCAATCAGTTTCTACATTGCCTTCGATAGGAATGAGGTTAGGCTAAAGGTGCAGAATGCCTTAACTTGAGTATAATCAGCTTACCTCGCTTTTGGAATGAACACGACTTTCACTGCCCGCTAAACCTTTGGGATAAAACCAGTGGCTATGCAAAATCGGAAGATTTTCATCAATAGCTTGATGATGATTTCCTGACCCTCTTGTAGGAGAGCCGGGAAGATATCATCTTCGCCTGGTGATTTGTTTGGGGCGAACCCGGAAATGGCTTACTTCACCTTGTTATAATTGACCACCTCGAAAGACAGACAAATGTCACCATTATGACGATCACTCTGTCCATCGTCTTTTTCGGTTGTCCAGAGTCAGGGAAATGAACCAATACTAGGTGTGTCAGTGTCTCTCCCAGAGACTTGGCTTATTGGTTTTATTGAGTTTCTCATAGGATCCCCACGAGTATTGGGAATATTTTTCGACTTCCCCGTCTAGATCTGCTGTATTCAGTAAAAACATGGCCACCTCTGGCAGGGTGCGATTCTTCATCACGCATAAACGGTCTTGACTCAGCTTCCTCGAAAGCTATCGCCCTGAGACTTTGATAACCGTTATTGTCGCTTGACCCCTACATCCTTATTACTCCAGATATTCCTCAAGGATAACATTGAGGTTCTCTTCTCGTGTTGCTGCTTATCGACGAGATTGGGCGCTGTTTCCTGAACTCAAAGTTTTGTCTCTATACAGATGACCTTAGAATCTATAAATATTTTACTTCTATCAATGATGGCTTTTCTTATTAACGTGATCTCAGTAGGTTACACGAATATTGTACTAAAATATAATATACTATTTTCGAATATCGGTAAATTTCGTCAAATCACTTGTGTTTGAAAACAGATACCATATTGATGGAATATTGTTTGGAGAGAGTAGGGACAGTGAACGATCTCGGATCAAATTATTAATTGATATAATTGGTCAAGAATATAGAATACGCCTTTTTAGTATTTAATCCGCTCTATATTATATATATTTATAGATTGGAAAAAATACACAGAAACGATTCATCAATTATACACTTTATTTTAAATTTCATGGAAGATTCTATTTTGCGAAGTATGACGATAGTCTTAGGCACTACAAATTATTGAAACTGAATTTTCGCAAAAATTTTTCACGCTTCATTCTACTTCACAGAATTTTGAACAATGATATTAACTGTAGCACTATATTCTGTAATATTCACATTCACGTCAAACGATACAATTCTCTATGATCCACACTAATCTACACGATCATTTGATACATATTATGCGAATAACTTGCCAACATGTTTTCACAAAACAATTATAATTGATTCTACACACACATCAACTTATTACATGTGTCAATGCATAGGTTAAAACGTTTAGCCACTCACGTTTTTAAAGATTAAAGTAACACAATATATAAGAATGAATTCAAAAATATAGGTATTTTCATTATTTCAGATTTTATACATATTTTCTTTTACATCCGGGTGTTAGGTACTAGTTTATTTTGTAGGAAACAGTGTACTCCGTTATTGGAATAATTTTCATTCTATCGGGTTGCCTGTACTAAATAAACAAATGAACAAATGGAAAAACTCCCATCAGGTGACCATACATGAAATGCATGTCGACTAATTCAATTATAGACTGAATAGGCATAGCAGTAATTCATAAATTTGTACGAAATGCAATTGAGTTTTGCCAGTGGAAAAAGAAATAAGCGGAAAATATACAGATGCTACATGAAGGAATAATACTCCGTATATCAGAAACCGTCAATTTGCGGACTCACGTTTATCAAGATATTTTTCCATATTCTGGGCAAAACTTTGCTTTCCCTCAGTATCGATTGTGATACACCCTGTTAGTAAATAAACTCAAAATACAAATTTAATATCACAATTAACTACAATATTAGAGTACTATATCAAAATTACAACTTTTCTGTGAGAAATTGTGTCTTCATATTCCCAAATCAACAGGTTCAGAGGTTGGTATATTTTATATGTTGTAATGAATTTACTGTGAGGAACTCGCTTTATTTCCCATCTAGGGCAAATTTTCAAGCAAGAGTGACGTATGGTCGTTTGCTGTCGCGCTGTGGGAAATCCTGACATTCGCCCGGGAACAGCCTTTCGAAGACATGAGCGACGATAAAGTTATAGAAAATGTCACTCATTTCTACCAGAACGGCGGTAAACATGTAAGTATTTTATTAAACTACATGCTTCAACAGTTTTCGATCCTCGCGTGTTTGTTACTAGGTCGTGAATTATGAAACACGTATCTTCAACATTAACTTTCTAGTTAATAAAAATGTTCTGATATATAAAAATGTCATCCAGAAATAACATTCATTATCAAAAAAGATATAAATGTGGAATGTTTATCGTGACTTACCGATTTTCAATCTTGAATTTGATGCATCCTTATGAAAAGAATGGATAAATCAGTTAGATTTGGTAGGTGCAGATCGTAACATTAAACAAAGTAAAAGAAATATTAGTGAAGGCTGTTAGTTTGTGACGGTAGCTAGATCATATTGAAAACTTATCGTGTTTAATGTTTCCATCATAAAATATTTCTCATGGATTTTCTGTCATTATCTTGTTATTAGCAAAAGATACTACAATACTATAATTTTGCGCGTCAGCATCAGCGTTGGCGAAATTATTGGACTTATTCAGGGTAAAAAAAGTTTTCCCAAAAATCGAAGGATTGGCGATAGACGAAGTTGTTTACAATTAGTTTTGTCAAGCAAGACCTAGAAATCTACCCATCTCTGAACCTTTAATAAAAGAAAAGGCTTTGGAAGTAGCAAAAAGTTTGAAAGTTGCAGATTTTAAAGCTTCAAATGGATGGTTGAAGAATTTTGTCAACAACATATAACTTTCAAAACAGTTTATTGTGAATCAGTCGATATTCATTGTTGAAGACTGGAAAAGAAACCTGCAGGTGATATTAGAGGGTTATTCTCCAAGAGATGTATACAATGATGACAAAACTGGCCTGTTTCACCTTAAAGTGCCTATGACGATGTTCGCATTGGAAATTGATCAGTGTAAGAAAACTGCAGAACAACTAGTTACCATTCTATTTTAAGCCAATGTGGAAAGTAGAAAAGGAAACCAGTTTTTAATCAGGAAAAGCAAAAATCCTCGCTTCTTTGAAAGAGCCCACATAAAAAACTGCCTTTAGAAGCAGTGTGAAATAAAAGAACCTGATTGACGACAGAAATAATGCCCTCATGTCTAAAAAAGAAAATGGGAATGTCGTATTATTTTCGGATAATACCACGGCCGATCCGAAACTGCAATTACAAAATGAAAAACGTCGTGTTCCTGCCTTCGAATGCACGCTGCCAACCACGATACCAAGGAATTTTCCATAGTTTCAAGGTAGCATATAGGAAATATCTGTCAAGAAGACTTCTGACTTTCACCAGCAGCGTTAAAGCAGGAAAAAGTATAATTTTGACTAGTTCTTTAGTATGGATGTCAGAAGTTTGGAAAAATATGTCTGCTACTATAATTCCAAGATGGATATTTGAGAAGTCGAGATTCTAGGACGCTGTTGAACTTGAGGAATTTTGCGCCGAGCAAGACGAGATTCCATTGGTTCAGCTTAACCATCATGAATGGAGTAAGTGTAGAGAACAATGCATCTATTTATCTAAGTGTATTTACTGAAAGCTCCAGTTTCGGTATTCAAAAAATCAAAAATGAATTGCGCACTGATGAAACAGATTCTGACAGTGAAAATGGAAATGAAGAACCTGAAGTTCGCACATCAATATTTGAAGATACGGGTGGAATTTGTAAAAAGCTCATCTATATTCAAAATATTTTGTTCAGTAATGATAAAACTGAACTTGCCTTAGAAGCTTTTATTAAAAAGGGAGATTCACAAGCTTGTCGAATGAAACTAAAACACCTGAAACAAACACCTCTGAATAAGTGTAACCATTTGCATACCTATGTCTAATGCTTTACTCATTGATCCAGTCGTTTTAGTATATATATTTACTTATATATTTATCAAAGGTAGGATGTTTTTGTAAAGCATAAGTATTTCATCCACTGTAATATAATAATTATATACCTGCCTACAAATTGGATGTAAATAAAGCCACATTCTTTCTCACCCTCTCAATAATGGTCTCCTCTCTATGGCAGCTACTACCATAGTTCACATTTGTGGCTGCTATTTATAGGTTTTACTGTATGTAATTTCATGAGATATGTCCGCGAATATTATCCGTACATTGTGGGGAATTTTCCGTTTCCAAATATATGATTATTAAGCCGTACATAAAGGTATGCCAAGAAGCACTGCGCTCAGTGTGATTCAATGAATTTGTTTCCATTGAAATTGTTTAATTTGAGGATGAGATGGATTTCAAATTATGGATGCGTATTCTTATTTTGCCTTACGAAGGCATAATATAATGTTTTCGATGTAGAGGGGTCGGAGAGATGTCTCGACTATGAAACCAAATATTCTTTTTTCAGAACAATGTGATTCAAATATGTGGTACAAGGGACAGTTTAGGTTCGAAGGTAATACCTGAATCGGTGAATGTGACGGGCCGATGAAGTGGAATATCGTTTATCATATATTGGTATAAAAGGACCGATTTTTCAGTGCTTATGTCATTACATTACAATTGTTCACGTTTAAGGCAAGATTGTTGTTAGAACACCATTGCTCAGTGATCTGCGTATAGGAGACAGTAGACATCATCCACCTCAACTATGTCGTTTATGAAAGCTTTGAAGAGAAACGAACCTAGGCTATCGCCTTGAGGAGCACCTGAGACAGCTTCATATTCAGCAGACCATAAGCCATTTAATATAACATACTAACGTCTATCAGCGAATTACGAGGTGGAAGGCTAGTTTGATTATAAGATTGATGATATGTTAATGTTATTGCAAGTATCAATGTTGCTTGCTGAAGTGATGTTGACGTGATTGTCATAGCAATGTAATGATGTTGCTCGATAAATGAATTTGATTTGAATGTTTAGTAATATAATGATGTTGCTCGATGAATGAGCTTTGTGTGAATGTTATATTTCCTAAAGTCGTTTACTTCGGGTAAGTTTTAGACTGAAAAGGTTTGTAAAGAAGGGTAGATAGGTGCTATCGTTGGCTACATATGTGTTGACCAGAAATGCCAGGCCACACAACCATTCTTAGAAGTACTCATATAAATAAGCCAAGTCAAATCATCAATAACACTTCGTCGGCTGATGACAAATTTACACAAGAACCCCATTTTAACTGACTTACAGATGTGTCGTAAATACATCCACAGAGGCTATAATAGATAATATACAGAGAATGATTGAATGACTTGTCATAATTATTGTCAATATGCATAAAAATATGAATACGTTAAGCTTAAACAATGTTAGTGGATACTTTTTTGTTGTTAATATATTCCCAAAATTCATTTGGATTGTCTTTAGTGTCATTTTCGGTATTTCGTTCATATTTTGTATAAGTGTTGTACACGTCAGATTGATCTTAGCCCTCGGGCGGACAAATTTGTCCCAGGTATCAATATTACTGTTGCTAATGAATGAGCGCCGAAACTCAGAATTGAGGAGAATTTGTTGAATAATTTCATCCAACCTCGGCGGATATTTACGCTTGAAGCTACCATTTCGCCAGGTACACATTGATTCAATACGTGATAGATATTTCTGTAAAGATAAGTACAATCATCATTCGATGTATCGAAAGCTTCTAAAAATCCAGGCAATGTCAGCGATAAGATCGTACTTACGAGGAAAATCCACTTTCTGAAAGTTGTAGTCTTCATTACAAGAAGTGGCGACATTCGAGATTTACAATGTACAATCAAGGCAGAATGAAGATTATCTTCGGGTCTTAGTGGATTCGAGTATTCTGCCCAGATTATTATGAATTGAGTTATCCTGTAACCAATTGTCAGACTCAAGAATGTTATAGAAACTATTATTTATTACATTTAGCTAGTCACCCTGTGTGAATGAAGAATGAGGAGAGACATTGAAGTCATCCGTTTTATTGTTATAAGCAAATGGAATGTTGGTTATAGTGTTTCAAATAGGATATTGTACTTATCATTAGACAAAGAGAGGGAACACAGCTATTAATTTAGAATAAAGAGGTCGAATTACATACTATTTTCACAATAATGATGTCTACAGAGATCAATTCTTGATGAATTGATCGTATTAAATTGTTCCGTGAGGAGACAAACGAATCCAACAATCGGGTATCCATTCACAGAAATTGTATCAAACAACTGGGCGCAGACTCCGGGGGTTTTGATAAAAGAGCAGTATGTAGTTTTCATTTTTCAAGATAGTTTCATATTGGGAAGGCGCAAAGTCGTCTAATGTCTCAAGAATTGTGAATGATTGCTATGCACAGTCAAGCTCATTATTTCTGCATTTTCTAATTTTGTAAGCAGTACATTTCTCCTCTCCCTACACCGGTTGATCTATCGAGATATTTCCTGTAACCAGCTTAACGCAGATGGTACACTTACGTCTTTGAGATTTGCATGTCTTAACATCGTGATTGTTACTGCACAGTGAACAAGAGAGCGTCTTGATATATTTTCTTTGAGAATGATAGAATTCGTTACATCTCAAACGCGAAAAATATCAATTGCATCGAAAACTTCAAAACTATCAAAGCCAATGAAGAGATTGCCGGCTTTCATTATTTTATCCTAACAATGTCTATCAGTTTGAATCACTGCTTGAAATATTCTGCCATTTTTCATAGCTGATTAATTTTTAAAACTTTACAATGAGATGATGCAGAGAACACATCGGGACTATATCTCACTATCAAATCCAGTAAGACAGGGATAGAATACAGTTCTGACATAGGTACCACACCGAGTTATACCAACCAGCTAACTTCATAGGATTCCGCCATTTTTTCTTTACCAACATTATATTCTTTACATTTGCCGCCATCTTTCATATATTTGATATTGGCCAAGTGGAAATCTTTTTGGATGGGTTGATATTAAGTTTTAGTGATAGATTGATTTCCATCCTTGAGATAGATAATAACTGCAGGTTGTGTCTTAACTTCGACCGGCGTATGGTATAGGAGAATGCCGAGTCCCTGGCAATTTTGGTTACATTCGATTACAAAGACGCTAATTGAACGTTGATCATGGATAACGCATTATCTACTTTGGAGTCCAAGAGCTGACTGATTTCTTTTAGATTCAAGGAAACACAATTCATAGCACAGTCTTGACATCTCCAAAAGTGACCGGGTATCGAATTTATTGCCTTTGAAATATATGACGAGTGAACTGAGATTTTACAAGACTCATAAGAAATTGCTGGCTTCGATCAGCTTATCGCAGTTATACACTCAGTGCAATCAACAATTGTGAAGCATCATAAAATCAAAACTTACGTAGCAAATATTATTATGATTACTGCTGTAATAACGAGCCCTTCTCTAGTTTACTTTGTTAAATAAAGGCTATCAATTTACTTATTTTATCAAATTCATTCTTATATATCAGTTGCTTTGATTAACAAATATCAATATAACAGTATGTGTACCGATAACCAGGGAGTGACCCGCTATCACGGGTTTCTCATTAGCTAGGCAAATCAGGCAACAATACGGTTGATAGATATATGTAATACTCACTCTTCCTTGGTTGAGACACTAACTCATTAATTAAGCACTGTATGATCGAGGGTGGCTTATAAATTACGCTAAGTAGAAAAACTCTCAATCAAAACAAATATAAAATATTCAATAATAATAAAGACATAAAACAATTATAAAAATGGAATAAAAGTTGAAAGATTAAGTATAACTAAAGTATTAATTAAGAATGATTTAATTATTCAAGGAATCCTAAATTCAATGAACTAAGCAAAGTGACTTGATTCTAAATGAACTTAGCGAAAATTCTTCCATAAACACCACAACGCAAGCTTAACTAGAAAACTTCAAAAGTTTTCTAGAATATGATTTCAATAAGGATATAACTGACATTAGTGTGGTGAGTTTAGTTTTTTATATTCTTGGACAACCACTCCCATTTTAGTAATATGTTTGAGGGTAGTACCTTTTACTCAATAAGAGAGAGAGATTCAGTCTAGTGAGCTGGATACAAAAGAACTGTTTTTGTTGACGGAACTTCAATTTTATGACCTTATTGAGACTTCCTTGAATTTAGGTATGAATGAAAATTATTTCAACTTAATGCCTTAATTACATTATCAATAAGAAACGACTGCGTCCTGCACGTCTTATGCTATGGCTACGTGAATATATTGTAGCTTCGAAGGAAAAGACAGGGCAGAAAATCTTCGTTTGAATCATCACTTGCTGTTTCGAATTAGGTCATAAAAATATGTCCTCACTACCAGTATACTATGAAGCACTTGTTCTCTTTAGAACCATTCTTTTTAAATAAGTAATTTAATATATTGAAACTGCGAGGAACCTCTCCGAGTTTGTGGATATTTTACAAATCATAATGACCCTTCCTTGACAAGAATTCAGAAACTGTTTTCGTCCCACAGATTCAAAGAACAAACTGTATTCGTTTATGATGGGACGGTCGTACTAAGATATGAACTTATATACATATGACTTGTTCGTAATGAGAGGCAACAAAGAATATCCTATTTCTATTTACGTTGATGGGTGTTCTCAGAACCAGCTTCAAGTTTAGGAACATGTTTGATATCTGAATGAATTCTAATTGATAATTGATAAGGCTGCTTTGCTACACTGCTCCAGAACGTGGTTTGCACCATTATGAAAAATGAGTAAGCCTCTCGAATTGAAGGTCGCTATATATCTGTCTGGAAAACTTGATAACTTCGGAGCCATTTGAAAATACATTCTAAATACGTAACTTTTCTCAAATAATTCAACGAATAAGAAATTTTGGGTGAAACTTGACGCCATACTCAGTATTTTGAATGGTTTTGATGCTAGAAAATCATTCTAAAATAAAATCATTTGCTGCTTTGATATGCGTTCTAATCATTTAGTGGTTATGTGATCATTAGCAGAGCAATACAGCAATTCGACAGATTAAAGGCATGAAATTGCAACACTGAAATTATGGATACATCATCAAAGTTTCTTGGTTGATAGATCAGAATAGCTGACACTGCTTTCTATATCCTCCTCATATCAGTATTAATGTTGTCACAATTACAGAAATGAAAACGAATTCGATATTGGCTCCACAAGCTGGGAGAGTGTATCAGTCTAGGAGTGAACAACCGGAGTTGAGAAATACCATAAGAAAGTACAAAATAATCAAGTTCGAATACTTCTTGAACAGACCTTGTATAAAACAAAAATTAAATCTAGATGAAATAACAAAGCAACCATCAGTTCCTGAACAAAATACTGCTCCCAATCCCCATCTTAACTCCAAACTATCTCAAATGTGATGGTTTGTCGATAATAGCATGTATCTTGCAAATAGAACAGCAAAGATGAAAATAGCGACCATAACATTCGGGAACCTGAAGAGAAATATCACTCACACGGTTAGTACTACAATTAGTGAACTTACTGTCTGCAAAGCAGAAAAAGATGGAAACGATCAATTTTTATTCTTCTCTGACATGATGGTAGTTTGACGAGAGGCTTTGCCGCTTTGGGACTGTCAGAGTATAAGCTTTATGTTCGATTTAGTATACAATCGAAAATACAACCGCTATCTTTGTTACTACATCGTTATCGCGTAAAACATTGTACTTCGAATGAGAAGCGTCACAATGATATCCGGCTTCGATGTGGGATATTGGAATTTCTTGCAAGCTCCAGACTTTCTCTACTGTTTGATCAGAGTCGAATAATGTTGTTCTCCATGCAGTCCCAAGCACTTTCCGGAGCTGTTTCTGATTGCCACTGCTCCGTAATTTTGTTGAAAGAAACACTAATCTGATACTCATTATTGTTTCTCATTCAAAATCATTGCAAAGTCATCAATATCTCCAACGTTGAAATAGTTTTCAACCATACTTCATAATTTCATAATTTCCCAATGTATGCGCTCAGCCTGTTTGTTTCGGATATAGTATTCCCAGATTGCGAATGTTTGTTTTGGAACGATCCTGGATTCAGATATCATATTTCATATAATACTTTTCGAATGTCATTCGTTTCAGTTAAAATATTTTACTCACAATAACTCTGTGATATCGCCAGGAAATTCTTTTTAAAAATCTCTCCGTATATCGAAGCGAAAATAACTTTGTCGTTGTAGAATATCGAAATAAAGAAGCCTTCCAAATTTATGAAAATAGAAATGTAAAATAACATACCATTTTCTGATAAATTATGGAAAAGTACACACTGTGGATACACAATAACACTATGAAGAGAAACAATCAGCCTCATTCACTAAAAATGTTATTGAAGAAATGAGAATCTTTCAGGTACCAAGTAGCCATTATCAGAGACCACTAAATAAGAAATCGAAATGAGCCTGTTAGAATACTATTTGGGATTAAAAGTGCAGACAATAGATTATACCCTCAGCTGCAGATAAATTGCAATTCGTTAAATAGCTTTCTCGCTTATACATTTCCATCCCTTCTAACTTACCTATTTGTCGTTACTTGAATATTTCTAAGATCGCTGATAACGATTTATTGAACTTGTTGAAAAATTTCTTGATTTTCTTCAATAATTAAATATCTATTCTTCAAAATTAAGGAGATCGTGCGTTAAAACGCATGTTACGGAAAAATCAAGAAAGATACAAAGCTGAAATTTTCCACAGATACTACAGATTCATACTTCAGAAATTTGGAGGATCATCATTTTCAATTCTCACATGATGATGATTCAATACATTCTTTCACACTGAGACTTTGAAATTGCTAAATGAAATGAAGGACAGTGTACAAAAATGAGAAAATATGAGAAGCTAAAATATCGCTCAGACATTACTTCATAATATATGGAAGATTGGAGGTCTATGACTACTCATCCTCAGATGGCAGTGAATAGAGAAAACAATTAGGTAAGGGTTCTATAATTACGCAATTGAATTCATGGTCTACGAATATAATAAAGGCTATGTCCTAAATTTTCCACACAAGTTACAAATAAGTCAATGATTTCGAGATGTTTGGAGAGTCCACGACTTCCGGTTCTGAATGAAAAATAATTTCAGTTCAATCAATATTTTCATTATAAATTGAAGAGTTGAAATATTTCCGTACATTTTTTGGTCTAATATTTTTTAATGTAACCAACAAATAATTTTAATACAATTATTCTAATCCAATATGGTCAAACTTCTTTCTCAGTACCAGCAGCTCATGATAGAACCTCAAATACCCTCGAGTGAACATTTTCGGCCCGAAAAGAAGTTTGATCGACTCCATTCAGGAATTTAAGCAGCTGTGTACGTCCATGGAATAAAGCCTTTATGGATATTTCGAATTCTCTGAGCACTATTTGAGGATCAGCATTCATTGTGACATGTATACCGAAAAATTAAAACTTTATTCTACAAATTGCGGTCTCAGAATTGGTTAACTCAACTATCCATTATTCTGAAGTTGACAGTACAACGCCAAAGACAAAACTAATAAATATAGAAAACCTGGAGTTTATAAGATGATTTGCCCAGACTGTGATGACTTTTTATAGGCAGAACTTGTCGTAATTTCAAATTAAGATACGAAGAACATTTTCGCTCGTCTAGACTCAACAAAACTGACTCAACCTTTGCTAATCATTTTTTACAAACTGGTCATAATTTCCCTAATTTAGATAGCCTAAGCATTTTACATAACCAAACCAGAGATTTTAAATTGAATACATTAGAATCAATAGAGATTTATAAAGGTGTCAAAAACTCTAATAAAAATATCAAAGTGATCTTTTCATGTGTCTTTCAAACCGCTCTTAAAATAATTTTTAGAATATTAAATTATGATCACACTGATTCACAAATTGTTACCTTGTTTTCTATGTAATACTGTACTGTCTTTCAAACCGCTCTTTAAATAATTCTTAGATTTATAAATTATAATCATACTAATTTACAAATTGCTGCTATGTTCACTATATAATACTGTACTTTCCTAGGATCTACCTGTTTTTGGAATTTCCGTTGATCCCTTACTCTCAACCCTACTTTACCCTATTTATACTTGAACTGTTTCATTGATTTTTCATTATTTTCTAATTGTTTGATAATGGCACTTCGGTGTCGAAAATGTAGTTACGTTTTCACGTTATTATTATTGAAAGTGGTATAAAAACAAAGTAGTTATTATTTCATATAATCAAAATGATAAATTACCATAAAGTAACGGCTTCCACCATCGATTTTTTAGCAGTACGTATTCAAAATCAAGCGATTCTGTAACAATAATGATAACGCATATAATTATAGTAAACATCTGTCTTTTTTGAGGTCTGAAGAAAAAAAATTTATCTTTCTCAGAATTGTTGAAATGAATTCGTTTATGAAATTCCATGTCGTTCCGCTTCTTAGCATGATCTCTGTAGTATTTTCTGGGTAAAGGGTTTTTCCTATTTCAATCTCTGAGTGGATCCACTCATCGCTCTTTCCGGTTCTCTGGACGTAAGTCATAAGCCATCTAAGCCCTGTTAAGTATTGTGACATGTAGTATCCTACCTGACCCCTTGTGCGTCCCGTCCACGCTATGACGTCCGGAAATAAACGTTTCGTCCATGTTGCCTTTGCTGTGTCTTGGTCTCATTCTGTCTGCCACTGTATCAGGGTCTCTATTCTTTGATTTCTTTTGTTTTCCATGTCTATGGAGTCTAATCTCAATAGGTATTCCCTCTTTTTGGCTAATAAGTGCCAAGGAATTATGTGAGCTATCACCATATTGGCTCAGAACTATTCGTTCCCCCTTGTGGCCCCTGGTTCTCATGAGAGCGCTCAAGGCCCTAGAAGTTCTCAGGGTTTTATCACAAGCTCTCTTAATATGTATTCCGGAACTTATACCTCTGTCCAGGATTATATCTGAATAGGTTACAGCTGGTGTAGGGATAATATGACATCTGTCTATTTCGAATTCAATATGTTGAATTGTCCTGCGCTTGTTCAAGATAATCGCCCTAGTTGTTTCTGCCGCTAACTCTAGCTTATTTCCTTCGATTCAAGTCTGAAAAGAGGGAACGCTCTCGTTTGCTAGTGACATCAGCTCCCTCTTGTGCTGAGCAGTAAAGTCGCCTGCGTAGAAGATAACTTTCACTTCCACCGGTAAATCGATACTAACTATGTCGTCGTACAGAATATTCCATAAGAAGGGCCGTATAGGTTCTTGGGGGACGCCTCCTCCGATTTCTTTAATCAGTCCTTTGTTCATCACTATATTTCTGTAGTTGAAGTATTCTTTCAGGATGGTCAGCAGATACTGCCACGCCTCCTTCTTCGCCAGTTTATCAATTATTATTTGCCATGAGGCCGTATTAAAGGCGTTTTGACGTCGATCAAAATGAAAGCGCACCAATTCTTTACATTTTTTGCAATCTGAATTTCTTCCTTCATGGCGTGAATTGTGATTTTCTCCTTCCTGAATTCGAACAGCATGGGGTGCAGTCCGCTTTTGTTGTCAATTTCTTCTGTCAAGAGTCTCAGTAGAAGGTGTTCATATATCTTGCCGAGCACAATCAGGAGACAAATTGGTCGGTATTTTGTGGCTTCGTCTTCTGTTGTTTTTGGCTTGTCTATCAGTATCAACTTTGCTGTCTCCCATACGCTTGAAAAATAATTTTCTTAAAGGCAGTTGTTGAAGAGCTTAGTAAAATATTAACTATTGACTGGAGTTATTATCTTAATGACAACCTACATCTTTTCAAATACCAACAGCTCTAATTTTCCTGCGAACAGACACTTGAACAAATCTCAAAATATCAGAAATGAAAATTATTGAGAAATGGAAATTATGATTTCTAATCATAAGATAATTTCAACCTAAAATAATATATTATCTTATGAAAAAACTTAAAAGAAAGATACTAGAACTGGAATAAAATTTCAATAAATACTGAAAATGTTATCCATCAACCACTTGATACCGACCAGGAAACAACGTGTGCATATTTTGTCACTTGGGAAATAGAAATTTATCAAATAAGCATGGTGTCGAAAAACTGTCAGGTTATTTATTCAGATTTGTATCCATAAGTCAGACGAGTAAGAAAATATTTATTTCCGAAACCTTCTTTAATACAGTAAGATGGTACGAGTAAGTAAACGCAATCGGATAGAAATATAGATGATGTTCGGCACTGTAAAAAGTAACAATTGCCGATGTTGAACAAGAGTAAAACCACATTGATTACATGAAGCTCCAAACGTAAATCCCCTTGAACATTTTCGTATAGACAGATTTAACCATATCAATACTAATCTGACCATCAATCAATCGACCAATCAAACAATGAAGACCAGAGCACTCAGACCGCTTGATTGAATCCATAGTGCACATCTTGAAACAGAACTCAGTTCAGCAGGCAACTCCGAAATTGGATCACACTTTTTGATGAAAATCTAACCGCAACGCGATTGTTTCAGTTTTAACAATTTGGAATATTTCCAACACTAGCAATTCTATTTCTAAATCCTTATGATGTTGGTGACATTTCGTACAAGCAAGACCGAGCATTTTTTCATTGGAAATACGCGAATATCTCGTAATGAGTTTTTGTTTAATGACCAGCTTGCTTGCAAAACTCAAAATAAAAATCTAAGTTTTGAAGAATTTTGGGACAATAAATAGCCAATGGTTGGTGGACATCTATTTTAATTGTGTTATGTTGTAGGATAGTTCTGTTATGTTTTTTTTATGAGATAGTATAAATTTATGTTGAATTTGGATTAATTATTATAATTTTCATTTTTCAATAATTTTCTTCATGGAAATGTCCTTGTGGTTTGTTATTATCCCTGTACTTAGGATGAAAGTTTTCTAAAGGAATTTGAAAAAATATAGGTTGTTATTGAAAAATATTTGACCGTCACAACGCATAAGTCTCAACTGCATGATAGTTAAACTAGTTATGAAATAATGCCATTTCTGAAAATAGAACGGACGGGTTCAAGCGTTTCTCTATAAAGGCAATATTAAGCGTGGTTTTTCACTTGATGCATCACTTTATCTCCACACTGTATAGAGGAATAGGAGGTATCCAACACGCATTGATAACAAATTCATAATGTACAGGAACTATTGAATATGAAATTACTTGGCACAAGATTATATCTCGGAACGAGAAGACCGAACTGAAAAATTCATCTGCAGTATTGCAGATAATTTTCGATGAGCAAGGAGAATATATGCACAAAATGTAACTTTTATTGAAGAAAAATCACTGAGGAGAATAAGCTTCAGGTTTGAGAATGTATGCTCAATATTTATAATTTTTTCAAATTTCGATAGTTTACTTTTTTGAAAATATCTAATACAATACTTCAGTAACATTTCATACAATCGAGGAATGTTAACTTACAGATCTAAATAGGAAACCCCTACACACTCTCATGTGATAGAACAAAATACAGACACTTTCACTGGTTTGAATAGAATATGCGTTACGGAAAGAAGAATATGTGAATATTATGAAAACATTGATGAACTTTAAAATCACATACACACTGCTTTATGTTGATTTGAAACGTTAAATGTTAATGAACTCCATTGGCTCTAAACTACAGGATTATGTCGAGTTGGAATTATTCACAAACACGCTTCAAATAATTCTCCAGCGGTTGATATGGTCCTCTGGTTGGCTTGAGGATAGTTTCGCGTTATTCAGGAATGCTCAAACTTCTGCAATTTTTGACCTCTCAGAACATAGTGTATCACAGGTAGATTTAACAACGAATTGCCTACAAAATGAGGAGCCAATATGAAACTGATATAAAAGCAAATATACCCTAAAATAATTCACTCATCTGAATATACAAAATCTGATAATCTATGGATCAGGCTAACTGATTCATATGGCTATTTTCAAATAATATAGAGAAATAGGATATACGCAATAACCATAACTTTATTCTCAATGAGGGCATAAGAGCATCTGCAAAAATTCTTCTATTGAATGAAAATCAACAAAAAAGGCAACTTCCCAAGAAATTCTAGTTACAATTATGGAATAGAAAGTCCAAAAACAAAAAAAAATAACTCTCAATATAAGGTATGCGGTCTTTGGCTGTTAATGAAGGTTCTACACCTGCTTGGTATACTGATAATCTGATCAATGGAAATCCATTCGTCCCTAAGGCACTCAGTATGTTCTTTCGGTATCTGAAATACAATATTCCTTCTTGAGATACGTCAGCTGAGCATATCCAAAACATGAGCTACTGGATTTGAATCTGGCAACTGAGCTAGCCACGCCAAAACGTTGACGGAACTCACGTATTGTTCTAGCCGTCTGTGGACGCGCATTGTCATGCATGACTAAGAAGTTTTGATCGATTTCTTCTGCAAATGGAAATAAGACCTGTGAAAGAATGTTATGACGACAAGCAATTGCATTCAGATTGCCTTCTACAGAACCGAAATCACGGTTCCTCGATCCATCACGGATTCTCCGTCTTGAGACAGACACTAGAGACAGACACTAGACGTTCTGCAATTCCAGGTTGTCACCAAACCCTCGTTCTCCTTGCGTCAGGGTGCAGTCAGTTCTTTCGTCCATTGCCATCGAATTCCGCAATTTTTTCTCGACAACCCAGGCCCCCTTAAAGGAAAACGAGAATCTAGTCTAGGTCCAAGGATTGCACTTGTCATCATTATCCGTCCTGTTTGCTGTTCTCTTACGTCTCCAGTTGGCTGAAACCCCAGTCACAATCGATTGATAATACTTTTACTTGTGCTAAGAAGTTCGCCAATTGCGAATTACCAGTCAACAGAACGGTACAAAGACCAAAATATCTCAGGCTATCTACGAATAGATATTTCATCAAGAAATTTTGGTCTTTTTGATATGGTCCAGTGTAGGTCACTTGAAGATGATAAAAATTGAAATATTTGTTCCTTTTGATGTCATATATTTGTGTCCTGCGTACCTAAGACTTCATTAATGAAACTATTTATCTCCAATAATATTGATAAATGTTAACGGAATGAGTGTGTTGTTAGATTGACTGAAGTCTGTATGAGACATATTTCCTTTTGAGCTATCGAGAAGTTCTGACAACCCTATGCTCTTTTTGGAACAGTTTGAATCGAATTGCAGAAATTCAGTATTCTCCGTCGAGATTGTCGCATTATGTAATAGGTACCTGGGATCAATTTTTGTATTGTCGAACCAGGAGATTTAAGTTAATTAGCTTCATCATCGAATCATAGCGTCGACAAAAAATTGACATTGATCACATGATTGGAATGTATGAGAGTTAGGAAGATTCAAGAAATCTATGCATAGGCTTCAACCAAGTGACTCCAAACAATGTATTGAGCAATTTACCAATAGAACACTTTTTTTGTAGTTAATTAGGTTCTACATTGAGATAAGATATATAAATGAACTGAGAATCTGATAAAGGCTGTAATTTCACTACAGTCAATAATATTGTATCTACGTGAAATTTGGCGTATAAATAATTAAGACTCCAATAAGTACTTCAGCTTCCAGATCGACCCAAAATACAAAATCTGGTATTTTATAATCACAAAAGCTATCTTCAGCTGTTGAGTTATTGGGTGAACGTGTGCGAAGGATAGGGTCAATGTGAGTGATTAAAATACTCTAATAATAGCAACAATACATAGATATATTTGGTAAACAACTGAACATTGTGATTCCATTTGGAAAAAAACATCTTTTATTTCAGAAACGGGATATTGAAGAGTTGCACTCAACATATTTATTATAAATGGCACTCTATCAGAGCCATAGAAATTGTTGAAAATATCAAAATAAGGAAAATATCATGCATCAAGATCTCAGACTTTTTGATTCTTCGTATGTAGATTCGTTGAAAGCTTCCAGTATATGTGTTGCGATTATATTCTGAATTGGTATCATGTGTGGTATCCAGATGTAGATGATAAGCTCAAGCCCAGAAAAACTATCACCGAGCAAAATAGAAAAATACTACGCATTGCGGCTTCTTAGATTCATCCATAATGTATAGTATAAAACTAAATAAAACACTTTTAACCGGCAGCGCCAAAAATAACCTATACATTATTCAGACATAGGAGGTTTTGTTTAAGGTTTTGACATCAGTTAACTTTGATGGTTTTGATGATTATGTTATGGATTTAGAAGGTATTGAAGTATGAAGATGTTGTTCTGAAGCATTTGAGATGATCAAAAACTCAAAAATCACCAAATGATGAGTTAGGAGGTACTGCATGTAACACGACGATATGGACAATCTCCGAGAATAGTATTCAACAACTGACTTCATTTGCTTTTTAAATTAGTGTACCTATGTTTGTACTTATGTTATTCATCATATGAGGAAATTAAAAAAATTGGATATAAACTTCCACTTATGAGCTTCTTCTATCGAAAGATAAATGAGATGATTTTTATGATTTACGTATTATTTTGTTTTTACATTCTCTGAGAATATCTGCATTTTTCATCGATACAGTATCTTATGCAGTGACAGC
The DNA here is from genome assembly GCA_958510875.1 of Endomychus coccineus. Lineage (NCBI taxonomy): Eukaryota > Metazoa > Arthropoda > Insecta > Coleoptera > Endomychidae > Endomychus > Endomychus coccineus. The sequence continues at coordinate 218,996,231 of OY294067.1, forward strand.
TCTGCGTTGGTTACTTCTAAATAGTAATGATGACTTTGAAGTAAGACATTATGAACTGTCACTGCAAACGATTCTGCATTTTGTTCTTGAATAGGAAGGGATACTCAAAATGTCACGATAATTAATAATAGTTGTAAAAATAAATAATCGTGAAATACAGTAATTACCATCATAATAAGATTCTTGACCCAGTATGAATTATATATAAAATTCTCGGGAAATAGGTCACAATAACACTTTGTTTTAACTATTCGTCTTTACGTACGTTTCGGTCTCACGACAGCATTAATTCTGACGATACAATTTCGATTATTCGTGGTTCTGTTCGTTTCGACGGCGTGGGCTCTTTTAATTGAAGTTATATTGTGCGATTTGGACGCTTGTGCTATAATTAGTTTTAATAAACCCCTTTTTAGACATAGTGAGTCTTCTGATGATGGTCGTGAGACCGAAACGTACGTAGAGACGAATAGTTAAAACAAAGTGTTATTGTGACCTATTTCCCGAGAATTTTATATGTAATTACCATCAGGTGAAGGATATGAAAAGATTGAATACATGAAGATAATTTTAGTTATTATGTTTTCCTTATTCCGGGAAAATTTTTAAATTGATTGGAACATATCAATTACTAATTTTAATGAAGAATTGAAAATTATTCAGATATTTTTATCATATTGCATCATAGCTATATCAGACTACCATCCAAGATGCGTTCTCACATTTTCTCATGACCTCAAGGCGTGGTTGTCGAATATGTGAGGACATTCCTCTTTTCAACGTTTCTATTGCTAAGAATAGTAATTCAATAATCGCTACTAAATGGAAATGCAATAGGTATTCAGATTACTAGATACTGCGGTTTTATACATTGTCAATAAGTTTGTCAAGTTCAAACCTAACTTCATTATATCAATTCACACTTTCAATCCATGTTGAATAATTTCTATTAAAGATCCCTGAATAAAGTAAAGTAAAGTTGATCATTCGTTCCATACATTATAAATATAAATTGCCCTAATTTTTTTGATATAACGGTAGCCAAATTTTATAAGTTAATGTTTCCCAGAGTTCATTCTAAGATAATTTTCTGTGAACAACCTTTCAGCTTTCTTCAATACCTCAAATTTTCTTAAATCAAGGATTTGATGGTGTTAATGTTGAACTAATTGATGTATCATCAGATAATTGTACAATATCTTGATTCAAGTGGGTCATTTGTATACAATATGTACTCCAATGGACCCAGGACTAAACTCTGAGGAACGCCTCTAACACATCTTAGTTTTTTGACTCAACCATTCCACTACTAATTTTCCTACTGACAATATATATTACCAAAGGTTTGACAGATACGATTTTACTAAATCAATTGCAACTCCTTTAATACCGTCGGTCGACACTATAGAAAGCTTTGCTTGATCTAAGCAAAATAATACAGTTCACTTCTGATAGGAGCAGCTGTAATTTGTCGTTGATTTATATTTTTTATAATATTTTTATTGGACTTCTTTGTGACAGTTGTCCATTCAGCTTCATCACATTGATATTAAATTAACTTCCACTCTTTGTTGGTGAATGTTCAACATGTAGATTTCTATTATCATCTTTGTTTAACTTTACAATTTCAGTCATGATAGAAGCATATTGTTTCTCGAAGGAATATCCTTCTTTATTTGTAGAATTTACAGTTGATTCGATATTTGGTGTTTTCTTCACACCAGTTGTTTCCACCTCAGCAGTTTACAGATGTGGGAATTCCAGTAGTTTTTGTGGCAATCGTTTTTGTTAGATGATCATTTCGAATTTTAAGTTCTTTTATTTCACTGTTCTGTTCAATTTCAAGTCCTATTTGACTTTGAATTTAATTAAAGCATTAATAATTTTTCTAGCTCGACATAATGTTGCTTGTCAATATTTACAGTATCTTTTGTATCTCTTACTGATTGTATTTTGGTGAATATACTTTTGATGACTTGAGATGCATTGTTTTTCTTCGTATCAAGATATTGAGCACATTTTCACTTATTCACACAATTATTTTCACTATTTTTTTTCATAGTCTTCATAACTCATATTTGTACACTTTAGGTAGTTGAATCCATCACATTTTGATGGATTTGAAACATCATCATAATGATTCATTTTCAATTCGCCAAGCGGACATCGTGCAAACTCTCTAGTCGCTATTTTGATAATAATGATATATTATTGGATCCCTGTATTTGTTTTACATAAAGAGAATATCTGTTGAGCAATAATTTACAAAATTTATAATTCAATGTAAGAAATCAGATATACAAATGAATAAATGAATATATTCGCTTATCTCATGCTGGCTTTTGTCAGATAATCATGGTAAAGTCTTTCGTGTCTAAATCTATCGGTTACAGCACAAACTTACAGTTCGCTCTACTAATAGAGCTCATCAGTAGAACTACTTGCGAGGTGACTGAATGATCTCTATTGATGTTATACATAACAACATAACCGACCAACGGTATGGTATTGCAGGGGAGCCCGAAAACTATCTTTTAAAGGATAGTGTATATATACTGCCAAGACCTTTCCTATGAAGTAATATTTTCTTCATTTTATAAACATGAAACTAACATAAAACTGAGATAGAAATAATTAACACAAGCCTCAAAACAAAATGACGATGGACATCGGGCTATTGTACTTGGAAAAAATGTGGAGCGAAGGTTCCACTAAATATGAAAAAAAAATTTTGGAATGTTATTTGCACCTATGAACTTGAAACTCAAACAAAAAATTATAAATGGAAAGAGGTAAACCAACAACTTATAGTCGTTTTATTAACTGCCCTTGTTTTGGCCATGAGGCAGATTCTTATAATGATCCCTTGAGGTCTCTGGTATTCATTGCAGAAGATCTTATATGTGCTGGTATTTCTGGGTTGAAATACGTCTCAGAATATTTGATAAGACTGAGATAGCATCAAGAATAACCAAAGGCTTTCGGGAGTGTTCTTGTTGGAAGATCACATCCTCAAAACTAGTTTTGTATTGTACGAATCCTAGAGATTCTCTTTTGAATTGCAATCGGACAACTTTTGACAACTGAAACTCATCACCATTGCAATACTTTTTTCTGCTAACAAGCGGAGAAGTGGTAGACAAAAAGTCCATTTTGTATACAATGAATGGTTTTTTATGACAAGAAATACGAATTTATTGTGCTCAGTCATAGGTATCGCAGATATCCATAGTTTTTGTGTGCCTCCTATTATGTTCTAATAGCTAAATGCGCCTTACCTATCAATTTCCATGTGGGTGTGTTCCTTTAAAAGAAAGTTGTGGTCCACAGTTTTGTTAATGTTTCTATTTTGGCCAGCACAATTATCTGACCAGAATGTCATTTCTTCCACATCTTCCGGTGAAGTTGAAAGCCATTTGAATAAGAAGCAACAGCAATAACATACAATATGTCTGGCAACGATCATGTCACAAATTGTGAAATTAGTTTTGATTTGTAAAAGCTTTGTGGATTTGTAAGGCAAAGAGTGGGCAAGCACTTTTTGGTTTTTTGTTAAAACCATTTTTTTCGAACCCTCTGATCCGGATCTTCACTTATCTCCTTTGCTCATTTTTGTATCTTCTCTCTGATTCTCTATGATGCCAATTTTTTGCTTTCAAAATATTTCCTTTATCTTTCTCGTTTATTTCGTTTCAGCTTCTGATAAACGCATCTGGTTTCTATCACAATCGTGATAGGAAAAAAAGCAAAATTGTAATGTGTAACAAACAGAAGTAGTGCTCCTCATACAGTTTGTATCTATATGAAGCTGGCTCTGAGTATATCTAAGTGGTACTATTGCAAGCATAGTGACATTCTGTAACCGGACATCTTTCAATATGATTATCACCTACAATTACACAAAAACACAGCAGACTTTGAACAGGTTGACTTTCCATGATGTTCATCCTCTACAGATATTCTTTTTTCACACATTTTTCTTTTGTGTACGTTCACTGCATTCTACATCTCCTTCAAGAATATGTTGTTATTATACAGGTGTAAAAATAAGCTCATCTTAATAGTTTCTTTTAACAACACTTCGGTTTTTCTTTAAAGCTTCTAAAACAAATGTGGACAGTTTTTGAAGTTTTGAGTATTCCTTTTTTGTATTCTGATTCAGTGTTTGCAATTATTTCTAATACTATATTCTATAGATAGCAATATCCCTTGTGGTACTCATAGCGATTTTTCATCTCTAACTCAAAACCGTAGCAGCTAGCAAAGTGAACCGCAAAAAGCGTGGTGAAAAGTTACATCTTCTAATGAACGACGCGATTATGATAAAATACTAGTTATTTGAAAAAACAGAAATGTTCGACTTCTTCATAAAAAGAAGTTCTAATAATGTTATAGTGAGAAACCTGGAGCTTTGGTCGTCATTCAAGGAAAAAAGAAGAAAAGTACCTTGTGTAATTTCTACCTTTGCAGTCTTTCCGTGGAATTACGATTATATCAGAAATTTTGTGTTTCGAGCTTTCAGCAGTCTGATGGGGAACAACTGAATTGCATACATTCTACATGCTCTGCAGCAGACAAATGAAAGTATATTAAGACCGACCTTCCTTTTTCTGGTGTTGAAAAATTGCTCATGAATCACTGTTTATCAACACATAACCTCAAACTATTTAACACAAAAGGCGGATGTCCGCGGATCTCTCTCACATTAGGACAACCACCCTTAGTATTATTGTGTTGTGAACTTCCGTCTTTTGCAATTATTGAAGGGACACTGGAGTCAACATACGCCTTATGTAAGCCTAATAAAGTTGGACATCAAGCCTCTGACAATACTGTAAAATTTTAACGGTGGGAATTTGGATATGCGCTGTTGAAGCATTGAGTAAACTGAATTCCCAAGACTTGCCAAAAATGTTACATCCGCCCTTAGTAAACCAAACCGCAGATATGTCCCACTAAGAAATCAATGTACGACATCGAATATTCAAATATGTAATTCGCAATAGCCATTATTCCACAGTTATTGTTCAACGTCTATTTGTTCGCAGGTATTGCTGAGTACGCCGATCAATTGCCCCAAAGAGATCTTCGATCTGATGTGTGAATGTTGGCAGAGGAATGAATCTGACAGACCTGATTTTCGAGAGATTCATTTGTTCCTGCAAAGAAAAAATTTAGGATACAACCCCGAGCTTCACTGATATCTGCTAATAATGTGTTTCGTCGACAATAATACAAAAGCGTTGCGTGATATTTACCATTAATAATAAACTGGTTGAGACATAATAATCGTTAAACATTGTACATATCCTTCATAAATATATATCAATAATTGCTTTTCATACCATTTGTAGAATGTGGTGTTAAAATTACTATCGACGGAATTTCCGATAGCTTCCATTTATACATTTTTTGTTGGACTGATATTCTTTGAATATCATTAGTTAGTTAATAATTCACAATTTTCCTCTGTAACTTCAAAACTGAATACTCATCATTTCTCAAATTTTGTTATGTCTATTGGAACATTTTTCATCATCTTACGAATAGTAGAAATTTGGTAAAACAAAATTTACACTCTAATAACAATATAATGTTGTTTCCTATTGTAATTCTATGAAGTTAGTAAGTTATGTACTCATTCTGAGGATGCCACTATCTAGCGAAATAGGTGTTAAGATACTAGTTATCAAAGTGTAATTCCAATGTTCACTAACATTCTACTATTCATTTAGAATTAATTTAATAATGTAGTAAATACCGTAACTCTAGAATTATCCACCATTTCACCACAGAAATTATTGACATTCAATTTTCAATTCAGTATCGATGGTTACAATTTATTTCTCATCAAGAGGTTTGTGAATAACGATTTGATTAGTGTAGATTTGAATATCATAGTGAAAGTTCTGACAATATTTTAGGAGCGCAGATGATTTTGTGCAACAAAACCATCAATGGAAATTCAATGGTCTAAATATGATTTTTATATGTTGTTTGGAAACGATATTCATATGAATTCCAAATTTCTTAGGAAGTATTTCGATTCTCATTTGATATAAAATTAAAAAAGCGAATCAGCCACACTCTGAAAATCTAAAATTTATATAAATTCATTTGATTTCCAAGCGTCTTTCCGAGGGTAAACTGTCCACCTATCTAACTGATGTTGAACATCGAACATGAGAGAAATATGAAATTGCATAAGTGCTTAGCCATTGAAATGCGCGTCAACTGGTCGTACTAGGAAATATCCTTCCAAAATTTACACAACAGTGTTGATGTCATCGGTTGTTCGGAGGAATAATTTCTTCATCAGGAGTGGTAGAATAATTTCAGAATTGGAATCGTTTCTCGATTAACCCGGTAGATACTCGTTAGTACAAAAAGTATGGGTTCAGTCTTGTCAAGGATGCAAACATTGGAAATAATAAATTGTTGTATGAATCTATAATTAATTTATATAATCCGATACCTAATTTTCATGCAAGCCCAATGAATTTTTCACATTGTGAATTCCTGATAGAATAAAAATGTATACCTAATTGAAACATATCAAAGACAATGTTTCACCTAATCTAGGTTGATCTGTTGATTCATTGAATAATTTTCGATCTCAGTCGATCACAATTAATTTATAGCTTAGTTTCACTAATAGCGGTTCTTATCTTATATTGTAACTTATCTGAAGCACTTGTCACTTCTGATGCAGGCATTATAATAATAATAATAATAGTTTGAATTTAAAACAGGTCATAAATTTCTAGGATGATGTAAAATTATGAATAAATAGTACATTTTAAAAGAATAAGAAATAAATATTGATATTGAGATTGAATATGCAATGATAGCTTATTGTATATTGTATATCCATTAGAGATAGAACCTTTCAGCTCATGTCTTGGGGAGCGTATGAAGTGATTGTATCTTGTATTTTGTATATCGTTGTGACAAAAGGATATTTTTCTTTCTGTTTATGGAACATGAAATTACAAGAATATGCAAGCAATCTAGAGGAAGGATTTTAAGTTTTTTAAATAAAGCTCTGCATGCTACTTTTTGGCTCCAAATTATCATAGCACGTATGCTTTTATATGGAAAACTGTTGTGCAGAAGGATTCCATATAGGAGACATGATAGTATTTCTGCGAAATAAAAGTTCAATATTCTAGAGACAACATATTTCGTAAATTTTTGCTATTCAACTTTTTTGTAATATTTTTCACATGAGATTCTCAGTTTTGTGTCTCGTTCATTGTAATGCCGAAATAATTGATGGTGCTACTCCTTTTTAAATTCGTATGCTTAAGATGAATTCAAAAATCCTCGTAGTTGTGGAGAGCACACTCTTCCACAAATCTCCATGCTCCACTGATATCAGAGACATATTATGTAAGCCGATTCTAACACAGAGATTATGAAAGAATGGAAAATATTCAACGATCAAATTAGAGGAAGGGTTAATTTTAAACAATGGCATTATTCAAATTTTAATGAATTTTTTGGATGGAAATAAACTTCAATTATTCCAGGTAGTCAATATACTATCACTTAACAAATAATTACTTATAATAAGTTGTTCCTTGGAACTAGATCATAATACAATAATTCAAAACTATAATACAGTGAGGGAAAATTTGCTGCATCAGAGCATGTTAATTGTTGTCAGCACATCTGCTACTGATAAAGAATTCTACTAGGCGTCCTTCTTACGTAGAGCTCCTTTGAAATTTATAAGAAGAAGGATATGGTTCAACCATGTGAGTTTCCGAACTATCGACCTGGAGTATTGGAATTCGATGGAAAATGAAAATGAAATAAAATATTATTGACACTTTTATTGGATCAGTCGTCAAACATTCAATGGTTTACTGTCGGGTGAGAAATCATAATAGTCGAGTAATACAACTACATCAATGTTATTTTTTCACTCATCCCCAACATATATAGCGTATTCTCTTCTTTTCTAATGCCTAATCAATGAAACAGATGGGTCAGAAGACAGCGGCATTCAAATGAATTCACAAACTCATTCGAGATAGGTAGACCAGTCGTCCTGCAATTTGGATTGGAAATTTTTCCACATCTCTATTTTATGAATGATATTGATATTTTTTGGCTCGCTGATCACGAATGTGAGGGTTAAAAAATCGTAGATTAATGGTCTTCCGAGATATTGGCCATTTTTGGGCCAAAAATGGCCGTTTTTTCGTTTTTGGTGATTCAAAGGAAAACAACACATTTTATCGACTAAACAGTGATGATCAAAGTTGTAGAAAAATGAAAAATGCGTCGAATAGCGACTTATCGCTTTTATCCTTAGAGAGATCTCCAAGTTATTTGTGGCTTGATGTAAGGCCCATCTTCTGTTTTTTTCTTGGTATCATAAAAATTGAATTTCTTGATACAATTTTCCCTCTAAGAACTTCATTTTATGTCCAATGGTAGTATTTCATATGTACTTTCGAACTGAATTTGGTTACCTGTCTATCTTCTTTTTTGGCGCCAAAATTCGCCATCTTGGAAAAAACATTTTTTCATTATAACTCCGTCAAAAATGAGTCTTTTGACCCAAACCAACATGAGAATTGAGGAATATTATGTCCTATAACAGATCCAAAATCCCAAGCACTTTGAATGAAAATTGAAAAAACAGGACCGCTTTAAAAAATCGAGGTCCCAGAAAAAATTTATAATTTTCAGGTTAGAATACTCGTATGAAATTAAAATTTCACATGCAAATAGAAGACCGGTCTCCAAATATTTTAAACCTATAAAGGTCTCTTTTGTAGAGGCAGAACTTGAGATATCTTTTGATGTAGGTTTGGGTTCACACTGAGCCCAATTTTGACCCTAATCGAAAAAATTGAAAAAATTCTTATAAAAGAGGCTTCTGGCTATCTAACCTTGGATCGTCGACCTCCCACATATCTTTGAAGAAATTATAGCGCGAGTTGAGAAAAAACCGGAGCAAAAAAAAGGACAATCGCGAAAGGTAGATTTCTAAAAAAAATTAAAATTTTTGAATTTTGGGATACGTTTTCATTAAATGTAAACAATAAAAAAACAATTCATAGATTTACTGGTAACTTCTTTAACAGATTTTTAGAGCTTTGTGTGATGCAGATGCATTAATTGTTAACACGGCTATAGATTTAAGTGAAAAAAATCCAAACAAAAATATTCATATAGTGGCCGAGGATACTGATGTTCTAGTTTTATTAATTCAATTTACAGATTCAAAAAATATAACAAAACCCATTTATTTTCAAAAACCAGAGAAAACCGTTGAAGGTAAAACAAAACCAGCGGAATATTATCATCAAAATTCCTTCATTTATAGTCATATCAAACCTTTCATTTGTTTTTTCCATGCTTTCAGTGGATGCGACACAACATCCGTTTGTCAATTTTTTACCAAACGATTTAAATCAATTTTATAAAACTGACCCAGATGTTGAGAAATTATTGAGAACTGGTAGAAGTATTTTATATCAAATATATGCTCCTAAATGACAAAAAAAATTATTGAAGACCTCGGCCTCTTACGCTTTATTCCTTTTACCAATAGATTTCAAAAGTCGGCATGTGAACTTGAATGCTTGCCACCAACTGATGATGCAACCAAATTACACATTTTACGTGTTTATCATCAGGTGCAGCTTTGGATAGGCAATGCTACCATTAACCCAACCAAATGGGGTTGGAAAAATACAGAGAATGGTCTTGAGTATATTCAAACATATAAAGAAGCTGCACCTAAAAATTTGCTAAAAATAATTTCATGTGGTGGCAAAAGTTCTTATGAGAACATCTAATAATGTAACTTCCGCTGAACCGGAAGTTACATTATTAGATAATGAATTTGCAATAAATGACGATGTCGATGATGATGATGATGATGATGATCGTAATGATAATGATAACAGTAACGTAATTCCTTCATCAGAAGGAAATGATGATGATCAAGAACCTGAAAGTGATTTTGAAAATGATAACGATAATATCAATAATGATCATATCGCATCCGCAACTTGCTACGAAAGAGATGAAGAAACTGAGGATATGACACCATCAGACTCTACAAAGACTGATAATGAAGAAAGCATTGCACCCAAAAAGCGTGGAGTATAAGTATTATATAGTATGATGTTATAGGTTGTTAGTTTATTAATGATAAGAATTAATTGTTATTTATTTCAAATAATCAAATCTGCCATGTAGGAATGTATTATTGATAACTTCATTTTTTTTTAAATAAGAAAGGAGCGATATATGGTATATATAACGATGTCACTCATAATTAAATATACACATTTCTTTCAAAATTTTCCTATCCAAAAAAATACAGAAATTACTATTATTATAATTATTTTTCAATTCGTCAATAATAAAATTCATGTTTAAAATTATTTTATTGATTATTTTTAATTTTTTCAAATAAATAGTACCTTAGAAAAAACCATGATCGTAAAAAAAAGATATTATTATTTTGATTATTATGAAAATTATTAATAATAAATCTCAAATTCAGTATCTCAAGTTTCACTCATCCAAAAAAAAACCTACTGTGGTTTGAAATACTCGAAGAATGATCTTCTATTTGCATGTGAAATTTTAATTTCATACGAGTATTTTAACCTAAAAATTATTAATTTCTTCTGACACCTTGATATTTTTAAAACAGTCTCATTACTCCATTTTTCATTCAAAATGCTTGGAGTTTGAATATTTCATAGAGGACATCAGATTTTTCAATTTGCTCTTGATTTGAGTCAAAACACCATTTTTTAACTGAGTTTAAATGGAAAAAACTGGCGGATTTTGGCGCCAAAAAAAAAGATAGACAAAAAAACAAAATTGATTCAAAAGTACACATGAAATTCCACCATTGAACAGAAAATAGAGTTCTTAGAAGAAAATTTGTATTACGAAATTAATTTTTTATGTTACCGCAAAAAAAAACACAAAATGGGCCTTATATCAAGCCCCGAATAACTTAGAGACTTCTACTTATCTCCATTCCTTCTTTTATTTCTCTACAACTTTGCTCATCACTGAATAGTCGATAAAATGAGTTGTTTTCCTTTAAATCGCCAAAAACGACGAAAACTCGAAAAATCGGCAATTTTTGGGTCAAAAATGGCCAATATCTCGAAACGCCATGGGTCTACGATCTTTTAACCTCCATATTCGTGATCAGCGACTCAAAAACATAAATATCAATCATGAAATAGAGATGTGGAAAACATATCATTTTAAGTGTAGCTCAATTGCAGGACGACTGAACTAACAATCAACCGAAGATGATGGTAAACATTTTAGGTTAGTTGTATTGATTATTCCATATCAATTTGCTGTTTATTTCCAGAGGTTCAATATTCAACGCTGTTGTTAGTAATAAGGTTTGAAACTTAATAATAGTATTGACAAGCTGCCTACATGATTGACTGAATTATAGTTCAAAAACTCAACATATAGTTATTTTCATGTTATGTTGAGATGTATGTATCTATGTGAAATTATATCCCGCTTTATTGACTTTTTACTTGATATTTATAATTAAATCGTTAATTCTGGTAAACTGGACCAACAATAAATACATTATACAGATAATGAGTTTTTATTTCCCTCCATGTTTCAGATAAATAGATTGTAATGGAAATTCTTATTAATTTTCATTTACTCCTTTTCAAATGGCGAAGAGATAATTCCATTCTTCAGAAGGAAAGGGAAGTAGAAGATATGCAGAAATTATTGAGAAATACACTGATATTTCTCATTAGCTATTTCCACATATATAACAATGGTGGAACAGTTATATCACAACTAATAATTTCGAACCGCTGCTTTTCCCCATCTAACTCATCATTGGAGCGAGTAAGCTGCAATGTTACTGAACGATAACAGTCATTACTATGTATAAACTAATATTTGTTACTGACTTATTATATATAAAATAAAATTTTTGGTACTAATCTCCATCAGATACAGAACAATGATGAGATTTCTTTGAATTGTATCGTAACGTTATAACCAATATTCCCGTAAAGCTGTTTCGCTCTCTCAATATTATCAGCTTAATATCAAGAGTCGCGCACTGTTGTTACACCAAATTTTTACTATTGACAAGCTTACTCAATTTCTGTTGTATTCCTAATCAGGGATGTTCCTTACCTCAATTGTCCAACACTCAGTACTTCAGTAGATATCCGTGAGAACAGTTCAAGAGAATAATCTTAAAAGTCACAAGTGAAACTAAATAAAGGCTAGTAATAATGAACCTCCTCCAATTATTCATTGGAACGCAACTGATAAAAAGTTATAATTCCAGAAATAGTATCGTGACGAAAAATCTGATCCTTATAAAAATAACAGAGGTACATAATCATGTAATAGTGTCACGAGAGAATGTGGCCTTTTCTATCCGACGGCAATTGCAGTTCGACGGTCTGGACTGGTCTGAGGAGTGACAATCCTCTGTGATGAGTACCTGAGAACTGAATAGTGTTACAAACTATTTCTTTCGGAAGAGGACGATATATGTATTATTTTACATGAACCTCCAGGCCTCAAGACAGATCAGACGGAGAATTGAACATGCATCTCAATATGAGTACCTACATACTAGGTAAGGTTAGGTTAGGTTAGGTTAGGTTAAGTTAGGTTAGGTATATCATCTTCAAATAAATTATCAAAATCGGTTGATCCGATTTTTTTTTTACCTTGGCCTTTTTTGTGCTTTATTTCCTCGACTATATTTTGTTATATGGTAACTTATTTTAGTTACATTCATTAAATAGGTATTGAAAATTTCTGGGAAACGTCAAGTCAAGTATTTTACTTGACGGAAATATAGATTTATATACACCTATATTGATTATCATTTCACGATTTTCATTTACAATAAGTATGTTCTCTAGAGATTGACTTTAAATCAGCAGTTTATAGTGGTTTAATAAGGGCAAGCGAATTTCGACAAAGATGGGAATAAATAGGCCTTCTTGCATAGCGCGCCCGTCTGACGTCTAATTAGATCACATGCATATAGCATTCGAAGAAACTCTAAACTGTTATGTGGTAAGCACAAATCTGAAGAAGATGCTAGAACTGAAGTTGAATCAAAGTAGTTACTTTAAATTTATTTTATTATTCATAGAACATAGTTCGATATATAACCGTGCTTCTGTCGGGAGTTACAGCCCTAAGTGAAGCGATCGTCAGGCTTCTCCCATGCATTGCATATTTTTAGATACAACCATAGACCTATTATCCTAGGGAGACAGAATTTATACATTTAAACACGATCAGACATTGCCAAAAATTCGGGCCACTCAGACCGCTGTATATTACAAGTATGGCCGTATGGAATGTGCTGTAGCCGGATTAGTTGTTCTGTGTGCCGGATTGAGATTTGTAATTAATATAAAACGTCCATAGCAGTAATTATTGGTTATATTAGAAGCAATACTGTTGAAATGTCGTTTTCTCTGAAAAATATTCCATAATTTATGGTAACTTGGAATATACAATCGAATTATAGAACATTAAAATTTTTAAATATAGAAATATCCCATTCCATTGCATCATTTGTTCGGAAGGCTACAACGTCGCGAATTTTTTTGAATGGGAACTTTGTTCTGTACTACGCAATTTGACATCTTCCGTATTTCTCGTAGCTATTTCGGAGTAGTGTTGCCTTACGAGTGGTATTAAGTTTTCAATCATAGTTACAGCGTTGCCAATAAGGTGTAATTATGACTCGACGACAAAGAGGTCCGTTGGTTTTCTTTGTCATACTTCATGTAATCATTGCGACAAGTCAAATAGAGTTTTATGAATTATATGTTTCGTCTCCTTAGGATAATAGGTCTATGGATACAACTCACTATAGCACTTTACTTGTTTCTCTTGTGAAACAATAGAATGTGTCTGGCTCGTTCTAAATCAGAATAACTCCTGCACACTGCTGATTTATACCAGCTTTATCCAAAAAATTCATTGACACATATACTAGCGAATCAGTGTACGATACACTCGAGTTTCAACCGAGAAATACTCATCTTCCATTTAATATGGAACGGATGAAGCATTACACTACAATTCGGTTCTTTCCATTTAATATCTTACCGTTGGATTTATATTTGGAATGAAATCAACTAATTAGTCCTAATTGTATAATACGGAACTCAATGATTCGACTAGTAGGATGATGTATATCACAAACTATAACAGCTCTTATTGTACTCATTTGTAACGGAGAGGACTTGAGTAAATTGAACATATAGCGAATGTGCATATGACAGTGGAGGGGATTTCATATTCACTTTATAATAGTGGAAAAATTAATTTTCATCATTTCACAATTCAGCTAGTATCTGATGAATTGATTGTGTTCGCGGGCCGAAGTTGGATAGCTTTATGGATTCAGGAAATAATAATTCAGACATGACAAATAGGAAGTTCTGCGTAAGATGACATAGTCACATATAAATAACTTAGTAAGTAAAGAAATATTCCAGAATAAAACAATATTTTCCTATACATACATACAGGAAAACTTGGAAAATACGAAAAAAAAACAAGAAACATTTATTAACAAAACAAATCTTAAGAAACATTCATATTATCACATAAGAAATCGAACATATTAATATTTAGCGGCAAACTTTGCAAATACTTATTTTAGCAAAAACATTTACCTAATACCTAAAAAAATATAACTAAACTTCGCAAATAAGAAAACGAACAATGACTTTTTGAGGAAAGATTCGCAAATATATGTTTTAATTTTTGTAGACACATCAGCACAATTGCACTCAGTCCAATTTTGGCACACTTAATCCATTCCTCTCTAGATCGTGATTCAGACAAGCAGCGTCCTCTATATCGTATTTTTTGAATGAATCTTCTCTTGTACCAGAATCACTTCCAAATTGTGACGGCATACATGTTTTTTTACTTTGTCTTGCTGTACTACGTAATTCATCATTTTTGTCTTTATTCGTGGTAGCTCAGTTAACCTCTCCATGAAGAACTAACCTCTTCATGGCTTCTTCGCTGCTGATCCTTTGAATCTTCCAGGTTGGGAGTATCTATTATTCCTTGTAAAACAGTAGTCTTGCGTTTGTGTGGAGTAGTCAGAATTGTGGAATTAGAGAAATCAGGGTTCACCTGCCTCTCCTTCAAACATATTCTCTTTTTCCTGAGGTGATTTGTCCGATGTTTGCATCAGTCTTTGCTCTTCAGGAGATTCAGAATGTTCAGTTTTGTTGTCAGTATTACCATCGTTAGTACATAGAGATATATTGTCAATGTTGTAATAGACATTATTGATTGATCCTGTCTTATGTTTGTAGTCTCAGATGGTGAATATAAATGATCTGTGGAAATGTCAGGATTGATGTCTGCACAGTTTTGGAACAAGCTTGACCAAATGATCTGGTTATCTAATATTGTGAGAAAACTCTATCGGCATATGCCTTGAGCTACAAAGAAATTTCCTTGTTGTATTAGATCTTCATAGGTCCACAAAATATGACATGCAGGAGCTGCATCCTGTGAGTGCAGTGCGCTGGCACACTTAATATGATAATCCCATTGTTTTTGGCAAAGGTTAGAACCTCGTATCCTTCATCCTTGAATGCTCATCGAAAATGATAAGGACCTTCTCAAATGTTGTTGAATTGACGAATTTAAGTGCTGCAGCCATCTAAGAAACAATTCGCTGTTCATCCAACCGCTCTCTCGATTCATCTCTGAATGCTCATCGAAAATGATAAGGACCTTCTCAAATGTTGTTGAATTGGCGAATTTAAGTGCTGCAGCCATCTAAGAAACAATTCGCTGTTCATCCAACCGCTCTCTCGAAATAAACCATTGCTTTACTCCAAGTTTGGCGATTACTCTCTCTTGTATAGTTTCAAACCCTCTGTAAGGAAAAAATATCAAACTGCGCTTAAATTCTTGTAAGGGCAAGATGACTATGTCAAGCAACCGATATGTCATTTTACCCCGAACTGCAAAATTATTAAAACCTACTAATTTACAAACAAGCCTAATAATTACGTGAATCTGTCATCAAAACAAAGAATAATAACCCCTTTAATATTACCAATGATTTGCTCTAAGCTCTTTAATATAATTTTGTTTGAATCTTATTGAAAATATTACATTGTATACTTACTTTATCATAAACTTCAACTACAACAAAACCTTCCGGGCTTAAATGACGCTATTGGGTAATGCCAAAGAGAACTCGGATAATATGTAGCAGAGGCCACAAAAACGCGACAAAATCAAAATAATTTTGGTATGTCTTTTACCTTGTCATCTTAAGCAGAACTTCCCTACATGATGGAAATAATCATTCTGTCTTGTATGAAGTTTCTTCATCCTACTTTCACAAGTTAGGAGGTATAATTTCATTTCAAATTAACTGGAGAATAAAAAAATTCCTACTTAATAATTGACTGGCTACGACACAATAATTTTTGATTGGATATGGTGAATGTTATCAATAGATTCCAGATGAACAAATGCGATAATCACTTCATTACGTTTGATTTAATTCTTCGAACGTCATCAACAATGACATATACAGACGAACTGCAGAATTAACTCCGAAAGATAAGCACTCAACTAAAATGAAACAACGACAGCATCTCGCAGAAATGATGAGGAATTGCTTCGGAATTTATACTCTTCAATGTAGGAGGAGATGTCATACCCTAACTGATGACTTTTTGAGGTGAAGTTATATCACTCATTATCTTATCCATAATTAATGGTGTATGCCAGTGAATACGATTTCATTCAATGCAAACAAGTGAATTCTTCATCAACAATCTTGATGAAGTCGAACTCTTGAACGTAAACTTTTGTTCACGTTGTATTCAATTATTGATAATAACTTCAATCCTCTATCTACAAATTCGAAGAGGGTCTTGAATCTACATCAATCAGTGGGGCGAATTATTTATTGACTGATTCAGGTGATGTTAAATTTCTGTTATCGAAGAATCAGTATAAAGTACCCTATAATTATTTCTAAAGACAAAATGCATTTTGTTCCTTTACGTAACAAATGCATATTGATAGATTTATACATAATTTTGCAGTTTGATGGAATTGGAAGGATTAATCGTTAATATTGTTTTAACCATAATTCGACAAATTCTATCCCCAATATTCACCCAACGATTTTGCTGTATCAAAATATTCCTGCATGAGTCCCTCTGAGATATCTCCTATGTTAGTTGCTATCAACATAAGTCAGCTGTTATTCATGTCACCGCATAGTTTCAGCAAGTATATTATTGTACTTTCTCATAAATACTCTGATACACCCAAAGAATATTGAAGTATAAGGTCTAACGGCCGTTTTCATAATGAATACGCTTTAACTAAAGTTCCGTATATTTTTAAAGTAATATTTGGAGCCCAAATTAACATAATGATTCAAGCTGGTAACTTCACTCAATATACTTTTGGATTAGAATGAAATGATCAAATGAGTATCAGATAATTTTCAGTTAAGAATTGATGGATTAAGATTGGATATTATGAATTAAAATAATCGTAGCAATATGGGAGGTTCTGGACTCGGTGTATAACACCGATTATACGATTACAAGAAAGACCTTGGCATCCGTCGTTAGGAAATCCGGTATTATTAGCGACAATTAGTTGTAGAGCGAGCTCGAATTAGAGAAAATAATCAATAATATTGAAAAGAGCCTCAGTTTTGCAACTTTTATATAAATGTTTCAATTTGATTACCGGATTTCTTGAAGACAAGATATCCAAATCTAGTCATCAATCAATTTTATTGAATTCTTCCCACATTCACCTGTGCACTAATCTGGTGCGATAGAGTTACCCCTCTACGAAACAGAAATCTTGAATATCGTGTTAGTTAGCTAAAAGTAAGGAAGATTTCGATAATTCCGGTTTGGTGATTAGAGTGCTATTGATTCATATGGCTGTCGAAACGATTTTGAATCGTTACATTCCACCTAATCTCCCGAAATAGTCATCTACATACCAAGGTAGGAATGTGATTCTTTCTTTCCCCCGGATTTTTTGATGCCTGACGCTCGAAGCGGACGGCTTTAAAATCCAAGGGAGGAGATGCACTTTACTCTAGAGGACTGAATATAATCAATCCGACTACCTTTGATGCCCATTTTCAAGAGTGAGCTTTGCTTTCTTCTTTCTGGTAAAAATATAACACTTAAAATCAGTTAGTATACATCACAGACACTGGCGTGCCAAAGCATTGTTTAAAACATAGTGATTGACAAATTTCACTGGATTTCCTTTATTTCAATCATAAAAATAATAAATAAATATCAATGGAAAATGGAATATGAAGCTGAGGATAGTATTTCTCAAAACATTTTGAAATCTGCCAAGTTGGTAACGCAAAATGTTCTGCCAATTAAATCTCATGAAAGATACGAGAAAGAGTACTTAAAAAAATTGTTGGAGGAAAATCTAACCTTAATAACTTGGTAGATTTTCATCTCCCTCTGGGGGGGGGGGAATTCTATTTTATACCCCAAATTCAGGGGGCATAAGCGTCATTACCTAACGGGGTGGTAGGAGAAAAAAAGTACGATAGAATGAGAAGGATTTTTTTCTCTAAATGAGAACAAAAAAAAGGTATTGCAATTAATAAATTCGAAATTTGATTAGTGAAGCCAACGAACAATACTCAGTTCGAATAAGCTATAAATATAAACAATGAAAAATATCCCTCTCGGTTTCTGTTATATTGCTGGGTCTGCCTTATGTAAATTTAAATAATACATTGTTAATAAATTGATAATAATTTACAAATCGTAAACCGATTACATGGAGAAATACTTAAAATTTTTGTGCAGTCAATAACACTACACAAGCACAGGAGCAAAATGTTGGAGAATTCTGAAGCTGTTTGCTGTTGCTGATCATTAGTTCAAGGAATTTGGACTAATTTGTTCTTTAAAGATGCTATTATTAGGCCAACTTGTTCAATTATGCTGCTACCAGCTACTAGCAGTCATTGATACATCAAAGAAGTAGAAAAGTACAGAAATAATTCATTTAATAGCTACGTTTCAAAAATAGGTAATATCTTGGGGCCTTATATAATTTAACAATTCAGACACCCTCCTTAATCGGAATCGTTTGCAAAATTAAGTATTAACACTTCAACTCTGATACTGCAACACTCTGTAGAGGATAATGCCTCCTTACTTGTGTTGTTTAATCGATTGATACATTATCACTAATGTTGATAGAGATAGGGACAGGCTAGCAAATTTTGGGTTAGTGTGCTTTGAAGTGCACGAACACACTGGCTTCAACTTGAATTACCTCGTGAGTCTCAAAGTTGTTTTGTGAAAACACATCCTTTTAAGTAAACTTCAGAAGTAGATTGTGGAAACAACACTTAATTTTCATAATTCAGTGGTATATACTCATATTATATACATTGTTGTGGCATGAACATTTAGTAAACATATGATAAATTTGTGATTCCATGGTCAATTACAATATTGTTATCATAACGATATCAACAAGCACAATAAATTGGTGGTGAACAAATTTGTGGATTTGAAATACATCCCAATCAACACAGAATGGTTGAACAAAGTTTAATGTTGTTATACAGGGTGTAAATAAATAATTGCGAAAAAATTCACGTGGTGATTCCTTGTTGAAAAATAAGGTGGGTCTTTCTGCATTTGTGTACACTTCCATTTCACCGACATTCTTTACAAAAGGGCCTCAAAATGATAACAGTGTGAGACAATTAACATGATTTTAACTTATTATTGCACATACTAAAAATAATTTAGTTAAAATAGTTTAGTAGCCGCCTACTAGGTAAATCAAAGTTTAATTAAAATTCCACACTATGAGAATCGTGCCATGTACTTGTAAGTATATTTCTTTTTTCTCAGAAATCTTCAATTTTTCGAAAAAATTACAGGAGACTTTTTTTGTTCAGAATGAAACAAGCTACATAAAATAAATTTTTAATTGGCAATATACACATAAGAGAAAAAGTTAAGTGAAAAACAAGTTTTAGGGGTGGTTATTTCTACCCCTTACAAACATAGTGGAAAACCAGCAACTCAGTTATTGGACGCCTTCTTAATAGCAAATAATGTGTGCTCAATTTTATTTTTGTAACTTTTTGGATTCATAAGATAAGAATGAAAAACTACTTTTTTGGCGCCCCATTTGAAGGGCTGTATCTTAACACGATTTTTTTTATATGAAAGACCCACCTCATTTTCCAACAAGGAATCACTTCCTGAAATTTTCCGCAGTTATTTATTTACACCCTGTATACCTATAGTACATTTATAGTTTAATGTCAATCATGTATAAACGATAGAATATCCGCACGATAAACAGTAGTTGTGAACGTTTATGAAATATGTTGATTACTTGTTGAAGAAATACGCTTCTATTTGGAATCAAATATAGGTGTTTTAGAAGTACTTTAATAGGTTGAATAACTATTCATCATGTAGATTACTTTATTACTAATGAGGGTAGAAACAAGCGCAGTGAAACGATTTGAAAATATATTTAGTGCATTATGTGGAACAATTCATAATAGAATAAAACGGAATAAATTATTACATCTAATATACAAAATAATCACTAGGTACTTATTGACATTATTGTCGTAACGAAATACTGGATCAAATAAGTATATTATACGCTACAAAACATATTCGTTAGTCATATTAGTATAATGAATATATTAAACTTTGATGCCCATTGACGTGTTGCTTGGAAAAATACGTATAATAGTTAAAACAATCATGAACACCATAACTAATAATAAAGATTAATTTCTCAAATTTAGAAATAGAGCAAATGAAATATATTGTACTAAATTAAATATACATTGACTCATATTTGAAGAATAAATTAGGATGATTCTTTTAGTATTTTAATTCAATTTACATATTTCTCCACTTTTCGAAATAGATCAACCCTGCATATTATTACGAAGTTTAATCGCACATTCCTTGTAGCTATATCGAACAGTTTCTGAAGTATTTTGCTTTGAAAGTTCAGATTATGAATTCAAATTACGTTTGCTGTAGAGAGCCATGGAAAACGCAAAAGTACAGAATAATTCCAGATCTGATATACTGTGGTTATGTAAATAATGCAATGATTAACCTACGATGTTCTATATCGTTCATTTCATCATTTGCTATCTGCAAGTATTTGACCACATAATGCGTTTGTACGCGAAATGTTTTGCACCCAAAGAGAACTACGCTATGATTTAAATAACAACAAAGGAGAAAATTGATAATATTAATCTAAAGTGGCGTGATATCTCCTGTTGCAGACTTTTAAGACCATGTAAACTTATCGCGACATCTTTAATTTCCTTCTTGCATATCGTTAGAGGCAAAGATGCCGCCAGAATCCATCATAACGATAACACTGATGCGTCCCGCCATCAACAAGCTATGCAAAAAGCGTCGTTACTGTGTTTTGCTTCGTAACATTCTCGTTATTTATTGACAATCATCTTCAAAGTTTTGAGTACCATTGCTGCAATTTGAAGTTGAAACGTTAAATTGTAAATCATTAATTTTACATTTAGATTCCGATATACAAATCATTGTTATATGTAATCGCCATTTTATTTATTTAAATCAGTTGTACAACTGACATGGATAAGTAGCGATTTTCAATTTCATTTTATTGGATGTATTGCAACTTATGAATTGGACAAAATGCTGTTCAATCAAGTTTACAAAAGATGAAGGTTGCAGACACGAATATAAATACAAGATGTTGATTTCAAATTCATACATTTTTAATTCTCCAATTGTTTGAAACAGTTTGTTCATTTAGATATAATCAAATATGATTTTATTTATCCAATGACGGGAGCTCAGTTCGTTGGATTATATCCAAAGATATTATCAGATAAATGTAATGAATTCCATAAAAAAATAATGCAGATGAAGCAAATATGGTTCTTTATAGCATAAAACAATATCAATATTTTTTCATCGTTTGAACTAAATGGGACACACAAACATAAATTTTCGGCTAATAGTTATCATCCACTCATTATTGATTACTGCAGATAGGGTTGAATAACAAACGTTCAGTCATACTCACATTAAATGATAATCAATCGTACATGGAATTTTTGATCTTTAGAAATGTTGAACCGCTGAAAAATATGAGCATCTATTGATATATTGGTATTCGTTAGGTGAATAAACAATTTGTTGAGAAAAAACTGTATTCAATCGTTGAGTGAGTTCCCCCACTTGTCATAGAACAATTTTTCGCTTTGTGACACTTCTGTGGATCGTATGACTGATTCTAACAACAGGACATATATTGAAATGATCAAGAAACTGCTGAGGAGAGACCTTAGATTATACTCTTTGTCGCATTGGAATTTCATTCCAATGGTCTACATAACGTATTTCACAACATTGTGTTTTATAGACACATGCTGTCAGGTTCACTTTTGGAACTATTTACACTATAATGACACATGTTATCACATGAACTTTCGATATTTATCACAAAGTAGGCCAATACATAAAATAAACTGTAACGTCACTCAAAATGATTGAGTTTTCGTAAACTTGTGCAGGTTGAATATTTGCGTGTGATATACATATTATATTCATAACCAGAAAAATCCTATTGTCATTATGGTTCAATGAAATACTAGAATTCCATTTTAAATCTGAAGATTGATGTCAAAAATATCACTAGAAACCGGGCTACCTACAGTTCCTATTTTCACCACTTTGAAGTATTTAAAGTGAACTTTCACATATATACTAACAATAGTAACGGTGCAATCGTTTCCATAATTTTCACAAACACTTTTTTTTTTCGGAAGTGAAGAAAACCTTTAATGGGGAGGTTATGAGCCTTTGGGTCTCAAGGTCTACTGTGGGAGTCACCATTCCAGGCATACTCACGAAAAACGTTATATCCTTTGTAGGCTTGTCAGGCTATTGCCTCCGGTGACACTTAGGCCTGCTGGCCCATTGTATCTCGTCTAGGTTTTGTTTCTTTACGGTATCCACTCGAGTATTTTTGTACTTTGTACGAGTTTGAACAAGTCCTTTACTTGGTGGGAACTGTATAATTCTGGTTCGCCGTTAGGCTCTCCAAAAATTGTCTTTTGCGATCCAGTGCCTCGCATTTACACAGTATGTGTGTCACTGTTTCTGTATCCTCACCGCGAAGTCTGCATGACAGGTCGCCATGGCCAGTCATGAGCCCTGTTATGACTACTTTTATTTTTTCCCTATTTAGTGCTAATGGGTCTGTCGTTCTTTTGTTACACGGGGCTTTGAAGTATTTCTTCCCATGTTCGTTTCCTGCAATTTTTTCCCGGTATCCTTTGTGGTTTTTCATGATCCAGTTTTCTACAGACCTCCGTGCCGTACGTTTTGGTACCCCCATGGTCTGTTCTGGATTTGGAGCATTCTCCAACCCTCTTTTATGGAAGTTTGCCGGCTTTTTTATTGACTGTCGTTCCCTGATGTCCCGGCTACTAAATCAGCTTGACGCGGTTTCGGTCTACCAATATTCCAAGTTCTTGTTTACATGTCCATACCAGACGGGATGTCACTTTCTGACTTCTCATTGCCTTAGAGCAGCCTGACTGTCTGTCAATATGTGGATTCGCTCATCGTCGATGGATCTCCTATTGTTTTCCGTCACACATTGGAGTATTGCAGATATCTCTGCTTGGATAGAGGTGTGTTTATCCAATGAATAGCTCAAGCCAGTCTTTGGGATTCTTGAGTATAATCCTGCACCTGCACCTTTTCCAGTCTTAGACCCGTCTGTATACCAGATCTTACCCTGTAGAATGTCGCCCAGGTTAGTATGTTCCCATTCAGTCCTTCCTAGTATTGATACCCTGAATGTGTTGTTGAAAGAGTATCGCTTTGGAATGTGATCTGTTCTCATGCCTAACACGTGCCTGGTCACGATTTTTACGATACTCATGTGTCCTGGCCCAATGTGAACATTCTCCAGTTTATTTTGTATTCTGAAAGCAACAAGCCTTGCCTTTCCTTGTATCACCAATTGTAGGGGAGGTAATTATCATAGTAGTGTCTCCATTGCAGCAGTGGGCGTAGATTTCATGTCCCCTGTGATCCCAAGACAAGCAACTTTCTTGACCTTGGTCAGTCTTGTCATGGTCCCTCTTTGTTGTGTTTTAGGCCACCATATCAAAGAGGCGTATGTTATTGCGAGTTTAACCACCATGTTGTACAACTAGTAGAGCATGTTCGGTCGTTGCCCCCATTTTTCCCCTGAGTCCGATTACAGTACTTCCCTTATAAATACCACGTATAGTGAGGGAAGTGAAAATTCAAAATAAGAAAATAATTGTTCAGGGAATCTGTACTAGATATTGATTAATTACTTTACTAGGATCCTACTATCTATATACAAAGAACAATCTCTGAGCGTACCTTGTATTTCAAAGACAATATGACCAAGACGCTCATATCTAGCCCCAAACATTTACAGTTTACTACCGGATTACCAGATTAATTATACGAGATCCCTGGACTCGACAGCCTCATTCAAGCTTAAAATAAAAAAAAATCGTAGATTGACCTCGCAGACTATTTCATAATTTAGTTGATATGGAAAATAATATTAGAGTAAGTTCAATAATTGTTAAGTTTGATAATTTTCAATTTCTCAGGCTTATACATTGTACATTTGATTTTCCCATACTTTGTATGGTATTTCTCTTTATCTAACATGACTCTTGATAATTTTATTATTATTATTCACTTCTCACTACGGCAACTGAAAATGATGAATAAATGAGGAATGCTCATGAAGAGGTTTCCCACTGTCGGTCATTTGAATTTAATCTCATACAATATTCGTGAAATCAATTCGATAATTAATTCAATATGTAATCATGGTCATATTTAATTAATTAACAATTCTATCTCCAGTGAATAAATTCATCTTTATTATTATTATTATTATTATTGTTATTACTATTATCATTATTATTTTTACCATCATTATTTATGATGAACGTTTGATACAAAAAACATCAAAACTAAAACGAATAATTAGTTGCATTGATAATAAAATTGAATTTAATGTTTGATCTTTCTGAAATTGAAGAAATGGAAAACTCGAGTTTACACTAGATTTATTTTTACAATTGATAGTAACAACTGTTCGTTCATTGTGGAATTATAAAACAAGAGGAGTTTCCAACTAAAGTTACATGGTGGATTAATGTTTTGAGTGGGAGTTGGGTAGTTGACAATTGCTGAATTGTACATATGTGTTCATTCAAATTCAATTTATTTAATAAGAAATTTTATTCACCCATAATGATTAATTTGAGCTATTCCATCATTCGGAACAATAATTCAATAATAGATCATAATGTACTATTTGGATGATCCTATTGAATTTTCTGATAATACACACCCGATTTAAGGTTTCCTGTCGTTTTTATTGGAGTTTGATGTACAAGTCGACCGCAACAGTATTTAATCATCCACAGTTGTCTATTCTTCTTATTATATGGATTACTTGAAAACACTGATGAAGAACCATACGTGATGAAGAAAGTATAATTCTAGAGAGATTTAGTATCCACTACGTGTAATTTCATTCATATTGAATTTCAAGATGTGGATAAAATGCAAATCCTAATTATTAAAAAAATCAACTACTGTGTTTTTGCCACACAGTTTCAACCCAATTTGAGTATGCCACTATGAGGTGAAACAATTGTTCATATCATATAGCTATAGAATTGGGAACAATTATCTCCGAAATGTAATAAACATGCTATTCCATTTAGTTGAAGTCATCAAACTATGCAATTCAATATATCGCTATGAAGTGATGAAGATAGGGAGGGAGGTATTCACATTGTATTATGATAGACTGCAAAATGACTACTTGAGTCTTTGAAAATACAATTTTTTCAAATAATATTGTGAATGATAATTTTAGAAACTGCTTTCAACAAATTGTTACGTATGTAACCATTTGAGGCCCCATTTTCTGACACATTTCATTTCCCTCGCCAATATGCCGATCACGAAATAAGAAATATGAAAAGCTAGAGTGACGCGGCGGGTACACGCTTCATGTTGCTTCCGACGGATACTGAGGAATGATTCCTCGTATCAGCGAATATCTGAAAGCCTAGTGAGAAAGAAGTTCATTAGAAATTTTTGTGAAATGTACGTTAGCGTTGTGTTTCAACATTTGGCATCGAAGGAAATTATCAATCTAAAAATGCATGCATTCACATAGTAAACTTTGAGCTGTTACCAATATATCAAAACAACAGAAACCGGATTTTCACATAAAACCTAAGCCTTTTAGATGTAGAAGTTATTCTATTCAATATTGTGGAAACCGCAAATGCGAAGAGCTAAGGCATCATGTAAAATCATGAGAGATGAAACGTTTAATAACATTTGAGAATTTGATGTTATATTGATTCTGTAGATTCTTTGAGTTATTCATTATAATTACGAGCTGAAACGATGGCTGTGATGTTCTGAGAAAAAGGTTGGAGCGATAACATGCAGTCGCTTTCTTATCTTCTTCAAATGTCTGAGTTATCGGAAGCTGCGGATAATGAGAACACAACTACTTTTCCCACTTGAAAATTTTTTTAGAGGGGTATGATTTTTATTGAGGGGGTGTTTTCTAAAGGAGGTAAAGGTTATTCAGTGCAATAGAAGGAGAGGATTATTCGATAAGGTATCTTTCTGTTCTATATTTCTGGTTTTGAATCAAACTTCAAATAAAAAGGCAAGATAATATAAATGAGATATTAATTCTCGAATCAACATTGAACTCAGAATCATCGTCATCATCGTTTGAGAGGAGGAGGCTATGCCTCCAAATGCACTTAGGCCAGTCAGCTGGGCCCATTGTGCGCCCCGTGATTGTGATCCTATTTATTCTAGCAGGTTTGTGGCCCTCTAGAAACCCAGAATATTGCCAGTCCTGGTTTCTATGAGTTCTTCTGGTAACAGTTTTGCTTCTCCAAAGTGTCGGTGCCTGAGAGATGCTAATGCTGGGCATGCCAACAGGATGTGAGAAGGAGTTCCTCCCGCCTCTCTGCATTTCATACATACTGGGTCAGCTGCGATGCCCATAGTGTGAAGGGGCTCGTTGAGACGGTAGTGACCGGTTATAATTCCAGTCATCTCTCTATGTTTCTTCTGCTCAGAAAAAGAATTTCATTAGAGAGCCTAGGCACAGGCCCTTCGATGAAGAGTTTGGGCCTGCCTCATGCGTGGTTATTCTCACCACAGTTTAGCCCACTTTTTATTCAGTTGGCCCAGAAGGGCGACGAGACATCTACGCAATTCGATAAAGTGACCATTGGATCCTGCTCAACAGCGGCTCCAGACGACTCTCGCCTGACCAGGGAGTCAGCCATTTCGTTTCCTTCAACCCCACTCTGTCTCAGGTGAGTCGAACTTTATTTTTCCTGGCTAATTCAGCTAGTGTATCTCTGCATTCTTTGACAGGCCCTGATGTTACTCTGGGTGATTTGAGAGCTCCCAGAGCCGACCGACTGCCTGTGCAATGCTCCTATTTAAATAGTTTCTTCGCAGGTTTTCCATGGCATAATTCAATATTGCGTACACTTCCGCCTGAATAACCGTGCAGCAAGCGTCTAAAGTCACTGAGATAGTCATCTTTGCCCTTTTCAGGTACACTCACGTTTCAGAAGCTTAACCTACCTTGGACCCATCTGTGAACCATACGAGCTCATGTGATGGCAGGACGGTAAGAGTTCCGTCTATCGAAGATGAGGATTTTGGTAGGAATGGAACATATAGCTAGATTCATGATATCTTGCTTCATTTCTAGTATGGGGCATTTAGAGGTTGTCTCACGTTAAATTACTGAGTGTCCACGAGAGTATTTCGTTTTGATCCAGTGGCCTAGGCCCTTTAACCTGTATTCCATTCTCATGGCCTCGGTTCTTATGTATGAGTATAAAGGTTGTAATCCGGTGAGATCTTGAAGGGCTCTCGTTGGAGCCAACCTCATACCGCTCAATATGCACGCCAGCCGCTGCAATCGGGCCAGGGGGCGAAGGGACATACCAGTCCTTGTCCCCAACCACCACACTACCGCAGTATAGCTAACCATTGGCCTGATCATAGCGGTGTACATCCAATAAGGAATCTTTGGCTGTAATTCCTAGCAAAAAAAATTGAAATATTCAAAAAACAATTTAGTGTTCCGTTCCGTTTCGAATTTAGGCGTCCACGGACAGGATTACAAATTGCTTGTGAAAACTCTGTCACCTATTTCTAAACCACAAACTTCCCAGCACTCTCAACAGTATGTGAATGTCAAGGTAGTTTCTTTATATTTGAAAGACTATATTCAGACAAAAACGACTAGTTGTTGAAGCTCTTCTCGTGAGTAATTCGCTAGTTGACTAGTTTGAAAGAGATATTCTGTTCATCTGATATATGAACTCTGTACTTTTATGGTTATACACATTTGTGCCCAAACTGTCGCAATGAATGTTGTCAATGTCATCAAGTTATGTGATGGGATTCCAATAGCAGCAAATAAGGTGAGGATCTGATTGGCGGTAGTGAGCCACCGGGAATGATATCCTTGAAGGATCTCGTTTGAGCTGTCCTCCAGGATAAATTACGCTATCCACATAAGTACAAATATCACGTGAATTCTCCTGGTCTCAGCTTATAATATGACCTCGAGGAACATAAATAGCTCCATCTAGATGTTGCATCAAATGTCGGGCAAAGGGAGTTCGGTCGCGAATGATTTGCAAACTAATAATCTCAATGGTCTTTCGGTTTCTTCTCAGGATAAAGTGATGATCCCTTCTCTGTTCTCAGCATTGGTATTGATCTCATCACAACCCTGTGCGATTCAAAGAAACAAGTTTTGTGTGCAGAAAAGCTAGCAAATTTTCCGAAATCCACGAGGCTGTTTCAATGGCAGGAATGACGTGCTCATTACTGCTCATTTATTAAGAACCTGGTTCTACAATTACAGATATATGTTGCTCCACTACAGTCATTCTTTGATTATCAGTCATAGTTAGAGTTTAATATGTGAACCCGTCAAAGTAAAGTTCAGGAATAGTAATTCCGCAAGCCGCAAGCCGCATGTCAATACGAGATTCCTCTGCGGACATATTCTATTTGTTCATAAGGTCTTTTTTAATATTTAAATAAGTACTGGAAATAATTTTCGGGCTGGACCATACAGCAAATATAGCTTTCATCAATATTAATGAAGTATAGTATGTATTTAGTTCAAAAACTCGTCCACATACTAGTCATTTGCTAATGAACAATTTTTTTTTATTGTTCATCAATTGGTTAATGTGCAGTTCATTTCCTTCAGTTATGTTCCTCCGAAGTAGGACACGTATTTCAAATTCAGTTATCCATCGAGAACTTTGTCAAATATCTACAAGTCGTAGAAATATCTGTAGTGACCCTTATAATAACAGCTACAGTGATAATATCTTGAATTCCTTGTTTGCTTAATTACTTCTACAGTTCGCAATTTATATTTGTATTGATTATTCCGTTCTTGTTTATAATTTTATTATTCGCTGCTAGGTTACATTATTATAAAACGTATATTATGAACTAGAAATGTGTTGCCGCTTGGAAAATGGATAAACAGTATGCGTGGCAAAGTTACTCTTCGCAAATCATTCGATTTGGTTACTGGTTTTCATATACTTGTTTCACATTCTATAAGATACTCTTCGCATTTGTGTGATGATAATGAAATAAATTATATTTTTCAATGTAGTTATAGAACCAAATAATATTAAAATTAATGTTATTACGAAAATGTTCAAAAACCAATTTTCAGTTTTTGGAAATCAAACCCGAGTCTACTGAGCTGGGAGATACTTGGATGCTAGCTCCTGGACCACGCCACCGTTGTTTATGAATTCAAGTTTGCTTCAATGAAAGAACATCTAGTATTTCCCTTCATGAAACTGTGTATTTTCTCTCAGCTTTACTCAGAGAGCGACTGGCATAAGTTACTGGATGTTGTATGTCCTTATGCCTTCGAAAAAGTACACAAACTACAACGACGTTACTAGCGTCACTCTGAACAGAAAATAAGTTAGAAAAATATGGACTTCTGAGGACTGGAGATGACGTTCAATTTCGCCTTAACTTTACTTCTCTTTACATTTCATGAGATCTGTTATTGTGATGTCAATGTGGAACAAACTTCAATGAATCTTCGATAAAATGAGATTAACCCCAATAATCGTCGAAGTTAAGTTGAAGTTGTTGGTGAAGAAAGATTAGTGACCGCTGCCACAAGGTCTTCATCAGGACCTAATATCTGTCTACTCACTACAAATCCTAAAACCTCGAAAGAAGGACGGTGAAATTCAAATTTTTCAGCATTAACAAGGTTAGCCTGATTTATCTTTTCATAAACCTTTTATGACACCTGAATGTGTTCTTCTAAAGTAGAAGCGGCAATAATTATGTAGTCTAAATACGGAAAAATTCATGACTAATGGTACTTCCATCAGTTAGAAAATCCATGAGACGTTGCATAGTCACTTGCGCATTAGTTAACCCAAAAGGCATTACACAAAATTCATATATGCCCTTGTCCGGAATACCGAAAGCAGTAAATTTGCGCGAATTTACCTCCAAAGGAATATTCTAAATGGCTTTCTTCAAATCGAAGGTTGTAAGATGATTATCCCTCTGTAATCTACTTAAAAGGATATGCATTTGTAGTAGTTTGGCTGTTCAAATGTCTGCTATATAAACAAGTTCTATGAGAGTTATAAGTAATGATGTTTGTTGTTGTTGTTGAACAAATTTTTCAAATTTGGGTGGGAGTGGTTTTGAATTAATTTTAAATGAATGTTTCGAATCGATTCAATGTATTGTTTGAGAGTTATGATTTTTGTTATTTACCCTTCAGGAAAAGGTGTGATTATTATAAGATTTCCTTAAAAACCACAAGGTTTGTCACCGAACAGCAGGTGATTTTTTTTCCAAAACATGAATATGATACGACTTTTCGCTTCTGAGTTATCGTGTAAACAAACATTCCGTAACAGACATACAGAACAATTATTTAAAAGTTGCCTAAAATTCGATGAAATTACTATGGAGCAGGCTTTTTTGCTCTAAGATTATTTAAACGAGTATAATAATGAATAGGAAACAGAGCAAAGAAAAAATAGAGTTCTGGTGTCTCAGAAAGCTATCTTTCGTATCCTACCATCTGAGGAAAATATTCGCACGCACATAAAATTTCAAGGACGTTTTTAATATTTATGTGGACAAATTTGGCGAAAAATTGAGTTTCTAGGCTCACGTAAACGTGAAGCTGTGGCGTTTCTTCAATGACTCGAGATAAAATGGTGGTTCAGTGTACCTACCTTTTCAGAACCGTAATACCACGGTCGTATATACAGGTCTGGAAACTCGAGGCTGTTTCCTATGTGAGAAGTGAGTCCGCTGAGCGTCATATGTTGCGTAGTACCAAAAAAGTGGCGCATGAGTCGAGGGATGTTCTCTGCCACGTTAACGACCGTGTTTGAACGATATGGCACGTATTCCTGCTTCCTGACAACATACTTCGATCCATGCGCCAGCTGGTGGCTGAGCGAGGGACGAGTTTGGCGACATGTTAGAGACTCATGTCTAACATAGAATTTCCAGATCAGTATATACGACCGTGCGTAATACTAATGAAGCTGTCTGTGATCATGGATCAGAATGCAGTGTTAGTGTTCTAAATAATTTGGCAACTTTACACTTCTATGGATATTTGTGAACAGAAGTGGTAGACGCACTAGTTTGTTGTCTTACAAATGAATCACGCTTACAAAATTTGCACATAGCAGCACAGTATAGTTAAAATCGTCCCATACCATTGTAATATATATGGAAGCAGTCATCAACCACCTTTGAACTATAGTTATTAGCCAACAACATTGTAACATTGCTCAGTAGAATAATTCGTCAATTTTCTGGCTGGAAATATACGAACGATTCTATGATAATGATATCCTATGCAGCATTGCAAAAAGGATGTTGCTGTTATTGTTTCGATTTCAGGGTCGTTTCATAAATATGAGTCAACACATACCCAATAATAGTTCCCTGTAAACTGATATTCACTGCAAAGCCACGATAAGCTTTAATATAGATTTCCCTAAACATGAAAATCCCCGCCATACTCTATAAATAATGCATAATTTAGTAGGAAGATTTAAGCGAGATATTGTTTTTCCATTATGTAGTTATTTATCGAGAAAAGGGAGTCTCATCGAAAGTTTCGTCACGTGCTCTAAGCTAATGTCTGCACCACCAAGCAAGGGATAAGATAACTTGCAATATATTATCATCTATGCTTTGCTATGTTTATGTAATACGAAAACGTGTCGACCTTCTTTATTTACCTAATTTACTTGAAAATAATTGGATGTACCGAGATGGAAACATTGTGAAGCTGTAATGACATAAATACTGAATGTGTAGGAAAAAGTTTATTACATTTAGAATGAACGGAATTATGTTTCGTCTGAGAACTAAACGAGACAATTCCAAACTTGAACTCAATGTTTAGTCTGATAGTTGAGTAAATAAATTCGAATAAAGTTCACTTGTATTGGGTTTATACTTTAAGGGAATGACACGATTAGGAATAAGAGTTTCATAATATACAAGCAGTGGCGCCTGGAGACTCTAAAATATAATGAGCCAACATTTTTAACCTGTATTATAAATAGCGAAAATCAACAAATTTTCTTGGTTTCTTCAACTTGCCATGAAATGAAGAAAGTTTCCGCATTTCTTCGTCAATTTGCTTATTCAAGACAAAACTAACAGATCAATCAAGTCATCCTGAATACTGTTGATAAGAAATAATGACCATTATCCACTAAAAATACTATTGAAGTACTGAGGACCTTTCGGCTACTGAGCAGCCATCATCAGAGTGAACTAAATTAGAAATCAAATTGTGCCTGTGTTGGGAATAATAATGTTAACAAGTGGTTACCCTCAGCTGGAGATAAATCGGAATTCAATAAATTGCTTTTTGTTTTATACACTTCCATCCCTTCTAAATTACTTAGATATTTGTGTGTACTGTGTTTTAAAGGTGATAAACTTCCTTGAGAAATTTAGTGACCTGTATTCAAAACATAATTTTTCTTTATATGGGCAAAATGTTATTTGAAACGAGTTGGAATGTTCCTTCTAGTTTGATCCACATAGAATTTTGAACCCGACTCATAATTGATTATTTAAGTACTGGATTCGCCTAAAGTGTATTTTAGCTTGTTCCTACATCTATAAGCTGGTTCTATTGAAAATTCTGAAAACAAACTATGGAATTTATTAATTACTGAAGGATGATAAGTGAAACTTTTGACTTTTATTGAAGTATTTGAAAGTGATAGCTCTAATTTGGTTAGTTGGCTACGTTCGAATTTCCTTTTTGTTTGGAAAATAAATTAATGATCAAAGATTTGGTAATCATTGTCCAACGCAATTTGTTGAAGTTTCTCAACTTTGTAGTTATAATTTTGCCAGCTCAAAGGGACGTTCAATAATCTTTTAACTAGACTATTAAGCGGAGCTATTTTATATCTAAATGGTGTAGCTAAATCCGCGCCGGGGTATACCTATTTGTTTTAGTGGGTTTTCTGTATATGTCGATATTCATGTGATTACCATCTTTTCATAATGTTAATATCAAGGAAAGAAAGGTGATTATTTGTTCCTATTCTGACAGTGGATCTTAGTGAAACAAATTCGCTATTGAGCTTGTTTAAAAAGCCATGTTAATCAAATTATTCACTTATAATCACTAAAATGTCGTCAACATATCTATACCAAAATTTGTGAACTGATTCAATCTGATTTAGAGGAGGTTTCCAGTTCGCTTAGAAACATATTGGCAAATGAAAAGAGTGGATTGCCCATTGCACATCCGCTTGTTTGTTTATAGTATTTTTTGTTGAAAGTGAAATAATTTTGTTCCATACATAAAGATGTAAGGATCACGTATTCTTCCCAGTTTCTATCGGGGATATTAATATTCGAAAGCAATTTCTTCAGAATGTTTCTCGACACAAGGATTGGAGTATTTGTAAATGGTGAAAACAAATCGAATGAAACGAGAGTATCAACAGGTTCAAGTTTGAAATCTTTCAATTTTGTAATAAGTTTCAGAGAAATTTTCACAGGCAAACTTGGGGCGGCTTGGAAAATGCTAAATTCCTTCAAAATATATAAACGAAAAAGCAATTTATTAAATTCCGATTTATCTTCACCTTAGGGTTACCCATTGTTTACATTATTATCCCCAAATAGTATTCAAACAGGCACATTTTGATTTTTAATTTAGTTTACTCTGATGGATGGCTACTTTGTAGCCGAACAATACAGTACTTTAATAGTATTTTTAGTGGATAAGGGTGATTATTTCTTATTAATAGTGTTATAATATAACCACAGTATGAACCCTTTTATAGTTCATTCTGAATAGCTTCTGATAAACCGGTGGAATACCATATGGAATACTTCTAGCATCAATATATTTCCCTTAAAAATTACGGGATCGAAAATCGTTTACTATTAATTTCTGGTGAGCTCTTTGGTATGACCTCGATTCAAAGATATCACCCTTATCGTGTCTCAGAAATGGCCACTATTGTGTACACAAAAAAGTTGAAACATCGAATGAATTTGGTGAAATTTCACGATTTTCCCGAATTCAATTTGTAGTGAATTTTTTTTTTTTATATACTTTTGTTCGTCTTTGCGTTTCAAAGGTCATTTTGTGTTTTGTCTGCTAGTGTTCATTTGGTGTGGACTCCGTATAACATGATGAGCATACTGTTTGAAGTGATATGCTGATATGGTTCTTGCACCTGTTATGTTTCTCTAAAGAATGGCATACATTTTTCATATCTGAATATCCCATTTTCCATAACATTGTTTCACTATCTTCCAGAATAAGAGCACAAGACCAACAAAATAAATTCATCAATAATTCATTTACTCCTCGCGAGCCACTCTTATATCATAACACGAATTATTGAATGCATGATTCGGAAGTCTATATTTCATACAAAGTTCTGGTTACAGCTTAATTCCGTTAGTTACTATTGATGACGAACGTCTGTACAATCTCTAACATTACCCAGCTGATCACATATTTCTTGGCTAATTGAAGCCGTCACTTCCCTTCGATTCATTATTTAAGTTTCTATTCTCAGTTCCTCACTTCCGTAACAAAAGAAGTACAATTGCAATAATAAATAGTATTATTAACATCAAAAACCGTCACTATATTGAATTATCGAACTCGCAAATACAGAAGTCATTAAGTTCTGGCCTTTCCTCCTCCAGATGAAGTTCCAGGTAAGGCTTATCTGAAAGTTAACCATATTTCTTCGCCTTTTCACATTCGAATAAATTCATCTGATAGATAAGTAGTCTCTATTTGTTGAATAAGTTAATTGGTAGTGGAGTGCCACTTATCTCCTGATTTGAAATTATAGTGCTGATTCGCATTTAAAAATGGTAATACTGAACATTTATATGTAATACATTACGTCAGTTTCGCCGAAATCGCAGAAATAATGGGGCCCAACAATCCTGAACGCACATTGGACAATGAAGAATTCATTGTCCTCTTTCGGTGGTCGAGGCCCACTATTGAAATGATTGTGCAATTAATGAGGGATAATCTGGAAACGTTCATATTTCCAATAAGTTGCACTTGGTTCTATAGGAATCTAGGCTCCTATGAATCAGCTCCTGATGGCATTACAATTTTTGGCAACTGGTAACTTCTACGTGACCTGTGAGGACTTTTATGAATTTCACAAATCTACTTCTGGTCATGTTATATCAGCAATCGCAAGTTTGCGAGGAACCTCTATTCCTCTAATACTAATCCCCGAAACGATGGAGAAAGACAGAGAACCATGACCAATTCCTTTCATTTGGCCCATTTCCCAATAGTAGTTGGTGCAATCGACTGTACATATATCAAGCTTCAATCTCCAGGGTAGTTTTCGTTATATCGTTATCGGCGATAGGTTGCCTGGCGCAGCACTTGATGCGCACATTCTCATCAAATCTTCGGTCAATGTGCGATTGTAAGAAGGTGAAATGTAAAACGGTAAATTTTCACAACGAGTCTCAATTTAGAATTATGAATACCATTGAAAGAGTATTCGGGATATCAAAATGACGTTTTCTCATTCTTAGTCTTGAGATATGTTGTAACCTGCGGTTAGCTCTCTGAATTGTTGTTGCCTGTGCAATATTATATAAAATTGCTTGCCAGGAGAAGGAACAGGCCTTTGAAGATGGTGATAAGAATGATGAAGGAAATGAAAACGGCCAAGATGACGTCGATGACCAAGATGAGAATGATGACACTGCCCCTAATATTATTAGTATCATTTCACTAAACGGGTACATCCTTTGTTTGAACATAGAGTAATAAAAATATATCAGAGTAGAAACTGCCTCTTTTAGAACAAAATTTTTCCCAAATGCTGTTCCTTGAAGTTTTCAATTTCCAACTCCCTTGTTCATTGTGACTTCATGCTTTTCATTGAGTTCATTTTCCTATATGAGCCCTAATCTCACTAGGTTTCTGACTTCTGTCGTCCTAAAATTAGGTGCACGTTTTTTACCAACGACAGTAAATTTTTCTTTTCCCATCATGAAGTATCGTCAATGATTTTCAACTTCAATCCACTTATTTCACTTCATCCTCAGACTTATATTAAATATTATCCTCAGACTTCACCCGCCTTACTTGACAACTACAAATAAGGTTATGCGCATGAATAATTATTGAAAAATATAACTTAAGTTATATTATCTATGATTATGGGCCAGATTGCTGACTGGAAAAGCTTGATTATCTCCAATATAAGTTTTATCTTGGAAAGACGGACATGAGATAACTAGCAGATAATCGTCCCTGCCGGTTTTCTAACTGAAACTTCATTTGCCAGATGAAAAGACTAGGCCTGGATCAGATAGAATGAAATAATAAAGTCTATTCAAATTTCAGCTTCTTGCAGTCGTTTCCATGGCATCTTCCCTCAATACAGACTATGTTAGGACAGTGCCTATACAACAACTTTCGAAGTAGTAATTTAGAACGTAAAGTGAATTTCGGAAAAGGTAGATTGTAATTCAGATTTGAAAGTTGTGTAGTATTTCAGAACGGTAGCATGTAATTCAGGAAGCATTACATGTAATTCAGGAAAAGGCAATTGTAACGCAGATAGCATAACATGAGATTGAAAACATGTAGGTACATAGAATTCAGCGTTAGAGGATTTTCCTCTCGAATCTATATACTATGTATATAGTTCACCTGAAGAACCCGCCAGATCTGATTTGAATGGTACACCATAGGCCTTGTATTACAAATACTATGACATTTTTGGACCCTATTTTGCTGATCATATACCCAGCTCAACAAATAACAGCAACTTTTGGCGTAGCAAAGTACATAGTGAAAATAGCGACAGTTATTTATGGAATTGGAATGAAATAATTTCTACATTCTCTAGAGATTTTTATGACGTCGAGCATTGCGTAATCACTTTTTGCGAAAAAATTTCAAAATTCGTGATATGACATTGTATTATTTTATAGGGAAGTTATAGTTGATCTAGACATTATTGGAGAGATTTTCAAGGAATTCCAAATCACTTTTGAATTACATTTAACCATGGAATGCCTGTTCGTGTTTCTCATCGTGGGTCCCCACACCCCACCAGATCGCCATCAGGCATTACTTTGCGTGGGACAAAATGACTGATATGACATATTCTCTGGTCTAGCTGTTCGCCTTCTTCTTCTTCGCCACGAGCTGGCGTCTCATCTCGTTGCCTGTACGTCTGAGCTCCTTCAATAAATTGACCGTTGAGTCGGACACCACATCCTGGTGGTCTTTGACTTAAACATCCCCTCAACGATATCCTCCAGGGACTACTTCTGCTGTATATTTCCTTGCAGGATGGCGCGAGGCTCGTTGAGACGCTGAATAAAGTACATAACGTGCTCTGCGTCCTGAGGGGACTGGTTGGCAGGTCGGGTACGAGGCGTCATTATCTAGTAGAAAACGGTCTATATGCGACCTAAAGTACCCATGTCCTGTTAGCAGCTTCACGAAGTAGTGATCTACCTCCTCATGCCTCCTTCTGGTCCATGCGACAACATCTATGATGTGACAAACGGTTCACAGCCTCTTGGCGGATATATTTCAGAGCTAGTGTCACTGCGCTGACATCGCTGTCCTCGCATCCTGGATTACGGTGCGTCGATCTGTTTCTCTATCTTTGGGCATAAGCCTCTAGATCTCCGCTCTTCCCTCCCTCATCAGACAGATTATTGACATATCAGCAATAACACATACGGCATCGTATGAGACCGTGCGATATGTGCGCCTTCTTCGTAGGGCACACCGAGGTTGATTGGCATACGTACAATGCCATCACCGTGGCTGATACCCAGATTGAGGCTGCGTGCAGCATCCAGGATATATTCGTCGAGCCGCAGCCTGTATCCAACTGAACTCTAGGGTATCGCAGTGATGGCTGCGAAGTGATGGCTGCGAAGGTATATCGCAGCCCCCGGAAGTGAATGTCACAGGTTTCGTCGAATTCCTGTTGGTCAACAGTATCGCCTCGGTATTATGGTCTGCCATTTGCATATCATTTTCCGAAAGCCATAAGCGGATTGTCGCGATCGCCTCGTTTGCTTCCTGCGCGACTTCTTCCAAGTAATTGGAAATGACAATCAAAGCAATATCTTCTGCGAAACCGGCAGTCTTTGTCCCTGTGAGCATTTTATACCTCAGCACCGCATCGTGATGTTCCACAATATGAGACAAGGTACCGAACTTCATGTGATGTTGTAAACTTCGGGCCTCTTATCCGAATTGTACAACGTGTACTTCGATGGCATCCACCGTTGACCTCTCTTTCCGATATCCATGCCAATTTTCCGAAAGCCCCCAAGCACTCTCACTGAATTCCTATATTCAAATGCTGATAATCCTCTCGAGCACCTTTACTGCTGTGTTCAATTGGCAAATTGATTGATAGGATGATGGAACGTCACGCGTTGTAGGTCTCCAGGAATACATTTGGAGAATATTTCAAGGGTGACGTTTGAAATACAGTCTGTACCCAGAGCTTCGTCATCACCTATCTTGTTGCAGGCTTTCGTCAACTCTTTTTCTGAGATGAGCATGATCTCAGGCGCGCTGTGCCTATCGCCAGATACGGTGGCATCGACTCCGGAGATCGGCGATCTCCTCATTTCACCTGAGAGGCTTCTTTATAGCTGCGTCGAAGGCTCAAACGAGCCTGTTGGTGCTATACTCTATTCCATCATGACCATGAGTGTTTCGCGGTCGAGAATCTGCGTTGCATTCGAATGGTACTCCCAACTCCCTTGTTGTCCCTCCACTTTGTTCGCCAATTTCTGAGATGATGGCTCGGTGATCATAGAAGTAGTAGTAGTCACTGACATACCATGACGTAACTCGAGAACATATGCTCTCACAAGCAAAAGTTACATCTACGATGGAGCTATTGCCGTTTCGGGTAAACTTTGGAGTTGCTCCGGTGTTGAAGAGGAATACTTCTAGGAAAGTGGCGATGTCGAGGAGTCTCCTGTTCGTATACCTTATTTCATGGCACACGCGTTGAAGTCACCTGCGTGGATGAGTGGTCGCCGATCTCTCCCATAGTTTCAGATCGCTCAGGAGGTTCTCGAATTCATCCTATGAAGCACACATGAGCGCTACAGGTAGATGCCATCAACCTTGGCCTGAGTAAATCCTGATCTCGGTGTTCACGGTATTTCCTGGAGAAGTTTTTCCCGCATATCCCGATAGCTGCATGACTTGACGTCTCGGGAATCCAGGTCTGCGAGTGTGTCTGCTGATATCGATCGTATGTATCTGTAATTATGTAGATAATAGGAACTGTATTGTTTTTGGGTGCAGTATCCTTGTTTCGAGTGATATTTCTGGCATTCATCATTAATTTTCCGAATGTAGTCATAATATTTCATCGAACCATGAGAACAACCATGTATCCTTATCGATATGACGTCACAGTCTATTTGTATTCTTAATTCATCACTCAAAGATGGAACATAATTTCTTTTGTTTTTGAATCAAAACAATGTGGACGGGTGATTTCAGTTATCTCAAATTACCCACTTATGGTTGAGATCATCAAATATCCGTTTCTAGATCTTTTTATTTGGGTATCGCGTTGATAACAAATACAGAAAGATGTTTTATAACTGAAAAAAATCTGCTTCGAGTATATAGTAATCGCTTGAAAAGAACGTATATTTGAAAAGTAGCCTTAAGGGACAGATCTTCATCTACCCTTCTTATTTTGACCATGCGTTGAGCCTGCTTAGTTGTATGGAAATGAGACTGATCCAATTTTCTTTAACAAATATATCGAGTTTATCGCACATAAATGGATGAAAAAGCTTGAGGCTATTTGCTTGCCTACTTCAAGCTAGCTTGTATCGATCATACATTCATTTTCAGCGTAACCGGAAAATCACTTATTCTAAAAGATAACTCTCAGGGATAATGTCGGAACGCATGTATCGAATGGACGTTACAAATTGCTTTGAAATTCAATATTCACGTGAAACTTTCAACGCTCTATAAAACGTGCACCTTTAGTACCATACATGTAACATTGCAATAGATATGGAACGAACAATGGTGAAAATATTCATGATATTACTCATACTCACTCTTGGTGCTTCCCCAGTGAAATATTCATAGACGAATAAGTACTGGAACATTTCATTTACGGGAGTTTTTGTAATTTGTAGTCACTTGTTTGAGATGTTCTATATGTTATAATATGAGAGAATGAACTGATAATTGATTAATAATTTATTGCACTCAATTAACATCTACTTCACTAGTCATTTCGATTCAATTGGATGACTGATCGTTCCCTCTCACTGATCATGGATACTCTGAATCACCAATACTAGACACAAATTTGTAATATAGCAGAATATTGCTTTCGACTTTAATTTCGATTATGAAAGATTTTCCTCTTTCAAAAAATATCAATTTGACAAATTCTATATTACAAAATATGACATTTACCACTGTGAAAGAACATCCTTTCTTGAGGAGTTACATTGATGGAAGTACACAATAGGGGATGAAGTACTTATTGCAGCACAGATCTCCATTGTGTAATGTTTGTTCCTTTAGAGTGAATAGCGAACTCAATCGTTTTCCAGATAGTACCGCTCCATCACCTCATCCTCCCAACATCGTGGGAATTACAGGCCATAGTGCGACTATTAGCGATTCCCTCCAGATACTTCAGCACTTGGGAATGCAAATAAAAATCTTGGGTATTTATCATCGTGAAAAGGTGTTGATTGTGAAATATAAATGGTAATGATGGTCCCATGAAATCTAAAGTCAATCGTTCAAAAGCCTTAATGAGATGATAGCTCTTATTAAACCTAAATAACCATTTTCAAATAATTATGCAAGGACACTTCTTGGGACTCCTAGGGTAAAAGTTAACTCTAGTTAACTGACGAATTCTGAAACGGTATATTTTGGTATTTAAAATAATTTAATTGCCAAATTGTAAACTGAATGTCACAAAAAATTTGAAGAATCTTGTTTCCTTATCAATATAGATGGAATTCCAATTTTCAATAGTAGTGCAGTAGAATTTTGGCACACCTTATCATATTATAGGAATTTCAAAAACAACGAAGTGTCTTTGGTGGCATTTGTGACTTTGGTCAGCCTAGTCCTTCGACAGATTGGTTGAAAGAATTTATGAACGAGTGTCAATCACTAATTGGCAAGGATATAGCCTATAAAGATCAAATTGAAGGCCTTTTGTTGCTATACCCCGCCAGAGCTTATCTTAAACAAGTTACATGCCACAATGGCAAGCAGGTTTGCGAAAGGTGTGATATAGCTACCAACTATTCTGCATAACATAAAAAAAGATTTTATCCGGTGAATCCAGTGACAAACCCAAGGTCATATATTGTTAATCAACACATTAAGGGCCAATCCTTTCTTGTGGAGCCTGGAATAGGATTAGTTTCAAATTTTGTACTAGATTATATACATCTTATCTACTTGGGAGTTGTGAAAACATTGATTAATCGTTGGCTAGAAGGCAAATCACAATTTAAACTCTCAAAGGGAACTGTTTCGAATATGAATAATGTATTGTCTGACATTCGAAAACATATTCCCTTTGAATTCGGACGAAACATTCGAACATTCAAATATGTGAAACGGTGGAAAGCAGTCTTTTTGTTATATGGTGGAATTAAAATATTACAAAACACTCTCAACTCATATATGTATAAATATTTCTTCACTTTTACATTTTGTAATTTATGTGGTGCAGCAAAACTTTAATAAGTAAATAATTCAATGTTACCAAAAAGAGCCTACAAAACTTTGTTGAAAAGTGTCCTGCGGTGTATGATACATTTTTTGTCGTTTATAATATTCACTCTTTAACGCATACATTTGACGATGTATCATTGTATGGTTCGTTTGGAAGATTTGAGATGTTTTCGATTTAAAAAACTTTTACTTAGGTAAAATAAGGAGATGTGGCCGGGGGAAAAGTTTACCGCTCCCCCAAATAAATAATAGATTGATCCAATCATTACAAATTATCAATAAAACACAGGGCACAAGTCATGCAGCTGATAAGATCCCATATGGCATTACAAACAGAAGAGCTAACGTTTCTTTTTTTTCTGTAGAAAACTGATAATTTCCTCAAAATGTATCATTTCATATCGTTTACCAGACAATATTATTCCAGTGGGTCACATAATAATTTTTCTTGTTAAATCTATTTGTAGGATCAATGGAACTTACGATTACGCTGAACAGTTTTCTAAGTATAAACAGGATTTTGATATCTCCCAATTTTGTCTCCAAATTTAGACATTATCCTGGTAGATGATATCTTGTACAAGTATGTAGCTCTGCCACACAAAAATGGCTTTGTTGGTATTCCAATATCACATGAAATTAGGAATTGACTTCAACGTTTTCATGTATACAGATCACTAACAGTTCAAATAGGTACAGATTGAGATGGCAACGATATATCCTTATATATATATATATATATATATATATATATATATATATATATATATATATATATATATATATATATATATATATATATGTATATATATAAACAAGTTTAAAGTTTCTTTGCCTAATTGGCCACTATCGTGTATGTAACTTAAGAGATATAGAATTAAATTTTCTGAATTATGAAGATAACTTAGATAATTTAACATAGGATTATAAAGATGAATAAACGTAAAAGATTGAACCATAGGCGGGATTCGAACCCACATTTCTGGATTTGTAGTCCAGGGTGTTTACCAATTACACCACTTCGGTCCTATTAGATTTTTATATTTTTGTAAATATAAACCTCTGAAAGGATAGTAGATCATTGATGAACACAATGCGATTCGATGCCCTACCATAGATCAACTATTCACGCACATTCATCTAAAGTTCAGTCGTTTTTTTGAAGTAAGGATTGTAGGTTAGTACTGCTATGGTTGGCAGTTACTTGACAGTTCTTATTCAAATGACAGCATCCTGGTTCTTATATATTTCAATAGAACTGACTGAGAATTGTTCTGGTTAATTATAAACAAGTTTAAAGTTTCTTTGCCTAATTGGCCACTATCGTGTATGTAACTTAAGAGATATAGAATTGAATTTTCTGAATTATGAAGATAACTTAGATAATTTAACATAGGATTATAAAGATGAATAAACGTAAAAGA
Source organism: Endomychus coccineus (assembly GCA_958510875.1). Classification (NCBI taxonomy): domain Eukaryota; kingdom Metazoa; phylum Arthropoda; class Insecta; order Coleoptera; family Endomychidae; genus Endomychus; species Endomychus coccineus. The sequence goes on from OY294067.1 coordinate 219,040,195, forward strand.
TTGAACCATAGGCGGGATTCGAACCCACATTTCTGGATTTCTAGTCCAGGGTGTTTACCAATTACACCACTTCGGTCCTATTAGATTTTTATATTTTTGTAAATATAAACCTCTGAAAGGATAGTAGATCATTGATGAACACAATGCGATTCGATGCCCTACCATAGATCAACTATTCACGCTCATTCATCTAAAGTTCAGTCGTTTTTTTGAAGTAAGGATTGTAGGTTAGTACTGCTATGGTTGGCAGTTACTTGACAGTTCTTATTCAAATGACAGCATCCTGGTTCTTATATATTTCAATAGAACTGACTGAGAATTGTTCTGGTTAATTATAAACAAGTTTAAAGTTTCTTTGCCTAATTGGCCACTATCGTGTATGTAACTTAAGAGATATAGAATTAAATTTTCTGAATTATGAAGATAACTTAGATAATTTAACATAGGATTATAAAGATGAATAAACGTAAAAGATTGAACCATAGGCGGGATTCGAACCCACATTTCTGGATTTCTAGTCCAGGGTGTTTACCAATTACACCACTTCGGTCCTATTAAATTTTCATATTTTTGTAAATATAAACCTCTGAAAGGATAGTAGATCATTGATGAACACAATGCGATTCGATGCCCTACCATAGATCAACTATTCACGCACATTCATCTAAAGTTCAGTCGTTTTTTTGAAGTAAGGATTGTAGGTTAGTACTGCTATGGTTGGCAGTTACTTGACAGTTCTTATTCAAATGACAGCATCCTGGTTCTTATATATTTCAATAGAACTGACTGAGAATTGTTCTGGTTAATTATAAACAAGTTTAAAGTTTCTTTGCCTAATTGGCCACTATCGTGTATGTAACTTAAGAAATATAGAATTAAATTTTCTGAATTATGAAGATAACTTAGATAATTTAACATAGGATTATAAAGATGAATAAACGTAAAAGATTGAACCATAGGCGGGATTCGAACCCACATTTCTGGATTTCTAGTCCAGGGTGTTTACCAATTACACCACTTCGGTCCTATTAGATTTTTATATTTTTGTAAATATAAACCTCTGAAAGGATAGTAGATCATTGATGAACACAATGCGATTCGATGCCCTACCATAGATCAACTATTCACGCACATTCATCTAAAGTTCAGTCGTTTTTTTGAAGTAAGGATTGTAGGTTAGTACTGCTATGGTTGGCAGTTACTTGACAGTTCTTATTCAAATGACAGCATCCTGGTTCTTATATATTTCAATAGAACTGACTGAGAATTGTTCTGGTTAATTATAAACAAGTTTAAAGTTTCTTTGCCTAATTGGCCACTATCGTGTATGTAACTTAAGAGATATAGAATTAAATTTTCTGAATTATGAAGATAACTTAGATAATTTAACATAGGATTATAAAGATGAATAAACGTAAAAGATTGAACCATAGGCGGGATTCGAACCCACATTTCTGGATTTCTAGTCCAGGGTGTTTACCAATTACACCACTTCGGTCCTATTAGATTTTTATATTTTTGTAAATATAAACCTCTGAAAGGATAGTAGATCATTGATGAACACAATGCGATTCGATGCCCTACAATCCTTACTTCAAAAAAACGACTGAACTTTAGATGAATGTGCGTGAATAGTTGATCTATGGTAGGGCATCGAATCGCATTGTGTTCATCAATGATCTACTATCCTTTCAGAGGTTTATATTTACAAAAATATAAAAATCTAATAGGACCGAAGTGGTGTAATTGGTAAACACCCTGGACTAGAAATCCAGAAATGTGGGTTCGAATCCCGCCTATGGTTCAATCTTTTACGTTTATTCATCTTTATAATCCTATGTTAAATTATCTGAGTTATCTTCATAATTCAGAAAATTTAATTCTATATCTCTTAAGTTACATACACGATAGTGGCCAATTAGGCAAAGAAACTTTAAACTTGTTTATAATTAACCAGAACAATTCTCAGTCAGTTCTATTGAAATATATAAGAACCAGGATGCTGTCATTTGAATAAGAACTGTCAAGTAACTGCCAACCATAGCAGTACTAACCTACAATCCTTACTTCAAAAAAACGACTGAACTTTAGATGAATGTGCGTGAATAGTTGATCTATGGTAGGGCATCGAATCGCATTGTGTTCATCAATGATCTACTATCCTTTCAGAGGTTTATATTTACAAAAATATAAAAATCTAATAGGACCGAAGTGGTGTAATTGGTAAACACCCTGGACTAGAAATCCAGAAATGTGGGTTCGAATCCCGCCTATGGTTCAATCTTTTACGTTTATTCATCTTTATAATCCTATGTTAAATTATCTAAGTTATCTTCATAATTCAGAAAATTTAATTCTATATCTCTTAAGTTACATACACGATAGTGGCCAATTAGGCAAAGAAACTTTAAACTTGTTTATAATTAACCAGAACAATTCTCAGTCAGTTCTATTGAAATATATAAGAACTAGGATGCTGTCATTTGAATAAGAACTGTCAAGTAACTGCCAACCATAGCAGTACTAACCTACAATCCTTACTTCAAAAAAACGACTGAACTTTAGATGAATGTGCGTGAATAGTTGATCTATGGTAGGGCATCGAATCGCATTGTGTTCATCAATGATCTACTATCCTTTCAGAGGTTTATATTTACAAAAATATAAAAATCTAATAGGACCGAAGTGGTGTAATTGGTAAACACCCTGGACTAGAAATCCAGAAATGTGGGTTCGAATCCCGCCTATGGTTCAATCTTTTACGTTTATTCATCTTTATAATCCTATGTTAAATTATCTAAGTTATCTTCATAATTCAGAAAATTTAATTCTATATCTCTTAAGTTACATACACGATAGTGGCCAATTAGGCAAAGAAACTTTAAACTTGTTCATAATTAACCAGAACAATTCTCAGTCAGTTCTATTGAAATATATAAGAACCAGGATGTTGTCATTTGAATAAGAACTGTCAAGTAACTGCCAACCATAGCAGTACTAACCTACAATCCTTACTTCAAAAAAACGACTGAACTTTTGATGAATGTGCGTGAATAGTTGATCTATGGTAGGGCATCGAATCGCATTGTGTTCATCAATGATCTACTATCCTTTCAGAGGTTTATATTTACAAAAATATAAAAATCTAATAGGACCGAAGTGGTGTAATTGGTAAACACCCTGGACTAGAAATCCAGAAATGTGGGTTCGAATCCCGCCTATGGTTCAATCTTTTACGTTTATTCATCTTTATAATCCTATGTTAAATTATCTAAGTTATCTTCATAATTCAGAAAATTTAATTCTATATCTCTTAAGTTATATATATATATATATATATATTTTTTTTTTTTTTTTGTTTGCCATCTCTATGTAGAGAGCACATATATATGAGTACTGAGTTCACATCAATGGAATTTTTTGCACTAATAGTAAGAATACAATATCCTTTCCCACTATAGATTTTATAAATCTGTAGTAGGGGAAGGTCTTGTGATGTTACTATTAGGTATAGAGTACATATTCTGTAGCATAAAATATCATACTTTAAATTGTTTCCACTGTTGTTTTAGCGTAACACAATACCCTAATGTTCGTGGCTAATGAGTTTCAAAACAGGAAGAAGGGATACTCTGTTATTCTGTTTATTTGACTTTCGAATGATGAGCTATCATGTCGGTGGCTGAAAAACGTGAAATCCCAAGAGCAGCTTCAAACCAGGATTGAAGATATATATATATATATATATATATATCTTCAATCCTGGTTTGAATATATATATACATATATATATATATATATATATATAAACAAGTTTAAAGTTTCTTTGCCTAATTGGCCACTATCGTGTATGTAACTTAAGAGATATAGAATTAAATTTTCTGAATTATGAAGATAACTTAGATAATTTAACATAGGATTATAAAGATGAATAAACGTAAAAGATTGAACCATAGGCGGGATTCGAACCCACATTTCTGGATTTCTAGTCCAGGGTGTTTACCAATTACACCACTTCGGTCCTGTTAGATTTTTATATTTTTGTAAATATAAACCTCTGAAAGGATAGTAGATCATTGATGAACACAATGCGATTCGATGCCCTACCATAGATCAACTATTCACGCACATTCATCTGAAGTTCAGTCGTTTTTTGAAGTAAGGATTGTAGGTTAGTACTGCTATGGTTGGCAGTTACTTGACAGTTCTTATTCAAATGACAGCATCCCGGTTCTTATATATTTCAATAGAACTGACTGAGAATTGTTCTGGTTAATTATAAACAAGTTTAAAGTTTCTTTGCCTAATTGGCCACTATCGTGTATGTAACTTAAGAGATATAGAATTAAATTTTCTGAATTATGAAGATAACTTAGATAATTTAACATAGGATTATAAAGACGAATAAACGTAAAAGATTGAACCATAGGCGGGATTCGAACCCACATTTCTGGATTTCTAGTCCAGGGTGTTTACCAATTACACCACTTCGGTCCTGTTAGATTTTTATATTTTTGTAAATATAAACCTCTGAAAGGATAGTAGATCATTGATGAACACAATGCGATTCGATGCCCTACCATAGATCAACTATTCACGCACATTCATCTGAAGTTCAGTCGTTTTTTGAAGTAAGGATTGTAGGTTAGTACTGCTATGGTTGGCAGTTACTTGACAGTTCTTATTCAAATGACAGCATCCCGGTTCTTATATATTTCAATAGAACTGACTGAGAATTGTTCTGGTTAATTATAAACAAGTTTAAAGTTTCTTTGCCTAATTGGCCACTATCGTGTATGTAACTTAAGAGATATAGAATTAAATTTTCTGAATTATGAAGATAACTTAGATAATTTAACATAGGATTATAAAGATGAATAAACGTAAAAGATTGAACCATAGGCGGGATTCGAAGTGGTGTAATTGGTAAACATCCTGGACTAGAAATCCAGAAATGTGGGTTCGAATCCCGCCTATGGTTCAATCTTTTACGTTTATTCATCTTTATAATCCTATGTTAAATTATCTAAGTTATCTTCATAATTCAGAAAATTTAATTCTATATCTCTTAAGTTACATACACGATAGTGGCCAATTAGGCAAAGAAACTTTAAACTTGTTTATAATTAACCAGAACAATTCTCAGTCAGTTCTATTGAAATATATAAGAACCGGGATGCTGTCATTTGAATAAGAACTGTCAAGTAACTGCCAACCATAGCAGTACTAACCTACAATCCTTACTTCAAAAAACGACTGAACTTCAGATGAATGTGCGTGAATAGTTGATCTATGGTAGGGCATCGAATCGCATTGTGTTCATCAATGATCTACTATCCTTTCAGAGGTTTATATTTACAAAAATATAAAAATCTAACAGGACCGAAGTGGTGTAATTGGTAAACACCCTGGACTAGAAATCCAGAAATGTGGGTTCGAATCCCGCCTATGGTTCAATCTTTTACGTTTATTCATCTTTATAATCCTATGTTAAATTATCTAAGTTATCTTCATAATTCAGAAAATTTAATTCTATATCTCTTAAGTTACATACACGATAGTGGCCAATTAGGCAAAGAAACTTTAAACTTGTTTATAATTAACCAGAACAATTCTCAGTCAGTTCTATTGAAATATATAAGAACCGGGATGCTGTCATTTGAATAAGAACTGTCAAGTAACTGCCAACCATAGCAGTACTAACCTACAATCCTTACTTCAAAAAACGACTGAACTTCAGATGAATGTGCGTGAATAGTTGATCTATGGTAGGGCATCGAATCGCATTGTGTTCATCAATGATCTACTATCCTTTCAGAGGTTTATATTTACAAAAATATAAAAATCTAACAGGACCGAAGTGGTGTAATTGGTAAACACCCTGGACTAGAAATCCAGAAATGTGGGTTCGAATCCCGCCTATGGTTCAATCTTTTACGTTTATTCATCTTTATAATCCTATGTTAAATTATCTAAGTTATCTTCATAATTCAGAAAATTTAATTCTATATCTCTTAAGTTATATATATATATATATATATATATATATATATATATATATATATATATATATATATATATATATATATATATATATATATAGTGGTGTAATTGGTAAACACCCTGGACTAGAAATCCAGAAATGTGGGTTCGAATCCCGCCTATGGTTCAATCTTTTACGTTTATTCATCTTTATAATCCTGTGTTAAATTATCTAAGTTATCTTCATAATTCAGAAAATTTAATTCTATATCTCTTAAGTTACATACACGATAGTGGCCAATTAGGCAAAGAAACTTTAAACTTGTTTATAATTAACCAGAACAATTCTCAGTCAGTTCTATTGAAATATATAAGAACCGGGATGCTGTCATTTGAATAAGAACTGTCAAGTAACTGCCAACCATAGCAGTACTAACCTACAATCCTTACTTCAAAAAAACGACTGAACTTCAGATGAATGTGCGTGAATAGTTGATCTATGGTAGGGCATCGAATCGCATTGTGTTCATCAATGATCTACTATCCTTTCAGAGGTTTATATTTACAAAAATATAAAAATCTAACAGGACCGAAGTGGTGTAATTGGTAAACACCCTGGACTAGAAATCCAGAAATGTGGGTTCGAATCCCGCCTATGGTTCAATCTTTTACGTTTATTCATCTTTATAATCCTGTGTTAAATTATCTAAGTTATCTTCATAATTCAGAAAATTTAATTCTATATCTCTTAAGTTACATACACGATAGTGGCCAATTAGGCAAAGAAACTTTAAACTTATATATATATATATATATATATATAGATATATATAATATTACCATCTAAGGCACTCGTACGGAATAGACCAAGAGCCGGTGCTGCCTTACATGCCAGGAGATATTGAGTCCGTTGTCGGAAACGAAAAATGCCAGATCTTCTGGAATTATCCGTTTCCGACCGTCAGGTCCATACAAGCAAATAGGCCTGACGTTGTCCTCCTCGATAAACTAATCAAGACTATGTATGTCATCGAATTCTCCGCTCCGGCAGAGAAGAACATAGTCTTGAAAGGGGAGGAAAAAATGGACAAAATATCAAGATCTCCTGTTCGAGCTCCGCACGCTATACCCAGGCCACAAGGTCGTATTAGTGGTTCTGATCATCGGTGTTTTGGGCGGAATTCGGTCTTCGCTGCGTTCAAACTTGAAGATCATTCCGGCCTGTAGGAACTCGGCGCAGATCTTGATAGACCGGATGCAAAAGGCAGTCATTCTGGGTTCAATTAGAATACTTAGGGCACACGATTTAGGAACCTGAAGCTACTTACCGACCGGTGGGGAGGAGTAGCTTCGGTTAACCGCCTTTTAGGTTTTTCTGGCGCGACTGCTGCGATGTCGTCGGAGCTCGCAGCAGCCCCGACCAGGTTTGAATGTAAAAATAAAAAAAAAAAAAAAAGTATATATATATATATATATATATACAGGGTGTCCCAATATTGCTGGGACACAGAGCTACCACGTATTCTAGAGGTCAAAATAAGTCGATTGAGCCCAATTTACCTGTATACCAAAATGTACCGTTTGTCCGTGAGAAGAGTTCAAAGTTTACTAAAAAAAATACATTTTTGTATGTTGTTCCGAAGTGCTTTATACAAATTTAATGAAATTTGGTAAATGTGTATTCTAGACGATTAGCTTACTTTTAGTAATCAAAAAAACCCAAAGAAAATTGTAGAGGGGTTGGAACCACCCTCACCCCTTGGCATTTTTTCCCTCATTTTTGTAGGGGTGGGAATACGGTTTTAAGACTTTTTTATCTGGAAGGCCTACTCATTATCTTCATTTTCTTACTCTTGTAAAAACTCCGTATTTTGCGTAGTTTTCAAGAAAAAAAATGTTTTCGCAAACACTGATAACCGATTTTCGGGTATAGGTTTAATAAAATTATTAGACACAAATTACACAATACATTTACACAAGACAAACAATAATTTTTATAACAAGTGTTCAATGTGACCTCCACCTTCATTAATACAGAGGTCAATTCGACGTAAAAAATTTAAATGCACTCTTCTTAAAACATCGTCATTTTCTCGTAGCGCATTTACAGCATTTTGAATTATATTCCACAGTTGTTCGATGTTATTTATTTGAACCTCGTACACTTGTCTTTTTAATTCTCCCCAGATGAAGAAGTCACAAGGGTTTAAATCTGGAGACCGCGGAGGCCATTGAATGGGTGCTTCTTGTCCCCTACCTATCCACCTGCCACCAAATTGTTCACCAAGATATTCTCTTACTGCACGTGCAAAATGAGGTGGTGCACCATCATGCATGAAGAACGTATTTCTACGCAAGTTAAGAGGCAAGTCTTCTAATAATTCTGGCAAATTTTGTTGAAGGAAACGGAGGTAACTATCGCCATTCAGACGATCAGGTAATCGTAACGGTCCGACTATAAATTCGCCAATAATTCCGACCCAGACATTAATTTTAAATTCACGTTGATAATGTCTACTTTTAATGGCATGTGGATTTTCATCTGCATAAACATGATCGTTGTGTAGGTTTGTCATACCGCGACGTGTAAAACAAGACTCATCAGTAAACAAGATCTTAGTATGGAATCCGTTGTCGACTACTCTGCGCTCCCGAATAGTTTGTAAAAAACTTAAACGTAATTCGTAGTCAGGTGGCAACAATTCTTGCACTGGCTGGATGTGAAATGAACGAATTACTTGATCGCTCAAAATTCGACTTACAGTGCTTTTTGGAATTCCAGCTTCTCGTTGCAATCTTCTAGTACTGGTATTAGGATTGTTATCAATCATTTGAAGAACAGCTTCTTCCGCAATAGGTGTTCGAGCTTGTCGAGGTCTTCCAGCGTTAACTCTTACTGGGGTCAACCTCCCCGTTTCTCGAAGACGTCTTTCGATTCGGGCAAAAGTTTTATGGTTTGGAATTCTCCGGTTTGGATACCTCTCTTGATACACGCGAACACTTTCGCGGCAGTTACCTTGACAATATCCAAGAACTAATAACATGTCGGTCTGTTCATTAAAAGGAAAATTCATAATTGTGGGACGTCAAAGGAACAGCAACAACAGCAATAACAATTAAACAAAAACAGTGATGACAATAAGAAATAATAAAAAAACAAGCAAAAGAGAACAAATAACTGACACATTTACTGTTAACAATAAACTATGTTTCCTGTCAAAATCATAACATTTGGTTTTGTCTTTGTGTCCGCGGCCAACTAAATTTTGTATTACAATTTTATTAAACCTATACCCGAAAATCGGTTATCAGTGTTTGCGAAAACATTTTTTTTCTTGAAAACTACGCAAAATACGGAGTTTTTACAGGAGTAAGAAAATGAAGATAATGAGTAGGCCTTCCAGATAAAAAAGTCTTAAAACCGTATTCCCACCCCTACAAAAATGGGGGAAAAAATGCCAAGGGGTGAGGGTGGTTCCAACCCCTCTACAATTTTCTTTGGGTTTTTTTGATTACTAAAAGTAAGCTAATCATCTAGAATACACATTTACCAAATTTCATTAAATTTGTATAAAGCACTTCGGAACAACATACAAAAATGTATTTTTTTTAGTAAACTTTGAACTCTTCTCACGGACAAACGGTACATTTTGGTATACAGGTAAATTGGGCTCAATCGACTTATTTTGACCTCTAGAATACGTGGTAGCTCTGTGTCCCAGCAATATTGGGACACCCTGTATATATATATAATAAAATAATTGAAGGTAAGTATTACTTAGATTTTTTGAATAGTACTGTGAATTAAAATATTATATTTATATTATTTATTCAATATGCCCACAGTGCATCCAGGATAGGGGGGAGGGATATGTGGAAAGGTAATAATAAATTAATGTTGAATTGGGGAAATTTGCGTAACCAGAGGTCATTTTCAAGAATTATTGAAACACCTAATTTCTTGATCCCCTATTTTATGTTTTCTACCATCAGAGGAACAAATGAAAAACTCTTAAAAGCAATATTCATAAGCTTCCTTTTGTTAGTATCAGTTATGGGCCTATATAAGAGAAAAATTTGTGATATTCTTCAGGAGAATGAAAAGTTGAAGTTCTCATTTTTCAAATAATTGTTGAAACAAATACATATTATCTTGAATAGTAGACTTCCGCGGTAGCTGTCCGCGGGAATCTTGAAGCTTCTTTATTTCCGTATTACATCCACGTCAGAATGACACGACTTAATTCCAACGTTTCGCCAACCATTACAGATGGCATCTTCAGGACGTGCTTGAACTGAAACTGTATCTTCTGGTATCTGTAGCGGTATCTATTGTGAGGAAATTTCGAGGTACATAGTTTACTGCCTTTCCTCCGGTTGCTGCTGTATGATTTGTATTAAAAAAAAAATTGATGATTGTTCGAACACGAAACGATAAGACTCACATTAACAAGAGAAAGCTTATGAAAAGTTCCTTCAACGAAGTCTCCATAATTTTGTTCCATCTCTGACGGTGACTCTAGGAAAAAAAATAGGGAATTGAGATATTCGGTCTTACATACGTATTTTGAAAATCAAAAAGACGTTGGAAGTTTTATACTCCCATATAAATAACACATAGGTTACTCAACTGTTTCCACACTCAACCAAAACTGTATCCATCACTGTTTACGAAATCCCCATTATAGACGCTTTTATTTTGGACACACTGTATATTATACAGTTCTTATTAATATTTGTATTAACTTCCAAATGCAGCAAGGTAAGCTTCCAGGGGTGCAACATATCAATCCATGATGAGCACTGATAGAACTATTGGGACTTCAGAGTTCAAGATTGGTTGAAGCAGAACCAAGTTAGAAATCAAAATGTGGTTGTTTGAATACTATTTGGGGCCAATAATGCAAAGAATCACCCTCAGCTGGAATTTAATAAATTTCTTTTTCACAATCGATTTTGTGAATCCAGGATTTGTTAAAGTCGGAAACTTTATCGAAGGTGTTGCCCAAACAGTTTTGTTTAGGCAGCATCTGTAAAAGGGTTGTGAGGGTGTCCCAAAATTAACGCAAGATTTGAATTGGCCACCATTTCTGCAGTAAATTGTTGGCAACCCTGAAAAGAAGCAATTTGACAGCTGATAGTTCGAAAATTTCATACAAAATATGGTCGTCATAGTATTTTCACTTGAACACACTGATCATTCAAAAACAAGCCGTTCAAATGTCAATATCGAAGCATTGCGTGAGAGTGTTGGTGAAAATCCCAGAACATCAATTCGGCGTCGTGTACAAGAGTTTCAAATTTCAAGAAGTTCTCTACAGCGTATCAGTGGCGGCTCCTCGAAGGAGTCTAAGGAGGCTCAGCCTCCTCACCAATTTATCATTTATCTTAATGATCATTCTCCATTTTATTTCCTGTTTCTCTGATAATTTTTAAAATTTTACACTTAATTCCCCGTTCTCAGTAGTTATTTTTAATTTGGCAACAGTGCCCTGAGGCTAGACTTTCTGTATATCTCAAACGCTGAGCATGTGTTGTTCAACGCAGTTGCCGTTTTTCCTACCAGTCCGATCACTCCGATCGTCAAATAGGTTAAATCAGCGAAAATGGCAACACCCTCTGGAGGCTAGCCTGCGGCAGCCGCTCGCAATCTATGAAATACGACACGTGCAATCTGCCGACTGCTGAGTAGGTCAGTCAGTGCTTGTTTATGTGTTGTCACGCCACGCGAAGTAAGGTTAGATTGTTGTCTGTTGTAAATTTAAAATGAGTGTTAGTGAGTTAGTTGTTGCCTTTTAGAAAATCCATTCAGTGGATTAACATATGATAAAAGTGTTTTTTGAGTTATTAACAAAGAGTTCTTTGGTTATTAAACGTTAAAATGAGTAGTAATTTAGTTGCTGAAAAGAATAGTGATGACAGGTATGTTTCAAAATCGATCATTTGATACTGATAATTGTAAAAAATATTTATGGTTAACGGGATCTGAGGTACACAATAAATTATATTACTGGTATTGCTTGCTATTTACATCTGATACAACTTCATGTTGGGGGCACTCGGGTTATGATGATTTGAAAAATTTAGCTCGTGGTATAGGCAGACATGAAAAATCGCAGGAACATATTACATCGAGTATTATGTTTAAATTAACCGGTAAACAGAATATTGTTAAAGGAGGAAAGATGTAATTCGGTAGACAAGAAACTACATTATAAACACTTTTTTTTATGAAATTTTAGATACTATTAAAGGTCAAATTGAGATTCGATTTTCCGATTTACATGAATTGAAGTTTTTTGTATAACTTAGTTCTAAAATATAAATTTTTTGATAAAATAGCACTGCACAATGAATTATGCGTTATATACTCGGATAAAGATATTTTAGGCCAGTACGACCTTCACGCCGATATGATAAAATATATGATAGACAATGATTTGCAACAAGTTTTATCTCAGTTTTATAAACTACTTTGTTTGACAGACACCATTCCTGTCACGTCGGCATCGGTGGAGAGATCATTTTCTACTCTCAAACGAATTAAAACTTACATGCCAAATACAATGGGCCAAAATCGTTTATACAATGTTAGTTTAATATCTATTGAAAAAGATTTAGTAAAACACTTAAAACAAAATGATACATTTTTTGATAATATTATTGATCATTTTTCGCAAACTAAAGACCGTAGAATTCCGTTAATATATAAAAAAGTTAATAAAATTAATTTAAAAAAAAACAAAATATGAAAAATTCCAAAAAAAAGAAAAAATATTAAAAATCCAAAAAAATAAAAGACAAAAAACGAACAAAAAAATTGTTTGCCAAGAGAAACTCTATACCTCCACGTTGGTTCTTGCTGGGTAACAATTAATTTTGTCACTGAAGTAGCTGGTACGGTCGCTGTGCAAAGGTTAAAAGGCTGTGAATAGAGTATATTTTTACAAAAACGTTTTATGTCCAGCTTCCTCTCTCAAAAATTCACGAGCCGCCACTGCAGCGTATACTCACAAAAGATCTGTGTCTCCATGCTTACGGAATTTAATTAACACAACAAAGCCAAATGACCATGTTCAGCGAATCACATTTTCACCTTGATAGCTTTGTTAATTGCCAAAATTGGCATGTTTGGGGTTCGGAGAACCCACATATGATTGTCGAAAAACAAATGCATCCACAACGTGTTACTGTTTGGTGCGGATTTCGGGATGGAGGCATCATGGGATCATATTTTTTTGAAAATGAGGCTGGTCAAGCAGTAACTGTTACTGGTACTCGATGTCGCGACCTGATAACACAGTTCTTCCTGCCAAAATGAGATGATATTGATGTGGCTAATATGTGGTTTTAACGAGACGGTGACCACATGCTATTTTATTTAGCCTGTGAAACAATTCAATTACTGCATGAGACATTTCCTGGTCGTGTGCTATCTCTTTTCGGTGATCAGAATTGGTCACTTGAATCTTGTTATTTAACACCATTAGATTCATTTTTATGGGGTTATTTGAATTCAAAGGAATATGTCAGCAACTACACAAACACCCGTGCATTACAGGAGGAAAATAAATGCTGCATTAATGAAATTCAGCCACATTAATGCAGAATGATCTTGGAAAATTTCCACAAAAGAGTGCGTATGTGCGAGCAAAGTCATGGAGGCCATTTGCCCGATGTGTTGTTCCATAAATAAGCCTATTCCATGTACTTTATGATCCAATGCAAAAATAACAATCTAAAGACTAAAAACTGTGTTTTCTATTCAATTCAAATCTTGCGTTAATTTTGGGACACTAATTACTGAAGGATGAGTGGAATTTTCGAATTTTATGGAGCTGTTTCAATGTAGTGGCTCCAATTTGAATAATTGGTTGTGTTACAGTTCCCATATTTGTTCAGAAATAAGATAATTGATCAAAAAAGGTTGTGTAATTTAGAATGCATGAAAATGTATAAACGAAAAAGCCATTTATCAAATTCCGATTTATCTCCAGTTGAGTGTAACTCCTTGTTTGCATTATTAACCTCAAATAGTATTCAAACAGGCACATTCTAATTTAGTTTACTTCGATGTTGACTACTTGGTAGCTGAAAGGTCCTCAGTACTTTAACAGTATTTTAAGTGAATAAGTATGATTTCTTCTTATCTAGAGTGTGTCCACAGTGTTAACTCTGTTGAAGTTTATTATTCTGAATTGTTGTTATTACAAGGCACTGAATATGATTTCCAAACATTTCAGAGCGTTTATTTTCATCCTCAATAATACTAAAATAAACTACCTGATGAATGGTTATTCAATAAATGCTTCTAAAACACCTATAATTGATACTAAATAGAAACGTATACCATAATCGAATAATCAACCATGAATATACTGTCGGTATATTATAATATTAAACGTTTTTTCAACCATTCTATGTTTTTCGGGGTGTCACAAACTTTCAACATGGAGAGCTGTAGGAGACTATTGAAAATCCACAGAATGTTTTTCAATCGTTTTTACAGCTATGTCAGTCTGCTAAAACTGATATCAATGAAGTACGAGGTAGTTTTGTTCTCTTCGAGCAGAAGAAAAACAACATTGCTGAAATTGACAAATAAATGTTGAACTTTTTGTTAGAATCAAATTGTACCGAAGAAGAAATTGACTCACAAGTTGAAATCGCAGATCGACTCATGATTAATTATAACAAATGGACATTCAGTATAGAATCGTTAGATAAAACAATATTCTAGTTCCAATACTTGTTGTGATATCGGCTCTATACATTCTTGTATTTCACAAAGTAAAATGAAAGTGCCCAGAATTGAATTTCAAATAATTCAAGCGAATATATCAGGATGAATCAATTAGAAACGAAGATGAGTTTCAATATTTGTTTGCAGCCACTTTGGCGTGCCCAGGCTCGACAACTTCTTGAAAGCTACCCACCAACAGCTGTAAACTACTCGAAAGTAATCGAGAGCTTGAAATCAAGATTTGGACGCGATGATATGCTAGTTGAGTTCTATATCCATGAACTGTAATAACTGGTGTTAAATAACATGAACAATAAGAACAAATTGGGTATTCTCTTCGAAAAACTCGAAACACAAATGCGTACTTTGGGAACTTCTGCTGGAATTACTGAAGAGAAATGTGGTTCTATGTTATTTTTTCTCGTAGAATCATGCTCACCAGAAGAAATCCTTCGTGGTAGGCAGAGAAACTCATTTTATTCCACTGATTCCGATTCTGAATGTCTCTTAGAGAATATGATGGAATTCCTTGGGAAAGAGGTGGAAAAACGGAGAGATAATCAACCTAGCTGTGTCTCGTTTCGATAGTCTGAGAAATGAAACAAGAGATTTCCTTAGGGAATAGAGAGTTTCATCAGCAATGGGGTTAGTAATCACGAACGAGTATTGAAAAGTTTTTTTTTGTAAAAGTGAACACATGAATGAACATTGTGGAGGAGCAAAAACGATGACAACAATGTTGTCTTCAGAAGGATCCTGTGTAAAGGTTGAATGCAAAGATTGAAAGGTTCGTCAAGCTACGTTATGGTGTTGGAAAACCGAATCTACAAAGAAAAATTAACAGTCGCAACTGCCATCGAGTGTCAAATAAATCAACTGCAGTGGAAAAATTTTCAAATAATACTAAGGAGGACGTATTCTTACAAACTCTGGGTGTTCAGTTAGATGGAATAGAGAAATATCGAAATATCAGACTTTTGATCGATTCAGGTTCGCAAAGTTCGTATTTCAATCGAATTGTGGTCAGAAATATTGGTTTATGAATCCATGAAACAAAAAACAATAATACACTCCCAATTTGGTGGATCACAAACTGAAAATACTACTCATAATTGTTATAAAATCAAATTGAGTAATTCAGATAAAAACTATTGTTGTCAGTTTGAAGCTCTCGATCAACCTACCATTATATCTAACAATGTAATTTCAATCAAAGAAGATCCATGGATATCTGAGTTGAAAAACTCTGGAATTATGAGAAGTGACAAGCAAGGTCGTATCGAAGATTGATAGGTGCTGATATTTCGGAAAAGCCCCTAACTTAACAGTATCGAGAACTACAATGTGATTTAGTAGCCGTCAAAACTTCACTCGATTGAACTTTGATGGGCTTAGTTTCACATTTTTCTCCATTTTTCCAAATCGGCTACTATGATCGTCACTTCCCTTTATCTGATGAACACGCCTTTAACTGATCTTTGTGATATTGATTGATATTGGAAGTACTGAGAATCATTGATCCGGTTGTAAAGTAAAATAAAAAATAAAATGCTGAAGCGGCAATAAGCTATTTCCTTGAAACTTTGGAAAGAGACAAAGAAGGAAGATGTAACGTGAGTTGTATACCCTATAGTGAAGGATATCCGATTTTACCAAATAATTATACTTTGGCGAAGTCTCGACTGGAAAATGTATGGAAGAAATTGGAAAAAGATGTATATCGTCGAGAATACGACCAAGTTTTCGAATAATGGCTAAAAGAATATGTTATTGAAGAGGAATTGAATGTGGATTTCATTATCTACCGCAATCAAATCATTAAATCGAATAGCTCAACAACAGAATTAAGACCACTTTTTGATGCATCGGCCAAAATGAAGAAACCTTCGCTGAACCAATGTCTCGAAAATTAGATAGAACTGATTCCTTCTATTTTGAATTGGTCCAGAATGTCGAGAATTGGTGGAGTTTCAGATATTCGAAGAGAGTTTTTGCAAATTCGCTTAAAAGAAAATATATACCTTCTATTTTTATGGTACGATGAGGATGAATGTTTGAAGATTTATCGTAATGTACGAGTCTTTGGAGTATCATGTAGTCTGCTTTCATTGGGTGTTGTTCTTGAATATCACTTGAAGATCATCAGAGAGAAATGCTATACTGGGTGCTCAAGTTACTCCCTTCACTATATAGATAAATTACCACGAAGTTTTTCTGTGGATAATTGTGTTGCAAGAGTGGACAATGCAAAACACGTACTGAAAAAAGCCTAATTCGAACTAAGAGAATGGGAACGTAGAATTTTACGGAATGAAGTTGAAATACATGTGACATATTTTGAGAATAAATTGGAATTTTACATCAGATACAATAGAATTGAATTGAGATGAACTGCAGAACAGTTTAACAGTGAAGATAACAAAGAGAACAATTCTATCTGTAGCTAATCTCATTTTTGATCCTTGGGTTTGCATCACCAATACTTCCTGTTCCATAATTGGTTCTTCAGAAAACATGGAAATTGAGAATTGCATGTAAGCCATTTGCTTGGAATCGTATACAAGAAATAAGGAAGTTTACCATTGTCGATTCTTGAAACCGTGCACCAGGCCCAGTAAACCCAGCTGATTTCTCACCTGGAATCTTGAAAATGGTGGGAGGGTCCGTGTTGGTTATACAGTAGACATTGGCCAAATCAAGATTATATAGTTGATGAAGAATAATGTGTTTGAAGAAAAAAAAGTGGTTAGGTTGTTCTCTGTAGGAATGGACTTCCCATGATACTATGGGAATTTTTCAAAATTTCAGAAAATTTTGAGACTCTTTGCATATATGAAAAGGTTTTGCTTCAAAGCAATGTACTAAGATAACAGAAGGAAAGGGAATTTTTGTAATGAGGAAATAGGAGAAGCAGAACAGAAGGTTATGTGGCAGATACAGAAAAAATATTTCTGAGGCGTAGAAGTTGAGAGATTTTCGAGTATACAGGGTGTATCAAGATATATGTAAAAAAATTTGATGTGTGATTCTATATTATATTTCCAACCAAAAAGTTCATACAATACATATTCCGATTTCCAACGGTTAAGACATAATTCGCCATTTTCTATTTTCTTATGAACATTTCACATTTGTATGCAATTGACCTCTTCTTACAATCAACAACGATTGTAGAAGAAATTAAATCATTGCAAATGGAAGATCAATAAATAAGCTATGATACCATACTATCGCAGAAATAATATCATTTTTATTATTTTCAGGTCATAACATAATTATTATTTATTTATATTTTAAGCATCTTAGAATATATGTTAAATTTCACAATATATATTGAATAACTTTCTATATATATTGAACAGGTTTTATATATATGGATTGTAGAATGTAAATATATAGAACTTGTTACAAATATATTTAGAACTTTAACTTGGTATATTCGCCACTGGTGGTGCTCAGGCTAATATATTAGTCTGAGGAATCATCAATCCGGCTTGGCAACACCGATGAGGTAACGTGATGTAAACAACGTAATACCTTTTGGCCACGGTCGTATACACAGGTCTGGGAACTCGAAGTTGTTTCCTATGTGAGCAGTGAGTCCGCTAAGCGTCAACTGGCCCGTAGTACCAAAAGTCGTCACTTAGGAGTATTTTCTGACAACTGTCAGTTGACTTGTCAACACAAGGAATACCTGCGTTTTTAGAAACAAATTACGAAATCGTGCATTGTGCCGAAATGCAAAACGGGGTACAAAAGTGTAAAGCAAGAAACTTCTGTTTTTAAAGTGCCGAAAGATGCGGAAATGCGAAAAGAGTGGATGCTTGCGATTCCGGAAAGAAATCGTTTTAACGAGTTCTTTTGTGTGCGTCATGTATAACGAAAAAGGGGAAGCTATTTTTAAGGTGAGTAATACATTTTGACAAGAGTAACAGTTCTATTCCTCTCTCAAATCATAATACTTAGTAACACTGCTTGCGATTCCGGGAAGCAATCGCTTTACCACTTCGTGATCCAAGCGCTAGCTGGTGGATGAGCGAGGGACTACGAGCTAGGCGACCCGTAAGAGACTCAAGTCAACCATAGAGTTTCCAGACCTGTGTATACGACCGTGCTTTTGGCATAGCATATGTCATATTTCACTTTCATTATGAGAACTTCAAGTTGTGAACAACTGGAATATTCAATGAAAGAAGAAATTACTATATTCAGCTTTGAGGAAATGAGTTGAAGAGAATAATCAATGAAACTATAATGAGGACAGGTTCATGTAATTTTGCAATAATTACAAGAGGCAAGTGAAACAGATTTTGGCAACTATTTAACTAGGTAAGTATCAATATGTATGAAAATATTGTTGTAGATCTAATTTACATTGTTTTTGTTCTAGGTATTATTTCCATACAGATGAAGGAAGAATTGAAATATGGGCCTCACTGTAACATAGGAGAATCACAAACATGACATTAAACAACCTACTGAGGACTAGACAACTGAAGAGAAATATGAGGGTGACTACTAGACAAAATTGAGGACCTTGTAGACATAAAAATGTGGAAGAGGATTGTGGACATTGAACGGCCAAATCCGAACAGCTATCAGAACCAAATTATATCAAAAGCTCACATGAAGACAAGTGTTTAATAACAATGTGGAGGTAAAAATTATCCTCAAGTATATGGACAATTTAAAGTAAAGTCATTTAAAAATCTTAGCACAATATATACTATAAATTTAAAGTATGAGAAATAATGTAGGACACTACTCGATATTGCAGCGTATGCAAATTTTGTATTATTCACTACCAGTGTGTTAGTGTACTGAATATGCAGTAATGAATACCTTGTCCAGCATGTGCACTTGATAGTAATGTAAGAAGAGCGAATAGGAACTAACTTTGTTTTAGATGAAGTTTTGAAGTATTAAACCACAACATGATGAGGAAAGCAACGAATTTATCAGAGGAGATGGAAGTTCAGATATAGAAGTAAACAAAGTTTATTTTAAGCAGTATATTGACAACATTGCCGTGGGGAATTTTGAGCTGTTCGATTGGTAAATTGCACAGAATGTTTAGTCTTTGAAACAATGTCTATTTTCTATTATCATATAATTCAAAATATGTACTTATTTCAGAATGTAGTTATTTATTTGTAATATTAATTATAATTAATAAATTGATTAATAAATAAACCAGACTAAAATTACCAAAACAGAATACCTAAAACAGAAATACATTAAGATCATTCAAAACATCTTTCTGCACTTTTGAGCTACGAAATCTTTTTACCAAATCAACAATAATTATCGCATGATAGCTGACTAGATACAAAGTAGAGATAACGAATGGAGAATATTTTAGTATACATATACTTGCTCACAGGTAGGTTTCTTTTCAACAGAATAAGTGGAAATTACTTAACTTTTGAATGCCCATGTCGTTGGGACTCGTAAGTGATTGCTTTGTTAGCTTGTACTCACTGTAAATAAAACAATAGTATCTGAAGCCTTATATTTGCCTTTTTGAAGTGAAATATGTTGTTTTCAAATGCTTTTATAAATTTAATGTTTTCATTATTTATTTAACATAAAATAGATGTCAAAAGTGAATGGTTTAGTTTATGTCTTGGGTAAATGAAGTTAATTGGTCATCATTGATAATTGAGTTTTTAAGATTGAATTCTCTCTTCCTCCTTAAGAGTGTATTTCTTGATATGTGCAAAGTGTTGCTTATTGATGTCCAATTTAATCCAGTAGATCTTAGATGCAAAATTTGTTAATTTTGAATGTCATATTTGGGTCGGCCCATCGACATATACATATGGACTGCGCGTGACAATGATAAACGCGGGTAGTGCCGGCGTGAGAGAGGGGAAAACGAAGAGGACTAATACTGTCTTTATCTACTTTATCTATCGCGTTTCTATTGGCCGCTGAGTTGCCATGGAAATGCAACATGACTGTAGCTAGTATGTTACGTCCCGAGCCGATAGATAAAGACAGTATTAGTCCTCTTCGTTTTCCCCTCTCACGCCGGCACTACCCGCGCTAATCATTGCCACGCGCAGTCCATATGTATATGTCGATGGGTCGGCCTGAATGTTAATTTCTAATTAAAGAAATATTGTTTGAAGTATGTGGTGCTGTTATATCTAGAAATATAAAAATAATTGAAAAAACTAATTAATAAATGTTACTGTTCTATTAAGATTAGAACATTATGTGAAAATTATTTGTTCATCAACCTATGTCAATACTTATAAAGAATATAACACTGAATTTAAACTTATCATCTTGTAGAATTGATTGCATTGATTGATACAATGTGGAATTGATATTGTAAATTATCAACAATATCCCTTGAAGTTGTTCATTTGGCACATTTTGTATCAAAACTATCAAAGTGCGGCAATTAATTTCAAGTTTATTTGAATATTTAAACAGAATCCGAATGTCTGATCCAAACAAACGTCTGCGTCTTCTTCGTAATCACGAATCACTTCAAAGAAAAACTGTTCTACGGTAATTTTTAATAGATAGAAGCAACTTCCTATCTAAATCTCTGAATTCAAAAATTGAAACTAACACAAAAACGGTGGATTTCAAATTAATAATCTATACCAAACGAAAACCAATCACCGTTGTGTACATGTACATATGTTACACCATCGGTGTTGCCAAACCGAATTGATAATTCGTCAGACTAATATATTGGCCTGAGCGCCACCAGTGGCGAATATACGAAGTTAAAGTTCTAAATATATTTGTAACAAGTTCTATATATTTACATTCTACTATCCATATATATAAAACGTGTTCAATATATATAGAAAGTTATTCAATATATATGTGAAAGTTTAATATATATTCTAAGATGTTTAAAATATAAATAAGTAATAATTATGGCGCAAACGGCGCCTCATAGACACTCGTTATTTGATGAAGTCGTGAAAATTCAAACGTCAAATAGTCAATTAAGAGAAATATGAAAGATAACTGTTGTCAATATACTGCCAAAGATCAAGTTTTAGAATAGTAAACATATTATTCTTACTACTCCTGATTGTTATTGTTCTTGTTATTGTTAAAATAGTATCGGTAAACTGTTAGTGAAATTTTGAGCCATAATTTTATAAAATTTTTACGGAAAGCGAAGTAAAAACTGACAGTTTTGAGAATAAATTCTCCAAATGCCAAAATGACATTAGAAAAGCAAAGGCAACTAAGGTATTTTAATCAAGTAAAATTAGTAAGCCAAAGTTGCAGAGACTCGAAAATTATTTTTTTCAAGCTAATCCGTTGATTTTATCAAAATTTTCTAAGAGTAAAAAAAGTTTTCAAATTAGATAAGCTATCTACATAAAAAATATAGAGTGAATTACATCTACCACAAAAAAGTTCTGGACACTTTTCCCGTTACATCCTCAAGTTTGAGCCATTTCTATGGTCTCTAAGGCTCTATGCTCCGCTCTCAAAAACGGCTATTATTGACAGTAACTAACCTGCCAAATATTGTAATAGTCCTTCATCACGTTCTCAAGTTATACCGAAAAAACAAAATTATTTTTGCATCTTTGAAGCCCTCTACCGGCTAAACAAGACACTTGAGGCAAAAGTAAAAAGACTCATCAAATTTTTTTCGAATCAAAGAATCTTCGATTTTATTTTAGCCACGCAGTTCGAGGACATCCTGTATGTTACAATCTAGGTTTTGATCATAGAATATATAGATTCTGAAAGCGTGTTTGAGAGAAGTACTTCCCAAATGTATCATTCGTCAGAATAATATTTCGTAAATTTTAATGGACCAATTTCGAGAGATAGAGTAGAGGATGCAGTTGTATTTGAAATCTGTGGAGTTGATTTATTCGATCCATTGTATCTGAGAACTCAGGAAAAAGTTTGGGTGAGAATTTTTACACATGTGTGTATATAAAACTATATACTTAGAAGTTGTGACATCATTATTTGCAGAATCCTTTTTACAAGCTCTTCAAAAATTCATCGGAAGATTTGGAAGGTCCCGTGTCATAATATAGTGATAATGGTTCAAATTTCCATGCATTACAAAATGCTCTAGCAACATCAGTTGGAAGAATCAAATGGAAATTCAATACTCCTCAATGTCCTTGGTGAGGAGGATGGTGGTAGAGGTTGATACGAATGATCAAACCACTACTTTGCCGAGTCCTTGGGGTGGCAGCCCTCAATTTTGAAGATGTGTATACCATACAGTGTGATTGTGAAGCGATTATAAACTCGAGATCTACCTGATAATGATAAAGAGTTGGTAGCATTAACATCAGCAATATTTGTAATAGACGCGGGGGAGATCGGAGTTTCGGACTAAATTACTTCAGGAGAAGGTCTCGGTATCGACAGCAACTGAATGAAGACATTAGATGAAGTTGATTGATCACAATTGTCGAAGAAAGCAATTGAACTCTGCTCAAAGAAGGTTAAAGTAGGTGACGTAGTTCTTATATGAAGTAAAAAAAGAATAGAATTGATTGATCTATAGCACAAATGGTTGAATTGATTCCTGGAAGTGATAATAAGGTGCGTCTCGTACGTCTGAAGACTGCGTCAAGTTTTATTTGAGGATAAGTAGAAAAAATTACACTCTGAAGGTTGATGCAGAGGATGATTACACATTAAGTGAAGTAGGGATCGTACAAACGTAATAGTGAAGAGTGTGTCCTAGAAAAATTAAATAAAAGAAAAGCAGTGGAGGGTAGTCAGGTATCCCGCATGATATAATTTCGAGAAGAATTGAAATTATTTGCTCTCAAGGTGGGAGAATGTACAGGATTATGTGATTCATATGTTTTTATCTCTTCCTGAATCTATATTGAAACAAAATGTTATTGAGAGGGAGGGGAATAGAATTGTCTGATTTTTTGGAATATATATGAAACGTCATCGAGATACTAATAGAGGATACCTTTGAAACGAATTGAACCAGTACTCATTCACAATTTTACGAACGTCTTGAGTACCGGGTAGATGTTCTATACGTGAAAATACGTAATAATGTATCTAGTAGTAGAAGGGATACTAATTGTTGAGTTTCTTGTTGGGCCGGACACCAATCCCTCCATCGCGATCATGTGGTCTATTGCGGTTCACTTCGCCATTAGACAAGTTCAAGACAGTTATTACCTACTAGAGGCGATCGCTGTAACGCTTTTATCCTCATTTCAAACGGATACGCTATTCCCACTCTCACAATATCAAGCTGTTGCTTTAGACGTCCAATCCTTATCTCACAATAATACATTCAAATTTAAAACGAACGTCATCAAAATAGTGACGTCACAATTTTATGTTCTTCGTCATCTGGTAGCAAAATATTATAGCAATTCATGATGTTTCAATATTATGACAAAAATTATAACTTTTTAGGTTTAATTCAAAATGTTAGTTGGCATCAAATCTAGTGAATGTATACGTTACAATCATACATTAAACCTGCAGTGTTTGAAAGCGAAAAATGTTGCTACCAAAGAAGGGGTAAGGGAAGCTATACGGATCAGTCAATTTCCAATTCTGAAACTGAGGATTTTAGGATCGAAGACTTGCGTCCAATTTCAAACACAGACTGGAATTACCAAGCCCGCACCCTAACATAATCTGTAATTTCAAAATTAAAAGCCGTACTGAGTTGCCTGGAATATTGATTACAGGGGAACCGATATTGTGGCCGTGCCAAACCTCAAAAAAGTGAAAAATACAATTGTCGCCACTTGATTTGTCGTGTTAACTTAACCCGCTTTTCCTCGTCAATGTCGTTGAAAATTTCGGGCACTATGTGCTTTTGACATTACGATTGTCTACTCTTGGCTCGGAATTTTCTTTCATACCGTGTTCTTTGTTCTTTTCTCTCCTTCATTTTGAAGTTGGCTTGCCAGTTTTCTTCCACTCCACTAACGTCGTCGCTGAAATTTGTGTTTGCATCACTATCGTCAAATTCACTACTGAGTATAGATTCATGTCTATGCTTGCCGTGGTCTATATGTGTAAGACTCTAGGTTTCTACAAGTTAATGATTAGAACTGCAGAGGAAGTAGGTAAATACATTCTCCGGTGTTATGGCCAGGGTCTTGGATTATTGAGGAGTTTTAAAGTGCTTGAATCAAGAGATCCGTCTGAAGCTCCTTCAGATTGAGTAGGCCATTCTGAATAGTCAAAGCTCTGGTTACAACATTCGGGAATATTCACGAAGTTTGTGAAGGATTTCACTTACCTCACTTGGTCCCACAGAAGTTTTAATTCACCATATTTATACAGTTCCTGTGATTTTTCAGGTTATTAATGGCCAATTCTTTCAGCCAAATTGGGTAACTAAACTCATTGTGGTGCAACAGTATTGAAACTTACATTCCTATAATGTTTCATTATCATTTATGTCCAGATTCTGACTGGAAAACGTCGCATATTAAGGGTAGCTGCAATATGATGAAATCACGACCAACCGCTTTGAAGGGAAACATCGCATATAACGTCTCTAATTGAGTTAGTTTTGTATTTTTTCAGAAGGTCCGACCAGAAAAACTACACCAAGTCAAAATTCATAGATCCTGCAGCTTCGGAAGGAATCAACAAACCAGATTGAAATAACGTATTATTTGTCGTAACTCAAAATGAGATTCCATGAGAAACGAAATGATCATGTCACGAAGTTCATGTAAAAACTGATAATGTGACCCTTTAGAAGGAAGGGTGATCATATCTATGGAAGTGGTCAACACGATTGTGAGTGTCACCCAATGGAAATATGCTATAAGAGAGTACACATAGTGGAAACAATATAACACTATAAGAAGGAACGATCACTCTTATACACTAAAAATACTTTTGAATTATTGAAGACGTTTTATCTACCAGTGTAAACTGAATTAGGAATCAAAATGTGCCTGCTTCTTTTTTGTTGACTACAGCTGAAGATATATCTGTATTCATTAAATTGCTTTTCCGCTTAAACATTTCCATTTCTTCCAAATTGAATAAGTGTTCACACTCACCTGGAGAAAGATCTGGATTCAATAAATTGATTTTTCGCTTATACATTTCCATTCCATATAAATTACCCAGATATCTGTCATTACTCTATTCCAATAGTGATAAAATTTATTGAGAAATGGTATGACCTTGAGTCAATTTTGGGGCCCAGGTGGTAATCAGAAAAGACATCAACTCCAGTGAGAAGAGTAATGTACGTGAAGGAGGCCGTGTATATGGAGGATGTGGTACAAAGCATCAACCAAGGAGTGTGCACTTTATAAGCGAAAATAAAACCATACTCAGAATTATGGGCACTTCTACGAGTTTTGTGGAAATGAATCCGTCAATAAGGTACGAGGATCCTGAAGTCATCCCGATGAAAAAACTATGGTATCCATAGTAGTGGTGAATGAAATGAAGAAAGTCTAAATGGCCTTGAGTGTGTATTTCTTCAAAATCAAAAACCAGTTGCTTTTGGCTTCTGTGTACTCACTGATTATGAAAATGGTTTCAGTCAGACTGAGTAAGAAGTCATCGCAGTACCTCCTGTATGCGCCGTATTCAACTACATAAAAAATATATGGTTGGCATGTGAAAATATATTCGAACCAGGAACAAATTGAACCCAACATAAGAAACATTGTATCAGATGTAAGCTTTCCTCGCCTACAAATAATCAGAGTGAAGTTATTGATATACGACTTAAATATCAGTTTCAGTTCAAGCCTCAAGCCTGCCCTGAAGATGCCACCTGTAATGGTTGGCGAAACGTCGGCATCAAGTCGAGCTATTGTGACGCGGAATCCATCCGGAAGACAAGATTTTTCACGACTTAAATATTCACAATAAATTGATATATTCCTGGTGTCAATGATGAACAAATAAGTTTTATTGAGACATGTATAGAATATGGAAGGTTCCAAATAAGTTATCAAAAATTCTACTGATAGCTCTAACCAGATTTCCATCTCAACATTTAGCTACTACTTCCTATTTTGAATTTCAATTTCGCTCATACCTAGTTGTAATAGATTAATTGAGTAAATTATTGCTGTAGACTGTGAATCAATATTTGGAGATATTTATCAGCATGCATGGAGTTCCTGAAGGAATAATTGCAGTTAATATATCATTCAACTCTTAGGAAATTTGCTGGATAATGGAATTTTTATCACCCTATGTACAACCCTCGCTAGCTCATATGAGGGAAGAGTTAATCAGATAGCAAAAATTATTTACTGATGTTCATTTAGCCCTTCTAAAGTATATGAATACTCCTATATCAGGATCAGATAAATCAATGGCTCGACTTCTGAATAACAGGCGTGTAAGGAAGCAATCATCCAATCAGGGACAAACTGCTTCTGACTGAAGAGGTCGACCTTTAGGATGAAAGACAAAAAATATCGAGTTAAGACGGTTATAAAAATATTATTATAATAAAATTACAGGCGTCAGGGGAAGGACAGTTTTGTAATGAAAGAAGGGAAGCACTGGCAATCAACAAGAGTTGTGAAGAAATTACCAGACCAATATCATATACTGTGAAGAAAGAAAATAGATTGAGAATTCGAAGAAACAGTTTTCATCTAAGATTCTTATTCAATGAATCGAAAAATCAGACTGGTATCACAAGCCAATGCTGGACAGAGGGCGGAACATACCCAGTCAAGAATTTCTGTAGTAGAACCTAAAAAGTTATAATCTGAGTCACTAGTTTCTGACACAGTCTCGTAGACTTTATTATGTCTTGATTACTTGAGGGGTGTTAGCTTTATATTTGAAGAGGGAAATGCAATATGATTAGACTCTACACACAAAGTCTCTAAACAGGAGAAGCAGCTCTCAATTCCACGGGTATAATTTCTCATGCCAAAAAGCGCAGGTAGTAGAAATGTGTACTGCTGTGCAAAGTGTCTTCGGGGAATCCCCGTTTATGAGTGTGTGTGTTCTAGTATGTGAGATGCACGATATTAATATTATACATATTCAAAACAGATTCAGCAGCATCACTTTTACTATATATGAATCCTCGTTTTGACGTCACTCCTGAAACCTCAGACTGCTTAAAAGAATTGCGATTATAGGAAATGAAACATCAGTTACCTAACAACAACCTTATATTTCCAGAGCGGTTAGAACGGTCATTATTGCGTCTTTCCTCTCTTTATATTCCAATTATGATCCTCTTTTACGCCAAGATTGATACTTAATTCACCAGAAAATACTTAACGATGTATTAAAAATAATTGTCAACAACAAAGTCTTGTTGTCAACATACTTTCTGTACTGACAACTTTCTTGCGGGTATATGAACACGCACCGCTACATAATTATATAACTCGTACGGACGAGAAACTATACTTTGCTCAGTAATGTCCGATGATCCGTTTCATAGATATCCGATATTCAATGAGCGAAACAGTCATGGATCTAGTATCAATGAAAAAAGTACGCTTGTTTGTAGGAATATTATAAGATTGTAGACAAAGGAAACCATGTTTTCTGAACTAATTGATTTCAAACATGTAGTATATTATACAGGGTGTTTCAGTTTTTCCGTTCATGACTTCGGTAAGCGATAGAACTCCTGAAACTAATAGGGGTCTTTCATATAAGATTTTTCTCTGAATCACTTCGTTTCCGAGATACAGGGTGTTGAAGTTTTGAAAAATTATTATATTCTCTTCATTATCTTCGAAACAAATGAAGATTTTCAGGTCGAACTTGGTACACTTCAGTTCTTAGACAAATACAGTAGCGTAGCTATGGTGTTTTATACGTAAACCCCTCAAACTTCTACGCCAATAATCAAAAATTTTTATTATATACAAATTTGAAAACTTTGATTTATTTTCTAACAAAAGTATTCCCGATAAATTCCACTTAGAGGCTTCCTGTTTGAGCCATTTTGATTTTTCTAATCAGGGTTACCTTATGGAATTTCTTTCGAAAGGCTATTCAAAACATAGGAAAATATTTAAATATCTATTCATTGGTAACGATGAAAAACAATTCATAATTAATGCTCGAAATGATCCATTCACTTCGACGCAATGCCGACATAGATTTCTCAACGACCTTCTTGTTCGAATTAACATTTCATTATTAATTTCATCAAAACTAAAAACCTTCATTTGTTTAGAAGATAATAAAGAAAATTTAATAACGAAATCACTTAGAAAAAAAAATGTGTATGAATGACCACTATTATTTTCGGAAGCTCTATCGTTTACAGAAGTTATGAACGAAAAAACTGAAACACCCTGTATATCAAGTGACTAGAGAGCGGCTTTTTTTCAATATATAATAATAGTATTTATGAGCCAACACCACAATTACAGAATCAGTTCGTGACAAGCGCGGTCGTACATACAGGTCTGAAAACTCGGGGCTGTTTCCTATGTGAGAAGTGAGTCCGCTAAGCGTCGACTATCGCGTAGTATCAAAAGTCGTCACGTAGGAATATTCTCTGACAACTGTCAGTTGACTTGTAAACACAAGGAATACCTGCGTTTTTATTAGTAAATTACGAAACCGTGCATTGTGCCGAAATGTAAAACGGGGAACAAAAGTGTAAAGCAAGAAACTTCTGTTTTTAAAGTGCCGAAAGATGCGGAAATGCGAAAAAAGTGGATGCTAGCGATTCCGGATAGAAATCGTTATAACGAGGTCTTTTGTGTCCGTTACGTATAACGAAAAAGGGGAAGTTATTTTTAAGGTGAGTAATACATTTTGACAAGAGTAACAGTTCTATTCCTCTCTCAAATCAGAATACTTAGTAACACTGCTTGCGATTCCGGAAAGAAATCGTTTTACCGATCCAAGCGCTAGCTAGTGGCTGAGCGAGGGACTACGAATTTGGCGACGCGTAAGAGACTCACGTCAAACATACAAGTCGCCAGACCTGTATGTACGACCGTGGTGACAAGTCAACAAAATCAAATAGAATAGAACATAATGCTAGTGAATAGGGATTATTCCTGTGGTATATGCTCTCGCGAAACAAATTTCTTTTAATTAGTATGAGCTAAATTGCTAAAATAATTGTTAGCTCTCAGAAAATTAACAGGTATTGAAAACAGTCATATTTATCTTGAAACAGTGACATCAATTTTTGTATTTATTTTCATATGATATTGTTCAAGCGCAATAAATAGAAAAAAAAAATAATTCCGGTCAAATGTATGATTGCAGGAACAGAAAATATATTGGAAATGATTTGGAAATAGCTAATGAAAATTATTAAAGTATACTATATGTTCACTAAAATTGTAATCAAATGGTCTACATATTAATGTAATCTACAACTCTATATTTTATACTGACACCTGCTGTTAAGTTCACTTCCGAAATTATTCACTCTATAATATAACGTTGTTTCATACTGACACCTGCTCTTACATGAACTATCGTAGTTTTTCACAGATGAACATACTTAACATAGACTGGGACGTCACATCGACGACTTCACTTGAATCTTAAAATGAGAATTTCAGACACTCCAGGTTGTATATATGTGTGTGATATATATTTATAACCAGAAAAAGATTGTCGTGATTGTGATTGTGATTGAATAAGATACCATAATCCCATTCAAAAAATTGCAGATGAATGTCACAAATATCACTTGAAATGAAGCTAACATGCGCAAAAACTATAAAGTTCCTATTTACTATAAGTATATAAAAATTCTTGGGAAATGGGTCACAATAACACCCTGTTTTGAAAATTTTTTTTCACCTAATAAATCATGACATCTGGTTCTTAAATGAACACTTGAGATGGTCCCGTCTGTTAGTCTCTTGTAGACATTTATGAAATGTGGTCGTATTTGTTCATAATTCTACTTAATAGTGGATTTTTAATACTACGCATTGTAGTAACATTTGCTGTGTTATAATTCCGATTTCATCTTCCTGTTCGTTTCGGCGACGTTGGCATTTAAACGAAATTTGTGCGATAAGGACGCTTTGTGTTAATACAGTTATTTCTGAGTAATCAGGTTATTGAAGTAATAAGTTTTTGATGATGGTTGTGAGACCGAAACGTACGTAAAGACAAAAAATGTTAAAACAGAGTGTTGTTGTGACCTATTTCCCAAGAATTTTTATATATTATTCATACTGGGTCAAGAATCTTTATTATTGTTCCTATTCATATCAATTTAGAGCGATTTGCATGATCCAAATCTGTACCACCAATAAGAATGGAGGAATCGTCTCCACAGATGTTATATACACACATACGTATACACAGCTATCATGATTCAATAAATACCATAATTCCATTTGAAAAACTCAAGACTGATTTCGAATATACAACATAAAACGGGGTGAACAAAAACGATACAGTTCCTATTTTCACCATAGGGCGATTTGCTATATTACAAATAGAAACGGAGCATTCGTCTACACAATGCTGACACATGAGCGTACACACGTACGCCTACATGATCTCAAGATTAGTCTAGATTGATTCAGAAAGACTCAAAACACATATTCACTCGAAAATACAGAAATATTTTTTTTATTGATCATATCACTTTTTTTTAGTGAGGGAAGTGAAAAGTATTGCTTCCAACAAAATAACCACTTACTTTCACTATGGTAGTTAATTTTGAAATTTGTTTCTAAATAGTGTGACCGTCAGGAGGCATGCTGAATCAAATCTCGCATTTTCCGCTCCACTCATTCTTTGGAATTCATGGAGCAAACTTGACGTGAGCCTGAGAGCACAGTAAATTTGATATGACATGCTCAAGTTCAATTCTTTGTGGGTTATATTGGATAAAAAGAAAAAACATTATAATTATTGTACGAAAAGTAATACTAGCAAAAGGATCATCCTTCACCCACCTTCGATAGCTATTGTTTTACCTCTCACTGAAAACTGTAATATCAATAATGATGTGCTTTGATGCCTCCACATGCTTCTTCGATACCATAATGTAGCAAATCCTGATATGAAATGATTTCAAATTATTGAAAACACAGTTTGTTTTCAATCAGAATCACCGGAACACGGCGAAAATTAAATTTATGATTATAAATGATTTCAGTCATTCATAGAGTAGCTATTCATTTGATTTTTATATGTAATGTGTTGTAACTGCAACGACAGGTGAAATATTAAGAAGCTTTGTATTGGTTGTTATTATTTCAAGGTAAATGAGGGTAGTAATGAAGACAGATGTTGCATCGTAACCGGTAGCGACTCCGCTGTACAGTTTTCTAGTTGCGGTACACCCCATTCATTTATGCCGTAGATTATGCCTGTAATTTTGTAGGGAGTAAATTGATTATCTTTCCTAATTGGTGGATGCGGAAATTTACTTATGCGAAACCGGAGTTCAACTACAAAGAGAAATATGGGGTATGGCTTTTTTTCGCTTTCACCGCCGAGGGTCTTTCCATGCAAACCTAAACCATTGAAACTATATAAAGTGAAAAAGATCAAACGTAATAGAGATAAATTGAGTTCAATTCCAAATAGCACATTGGATGCTTCTAACAAGTGAGTATTCAAAAGTGTGATATATCTCGAACCCATCTCTTGATGCCTTCTACTCACAATTGAGCCATATTATTTTTCAAATTAAAGTCTTCCTTCCATTGACTTCTATATTAAGATTCAACAAAAATGTGAGACAACCGCAACAGTTATTCATGATATTCCTCTTATCTGTTTGAATTATTCATTCCCTCTATTAAATTCATTGATTGATTCTGAAAATTAAGGAGTTATTGAAATTTTTTCCTCGAAGACGATGATTGAATACCAAATAATGCTATGCCTTGTCTACATTCATAATCAGCGATATAGTTCACTTGACTCATTCTGGAAAGTTAGATACCTGACCCCTCAATATTTTTCACAAATTGAGAACAAAATACCCATTTTCCATTATTACGTTTATAATTAGGTAACAATTAACCTATAGAAGATTTAATATATCAAAATATTTCGGAAGAAAACGATGCATACAAGAAAGTGATATCCCAAAATATTAAAGAGAAGAGTAAGCCCCTATCTATCTATCACCAAACCATTTAGTGAGATAATTATTGTTTGCAAACCTGGTGCTGGTGGGACTAGATTTGATTCTAGTGCTGCAGCCTACCGGAGATTCGATCTTATACAGTCGGTTCTCCACAGGTAGAATATCTGATTCCGCAACGTGTGTGTGTGGAAAAACCATGACATTCGGTATGTCTGATGCACTAAAGTGCATGCAACCGCGCCATGTATGCTCGAGCTGGCTCCCTGCGTTCGAAGCAAACAAGTGAGTAATGCCGACGTTCATTTGTCCACTCAGAGCGTCCATTTACGTCTCGGTCGTCCTCCCACCTGTACCTGCTCCTGTTCCGACAAGGAGCTCATGTGGGAGGCCAATCTGTGTACCAGAAATCGGGACGGCATCGTTATTGAGTGTGGTTATCGAACTGATTCAACCTCTACTTTTTGTCGAGGATGTCCCCTTTACGCTCGAATTTCATTTCTCAGTCAGTTCTATTGAAATATACAAGAACCGGAATTCTGTAATTGAACGAGTACTGTCAGAGTAATTGCCAATCATAGCAATACTCCTCAATTCAAAACAATTGAACTTCAGACGAATGTGCGTGAATACTCGATCTATAACGTTTTCTTGGTATTTTGCTTCTTTAATAAGATCAGATTTTTTCTATTTTACGTTTCTACATTTTATTTATATCTTTATCTGAAATTGTTATGTTAATTATTGTTTCCATGTTATTCAGAAAAGATAACTTTGATTAACGAAATGCGTCTGCAGCCGACTTGTATTTTTTTAAATCCAATCAAAACTGTACAAAACATTGAATTGGTTGTATGTGAAAGAGTCATGCATGGCTGATTATCCAATTGATTCACTTGGAATGGATTGAATCTAGCTAATTAAATACCTAAGATACTATTCTATGATTTATAAACCTAAATATAACTATGATTATTTTATTAATTACTTATTCTATGATTTACATTTCATTTCTATTACTAATAACTAATCAAGTTCAAGATAGCTCTACGTAATTATTATCACAAAACTGACACTGTTATAAATGTAGCAATGTCAGGTAATACATTATCTTTTTAGGTTGAATTAAATATACCACAGAAAGTATGGTGAATCAAAATATCTGAATTTGGTAAGTTCGAATCAGATTATTATAAAGTTTGGAAAGATTTTACTGATAACACAATTGGTTCTTTCAACTCGGATACTTTCTAATAATAAACGTTCTTCATTATTTTTTCAACATCCAAAATGTTTGTATTGTTGGAGTCAAATGACTGGTTTGTATCTTTTATATGTTTACTAAGTGCAGTGGATAATTTTTTTGAATATTTATGCCCATTCAATCTTTTTTCAATGTGTTGAGAAGATTGCCAATGTATACTTTCCACAATCTTCACAAGGGATCGAATACAAAGGATGGGTTATCTTTCCAATTTGGTGAAAAGACAACCCATTCAATCAATATTATGATATATTACTATAGAGAGAATTAATAACACCAATCTTGAAAATAATAATAACAACCAATATAAAGCTTCTTAATATTTCACCTGCAATTACAACACATTACATAAGAGAAGGTAAATAGTCACTCACTGGAAAGTGTGACAAGTGCCGTTTTACCCAATAGACCCACAAGGCCATGCCCTAGGGCAAGAAAATATTGAAAAAAAATATTATATGTTTGCTTATAATAATTAATTGAAATCACTATGACTCGGCACGGCGGTGCGCGTAGTGACGAATAGCAGCATCTGCACTCCCAATGTCTTCAATCAAAAACGGAGGAATCTATTTTAAGATCAACGCAAGAGCATGTAACATATCAGTGAATTTGAGAGGGAGGTTTGATGATATCGAAAAAGAGGCTTGGTTAAAATCGATAAATCCAGAGTATCCAGATTCCACGAAGAGGAATAGGAAGCGGTAAACATTTTCCGATAAAGGTAGTGGAGAAGAAATTTTACTGAAAGGAAAAGATCTCTTCGTATCAATGTTCTTTCTGTGATCTGCAATACGCTGATTTGACGATTGGAAAGAAGATCTACAGCATTTCGCAATATTTATAGTTATTCATTATCTTTTGGAAGTTCCTTCTTTGGATTCTCCTGGCGCAATTGATTTCAAGGATCTGAAAAAAACTCACAAAACTGATATATCAATCAAAGATCTAAACGAAGAGATGAAGCATTCTCTGTTTCTTATGGAATCGAAAGACATTCTGTACGTCATAAAAGAGAAAAAATTTTCGAAACGTTGCCAAATATTGAAATAATTCTCAAAATATTTCTGACTATACCCATCATTAACGCCGGCGGTGAAAGAAGTTTTTCTGCACTAAAAAGCGCAGAACTAACAGCACAGTCACTCCTATACATTGAAATCGAAGAAGTGCAAGAATTAGGCTTCGATAAACTCATAAGTGAATTTGCAACACAAAAGTGCAGAAAAGTATCTATTTGAAATTTTAGATGTATATATACGTATTTAATTTTCGTTCTTGTATATAATATATTCTCAAATCAATTTTTTTTTTAATTCTGATTGGTGAACTGAAAACGTCCCACACTTTCCTAATAATGCGGGAAATTCATTGTACGAAGCCACGCCCCTTTTTGAACAAAAGGGCTAGCGTCGCTCGCACTGACTAGCATATTGAGGAAGGTTAATAAAACGGCACTGAGTTTGACTTAAGTCATTGAAGTTGATTAATGATCATACATTTTATTCTCGTCGTGTTCCGGTGATTTTATTGGAAACAAACCGCGTTTCCAATAATTCTATATCTGAATTTTCTACATTATGGTATTATAGAGGGTATTGGAGGCATTAGAGCACATTATTCTTGACGTTACGGTTTTTAGTGAGTTTTAATGTTCCCAAAATAATTTTTTACTATTTAAAAATCCAGTTAACAATTATTTCATTTTTTAGAAATGAATATTTAGTATGTTGAATGTTGATGATAATATTGAGAAACGTATTCTAGCATCAGAATAACAGACTGCACAGTTAATTAATGTGGAATCATAGATTATCATGAATCATTCCGAAGATTATTCTGTAATTAATTTAAGCTCGAAGTTCAAGAATAATTTTCTGTTTCTGTCTGATAATAATAAGTAAAAGCATTCAGTTTCCATTTGTTCCATCCAATGTTTCAGTAATTGTGTTATCAGACCTCGCATGTAATTGATTTATTTCATCTCTTCCTGGCAATTAAAGAGATAGGGGAAGAAATGGCCCAACAGGAAATACATATTTTATCATGAAA
Organism: Endomychus coccineus; assembly: GCA_958510875.1. Lineage (NCBI taxonomy): Eukaryota > Metazoa > Arthropoda > Insecta > Coleoptera > Endomychidae > Endomychus > Endomychus coccineus. The sequence goes on from OY294067.1 coordinate 219,076,240, forward strand.
TTTCAGTTCACGTTAATTAAGCCTCCTGTGAGAATTTCTGCGCCTGCTTCATTGACAATTTAAAATAATCTATCCTGAAACTCATGAATAAACTGTGCAATAAATAAAGCAATCGCTAGACTCCAGAAAACGTGCTGAATATTTTAAGATATTCATATAATATTCGCAATATTTCATTGCTTTGATAAAATAAATAATAAACAAAATCGTACATATTTTCCAATGACACCTTACCTGTTCTGAGACTATAAATGAATGGTGTTATTCAACAATGTGTTGAGCCACATCGCATAAGTTTCGAGATAATGAGAGTTAAAGATCATACAGAGATTAAAATTGAGGATTTTCAAAATAATTGTCATTACTATAACGAAACAGTCAGGCCCGGTTCAAAGTTCCAATTCTGTTTTCCAAAACTAAATAGGTGAAACAGCGTGCTAACTTCATTTGAATGATTGCTTATGAATTGTATTCGAAGCAAACGAATGTGGCTTAACCCAAGCTGGTAACGAATGATGATTAAAAAAAAACAATCTGAAAACGATTTTTGGCCGATATTGATAACTGAATATCTTTGTCTCCGTCTACATCTCCAGTTTCCTCCATATCCCAATATAATAACTCATGAAAAGGCTGGCAGTGTCTCCCTATAATATCTGAAAAAGGGATCCTTCTTTGGTTTGCAAGGAACACCATGTATTATCAGTTGACAGGTTCGGTGCTGGGTTATGGTAGAAGTTTGGTATGGAACTTAAATAGGGGCAGATGGTTGGAATCACAACACTGGGTACGAAATGTGATGTATGGTTTTAATGTTCACTACATGGTACTTTATTTTTCTAATACTAACTTAGACTGACTAAGAATTAACTGATCTATCGAACTTACTGAACTTAATGCACTTAATGAGCTTCCATCTAATATACTTAAATATCTATTGTCAAGGCCTTGCTTCTCTGATAATTGTATTTGCTACAGTAAGGCGAGGGTTGACCTATGTGCCGACCATGACACTCATCACATGCGCTCACGGTCAGAACCTTGTCGATTCATCATTAGATATACTATATAATACAATAATAAATAGGTTGTATGTTAATATACAATAAAAATCATTATGACATAAGAAAATAGAATATTGAACACTTCGTGTTCCTTCCACTATATGCACATCAAAAACGTCTACAGGGTGTCCCAGGTTTTAGTAGCAGAACTTCAACAGTCGATATAAAATTCGATTTTGGAAAAAAAGTTCTCATTAACATATATGCACAGACGCTCAGTTTTTGAGATACAGGGCGTTGAAATTGAAAAGAAAATTTCTTTTTTTGCAAATATCTCCGGAACCGTTTATCGTACAGGAAACAGCTTTCGCAAACATTTTTTACTCATAGTAAACTATGTTCTGTGTGATACAAATTTTTTTTTAGTCATAATTGGTGAAGATTTTGAAGGGGTAGTGGGTGTTTTTCTCTCCAACTTCTACGCCACTGAAGAAAGTACGGTTTTGAGACAACCATATGAAACACAAAAAAAGTATTCTTGGTTATAAGCTCTAAAGTTGACCGTTTTCGAGAAAAATCAACTTTTATGTTGAAAAACATGGTCATTTTTTTGGTTTTGTTACTTAATCTAACGTTTGAATAAATTTTGTTTAATTAGTAAGAATTGACAATGTTTGTCAACATAAAATTTGATTTTTCTCGAAAACGGTCAACTGCAGAGCTTATGACCAATGGTTTCTTTTTTTTGTAGAAAACGTTAGCGGTTTGAATGATTGTCTCAAAATTTCAATTTTCTCAACATTAACCTCCATAAAACACATTTCTGTATAATGTGTATTGCGCCTTACAGATTTCTTTGAAATAAAAAAATTATCGCTGGTCTAGAAGATCGTAAGTGAAAATTTTCCTTTTGCCAATTCGTAAAAAAATGTTAGAAATCGATTTCCGTCAAAGACATTTTTCTAAAATTAAAATTGTAAAACTAATCTGAAAAAAACATGTTAAAAAAAGATGAATATTTTTTAAAGTCATTTTTTCACCCTAAAAACTGGAAAAATCGCTACGTTTTTTCAATAAAATTATAGCACAACTCTTCATGAAGAAAATAAGCCCAAAATCGTTACTACAGGACCATTTCCTGAGAAGATCTAGCCAATTTATGATAGCATCTTTTTTTCGAAAAATCGATATATTTTGAAAATTAATCAGTATTTCAAATTAAGAAAAAGAGTACTCTCTAAGCTTTCCATGGGCTATACGTACAGCAAACAATACATGAAAAGGTAATAGTTAACGAATTCTCGATACCTCGATTTTTAACGGTTTTTTCAATATAACTCGAAAAGTATGAATGATATTTATAAATATTACGAAACGAATACATAGATCTATTCGATACCTACAACTTTCTCATTCAAATTTTTCCGATCCAAGCTATAGTTTTTTAATTATTTGAGAAAAACCACTTTTTGCAACTTTGCCAATTTTTTAGATTATGTTCGCCATTTCAGATCGAGTTGCATCACCCAGAAACTCACCTTTAAATTCAATTTTCTATACGCTCATATTTTTTTTCCAGGTATTAATTTCTGCATGCATTTCTGTCTATTGCTTGGACTAAAACCTTACCTTACCTTGGCGCACGAAAGACTTGCCTGCAGATCTGCTGTGTCTGCATGTGATGCAGATTCACGGCATCTAATCATTAGAAAATGTATCTGTTATATAGAAACATGTGATTAACTCTATTTTCTGCCTCTTCTCCATACGTAGCCAACTATGCTGAAGTTGACAACAATGTCGAGGGACATATCTTATAAGATCTGTCTTTCAATACACTGGGTGCTTTCAAATCTGAAGGCACACTCTTCTTCCATGTAGTTGTAGTACCGCCAACTGGAACTTGGAATATGTTCAAATACAGTATCATTGTGTTTATCCAAACACCACCTCTCCTATTGATTGCTTCATGAGCACTCTGTTATTTTTTTTATTTCTTCAATATTTAAAACTATGACCTATATGTTTGTATAGCCACGATACTTATTTTCGAGTCCATACGAAGATTTTTAGTTGATTGGAGATAGCAGAAGATTTTTATTCTCCAGATCAGAGGTAAGAATATGGAAAGTGCTTGCATCGAACTCCATTGCAATTTCCAACCAAGCATTATTCTACATATTGTTACAAATGCCAAGTTATTTTGTTCTTATTCATTGGTGAAATTTGGCCCCCTTTTTGCTTATAACATATTGAATGTAACCTGTCAACTATTATTCACTAATCCCTGGTTAGATACTTATATTGACAATGCCTACGAAATTCAGAAATATGCAATTGATATTGGAACAGAGAGAAAGTATGATAATACTTTACATAATTTTGAGGTTATTTATTAGTTCTCAACTAATAAATCTGAGGAAATCAAATTTAACTCACATACTTCACATTTCAATTTCAAAAGTAATACATTTGTATTCCTTTAAAACTTAAATGCATGTGGACTCATTGTATGTAAAAGTGAGCATGAAATCATACTATTGGCAAAATATCTATACTTCTTCTTGCAAGTCGTCTGCAGTACAAGCTGTTCCGATTCAGTTCACTTGATTCAGACGCGAAAGTATATGAAATATCAGACACATGGTTCGAAATTCATTTATGTTCATCAAAGTGATCATCGTCCTTGTTAAAATCCATATCATTGAAAATATACAAAGCTATTTTGATTTCATTTGAATGGTTTGTACTTACTGATGTCTTATTATCATTCACACTTGGAGAAATTTCACAACCAAATAGAAATGTTTCTACTGGCAAATGAGAATTTAATGTAGAAGCGCAAGTTATTGTTGGACCAGGATTATTCATCAATCCATAGATAAATCAAATTTGGGAAATACACAGGTCTTCGATTGTGCAAATATTGTTTTGCATACTTTGTTCGATCGCGCTATCGCCAAACTATGTTGTTCTGCCGAAACAGTTTTCCATCGCCAGTTTCACGTCTAAATACAGATTTATAGGAATATTCCGAACATTCGGAAAAATTGCAGGTTAATCAGTTGGCTTAAGCTGAGGCTTATCTAAATTTACTCTTACTACGTTACCACTAAGAGAATCTTGTTCTGTTATTGTTGTTACCAAATCAGCTTAGAAACAGTGGAATATATAAATTATGGAGTATATACATGGGTTGGAATCTTTCACAGGGACATTCAATATCCATCCCTTGCAGCCAGAGGTACAACTTTTATTCAAAACGTCACTGATCTGTACTTCCGATACAAAATGCGTGAATAACCAACATAAACATTCAATCAGGAAGCCATTTCTCAACGCACTTTATTCAGTCATAAAACTCGTGTACACGCTTATAAACAGGTGAAATACGTTCCAAATTTACGAGAACACCTTAGCAACATATAATTTGCCACAAGAAGAGAACTCTTCTGAATTCTAATATGTATCACCTGTCGGGCTTATTTCTGGCCATGTGCCTTTAAGACTGAACGGTTCTGTAGTAAGTACGTCGCTACTCAAGTCTTTTTTCATGACGTCACACTTACATCCTTATTCAGCACCTAGGCCTTGAGTTATATAGGGTATTGATTAGAGTCGCTGAATATTTTCGAACAACGAGACTACTTCTGTGGATGTTCTCTTGCTTCTTGCATTTGAATAAGATATCTCGTTAGCGCGACGTTAAAAGCAGTTGTAAGTTTGATTGGAAATATTAAGAGCTGTAGTCTTCTTGTTTCCAATTATCTAGGTACCTACTACAATAAATTTGGTAAAATACAAATGAAAATTTTTGGAATGAGAAGAATGTGTTGCTTCACAAGCTATGATAGTAGCGACGAAAAGGTTTTCAAAATATCTGCACTTCCTATCAATTTCAGCGAGTTTTTTGTATCACAGTGTGAATAATTATTGTGACGTGGTAATAACCTTTCAATCCTTACAGAACTTACGATTATCTATCATTTAAAGCCAGTTCGCGAAATCATTAAGTTTCCATTTTTTATCTCAAACCACAAATAAAAGTATACTTGATTTCTTTCAATCTGGAAAAACTGGAAGAACAAGTGCTATCTTGAATAAAGTACCTTAAGTAGTGATACTTTTAGTATGAATCAAACTGAAAGTTGTAGCAGATATTCATGATATTCCAAGGTGAATTTAAGTTCAATATTTCTTTATTCTTTGGTTTCATTTATACTATTATACGTTTATATAGAATACCGTAAAAAAACTCGCTTCTGTTGTGGGTTCACATACCGATATACTCGTCTCATTTGCCATATTAACAGTTTGTGTAAGCATGAAATACTTTGCATATTTTGAAAGACAACGCTAGATTTTCCACAAATAGTCTTATTTTGTTTCAGACTTGTTACATTGTAAATTCATATTTGCAAAGAAATTATTCCGTATTATCGATGTGACTTAATACAACTTGACTAAAATACTAAATGCTCAAGACATTCTGAAATTGACAAACGAGAAAAAGTTGAAAATTGTATTCTTCATATCGTGGTACATCTCGCGTCTAAGATGATTGAATAAGAGTAAAAGAGCGGGCGATGTTCGCTGATGCGTTCTGAATTGTATTGAATCATACAATTCAAAATAAAGTGATACAGCTTCTATTTGGTGGCATGAAGAATTCATGATATTGCAGATGAGATGTGAATTGCAATGGCGTGCAATATTGGAACTGGATCCCAGAGCGACAACTAACAACTACTATCTCTCTCTGAGCTGCTGCCTCCTTGGAAGTGTTTATTTTATTACTTTATCAGGTGCAAACGAATGATAACAAGTTCAGAGCAATTCAAGTCTGCGTTCCTTGTTATTTATTAAACGGTTTCCGTTCCTGTTAGTAAGATCGTTCTTGGAAACGAACGGTTGACTTCATTGAACATATAGTATTCATACATCCTATCCTAACGATTTCTTCCTATGAATTCTAATTCTCCAAGAATCATAAGAATACAGTTGACATTGTATCACACTTTTCAAGACAGTCATTCAATTGTAGGTACATAGTGTATGAATTTTACAATTTCAATTATCGTGGAAGACATCATGAAAATATGAATTCACAATGAAAATGGTGATATTCTTTTGTTTTTACTCTATTATCATTATTAAACCAGTGAATAATATCCTGGTATTTTCTAGTTCATATTATAGTATATACCAGTATATACAGGTTATGCGGTATAACAACAAGCGATAATTTCATTATTGGTGTCCTACTAGTCTGTTATTCATCAATAACCACCTTATTTTGAGATACATTACATAAGAAATAATGCCCTAGGACATTATGAGTATCAACATGCATAGAATCTCAACAATTAACCTATTCAATACCTCAATATAAAAATGTTATGAATTGTTACACCAGCTATGTTGTGATGTTAAAGGATTTTTGAAGTACCTTTTTATTTTATAAAGGAGAAATGCCTACGCCACTTTAGCAGCCTGTAACAATTCTTCAGGAAGAATATTTCCTTCGTATATCTCATCATCATCACCATCACTTGAGGGGAGGGGCTAGAGCCGTCAAATGCACTCAGGCCACTTAGTTGAGCTGATTGAGAGCCCCGTAGTCAGAAGCTTACCCTGTTCTAGCATGTTTGTGGTACGCCAGAAACCCAGAATATTGCTAATACTTGCTTCCATAAGTTCTTCTGGGAGCAGTTTTGATTCTACGAAGTGACGGTATCGGAAGAATGTCAATGCAGTTTCTTCCGCCTTTCTGCTTTTTCTACATATAGGATCTTCTGCGATGCCCATAGTATGAGGGTGTTTGTTAAGACGACAGATACCGGTTAGAATTCCAGTTATCTCTCTGTTGTTCCTTCTATTCAGACGAAGGAGTTTCTTCGAGCGCCTAGGCACAGGCCACATTTCAGACCACTCTTTGTTTAGTCGACTCATGATGGGTGAGAGCTCCCTCGCAATTTGATGAAGCGACCATCGGTTCCGGTCCGACAGGTGCGCCGGAGGACGACCATTTCATTTCCTCCAACTCCCCCATGTTCAGTGAGCCAAATGAGTTGAACTTTTTCCGTCCTGCCTGGTTCAACTTGTGTATGTCTACATTTTTTTAAAAGTCTTGATGTGACTTTGGGTAACTTGAGATCTCCCAGAGCCGACCGACTGCCTGTGAGAATATGTATGCGCCTATTTACATAGTTTCTCCGCTGTTTTTCCATGACACAAGTAAATATTGCGTGCTCCTTCGCCTGAAAAACCGTGCAGTGAGTGCCTAGAGTCACTGAGATAGTGACCTTCATACTTTTTAGGTACACTCCCGTCCCAGAGGTCTGACCTACCTTGGATCCGTAGGTTGATAGTTTCGTTACTCCGATCTCCTCCACCCGGGATGAGGATTTTGGTAGAATTTAAACATTTCTAGTATGAGACATTCAGAGATTGCCTTACTTAAAATCGCTGAGTGTCCACAAGAGTAGTTTATTTTCGGATATTTCACTACTACTCAACATAAAAAGCTAAATGGTCCAGCGTTATTTAAAATAACAAAATATTATGTTGCACGGTTCCGGTCGTCGTTGTTATAGATTATTCTCTCCAATCAATCAATCAATCAAGAGGAGGGCGAACAAGTCCTGAGCACTCAGACTACTTGATTGTGTTCATTTTGAGCCTCTCGCACTACAAACTGGGTCTTCGATGATGCCAATCATGTGTAGATGTTTATTTCTGCTCATAGCGAGTACAGTTTTAGAGAGCTTAGGCGAGAACATCATAATGTGGAGCTTCGCTTGCCTCATGACGGGGGCACCACGCCAGACTGAAAGCCTCTGTCTATCCAGCAGCTCCTTGAGGGCGTGGAACCCGATGGCCGTTGAGATTCCGGATGTTGAACCGGGGCCACTCAAGGAACCCCGTTTGACCAGTTCATCGGCCACTTCGTTTCCCTTCACGCCAGAGTGGGCAGGTACCCACACTAGTTGGAGTTGGTTCTTTCAGGCTAATACAGCCAGAGTTTGCCTGCACTCCAAGACAAGCCTAGAAGTCACTCTGTGAGCGCGAAGTACGCTCAAGGCCGCTTGCTGTCAGAGCAGATGTAAATCTGCGTACTCCGGTAGTTTAATCTCAGGTTTTTCTGGGCACCTAGGGGAACTGGAATCTCTCTTCTGAGTGTACACGAGTAGACTCCGGCTCCGCTAGACTCGCCAATCCTAGACATGTCTCTGAACCACACGAGCCTCCCTGATGGAAGCTGCTCAAACTCATTGTTCTCCCAGTCCATCCTCTGTGTTATGAGGACGTCTGGTGTTTCAAACCTGACCTGCGTCAGTCGGAGGATCGGTCAGTTCTCGCCTGCTCATTCACAGATTTTGCCATGAATGCGAGGCATGGACCCACTTCTTCAACTCAGTTAATCAATTTGTCATATTTCACAAACAATAACATAGGCGTAGTGATGAAACTAAGTGTGAAACGCTAGTACCTACTCGGACAATCATCTTTCTTGAGGTAGAAATAGACTGTTGACTAGAATGGAAACTACATATCAATAAGGTGGCTGGAGTTCTTTCCAGACACTATTGCTCTGAGAGTAATAAACCCCCAGGCAAATATTGAAATATCTTTGAAGGTGTATTACGTTCAGATACAATCTCGAATTTACAATGGAATAATTTTTCTGCAAGACCACAAAATACGTATCCTTCAAAATAGCAAATAGGAAGCTGTGAATAACATTTTATTAACTACCAAATACTTACCTTTCACGAATTACATATACTTTTCGAAGAACAAACCGATGTTTGAAATGAAAGAAACTAAATAAAAACATATATGACACGATTCAAGAATAACCTAAAACTTGATAAGTACAAGTATACGAATCTTCAAAAATTTTTTTAATATTCCATAATAAAAATATTCAATAAGTTACCGGAACTAAGCCAACCGTTCATTTAAAAAACGGTTTGAAAAGCTTATGATCAGGAGGGCTTATTATTCAATGGATGAATTTCACAATGATCATATTCTATACTAAACTGTCGATATTTCATGATTCTAAAGTCAGTTGTAAACTAGTGAGTGCTGACGAGATCTCACAAACAAATTTTTTAGCATTGATTCGTGTAACAGCATACCTAATATTACCCATTCGTATCATCGTATTGTGTAGTTCTTATGTACCTACAACATATTAGAGCTTATTTTAAAAACTATTAATAATTTAATTTATTCATTTTAAGAATATCGTTCATATTGTATGTCTTCTTCACACTTGGTATATATTCAAAACAAATAAATATCTATCTATCTAATATCAAATAACTCTATGTACTTTTATAGAATTCTTTGTTGGCTAATTAATCAATCGTGAATGTCAAAACTTTGTTTTCAGTCAAAAATCCTTAATTTTTCGAAATAAATAACAGACAAGTAGGGACATCGAACATTGAAAGAACCATGGAAGTTATAAGGAAAATAAGTCCACGATCGACGTACATTACCCATGCCAGAGGCCCTCGGGTACACTGCCGACCTCGGGACATTATTATCTCGATAACGCCCTTGATACCTCAATTACTATTGAATACTTCGAACAGTTGTGAATTAGAATAACACTAATCAACTGAGATGAGTTGAAGTGGTTTTTGCAAATATCCATAATGATTTTGATAAATGTGAATTCCGTTTCTTTGAAAAACTATGTAAATCCCTTACAAAGTTTGCACTCTATGATTATTCTCGATTAAGGTTCCAGTACGAAGTCGAAAGATAGTCATTCTTCATCCCACTCCAATTTCGATTAATACGTTGAATCATTTAAATTAGTATGTAAGCTTTCAAATGAAAATAATAAATTGTGAGGTTCTTGGAGCGCTATGATAATTGCATGAAGAGCAAATTTAGTTTACTATTCTCACCTTCAGATCCCCCCCCCCCCACATTGAACTTTTTTCAATGCTACATCTTTAACAATGAATAAGCATAACGATAGTCTTTCACATACATTTGGAAAAAAATTTCTGAATGGAATATTGCCTAATATTGAGAAACAACATAACTCCTTTCAAAATCGATAAGTCCTGAATTAAAAGGTAACTTTTTTAATACAAATTCTTCGGGTATTTTTCATTCTAGAATAATCGATATATCATGTCAATTACGTTCCGAGTCAGTTTCAGCACTCAAGATTATTTTTAAAAAAATCTCAGGTACGAGCCTACATTCAGTGAAATTGGACAGTCTACTGCTCAAGCGGAATCAAGAGTTAGAGGTGACGTATTTTAATCAATATTGAAGCAAAAACAGAAAAACAGAGAACGGAAAATTATATTGAATGGACAGCTAATCTTGGAAATATTCGGCCTCTGAATAAATTTCTCTTCACCGTAGCACGACTTGATGCCAATGTCTTGCCAAGGAAATAAAGCAGAAAAAAGGCCGAAGTAAAAATTTAAAAAATCGGCAAAAACGATTTTGATGATTTTCCTTCTAATCAATTCTAGAAGTCTTTTGAAAAAAATGTTACCGGTTTATTTTCTCATGATATGCATTTCATCATTTATACAATGGAAAATGCATCTTTTTGAATGAATTTTCAGGAGATAATATAATGTTGAAAAAGTGGCCAAATGTAGCCAACATAGGCAAAATCTTTCCACTCGGGAGTTTTTGGGGTTGCTGATTACGATTCCGACGCCAGATTCGAACTACGGCACACCTGGGGCTCAGGACATCCTGATACTATCGTCATCTGAAGGGAATTCAGGAAAATATCTTTTGCAAGGTAGTAAAACTTATTGGGGAGATTCTCTTGAGGTTGCCGTTCATGAACATTAGACTCAATACTAACCTGGTGGTCAGTAAACTCTGATGATTGTTCTTTAATATGCTCTGAAATGCAACTAAATTCATATCTCGGGTATTTTTGGGGCCGCTGAACACGATTCCGGTGCCAGATTGGAACTTACACGCACCTGGGCTCAGGGCATCCTGATACTATCGTCGCTTCAAAGGAATTCGTGGAATTATCTTTTGGAATAGGATGAAACTTGTAAGAGAGGTTGCCGGTTGTGAACATGATCCTCAATAGTAACCTGGTGGTCAGGATACCCTGATGACCTAGATCATCTCCATGCATTTTTTGTGATATGCACAGAAATGCAACCAAATTCGTCTCTTGGGGGTGTTTTAGGGCGTTGATCATGATTCTGGAGTCGGAATCAAAAATAATGAGAATTATAATGATAATAAAAACTATGTGATTTTTACTCATATAATATTTCCAATATGTAATTCAATAAGTTGAAGTGGAAGTTCGTGTTGCACGATATTGTTTTTTCTTGTGAACTCATCTGTTGTAGATTGATTCTTGTTTTGGGTATATATGGCCATTCTTTCAACATTTTTATTATCTCCTGAGAATGCATTCAAAAAGATGCATTTTCTCTGTAGAAATGCATATCATGAGAAAATAAACTGGTTACCTTTTTTTTAAATGACTTCTAGAAACGATTAAAAGAAAAATCATCAGAATCGGTTCTGCCGATTTTTTTAATTTTTATTTCGGCCTTTTTTCTGCTTTATTTTCTTGGCTATACTACGGAATAGTGAATCACAAAATTCGGTTTCTCCAAAATTACTTGAAATTTAAAACTAATTTTGGGAATATTATACTCCTATATGAATGGCCCTTCCGTTTCACTAATTTTTTCCAGTTTAACTAGTATATTAGAGTTTCCGATATCCTCATGATAGAAATGCGTATCTTGAACCACTGTACCTACCCATATGTTAGTAGAACAAAAATTAAATGATTCGAGACTGTATTCAGATCTTGTTATGCATCATGAATTTTGGGCTGTAGTCTATTTACTATATCGAAATCATTATTTTCGTAACTCAGCTCATTACTATCCTTCTTTGAAATAACTCATAACAACGAGGATGTCGATGTGACTTATATAATCTCGTTTTATGTAATGAACTGCACACACCATTGCTTACTGATTTACCACTGTAGGCGAAAGAAAATTGAAACACATTCATCCAATAAAGGAGTATAAGAGAGATTCAAATTCACGTTAATTATTTCCCATTGGCAGGTATATTAATGGAACATTGAAAATACGTTCCGCGAAATAATAAATATTAATTAAAATTTAAAAGTGAAACAGCAGAAATTCGCAGTAATCAAAACTATGATTTCCCAAAAGATGGTTAGTAATTTTTAGTTTGACAAGTTGGTAACAAAGTTATGGAATGAATGTAACAAGAACGAATGTTAAGCCATTGTCAAGGAAATGAAAATAAATGTCATTAATTACTACGCGGAATGAACGATTCCCTCGAGAACGTATTTGAATAAAACAATATTAATCTTCTCTCCATTATTAACCGCTGACTTTAATAAGCATTAGAATAATTTCAAATATCATTTCCATCCTGCTTCGAGATGTGGAAATGGACTCTGGTATTGCTAGTGCATACAACATTTAACTTGGAGACAAATTAACATAATATTTCAACTCTTCTATTTATCTTTCCAAATTAGAAAATTGATGAAACGATTTACAAGCATTACCATTTCCATTGGAAACAACGGGTGATAAAAATAATCTTGCTAAGCTGCAGCACTAGTTTCATTGCTGTTCAAAATGTAAGACTGTACGACTAATACGAGAAATGAATCAGTGCTGTCCTAAAATTTCAATGTAAAGGGGGAAGATTGTATAACAACAACCTCAAAAAGGTATTCAGCGAATCTTTACAATGATCCATATGAAAATGAGGAACATCGTCTAGTTTGATAATTCATAGACATCATGCGTCATTCGAAATTCAATATCATCTCAAAAGAATCACTGGACCATTAATAAATTAATAATGATTCTTGACCCAGTTATGAATTATATATCAATTCTCGAGAAATAGGTCACACTAACACATATGTCCATTATTTTTGTCTTAACGTACGTTTCGATCCCACGACCATCATCAAAATACGTATCAATGTCTGAAACGGGATATTTTAAAGACGAACATTGGACAAATTACAATTATGCAAATAGTGAAGGGTATGGAAAAAGCAACATTGTCTAGTTTGTTCATTTAATGATGAAAATTGGACAAATTACAATTTTGCAATACAGTGAAGAAGTAAGATTCATGAAATTCACTCATTCCGTTTGATCATTATCTGAAGAAGACTAAAGACAGGAGACCAAGCCTAGTATCTACCGCTGTGTGAGTGAGTAAGAATATGCACGCAAAGTGAGCGATACTTATACTGTATCATAGTAGATAATTATATTAGGCCAGTCAATTAAGATCAAATATCGGAGATTCTAGTTTTTTGAGGCTAATGCGATTTCATGGTCGATTCCAATGCGTGGCGCTGAAAACTATGGTGAAGTGAGAAATTGTCTAAAGTCTATGCTATGTTTTAGTTGCAAACCCATCGAAAAATGCGTATAAAACATGAACAATCAAAGGTAATCGAATGGAATTTTGAGTGGTGATAGAAATCAATGAAACGTGTCGTTCCAGATTAATTACGACTCATTGGCTTATTAAAATAAATTGTCAAATTAATGTTGGTTATAAACAATTTTTTTTTCAAATGTATTTACTCAATCGTTTGTGTAAACACGTCACAGAACTTCAAAATGACATAATTCATCCATCACTTGCAGAGACTGGATGAGTATAATGTGAATATTAATTTTAGTAGATTCAAGACATCAGAATCGTAGAGAAGACAAAAAGCTTAGGTAGGTACAAAGATACATTTTTTTGAACCGTATTAAATTTCCACAAACATACCCTTAATAGAAGATCAGAAGTTATACAATCAATATATCGAAAGGAACGTTGTAGTACAAGCCTAATTGCTTGTTAATTTATTTTTCAATTTCAAACAATCATTTATCTTAAGATTTTTCATGTTTATACACTATATACATACATTAGTATCGTTTAGAAGATGACCCGCTAGTCGTAAACAAAGTAATGAGTGTTTTATTATATCAAACCCAAATTTTCTTTCTTGAGAAATTAGAAGAAAAATCACATTTCGAAATATTAAACATAAATATTGAATGTTCGTGAATCAAGATAGACCATATTAAGGCATTGTTATATGAAAGTTTTGATAAATATGACGCACATTATTTTTGGAACATTAGCTGAAAAAAAAAGGGAATTTTCTTCTACACGGTTCATGTAAACACATGGAGTATGTATTTTGCAAATAGAAAACATAATTAAACGAATTGAACTTTGAGATGTACTGAAACTAATTATATCGCACACCAAATGAGAATGTCTGAATCACTCGAAAATTCACTAAACAATGGAGTTGATAAATGTGAATATGAAATTCTTATTTGCGGAGATTTCAACATTGATATTTCAGAGAACAATTCATCAGCAAATCATTTTCAGTATCTTGTCGTATCTTATAATTTGAAATTCACAAATTTCAATCCCACAAGAATAAACTGTATGAGATACCCCTGTGGATGTGAGATAATATAATTCCAACTGCGATTATCAAAAACATATATGAACTAAATCTGATTCTCATGAGGTCTTTCTACTCAAGATCAATCAGGGCTTTATATAAGTGATAATTTTGGGTGAAGAAAGGGTGATAGTATAAACTAAATTATACTACAAGAATAAAATCTTGTTTGTATAATAATATCATAACAAGATAAGGTTAGATATGTATGTCTTCCGGGTCTTGCATTTTACCGATATCATCGAGCTCAATCAATAATATTTATTAAACAAATGATGAATTGAATGGAGATTACAAAACTAGAATTTGTAGTCAAAAATATCTAAAACTGTGAATTAAATTTTATAATTTATGATTGGTCAAAGATGGTTGGTTTCATAAACTAAAATTCCGCTTATGGACATTTTTTACCGTCTAAATTTTATTTATAATCAATATCTTCCGTCTACAGAAAGATATTCGAATAAACATTAACATTATTGGTTAACATTAAGATATCATATTGAAAGAATGAAGATCTATGTTTCAAATATAAACATAATAATATGAATAAACATAACTATTGTCACATTAATTTTCAAAACAGGTGACTGAAGTGTAATATTATTAATTTACCGACCTATTTACATTTTGAATAATATTTCTAAAATCTTTGAATGAAGCATAGCAGTAAGATAAAAAAATTAGTTTTAATAGTTCAATCTTTTTTTCACATAAATATCTAGTTGTGGACTTTGCGAGCTCTGACGACATCACAACAATCGGGCCGAATCCGTTAACTGAAGCTACTCTTCCCCATCTGCCGGTAAGTATCTTCAGATTCAGAAATCATATGCCCTAAGTAGCCTTATTGAACCCAGAATGATTGCTTTCTGCATCTGGTCTATCCAAGATCTGCGCCGAGTTCTTGCATGCCGGAACGATATCTAACTTCGAACGCAGCGGAGACCAAATTCCGCCCAAAACACCAATGATCAGAACCAGCCTTGTGCCTTTTTCTTCATCATTTTTTCCTCTCTGTCGGAGCAGTGAATTCTATGACATGCATATTACATAATAGTATTGGTTTCTTTATTGTGGAGGACAACGTCAGGCCTATTTACTTGTATGGACCTGACGGTCGAAAAAGTGATATTCTAGTAGATCTAGACAATAGGAAATGATAATTAAGAATATCCAAATTTGGTTATGTTTGAATTTGATTATTATGAAGTATTGAACACAATTGTTCACATGAATTTTGATAGTTCCTAATATCAAACAGTTTCAATTGGATTCCGAAAGACAAGTCGGCTGCAGAAGCATTTCATGAATCGAAGTCGTGTATTCTTTTTCTCAATTACATTGAAACACCAACTGGTATAAAAATTTACGAGAAATTCCATTACATTCGTCATGATGAAGAACCACAATGTCAAGAAAACCCAGTAGGTACACATCCTCATCTGGTTAGTATTTTTGATTTCTGGTTAGGAGGAGAGGAGCCGATTCCATCAGTTCTCGAGGGAGAAGCTGTGCTTATTCCAAAAACGTACAGTTTTTGAATCCTTAGAATTATCTCTCAACGTGCGTCAACAGCTGCTATAAGATTTTGACTCGAAACTACTTATACGCACGTATACTCGAATTGTTTAGCCCAATATTTCAACGGATGCGCAGCAACAGAAGTCAAACAGAGGGGTATCTAATTGCGAAGAGAACCTAATGGTCGCCAGTGGGGCACTGAGAAATCAGTGCAATACCAGCGCACTCTCTCGATGTCCTGAATTGGTTATACAAGACTTTTGTGATAACTTTACAGAGATTTAACTTCAACTTCCCGGAAGTCTTGCTGTCCCAGGGTACATAGTGAGATATATAAAACAGTTAATTTTACTATGGAGGGCGCGTCTCTCCCTTACATTTGGAGAAACAAAGGACCGAACAGAGATGGTGTCACCCAAGGGACTCTTCCAGTAGTTTCCTCTTCTGCATCTCATTTTTGCCATCATCTGTTGCTGTGGTCCATCTAGTAATCGAAGGCATAAGCTTACACAACCTTCTTAACATAGATGAGCTGGAGCCTAATGCCTCCGGGGTAGGAAAATTCCTCAACGAGGTGCAAGATTCTATGAACACAGTGTGGATTTAGTTCCTTTTTGACCAATGTGCCCCAGTACATTTCGACGAAGCAGGTGATATGTGGAAGACGCTGATGTTGAACGGAAGCATACTACGACATCTAGGTTCGGGAGAGACTTACACTTTCCTGGGTATCGAACAACGGGTAAAGTGAACATTGTTAAGAAGCCTTTCTGTAGCAGATACTAGCGGTAATTTCTGCAGATCTGGGGATAAGAACTGTTCGGAAACAAAATCATCACTACAATAATTGTACTTGCTGTTCCGATCCTCATTCACTCTTTTGGATGGTCTCAAGCTGAGCTAAACAAACTAGACATTATGACCAGAAGGACGTTGCAGCCACGACTTTACATTGCTAGATATCACCGAGGTCTTGGACTTCTGAGTTTGGAGTTCTTTAACAACATAGTGGTCCTGGAGATAGCGTGCGAGATCGTTTGGAGCTCAGATTTTCTCCTTCAGTAAGTTATTACGCATAAAACTTTTGGGGTTAGATCATTTATGAACAGATTGGCACAAGAAAGTCAGTGAGTTTGGCTTATTTTTCGACTTAGAGCGAGAGTGGCTTCCGCTAGACTCAAAGCCACTGCAAGGTTAGCGGATATTCTAAAATTTCTCCAGCTTCACAGGGACAAAATTATGAACAGGGTATTTCTCAATAGCATGGAAACTCTTGGCTTGTCCAAAGGGTTGACCTTTTTGTCATGGTCAGCTGGGCTGAAGACGAAAACTTAGAGCCGCACCTTGGCCAGTCGTGATGGTGAATACAATGATAGCATGATCTATCGAAGAAGCAAAATGGGTATGTAGGACCCACAGAGTCTCTAATGGTGAAAAAGAAGAAGTTTTCATTGAATGAGTTTTATCAAATATCACCCCCGTAATTAAATTATAAAGACTACAAATCTATGTCTCTAGTTCACTATAGCTAATGGAAAGTGTAAAATTAATTGCAGCAAGTTGAGAATAACATGATTTTATTATTCATAATTGTTCTAAATAACGCTTGGCATATTTCCTCATTTATTCAAGTTAATGAGAAAACAGAAGGGGCCGAAATGACATCGCTTCTGACAGCTGAAGACAAATCATGAAATTGGTTGGCTGACAAATTGCATCGTTTAGGTTGAAGTAATGAAATGAGTTGTGAAATAGCTAGTGGTTAAAACAGGCAGTTTCAGTAGTGTATTGTAGGGGGATTATAATTCCAACAGTCCTTGTTAAGTTTTCTCCTTCTTACGGTTTTAATTATTTGAGCTATGACAGATTCTAATCGTAACATTTCATATTCTCTTATAAAATCGAATAGAATCATCCTTCACGTTATGAAAATCCTATAATCTTATAAAATCACTATTAATAGTTTGATCTTCTCTAATCTAAGACAAAACGTATTATATGTAGCAATGGCAACAATTATTCGAACCGCTGGAATAATCGATTATTTTATTCAGATTAAACAATTATTCATATGATATGGTCTGCTTCTATGAATTAATAATTAAATGCACCTGTGATAACATTGCCGCTTGGATCTATAACGTAGGTTCAAAACAACAAGCAGCAATGTTGTCGTAGTTTAGTTTCTTACATTTTCCGCCAGTTGGTTTTCCAAAATCCATCAAATTTCGAATTTTCACAGTGACATGAATAATAAATATATTATTTATTCAAGTTACGCTATTCTGTATTTTACATTTACATCAACTTCTTGGTTCATTGTAAATATATCCCGAAGTCATTTACAATTGACTTTTGTAATTTTATATTCTTTTGACATTTACAATTTTTAGAATTCGTGATCAAGGGGTTCGAGTTATGATTCCTACTCGCGAAGTTTTCAAAATATTATTATACAATGAGTTCAAAGAAGCATTACATGAAAATCGAAGAATTGATTCTCATAATGTCAATCTCATCATTCTCTATCAAACCCAAGATAGTAGATAGCTTCTGTCTTAAAATGATCTAGATAGTCATGAGCAGTGGCTCCGTCTTTAGTGATGCTCTCGGTTTTTGCACAAAAATATTGTTCCCGATGAAAGTAATAGAATATCTGGGTCTCCTTTATATCTTTTGGAATGTAGATGCTAAATCATCATTAATTTCAATGCCGCCTTAACATACAGATTTAGTTGGATAATTTTTTTCCACTGAAAGTCATGTCCAAAACGTACATCAGAGTTCTGGTGATGATACCACTAAGAAAATTTGCACACAGCCATAATCGATTATTTTCTGCCTAACGTCAATACTTTCAAAATGGCGGACTTAACGTGTATACCGAAAGTGGACATTAATTTCGTTATTCTAGGAGGCGAATTATTATATTTCTCATTGCGTTTTAGATTCCTCATGGTTTTTTGAGATGTTCATTAATATTAAGACTTTTTTGTAAATTTTTTAATGTGCACTTCCCTTCTCGAATATTTCAAAATCGTTGTCGAGCATCAGGAATGCCAATTTTATCCTCTACTAAATGAAGGATCATTAACTTCCCCATCGTTCAGTATCAATGTTCTCTGTACATATGTAGGATAGTTTCCAAGTTTTGATGACTTTTATTGGCATTGTGGGAAATTTATTCCGGCACAGACTGCAATCTGCCATGAGAATGAGAAATATCATGATTTTCGAACTGTTGAATTATTGTAGTGTGGTTTGACAAGAAATTATAAAATATGGACAATCGAAGTTATTCAAATCTAGATAACATAATGTCAAAAGTGAGACATCACAACTTAAACTATGAAACATAGGTATAGAGATCGATGCTAAACTCAATTCTTATTATTCTAGTTTGGAGAAACGTTTGCGGAAATCACCTATAGCTCCTCACATAACAAATTTTTTTCCGAATGGAAAGCCATTCTTTTCTTTAACGAAATGAAGGTGAATTTAATTCTCCTTCATTAAGTAGACGAAACAGATTTGCCTTCTATTGGGAACAAATGAGTTATGAGTACTTTAACTTACTCGAACGTTTCCCTACATTTGGGGACACCGACATGTTTTTCGCTAAAATCAAATTGCATGTTTTTTTTTTCCTGATGTTCGAAA
This sequence comes from Endomychus coccineus, assembly GCA_958510875.1. Lineage (NCBI taxonomy): Eukaryota > Metazoa > Arthropoda > Insecta > Coleoptera > Endomychidae > Endomychus > Endomychus coccineus. The sequence goes on from OY294067.1 coordinate 219,095,962, forward strand.
ACGATTTCGAAATATCCGGAAAGTCAAGTGCAAATTTGGAACTGTACAAAAGAGTTTGAATATTCAGAATATGGCTAGACTGAGGTTTAAGCAAGGCTATAAAACATGGTCTCAAAAACCTCGAGGACTCTAAAAACGCAAAAAGAAATATAAATTCCCTTCAAGAATAACGAAATTGATCTTCGGTTTAACCGAAGTGTTGTCATTGGGCAGAAAATAACTCAAAATACTCCTGAATGTACGTTTCAGACGGAACATCCTGTCTAGAAACTGTCATTCAATATATTGTTGAATCGGCATTCAAATTGAGATGAATCAGCACTTATATTTCAAAAGTTATCAAGGAAATATACTCAAATACTCACTCACACAAACATGGTTTTAAATTTCAAAACTGTTCCTTTTGTTCCTAGGCACGCCGACAAATGGAATTGAAGTTCACTTTGAAAATCAATAGCATTTTTCTTCTGTGGATACGATTAGGTGGTACATGCTGCGATTGCTTTTATCACTAATAATATTTTTGAGTGTGAGAACCGAGAGCATCACTTCGAAATAACTGCTCATGACTATCTAGATCATCTTAAGACTGAAGCTTCCCTTAGTCGATAGAGGAAGATTTTTAATATTCTCTCTACATCTGCTTCTACTGTGCTCAGTTATATTAGAATCAATTTCCTCGATTTACACGTACTGCTCCTTTGAACACATTCCATAATCTCATTACGGAGTCTTCATGGGTAGGAAGATTAGTTTTGAATCTTAACGTGAGCTCTTTGTGCACGTACTTTAAAAATTATAAATGACAGAAAGAATATAAAATTACAGTAGTTAATTGAGAATGACTCAGGAATATATTTTACAATGAACCAAGGACTTGAATCTTGTGAATTTCATTTTCTTTTGTTCCAACTCTATGAATATACCATGGGCTCAGAAGAAAAAAGGTACTAAGTCATAGTGTGAGCATTTGTGGTAATTTAAGATTTCAATTATACTAAAACACAATTTTTTACTGGCCACCATATAACTAATGAAGCACCTGTCCGATTGCGCTCTACCGGAGCGAGTATTATTTGCCGCCTGATTGCAATGTTTTTGAAGGAAGACCAAGGCGCAGGTTGTGGGTACTTGAATTTCCCCAAACGTTTCCTCAAATGTGGGGATATTTTATCGTTATCCCTCAATAATGAATACACCAAAAGGAAGATCCATGTTTTTTCTACCTCATGCTCAGAAAAGATTTCGAAATTTCAGTAACGTTTTCTGAAGAGGAAGGTACAAATTCAAAAATTTCCAAAAAAGTCTGAATATTTCGGAAGCACCTAGATTTACGTATAGGAAAGTCAGGTGGAGATTACCTCAAAAACTATGAGGAATCTATAAGCTTCCTAAAAACTTAATTTTCCATTTAAAATGACGGAGTTGGTTCTGCGTACGGTATAACCAGAAGTACTGCAATATTGGTTGAAGATAATCGATCATGACCGTGTTCAATTTCCGATCGATATCATCATTACAACTCAAAATACTTCTGATGTGCGCTATTGGTGAAACACATTGATAACGTACCAGTGCAAAGTCGATCGCCCGAACATATTCAATAAACAAATAGTGTGAAATTTCCACACAATAAGTACCGCAACAGAAACCAGCAGAATCGATTTGAAGTCAAGCCTCAAGGCTACCCTGAAGATGACACCGGAATTCATCTGGGAGCAAAGAATTAGCAGATACTATACTTGGATGTCTACTGAATAGTTTATAGTTTGTTAATTATTTGTTATCTTTCAACAATTCAAGTCTTGATTCTGTTAAAGCTAAATTGTTCAATTTCACTCATTTTTCCCTAATTCAGACTCATATTTAATTCCTCTTTTTCAACAAATCGTGATGAGTATCGAAGCTGATCTGAAACTCTTACATGCGATAATCAGTGAAATAATTAGTTCATTGCTAATAAGGATTTGATCATTAGTCATTTGGAATTAATCAAATATAATTCCTCGATGTTTCAATTTGATTCTCATCAGAATGCATCCAGTGAGGATGACGTATGGATATTATAGAGAAAAATTTGAAAATAAAGTTTCACTGAGATGTAAGTTGTGGTAGAAGACTTTCAGATTACTATAGTTCGACTAATCAAATGATGAAACACAGGTAAAACTACGAAATATCCAATTAGAAGAGAACCTTCGAATAACACTGAACATTTTCGAAAATTGAATTGTTTTATTTCATAATTTTACATTTGGGATAAATGAAAAAGAATTACTCCGTTCATCACCACTATTCATCGAACGGCTGATTGGGATGTTGAGAGTTCATTCTGAACAATCGTCTGACTTGAAAATCATTTGTTGAGTCCGGAATTACAATCAAGAATAATGTTGTAGCTCAATCCTATCATTCTCACTCTATAAATAATATGTAGGAGGTATACATACACTGACCACACAATACCTTTCTCGACATAGTATGATGAAATTTTTCCAGGAATTTTTGTAACCCTATGTAAATGAATGAGCTCCTTCTAGTGCTGTGTGAATGTTAGATTTCTAAAACTTTATCAATAAAGATTCTTGACTCGGTATGAATTACGTATAAAAATTCTCGGGAAATAGGTCACATTAACACTTTGTTTTAAATTTTCGTCTTTACCTACGTTTCGGTCTCACGACCATCATCAGAAGGGTTTATTAAAACTAGTTATAGCACAAGCGTCCATATCGCACAAATTTCAATCAAAAAAGCCCACGTCGTCGAAACGAACAGAACCACGAATAATCAAAATTGTATCGTCAATATTAGAGTATAAAAATTTTTGTAACAAGAATCCACTATTCAGTAATATTCTTATAATATACAAGCGCATGTTGGTATAGTCTCATAACAACTGAAGATCGAAGTTATTGGTTGAGTATCTACTTTCGAACCAGATGTAAGATTTATGAGGTACTTGAGAAAGGTTTCAGACCTGTATTGGAATATTACTTTTAAGCATTCTTCCTAAAATTATTCGTCGATTATTCGTGGTTCTGTTCGTTTCGACGAAATTTGTGCGATATGGAAGCTTTTGCTATAACTAGTTTTAATAAACCCTTTTTGACATAATAAGTCTTCTGATAATGGTCGTCAGACCGAAACGTACGTAAAGACGAAAATTTAAAACAAAGTGTTAATGTGACCTATTTCCCGAGAATTTTTATATATAAAACTTGTATCTATCTGTATTTTGGAAACAGTATGTAGCTATTGCTTGGTAAAATGATAGTCTGATATCCAGTATTTTACTATCTTTGCATAGAAATTCCGTGCATAGTCTGAATGTTTTATTGAATATTATTTCCAGAATCCATTTCTGAGTAACGTTAATACTATTCAAATATTGGTTTGTTATTCCTCCTCAAGTGAGAATTACATCAGAATGGGCTGCAATAAGGCAAAATATATGATTTATAATTGATTCTGATCACAGAACGTTTTTAGATATTTTAATTTTGGAATAACACGTCTCATTCTTTTTACCAGATTTTTTACACGTTTACCCCATCAGCATTAGTATCAGTATTTCCAACATTCCGTATTTTGATTATTGGAAACACTAAAGCAATTTTTAAACAGTTTGGAAAGGTTCCTGTTTCTATGCTTTTGTTTTACCATATATGTGATAAGCTTTATGCTATTTTGTGCAATATTTTTTATTGTTTTTGGCTGAATTTTATCAATAACAGAAGGAACTTCTGACTTGAGACTTTTTATAATTCTTAATATTTCGCCTTCAGTTGTACTATTTAGATATTAAATAAATGGTATTATCGATTTTGCTTATGTTTTTTTATAGGTATTTCCGGGAATTTGAGCTGTTAGTTTTTCCGCAATTATTGTGAAAAATGTATTGAAGTATTCACTTGTTTCGAGTATTGTTAATCATTGTTATAATGAAGAAATTTCGACTTCTTGTCATTATACAAGATACGTGATAGAAAACAAAGTAAAATATGCTGTATTATGTCAATAGATACAATTTGCCGATGACACTTGTCATACCTGCAAACCATAAGACTCTAATTACTGTGCCATAATTCCACAAAGGCATCTGAATATTACATAAACGCAACTAGAGGATAAAATTCATACAAAATCAGTCAAAATGACTTTCATGCTGAGAAGATATCAACTCTCTCTAGTATTTCTGAACAATATTCAGAAACTATAATCCATAGCTACGGAATATCTGGGAATGTTCCTATATTCGAAGATTACGTACATCAGAAAAACATATACCAAAAAAGACTTGAGAGGAACTGGTCGGATGACCTAAAAAAACAGTGAAACAGCATTTATCGTTCGAGAAGACCTCATTATTGATAATTAATACATTAATAAAAAACTAGAGTGAAACTTGCTAATATGACTTCACTTCAAATTTGCTGGTGACTAGCCGAATGAATAGTATAGCATTTGCAATGACGTCCATTGGTCTCCCAACCTTTATTGAATTAAGACTTCACAAATGCACAAATATCACGCAACGTCTCTGTAGATAATATATCGCATGTATTTCAACTGCAATATAGCTATAGCGATTGACCAGCATTTAAAATGGAATTTTCATGTTCTGAACTGAACTAAAATAATACGTTCTGTAGCTCGTACAAAACAGAAAATAGCTCCATGAGACATTCTCACTTGGAATAAAATCTAACAATTTTGAATAACATTATCGATCTATTGATTCTCACATACCATCATAAATCGCAGGTGATATTAGTTCAAAGAATCGTTGTAGTTTAAGAAATGTATGATGAGAATACCATTAAGTACTAGGGTGATATTCAATCAGCTATACTAAATCTAGAATATAACAGAACAATAAATCAACTACGTATCCTCACACTTCGTGCTATCAACATTCCTAATGAGTTTCCTTGATATTAGAATGAATAATCGATACAAGATCTAATATTGAGCTTCGCTTAAGGTGCATACAATTCAATAACAACGAAATGTTGGATGTAATCAAGAGAACTTAGATTTACTGTTCATTGGTGGCTTTCGAATGATGAATGTCTCACACTGGGAGAATATTTCAGTAATCCATTATAAATGACGAGGTGTTACCGCACTCTCCATGTCATTTCTATCATTTCTAATGAACAACTCAGTCGGGTCAAATTAGAAGTTAAAAATGTGAAAGCACGGAATTTTTTCCAAACAGACCAATCAACTTAATTTTTTTTGCAAATCGTTCCTGGATGGATACTGAACGATATTGAACTTTAAAATCTTGCCGCTCGACCATTTTTCACCTGTTAAGCCGGAAATTGGCCAATTTTCGTGGGAAAATTTTCAAAATTGGTAAATATTGCCAAAATTGGCTGGCTAACTCCACTCGGGGGATTTCGGGGTCGCTGATCACGATTCCGAAGTTAGATTTACCATTAGTTTTTGTTGAAATTGACTAAAACATTTCACTCGGGGTTTTCGAAGTCGCTGATCACGAATCCGAAGCTAGATTTACCATTTTCCACCGCGGTAGCTAGAAATTGGCCAATTATATGTCTGAAAAATGGATAAATTAGATAATTTCGTAATTTTTGTTGAAATTGGCACTACTATCAAAAGTCTTGGATTTTATCCGTGACTGCAAATCATTTGTTTCATATCCAATATCAAATCACGCTTGCGTTCGAGAATCAGTAAGTTCTGATATACCTGTCTCTTGCAAATTATAGTTGTGGAATGGTACCCAGAATTTTATTTATATTATTTTTAAATTTATGTACATTAGAATGTAAGTGTAAATGTAAGAAATTATGAAATATAAATTGTATATAATAAAATGTAAAAAAATAAATGAAATATTAAAAAGTTCAATAAAAATATATTCATAAACTCTTGTTCTTATTTGAATTTGTTCATTTTGTTTCTAGACGGTTGACCAATGTATGAAATATTTTTTTGCCATGAAATTGGTAAATTTCTAAATGGTATAATAATGAAAAAATGTTACTTCAGAATCACGAAACCCCCAAACGATAGTTTCTAGCCATTTTCAACCAAAATTACGAAATTATCTAATTTATCCATTTTTCAGACATATAATTGGCCAATTTCTGGATACCCCGGTCGAAAATGGTAAATCTAACTTCGGAATCGTGATCAGCGACCTCGAAAACCCTCGAGTGAAATGTTTTAGTCAATTTCAACAAAAACTGCGAAATTATTAAATTTGACCATTTTTGGGACATAAAATTGGCAAATTTCTAGCTACCGCGGTCGAAAATGGTAAATCTAACTTCGGAATATTTACCAATTTTGCAAATTTTCCCATGAAAATTGGCCAATTTCCGGTTTAACAGGTGAAAAATGGTCGAGCGGCAAGATCTTAAAGTTCGATATCGTTCAGTATCCGTCCAGGAACGATTTGCAGAGAAAATTAAGTTGATTGGTCTGTTTGGAAAAATTTCCGAGCTTTTTCGCTAAATTGACTCGACTAACTCCGTTCTTCTCAATTCATGAATCCAATATGTAAGGTTTCAGTACCTCTTTTAATAAACTACAGTTTTTCGAACTGAAATTTACAACCTTTCATCCCTCAATGGCACTCTTCTAATTTCACTTTGTCTCACTATACATAGTGAGGGAACTATCGTAATCGGTCTACGATAAAATTTCAAGACAGAAATATTCGTTGTGACTATTTTTGAGATAATGTCTGTGTGTTTGAACCACAGTAGATACGATTACGTTCGTACGGATTTCAAAATTGTCCCATAACTTTATATTAGGCTCAACAGAAGCTGAATTGATTTGGGGTGCGGTAGCCACCTCGCAAGTGGTACTTGCAGCATCCATCTTCTGTTTTCCGAATGAAACTCCAGTTTTGTATTGAACATTTATGATGAATGACTTTATGGTTATAAATGAACATCATAATACTTCTAACTCGCAGAAGAGTTACTACTTATTTGAAGATTGAGTCACACACATCATACTTGATTTCACCAGATTCAAGGCGAACCCAGAATTTCTAAAAGAGCGGAATGCGTTTGGGAATTTCTATTATCAATAATACCTCCTTCAAAGATGGAAATTATTGAGAATGACTCTATACATGTTGGAAAAACAAGATGGAGGCTAAGCTGGTTCGATTTTACCTGAAGTAGTAGATCCTAGGTATGCAAGAAATATGAACACTAGAGATCCACGTATATTTTGAACGACCTAGAACGAAAAAATTCCCCTCCAAGACCAAAATAAATGTATTGCTGTTACGACAGTGATGTACATTTCGATGATTCTTCACTGTAGAATGTTTTCTATTGGAAATTTTGTCATTGAGTGAAATTTTGTCATGGATTAGAGTATTTTTGTCTATACTTTGACTAGATGAACCAGCGGAGAAATGTTGGGAGAAGAGATAGACATTTGTATTTTCTTGAAGGTTCGGAGATTATAGGCATGATGGAAGATCTGACAATCTATGTCAATATGTCCCACAACTTAGCCGTTCGATAGAAAAATTAAAACTGGTACGACCGGCAGATCTCGAGCTTGACAATGATGGAATATCTAGCTTGAGCTAGTCTAGTTCGCCTATCTGAAACCTCTAGTGGTGGGAAAGTAGACGAAATTTCATATGAACACCAACCATAGAAATATATCTACCGAAAGGGGAGAAATCGCCCACCTTTCTACGATGGTCTACAGAAGTCAATTAATTCATAAATGTGACATCATCCATCAGACGAATAGCTCATTTCTGGACAGAATACAAAAATTTCAGCGTATTTTTGGGAGCCGAACTTCAAACATGGGAACAGTACTCCAGAACAGGTCGAATTTGAGCTTTGTAGATTATGAGGAGCTGCTAGTTCTGGGCACGGAATAGACAACCAAGTCTTTGTGAAGCGTTTTTCGCATTGAACCTCACATGATCATCCCATGAGAGGGTGCTCTTGGTGGTGATACCGACCCATAACCTTTTTGTATTGAGATCAAGCAGAGTGCACCTAATTTTGCGCTGACGTAAGACATTTTCAAGCAGATGACTATCGTTGGCAGCAATATTAGGATCCGAAGTGAAATTTCTTACAACAATTCCAACAAAATGGTCAGCCAGTATGCCATCATCTTTGGTTAGAGGAGGAAATGAACTGTGAGTGAGTTTCTACAAATTGTATTGGAGAAAATCCAAAACGATTAGGAACCATTAGGCCATCAATAAGCTTTGATCTCATTTTTTCATTATATCACTCTTTCGAAGCGTTTATTCTATCATTGCAGATATAAATGGCTTCAACATATTCTGTTCTGATCTTCAGACATGGGTTTCTGAGCCAACGGAGGTATGTTATTAGTTTACAAGCGACGGCCCTAGAACAGATTTTATTGAGCTATGGTTCTCCAGATGACGGTGATTTCTTGGTATGAGATATGTGAGTTTCCATTCCTACCATGATAATGATGTGATAGCATCCGGTCTAACACGATTTTTCCATGAAAAACAAATGCTTTCTGGTTACAAATCAATTCTTCTCACTTGAGATGCAGTATAACAATTTTGTATAACTGTAACGATCTATTGATTTTCACATAAAATCATAAATCTCAGGTGACATCATTTCGAAGAATCTTTGTAATTTATGAAATGTATGATAGGAATACCATCAACTACTGGGGTGATTTACAATCAACTATACTGAATAGGAATAAATCAACTACGTATGCTCATACTTTGTGCTATCAACATTTTCAATGAGTTTCCTTGATATTATAATAAATAAACGGTACAAGATGTTATATTGAACTTTGTTTAAGGTACATACGGTTCAATAATAACGAACTGTGCAATATAATTTAGAGAACTTAAATTTACTAAATAAAACCCGACATCATTCCACCATATTTTTGAATTTTTATATTTTGTGTCCTATATTTATGTTTTATCTTTCAACCTAAATCTGTATCTCTCACATAATATGTACTACGATTGGGAACAAGACATATATAAAAAGTTTTAGTATAGAATGAAATGTTGGCACAGCACGAAATTTTCTCAAGTGCCACAGATACTTGTAAAATTGTAAATGTAATTTGATAATAATTTGAAATAAACTGAAACTACATAGTGGCTTCTGAATGATGAATGTCTCACACTAGGAGAATATTTTAGTAATCCATTATAAATTACGAGGTGTTACCGCACTCTCGATGTCATTTCTAATGAGCTATTCCGTTCTTGTATCATTCTATTCAACAATTTCCAATCTTGCACCTGCTATGATTCACTTTCCTGTTTCAGCTTACCCTTCCCCCCGAAATGTTTTCAAAATATTCACTTTCAACTATATAATGGTCATGGAAAACAAATGCTTTTGATTAAAAACCAATCTCTCTCTCTCCCTCTCCGAAATTAAACCAACTGAAAAAAATCATTCCCGCATGCAAAATAGTAAAGAATGTTGTCTCAGAAAAACAATTTTTTTTCCGATGTGATTCACAAACCGCACGTATTTGCGATAATAGTGAGATTTGTTCACCATCAAGTGAGCACCGGTCGGATTCTTCTTATGAATTCCAGTGTTTCCCTATCAATTTTTCATTGACGGTTTTTCAGTTCGTTGCAAGAACTGTTGGCTGGTTTGAGATTATTATACAAATGATGTGACATTCCTTCTTTTAGAATGCCGAATGTGATGACATAGTTCCAAAATCAATGAAACGTTCTTGAATGTGACTGAATTCATATTCGCTCCACTCCTTCTGAAAGTTAATATTCTACATGGTTTTCATATGCTAAATAATTTTCAAATGATTCCTGTACATCCAAACCCTATATAATATATCTCAGTACCTAATATCCTGATGTTCATGTACTGTGCATATGTGCATCAAATAAGTTATTCGTGATATTTATTGCTCGATGTAAGCTTAGATATTTCGGATGATATGCTGTTATAACTGGTCGTTCCTTGAATATTCAACACTGCTTGTTTTCCAGGGAAACCGTATGAATTTAGTGAGGCGACGGAAACAACATAAACGTCAGAAAATGGCGCTTATGAGGCAGAGTGCGGTTATGTATGATTATTGGTAAGGTTACATGAAGCGCTTGTTTTTGGGATATATCGTGTGAGCTACAGAATATTTACCTGCATCAACATAAATGTCTGCCCTAAGTTATTATGACCATTATGAGGTCCTAGTTTGATTGTATATGCACACCTGCAATCCTTGTGCAACAACAAGATAATTTCTGCCTAGGAAGTAGTGTTACAATATTAATCGAATCCAGTGGCGGCTGGTATATAAAGGATGCGAAGCTGTAGAAAAAAAAACTAAAACATTCAGCAGCTTTATACTAACAAATTTTCAACTCCACCTCCACTAATTTCATCCTCCATCAAGCGCTAGTCGCTTATAAGCCCTACATCAACCATAATTAGTATTAGGCGAACGCGTCCGATTAAAGACGATAATATCTATTAGGGACTTCTTCGGAACTGCTTGGACTTCCTCCCAGCCGCAAGTCAATGATCAATGCGGGCTTTACCTAATCCTTAACTTTCCGTTAACATTGTCTTGATTTGATTTGTGAAGTAGTATAACTTCTCGCTTTCTTGGTCACTGATAGGAAATCTTAAAGAAAGCGGTCTCGTAATTATATACAGGCTGTTTCTATAGAGGGTTGTGCTTGTTGGTAAAGATTAGTGATGACTTCACACAAATGTGATGTCGTCACACAAATGTGATGTGATGACATCTGTCACGTGATTAATTGTAAAGAGGTGTGACGTCATGGTGTCTCTCAAGTATTCGAGTCACCTTTGACGTGTTCTAGTTAATCGGCTGAAATCGATTTCTATTAATTGATGTCTAGTAAGTATTCACAGGTTGTTTGTGAACAGAGTCTGATTGTATGCTGTACAGATGGTGCATCTGGAGTTACGTGGGGTCACCTCACGTTGTGTATCGCATGGGTTCTGTGTGATGACGTATGTCAGTGAAGTATGATATTGCCTATCACCAGCAACGGAGCTCAAGGTCATATGACGTATGAACCAGAAAGTGGAGTGTTTTTCATCTATCTGCGCGGAAAAATACACCCTCATTTCAAATATATGAGTGACGCATGCTCTTTAGAGGATGAAAAAACTTCGAAATTTGTTCGCCATGGAACCTGAAGTTGCATACATCTCATTCGCTGATACACACATACTATGACCTTCAGCTATATGACCGGTGACAGGTACTCTCTATCCAGTGGCGGCTCCTCGAAGGAGGCTAAAGAGGCTCAGCCTCCTCACCAATTTATCTTAATGATCATTCTCCATTTTATTTCCTGTTTATCTGATAATTCTTTAAATTTTACAATTGATTCCCCGTTCTCAGTAGTTATTTTTAATCTGGCAACAGTGGCCAGAGGCTAGATTCTCTATATATCTCAAACGCTAAATACGTGTGGTCAACACAGTTGCCGTTTTCCAAGCAGTTCAATTGCTAGATAGGGTAAAAGAGCGAATATGGCAACATCCTATGGAAGCTAGCCTCTCGTATGGAATCGTCGGTCGAATGAAATACGATTACTTGCTACCGCCCTTCCGCTAGAAGAATGCCACACGTGTCGTGTTCCGTTAGTTCTTGGTTTGTTGATTTGTACCGCGAGGCGAAGTAAGGTTAAGTAGTTAAGTTATAATTTATCTAATCGGTGAACGTTAAAATGATGAGTGACTTAGTTGCTGGGTTGTTAGAAAATCCATTAAGTGGATTAACATATGATAGAAAAGTGTTTTGTTAAAAATAAACGGCCTTTACCGGATTTGAAAGGATTAGTGGTGACGATGACAGGTATGTTTCAAAATCGAAATACACAATAAATTATATTGCTTGCTATTTACATCTGATACAACTTCATGTTGGGGACACTCGGGTTATGATGATTTGAAAAATCTAGCTCGTGGTATAGATAGACATGAAAAATCGCAGGAACATATTACATCGAGTATTAAGTTTAAATTAACCGGTAAACAGAATATTGTTAAAGGAGGAAAACATATAATTTGGCAGACAAGAAACTACATTATAAACAACTTTTTTTATGAAATTTTAGATACTATTGAAGGTCAAATTGAGATTCGATTTTCCGATTTACATGAATTGAAATTTTTCGACTTGACGAATAGAAGATTTTTCGAATCTTTTTCAAAAGAGTTTCCCAATACACTTTTAGATAACTTAGTTCTAAATTATAAATTTTTTGATAAAATAGCACTGCACAATGAATTATGGGATATATACCTACTCGGATAAAGATATTTTAGGCCAGTACGACATTCACGCCGATATGATAAAATATATGATAGACAATGATTTGCAACAAGTTTTACCTCAGTTTTATAAACTACTTTGTTTGACAGTCACCATTCCTGTCACGTCGGCATCGGTGGAGAGATCATTTTCTACTCTCAAACGAATTAAAACTTACATGCGAAGTACAATGAGCCAAAATCGTTTATACAGTGTTAGTTTGATATCTATTGAAAAAGATCCAGTAAAACACTTAAAACAAAATGATACATTTTATGATAATATTATTGATCATTTTTCGCAAACTAAAGACCGTAGAATTCTGTTAATATATAAAAAAAGTTTATAAAAATAATAAAAAAAACAAAATATGAAAAATTTCAAAAAAAAAATAAAAAATATCAAAAATCCAGAGAAAAAAAAACGAACAAAAAAATTTTTTGCCAAGAGAAACTACACCTCCACGTTGGTTCTTGCTTGGCAACAATTAATTTTGGCACTGAAGTAGCTAGTACGGTCGCTGTGCAAAGGTTAAATTTATTGGCTGAATAGAGCATATTTTTACAAGAACGTTTTATGTCCAGCCTCCTCTCTTAAAATGTTCACGAGCCGCCAATGTATCTATCACACTTCGCTGATAAACAGTTCCGCCATGGTACTCCACTGATTGACGTCATCACACCGAACCTACGTGATACACGACGACTGGTAACAGAGGTAACGCCACTTGACGCCAACGTTGACCAGCGTTTTCTATATGACTGCAATTAACTAAAACTGCGTCACTGTTTGAATTGAATGTAGGTACTCTTCAGGGATAATACAGAATACTCTACAATTGATTAGATACTTCTGGCTTATATAATGTCTCTACATCATGAAAACACTTCTTCCCGGAAGCAATAGGTTTTTCAAAATATGTTATTGTCAAGAGACCGGCTAGGAACTGATGCATGTAGGCGAAATTCCCTACATTGATCAGCTTCAAAGTTGTGATGTGTTTGAAGAGAAGCCGTGTCAGTATTATCAAATCAAGTTATAACTCGAGCCCAGGATTTTTTTTACTTCTCTCAATATACGTAGTATAATAAGGGAAGTATCGTAATTAGCTTAAGAAAAATACTGAAATATTCGTTCTGTGCCTTCTGACCCGATCTAGACTTTTTTGAGGTGATGCCTATGTGTGCGTATGCGCGTGTGTGTCCATGTGCGCGCAGACTGTGGAGATGATTGTACCGTTCTTATTTGTCGTATAGATTTGAACTCTCGCAAATCGATCCTCTAAAATGGTGAAAATAGGAACTGTATTCCTTTTAGGTGCGGTAGTCCCTATTTAAAGTGATATTTTCACATTCATCTTCAGTTTTCCAAATCAAAAGCATATTATAATTATATTGATAATTAAAGATTCTTGACCCAGTATGAATTTTTATATATAATATATTGATAACTGTATTTTTCTGGATATTGATATATTTATTACACGCATATATTCAAGCTGCAGGAGCATCCGAGAATCTCATTTTAAGGTTCAAGTGATGACATCGATGTGACGTCACAGTCTGTGTTTTTTCTGTGGCAAATTATAATAGTTCATATGACAACAGTTGTCAATATGAAACAAAGTTATACTATAGCTATAGGGATCCGAAATGACATTACCGCCCTCTGGTGTTTTCTACGCCGAAACAACGAATTGTCACAGAAAATATTATTTACATGTAAACATATTTATTTTTGGAGTATTTTGGAGTAAAACTTGAAGATTTATTGTACATTCAGTAGCTTGTAAGAATAATAAACAATAAATGAAGCCCGTTTGATAATATTTTTCTGTGCAAAAGAGTAACAAGTTGTATTTCTATTATTTACCTAACTTAACCTAACGAGTTGTATACTGTGTTATACACTTATAAACATTTTCAAGCTTCCTCAATTGTCATCTCTGATCCTTTTACAGGCAGGACATTTTATTTCTAGTAAAGACTTGGATTTACTATTCTCCACAACTACACCATTAGCAGAGTATGCGAGCCAATAATTTTTTGTAGAAATAATTTAACCCACTTCGACTACCTTTGTTGTTGAAACTAAGCAGAATTTCTCTATGGCTTTATCTTCACTCGCAATCCCTGTTTGTGTACTCACTCCTGAACTATTGCGGATTGAAGCACGTATTACTTTTTTGATTCCAATTGGCATTTTTATTAGTGGCGTAAGTGTATATTTCGTAAACTCTGGAACCTGTTATACGATATTTCCTATGACTTTTCCAGAAATCATAATTAAACTACTTTCCTCACAGATGGAAATATAATCTCCTTCTAAACTTTGGATTATTATTTTAAAACAGTCGTTCATTTCACAGTTTGTGTGAAGTTAGCCACGTTTTTCCAGCCACGTTTTATGACGTGTAGACTGTCGAAATTATGATAGACTAGAAATTGCGTGCGATGTTGCCAAACTTTCAGACAATTACTAGCCACGCTTTTAACACAATTTCGCAGATATATTTGTTATTATTGCATTTTCATAGATGATTCCTTTACTAAAATACTCAAAATAATGAACCCGATATATACAGAGTCTTGAAACAATGTATAGTGCCTTAGGAAAGATATTAACAAGAAATCATGTTTTTCAACACATTTTCGCGAATGTCTCCCATGATGGTTCAGAATTTATTCCATTTCGGTCTACGAGGGTTCGCGTTCCTTGATAGTTTCTACACAGGAATACGAAGGTGAAGGAATCAGAAAGAACAGGAATTAAATTTCACAAATTTATTCCATTTCAGTCTATATCTTCTTTGGGGGTGCGTGTTCGTTAATAGTTTCTCAACAGTAATATTCAAGAACAAAAAAGCAATTGGAAAAAAAATATTATCGAATTTGTACCACCGTAGGGGGGACAGGAAAAATTAAAATCCACAAATTTATTTCATTTCAGTCTATATCTTCTTTGGGGGTGCGTGTTCGTTAATAGTTCCTCAACAGTAATATTCAAGAACAAAAAAGCAATTGGAAAAAAAATATTATCGAATTTGTACCACCGTAGGGGGGACAGGAAAAATTAAAATCCACAAATTTATTTCATTTCAGTCTATATCTTCTTTAGGGGTGCGTGTTCGTTAATAGATTCTCAACAGTAATATTCAAGAACACAAAAGAAATTGGAAAAAAAATATTATCGAATTTGTACCACCGTAGGGGGGACAGGAAAAATTAAAATCCACAAATTTACTTCATTTCATCCTATATCTTCTTTAGGGGTGCGTGTTCGTTAATAGTTTCTCAACAGTAATATTCAAGAACACAAAAGGAATTGGAAAAAGAATATTATCGAATTTGTACCACCGTAGGGGGGACAGGAAAAATTAAAATCCACAAATTTACTTCATTTCATTCTATATCTTCTTTAGGGGTGCGTGTTCGTTAATAGTTTCTCAACAGTAATATTCAAGAACACAAAAGAAATTGGAAAAAAAATATTATCGAATTTGTACCACCGTAGGGGGGACAGGAAAAATTAAAATCCACAAATTTACTTCATTTCATTCTATATCTTCTTTAGGGGTGCGTGTTCGTTAATAGATTCTCAACAGTAGTATTCAAGAACACAAAAGGAATTGGAAAAAGAATATTATCGAATTTGTACCACCGTAGGGGGGACAGGAAAAATTAAAATTTACGAATTTACTTCATTTCATTCTATATCTTCTTTAGGGGTGCGTGTTCGTTAATAGTTTCTCAACAGTAATATTCAAGAACAACAAAGGAATTGGAAAAAAAATATTATCGAATTTGTACCACCGTAGGGGGGACAGGAAAAATTAAAATCCACAAATTTACTTCATTTCATTCTATATCTTCTTTAGGGGTGCGTGTTCGTTAATAGTTTCTCAACAGTAATATTCAAGAACAAAAAAGCAATTGGAAAAAAAATATTATCGAATTTGTACCACCGTAGGGGGGACAGGAAAAATTAAAATCCACAAATTTACTTCATTTCATTCTATATCTTCTTTAGGGGTGCGTGTTCGTTAATAGATTCTCAACAGTAATATTCAAGAACACAAAAGGAATTGGAAAAAAAATATTATCGAATTTGTACCACCGTAGGGGGGACAGGAAAAATTAAAATTTACAAATTTACTTCATTTCATTCTATATCTTCTTTAGGGGTGCGTGTTCGTTAATAGTTTCTCAACAGTAATATTCAAGAACAACAAAGGAATTGGAAAAAAAATATTATCGAATTTGTACCACCGTAGGGGGGACAGGAAAAATTAAAATCCACAAATTTACTTCATTTCATTCTATATCTTCTTTAGGGGTGCGTGTTCGTTAATAGATTCTCAACAGTAGTATTCAAGAACACAAAAGGAATTGGAAAAAGAATATTATCGAATTTGTACCACCGTAGGGGGGACAGGAAAAATTAAAATTTACAAATTTACTTCATTTCATTCTATATCTTCTTTAGAAGTGCGTGTTCGTTAATAGTTTCTCAACAGTAATATTCAAGAACAACAAAGGAATTGGAAAAAAAATATTATCGAATTTGTACCACCGTAGGGGGGACAGGAAAAATTAAAATCCACAAATTTATTTCATTTCAGTCTATATCTTCTTTGGGGGTGCGTGTTCGTTAATAGTTCCTCAACAGTAATATTCAAGAACAAAAAAGCAATTGGAAAAAAAATATTATCGAATTTGTACCACCGTAGGGGGGACAGGAAAAATTAAAATCCACAAATTTATTTCATTTCAGTCTATATCTTCTTTAGGGGTGCGTGTTCGTTAATAGATTCTCAACAGTAATATTCAAGAACACAAAAGAAATTGGAAAAAAAATATTATCGAATTTGTACCACCGTAGGGGGGACAGGAAAAATTAAAATCCACAAATTTACTTCATTTCATCCTATATCTTCTTTAGGGGTGCGTGTTCGTTAATAGTTTCTCAACAGTAATATTCAAGAACACAAAAGGAATTGGAAAAAGAATATTATCGAATTTGTACCACCGTAGGGGGGACAGGAAAAATTAAAATCCACAAATTTACTTCATTTCATTCTATATCTTCTTTAGGGGTGCGTGTTCGTTAATAGTTTCTCAACAGTAATATTCAAGAACAAAAAAGCAATTGGAAAAAAAATATTATCGAATTTGTACCACCGTAGGGGGGACAGGAAAAATTAAAATCCACAAATTTATTTCATTTCAGTCTATATCTTCTTTAGGGGTGCGTGTTCGTTAATAGATTCTCAACAGTAATATTCAAGAACACAAAAGAAATTGGAAAAAAAATATTATCGAATTTGTACCACCGTAGGGGGGACAGGAAAAATTAAAATCCACAAATTTACTTCATTTCATTCTATATCTTCTTTAGGGGTGCGTGTTCGTTAATAGTTTCTCAACAGTAATATTCAAGAACAAAAAAGCAATTGGAAAAAAAATATTATCGAATTTGTACCACCGTAGGGGGGACAGGAAAAATTAAAATCCACAAATTTATTTCATTTCAGTCTATATCTTCTTTAGGGGTGCGTGTTCGTTAATAGATTCTCAACAGTAATATTCAAGAACACAAAAGAAATTGGAAAAAGAATATTATCGAATTTGTACCACCGTAGGGGGGACAGGAAAAATTAAAATCTACAAATTTACTTCATTTCATTCTATATCTTCTTTAGGGGTGCGTGTTCGTTAATAGTTTCTCAACAGTAATATTCAAGAACAACAAAGGAATTGGAAAAAAAATATTATCGAATTTGTACCACCGTAGGGGGGACAGGAAAAATTAAAATCCACAAATTTACTTCATTTCATTCTATATCTTCTTTAGGGGTGCGTGTTCGTTAATAGATTCTCAACAGTAATATTCAAGAACACAAAAGGAATTGGAAAAAGAATATTATCGAATTTGTACCACCGTAGGGGGGACAGGAAAAATTAAAATTTACAAATTTACTTCATTTCATTCTATATCTTCTTTAGGGGTGCGTGTTTGTTAATAGTTTCTCAACAGTAATATTCAAGAACAACAAAGGAATTGGAAAAAAAATATTATCGAATTTGTACCACCGTAGGGGGGACAGGAAAAATTAAAATCCACAAATTTACTTCATTTCATTCTATATCTTCTTTAGGGGTGCGTGTTCGTTAATAGTTTCTCAACAGTAATATTCAAGAACAAAAAAGCAATTGGAAAAAAAATATTATCGAATTTGTACCACCGTAGGGGGGACAGGGAAAAATTAAAATCTACAAATTTACTTCATTTCATTCTATATCTTCTTTAGGGGTGCGTGTTCGTTAATAGTTTCTCAACAGTAATATTCAAGAACACAAAAGGAATTGGAAAAAAAAATATTATCGAATTTGTTCCACCGTAGGGGGGACAGGAAAAATTAAAATCCACAAATTTATTTCATTTCAGTCTATATCTTTTTTAGGGGTGCGTGTTCGTTAATAGATTCTCAACAGTAATATTCAAGAACACAGAAGAAATTGGAAAAAAAATATTATCGAATTTGTTCCACCGTAGGGGGGACAGGAAAAATTTAAATCCACAAATTTATTTCATTTCAGTCTATATCTTTTTTAGGGGTGCGTGTTCGTTAATAGATTCTCAACAGTAATATTCAAGAACACAGAAGAAATTGGAAAAAAAATATTATCGAATTTGTACCAGCGAAGGGGGGACAGGAAGAATTAAAGTCCGCGAAATTTGCTTACTGTTAGCTTGAATCTTCTTGTTTATTTTTAGGTTTCTGACGAATGCAGGTATTCTGGAAATGTTTGCCAGCGTTGAATAGATAGGAAACCGTATAGCAAGAAAACCCTATTTCTTATTGTATTTCGTTTGAAATTTTCAGTAGAATTTTTTGAATTGATTAACAATATGATAACATGAAAGTTTCCACACCACCCAGGAGGTATTTCATGGGCTCGTTACTTTTTTATAGTGGGTGTTCGCCAAGAGCCCTATTGTCCCACGCAGACTCCTCCAACCTCTCATTGAAACCTTACCCTCACGCCGCAAAGAAGTTCCACATATAATTTCCGCAAAGTTCCGCAGGTAATTTCCGATAGGTTCCGCGTTTTCATACCGCTTAGACAAACATGGAAATTTCAGGTGTAATATTAACAGGCAGGTAACAGTAGTTTAAATATATAACAGTCTTATAAATATTGATAATAATAGTAATAACAAAAATAACAATACCTACTTCTGAATAAATAATAACAAAAATAAAAATAATTTTGAATAATACTAAAAAAAATAACAGTAATTCTGAATAATAATAGCAATATATAAATATATAATATTTCTCTCAGTTTTTATCGCATAAATCGCAAATATCATATTTATATTCTAATGAATTTAATATATTTTGATCGTTTTGATGAGGTAAAATACACTTGACGTGACTCTTTCTTAAACAACTGTTACATGTAACAGCGCGATAGTTACTATTATTAGTGTCATTTCCGCAAAATAAGCATTTTTCTGACATATTATCTGATGATTTAATAATTGTACTTTTTAGGCTACGTCTGTAATTCATTATATTTACGCCATTATTTAAAGGTGCACCACTGGCAATTTTATCGAAATAATAGATTATATAAACTCCACAGTTGAATGTGTCATCCTGATTATCATGATACATTACGTCGACGGTCCAGTTACTAGTTTCAATATAATTTTGGTGATTTTGATTAAAGTAATTTTCCGCAAATGTTAAGAACTTGGATAAATATATCTTCGTTTCTGATAAGGAACTTCCAAATGGATTCAAAAATGTGAATGTCTTATTTCTTAAATTAGCTAAAGCCAGACAAAAGTGATGTTGCTGAGAATTATCCTTCTTGTCGGAATAATTTTGAATAATTGGGAACACTAAGATATCTGCTTGAATATTGAAAGACTCAATTGAAAGATGTGGTTCTCCGTCAGCATATAGAAAAATTCTTGTTGCAAGCATGCAGCTTACAAGCTGATACAGTTTTATTTCGCATTTGAAAATATTTAAACATATGTCTACAATGAAATTGGTCAACCACTCATTACTCGATAAAATTTGGAAGTCATCTTGAGTTATTTCCGTGATTTCACAAGTGAAAGAAGAAAAATATGCTATATGATACCTCCTTCCAATATCTTTATAGTAATAGGGGTCCGAAACTAATCCGTTTTGTAAAATTTGTAGCTGATTTCCCGACTTCCATTTGAGATACGTTGGCTCAGTCACTGCACCAGCGAGAATTGGCAGCATGGCAAAATTGAAGAAACGTTCAATTTTAGGCAGCATTTCCCTCCAGCAAATTCTGTCCCTAAAGATTCGTTCGATTTTTATACCGCAAAATGTGTAAATAACTAAATCGCACCAATCCCTATCAGTAATTTCAAGAAGACATTGAATTTGATAATAATAAATATGTGTCTTCGAGAGATTTCCCGTTTTATCGCAAAATTTAATCAAACCTTGTTTGGACGCGCTATTCGGATTCAAATTTCGACAGCTATATGGACATTTGACTTCTACCAAACCGTCATCAGCAACCAGACCATCGGGTGATCCACCAATAAATTGGTAGGTTTGATGAACATGCAAACCAGACGATATACACTGGCAATCGGTTTTCTGTTCATATAGCGCAATTGCTTGTCCCTCGAATTCAATTCCATGTTTTATGGGTTCAGACTGAATATTAACCGGTTTAATTATTCTATTAGAGATATTTATTAACGTTTTCTCCGACTTGCTTTTATAGATCGCTCCGAAATGAGATGCTGTTACCCGAATGCGTCTCTCCTCAAACCACCTTGATATGTCTCTCTGACCTTTCGTCATAATCTCAATTTCTGCCAATTCAGTTTTCCCTTTCTTGTAATTTTTATCAAAATAAGTCCTACATAGAGTACTGAGTCTTGTGCTAGATTCATGAGAACTGGCAATTCTATATGAAATTTGAATACCCTCATCCTTCTTATCCTCACAAAATCTACAGAAAAATGAACCGCTGTGAGAATTTTCCAATTCTTCGACACAAACTTGGTGCACCCAACCATCACATCTATCGCACTGTATCCAAGAAGCAGTGAAATCTAAATTGCCTTTTTTGCAGTAAGTGCATAAATCAGCATCGGCACTTCTCTTGGACAAAGATTGAGATTTCAACGCGAGTTTCAGTGATGTCCCCAGAAAATTATTGTGAGGTTCTTTAACCTTTTTGTCCCAAATTTCTTGAGAATCAAGACCTCTGTCGATTTTGCCCTGAGGTTGAATCTTACAACATCTTTTCCTGGGAATGTCGGCATTGAATTCTTTCAAAAGGAAGAGGACATGCCGTCTCAGTTTCCTAATGATGCGGGAAGTTCTTTGGCGCATTATTTTTTTCGCTAAAATATTTTTAACAATTCCGAACCATCTTTCAACAGGAGCATTACTGGACCGTTCTTTATTCTCTGACAAAATACCACTCCATAAGGAAACAAAAGGAACATATTCTTTGATAAATTTTTGAAAAAAAAGGACATTTTGATATTCGTTCATATTTCCTGAATCTGAAATCAAATGGCAATTCAAATTTGAACAAAATTGTTTGAAAAACTGACAAAATGAAGTAGACTGGAATGTCCCCATTGAATTCGTCTGAAACTCAATGTCGTGATCTACTTTTAGATACTCAAGATTTTCATTACAACATGATTTCAATAATTTCTTGAATTCACTTACAAAACTAACATTTTTCGTACCTGAATTTGTAATAATATAAAAACTCTTAAACCATTCGCAAAACTGCCCCCAATCATTGATATTATATGCCGCGCCTAAAATTTCTTTTAAATGTATTTTAACTTGAAGATTTTCATAAAAATTATCTACATCAGCCGCCATTAATTTGAACATATGAAAGCAACAGATATGCAACCGAATTTTATTGACAGGAAATTGTTTATTATTATGTACGCAATCGAAAGTCATATTGATGTACTCCTTGAACTCCATGCTATTAAAAGATATAGATATGGCATTTAAAAAAGCAAAACTAAAATCTGTAACAATTTTACGGCAAATTGGCCATTTCCTAAAATTACTAATTCAAAACGTTCTAAATTTAAGCAGCCAAGATCCGATACTTCCAGCATCATGTTCGTTCGAAATCATTTCCAATACTGCACATACTCTATTTGATTGAGAAATTTGTACAACACCGGCGTAATAATAGACTTTGGTACCAATATTATAAGGCCTTCTTATAATACTCCCTGTGGCATCTAAATGAAGCACCCCCTCCTTTAACGAATTTAATAAAATGACTTGCTCCGTACTATACATATAGACATGTAAAGGAATTCCTGCGAATTGAATATAATTAGAGTGATCCTTCTGCATCAATATTATATCAAGAATATCATCCATGTGCCTATCATTTTTCGCGAATGCCTCTGAACGCATTTTCCTATAAACCGCATCCGATTTAACAGCGTCTAAGTTAAAATTGTTCATTGATTCGTTATTCAAATTTAAAACATCGTTTTGTCGTTGCTCTAAGGGTTGTATGTTTACCATTTCCCTTTTTCTGATTTTCCGTTCAACACCTCTTACTTGTGTCGTAATTTTACTCAAATGTCTGAAATTTTTTGAAGAACTATAAACGTCTACTTTATGTTCTGAAGATTGTGCCGCAGAAATACATTTGATAATCAAAATAAACTTTTTACATTTTGGATGCACACAGTACGCGTATATTTTCATGGAGTCTTTTTTTTTTGAATATCGGTTATGTTTAAAATAAAGATTGCATGTGTTATTCACAGATTTGATTTTTCTATTTAGCAAAAGAGGGTATTTTTCCTTGATTAAAGTTTTATTACGACATATGGTAGAGAATTCCTCGCCTGTTAAAACAAATTCTCCCTCTTTGAAAATGCAGTTATTATAAGTTAAATGTCCTAAGTTATCCTCCAGTATATTTTTAGTTCCCGGCGGAAGTCGAACGCGTATTTCACTTTTCATTTCAAAAAAATTTTTCAACTCTGGCGATACTACATCGAAATCTGAACTGACTTCTTTTCTCTTCAATGAAGTTGATGATGTGACAGTGAGAGATGATTCTCTAGCTTTTGGAGTCGAGTGTACTAATATATAAGCATTTTTATCTTGATTTTTATTATAAATTTTTGAGGAACTACAAGAAAAAGGAGATTTGATATCATAGTCAAGATCTGATTTAGCTTTACTTTCATCATTTATCTGCGCAGGTTCGGGAGAACATTGAAGTGATGCTTCTTGAATTGATTCTAAATTATTTAGTTCCTGAACCGAAACTTCGAGAGAAGAGGATATACTCTTATAATCAAATGTACTCTTTATGGAATGAACATGTCTTTTTATGAAATAAAATAGTTTCCTGCGATTTTTTTCGCTATTTTTTATATCCATAGCGTGACATAAACGAGAATAGATAGATGAAACTGTAAAGTAGGATTCAATTAACAGGTCGTTTTTCAGAATATTTTTCGTAATCATGGCATTATTAATACGAGACAAATATGATGTTTTGTCCCTCGCATTATTTTCATCATTCACGGCATTATTTCGGTTACAACTCAATAGTTCCCGTATGTTACCCGTGTTTCTTCGGAGAACCATATAAATTGCACGTCGCGTCTTACGGTCATTCTTAGAAAATATAAACATTGCCGATTTTTGGATTATATTATCGTTCAATTTTAGTTTACTAAGATCTTCAGAAGAAGTGTCTGAAAAATGTCCATTCAAGTATTCCGCTAATTTTCCAACAGGAAATTTGATTGGTTTACCGACCATTTTTATTCCCTATGATTCTATTACCTTACTGAGAGAAATTTGATAAATATGAATATATAGTGTTGCCTGGATGAATATGATAGAATCGAGTAATGGAATGTGTCACTTTCTTATTTAACGTTTCTAATAGAAAATTTAAATATTCATAAAGATACCCACTCACCAAAGAACAGTCGAACTAGTGTCATTGCAAAATTTACGCTTGGATGTTTAGAGCTCAAACACAGATATTTCATAGAGAAACTTGTGTTGACCTTCAGATATTATGCGATTGTGCCTTTGTGCGGCCTTTTATTTGTTTTATTTCGTTCTACCATTATATTCTGACTTTTGTCTTGTTAATTGGTGTGTTAAGTGTTATTTTATGGATATTCGATTATATTTATTGTGTAATTATGATCTACTGTTGGTGTTGGAATCTATTTTCAATTGCTCATAGAAATGCCACCGCCACCGAGTGAATTGTGGTGTTTATTCCGTAAGAAAAGCGGCAATGTCGCTATCCGCAAGCATCGCTACCCGCAAGCAACATTCTGATAACAGAACTAACCTTTCTAAACATATTTCAAATTACCACTTGAAAGACAGAATTACAGAAATGCAAATGTTAGAATTTTACTCCCTGTGAAAGAGAGTAGTAATCCTGCTTCTACTTCTATGCATTGAGATCATATAGAACTGAGGCGTAAAGCCCGTATATACAGTGTGTAAACGCCAAATGGAATAAATTCATTATCTCGGTTACTGTACATATTTATAAAAAATCCCGAAACAAGTCAAATTCAAATTACAAATTGACATTCTTCAACGTGAAAATGCGACCCCTACCTTCAACCCCCTTCGAATGACAGGTACAACCCCCAATTTCTTAAATGGGAAGTACAGAATTGTGATATATCTTTTGAAAGGTCTCTTCATTCTCTATTAAAAGATGTTATCTAAAACTCTAAAGAGAACTATGAATTTTAATGAAGTAGATGTTCAAAATGTTCACCGCGAACGTCTTGGCAACATCCTAATCTTGAATAAAACTGTCTTCTAACATTATTGAACATATCAGGCGTGATCGACCTCATCGCAAGCGTTATTCATTCTTTCAAGTCATTTAAATCAAAAGGTTTATTTTTGTACACAATGCTCTTCACATATCCCCATAAAAAGAAATCTTATAATGTAAGATCAGGTGATCGCGCTGGCCATTCAATCGATCCTCGCCTCCCTATCCCCCGATTGGGAAATATTGTATCGAGGTACTGCCGGACATTAAATTGGTAATGTGGTGGTGCTCCATCCTGCTGAAACCATATCGTATTCTCTGGGACTTGAGGGTTTCCTGGATCAGGATATAAATTTGTCAAAGTTGGAATGACATCATTTTGAAGTAGTGCCAAATAATGATCGCCATTCAAATTGCCCTCAATGAAAAAGGGACCAATGATACGGTTTCCAACAATCCCTGCCCAAACATTAATCTTTTGAGGGTATTGCGTGTGTTCTTCTTTTATCCAGTGAGGATTTTCCGTTGACCAGTAGCGGCAATTTTGACGATTAGCATGACCGGTAAATGAAAAAGTACACTCATCAGAAAACATAACGTTTTCTAATTGGATAATATTGTTATCCAACAAGTCCATCATTCCCTCACAAAAATAAGTTCTCCCATCAAAATCGTCTTCCATGAGCTCCTGAGTAGGTATCATTTTGTATGGATGCATTTTATTTTATTTTAATATGTTTACTATCGATGTATGGCTAACATTGAATGTATGTCTACACGATGTATGTGAGTTTTCTTCAAACTCAAGCATCACATCTAATTTGATGTCATCACTCAGTGCATTGGCAGGTTGTTTTTTTATCTGCCTTACATGACCAAACTCGCGAAACTGCTTCTCTATTTTACTAACTGTTCCTTGGGATATAGGCGATGAATCAGGAAATTTCTCATGAAATAGGCGAGTTACTTCCTGTTGTGTTCGGGTTTTATCTCCGTAACCAATCATTTGTACAACTGTTATTTCATGCATTTCCGTTAATCTAACCATTTTTCACAATTGAAGTTAACGAATTTCAAACTTAAATTATAATACTGACAACTTAAATGACAACTTATATAAAACAATTTGCTAAGGCGTTTTAATCAAACTAACGTTGCCACGGAAACTTTTTAAAGTATTTTTAATGAATACCATCTAAAACACACATTGCTATGGTTTTTGCTTACTTTCTTATTATCAAGACCTGAAAGGGACATAAGTATTGAGTATATTGTAATAAGTTTTTAGTATATTTTAGCGAATTTCGGTAACCACATAATTTTATTTTATTCTATCTTAATTGTTGCAAAAAACTTGAAAGCGATAACATTTTTTAATAGAGAATGAAGAGACCTTTCAAACGATATATCACAAGCCTATACTTCCCGTTTAAAAAACTGGGGGTTGTATCTGTCATTCGAAGGGGGTTGAGGGTTGGGGTCTCATTTTCACGTTGAAGAATGTCTATTTGTAATTTGAATTTGGAGTGTTTCGGAATTTTTTATAAATATGTACAGTAACCGAAATAATGAATTTATTCCATTTGGTGTTTACACACGGTGTATAATAAAGATTCTTGACCCAGTATGAATTACATATAAAAATTCTTGGGAAATAGGTCACATTAACACTCTGTTTTAATTTTTTTGTCTTAAATTCTTAAAACAGAGTGTTAATGTGACCTATTTCCCAAGATAGACCTCGTTGGATAAACCATCATGTAGTGGAGTGACTCTTATGGCAGAAACTGTTGTTGAAGGTGCACCTGAGTTAAGATTACTATATATAAAAATTTTCGGGAAATAGGTCACATTAACACTCTGTTTTAAATATTTTCGTCTTTACGTACGTTTCGGTCTCACGACCATCATCAGAAGACTTATTACTTCAATAACCCGATTACTCAGAACTAATATTTAAAACAGAGTGTTAATGTGACCTATTTCCCGAGAATTTTTATATATAATTCATACTGGGTCAAGAATCTTTATTATAGATAAGATTACTGATAATCGAGGCGCTCAGTTTAGAGCTTCCTCTTACTCTGAAGGGGAATTTCAACATGCACGTATTGTCTCATGCTTCCTATACTTTATATGCAGCAACCGGCCATTTGACATACTCAAAGGTAACGGTTGTAAAAATTCGATAATATTTTTTTTCCAATTCCTTTTGTGTTCTTAAATATTACTGTTGAGAAACTATTAACGAACACGCACCCCTAAAGAAGATATAGAATGAAATGAAGTAAATTTGTGGATTTTAATTTTTCCTGTCCCCCCTACGGTGGTACAAATTCGATAATATTTTTTTTCCAATTGCTTTTTTGTTCTTGAATATTACTGTTGAGAAACTATTAACGAACACGCACCCCTAAAGAAGATATAGACTGAAATGAAATAAATTTGTGGATTTTAATTTTTCCTGTCCCCCCTACGGTGGTACAAATTCGATAATATTTTTTTTCCAATTGCTTTTTTGTTCTTGAATATTACTGTTGAGAAACTATTAACGAACACGCACCCCTAAAGAAGATATAGAATGAAATGAAGTAAATTTGTGGATTTTAATTTTTCCTGTCCCCCCTACGGTGGTACAAATTCGATAATATTCTTTTTCCAATTCCTTTTGTGTTCTTGAATATTACTGTTGAGAAACTATTAACGAACACGCACCCCTAAAGAAGATATAGGATGAAATGAAGTAAATTTGTGGATTTTAATTTTTCCTGTCCCCCCTACGGTAGTACAAATTCGATAATATTTTTTTTCCAATTCCTTTGTTGTTCTTGAATATTACTGTTGAGAAACTATTAACGAACACGCACCCCTAAAGAAGATATAGAATGAAATGAAGTAAATTTGTAAATTTTAATTTTTCCTGTCCCCCCTACGGTAGTACAAATTCGATAATATTTTTTTTCCAATTCCTTTTGTGTTCTTGAATATTACTGTTGAGAATCTATTAACGAACACGCACCCCTAAAGAAGATATAGAATGAAATGAAGTAAATTTGTGGATTTTAATTTTTCCTATCCCCCCTACGGTGGTACAAATTCGATAATATTTTTTTTCCAATTCCTTTGTTGTTCTTGAATATTACTGTTGAGAAACTATTAACGAACACGCACCCCTAAAGAAGATATAGACTGAAATGAAATAAATTTGTGGATTTTAATTTTTCCTGTCCCCCCTACGGTGGTACAAATTCGATAATATTCTTTTTCAAATCCCATTTGTGTTCTTGAATATTACTGTTGAGAATCTATTAACGAACACGCACCCCTAAAGAAGATATAGAATGAAATGAAGTAAATTTGTGGATTTTAATTTTTCCTGTCCCCCCTACGGTGGTACAAATTCGATAATATTCTTTTTCCAATTCCTTTTGTGTTCTTGAATATTACTGTTGAGAAACTATTAACGAACACGCACCCCTAAAGAAGATATAGAATGAAATGAAGTAAATTTGTGGATTTTAATTTTTCCTGTCCCCCCTACGGTGGTACAAATTCGATAATATTTTTTTTCCAATTCCTTTGTTGTTCTTGAATATTACTGTTGAGAATCTATTAACGAACACGCACCCCTAAAGAAGATATAGAATGAAATGAAGTAAATTTGTGGATTTTAATTTTTCCTGTCCCCCCTACGGTGGTACAAATTCGATAATATTTTTTTTCCAATTCCTTTGTTGTTCTTGAATATTACTGTTGAGAAACTATTAACGAACACGCACCCCTAAAGAAGATATAGAATGAAATGAAGTAAATTTGTAGATTTTAATTTTTCCTGTCCCCCCTACGGTGGTACAAATTCGATAATATTCTTTTTCCAATTTCTTTTGTGTTCTTGAATATTACTGTTGAGAATCTATTAACGAACACGCACCCCTAAAGAAGATATAGAC
The DNA here is from genome assembly GCA_958510875.1 of Endomychus coccineus. Lineage (NCBI taxonomy): Eukaryota > Metazoa > Arthropoda > Insecta > Coleoptera > Endomychidae > Endomychus > Endomychus coccineus. The sequence continues at coordinate 219,125,078 of OY294067.1, forward strand.
TGAAATGAAATAAATTTGTGGATTTTAATTTTTCCTGTCCCCCCTACGGTGGTACAAATTCGATAATATTTTTTTTCCAATTGCTTTTTTGTTCTTGAATATTACTGTTGAGAAACTATTAACGAACACGCACCCCCAAAGAAGATATAGACTGAAATGAAATAAATTTGTGGATTTTAATTTTTCCTGTCCCCCCTACGGTGGTACAAATTCGATAATATTTTTTTTCCAATTGCTTTTTTTTTCTTGAATATTACTGTTGAGAAACTATTAACGAACACGCACCCCTAAAGAAGATATAGAATGAAATGAAGTAAATTTGTGGATTTTAATTTTTCCTGTCCCCCCTACGGTGGTACAAATTCGATAATATTTTTTTTCCAATTTCTTTTGTGTTCTTGAATATTACTGTTGAGAAACTATTAACGAACACGCACCCCTAAAGAAGATATAGAATGAAATGAAGTAAATTTGTAAATTTTAATTTTTCCTGTCCCCCCTACGGTGGTACAAATTCGATAATATTTTTTTTCCAATTCCTTTTGTGTTCTTGAATATTACTGTTGAGAATCTATTAACGAACACGCACCCCTAAAGAAGATATAGGATGAAATGAAGTAAATTTGTGGATTTTAATTTTTCCTATCCCCCCTACGGTGGTACAAATTCGATAATATTTTTTTTCCAATTCCTTTGTTGTTCTTGAATATTACTGTTGAGAAACTATTAACGAACACGCACCCCTAAAGAAGATATAGACTGAAATGAAATAAATTTGTGGATTTTAATTTTTCCTGTCCCCCCTACGGTGGTACAAATTCGATAATATTCTTTTTCAAATCCCATTTGTGTTCTTGAATATTACTGTTGAGAATCTATTAACGAACACGCACCCCTAAAGAAGATATAGAATGAAATGAAGTAAATTTGTGGATTTTAATTTTTCCTGTCCCCCCTACGGTGGTACAAATTCGATAATATTCTTTTTCCAATTCCTTTTGTGTTCTTGAATATTACTGTTGAGAAACTATTAACGAACACGCACCCCTAAAGAAGATATAGAATGAAATGAAGTAAATTTGTGGATTTTAATTTTTCCTGTCCCCCCTACGGTGGTACAAATTCGATAATATTTTTTTTCCAATTCCTTTGTTGTTCTTGAATATTACTGTTGAGAAACTATTAACGAACACGCACCCCTAAAGAAGATATAGACTGAAATGAAATAAATTTGTGGATTTTAATTTTTCCTGTCCCCCCTACGGTGGTACAAATTCGATAATATTCTTTTTCAAATCCCATTTGTGTTCTTGAATATTACTGTTGAGAATCTATTAACGAACACGCACCCCTAAAGAAGATATAGACTGAAATGAAATAAATTTGTGGATTTTAATTTTTCCTGTCCCCCCTACGGTGGTACAAATTCGATAATATTTTTTTTTCAATTGCTTTTTTGTTCTTGAATATTACTGTTGAGAAACTATTAACGAACACGCACCCCTAAAGAAGATATAGAATGAAATGAAGTAAATTTGTGGATTTTAATTTTTCCTGTCCCCCCTACGGTGGTACAAATTCGATAATATTTTTTTTCCAATTTCTTTTGTGTTCTTGAATATTACTGTTGAGAATCTATTAACGAACACGCACCCCTAAAGAAGATATAGACTGAAATGAAATAAATTTGTGGATTTTAATTTTTCCTGTCCCCCCTACGGTGGTACAAATTCGATAATATTTTTTTTCCAATCTTTGTTGTTCTTGAATATTACTGTTGAGAAACTATTAACGAACACGCACCCCTAAAGAAGATATAGAATGAAATGAAGTAAATTTGTGGATTTTAATTTTTCCTGTCCCCCCTACGGTGGTACAAATTCGATAATATTTTTTTTCCAATTCCTTTGTTGTTCTTGAGTATTACTGTTGAGAAACTATTAACGAACACGCACCCCTAAAGAAGATATAGAATGAAATGAAGTAAATTTGTGGATTTTAATTTTTCCTGTCCCCCCTACGGTGGTACAAATTCGATAATATTCTTTTTCAAATCTCATTTGTGTTCTTGAATATTACTGTTGAGAAACTATTAACGAACACGCACCCCTAAAGAAGATATAGAATGAAATGAAGTAAATTTGTAGATTTTAATTTTTCCTGTCCCCCCTACGGTGGTACAAATTCGATAATATTTTTTTTCCAATTTCTTTTGTGTTCTTGAATATTACTGTTGAGAAACTATTAACGAACACGCACCCCTAAAGAAGATATAGGATGAAATGAAGTAAATTTGTGGATTTTAATTTTTCCTGTCCCCCCTACGGTGGTACAAATTCGATAATATTTTTTTTCCAATTTCTTTTGTGTTCTTGAATATTACTGTTGAGAATCTATTAACGAACACGCACCCCTAAAGAAGATATAGACTGAAATGAAATAAATTTGTGGATTTTAATTTTTCCTGTCCCCCCTACGGTGGTACAAATTCGATAATATTCTTTTTCAAATCCCATTTGTGTTCTTGAATATTACTGTTGAGAATCTATTAACGAACACGCACCCCTAAAGAAGATATAGACTGAAATGAAATAAATTTGTGGATTTTAATTTTTCCTGTCCCCCCTACGGTGGTACAAATTCGATAATATTCTTTTTCCAATTTCTTTTGTGTTCTTGAATATTACTGTTGAGAATCTATTAACGAACACGCACCCCTAAAGAAGATATAGACTGAAATGGAATAAATTTGTGAAATTTAATTCCTGTTCTTTCTGATTCCTGCACCTTCGTATTCCTGTGTAGAAACTATCAAGGAACGCGAACCCTCGTAGACCGAAATGGAATAAATTCTGAACCATCATGGGAGACATTCGCGAAAATGTGTTGAAAAACATGATTTCTTGTTAATATCTTTCCTAAGGCACTATACATTGTTTCAAGACTCTGTATATATCGGGTTCATTATTTTGAGTATTTTAGTAAAGGAATCATCTATGAAAATGCAATAATAACAAATATATCTGCGAAATTGTGTTAAAAGCGTGGCTAGTAATTGTCTGAAAGTTTGGCAACATCGCACGCAATTTCTAGTCTATCACAATTTCGACAGTCTACACGTCATAAACCGTGGCTGGAAAAACGTGGCTAACTTCACACAAACCATTTCACATACCTACATTTAATTTGTCAAGCTAACTGTGCAGATTGCTGGTTGACTGTAAGCTGAAAATGTTCCTTATTACTTCTTTGATGTTATCAGTCAATCGGTAACTTTTATTTTCTTTATAATAATCACAATATTAATAATCATATATTGATGTTTTTATGTTAACATAACCTCTTACTTGTAGCAATATAATAATGTTGCCATGACATGTTTACACTGTCCCCCTTGTCCTGCCTTGCATGAACATTTCATGCTTAAAATAGAACCATTATTTTTATTAATTTGGCCTTCTATTTTGTGACGAGCACCTCTTAAATTAGAAACAAAATCAAGATATACACATTGCTTTATATGTACGTAAACAAATAATGTGACAACTCGTCCGCCATACTGGAATGGTAAAGCAGGTACCTAACCATCATTTCAGATCCCTATAGCTCACGGATTGCTATGCTCTTGCTAAGCTATCATATTGTGTGAGAGATATTAGAGGATGTCAGTTATCTATGGTTAGTGTCAGGATGTACGCTGATTTAATTTATTCGAACATCCAGTTTAAAGGGTCAAACGCTTCAAGGCCATTGAAAGTAATGGCCAACGATCAAAAGAGCCGCTCGACGTGTGACTTCTCTATATTTTACCTTAATCTTGTTCTCATGTCTAGTATTCTTCAAAAATCGATGAGTCTCATCATTGGCGTATTTTCTTCAGTTGGAAGCAAGTTCGGAACATTGCTAATAATGAATATGCAGAGGACTCATTGTCATCTTCGCAAAATCTGTATAATGTGTCTTTTTGTACACCTATTCTATGCAGGTACTGCTCAAACTATTGTCCTGGAAACAGTCCTACCGAATTGGTTTTTTGTTATGTTCAGTAATTCAAGAGTATTCCGTTCACATGGTTAAGTTTGTTAATAAATATGTAGAAAAGTGGAATTGAACACAAATTTAAATCTACACGAATTGCAATATTTTATTGTAGACAATTATTGTTTCGTCAAATGGTTGCCTGATAACTCGGTTACGAAATATCATGGCTTGACGAAATTTCTGTCAAGAATCATACTTTGCAATTCGTGTAAATTTAAATTTGTGTTTTATTCCACTATTCTACATATTCATTAACAAAGTTCGTCATTACCTATCGTGCAAAGGTGCATATTTTTCCAATTACTTGGAGATCTTCAACTCACATTCATTAATATTATTTGGCTGGAAAATCAACATGAATATTCAAAACGCTGTAAATTTTATATTCTATAACCATTAATATTAGTTTCTCGATTCAGCTATATTTTCAATAGGATAATTCTGGCATTGTTTATGGAAGAGATTCCTGTAAATTTTAAATATGGATGTGGTGGGATTTTAGGTTCAGTAATGACATAATCCTCACCGGTAAGCTCTTTAATACCCTCGAATTAAAGCCGATGAAGACATGGCATAAAACATCGCAGATCCCGACGCTACATTCTGGATTAACGTCATTTCCACTTTGCTCCTTTCTGAGCCCACGTTCTGTAAATGCATCTGGACAAAAATCGAATAAAAGTGTACAATATGAGAAAGATTAGCAATTTAGAAATGCCTGCACATAACTATGAAATGTTACATTATTTCTTCTTAGAGAATTCAAAATAATGTAACAAGAGTAGGACAATCTGAATGATAATATTGTCTCATAAGTTTGATTTGATGTAACTAGTCAAATGATATTCATTAAGCCACTGAACACTGAACAGACCGGATATGATGCCACATAATATTCAAACTCATTTCTTGAACATTCGAAGACTGATTACCCTCACTAATTACTTTTTATTTTTTTTTCTGTTGAAGACATTTATTGAAATTACTTCATGCAAAAAAAAATTTAACTTCTTTAATCACAACTAGGATATACAGGGTGCTTATTGAGTACTTGTACAAACTTTGAAAAAGAATCTTTGACTAATCTCGAGAAAAAAATTTCATATGAACATGGGTCCGAAACGGCTTGGTTCTTGAGATACAGGAAGTCCAAAAAAAAAAGTTTTTACTCAATTTTTTGATTCTATTTTCGTTCAATAACATGACATTGTGACGAAGTTTGAGATCCTGAGAGTATTAATGATGAGAAACTCAAATATTCGCTCAGTTTTTTGTTTAAAGTTAGAGGTCACCACATACAGTGTTGTACCTGAATTGAAATAACCATAACTTTTTTGTGTCACACTGTATATCATTTTTGACTAAACAGACTTATTCTCCATTCAATTGTATATACAAAAGGTACTCTCAGTATTTGTCGCTGAATGCAGCCGTTTTGGGAAAAAAACGGGTTTAAAGTTAAACCTGCGTTGGAATTTTGTAAGTTGAATTTTGAAAAATAAGTGATAAAATGAGTATTTTATTGATTGTATTGTGATGTGACAAATTGAGATCATTTAAGAGATTAAGACTGAACTGCTTCTACAAATAAGTTTATAATATTCACAATAATTGCTGAAAATGACCACCGCCTACTGCAACGTATGCGTCAATTCGCCTTAACATCGATTGACGAACTCTTTCGAATATACCTTATGTCTAATTAATGATGACACACGATTCAAATACCCTGTTTCTTGAATCTTGTTCATTCTGGACTGCTCTTTGGCTTGGTTGCCTGCCGATTTCTGGGTGAGAATTACCCTAACAGTTGGATAGAAAGACCGGGACCTCAAGCCTGAACTCCCAGATCACTTGATTCAAATCTTTTGAATTACTTGACGTCACTAGTTTATAAAATTCCGGTCCAAAATAAACAAGATCTCAGAAACAGGACATTTGAATCGTGCGCCATCATTAATTAATCATAACGTATATTCGAAGGAGTTAGTCAATTGATGTCAAAGCGAATTGACGCATGCGTTGCAGTAGGCGGTGATCATTTTCAGCAATTATTGTGAATATTATTAACTTATTTGTAGAAGTAGTTTAGTCTTGAGTCTTGTAAATGATCTACGTTAGTCACATCACAATACAATCAATGAAAGGCACATTTTATCACCTATTTTTTTAAATTGAAAATTTCAATGCAGCAGGCTCAACTTTAAACCCGTTTATTTCCAAAACGGCTCCTCCCAGCGACAAATACAACTAGTACCTTTTGTATGTAAAATAAATCTGTTCAGACAAAAATTACATACAGTGTGACAGAAAAACACAGTACAACACTGTACGTGGCGCCCTCTATCATCAAACAAAAAACTAAGTAAATATTTGAGTTTCCTCATCATTGATACTCCCAGTATCTCGAATTTCGTCAGTAGATGAACAGGACGAGTTCTGCCTCAGGATATCCGGTCTCCACTTCCGGTCTAGCTGTCGATGTGCATCCGGTGCATGAGCTCGTCCTTATCAGTTTGAAAGGATGTAGGTGATAAGGATTTTATTTTATTTGTAAAGAGTATACAGGGTGTGTTCAAAAAGTGTGTCACATGTACAGAGTCATGTGACTAACACATGACAGCATGGCGGCCCTAAGGTCCAACTGTCATGGTGACCATAAGGTCCAGCTGTCATGGTGGGCATAAGGACCAGCTGTCATGGCGACCATAAGGACCAGCTGTCATGGCGATCATAAGAACCAACTGTCATGGCGACCATAAGGTCCAGCTGTCATGGCGACCATAAGGACCAACTGTCATGGCGACCATAAGGTCCAGCTGTCATGGCGACCATAAGGACCAGCTGTCATGGCGACCATAAGGACCAGCTGTCATGGCAATCATGAGGTACAGGTTGCTTCGTGTAGGTGTCATCACCAAGTGACAGCTGTCATGGTGACCATAAGGTCCAGCTGTCATGGCGACCATAAGGTCCAGCTGTCATGGCGAGCATGAGGTACAGCTGTCATGGCGAGCATAAGGTCCAGCTGTCATGGCGACCATAAGGTACAGCTGTCATGGCGAACCCAAGGTACAGACTGCTTCGTGGAGGGGGCTCTGCCACCTCTAGGAAGCAATCTGTACCTTTGGTCCAAAGGTACAGGCTGCTTCATGGAGATGTCACCACCACGTGACAGCTGTCATCGAAGGTACAGAATGCTTCGTGGAGATGTCGCCACCACGTGACAGCTGTCATGGCGACCCTTGGGTACAGGCTGCTTCATGGAGATGTCGCCACCATATGACAGCTGTCATGGTGAACCAAAGGTACAGGTTGCTTCGTGTAGGTGTCACCAACACGTGACAGCTGTCATGGTGAGCTAAAGGTACAGAACGCTTCGTGGAGATGTCGCCACCACGTGACAGCTGTCATGGCGACCCGTGGGTACAGGCTGCTTCATGGAGATGTCGCCACCATATGACAGCTGTCATGGTGAACCAAAGGTACAGGTTGCTTCGTGTAGGTGTCACCAACACGTGACAGCTGTCATGGTGAGCTAAAGGTACAGAATGCTTCGTGGAGATGTCGCCACCACGTGACAGCTGTCATGGCGACCCTTGGGTACAGGCTGCTTCATGGAGATGTCGCCACCATATGACAGCTGTCATGGTGAACCAAAGGTACAGGTTGCCTCGTGTAGGTGTCACCAACACGTGACAGCTGTCATGGTGAGCTAAAGGTACAGGCTGCTTCGTGTAGGTGTCACGTGACAGATGTCATGGCGGACCGAAGGAACAGGCTGCTTCGTGTAGGTGTCACCACCACGTGACAAAGACTGCTTTGTCATTGTTTCAATCCGGCGACCATAGTTTACGAACGATGATGACGTCACTGCTTCGAACCGATGACAGTAACTGATTCAATCCGGCGACCATAGTTCACGAACGATGATGACGTCATCATCGTTCACGAACTATGATGGGCTAATAGTAGATGTACTCCGCTACCACGGCACCAGGATATCCGGTCTCCACTTCCGGTCTAGCTGTCGATGTGCATCCGGTGCATGAGCTCGTCCTTATCAGTTTGAAAGGATGTAGGTGATAAGGATTTTATTTTATTTGTAAAGAGTATACAGGGTGTGTTCAAAAAGTGTGTTACATGTACAGAGTCACGTGACTAACACATGGCAGCATGGCGGCCCTAAGGTCCAACTGTCATGGCGGCCATAAGGACCAGCTGTCATGGCGGCCATAAGGACCAGCTGTCATGGTGGGCATAAGGACCAGCTGTCATGGCGACCATAAGAACCAGCTGTCATGGCGACCATAAGAACCAACTGTCATGGCGGCCATAAGGACCAGCTGTCACGGTGGGCATAAGAACCAGCTGTCATGGCGATCATAAGGACCAGCTGTCATGGCGGCCATAAGGACCAGCTGTCATGGCGATCATAAGGACCAGCTGTCATGGCGACCATAAGAACCAACTGTCATGGCGACCATAAGAACAAGCTGTCATGGCGGCCGTAAGGACCAGCTGTCATGGCGACCATAAGGACCAGCTGTCATGGCGACCATAAGGTCCAGCTGTCATGGCGACCATAAGGTACAGCTGTCATGGCGAACCCAAGGTACAGACTGCTTCGTGGAGGGGGCTCCGCCACCTCTAGGAAGCAATCTGTACCTTTGGTCCAAAGGTACAGGCTGCTTCATGGAGATGTCACCACCACGTGACAGCTGTCATTGAAGGTACAGAATGCTTCGTGGAGATGTCGCCACCACGTGACAGCTGTCATGGCGACCCTTGGGTACAGGCTGCTTCATGGAGATGTCGCCACCATATGACAGCTGTCATGGTGAACCAAAGGTACAGGTTGCTTCGTGTAGGTGTCACCAACACGTGACAGCTGTCATGGTGAGCTAAAGGTACAGAACGCTTCGTGGAGATGTCGCCACCACGTGACAGCTGTCATGGCGACCCTTGGGTACAGGCTGCTTCATGGAGATGTCGCCACCATATGACAGCTGTCATGGTGAACCAAAGGTACAGGTTGCTTCGTGTAGGTGTCACCAACACGTGACAGCTGTCATGGTGAGCTAAAGGTACAGAACGCTTCGTGGAGATGTCGCCACCACGTGACAGCTGTCATGGCGACCCTTGGGTACAGGCTGCTTCATGGAGATGTCGCCACCATATGACAGCTGTCATGGTGAACCAAAGGTACAGGTTGCTTCGTGTAGGTGTCACCAACACGTGACAGCTGTCATGGTGAGCTAAAGGTACAGAATGCTTCGTGGAGATGTCGCCACCACGTGACAGCTGTCATGGCGACCCTTGGGTACAGGCTGCTTCATGGAGATGTCGCCACCATATGACAGCTGTCATGGTGAACCAAAGGTACAGGTTGCTTCGTGTAGGTGTCACCAACACGTGACAGCTGTCATGGTGAGCTAAAGGTACAGGCTGCTTCGTGTAGGTGTCACCACCACGTGACAAAGACTGCTTTGTCATTGTTTCAATCCGGCGACCATAGTTTACGAACGATGATGACGTCACTGCTTCGAACCGATGACAGTAACTGATTCAATCCGGCGACCATAGTTCACGAACGATGATGACGTCACTGCTTCAAGCCAATGACAGTAACTTATTCAACCCGGCGACCATAGTTTACGAACGATGATGACGTCATCATCGTTCACGAACTATGATGGTCAGATGAGGAATGAAATGCGAGTAATAATAATGATACTCTATGTGTAAATGTGAATAGTTGGAGGTTATGATAAAGATATCCAGTAAGTTTGTAAATGTGTCATTATGCATATATCTTTTGAAGAATACACACGTATACTTAGAAAATTTGTGGAGAAAGTTCATGAACTAAGAAGAGACTTGAATTTTTACGAACATAAAATAAAAGTTATAAGACTGTTGAATACATTTACAAGTGCAAAAAGTGAAGATAATGATGGGAGTGGGGATGTTAAAAACAAATTTCGTGATTCTAACCACAATTCTGAATGGTATTCTATACGCAAACGTTCCCCAACACGTGGAGCGCATTTATATTTGTCTGAAGGATGTTGCAACCGATGGTGGTGGGGGGTGTAACCGTACCGAATGGATTCCGATGAATTTTAGAAAAATCAACGATAATCAATTAGAGGTATTCGCATTCAACATTCCTCAAGATAATCGTACCACCATACATTATAAACTTAAACTTTTATTCTTTGATCGGAGTGAGGGAGATATGGCTGAATGGCAATTGCTCCAACAATCATCATGTTTACCACATGTCATACAAAAGACAATATCAACACCATCCACACGTACATCATCCTCACTAGACGAAGAAATTTCTAAAATTTTCGCAATTTTGTATGCAATTTTATCTTCTTTATCAGTACTAATGTTGAAAATGTTTGTTAAATATGTAAAGAAGGCTATTTACCATGTAAATAAATGATTGTATGAAGATATAAGTGTTTTAATAAAACAAAAGGAATGATAATTATAATAATATATTGACATTATCATTTGCTAGTTCATAAGCTTTATTTTTGTGATTGATAACACATTCTATCAATGACTCGATGTTGATATCACTAATCAATTGTTCACCCCCCTCTTCTTCTGCGGCATGAATAATATTTCCTCTTGCATACCATTTCAAATCGCGGCGGAAATTCTGTTTCACTTCGTTACCAATATCGATAGCATGAGATATGTTAGACCATTTACGTATTAATCGCATTCCCCGATTTTGTAATTTTCTGTCGGCATCACGCCAACCATCCTCCTGTCGACGCATTAGGTACCATTCTGGTCTCATATCATTCGATGTTCGATATAATCCTAAATAATATATATTATATAAATTTTATTATAAAAAACAAAGTAATTACCTAAATTTCGTCTCTTTTCAAAATTTATAGGAGGTGGAACAATATTTGGTGCAATGTTATTCCGTAAGGTGATAACATTCATTTGAATTTGTTGAGATAAGCGTTGAGATCGTTCATTCGCAAGACATTCACGTTCCTCAGCTCTTTCACGTTCTTGTTGTTCATAGAATTTCTCGTACTCACAATATTTCATCATAATGAATTTCATTAACGAAAACAGTTCACGTAACTCGATGACTTTAGGAGTTCGCATTTGCATCAATAATGATTCGAAATCAATAGCATCTAGAACATAATATTTCTTTCGTGCAACAGTCTTATCACAAATTTCTAAATGGTGTATATGCGGGTTTTTCCTCAACAATCTTGTTATAACACCCTTTTTAGCATGATATTTTTTGCCGCGATAACCTAACCAATCCAATAGATCTTCATGCATCAGAACGCGTTGGTTTAGTTGAATATTCCAAAATAAATAGTTTCTTTTATCGTTTCTTATATCGATCCCAAATTTTAGACACACTTCATTAACTGTTAACTTAATAAAATTGTTGGTGGACCATGTAGCCACATTTGAATCACGAACGCACGCTGCTAAGTTCATTTTTATAACTGAACATTTTCTGAAATGATTCTCTCTTACATACGTGAGAACGTGAACGTGAATAGTGAGGGTGGGGGGTAACTCTCCGTTTCGATATCATTGCAAACGTTGATAACTGACTGATAACGTCACTAGTTGTTTCAATTTGTTTCATTTCCAGCAACCGACTACCATAGTTTACAAACTATGATCGTCGGATGTTTACATCACCACCTACCGTTTGAAAAATAAAATATCAAATATAATAATAATAACATTTATTGGGAAAGATACATTTTGATAGTACATCATTTAGAACATAAATTATAACATTATGATTCATCACCTGGTTCTTCACACCAAATTCCGAACTGATCCTGTAATCGGAGAATACTCCATTATACGATCGTTAATGATGATGCAATAAGCCCTGGTGTTTTTGGGGAAATTCAGGAAACTTTCCATCTCTAGTTTGACGTCAACTGTTGATGACTTTATAGCATCGTTTTGTTTTGAACAGTCAATCACAAAAATTGCTCTATTCTTGAATGCTATATAATCCAACATGGGTTCGCTTATTATTTTATTTGAAAATGATTTCTGGAAATCATAGTACATCTGGTATGCTTCCACGTATTGCTGGTCGGTGAAATTCAATTTCATTGCTTCATATGGATAACACTCTGAATTCAAGTATAATTTAACATTTAGCAAGTTTATATTATCGAAATATGCACTGTGCTTAACAGGATTATTTTTTCGATCAGTTTGGAAAGCTAGAATCACATATCTGGGTCGTTCCAAATTCATTGAAGTTTTAACAGCCCAAATGTCGCGAGTGCTCTCCTTCATCAACGGATTTTCATGCAGATCCCAACTACGGAATGGAATCAAAATAGGCTTCTCAGCACTCAAATTCCCCAACATTTGAAATTCAACTTGATCACTTGGAAACACATGTCGCACTTTTAATGCTATCGTCTTCACATTTATTTTAGCCGTTTTCGTGCCTGTGCTATTAGTATAGCAATCGTTATCGGTTCGAGACCTTATCAAGCGCAGCTTATGTTTTCCACTCAAAACTTTGTTATAGTCAATGAATAGGCCTAGTAGAAAATTCAACGGTATCCATAAATTGATTTTATTATTGTAGACTGAACTCAATACATCCTTAAATGACCATCCAGAAATAGCTAGAGGTATAGATTCATGTTTGGCATATGTTAGATAAGCTCTGATGGTGCTGACAATACCAGGATCGCGTACTTTGTCTATCTCTTTTCCATTCAATTCATAACTGATATATTCGAAGAGAAACGCTCCGAAATTATTCGTTAGTTTACATTCACCATCACCACTTGCTTCTGGCTGGAATTCTGCCTCGATGAATAAAGCAGACGAGGCCAAATCTACCAACACATCTTGTTGATTGATTAATATCTCAATTTCATCGCTGTTGCCAAAAGATGTTGTGTGGGGATAGTAGGTATGAGTTTCTTCTCGGATGATGTCTTCATTGAAGTTTGGCTCGTTGAATATTTGAAGTTTTTCCGACATTGTAACCAAGGGACTTCAAAAAATTGATATTTTCCAATGATAGTGATGCAGAAGCAACCTTCTCCCTCGAGCTCGTTGTAGATAATGACTGATGACCACTATGGAGATGTCTTTTATTGCTGAAATCCAAACCCATGTTCTCAAGTGATGGCTACTGCAACCTTCTCAGTTGAATTCCTTTCATATAATGAGTGGTGGTGAGTATTGGATTATTATTTATTGTTGTGAGGTATAATCCCTAACGATCTTTTTCAATTCCAATCGTATAATAATTTCTTCTCCACGAAAATTTACCGGTTTCCAATTCTGATCTAAAATATTCAGCGTGATGTTATCGAAGGACGTCTTGCTGATGACCGGTAGATAAATAAGATTCTTCGGCTCTATATCAATGGAAAACCCAGGTGGTACAAGAGGTGAGAACTCATATATCGTATGAGCTATCTTATTGTTATAATATGCTCCTGCGGTTAAGTTACACTCAACACGTATTGTTTGAACTTTGATTATGTTTATAGGTCGATCAGATACGTGTAGTTCGCGAGATGTCAATTTCTTTTTGCTGAATCCCAACAGTTCGCTTATACTATCTTTAGGAATAAAATTCACTTCAAAATCACTCTTCAGCTCTGTGTGTAGAGTGTTGTTGTTAGATTTTATTGATAATTTCCGGTCACGTTCTTCTTGCTTCACTCCTATCCCACAAACTGCACTTTGTATGAAATCCTCGATGTCTGTCAACTCGTAGGACCCCGTAGGTATAGTTACTACTTCTTCCTCACCCTTCACATTTTTATAATAAAATTTATTAAAACCTTCTCCAATGTTCGGAATGCTATTGTACGTATGCAAGCCAACAAGTGCGATAGAATAATATGAATGAGGATCTAGTTCTATAGGTGGGTGGAAATCTACAGATAAGCGGGAGCTCTTACCCGTGATAGTGAACGTCTGAGACATGATTGATGCAAACTTTACCAACAATCTATTTATATACTAATAAATGCAGGGTTAGTCGAGCACAACTGAAGAGTTAGAGAGGAAATCTAAACATAACTGACCACAATTATAAGTGTTATATTGTTGAAAATTGTCGTGATTGAATAATATCTTACACTTTTTGAAATAATCCACTAGTTCGCGAGGGGGGCGTAAATTGCCAAAACTATCATAATATAAAACTGTATCACCGACTTTATTAAACCCAACCCAGTGAGTGCCTCCATTGTCCGAGCTATCTAAATTAACTATTCCACGCTCGTTTTTCCATGGTCCGTTGGATGGTAGTTCATCACGCATAAATACTCCTCTAAAATGGGGAATTTTCAGAGCTTTTGCTAGTTTTCGTAGATCGAGATCGGTCAGAGGTCTTCTGGGTAGGTTTACTGACAGTTTTTTGGATGTTTATTTAAATATAGACCAAGATCTTTGCGATACTTTTTCAAATATAGACCAGATCCTTGTTTCCCCAAAGCTATAGCTTCCATTGTTTTATTATGTCTTTCCGTTTCCTCCAAGGTTTTCCGAGCTGCTTTGCTGTCGTTGACGGCCTTAGCGATGCCTGCACCACCCCCCGCCAATGCTCCAGCAGCTGATAAGCCGGCAAACAGAGGTATTAAAAATGGTAGAAATCCTCCAGTCTTTGGAATAGGAATTACTCTTGGTAACCGAACATTTTTCCGACCACCCGCTTTTTTGAATTGTTTTCGTGCAACTTTCAACGCTGTTTGGGATGTTTTCTTCAGATTGGATGAGTCAAACTTATTCTTCATAACTTTTCTCACCCCATCGACAATTGCACTTCCGAACCCAACCTTCTTTCTCATACCCATTCCCAATTTCCTCTTTGCCTTCATAATTTTATTTACACCGAAAGCGGCAATCCTTTCTCCAAATTTTGTGTCTTTAGATTTGACACGTTGCCAAGCAGCGTTCTCTAATATTTTATCCGCCTCGTGACGTCCT
This sequence comes from Endomychus coccineus, assembly GCA_958510875.1. NCBI lineage: Eukaryota > Metazoa > Arthropoda > Insecta > Coleoptera > Endomychidae > Endomychus > Endomychus coccineus. Next base: position 219,140,120 of record OY294067.1, read on the forward strand.
TCCAAACTAGCGTTTCGCAGATATGAAATATCGTGTTGGCGGCAAGCTTTATCGAGTGGATTGATACCTGAATCTCCTCTTCTCAACCGTTCTTCTAATTTTGTACCGGGACCACAGAATTGATAACCAGGAATATGAAGTTCAAACGGGAGCTTGTTTATAAGCGTATTGAGAACACCTTCTCCTACGTACGCTTCCATACAGACTGATGAAAATTCAAGATTGCACCGTTATTTAACGAGGGGAGGGAGAAAGATCAAAGATCTCAAAATAATATTTTTTATTAATTTCAAAATTTTCTCAATACAAAAGACTTAAGTATAATCTTAACAATACATGTTTCAAATATTATAATCTTCACTCTTGATTCACCCTCATATTCACGGAATTTTTGTTCTATTATAATAACCATACCCTCGAGTCAATAATATTCCAGCTATTTGTTTGTTCCTAATAATCTCCAAATGATCAATGATGGATTCATTGAACGAGATCCGAATTATTGATCCAACTGTTGTGATTATTATCTAGACCCAACCATTTCACATACTGTTGACCCCTCCTCTTTCGTAATATTTTTTCGACTAAATACACATCGGGTTGTTTTGTTTTCTGTAATTCTTCCTCGTAGAAACAGCCGCTGATTGGTGCGTTGGTCATATCTTCTAGTAGATATGTGACCGGGTTGGTAATTTTTACTTTGATGATTTTAAATAATTCCGTACTCCAATTGGGCGTAAATCCCTTCTCAAAAATATGTTTAGCCTTACTTATTCGTACCACATCTCCTACGTTGAATTTGTGAGGCAGAGCTAACTTGATGTGTGAGTAGGATCGCTTCAATATCTCGCTCTCAATCTGTTTCGTCACTTTTATTGGAGCCATATTTATAGTACTATGTTTACGTTTATTATATTTTTCTGTGGTTTCTTCAAGTATATCAAGCCATTTGTATTTCCCGCTGAGACTGAAATGTTTGTAGAGCGATTCCTTTAACGTTCGAATGACACGTTCAGCAATGGCTGCTTTTTTCACACTATACGTATTATAATGATTGATATTATGTTTCTTCATTAGATCGTTAAAGTGTTTATTGAAGAATTCTTTCCCCTGATCGCTTTGCAGATTCCTAGGCTTACGATGTCCTTCTAGCAATATAGAACTGACCGCTTTCCGAACTTCTTCGGCTGATTTTGTTTTCAGCGGGCGTGTCCATAGAAATTTCGAGAAACAATCGATCATAATCAAAATGTATTTGAATCCTCTATTTTCACGAGCGTAATTACCCATTTCTGCCAGATCCATTTGCCACAAATCATCCAAACCTTTTATGATCGTTCTGCGTCGTTTGAAATTCTTCCTACTCGGGCTTATGAAGCTCATGCACAACTTGTTCTCTACTCATCTTATCAATGTGGAAATCCAGTGTAGAATTAATTTTTTGGGTATATTCACAGGATTTGGAGATATACGTTTCACAGAGCCCTGCTTTGTTGTTGTGGATGATGAGGGTCTCTTCTTAGAAGGTTCCACAGATGTCATCCGTCGTTCTAACGCCTCCACTTTACTAGTAATGTCATTTAGACGCATGTTCACACTGTTAAATGTGTTATTGATCTCTTTCAATTCATTTCTGTTTTCCCTCACACTATCACTGATTGTTTTATACTCTGATTTTATATAGATCCCCATTCCATTATATTTATTCTGAATGTCCATCAGATGTTTATCAATGTTGAGAATAACCTTGTCATTCGTTAAGTTATGTTCATCCAGATCCTTGTTGATATCTTTGATCAAATTATCAACCCTAACATTGAAGGTATCTTTAAGACTGGTTTCCGTTTTCAGATTCAGTTTGTGTGTTAATTTATCAACATATACTTTATTCGCAACATCTCCATCATCATTCGGTGATTTTACGTTGCACAATCTACGATTTTCCATATCATAACTTCCATCGCTCGTTAGGAATAATCCTTGTCCGTGAACTTGTTTGAAATTATTATTAAATACATTTGTATCATATATCCACATGGAAGAGGAGGCTCTGCCAAACTTATCCATTGAAACCATCTTTATAACTGAGATGAATTTGTCTTACACCTGGTTTTTGTTCAATTACCCCTGCCTCTATCAATTCTTCTATTATAGAGATTATCTCATTGTGATGATTATGGTTACCTGCATGCGAGGATGCAACAAGAAGTCTCAGTCTATCCACAATTTCGTTAACGTCATCCCAATAAACATATTCGATAGGTTTCTCGTTATATTCAAGCATATCATTTTTGATATATGCACTTCCAGTGTATGTTTTGGCTCTGGGTCTTTTCATGGAATTAATCAAAGGTTTCAGTACATTTTTGTATTTTACAATGTTTCTTATTCGATCAGCTGGATCGTTATTACGCCTATGGGCACTAGTCATTTCCATCATTTGACTGTAATTTTTCCCATCTTCCACAGTGTAAGTATCAGGTAGAACATCTCTATAAAATATCAAATTATACAGTCCTGTGGTACCCTTGAACGGAGTACCCTTTATAATTATATTACTCTCACTATCAATTTCTATAGGTTGATTACCCATGAACCATTTGTCTAAAGTTGAATTATATTGCAATCCCATTCTATCATCGTATTTCTTGACATCATCATCCAATAGGAATCCTTCCAAGTAATAACGTGCTAATGTGGGGTATTGTTGCAGAAACTCCTCTGTAGCCTCTGCAATATCTTTCTTATGTTTTCTGAATTCTTCACGAATCTGATCGATAGTAGGTTCGAGGGTAAACACATCCTCCTCAGTATTTTGGGGGTTATATACGAACTCTTCCCCTTCAGTTACAATATTTGGGATTGGTATGTTCTCCATTTGTGTTGCTGTAGAAACAATACTTTTAGGTTTAACCAACGAATTTTGTTTGATTATTTCAGCATTTTTCGCAATTTCCTCCAGAGGTTTAGATACATTCCTGAACATATTATCTAGAATCTCATCATTTTCAGCTTTACCCAATTTCACAGCCATATATTTTTTCCTCACAACGTTTGCTAACTCCCAAATTTTTTTCTTCAATTGTTGTTTTTCTTTAAGCGTGTTACTCACACCCACGTCCATGCTGAGCGGGTTGTCTATTTCAAATGAAAGTATATATACATGTTAGATGTATATATAACTATCAAAACCTTTGCGATAACGTCCTTTGTTCATATCACAGTCTTTGTTTATCATAAGGAATCCATATTTATCTTTCCAACATACGCTACATATCTCTTTGAATTTTTCGAGTGACATGTCGGTACTTATATGATCGGTGAATATATGTTTCAAATTGAGCTCATCCTGTTTGAAAATAATCAAGCAATTGGCATTGTCGCGCAATCCATGTTTTGGACATTTAGCAAAAGACTGGCAAAGATAGAAACTATCAATTGAGTTGTGTCTCCCTCTTGAAAAATAAGCACGAATTTTCTCCTGTTTCTCAAACATCACGTCATCGAATATTATGATTGAATTAGGCCTCGCTTCTGTGGGGTCTATGACCTCATCACTTTCGGTACAAGGAAAATATCCAAGCCCCTCAATTTTCTTCAATGTCTCCTTTAGTAACTGGTATTTTGGTTGGTGTAAAGACTTTGAATATATGTACACGTTTTCAAATTTCAGACCGTTTGCATCTAACAATAGAGATAACATCACATTTGTTTTCCCACAATTACTTGGACCACAGATTATTGTTCGTAGAGTATTAGGCAGCAAAGAGCTGTGACGTTGTGGTTGTTCAACATTCTCATTGCTTGACCCTAAGTTCATAATACTCAACGAGTCTTTTTGCTTAACAATCTTCATCATGCCTGAAGGCGAATCGAAATCATACTGGAACATATGTTAATAAGCATTTGTTTATATACTAGATGATGATGTTATATTGTGTATGTCTGATCGCGCGGTTAGGTGCTTCTACGGTTCTGTCAAAATCAGGTATCAAATACATGGTAAATAGGTATGAATGCTGGAACACGTGTCTGAATGTTGAAACACGTGTCTGAATGTTGAAACACGTGTCTGAAACACGTGTCTGAATGCTGAAACACGTGTCTGAATGTTGAAACACGTGTCTGAATGTTGAAACACGTGTCTGAATGTTGAAACACGTGTCTGAATGTTGAAACACTTGTCTGAATGTTAAAGCATGTGTTGAATCATGCGAAAAATCATGTGTATGAATGTAATACAATCATTATGATTATTCACATTTTATTCCTCATTAGCCCATCATAGTTCGTGAACGATGATGACGTCATCATCGTTCGTGAACTATGGTCGCCGGATTGAATCAGTTACTGTCATCGGTTCGAAGCAGTGACGTCATCATCGTTCGTAAACTATGGTCGCCGGATTGAAACAATGACAAAGCAGTCTTTGTCACGTGGTGGTGACACCTACACGAAGCAGCCTGTACCTTCGGTCCGCCATGACATCTGTCACGTGACACCTACACGAAGCAGCCTGTACCTTTAGCTCACCATGACAGCTGTCACGTGTTGGTGACACCTACACGAAGCAACCTGTACCTTTGGTTCACCATGACAGCTGTCATATGGTGGCGACATCTCCATGAAGCAGCCTGTACCCAAGGGTCGCCATGACAGCTGTCACGTGGTGGCGACATCTCCACGAAGCATTCTGTACCTTCAATGACAGCTGTCACGTGGTGGTGACATCTCCATGAAGCAGCCTGTACCTTTGGACCAAAGGTACAGATTGCTTCCTAGAGGTGGCGGAGCCCCCTCCACGAAGCAGTCTGTACCTTGGGTTCGCCATGACAGCTGTACCTTATGGTCGCCATGACAGCTGGACCTTATGGTCGCCATGACAGCTGGTCCTTATGGTCGCCATGACAGCTGGTCCTTATGGCCGCCATGACAGCTTGTTCTTATGGTCGCCATGACAGTTGGTTCTTATGGTCGCCATGACAGCTGGTCCTTATGATCGCCATGACAGCTGGTCCTTATGGCCTTCATGACAGCTGGTCCTTATGATCGCCATGACAGCTGGTTCTTATGCCCACCGTGACAGCTGGTCCTTATGGCCGCCATGACAGTTGGTTCTTATGGTCGCCATGACAGCTGGTTCTTATGGTCGCCATGACAGCTGGTCCTTATGCCCACCATGACAGCTGGTCCTTATGGCCGCCATGACAGTTGGACCTTAGGGCCGCCATGCTGCCATGTGTTAGTCACGTGACTCTGTACATGTAACACACTTTTTGAACACACCCTGTATACTCTTTACAAATAAAATAAAATCCTTATCACCTACATCCTTTCAAACTGATAAGGACGAGCTCATGCACCGGATGCACATCGACAGCTAGACCGGAAGTGGAGACCGGATATCCTGGTGCCGTGGTAGCGGAGTACATCTACTGCTAATGAGGAATAAAATGTGAATAATCATAATGATTGTATTACATTCATACACATGTTTTTTCGCATGATTCAACACATGCTTTAACATTCAGACAAGTGTTTCAACATTCAGACACGTGTTTCAACATTCAGACACGTGTTTCAACATTCAGACACGTGTTCCAACATTCAGACACGTGTTTCAACATTCAGACACGTGTTTCAGCATTCAGACACGTGTTTCAGACACGTGTTTCAACATTCAGACACGTGTTTCAACATTCAGACACGTGTTCCAGCATTCATACCTATTTTAACATGTATTTGATACCTGATTTTGACAGAACCGTAGAAGCACCTAACCGCGCGATCAGACATACACAATATAACATCATCATCTAGTATATAAACAAATGCTTATTAACATATGTTCCAGTATGATTTCGATTCGCCTTCAGGCATGATGAAGATTGTTAAGCAAAAAGACTCGTTGAGTATTATGAACTTAGGGTCAAGCAATGAAGTAGGGATCGGGTCACTTTGGCCCGCCCGACAGAGAGCCTTATCAGATGTAGGCAACCAGTGATACACTCGTGCATGCGCGGTATGCCCCAGACAGGTATCGGTAAGTACTGACCCTGTATTACCGGCCTGGGTAGACGGTGTGGTCTCGCCTCTAACCTGTAGGTGTTACCGGGTAGACGGCCAGGGTGTGGTCTCTGACCGCTAGGGGGCTCTTCTGCTATGGTTGTATGATGGAGACCGAGTAGTGGTAATCAGCCTGTATATACAAGATCGTTCAAGGTAGACAGCAAGCAATATGTGAGGTTAGGGAGAACTTCAATGTAAAGCAGCATCAAAATATTTTTTTCTACACACGGGAATCGAACCCGAGAAATGAAATCCAAAGCCGGCTCCTTAACCACTCAGCTATGGAGGTCTTGAGAATAAGCGATTTTAATGTTGTAGATATAACCGCAGGGTATCCGGTCTGAGTGATAAGTGCGAGTATATTGCAGTCTATATGATGCAGGTAATTTGTTTTTACATGACATCAGTCATGCAGGTATGTCACGTAGCGAGGTATGGCATGTGAGACTTCATAGCGTCAGTCCTAGGGCTTTGAAATAGTGTTGTTTGTACATATCGTCAGTCACGTGATTTTTTGAAAGAGGCGGGTATTCATCGGAGGTATCATGAGAGGGCTGCTGCTCCTTGAATGCATAGATGGAATGTTATATAGTATAGAAATGATATCTTCTTCTGCATTTCTCAAACGCGATGTTTATAAGGAAATTACTTTCAAAAACGTTTATTCAAGCTGTCTGTACCTTACTTGATTGCTATATTACAAAATGCGATTTCAAACATCTCAAACATATATGGAAATTATTTTTAGTATACAAAATGGAGTTGGGAGACTTCAATGGGGTATGGGATGTGATGTTGTTTATGTATGACGTTAGTCGTGTGAATTTGAATGAAGCTGGCGCAATCTCCAACGAGACAGGTGTGTATGTGAGGTTATACAGAGTGTGCAGGTATAATGATGTCTATCACGCAGGTCTTCAGCGAGGTATCTACCCTGCAGGAGCCTTCAATGAAATGTGGGGTTGTTAGTCGCAGGGTTTTGTCTGAGTTATAATGATATCGTACGCGGCGCATTGTCTGCCCCCACAAGTCTTCAATAAGGGGTCATAACATCTAACATGCGATAGTTTACAAAAAAAAAATGCTGCTTCTCATAATAGCGATATTATGAAGCGTTTGCAGAAATAACTATTAAATCATCTAAGGACTTTTTGCTTGATTAGTACTAGCGAGTACAATATTCGTTATAATATTATAAGTATGCATCATTAGCTTACTTGTGCGATAAGGTTGTGTTAAATCATGTCCAACAGCAATGTATTCAACTTGGAATTATCGTAATGATGCGCGCGATCCTTCAATGTCAAAGTAGTTTCATAAGTTATCCGAAAGTAATATGAATATATTAAATGTTTTTCCAAAATTAGTTCCGAAGTAAACATAATTCGTTATAATATTCATTCATGTATGTTACATAAATTATCCGATATAAATCAAATAAGTTTTGTGGCAGGTTGAACAATATCCACTATCACATTTTGCGGTAGAGCTACAGCTCGCTCGAGCGATAAGAAAGATACGCCGATCACCTTCAAACGCGATGAGAATACTTTATTTTAAATCACACATATAGTATGTATATATTCGAATCATATTGATTGTAAATCGCATAATATGATCCGAAATCTAGCTGCTGCTGGGTGTAGCCCAATATCTATACAGAATCTAGACGAAGCGGTGTTACGCATCACGATGATTATTCGAACTGTCTGTACAGCTCGATTGCTATATAACAAAATACATTTTTAATCATCTTAAACATATAGATGTGCTAATATAATTTCTTCAGTATGCAAAAATATACTAATAAAACATTTTTCATCGACACACATTTCTTCATAGGATAGTTGGCTTTTTATAAAATTCAATCAATTTCAATGGGAAACATATATGCGAGGGAGTTTTATAGAGATCGAACTCATTTCCCCAACCTCCCAAGAGGTAGAACTATGATGAGGAATAGATGTGGATAATAACCATATGAATATCTTCATGAGCGCTAATCTATACGACATTCAAACACGTGCTTCATAAAAGTCTGAATATTGAGTAGAGCTATAGTATCTTCTTCATAAGCGATCATTATCAACATTCAGACACTTGTTTAGCACGTGATTCAACAGCCTGGCATCATCGTTCACGAACTATGATGGGCTGATGAGGAATAAAATACCAATAATAATTATATAAATATCGCCATTAGCAATCTGTACATTTTCCTTCACGAGCACAACTTTTACAAACTCCATACGTTCGCGTAAAAGATTATAATGATAAATACATTTTTTGTTAACGGGTTTACATAATCATATGAATATCTTCATAAGCGCTAATCTATATGACATTCAAACACATGCTTCATAAAAGTCTGAATATTGAGTAGAGCTATAGTATCTTCATAAGTGATCATTATCAACATTCAGACACTTGTTTAGCACGTGATTCAACAGCCTGTCACCATCGTTCACGAACTATGATGGTTCGATGAGGACTCAAACATTGAACAGATGAATCTTTGAGGTTAAATATCTGCTGTAGAAATTACCCCACTTTTATTACCTTTTATTTGAGAATATCGATATCTCCCATGTAACGGCTTGTTGCCTAAAGCTATTTTGTATGCAACATTGTTATCATTTGCGAGCCTACGAGGGCCTGTGTGTTGGTCGGGGCTAAATGAATATGTTTGACTATTATTACCTGTGGATTTATTTGAGATTCTTCAAGTTTGAGATTGATAACCCACATGAAGAAAGAAGCTTCAACGATTTGATATCAATGAATATTCGCTATTCTGAATGTGACAACTTTATCAGCTTCAACACTCGAGATAAGAGAGAATATTTACCGCAAACTGTCTTATAACCACTAGGTACTACATATTATGATAATTGAAAAGATAACATAATAATCTGAATCACTTTTATATTTATTAATTAGATAGTTGCATAAATTTTTGTTTCTAGACCTGAAGCGATATTTAAAATTTAGATTACAATCCTGATGGGTTGATCCAAGGGACTGTACTTTACCAAACGGCTCGTTCATTATTGTGATGTCTTGCGGGAAAGTGAGAGAAATAAAATACCAAAAATAATAATAATAACATTTATTTAGAAAAATACATATAGAATTAAAATAATAACAGATTCATGGTTCTTCACACTAAACTCCGAACTGATCCTGTAATTGGAGAATACTCCATTATACGATCGTTAATGATGATGCAATAAGCCCTGGTGTTTTTGGGGAAATTCAGGAAACTTTCCATTTCTAGTTTGACGTCAACTGTTGATGACTTTATAGCATCGTTTTGTTTTGAACAGTCAATCACAAAAATTGCTCTATTCTTGAATGCTATATAATCTAACATGGGTTCGCTTATTATTTTATTTGAAAATGATTTCTGGAAATCATAGTACATCTGGTATGCTTTCACGTATTGCTGGTCGGTGAAATTCAATTTCATTGCTTCATATGGATAACACTCTGAATTCAAGTATAATTTTACATTTAGCAAGTTTATATTATCGAAATATGCACTGTGCTTAACAGGATTATTTTTTCGATCAGTTTGGAAAGCTAGAATCACATATCTGGGTCGTTCCAAATTCATTGAAGTTTTAACAGCCCAAATGTCGCGAGTGCTCTCCTTCATCAACGGATTTTCATGCAGATCCCAACTACGGAATGGAATCAAAATAGGCTTCTCAGCACTCAAATTCCCCAACATTTGAAATTTAACTTGATCACTTGGAAACACATGTCGCACTTTTAATGCTATCGTCTTCACATTTATTTTAGCCGTTTTCGTGCCTGTGCTATTAGTATAGCAATCGTTATCGGTTCGAGACCTTATCAAGCGCAGCTTATGTTTTCCACTCAAAACTTTGTTATAGTCAATGAATAGGCCTAGTAGAAAATTCAACGGTATCCATAAATTGATTTTATTATTGTAGACTGAACTCAATACATCCTTAAATGACCATCCAGAAATAGCTAGAGGTATAGATTCATGTTTGGCATATGTTAGATAAGCTCTGATGGTGCTGACAATACCAGGATCACGTACTTTGTCTATCTCTTTTCCATTCAATTCATAACTGATATATTCGAAGAGAAACGCTCCGAAATTATTCGTTAGTTTACATTCACCATCACCACTTGCTTCTGGCTGGAATTCTGCCTCGATGAATAAAGCAGACGAGGCCAAATCTACCAACACATCTTGTTGATTGATTAATATCTCAATTTCATCGCTGTTGCCGAAAGATGTTGTGTGGGGATAGTAGGTATGAGTTTCTTCTCGGATGATGTCTTCATTGAAGTTTGGCTCGTTGAATATTTGAAGTTTTTCCGACATTGTAACCAAGGGACTTCAAAAAATTGATATTTTCCAATGATAGTGATGCAGAAGCAACCTTCTCCCTCGAGCTCGTTGTAGATAATGACTGATGACCACTATGGAGATGTCTTTTATTGCTGAAATCCAAACCCATGTTCTCAAGTGATGGCTACTGCAACCTTCTCAGTTGAATTCCTTTCATATAATGAGTGGTGGTGAGTATTGGATTATTATTTATTGTTGTGGGGTATAATCCCTAACGATCTTTTTCAATTCCAATCGTATAATAATTTCTTCTCCACGAAAATTTACCGGTTTCCAATTCTGATCTAAAATATTCAGCGTGATGTTATCGAAGGACGTCTTGCTGATGACCGGTAGATAAATAAGATTCTTCGGCTCTATATCAATGGAAAACCCAGGTGGTACAAGAGGTGAGAACTCATATATCGTATGAGCTATCTTATTGTTATAATATGCTCCTGCGGTTAAGTTACACTCAACACGTATTGTTTGAACTTTGATTATGTTTATAGGTCGATCAGATACGTGTAGTTCGCGAGATGTCAATTTCTTTTTGTTGAATCCCAACAGTTCGCTTATACTATCTTTAGGAATAAAATTCACTTCAAAATCACTCTTCAGCTCTGTGTGTAGAGTGTTGTTGTTAGATTTTATTGATAATTTCCGGTCACGTTCTTCTTGCTTCACTCCTATCCCACAAACTGCACTTTGAATGAAATCCTCGATGTCTGTCAACTCGTAGGACCCCGTAGGTATAGTTACTACTTCTTCCTCACCCTTCACATTTTTATAATAAAATTTATTAAAACCTTCTTCAATGTTCGGAATGCTATTGTACGTATGCAAGCCAACAAGTGCGATAGAATAATATGAATGAGGATCTAGTTCTATAGGTGGGTGGAAATCTACAGATAAGCGGGAGCTCTTACCCGTGATAGTGAACGTCTGAGACATGATTGATGCAAACTTTACCAACAATCTATTTATATACTAATAAATGCAGGGTTAGTCGAGCACAACTGAAGAGTTAGAGAGGAAATCTAAACATAACTGACCACAATTATAAGTGTTATATTGTTGAAAATTATCGTGATTGAATAATATCTTACAATTTTTGAAATAATCCACTAGTTCGCGAAGGGGGCGTAAATTGCCAAAACTATCATAATATAAAACTGTATCACCGACTTTATTAAACCCAACCCAGTGAGTGCCTCCATTGTCCGAGCTATCTAAATTAACTATTCCACGCTCGTTTTTCCATGGTCCGTTGGATGGCAGTTCATCACGCATAAATACTCCTCTAAAATGGGGAATTTTCAGAGCTTTTGCTAGTTTTCGTAGATCGAGATCGGTCAGAGGTCTTCTGGGTAGGTTTACTGACAGTTTTTTGGATGTTTATTTAAATATAGACCAAGACCTTTGCGATACTTTTTCAAATATAGACCAGATCCTTGTTTCCCCAAAGCTATAGCTTCCATTGTTTTATTATGTCTTTCCGTTTCCTCCAAGGTTTTCCGAGCTGCTTTGCTGTCGTTGACGGCCTTAGCGATGCCTGCACCACCTCCCGCCAATGCTCCAGCAGCTGATAAGCCGGCAAACAGAGGTATTAAAAATGGTAGAAATCCTCCAGTCTTTGGAATAGGAATTACTCTTGGTAACCGAACATTTTTCCGACCACCCGCTTTTTTGAATTGTTTTCGTGCAACTTTCAACGCCGTTTTGGGATGTTTTCTTCAGATTGGATGAGTCAAACTTATTCTTCATAACTTTTCTCACCCCATCGACAATTGCACTTCCGAACCCAACCTTCTTTCTCATACCCATTCCCAATTTCCTCTTTGCCTTCATAATTTTATTTACACCGAAAGCGGCAATCCTTTCTCCAAATTTTGTGTCTTTAGATTTGACACGTTGCCAAGCAGCGTTCTCTAATATTTTATCCGCCTCGTGACGTCCTTCCAAACTAGCGTTTCGCAGATATGAAATATCGTGTTGGCGGCAAGCTTTATCGAGTGGATTGATACCTGAATCTCCTCTTCTCAACCGTTCTTCTAATTTTGTACCGGGACCACAGAATTGATAACCAGGAATATGAAGTTCAAACGGGAGCTTGTTTATAAGCGTATTGAGAACACCTTCTCCTACGTACGCTTCCATACAGACTGATGAAAATTCAAGATTGCACCGTTATTTAACGAGGGGAGGGAGAAAGACCAAAGATCTCAAAATAATATTTTTTATTAATTTCAAAATTTTCTCAATACAAAAGACTTAAGTATAATCTTAACAATATATGTTTCAAATATTATAATCTTCACTCTTGATTCACCCTCATATTCACGGAATTTTTGTTCTATTATAATAACCATACCCTCGAGTCAATAATATTCCAGCTATTTGTTTGTTCCTAATAATCTCCAAATGGTCAATGATGGATTCATTGAACGAGATCCGAATTATTGATCCAACTGTTGTGATTATTATCTAGACCCAGCCATTTCACATACTGTTGACCCCTCCTCTTTCGTAATATTTTTTCGACTAAATACACATCGGGTTGTTTTGTTTTCTGTAATTCTTCCTCGTAGAAACAGCCGCTGATTGGTGCGTTGGTCATATCTTCTAGTAGATATGTGACCGGGTTGGTAATTTTTACTTTGATGATTTTAAATAATTCCGTACTCCAATTGGGCGTAAATCCCTTCTCAAAAATATGTTTAGCCTTACTTATTCGTACCACATCTCCAACGTTGTATTTGTGAGGCAGAGCTAACTTGATGTGTGAGTAGGATCGCTTCAATATCTCGCTCTCAATCTGTTTCGTCACTTTTATTGGAGCCATATTCATAGTACTATGTTTACGTTTATTATATTTTTCTGTGGTTTCTTCAAGTATATCAAGCCATTTGTATTTCCCGCTGAGACTGAAATGTTTGTAGAGCGATTCCTTTAACGTTCGAATGACACGTTCAGCAATGGCTGCTTTTTTCACACTATACGTATTATAATGATTGATATTATGTTTCTTCATTAGACCGTTAAAGTGTTTATTGAAGAATTCTTTTCCCTGATCGCTTTGCAGATTCCTAGGCTTACGATGTCCTTCTAGCAATATAGAACTGACCGCTTTCCGAACTTCTTCGGCTGATTTCGTTTTCAGCGGGCGTGTCCATAGAAATTTTGAGAAACAATCGATCATAATCAAAATGTATTTGAATCCTCTATTTTCACGAGCGTAATTACCCATTTCTGCCAGATCCATTTGCCACAAATCATCCAAACCTTTTATGATCGTTCTGCGTCGTTTGAAATTCTTCCTACTCGGCTTATGAAGCTCATGCACAACTTGTTCTCTACTCATCTTATCAATGTGGAAATCTAGTGTAGAATTAATTTTTTGGGTATATTCACAGGATTTGGAGATATACGTTTCACAGAGCCCTGCTTTGTTGTCGTGGATGATGAGGGTCTCTTCTTAGAAGGTTCCACAGATGTCATCCGTCGTTCTAACGCCTCCACTTTACTAGTAATGTCATTTAGACGCATGTTCACACTGTTAAATGTGTTATTGATCTCTTTCAATTCATTTCTGTTTTCCCTCACACTATCACTGATTGTTTTATACTCTGATTTTATATAGATCCCCATTCCATTATATTTATTCTGAATGTCCATCAGATGTTTATCAATGTTGAGAATAACCTTCTCATTCGTTAGGTTATGTTCATCCAGATCCTTGTTGATATCTTTGATCAAATTATCAACCCTAACATTGAAGGTATCTTTAAGACTGTTTTCCGTTTTCAGATTCAGTTTGTGTGTTAATTTATCAACATATACTTTATTTGCAACATCTCCATCATCATTCGGTGATTTTACGTTGCACAATCTACGATTTTCCATATCATCACTTCCATCGCTCGTTAGGAATAATCCTTGTCCGTGAACTTGTTTGAAATTATTATTAAATACATTTGTATCATATATCCACATGGAAGAGGAGGCTCTGCCAAACTTATCCATTGAAACCATCTTTATAACTGTGATGAATTTGTCTTACACCTGGTTTTTGTTCAATTACCCCTGCCTCTATCAATTCTTCTATTATAGAGATTATCTCATTGTGATGATTATGGTTACCTGCATGCGAGGATGCAACAAGAAGTCTCAGTCTATCCACAATTTCGTTAACGTCATCCCAATAAACATATTCGATAGGTTTCTCGTTATATTCAAGCATACCATTTTTGATATATGCACTTCCAGTGTACGTTTTGGCTCTGGGTCTTTTCATGGAATTAATCAAAGGTTTCAGTACATTTTTGTATTTTACAATGTTCCTTATTCGATCAGCTGGATCGTTATTACGTCTATGGGCACTAGTCATTTCCATCATTTGACTGTAATTTTTCCCATCTTCCACAGTGTAAGTATCAGGTAGAACATCTCTGTAAAATATCAAATTATACAGTCCTGTGGTACCCTTGAACGGAGTACCCTTGATAATTATATTACTCTCACTATCAATTTCTATAGGTTGATTACCCATGAACCATTTGTCTAAAGTTGAATTATACTGCAATCCCATTCTATCATCGTATTTCTTGACATCATCATCCAATAGGAATCCTTCCAAGTAATGACGTGCTAATGTGGGGTATTGTTGCAGAAACTCCTCTGTAGCCTCTGCATTATCTTTCTCATGTTTTCGGAATTCTTCACGAATCTGATCGATAGTAGGTTCGAGGGTAAACACATCCTCCTCAGTATTTTGGGGGTTATATACGAACTCTTCCCCTTCAGTTACAATATTTGGGATTGGTATGTTCTCCATTTGTGTTGCTGTAGAAACAATACTTTTAGGTTTAACCAACGAATTTTGTTTGATTATTTCAGCATTTTTCGCAATTTCCTCCAGAGGTTTAGATACATTCCTGAACATATTATCTAGAATCTCATCATTTTCAGCTTTACCCAATTTCACAGCCATATATTTTTTCCTCACAACGTTTGCTAACTCCCAAATTTTTTTCTTCAATTGTTGTTTTCCTTTAAGCGTGTTACTCACACCCACGTCCATGCTGAGCGGGTTGTCTATTTCAAATGAAAGTATATATACATGTTAGATGTATATATAACTATCAAAACCTTTGCGATAACGTCCTTTGTTCATATCACAGTCTTTGTTTATCATAAGGAATCCATATTTATCTTTCCAACATACGCTACATATCTCTTTGAATTTTTCGAGTGACATGTCGGTACTTACATGATCGGTGAATATATGTTTCAAATTGAGCTGCTCATCCTGTTTGGAAATAATCAAGCAATTGGCATTGTCGCGCAATCCATGTTTTGGACATTTAGCAAAAGACTGGCAAAGATAGAAACTATCAATTGAGTTGTGTCTCCCTCTTGAAAAATAAGCACGAATTTTCTCCTGGTTCTCAAACATCACGTCATCGAATATTATGATTGAATTAGGCCTCGCTTCTGTGGGGTCTATGACCTCATCACTTTCGGTACAAGGAAAATATCCAAGCCCCTCGATTTTCTTCAATGTCTCCTTTAGTAACTGGTATTTTGGTTGGTGTAAAGACTTTGAATATATGTACACGTTTCCAAATTTCAGACCGTTTGCATCTAACAATAGAGATAACATCACATTTGTTTTCCCACAATTACTTGGACCACAGATTATTGTTCGTAGAGTATTAGGCAGCAAAGAGCTGTGACGTTGTGGTTGTTCAACATTCTCATTGCTTGACCCTAAGTTCATAATACTCAACGAGTCTTTTTGCTTAACAATCTTCATTATGCCTGAAGGCGAATCGAAATCATACTGGAACATATGTTAATAAGCATTTGTTTATATACTAGATGATGATGTTATATTGTGTATGTCTGATCACGCGGTTAGGTGCTTCTACGGTTCTGTCAAAATCAGGTATCAAATACATGTTAAATAGGTATGAATGCTGGAACACGTGTCTGAATGTTGAAACACGTGTCTGAATGTTGAAACACGTGTCTGAAACACGTGTCTGAATGCTGAAACACGTGTCTGAATGTTGAAACAAACACGTGTCTGAAACACGTGTCTGAATGTTGAAACACGTGTCTGAATGTTGAAACACGTGTCTGAATGTTGAAACACGTGTCTGAATGTTGAAACACGTGTCTGAATGTTGAAACACGTGTCTGAATGTTGAAACACTTGTCTGAATGTTAAAGCATGTGTTGAATCATGCGAAAAAAACATGTGTATGAATGTAATACAATCATTATGATTATTCACATTTTATTCCTCATTAGCCCATCATAGTTCGTGAACGATGATGACGTCATCATCGTTCGTGAACTATGGTCGCCGGATTGAAACAATAACAAAGCAGTCTTTGTCACGTGGTGGTGACACCTACACGAAGCAGCCTGTACCTTCGGTCCGCCATGACATCTGTCACGTGACACCTACACGAAGCAGCCTGTACCTTTAGCTCACCATGACAGCTGTCACGTGTTGGTGACACCTACACGAAGCAACCTGTACCTTTGGTTCACCATGACAGCTGTCATGTGGTGGCGACATCTCCATGAAGCAGCCTGTACCTTTAGCTCACCATGACAGCTGTCACGTGGTGGTGACACCTACACGAAGCAACCTGTACCGTTGGTCCGCCATGACAGCTGTCATGTGGTGGCGACATCTCCATGAAGCAGCCTGTACCCAAGGGTCGCCATGACAGCTGTCACGTGGTGGCGACATCTCCACGAAGCATTCTGTACCTTCGATGACAGCTGTCACGTGGTGGTGACATCTCCATGAAGCAGCCTGTACCTTTGGACCAAAGGTACAGATTGCTTCCTAGAGGTGGCGGAGCCCCCTCCACGAAGCAATCTGTACCTTGGGTTCGCCATGACAGCTGTACCTTATGGTCGCCATGACAGCTGGACCTTATGGTAGCCATGACAGCTGGACCTTATGGTCGCCATGACAGCTGGACCTTATGGTCACCATGACAGCTGTCACTTGGTGGTGACACCTACACGAAGCAACCTGTACCTTATGATTGCCATGACAGCTGGTCCTTATGGTCGCCATGACAGCTGGTCCTTATGCCTGCCATGACAGCTGGTCCTTATTGTTTCTTAGAGGTGGCGGAGCCCCCTCCACGAAGCAGTCTGTACCTTAGGTCCGCCATGACAGCTGTCACTTGATGGCGACATCTCTACGAAGCAATCTGTACCTTCGGTCCGCCATGACAGCTGGTCCTTATGGACGCCATGACAGCTGGTCCTTATGGTCGCCATGACAGCTGGTCCTTATGGTCGCCATGACAGCTGGTCCTTATGGTCGCCATGACAGCTAGACCTTAGGGCCGCCATGCTGTCATGTGTTAGTCACGTGACTCTGTACATGTGACACACTTTTTGAACACACCCTGTATACTCTTTACAAATAAAATAAAATCCTTATCACCTACATCCTTTCAAAACTGATAAGGACGAGCTCATGCACCGGATGCACATCGACAGCTAGACCGGAAGTGGAGACCGGATATCCTGGTGCCGTGCTAGTGGAGTACATCTACTCAATGAGAATGTTGAACAACCACAACGTCACAGCTCTTTGCTGCCTAATACTCTACGAACAATAATCTGTGGTCCAAGTAATTGTGGGAAAACAAATGTGATGTTATCTCTATTGTTAGATGCAAACGGTCTGAAATTTGAAAACGTGTACATATATTCAAAGTCTTTACACCAACCAAAATACCAGTTACTAAAGGAGACATTGAAGAAAATTGAGGGGCTTGGATATTTTCCTTGTACCGAAAGTGATGAGGTCATAGACCCCACAGAAGCGAGGCCTAATTCAATCATAATATTCGATGACGTGATGTTTGAGAAACAGGAGAAAATTCGTGCTTATTTTTCAAGAGGGAGACACAACTCAATTGATAGTTTCTATCTTTGCCAGTCTTTTGCTAAATGTCCAAAACATGGTTTGCGCGACAATGCCAATTGCTTGATTATTTTCAAACAGGATGAGCTCAATTTGAAACATATATTCACCGATCATATAAGTACCGACATGTCACTCGAAAAATTCAAAGAGATATGTAGCGTATGTTGGAAAGATAAATATGGATTCCTTATGATAAACAAAGACTGTGATATGAACAAAGGACGTTATCGCAAAGGTTTTGATAGTTATATATACATCTAACATGTATATATACTTTCATTTGAAATAGACAACCCGCTCAGCATGGACGTGGGTGTGAGTAACACGCTTAAAGAAAAACAACAATTGAAGAAAAAAATTTGGGAGTTAGCAAACGTTGTGAGGAAAAAATATATGGCTGTGAAATTGGGTAAAGCTGAAAATGATGAGATTCTAGATAATATGTTCAGGAATGTATCTAAACCTCTGGAGGAAATTGCGAAAAATGCTGAAATAATCAAACAAAATTCGTTGGTTAAACCTAAAAGTATTGTTTCTACAGCAACACAAATGGAGAACATACCAATCCCAAATATTGTAACTGAAGGGGAGGAGTTCGTATATAACCCCCAAAATACTGAGGAGGATGTGTTTACCCTCGAACCTACTATCGATCAGATTCGTGAAGAATTCAGAAAACATAAGAAAGATAATGCAGAGGCTACAGAGGAGTTTCTGCAACAATACCCCACATTAGCACGTTATTACTTGGAAGGATTCCTATTGGATGATGATGTCAAGAAATACGATGATAGAATGGGATTGCAATATAATTCAACTTTAGACAAATGGTTCATGGGTAATCAACCTATAGAAATTGATAGTGAGAGTAATATAATTATCAAGGGTACTCCGTTCAAGGGTACCACAGGACTGTATAATTTGATATTTTATAGAGATGTTCTACCTGATACTTACACTGTGGAAGATGGGAAAAATTACAGTCAAATGATGGAAATGACTAGTGCCCATAGGCGTAATAACGATCCAGCTGATCGAATAAGAAACATTGTAAAATACAAAAATGTACTGAAACCTTTGATTAATTCCATGAAAAGACCCAGAGCCAAAACATACACTGGAAGTGCATATATCAAAAATGATATGCTTGAATATAACGAGAAACCTATCGAATATGTTTATTGGGATGACGTTAACGAAATTGTGGATAGACTGAGACTTCTTGTTGCATCCTCGCATGCAGGTAACCATAATCATCACAATGAGATAATCTCTATAATAGAAGAATTGATAGAGGCAGGGGTAATTGAACAAAAACCAGGTGTAAGACAAATTCATCTCAGTTATAAAGATGGTTTCAATGGATAAGTTTGGCAGAGCCTCCTCTTCCATGTGGATATATGATACAAATGTATTTAATAATAATTTCAAACAAGTTCACGGACAAGGATTATTCCTAACGAGCGATGGAAGTTATGATATGGAAAATCGTAGATTGTGCAACGTAAAATCACCGAATGATGATGGAGATGTTGCAAATAAAGTATATGTTGATGAATTAACACACAAACTGAATCTGAAAACGGAAACCAGTCTTAAAGATACCTTCAATGTTAGGGTTGATAATTTGATCAAAGATATCAACAAGGATCTGGATGAACATAACTTAACGAATGACAAGGTTATTCTCAACATTGATAAACATCTGATGGACATTCAGAATGAATATAATGGAATGGGGATCTATATAAAATCAGAGTATAAAACAATCAGTGATAGTGTGAGGGAAAACAGAAATGAATTGAAAGAGATCAATAACACATTCAACAGTGTGAACATGCGTCTAAATGACATTACTAGTGAAGTGGAGGCGTTAGAACGACGGATGACATCTGTGGAACCTTCTAAGAAGAGACCCTCATCATCCACAACAACAAAGCAGGGCTCTGTGAAACGTATATCTCCAAATCCTGTGAATATACCCAAAAAATTAATTCTACACTAGATTTCCACATTGATAAGATGAGTAGAGAACAAGTTGTGCATGAGCTTCATAAGCCGAGTAGGAAGAATTTCAAACGACGCAGAACGATCATAAAAGGTTTGGATGATTTGTGGCAAATGGATCTGGCAGAAATGGGTAATTACGCTCGTGAAAATAGAGGATTCAAATACATTTTGATTATGATCGATTGTTTCTCGAAATTTCTATGGACACGCCCGCTGAAAACAAAATCAGCCGAAGAAGTTCGGAAAGCGGTCAGTTCTATATTGCTAGAAGGACATCGTAAGCCTAGGAATCTGCAAAGCGATCAGGGAGAAGAATTCTTCAATAAACACTTTAACGATCTAATGAAGAAACATAATATCAATCATTATAATACGTATAGTGTGAAAAAAGCAGCCATTGCTGAACGTGTCATTCGAACGTTAAAGGAATCGCTCTACAAACATTTCAGTCTCAGCGGGAAATACAAATGGCTTGATATACTTGAAGAAACCACAGAAAAATATAATAAACGTAAACATAGTACTATAAATATGGCTCCAATAAAAGTGACGAAACAGATTGAGAGCGAGATATTGAAGCGATCCTACTCACACATCAAGTTAGCTCTGCCTCACAAATTCAACGTAGGAGATGTGGTACGAATAAGTAAGGCTAAACATATTTTTGAGAAGGGATTTACGCCCAATTGGAGTACGGAATTATTTAAAATCATCAAAGTAAAAATTACCAACCCGGTCACATATCTACTAGAAGATATGACCAACGCACCAATCAGCGGCTGTTTCTACGAGGAAGAATTACAGAAAACAAAACAACCCGATGTGTATTTAGTCGAAAAAATATCACGAAAGAGGAGGGGTCAACAGTATGTGAAATGGTTGGGTCTAGATAATAATCACAACAGTTGGATCAATAATTCGGATCTCGTTCAATGAATCCATCATTGATCATTTGGAGATTATTAGGAACAAACAAATAGCTGGAATATTATTGACTCGAGGGTATGGTTATTATAATAGAACAAAAATTCCGTGAATATGAGGGTGAATCAAGAGTGAAGATTATAATATTTGAAACATATATTGTTAAGATTATACTTAAGTCTTTTGTATTGAGAAAATTTTGAAATTAATAAAAAATATTATTTTGAGATCTTTGATCTTTCTCCCTCCCCTCGTTAAATAACGGTGCAATCTTGAATTTTCATCAGTCTGTATGGAAGCGTACGTAGGAGAAGGTGTTCTCAATACGCTTATAAACAAGCTCCCGTTTGAACTTCATATTCCTGGTTATCAATTCTGTGGTCCCGGTACAAAATTAGAAGAACGGTTGAGAAGAGGAGATTCAGGTATCAATCCACTCGATAAAGCTTGCCGCCAACACGATATTTCATATCTGCGAAACGCTAGTTTGGAAGGACGTCACGAGGCGGATAAAATATTAGAGAACGCTGCTTGGCAACGTGTCAAATCTAAAGACACAAAATTTGGAGAAAGGATTGCCGCTTTCGGTGTAAATAAAATTATGAAGGCAAAGAGGAAATTGGGAATGGGTATGAGAAAGAAGGTTGGGTTCGGAAGTGCAATTGTCGATGGGGTGAGAAAAGTTATGAAGAATAAGTTTGACTCATCCAATCTGAAGAAAACATCCCAAACAGCGTTGAAAGTTGCACGAAAACAATTCAAAAAAGCGGGTGGTCGGAAAAATGTTCGGTTACCAAGAGTAATTCCTATTCCAAAGACTGGAGGATTTCTACCATTTTTAATACCTCTGTTTGCCGGCTTATCAGCTGCTGGAGCATTGGCGGGGGGTGGTGCAGGCATCGCTAAGGCCGTCAACGACAGCAAAGCAGCTCGGAAAACCTTGGAGGAAACGGAAAGACATAATAAAACAATGGAAGCTATAGCTTTGGGGAAACAAGGATCTGGTCTATATTTGAAAAAGTATCGCAAAGGTCTTGGTCTATATTCAAATAAACATCCAAAAAACTGTCAGTAAACCTACCCAGAAGACCTCTGACCGATCTCGATCTACGAAAACTAGCAAAAGCTCTGAAAATTCCCCATTTTAGAGGAGTATTTATGCGTGATGAACTACCATCCAACGGACCATGGAAAAACGAGCGTGGAATAGTTAATTTAGATAGCTCGGACAATGGAGGCACTCACTGGGTTGGGTTTAATAAAGTCGGTGATACAGTTTTATATTATGATAGTTTTGGCAATTTACGCCCCCCTCGCGAACTAGTGGATTATTTCAAAAAGTGTAAGATATTATTCAATCACGATAATTTTCAACAATATAACACTTATAATTGTGGTCAGTTATGTTTAGATTTCCTCTCTAACTCTTCAGTTGTGCTCGACTAACCCTGCATTTATTAGTATATAAATAGATTGTTGGTAAAGTTTGCATCAATCATGTCTCAGACATTCACTATCACGGGTAAGAGCTCCCGCTTATCTGTAGATTTCCACCCACCTATAGAACTAGATCCTCATTCATATTATTCTATCGCACTTGTTGGCTTGCATACGTACAATAGCATTCCGAACATTGAAGAAGGTTTTAATAAATTTTATTATAAAAATGTGAAGGGTGAGGAAGAAGTAGTAACTATACCTACGGGGTCCTACGAGTTGACAGACATCGAGGATTTCATACAAAGTGCAGTTTGTGGGATAGGAGTGAAGCAAGAAGAACGTGACCGGAAATTATCAATAAAATCTAACAACAACACTCTACACACAGAGCTGAAGAGTGATTTTGAAGTGAATTTTATTCCTAAAGATAGTATAAGCGAACTGTTGGGATTCAGCAAAAAGAAATTGACATCTCGCGAACTACACGTATCTGATCGACCTATAAACATAATCAAAGTTCAAACAATACGTGTTGAGTGTAACTTAACCGCAGGAGCATATTATAACAATAAGATAGCTCATACGATATATGAGTTCTCACCTCTTGTACCACCTGGGTTTTCCATTGATATAGAGCCGAAGAATCTTATTTATCTACCGGTCATCAGCAAGACGTCCTTCGATAACATCACGCTGAATATTTTAGATCAGAATTGGAAACCGGTAAATTTTCGTGGAGAAGAAATTATTATACGATTGGAATTGAAAAAGATCGTTAGGGATTATACCTCACAACAATAAATAATAATCCAATACTCACCACCACTCATTATATGAAAGGAATTCAACTGAGAAGGTTGCAGTAGCCATCACTTGAGAACATGGGTTTGGATTTCAGCAATAAAAGACATCTCCATAGTGGTCATCAGTCATTATCTACAACGAGCTCGAGGGAGAAGGTTGCTTCTGCATCACTATCATTGGAAAATATCAATTTTTTGAAGTCCCTTGGTTACAATGTCGGAAAAACTTCAAATATTCAACGAGCCAAACTTCAATGAAGACATCATCCGAGAAGAAACTCATACCTACTATCCCCACACAACATCTTTTGGCAACAGCGATGAAATTGAGATATTAATCAGTCAACAAGATGTGTTGGTAGATTTGGCCTCGTCTGCTTTATTCATCGAGGCAGAATTCCAGCCAGAAGCAAGTGGTGATGGTGAATGTAAACTAACGAATAATTTCGGAGCGTTTCTCTTCGAATATATCAGTTATGAATTGAATGGAAAAGAGATAGACAAAGTACGTGATCCTGGTATTGTCAGCACCATCAGAGCTTATCTAACATATGCCAAACATGAATCTATACCTCTAGCTATTTCTGGATGGTCATTTAAGGATGTATTGAGTTCAGTCTACAATAATAAAATCAATTTATGGATACCGTTGAATTTTCTACTAGGCCTATTCATTGACTATAACAAAGTTTTGAGTGGAAAACATAAGCTGCGCTTGATAAGGTCTCGAACCGATAACGATTGCTATACTAATAGCACAGGCACGAAAACGGCTAAAATAAATGTGAAGACGATAGCATTAAAAGTGCGACATGTGTTTCCAAGTGATCAAGTTAAATTTCAAATGTTGGGGAATTTGAGTGCTGAGAAGCCTATTTTGATTCCATTCCGTAGTTGGGATCTGCATGAAAATCCGTTGATGAAGGAGAGCACTCGCGACATTTGGGCTGTTAAAACTTCAATGAATTTGGAACGACCCAGATATGTGATTCTAGCTTTCCAAACTGATCGAAAAAATAATCCTGTTAAGCACAGTGCATATTTCGATAATATAAACTTGCTAAATGTTAAATTATACTTGAATTCAGAGTGTTATCCATATGAAGCAATGAAATTGAATTTCACCGACCAGCAATACGTGGAAGCATACCAGATGTACTATGATTTCCAGAAATCATTTTCAAATAAAATAATAAGCGAACCCATGTTAGATTATATAGCATTCAAGAATAGAGCAATTTTTGTGATTGACTGTTCAAAACAAAACGATGCTATAAAGTCATCAACAGTTGACGTCAAACTAGAGATGGAAAGTTTCCTGAATTTCCCCAAAAACACCAGGGCTTATTGCATCATCATTAACGATCGTATAATGGAGTATTCTCCGATTACAGGATCAGTTCGGAATTTGGTGTGAAGAACCAGGTGATGAATCATAATGTTATGAATCATAATGTTATAATAACATCTAAATGATGTACTATCAAAATGTATCTTTCCCAATAAATGTTATTATTATTATTATATTTGATATTTTATTTCTCAAACGGTAGGTGGTGATGTAAACATCCGACGATCATAGTTTGTAAACTATGGTAGTCGGTTGCTGGAAATGAAACAAATTGAAACAACTAGTGACGTTATCAGTCAGTTATCAACGTTTGCAATGACATCGAAACGGAGAGTTACCCCCCACCCTCACTATTCACGTTCACGTTCTCACGTATGTAAGAGAGAATCATTTCAGAAAATGTTCAGTTATAAAAATGAACTTAGCAGCGTGCGTTCGTGATTCAAATGTGGCTACATGGTCCACCAACAATTTTATTAAGTTAACAGTTAATGAAGTGTGTCTAAAATTTGGGATCGATATAAGAAACGATAAAAGAAACTATTTATTTTGGAATATTCAACTAAACCAACGCGTTCTGATGAATGAAGATCTATTGGATTGGTTAGGTTATCGCGGCAAAAAATATCATGCTAAAAAGGGTGTTATAACAAGATTGTTGAGGAAAAACCCGCATATACACCATTTAGAAATTTGTGATAAGACTGATGCACGAAAGAAATATTATGTTCTAGATGCTATTGATTTCGAATCATTATTGATGCAAATGCGAACTCCTAAAGTCATCGAGTTACGTGAACTGTTTTCGTTAATGAAATTTATTATGATGAAATATTGTGAGTACGAGAAATTCTATGAACAACAAGAACGTCAAAGAGCTGAGGAACGTGAATGTCTTGCGAAAGAACGATCTCAACGCTTATCTCAACAAATTCAAATGAATGTTATCACCTTACGGAATAACATTGCACCAAATATTGTTCCACCTCCTATAAATTTCGGAAAGAGACGAAATTTAGGTAATTACTTTGTTTTTTATAATAAAATTTATATAATATATATTATTTAGGATTATATCGAACATCGAATGATATGAGACCAGAATGGTACCTAATGCGTCGACAGGAGGATGGTTGGCGTGATGCCGACAGAAAATTACAAAATCGGGGAATGCGATTAATACGTAAATGGTCTAACATATCTCATGCTATCGATATTGGTAACGAAGTGAAACAGAATTTCCGCCGCGATTTGAAATGGTATGCAAGAGGAAATATTATTCATGCGGCAGAAGAAGAAGAGGGGGGTGAACAATTGATTGATGATATCAACATCGAGTCATTGATAGAATGTGTTATCAATCACAAAAATTAAGCTTATGAACTAGCAAATGATAATGTCAATATATTATTATAATTATCATTCCTTTTGTTTTATTAAAACACTTATATCTTCATACAATCATTTATTTACATGGTAAATAGCCTTCTTTACATATTTAACAAACATTTTCAACATTAGTACTGATAAAGAAGATAAAATTGCATACAAAATTGCGAAAATTTTAGAAATTTCTTCGTCTAGTGAGGATGATGTACGTGTGGATGGTGTTGATATTGTCTTTTGTATGACATGTGGTAAACATGATGATTGTTGGAGCAATTGCCATTCAGCCATATCTCCCTCACTCCGATCAAAGAATAAAAGTTTAAGTTTATAATGTATGGTGGTACGATTATCTTGAGGAATGTTGAATGCGAATACCTCTAATTGATTATCGTTGATTTTTCTAAAATTCATCGGAATCCATTCGGTACGGTTACACCCCCCACCACCATCGGTTGCAACATCCTTCAGACAAATATAAATGCGCTCAACGTGTTGGGGAACGTTCGCGTATAGAATACCATTCAGAATTGTGGTTAGAATCACGAAATTTGTTTTTAACATCCCCACTCCCATCATTATCTTCACTTTTTGCACTTGTAAATGTATTCAACAGTCTTATAACTTTTATTTTATCTTCGTAAAAATTCAAGTCTCTTCTTAGTTCATGAACTTTCTCCACAAATTTTCTAAGTATACGTGTGTATTCTTCAAAAGATATATGCATAATGACACATTTACAAACTTACTGGATATCTTTATCATAACCTCCAACTATTCACATTTACACATAGAGTATCATTATTATTACTCGCATTTCATTCCTCATCTGACCATCATAGTTCGTGAACGATGATGACGTCATCATCGTTCGTAAACTATGGTCGCCGGGTTGAATCAGTTACTGTCATTGGCTCGAAGCAGTGACGTCATCATCGTTCGTGAACTATGGTCGCCGGATTGAATCAGTTACTGTCATCGGTTCGAAGCAGTGACGTCATCATCGTTCGTAAACTATGGTCGCCGGATTGAAACAATGACAAAGCAGTCTTTGTCACGTGGTGGTGACACCTACACGTAGCAGCCTGTACCTTCGGTCCGCCAGGACATCTGTCACGTGACACCTACACGAAGCAGCCTGTACCTTTAGCTCACCATGACAGCTGTCACGTGTTGGTGACACCTACACGAAGCAACCTGTACCTTTGGTTCACCATGACAGCTGTCATATGGTGGCGACATCTCCATGAAGCAGCCTGTACCCAAGGGTCGCCATGACAGCTGTCACGTGGTGGCGACATCTCCACGAAGCATTCTGTACCTTTAGCTCACCATGACAGCTGTCACGTGTTGGTGACACCTACACGAAGCAACCTGTACCTTTGGTTCACCATGACAGCTGTCATATGGTGGCGACATCTCCATGAAGCAGCCTGTACCCAAGGGTCGCCATGACAGCTGTCACGTGGTGGCGACATCTCCACGAAGCATTCTGTACCTTCGATGACAGCTGTCACGTGGTGGTGACATCTCCATGAAGCAGCCTGTACCTTTGGACCAAAGGTACAGATTGCTTCCTAGAGGTGGCGGAGCCCCCTCCACGAAGCAGTCTGTACCTTGGGTTCGCCATGACAGCTGTACCTTATGGCCGCCATGACAGCTGGTCCTTATGGTCGCCATGACAGCTGGTTCTTATGGTCGCCATGACAGCTGGTTCTTATGGCCGCCATGACAGCTGGTCCTTATGGACGCCATGACAGCTGGTCTTTATGGTCGCCATGACAGCTGGTCCTTATGATCGCCATGACAGCTGGTCCTTATGGTCGCCATGACAGCTGGTCCTTATGGTCGCCATGACAGCTGGTTCTTATGGTCGCCATGACAGCTGGTTCTTATGGCCGCCATGACAGCTGGTCCTTATGGACGCCATGACAGCTGGTCCTTATGGTCGCCATGACAGCTGGTCCTTATGGTCGCCATGACAGCTGGTTCTTATGCTCGCCATGACAGCTGGACCTTATGATCGCCATGACAGTTGGACCTTAGGGCCGCCATGCTGCCATGTGTTAGTCACGTGACTCTGTACATGTGACACACTTTTTGAACACACCCTGTATACTCTTTACAAATAAAATAAGATCCTTATCACCTACATCCTTTCAAAACTGATAAGGACGAGCTCATGCACCGGATGCACATCGACAGCTAGACCGGAAGTGGAGACCGGATATCCTGGTGGAGAACTAGCCCAGTTCATCTTCTGCGGTATACGCCTCTTTCGATTTTGTGTAATAGGAGTTATTCCTAACTTCAACAAATTCTGTTCTGGTCTACATATATAGGTTCCCGCGTCAACGACGGTATGCTCTTTGCCTGTTTGTCTTGAAGCGACGGCTATAGAACTGATTACATTGTACCATAGTCCATGAAAAGAAGGTGATTTATTTGTATGACGTGTACAAGTTCCCATTCTTAGCATGAAAATCTCCGAAATCAGTTCAATATTTTTCCCTCGAACATCAGGCTAAGATATTGCTCGCATTGCCTGTATTTCAGGGTTTGAACAATCGAGACGTCTACTTCCTCTTTGCCGTGCCGTTTTACCAAAGGATTTCCTGGCAGAGCAATTACATGCAGTTTCTCAACGCTCATCCAAGTTTCAAGTACGGTAAAAATTATTAGTTTAATAACCAAATTTTCATGATCAACAGTTTGTGCTCTGTTCCCAAAATTATCGTTTTTGACTTCAAATTAACTTCTTTAACTCCAACTTTTGATTTAAAATTTATTCTTCTTTCATCAAAATTCAACTTGTGATTTCAAATCAATTCAATAAAATTATTACAACTTCAATTAGTTTCACAATTCATTTTTTGCTAAGGATTACCCTTTGTTAATTTATTGAATTAAGTTTCTTTGTAAATCATGAATTATTGTTCTCATTTGTAAATCCCTGGAGGAATTGAAATCAAATTGTTACGTTGAAACTTGTCTTAATTTTCTCTAATATAATCATCAACATATATTCACTTCGCAATGCTTGACATTCTTCATTGAGGACTTTTTCGTATCTCTTTGTGCAGCAGTTAGCGCTCGAGTAAGGCTGGCCTTTTAAAATAAGAATCAGGAGGATTTATTCCATCACGAGCCCTGAGGTGAAATATTACCCTGAGCTAGTTGAGGTCATTAGAGCCACAAAAGATATCTTCAAAACCTTACAAACGCGCATAACTCTACGTTCAGGAGTACTGTTCACATGTTTGGAGTTCAGCTCCCAAACATGCTCTGAAGCTCTTAGATTCTATTCAGAAGGAAAATGTTTGTCTGATTGATGATGTCACACATACAAATTCATTGACCTCTCTACAACATCGTACAAAGGTAAGCGAGCTCTACCTTTTATATAAATATTTCCATTGTCGGCTTTAATCAGAAATCTCATCCATTATTTCACCAATGGAGATTCCAGGTAGGCGGACTAGACGAGCTAAAGCTAGTCACCCCTTCATTGTCAAGCTAACAGCTAGAGACCTGCCGCACTTCTTCCTACCTGACTACATTTTTCTATCGTACGGCGAGCTGGTGGAACTCTTCGCTCCATGCCTATCAGAACCTATAATCTTTCAAGAGAGATACGGATGCATATCTTCTCTCCCAACATTCGATCGCTGGTTGTCAAAGTATACAAAGAAAAACTAACCTAAAGGAAGTCGATCTTCCAACACAACCTTCTAGGTATTATCAATAGTAAAAGCCCATAATGATGTAAAGTTGCTGCAATGAAAATTGTCTATCCGAGTGGGAGAATAACATCCACTAGCTGGTCTTTCAATGAAGTTGTGACAGAGAATATGGACGCGGATATGGATATTGCTGTCTCTTTAACTTAGAATCTACTCCAATCAGGAACTGGGGTTGCTTACTTGCATATGTTACCAGCTTAACGATTACATCATATGAACATGAAAAAGTGATACTTGCAATAAAATTCATCATTATCACTATCATCAGTGATAATAGATCATTCTATATATAAAAACTCTTGGGAAATAGGTCACAATAACACACTGTTTTAAAATTTTTGTCTTTACGTACATTTCGGTCTCACGACCATCATCAGTAGACTTATCACTTCAATAACCTGATGACTTAGAAGTAATTGTATTAACGCAAAGCGTCCTTATCGCACAAATTTCGTTTAAATGCCAACGTCACCGAAACGAACAGAAACATGAAATCGGAATTATAACACAGCAATGTTACTACAATGCGTAATATTAAAAATCCACATTTCATAAATGTCTACGAGAAACTAACAGACGAGACCAACTCAAGTTTTCATTTACGAACCAGATGTCATGATTTATTAGGTAATAAAAGAAGGTCTCTGGCCTCTGAGAAATACTTTAGACAATTCAACCTAAATTAAACTTTTAACATTATAAGGACTCAAGCAGGAATTTGCAAGAAATATTAGTTAATTAAATTAGTATAAATATGACTTAGTGTTTGAACGTAAGTCCTATGATTTACAGAATTGGACTCACGTTGTATCTCCAGGATAGATCTTTTATAATAATTGGTTTCCTTAGTTAAAATATTAACATTTTTGTAATCAAAATGATGATTATAATCAAAGCAGTGCTTAGCAAGGGCGGTGGAATTTTCTAAGTTATTATTTCTTGTGCTATACTTATGGCCATACATTCTTTTTTGTAAATATTGTTCAGAGATTCCAGTATAAGTCCCATCACAATCTAAACAATTCGATTCATATACTGTGTTGGTTTGTTTATCTTTAGGTATTACAGGTTTTAGATTTGAGAAATATTTCCCAACACAGTTGGTAGGTTCATGCGCAACATTTATATCGTACTTTTTCAAACATTTCTTAATTTTTTCTGAGGTCTCCGGAATGTATGGTAAAGTTATATAATTGTCTGTATTACCTTTTATGTTATTTTTACATGGAGAACCATTATAGATTTTGTTTATTCTCTCTTTAATGATAGGATTGAAGAAAGTTTTTGCGTAGCCATTCATCTCGAGTGTATTACGAACAATTTTTAAATTTTTGGGACGGTCCTCTGCGTGGGACAATTTTACCGCGCGGTGTGTAAGGCTGTTTATGACACTTTTTTTCATAACAAGCTAGTGCAACGGAATTGAAGTGAAGATAACGTTGAGACCAAACTTCTTTAGTAAACCAAGAAGTTTTTATTTTTCCATTTGCATCATGCCTAATGTTCATATCTAGGAAATTTTATGTTTTTGTTTACTTCTATTTCACAAGTGAATTGAAGTTTACAGTGGAAATTGTTAAATTTAATAATCACATATTGCATTTTATCGTTGGGAACACACATAAGGCAATCATCTACATACCGTTTAAAACCTGTATTCTTTAAACGGTATGTAGCCTGTATTCTTCTATAATACCTAAAGATAAACAAACCCACACAGTATATAAATTGAATTGTTCAGATTGTGATGGGACTTATACCGGAATCTCTAAACAATATTTACAAAAAAGAATGTATGGCCATAAGTATAGCACAAGAAATAATAACTTAGAAAATTCCACCGCCCTTGCTGAGCACTGCTTTGATTATAACCATCAATTTGATTACAAAAATGTTGATATTTTAACTAAGGAAACCAATTATTATAAAAGATCTATCCTGGAGATGATTCACATAAAACGTGACTCCAATTCTGTAAATCATGGGACTGACGTTCAAACACTAAGTCATATTTATACTAATTTAATTAATCAATATTTCGTGCAAATTTCTACTTGAGTCCTTAGAATTTTGAAAGTTTATTTTAGGTAGAATTAATTGTCTAAAGTATTTCTCAGAGGCCAGATACCTTCTTTTATTACCCAATAAATCATGACATCTGGTTCGTAAATGAACACTTGATATGGTCTCGTCTGTTAGTCTCTCGTAGACATTTATGAAATGTGGTCGTATTTGTTGATAATTCTACTAAATAGTGGATTTTTAATATCACGCATTGTAGTAACATTGCTGTGTTATAATTCCGATTTCATGTTTCTGTTCGTTTCGGCGACGTTAGCATTTAAACGAAATTTGTGCCATAAGGACGCTTTGTGTTATTACAATTATTTCCAAGTAATCAGGTTATTGAAGTAATAAGTCTTCTGATGATGGTCGGGAGACCGAAACGTACGTAGAGACAAAAATTTTAAAACAGAGTGTTATTGTGACCTATTTCCCCAGAATTTTTATATATAATTCATACTGGGTCAAGAATCTTTATTATAGATCATACTTATATAACTATAAGTCGCTACAATGAAAATAGTCAATCCGAGTGGCGAAATAATTCCCACTAGCTGATCTTCCAATGTATTTGTGAGAGAGAATATGAACGTGAATATGGATGTTATTGACTCTTTCACCGGTTCCATCGAAACAGCTACATAAATTTCTTTCGAACTTGAATCTCCTCCAATTTGGAATGAAGGTTACTTGTGATTATGAATCGAAATATCCGAAGAAAAGTAGGAGTCAGTTTTGAATTCTTTCATTTTTTGAAACATTGTGTTGAGTCTATGTTGTGAATAGTGATCAGAATTTCTGTTGAAAAATTATTTTGTTCTCCGAATTTATTATGGCGAATGATAGGACATCAATTATATTATATAGTGGCTGAAGTACTTTTTTCTGATGATAATGTTATGAAATCATCAATGTAATGGAAACGTCAGAAATGTCTAAATCAATTACACGAAACAGTCATTGAGTCTAGCGTGGCTTTTCCAACCATATGCATGCAATTCCATTGTCTTATACAGGGTGCTTATTAAGTACTCGTACAAACTTTGAAAATGAATCTCTGACTAATTTTGAGACAAAAAGTTCATTTGAACATGAGTCCGCAACGGCTTGGTTCTAGTGATACCAGAAGAAAAAAAATATATTCAATTTTTTGAAAATATTTTTGTTCAATAATATGGTAATTTGACGAAAGTAGATGAACAGGACGAGTTCTGCCTCAGGATATCCGGTCTCCACTTCCGGTCTAGCTGTCGATGTGCATCCGGTGCATGAGCTCGTCCTTATCAGTTTGAAAGGATGTAGGTGATAAGGATTTTATTTTATTTGTAAAGAGTATACAGGGTGTGTTCAAAAAGTGTGTCACATGTACAGAGTCATGTGACTAACACATGACAGCATGGCGGCCCTAAGGTCCAACTGTCATGGTGACCATAAGGTCCATCTGTCATGGTGGGCATAAGGACCAGCTGTCATGGCGACCATAAGGACCAGCTGTCATGGCGATCATAAGAACCAACTGTCATGGCGACCATAAGGTCCAGCTGTCATGGCGATCATAAGGACCAACTGTCATGGCGACCATAAGGTCCAGCTGTCATGGCGACCATAAGGACCAGCTGTCATGGCGACCATAAGGACCAGCTGTCATGGCAATCATGAGGTACAGGTTGCTTCGTGTAGGTGTCACCACCAAGTGACAGCTGTCATGGTGACCATAAGGTCCAGCTGTCATGGCGACCATAAGGTCCAGCTGTCATGGCGAGCATGAGGTACAGCTGTCATGGCGAGCATGAGGTACAGCTGTCATGGCTACCATAAGGTCCAGCTGTCATGGCGACCATAAGGTACAGCTGTCATTGCGAACCCAAGGTACAGACTGCTTCGTGGAGGGGGCTCCGCCACCTCTAGGAAGCAATCTGTACCTTTGGTCCAAAGGTACAGGCTGCTTCATGGAGATGTCACCACCACGTGACAGCTGTCATCGAAGGTACAGAATGCTTCGTGGAGATGTCGCCACCACGTGACAGCTGTCATGGCGACCCTTGGGTACAGGCTGCTTCATGGAGATGTCGCCACCATATGACAGCTGTCATGGTGAACCAAAGGTACAGGTTGCTTCGTGTAGGTGTCACCAACACGTGACAGCTGTCATGGTGAGCTAAAGGTACAGAACGCTTCGTGGAGATGTCGCCACCACGTGACAGCTGTCATGGCGACCCGTGGGTACAGGCTGCTTCATGGAGATGTCGCCACCATATGACAGCTGTCATGGTGAACCAAAGGTACAGGTTGCTTCGTGTAGGTGTCACCAACACGTGACAGCTGTCATGGTGAGCTAAAGGTACAGAATGCTTCGTGGAGATGTCGCCACCACGTGACAGCTGTCATGGCGACCCTTGGGTACAGGCTGCTTCATGGAGATGTCGCCACCATATGACAGCTGTCATGGTGAACCAAAGGTACAGGTTGCTTCGTGTAGGTGTCACCAACACGTGACAGCTGTCATGGTGAGCTAAAGGTACAGGCTGCTTCGTGTAGGTGTCACGTGACAGATGTCATGGCGGACCGAAGGTACAGGCTGCTTCGTGTAGGTGTCACCACCACGTGAAAAAGACTGCTTTGTCATTGTTTCAATCCGGCGACCATAGTTTACGAACGATGATGACGTCACTGCTTCGAACCGATGACAGTAACTGATTCAATCCGGCGACCATAGTTCACGAACGATGATGACGTCACTGCTTCAAGCCAATGACAGTAACTGATTCAACCCGGCGACCATAGTTTACGAACGATGATGACGTCATCATCGTTCACGAACTATGATGGTCAGATGAGGAATGAAATGCGAGTGATAATAATGATACTCTATGTGTAAATGTGAATAGTTGGAGGTTATGATAAAGATATCCAGTAAGTTTGTAAATGTGTCATTATGCATATATCTTTTGAAGAATACACACGTATACTTAGAAAATTTGTGGAGAAAGTTCATGAACTAAGAAGAGACTTGAATTTTTACGAACATAAAATAAAAGTTATAAGACTGTTGAATACATTTACAAGTGCAAAAAATGAAGATAATGATGGGAGTGGGGATGTTAAAAACAAATTTCGTGATTCTAACCACAATTCTGAATGGTATTCTATACGCAAACGTTCCCCAACACGTGGAGCGCTTTTATATTTGTCTGAAGGATGTTGCAACCGATGGTGGTGGGGGGTGTAACCGTACCGAATGGATTCCGATGAATTTTAGAAAAATCAACGATAATCAACTAGAGGTATTCGCATTCAACATTCCTCAAGATAATCGTACCACCATACATTATAAACTTAAACTTTTATTCTTTGATCGGAGTGAGGGAGATATGGCTGAATGGCAATTGCTCCAACAATCATCATGTTTACCACATGTCATACAAAAGACAATATCAACACCATCCACACGTACATCATCCTCACTAGACGAAGAAATTTCTAAAATTTTCGCAATTTTGTATGCAATTTTATCTTCTTTATCAGTACTAATGTTGAAAATGTTTGTTAAATATGTAAAGAAGGCTATTTACCATGTAAATAAATGATTGTATGAAGATATAAGTGTTTTAATAAAACAAAAGGAATGATAATTATAATAATATATTGACATTATCATTTGCTAGTTCATAAGCTTTATTTTTGTGATTGATAACACATTCTATCAATGACTCGATGTTGATATCACTAATCAATTGTTCACCCCCCTCTTCTTCTGCGGCATGAATAATATTTCCTCTTGCATACCATTTCAAATCGCGGCGGAAATTCTGTTTCACTTCGTTACCAATATCGATAGCATGAGATATGTTAGACCATTTACGTATTAATCGCATTCCCCGATTTTGTAATTTTCTGTCGGCATCACGCCAACCATCCTCCTGTCGACGCATTAGGTACCATTCTGGTCTCATATCATTCGATGTTCGATATAATCCTAAATAATATATATTATATAAATTTTATTATAAAAAACAAAGTAATTACCTAAATTTCGTCTCTTTCCAAAATTTATAGGAGGTGGAACAATATTTGGTGCAATGTTATTCCGTAAGGTGATAACATTCATTTGAATTTGTTGAGATAAGCGTTGAGATCGTTCATTCGCAAGACATTCACGTTCCTCAGCTCTTTCACGTTCTTGTTGTTCATAGAATTTCTCGTACTCACAATATTTCATCATAATAAATTTCATTAACGAAAACAGTTCACGTAACTCGATGACTTTAGGAGTTCGCATTTGCATCAATAATGATTCGAAATCAATAGCATCTAGAACATAATATGTCTTTCGTGCATCAGTCTTATCACAAATTTCTAAATGGTGTATATGCGGGTTTTTCCTCAACAATCTTGTTATAACACCCTTTTTAGCATGATATTTTTTGCCGCGATAACCTAACCAATCCAATAGATCTTCATTCATCAGAACGCGTTGGTTTAGTTGAATATTCCAAAATAAATAGTTTCTTTTATCGTTTCTTATATCGATCCCAAATTTTAGACACACTTCATTAACTGTTAACTTAATAAAATTGTTGGTGGACCATGTAGCCACATTTGAATCACGAACGCACGCTGCTAAGTTCATTTTTATAACTGAACATTTTCTGAAATGATTCTCTCTTACATACGTGAGAACGTGAACGTGAATAGTGAGGGTGGGGGTAACTCTCCGTTTCGATATCATTGCAAACGTTGATAACTGACTGATAACGTCACTAGTTGTTTCAATTTGTTTCATTTCCAGCAACCGACTACCATAGTTTACAAACTATGATCGTCGGATGTTTACATCACCACCTACCGTTTGAGAAATAAAATATCAAATATAATAATAATAACATTTATTGGGAAAGATACATTTTGATAGTACATCATTTAGAACATAAATTATAACATTATGATTCATCACCTGGTTCTTCACACCAAATTCCGAACTGATCCTGTAATCGGAGAATACTCCATTATACGATCGTTAATGATGATGCAATAAGCCCTGGTGTTTTTGGGGAAATTCAGGAAACTTTCCATCTCTAGTTTGACGTCAACTGTTGATGACTTTATAGCATCGTTTTGTTTTGAACAGTCAATCACAAAAATTGCTCTATTCTTGAATGCTATATAATCCAACATGGGTTCGCTTATTATTTTATTTGAAAATGATTTCTGGAAATCATAGTACATCTGGTATGCTTCCACGTATTGCTGGTCGGTGAAATTCAATTTCATTGCTTCATATGGATAACACTCTGAATTCAAGTATAATTTAACATTTAGCAAGTTTATATTATCGAAATATGCACTGTGCTTAACAGGATTATTTTTTCGATCAGTTTGGAAAGCTAGAATCACATATCTGGGTCGTTCCAAATTCATTGGAGTTTTAACAGCCCAAATGTCGCGAGTGCTCTCCTTCATCAACGGATTTTCATGCAGATCCCAACTACGGAATGGAATCAAAATAGGCTTCTCAGCACTCAAATTCCCCAACATTTGAAATTTAACTTGATCACTTGGAAACACATGTCGCACTTTTAATGCTATCGTCTTCACATTTATTTTAGCCGTTTTCGTGCCTGTGCTATTAGTATAGCAATCGTTATCGGTTCGAGACCTTATCAAGCGCAGCTTATGTTTTCCACTCAAAACTTTGTTATAGTCAATGAATAGGCCTAGTAGAAAATTCAACGGTATCCATAAATTGATTTTATTATTGTAGACTGAACTCAATACATCCTTAAATGACCATCCAGAAATAGCTAGAGGTATAGATTCATGTTTGGCATATGTTAGATAAGCTCTGATGGTGCTGACAATACCAGGATCACGTACTTTGTCTATCTCTTTTCCATTCAATTCATAACTGATATATTCGAAGAGAAACGCTCCGAAATTATTCGTTAGTTTACATTCACCATCACCACTTGCTTCTGGCTGGAATTCTGCCTCGATGAATAAAGCAGACGAGGCCAAATCTACCAACACATCTTGTTGATTGATTAATATCTCAATTTCATCGCTGTTGCCAAAAGATGTTGTGTGGGGATAGTAGGTATGAGTTTCTTCTCGGATGATGTCTTCATTGAAGTTTGGCTCGTTGAATATTTGAAGTTTTTCCGACATTGTAACCAAGGGACTTCAAAAAATTGATATTTTCCAATGATAGTGATGCAGAAGCAACCTTCTCCCTCGAGCTCGTTGTAGATAATGACTGATGACCACTATGGAGATGTCTTTTATTGCTGAAATCCAAACCCATGTTCTCAAGTGATGGCTACTGCAACCTTCTCAGTTGAATTCCTTTCATATAATGAGTGGTGGTGAGTATTGGATTATTATTTATTGTTGTGAGGTATAATCCCCAACGATCTTTTTCAATTCCAATCGTATAATAATTTCTTCTCCACGAAAATTTACCGGTTTCCAATTCTGATCTAAAATATTCAGCGTGATGTTATCGAAGGACGTCTTGCTGATGACCGGTAGATAAATAAGATTCTTCGGCTCTATATCAATGGAAAACCCAGGTGGTACAAGAGGTGAGAACTCATATATCGTATGAGCTATCTTATTGTTATAATATGCTCCTGCGGTTAAGTTACACTCAACACGTATTGTTTGAACTTTGATTATGTTTATAGGTCGATCAGATACGTGTAGTTCGCGAGATGTCAATTTCTTTTTGCTGAATCCCAACAGTTCGCTTATACTATCTTTAGGAATAAAATTCACTTCAAAATCACTCTTCAGCTCTGTGTGTAGAGTGTTGTTGTTAGATTTTATTGATAATTTCCGGTCACGTTCTTCTTGCTTCACTCCTATCCCACAAACTGCACTTTGTATGAAATCCTCGATGTCTGTCAACTCGTAGGACCCCGTAGGTATAGTTACTACTTCTTCCTCACCCTTCACATTTTTATAATAAAATTTATTAAAACCTTCTTCAATGTTCGGAATGCTATTGTACGTATGCAAGCCAACAAGTGCGATAGAATAATATGAATGAGGATCTAGTTCTATAGGTGGGTGGAAATCTACAGATAAGCGGGAGCTCTTACCCGTGATAGTGAACGTCTGAGACATGATTGATGCAAACTTTACCAACAATCTATTTATATACTTATAAATGCAGGGTTAGTCGAGCACAACTGAAGAGTTAGAGAGGAAATCTAAACATAACGGACCACAATTATAAGTTTTATATTGTTGAAAATTATCGTGATTGAATAATATCTTACACTTTTTGAAATAATCCACTAGTTCGCGAGGGGGGCGTAAATTGCCAAAACTATCATAATATAAAACTGTATCACCGACTTTATTAAACCCAACCCAGTGAGTGCCTCCATTGTCCGAGCTATCTAAATTAACTATTCCACGCTCGTTTTTCCATGGTCCGTTGGATGGTAGTTCATCACGCATAAATACTCCTCTAAAATGGGGAATTTTCAGAGCTTTTGCTAGTTTTCGTAGATCGAGATCGGTCAGAGGTCTTCTGGGTAGGTTTACTGACAGTTTTTTGGATGTTTATTTAAATATAGACCAAGACCTTTGCGATACTTTTTCAAATATAGACCAGATCCTTGTTTCCCCAAAGCTATAGCTTCCATTGTTTTATTATGTCTTTCCGTTTCCTCCAAGGTTTTCCGAGCTGCTTTGCTGTCGTTGACGGCCTTAGCGATGCCTGCACCACCCCCCGCCAATGCTCCAGCAGCTGATAAGCCGGCAAACAGAGGTATTAAAAATGGTAGAAATCCTCCAGTCTTTGGAATAGGAATTACTCTTGGTAACCGAACATTTTTCCGACCACCCGTTTTTTTTGAATTGTTTTCATGCAACTTTCAACGCTGTTTGGGATGTTTTCTTCAGATTGGATGAGTCAAACTTATTCTTCATAACTTTTCTCACCCCATCGACAATTGCACTTCCGAACCCAACCTTCTTTCTCATACCCATTCCCAATTTCCTCTTTGCCTTCATAATTTTATTTACACCGAAAGCGGCAATCCTTTCTCCAAATTTTGTGTCTTTAGATTTGACACGTTGCCAAGCAGCGTTCTCTAATATTTTATCCGCCTCGTGACGTCCTTCCAAACTAGCGTTTCGCAGATACGAAATATCGTGTTGGCGGCAAGCTTTATCGAGTGGATTGATACCTGAATCTCCTCTTCTCAACCGTTCTTCTAATTTTGTACCGGGACCACAGAATTGATAACCAGGAATATGAAGTTCAAACGGGAGCTTGTTTATAAGCGTATTGAGAATACCTTCTCCTACGTACGCTTCCATACAGACTGATGAAAATTCAAGATTGCACCGTTATTTAACGAGGGGGGGGAGAAAGATCAAAGATCTCAAAATAATATTTTTTATTAATTTCAAAATTTTCTCAATACAAAAGACTTAAGTATAATCTTAACAATATATGTTTCAAATATTATAATCTTCACTCTTGATTCACCCTCATATTCACGGAATTTTTGTTCTATTATAATAACCATACCCTCGAGTCAATAATATTCCAGCTATTTGTTTGTTCCTAATAATCTCCAAATGATCAATGATGGATTCATTGAACGAGATCCGAATTATTGATCCAACTGTTGTGATTATTATCTAGACCCAACCATTTCACATACTGTTGACCCCTCCTCTTTCGTAATATTTTTTCGACTAAATACACATCGGGTTGTTTTGTTTTCTGTAATTCTTCCTCGTAGAAACAGCCGCTGATTGGTGCGTTGGTCATATCTTCTAGTAGATATGTGACCGGGTTGGTAATTTTTACTTTGATGATTTTAAATAATTCCGTACTCCAATTGGGCGTAAATCCCTTCTCAAAAATATGTTTAGCCTTACTTATTCGTACCACATCTCCTACGTTGAATTTGTGAGGCAGAGCTAACTTGATGTGTGAGTAGGATCGCTTCAATATCTCGCTCTCAATCTGTTTCGTCACTTTTATTGGAGCCATATTTATAGTACTATGTTTACGTTTATTATATTTTTCTGTGGTTTCTTCAAGTATATCAAGCCATTTGTATTTCCCGCTGAGACTGAAATGTTTGTAGAGCGATTCCTTTAACGTTCGAATGACACGTTCAGCAATGGCTGCTTTTTTCACACTATACGTATTATAATGATTGATATTATGTTTCTTCATTAGATCGTTAAAGTGTTTATTGAAGAATTCTTTTCCCTGATCGCTTTGCAGATTCCTAGGCTTACGATGTCCTTCTAGCAATATAGAACTGACCGCTTTCCGAACTTCTTCGGCTGATTTTGTTTTCAGCGGGCGTGTCCATAGAAATTTCGAGAAACAATCGATCATAATCAAAATGTATTTGAATCCTCTATTTTCACGAGCGTAATTACCCATTTCTGCCAGATCCATTTGCCACAAATCATCCAAACCTTTTATGATCGTTCTGCGTCGTTTGAAATTCTTCCTACTCGGCTTATGAAGCTCATGCACAACTTGTTCTCTACTCATCTTATCAATGTGGAAATCTAGTGTAGAATTAATTTTTTGGGTATATTCACAGGATTTGGAGATATACGTTTCACAGAGCCCTGCTTTGTTGTTGTGGATGATGAGGGTCTCTTCTTAGAAGGTTCCACAGATGTCATCCGTCGTTCTAACGCCTCCACTTCACTAGTAATGTCATTTAGACGCATGTTCACACTGTTAAATGTGTTATTGATCTCTTTCAATTCATTTCTGTTTTCCCTCACACTATCACTGATTGTTTTATACTCTGATTTTATATAGATCCCCATTCCATTATATTTATTCTGAATGTCCATCAGATGTTTATCAATGTTGAGAATAACCTTGTCATTCGTTAAGTTATGTTCATCCAGATCCTTGTTGATATCTTTGATCAAATTATCAACCCTAACATTGAAGGTATCTTTAAGACTGGTTTCCGTTTTCAGATTCAGTTTGTGTGTTAATTTATCAACATATACTTTATTTGCAACATCTCCATCATCATTCGGTGATTTTACGTTGCACAATCTACGATTTTCCATATCATAACTTCCATCGCTCGTTAGGAATAATCCTTGTCCGTGAACTTGTTTGAAATTATTATTAAATACATTTGTATCATATATCCACATGGAAGAGGAGGCTCTGCCAAACTTATCCATTGAAACCATCTTTATAACTGAGATGAATTTGTCTTACACCTGGTTTTTGTTCAATTACCCCTGCCTCTATCAATTCTTCTATTATAGAGATTATCTCATTGTGATGATTATGGTTACCTGCATGCGAGGATGCAACAAGAAGTCTCAGGTATCCACAATTTCGTTAACGTCATCCCAATAAACATATTCGATAGGTTTCTCGTTATATTCAAGCATATCATTTTTGATATATGCACTTCCAGTGTATGTTTTGGCTCTGGGTCTTTTCATGGAATTAATCAAAGGTTTCAGTACATTTTTGTATTTTACAATGTTTCTTATTCGATCAGCTGGATCGTTATTACGCCTATGGGCACTAGTCATTTCCATCATTTGACTGTAATTTTTCCCATCTTCCACAGTGTAAGTATCAGGTAGAACATCTCTATAAAATATCAAATTATACAGTCCTGTGGTACCCTTGAACGGAGTACCCTTGATAATTATATTACTCTCACTATCAATTTCTATAGGTTGATTACCCATGAACCATTTGTCTAAAGTTGAATTATATTGCAATCCCATTCTATCATCGTATTTCTTGACATCATCATCCAATAGGAATCCTTCCAAGTAATAACGTGCTAATGTGGGGTATTGTTGCAGAAACTCCTCTGTAGCCTCTGCATTATCTTTCTTATGTTTTCTGAATTCTTCACGAATCTGATCGATAGTAGGTTCGAGGGTAAACACATCCTCCT
The DNA here is from genome assembly GCA_958510875.1 of Endomychus coccineus. Classification (NCBI taxonomy): domain Eukaryota; kingdom Metazoa; phylum Arthropoda; class Insecta; order Coleoptera; family Endomychidae; genus Endomychus; species Endomychus coccineus. The sequence goes on from OY294067.1 coordinate 219,183,188, forward strand.
CAGTATTTTGGGGGTTATATACGAACTCTTCCCCTTCAGTTACAATATTTGGGATTGGTATGTTCTCCATTTGTGTTGCTGTAGAAACAATACTTTTAGGTTTAACCAACGAATTTTGTTTGATTATTTCAGCATTTTTCGCAATTTCCTCCAGAGGTTTAGATACATTCCTGAACATATTATCTAGAATCTCATCATTTTCAGCTTTACCCAATTTCACAGCCATATATTTTTTCCTCACAACGTTTGCTAACTCCCAAATTTTTTCTTCAATTGTTGTTTTTCTTTAAGCGTGTTACTCACACCCACGTCCATGCTGAGCGGGTTGTCTATTTCAAATGAAAGTATATATACATGTTAGATGTATATATAACTATCAAAACCTTTGCGATAACGTCCTTTGTTCATATCACAGTCTTTGTTTATCATAAGGAATCCATATTTATCTTTCCAACATACGCTACATATCTCTTTGAATTTTTCGAGTGACATGTCGGTACTTATATGATCGGTGAATATATGTTTCAAATTGAGCTCATCCTGTTTGAAAATAATCAAGCAATTGGCATTGTCGCGCAATCCATGTTTTGGACATTTAGCAAAAGACTGGCAAAGATAGAAACTATCAATTGAGTTGTGTCTCCCTCTTGAAAAATAAGCACGAATTTTCTCCTGTTTCTCAAACATCACGTCATCGAATATTATGATTGAATTAGGTCTCGCTTCTGTGGGGTCTATGACCTCATCACTTTCGGTACAAGGAAAATATCCAAGCCCCTCAATTTTCTTCAATGTCTCCTTTAGTAACTGGTATTTTGGTTGGTGTAAAGACTTTGAATATATGTACACGTTTTCAAATTTCAGACCGTTTGCATCTAACAATAGAGATAACATCACATTTGTTTTCCCACAATTACTTGGACCACAGATTATTGTTCGTAGAGTATTAGGCAGCAAAGAGCTGTGACGTTGTGGTTGTTCAACATTCTCATTGCTTGACCCTAAGTTCATAATACTCAACGAGTCTTTTTGCTTAACAATCTTCATCATGTCTGAAGGCGAATCGAAATCATACTGGAACATATGTTAATAAGCATTTGTTTATATACTAGATGATGATGTTATATTGTGTATGTCTGATCGCGCGGTTAGGTGCTTCTACGGTTCTGTCAAAATCAGGTATCAAATACATGTTAAATAGGTATGAATGCTGGAACACGTGTCTGAATGTTGAAACACGTGTCTGAATGTTGAAACACGTGTCTGAAACACGTGTCTGAATGCTGAAACACGTGTCTGAATGTTGAAACACGTGTCTGAATGTTGAAACACGTGTCTGAATGTTGAAACACGTGTCTGAATGTTGAAACACGTGTCTGAATGTTGAAACACTTGTCTGAATGTTAAAGCATGTGTTGAATCATGCGAAAAACATGTGTATGAATGTAATACAATCATTATGATTATTCACATTTTATTCCTCATTAGCCCATCATAGTTCGTGAACGATGATGATGTCATCATCGTTCGTGAACTATGGTCGCCGGATTGAATCAGTTACTGTCATCGGTTCGAAGCAGTGACGTCATCATCGTTCGTAAACCATGGTCGCCGGATTGAAACAATGACAAAGCAGTCTTTGTCACGTGGTGGTGACACCTACACGAAGCAGCCTGTACCTTCGGTCCGCCATGACATCTGTCACGTGACACCTACACGGAGCAGCCTGTACCTTTAGCTCACCATGACAGCTGTCACGTGTTGGTGACACCTACACGAAGCAACCTGTACCTTTGGTTCACCATGACAGCTGTCATATGGTGGCGACATCTCCATGAAGCAGCCTGTACCCAAGGGTCGCCATGACAGCTGTCACGTGGTGGCGACATCTCCACGAAGCATTCTGTACCTTTAGCTCACCATGACAGCTGTCACGTGTTGGTGACACCTACACGAAGCAACCTGTACCTTTGGTTCACCATGACAGCTGTCATATGGTGGCGACATCTCCATGAAGCAGCCTGTACCCAAGGGTCGCCATGACAGCTGTCACGTGGTGGCGACATCTCCACGAAGCATTCTGTACCTTTGGCTCACCATGACAGCTGTCACGTGTTGGTGACACCTACACGAAGCAACCTGTACCTTTGGTTCACCATGACAGCTGTCATATGGTGGCGACATCTCCATGAAGCAGCCTGTACCCAAGGGTCGCCATGACAGCTGTCACGTGGTGGCGACATCTCCACGAAGCATTCTGTACCTTTAGCTCACCATGACAGCTATCACGTGTTGGTGACACCTACACGAAGCAACCTGTACTTTTGGTTCACCATGACAGCTGTCATATGGTGGCGACATCTCCATGAAGCAGCCTGTACCCAAGGGTCGCCATGACAGCTGTCACGTGGTGGCGACATCTCCACGAAGCATTCTGTACCTTCAGCTCACCATGACAGCTGTCACGTGTTGGTGACACCTACACGAAGCAACCTGTACCTTTGGTTCACCATGACAGCTGTCATATGGTGGCGACATCTCCATGAAGCAGCCTGTACCCAAGGGTCGCCATGACAGCTGTCACGTGGTGGCGACATCTCCACGAAGCATTCTGTACCTTTAGCTCACCATGACAGCTGTCACGTGTTGGTGACACCTACACGAAGCAACCTGTACCTTTGGTTCACCATGACAGCTGTCATATGGTGGCGACATCTCCATGAAGCAGCCTGTACCCAAGGGTCGCCATGACAGCTGTCACGTGGTGGCGACATCTCCACGAAGCGTTCTGTACCTTTAGCTCACCATGACAGCTGTCACGTGTTGGTGACACCTACACGAAGCAACCTGTACCTTTGGTTCACCATGACAGCTGTCATATGGTGGCGACATCTCCATGAAGCAGCCTGTACCCAAGGGTCGCCATGACAGCTGTCACGTGGTGGCGACATCTCCACGAAGCATTCTGTACCTTCGATGACAGCTGTCACGTGGTGGTGACATCTCCATGGAGCAGCCTGTACCTTTGGACCAAAGGTACAGATTGCTTCCTAGAGGTGGCGGAGCCCCCTCCACGAAGCAGTCTGTACCTTGGGTTCGCCATGACAGCTGTACCTTATGGCCGCCATGACAGCTGGTCCTTATGGTCGCCATGACAGCTGGTTCTTATGGTCGCCATGACAGCTGGTTCTTATGGCCGCCATGAAAGCTGGTCCTTATGGACGCCATGACAGCTGGTCCTTATGGTCGCCATGACAGCTGGTCCTTATGATCGCCATGACAGCTGGTCCTTATGGTCGCCATGACAGCTGGTCCTTATGGTCGCCATGACAGCTGGTTCTTATGGTCGCCATGACAGCTGGTTCTTATGGCCGCCATGACAGCTGGTCCTTATGGACGCCATGACAGCTGGTCCTTATGGTCGCCATGACAGCTGGTCCTTATGGTCGCCATGACAGCTGGTTCTTATGCTCGCCATGACAGCTGGACCTTATGATCGCCATGACAGTTGGACCTTAGGGCCGCCATGCTGCCATGTGTTAGTCACGTGACTCTGTACATGTGACACACTTTTTGAACACACCCTGTATACTCTTTACAAATAAAATAAAATCCTTATCACCTACATCCTTTCAAAACTGATAAGGACGAGCTCATGCACCGGATGCACATCGACAGCTAGACCGGAAGTGGAGACCGGATATCCTGGTGGAGAACTAGCCCAGTTCATCTACTTACCGCCAAAATGAGATCAAAACTTATCGAATATACAAATGGCTATCATTAGTTCCAGATTCTGTTCAAGACAATAAGAAGGAATTCCACTTCCAGCTCTTTCCCTCCTCGAACCAAGGATGATGGCATACTGGTTACTACACCACAAGAAGAAACAACCTCCTCGCCGAAAAGTTTACAGCAAATTCCACTTTGATTCCTCAAGGGAAGGACCTTTCTAATATTGCTCCCATTGATAGCGATAACCATGAATTTGTCTTAAGCATACAATGCGACGCATTCTGCTGGATCTCAATATCAAAAAGGCAATGAATCCAGACGGAATTCTGCCTGGTGTGTCTACTCCGATCTGGAATACAGCCAGAGAACAACTAATCCCAAAATGAACTGTGATCAATTGATCACGTGACTACTCTCACTTTTGTAAACAAATTAGGTTTCGGACAGTTCTGCGGGTCAAATGTACGATTGTGGGAACGGAAAATATATCCGAAATGATTTAGAAACCGCTTATGAAAGACGATACATTGAAATTTTATTGAAATAGTTCACAGAATGCATTTTACTACTCTATGTTTCATACTGATACCTGCTGCCAGATTGACTTCCGAATTATTCGCACTATGGTACAACCTTGTTTTATACTGACATCTGTGGTTACATGAACCATCTTAATTTGTCACAGAGTAAACGCTTAATATAGACTATTTTTTTGGGCCGATTACAGTACTTCTCTTACATATACATACAACATATATGAAAATGTGTGTCATTGCATTTTCTTAGGAATAGCTGACAATCAAATTAATACCAATCAGATATGGTATCTGACTCCATGATATATATTGAATAATATCCGAGGTTGCGTTATACTTTCACTTCACCTGCTTTCAACTCTCAAATATCATGCTAATTGTCGTTGCCAATTTGAAGGTTCGTTATATAATAAATTGTAATACAAACAAAATTGTGTTCTTTACTCATTATATAACATGATACAAATTATTTGTTATCCTAAATGTAATTCCCAAATAGTTGTAGTATTCACCGAATGTTCGAGGAAAAACGGAACTCCTCGAGAGATACTTTCCGACGATGGAACAAAAAAGAAGTGTTACGTCACTCACATTATGTGTTTTGACTCGATCTGTGGACTGCATATGTTTTGTTTGGGTACCGTTCAGATTAATAAAAATGCAATCGGAGTTAACTGTTCCTTTACTGCGACACGACATAAAGCACAATGTAACAAAAGATGTCAGAGCTACTCATTTCCGCTCTGCCATCGAACCACAAATGAACTCGTGTTCATCGAACAATTAAAAAAGAATATTCATAGAACAATATTACATATTGTGATGAAAAGAGTCATTTATACTTTTGATTTCATAAGGAATGTAGGTCCTGATTTTCATTGCGATTTTCAAAAAAAAAATTTTTGCAAACAAAATTGTGAAGCAATATTCAGATTTCTTACATACAGTCTGAAGTATAAGAATGATACAATGATTATTTGAAGCTGAGATAGAATCATCAGATAGATATGGAAGTTCAAGATGCAGGAACTTGATTTGCAGAATTGCACTTTTTGTGTGTGCGTGTGCGTGTGTGTGTACGGGTGTGTGTATATGGGTGTGTGCACTGTGTGATGATAACGCCATCTCTATTGATATTGAAGATTTAAAATTATACAGATCGCTCTAAAGTGGTAAAAATAAGAAATGTTTTGTTTTTGGGTGCTGTTGCTCGATAGCCCACTTTCAAGTAATATTTTTGATATGCATCTTCAGTTTTTTCAATGGAATTATAGTATCTTATTCAACTGCGTCTTTCTGGTTATAATCATGTATCACAAGTATGTATACAATCTGTAGAAATGTCCGAAATTCTCATCTTAAGATTCAGGTGACGTCATCGATGTGAAGTCCTAGTCCATTTCATGTGTAAACTTTATGGCAAATTTTGGTAACTAATGTGACAGCAGGTATCAGTATAAAACCAGGTTATATTATAGTGTGAACAATGGGAAAGTCAACCTGGCAGCAGGTAACAATATGAAACAGTAGTACATTATTTAGACAATTTGAATAAGATTTCAATGTAACATAGAGTATATTCTAACGTCTTTCATTAGCAGTTTCTAAGTCATCCCCAATAAATCTTCTATTCCTATCATACATTAATTTGAGTCGCAGAACTGTCCGAAACCTATGTTGTTCTACAAAAGCGAAGGAAGTTACGTGAACAATTAATCACAGTTCATTATTAAAATAAACTTGCGCTTATTGGGATTATATTATATGGGCACATTTCAGTAATTTTTTGTTACATATTGCATACCCTGCAATTGAATGCTACTTTTACAAGCTCTGCGTGATATACCATTATCAATATAGTCTGTGTTTGTTACGTTGAACGAGATATGATTTACCATCCTAAGCACTAGAATAAATAGTACCTATATATCCTTCTTGCCTGGGCATCTCTTGAGCGATAAATCCTAAAAAGTGCCGACGCGGTAAGTTCAGACGAAAAGAACTAACGTCAAGACAAATTGAACGTTGCGCATTACATTGCGAGTCCAGGGACGCATGCGCAGAATGAATTTATTGCGGTAATGACCACTTTCACTTCCACTTCAGAATCGGTAACTTAGAAATATGATGAAGAATGTTAAATGTTATTGAAAAATGCTTCTTCAATGCGTATTATGTAGGAATTTGTTCACGTTTTCTATTTATCTTTATTTTTTTTGAATCTATCGTTTATGCTCAGAACAGAATGTTGAACGAAACTCTTTTGTAGTTGCATCAACAGAATCTTGCTGGGACGTTCCTTTTTGCGGTAATTTCATTCTCGTTTCAATAAATATATTCAAAACCGTGCATCATGATTTATTCTGTCTGTTCATTATCTATTAAGATACGAAATTCGTGGAGAGAAGACGTTGACGTAAGATACGAGAATAGTAGATAAAACAATTTGAAATTTTGCTCTATTATGTTATCACAAACTCGGCATCACTTATAATGTAAGTGCAGTAGTCTGAGGATGTGAAGTGTTGCAGCTAACGGCCTGCTGATATATGCATATTTTACGGATATACAAACATAAATGATTTCTGGCGTCTAGTTTTCACAAAATTATTTATGATCTCTAGATGTATAGCTTCTTGCCTTATGATTTTATGCAATATTTTGGTAAAGAGTAACTTCTATCGAAAAGTCAAACTTCATTATTATAGAAATGAATTTATTATACACATACTCCGAGTGCGGGTGAATTCTATAATATATAAAACTATGATGACATAGTTTTTCTAATTAATTGGAAATCTAATTTTGCAAGGAGAATCAAATTTCACGAGGCTGCTAATTCTTATACTTGAAGTTTTATTTCTATTTTAATTTGTTCTAGGATACCAATTGGCAATTAAATTCTTGCCGGAAATTTGAATTGGATTGCAGCTGAAAACTATCTCATCCAATTCAGTCTAAATCCGATTCGAGATTTTAATTCATGTAATTAAAGATGTTCAAAAGCTACGTTTTAAATAAGTTATCTGATGATCTCTATCGAAATTAGCAATAACTAAAGACAATGACTTTTTAACCCACATCCTCTTTGAAGTTCTAAGCGAGTTATTTTCAATACACCCCCCTTTGTTATAACAGATAATTTAATTGAGGGTTGATAATTTTCTTTCATGACGATTTAACTCTTTATGTTCTCTTGTTAGAGTGAAACATGTCAGTTTGCGTGTGAGCGTAGACAACTATAGATTTTGTTCTCTCCATACAGCTGACTCATTACTATAAATATTTTACATTCAAATTTTACAATCGCCAGGATCCACGAGGAAACTGAAAATTTCTGATTATACAGTGTGTTCAGCTTGCTTATTCTGTTGTTCAGAAACAGCAAGAAGCTTAGTAGTGTGATAGAATTAGATTTTTGGAGTTTTTGATTCTGAGTTCGGAGAAAAAAATTGCTTCAAGTAGATAATTGTGATACAAATTGAAGGAATTAAAGTTGAACATTTTTTGGTCGTCACAAATGGTCCAAAAAAAAATGGTTAAAATGGCCAAAACCGGTTTTCGCGTTTCCACGCGCGCCGCACAGCCAAGCGCACGAAATACCATTATTTAAAATAATTGTTTTAGCAACTTTTAATGAAGATAAGGAATTGGACATTTGATAAGTTGTTTATTAACTATTGAAGAAGATAATACCGTAAAAAAAATAAAGCGTTATCGCACCACAACTTTTTTAGGGCCATTTTACAAAAGTACTTTTTTTTGCATTAGGCTGCGGTTTGCAAAAAGTGTAAATTCGATCTTGCTGAAATTTTGTGTGATATTTGGTGGGCACAAAAGCTACATTCCATCCAAATTTCAGCTCTCAATCTTCGAATAAACAAGTGTTAGGAGTTTTTGAAATTTCGAGCAAAATCGATTGTTTTTTGCAATATGCGGGGTCACCGCTGATACAATCGTGTCTATCCGCAGCTCATATTTTTCCGTATTTCCACGTCGCATAAGCTTATTAGAAGTTTTTTTCTTTTTAACCCAATCCGACGATGTCCGACGTGAAAAACCGGTCTTGGCCATTTTTACCATTTTTTGGGACCATTTGCGACAATCAAAAAGTGTTCGATTTTAGTTCCTTCAATTTGTATCACAATTATCTATTTAAGGCAATTTTTTATCCGAACTCAGAATTATGTAAAAATTACCTACTTTTATTGCCAATTCTATCACACTATAGTCCACATATCACTCGCTAACTCACACGAAACTAGTAATACCATTACATCAAATTGTAATGATCGAAAAATAATTTGACTATTGAAAAATATTGTCTTTCGGATAGATTTCGCGTCACAATAGCTCGACTTGATACCGACGTTTCGTCAACCATTACAGGTGGCATCTTCAGGGCAGGCTCGAGGCTTGAACTGAAACTGGTTCTACTGGTTTCTGTAGCCGTATTTATTGTAGGAAAATCTTTTACGCTACATAGTTCACTGCCTTTATTCCGGTGGTTAACTTAGTTCCGGCACCTGACCCTGCCGTTGTGCGATCATGTGCGAAGTGGAATTTTCGAGGATGGGTTTCCAAATGTTGGGAAGGTGATATCCTGAGTCACGGTTCAGATTATTCGGATGTTTTAGGATTTCTATAGCTTCAAGGATTTTTCGCTGATAGAAGTTTGGGGCTCGGACTAGGATTTTGGTATCTTCAAAAAGGATTTGATGATTTGTGTCAAACTTGTGTTCTGCAAGTGCAGATCTACTGGTGTCACGGAGCCTTGTACAGCGCTCAGGCTCTTTCACACGAGTAGCTACTGTACGACCTGTTTCACCAATGTAGACTTCACCGCAAGAACAAGGAATGCTATAAACACCTTCTATGTGGAGAGGAGGAAATGGATCTTTGATAGGTTTGTGAAACTGAGATAATTTTTGAAGTGTGGAAAAACGGGTAGAAATATTTTTTTTTTGAGGATTTTGGAAATTCGATCTGTTATATTTTGAATAGATAGGCCGTGGATAAAGCAGGCAGGGGGTTTCAGGCTCAGGTCGATTTGAAATTTTAGGTGAAGTGTATTTCTTTATGGCTTTTTGAATGTTGTAATGGGAGAAATTATTTGATAATAAGGCAGATGATAGATGTTTCAATTCTGATTTTAAAGATTGAGGCTGAGATAGGTTGACAGCTCTGTGGACCAGGGAGTTTATGACAGATTGCTTTTGGGCAGGGTGGTGGTGGGAAAGACCATTGAGGTATCTATCGGTATGGGTGGGTTTCCGATACACAGAATGTCCTAAAGTACCGTCAGTCTGTCGAATAACCAATACGTCCAGGAACGGGAGTTAACCTTGCGATTCGACTTCCATGGTGAAAAGGATATTGGGATGTAATGAATTTAAATGATTGAGGAAGGGAACAAGCTTTTCGGGACCATGTTGCCAAATAACGAAAGTATCGTTGACATATCTAAACCAACATCTCGGCTTGAGAACAGATGAGTCAATGGCATCTTGTTCAAAAGCTTCCCTGAAGATATTAGCTATGATCGAGGAAAGTGGGGAACCCATGACAGCTCCCGAGGACTGCAGGTAGAACTTGCCATCGTATAGAAAATATGTGGAGGATAGACAAAAATCAGTTAACGGTAGCAAGTCCGTTGAAATGTTTTCGGCAGGTAACAATTTAGAAATTATGGAAAGGGTGTCTGGAATGGGAACATTGGTAAACAGTGATTCGACGTCGAAGCTGACGAGCGAATCGCATGGGTCAACTTTCAACGTTTGAAATTTTTTAACGAAATGAAAGGAATGTAGGATAAAACTGTTGGAATCACCTACAAGGGGTTTGAGAATAGATGACAGATATCGAGGTCTCAGGAAAACTAAGAGCTCATGAATTTTAGGCAAACCATATAAACGGGGACATTTTGAACTATGGGAAATAAGAAATTCCTTATCTGAATCAGGAAGGGAAGAATGACGAATAATTTGTGAAATTGAACGTTCTATAGAGGAGGTGGGATCTTTTGGTAGGAGCTTATAGGAATTAGTTTGCAGATGTTGCAGGATTTTGTTATCATAATCTGAACGATTCAAGACAACAGTGGAGTTTCCTTTATCAGCCCTCAAAATAGCCAAATCAGGATTTGATTTGAGTGAATTGAGAGCTTGAATTAAAGGTTTAGGGCAATTTGATTTAGGAATCTTGGAATGACGAAGAATTTTAGCAGTTTCGAAACGAATTTCATCTGTTGCGAGATGGGGAACTTTATGTAGGGATGCTTCTACAGCAGAAATAATGGATGTCGTAAGAATATTTCTGGGGGAGAAAACAAAATTAGGACCTTTAGATAGAACCGATTGTTCAGCTTCAGTAAGATTATATGAAGATAAATTAACCACAGTATTTACAAGAGAGGTTGGTCTTGAAGGTTGGTGCAGAGGGCGTTTTGAGGCAATAAGTTTATTGAATTTTTGAATATGACGTTTGGAATTGAGGGTACGAATTTGATCGGCTTGATCATAGGTAATTCGGTCGAGAACTAACCAATCGGATGCTGAAAGGGTATTTGAAAGTTCAAGGCGAAGGCCAAAGAGGGTTATATTGATGAAATTGATCTCGCGTCTAGTATAATTCGTTCTCGAATCAAAGCAAAACTAGCATCCCTACATAAAGTTCCCCATCTCGCAGCAGATGAAATTCGTTTTGAAACTGCTGAAATTCTTCGTCTTTCCAAGATTCCTGAATCAAATTGCCCTAAACCTTTAATTCAAGCTCTCAATTCACTCAAATCAAATCCTGATTTGGGCATTTTGAGGGCTGATAAAGGAAACTCCACTGTTGTCACGAATCGTTCAGATTATGATAACAAAATGCTGCTTGGCCTTCACCTTGAACTTTCAAATACCCTTTCAGCATACGATTGGTTAGTTCTCGACCGAATTACCTATGATCAAGCCGATCAAATTCGTACCCTCAATTCCAAACGTCATATTCGAAAATTCAATAAACTTCTTGCCTCCCAACGCCCTCTGCACCAACATTCAAGACCAACCCCTCTTGTAAATACTGTGGTTAATTTATCTTCACATAATCTTACTGAAGCTGAACAATCGGTTCTATCTAAAGGTCCTAATTTTGTTTTCTCCCCCAGAAATATTCCTACGACATCCATTATTTCTGCTGTAGAAGCATCCCTACATAAAGTTCCCCATCTCGCAGCAGATGAAATTTGTTTCGAAACTGCTAAAATTCTTCGTCATTCCAAGATTCCTAAATCAAATTGCCCTAAACCTTTAATTCAAGCTCTCAATTCACTCAAATCAAATCCTGATTTGGCTATTTTGAGGGCTGATAAAGGAAACTCCACTGTTGTCATGAATCGTTCAGATTATGATAACAAAATCCTACAACATTTGCAAACTAATTCCTATAAGCTCCTACCAAAAGATCCCACCTCCTCCATACAACGTTCAATTTCACAAATTATTGTCATTCTTCCCTTCCTGATTCAGATAAGAAATTTCTTATCCCCCATTGTTCAAAATGTCCCCGTTTATATGGTTTGCCTAAAATTCATAAGCCCTCAGTTTCCCTGAGACCAATTGTCAGTACTATCGGATCTCCTACTCATAAACTCTCTCGATATCTGTCATCTATTCTCAAACCCTTTGTAGGTGATTCCAATAGTTTTATCCTAAATTCCTTTCATTTCGTTGAAAAACTTCAAACGTTGAAAGTTGACCCATGCGATTTGCTCGTCAGCTTCGACGTCGAATCACTGTTTACCAATGTTCCCATTCCAGACACCCTTTCCATAATTTCTCAATTGTTACCTGCCAAAAACGTTTCAATGGACTTGCTACCGTCAACTGATTTTTGTCTATCCTCCACATATTTTCTATACGATGGCAAGTTCTACGAGCAGTCCTCGGGAGCTGCCATGGGTTCTCCACTTTCCCCGATCATAGCTAATATCTTCATGGAAGCTTTTGAACAAGATGCCATTGACTCATCTGTTCTCAAGCCGAAATGTTGGTTTAGATATGTCGACGATACTTTCGTTATTTGGCAACATGGTCGCGAAAAGCTTGTTCCCTTCCTCAATCATTTGAATTCATTACATCCCAATATCCTTTTCACCATGGAACTCGAATCGCAAGGTTCACTCCCGTTCCTGCATATATTGGTTAGTCGACAGACTGACGGTACTTTAGGACATTCTGTGTATCGGAAACCCACCCATACCGATAGATACCTCAATGGTCTTTCCCACCACTACCCTGCCCAAAAGCAATCTGTCATAAACTCCCTGGTCCACAGAGCTGTCAACCTATCTCAGCCTCAATCCTTAAAATCAGAATTAAAACATCTATCATCTGCCTTATTATCAAACAAGGTATCCCATTACAACATTCAAAAAGCCATGAAGAAATACACTCCACCTAAAATTTCAAATCGACCCGAGCCTGAAACCCCCCGCCTGCGTATCCACGGCCTATCTTCCATATATTCAAAATATAACAGATCGAATTTCCAAAATCCTCAAAAAACATAATATTTCTACCCGTTTTTCCACACTTCCAAAATTATCTCAGTTCTCCAAACCTATCGAAGATCCCCTTCCTCCTCTCCACATAGAAGGTGTTTATAGCATTCCCTGTTCTGGCGGTAAAGTCTACATTGGTGAAACAGGTCGTACAGTAGCTACTCGTGTGAAAGAACATGAGCGCTGTACAAGGCTTCGTGACACCAGTAGATCTGCATTTGTAGAACAGAAGTTTGACACAAATCATCAAATCCTTTTTGAAGATACTAAAATCCTAGTCCGAGCCCCAAACTTCTATCAGCGAAAAATCCTTGAGCTATAGAAATCCTAAAACATCCGAATAATCTGAACCGTGACTCAGGATATTACCTTCCCAACATTTGGAAACCCATCCTCGAAAATTCCACTTCGCACATGATCGCACAACGGCAGGGTTAGGTGCCGGAACGAATTAACCACCGGAATAAAGGCAGTGAACTATGTAGCGTGAAGGATTTTCCTACAATAAATACGGCTACAGAAACCAGTAGAACCAGTTTCAGTTCAAGCCTCAAGCCTGCCCTGAAGATGCCACCTGTAATGGTTGGCGAAACTTCGGCATCAAGTCGAGCTATTGTGACGCGGAATCCATCCGGAAGACAAGATTCTTCAAGATTAGCTGTCAGCGGAAGTCTACTATCCAAGATATAATTTGATTAGTAGCTCGATCAGCTTCATTGGATGTCCCGAGATCCCTGTTGAACTAAACTCATTGCTCAGCTGTTTTGTTGAAGATCTTCTGTTTGTACTATTTGCTCCATATGCACCTCGTAAGCCCAATATGTACCACGCAGTAGATTTCTCAATGCGAATTTCCACAAGCTCTCTGTAACTCGCAATTTTTCAATGCCATTTATATCCATTCCAGGTCGATTTAATACACGAACTTTCTGTTGCAATTTAGTTACGTTGTGTAATCAACAAACTCATCACAAATCAGTTTTTCACAAATGTACAGTAGTTCAAAGCACGAAACCAGGATTGAAAAAACTTTAATCTACACAACATTTCAAAAATACAATGGAAGTAAAGTTATTGCATATTTTCAACACTACGAAATTTAAGATTGTAATAAGCTATTAGTATTGTTAAAGAGTTTCAAGAATTTGAACCATAATATTTGATCATGTATGGATCTCAGATTCTCATTTACAAGGACATGCGGAATTCCTTCAACGAGATATAGATCTCTATAATGAAACGTTCTGTTTTGAAGCTATTGTTATAGCCTTGAAGCCAAACATTACTTTATATCGAGTTATATATTCGCCAACAATCTTACATCCCATTTAACTAATTTACTCGTTGCTAACAACATTTCTATATTACCTGTGACCCTTGGCCTTTGGAGAAAATGTCTTAGTAGATTAAATCTTATTGATTATTTTTCCGTCCCAAATATCGACCAATAGAATTGCACCATTCGACGTCACGTGGTACAACCTACATGGAATTATACTGAATATTTTTTGAATATTTTCTCTGGTAGTTGCTATATATAAAACTTCAAACTGACAGGTTGAATTCTGTCCACCATCGATAAAAAAGTCAAAGGAAATGTTCATTTGGGACGGAAAAATAATCCTCCGAATACCACACGAGCTTCAAAATTATCTGGCATTTCCCTCAAGGTTCCCTGCAAACAAATAAAGTCGTCAAGTTTTTCAGGAAAAATCACTCGCGCTTTGCGCTCGTGATTTTGTAACCTGAAAAACTTGACTCCTTCATCTGTTTGCAACGAACCTATCTGGAAATACCCGATAATTTTGAAGCTCTTGTGGTATTATATATGATTATTTTTCCGTCCCAAATATCGACCAATAGAATTGCACCATTCGACGTCACGTGGTACAACCTACATGGAATTATACTGATAATTTTTTGAAAATTTTCTCTGGTAGTTGATATATATAAAAAACAAAACATGATCCAGTCAAATTAACCACACTTCAAACTGACAGGTTGAATTCTGTCCACCATCGATAAAAAAGTCAAAGGAAATGTTCATTTGGGACGGCCAGTCAAATTAACCACACTTCAAACTGACAGGTTGAATTCTGTCCACCATCGATAAAAAGGTCAAAGGAAATGTTCATTTGGGACGGAAAAATAATCCCCCGAATACCACACGAGCTTCAAAATTATCTGGCATTTCCCTCAAGGTTCCCTGCAAACAAATAAAGTCGTCAAGTTTTTCAGGAAAAATCACTCGCGCTTCGCGCTCGTGATTTTTTAACCTGAAAAACTTGACTCCTTCATTTACTTGCAACGAACCTATCGGGAAATACCCGATAATTTTGAAGCTCTTGTGGTATTATATATGAATATTTCTACTAATACGTTCCAATGAAGATTCACAAACCTTGCCACTATCTCAGTTGAACATGGTATTTGTCAAAACTTAGAAATAATATGATGTCTAAGTTGAATAAAATTATGCATTCATCTAAATGTGTATGATTTCTAGGGAAAGACCATAGACCTATCATCCTAAGGAGACAGAACTGCTTACATTCAAACACGATCAGACATTGCCAAGATTTCGGGCCACTCAGACCGCTGTATATTACAAGTATGGCCGTATGGAATGTGCTATTGCCAAATTAGTTATTCTGTGTGCCGGATTGAGATTTGTTATTATTATAAGAACGTCCATAGCATTATTTATTGGTTATATTAGAAGCAATACTGTTGAAATGTAGTTTTCTCTGAAAAATATTCCATAATTTAATTAGAGTGAAATTAGCCACACTTTTCTATCCACACTTTTCTAGCCACAGTTTCTGATGAGGAGTATGGTCCGCGGTGTTGCCATATCAATTATTTTTACGAATAAACTCATTATCAGTTTCCTTGGGTAACTTGAAGTCAGAGGGATATTAATAATTCAAGGAAGAGTGATATATCCATATTGACTTAGCTGGATAATATGGAATTAACCAAAATATCCCGAGTTGTACGGACATGGGACTGATTGAATTTAGCTCAGTGACAGAAAAAAGTAATAACTTATGTTTCTACGATTCCAGTATTGTACCAAAAATTTCCGATAAACGAAAAATATTCCGTATACCACAAATTTAACTTGGGTTTCTACGTTTCCAGTATTGTACCAGAAATTTCCGATTACCGAAAAATATTTCGAGTACCAAAAATTTGAGAACGTCATTCGATAAAGGACATCCGAAAAAGTATATATACAGGGTCAAATCAATTTGTGTGGCCGGAAAAGTGTTGAAAAACTTAGAAATAAATTTTTATTCCATCAGTAAACTACCCGAAATTTTCCGAGTACCAAAAATTTGAAAACGCCATTCGAAGGAGGACATTCGAAAAAGTTCATATACAGGGTCAAATCAATTTGTGTGGCCGGAAAAGTGTTGAAAAACTTAGATATAAATTTTTATTCCTTCAGTAAACTACCCGAAATTTTCCGAGTACCAAAAATTTGAAAACGCCATTCGATAGAGGACATTCGAAAAAGTTCATGTACAGGGTCAAATCAATTTGTGTTGCCGGAAGAGTGTTGAAAAACTTAGAAAAAAATTTTATTCCATCAGTAAACTACCCGAAATATTCCGAGTACCAAAAATTTGAAAACTCCATTCGATAGAGGACATTCGAAAAAGTATATATACAGGGTCAAATCAATTTGTGTGGCCGGAAAAGTGTTGAAAAACTTAGAAATAAATTTTTATTCCATCAGTAAACTACCCGAAATATTCCGTGTACCAAAAATTTGAGAACGCCATTCGATAGAGGACATTCGGAAAAGTTCATATACAGGGTCAAATCAATTTGTGTGGCCGGAAAAGTGTTGAAAAACTTAGAAATAAATTCTTATTCCATTATAAACTACCCGAAATATTCCTGGTACCAAAAATTTGAAAACGCCATTCGATAAAGGACATCCGAAAAAGTATATATACAGGGTCAAATCAATTTGTGTGGCCGGAAAAGTGTTGAAAAACTTAGAAATAAATTTTTATTCCATCAGTAAACTACCCGAAATATTCCGAGTACCAAAAATTTGAAAACGCCATTCGATAAAGGACATCCGAAAAAGAATATATACAGGGTCAAATCAATTTGTGTGGCCGGAAAAGTGTTGAAAAACTTAGAAATAAATTTTTATTCCATCAGTAAGCTACCCGAAATATTCCGAGTACCAAAAATTTGAAAACGCCATTCGATAAAGGACATCCGAAAAAGTATATATTATAACGTGCCCTTGTCGCTCTTCGGTAAATTGCTTATTGCGGTAAGCTTCGAATCCTCGGGCGCCAGATTTTTCCTAAAGGCTTACTCCTTTTTGAGGACTCCGGCTAGGGTCCTCTCCACAAGGCGTGTCACTATGTCATCTATAGATAGCCTTGTCCCTAGGGTAGCTACAGTGGAGTATAACCAGAGTCCAATGGGCAGAAAAAAGTATCGAAATTGTAGGCTTTAATTACAATTGATACCTGGTTATAACTTAGCTCGTTTGAAGATGGAGCAGAAATAATTCAATAAAACGGGGAATTCCAAATAATAAAATATGTAATAAATATAACAAGTACACTTTCAGAATAATCAATATAAATGCAATTGAACGGTATTATTTCACAAAATTACACTCAGACGGAAAATGTAATGAAGCTCAAACGGTAAATGAAAACTCTTTCAAGAAATCAACTCTACGATAAGTTCGGTCGCTAAATTCAATTCAGCGGTACGGGATCGGTTGATGAATGATTCAGAATGATCAATTTGCGGAAAAGTACGAATCAAACAGGTCTCAGCCTAATGAGCGGTATGCGGTAAATTTTAGATAGCAGCACTAATAAATGAAATGTTCAAATCACACTACGATGTATTCGGTTATTAATTCGGTTGGTTCGGAAAATATTGTTTGCACTAGTTTTCCGATTGTACGATATCAGATTTTACTATGTTTCGGTTAATTACTCTAATTGAGTTTATTCTGTCATCTCACCCACCCTTGTACTAACTTTCACGGAGTACCCGGTAATTGTGTGACAGTGTTAGATTTTATACACTTTACAGATTCGGAACCTGAACAATTAGCGCTTATACTTCCGGTATCAACACAGTGTGCACAAACCCTAATTATTTTATCTGCAATAACCCCTATATCCACGGCCGAGGACTTCTCATAGTATTAAGGGAATTATTACGATTCTCAATCGTCACACAATCACACAATCACCCTCAGCTTATACTTCCGGTATCAGCACGGCGTGCACAAACTGTTGGCGGTTTGGTCGTCTATGATATACTTATACTTCCGGTATCAGCACAGCGTGCACAAATATACCCAAAGACGCCCCTGTCGTTCAAACATACACACTCTATACACACTACACAATTACTTGAATATTTCAATTCATGCGCGAATTCAAATCGTGCGCGATTCGACCTATGATAAACTAGGATAAACTCAAATTCACCAATTCAAATTACTGAATACTACGGAACTCAGGTATCGTACAAACGTTCACCAATTACAATAACAATCATAAATTGTAATGCTCAAAAATATAAACTTATTTGCTATCATTTACCTTCTGAAACAATTCACTTGCACAGAAAACTATTATTAATTCACAGTTTTAAACCTGCCTCAAACTCGGATAATTAATTTACTTCGATTATAATCACACTTCAGAGGTACTAATTTATACTTGAAATTCAAATAAACAAGAGAGTAACTGCACTGATCGAAATTCAAAAACACAAGAGCTACTATACTGATCAAAATTCAGAAACACAAGAGAGCTACTATACTGATCAAAATTCAGAAACACAAGAGAGCGACTGCACTGATTGAAATTCAAAAACACAAGAGAGCAATCTTTCGGCTGTCACGGCTTTTATATGTTTTCCGAAGTTCTGGACAGGTCTGCTCCACCAAATCCTTATTTTTGTGCCAATGGTTTTTACTTATGCCCCGAACAATGGTTAAGAGTGACGCTACTTCTTAAATCTAAAATTCGCGCTCATGATATCACACCAGTTCTTCCCGGCGGACTATACAAGTGTTATAGGAGTTTTTAGGTTGTTCGCCCTTTTTATACATAAGGCTGCACAAAGTTTGGTGTCTTAACTGGCCAGACCCCTGTTTTTGCAACATATTTTATCGGAATGAAATGCAATTTTGAACGGGCATGAATTAGATTCATCTATTTGAATAATTATACTTATTTGAAATTACGGAGATTTAGAAAAGTGACAATCACGGAATACACATTCGGAATTCATTCATATCTATTGAAATAATGAACTGTTCAAACTGAAATTACATGTAACATCCGTATTTATTGCCTGATCTGGATTAAATAATCTTTCGAAATTTAATCTTCGTTACGATATACAGGGTCAAATCAATTTGTGTGGCCGGAAAAGTGTTGAAAAACTTAGAAATAAATTTTTATTCCATCAGTAAACTGCCCAAAATATTCCGAGTACCAAAAATTTGAAAAAGCCATTCGATAGAGAACATTCGAAAAATTTCATATACAGGGTCAAATCAATTTGTGTGGCCGGAAAAGTGTTGAAAAACTTAGATATACATTTTTATTCCATCATAAACTACCCGAAATATTCCGAGTTCCAAAAATTTGAAAACGCCATTCGATAAAGGACATCCGAAAAAGTATATATACAGGATCAAATCAATTTGTGTGGCCGGAAAAGTGTTGAAAAACTTAGATATAAATTTTTATTCCATCATAAACTACCGGAAATATTTCGAGTACCAAGAATTTGAAAACGCCATTCGATAAAGGACATCCAAAAAAGTATATATACAGGGTCAAATCAATTTGTGTGGCCGGAAAAGTGTTGAAAAACTTGGAAATAAATTTTTATTCCATCATAAACTACCCGAAATATTCCGAGCACCAAAATTTGAAAACGCCATTCGATAAAGGACATCCGAAAAAGTATATATACAGGATCAAATCAATTTGTGTGTGGCCGGAAAAGTGTTGAAAAACTTAGAAATAAATTTTTATTCCATCATAAACTACCCGAAATATTCCGAGTACCAAAATTTGAAAACGCCATTCGATAAAGGACATCCGAAAAAGTATATATACAGGATCAAATCAATTTGTGTGGCCGGAAAAGTGTTGAAAAACTCAGATATAAATTTTTATTTCATCATAAACTACCCGAAATATTCCGAGTACCAACAATTTGAAAACGCCATTCGATAAAGGACATCCCGAAAAAGTATATATACAGGGTCAAATCAATTTGTGTGGCCGGAAAAGTGTTGAAAAACTTAGAAATAAATTTTTATTCCATCATAAACCACCCGAAATATTCCGAGTACCAAAACTTGAAAACGCCATTCGATAAAGGACATCCGAAAAAGTATATATACAGGGTCAAATCAATTTGTGTGGCCGGAAAAGTGTTGAAAAACTTAGAAATAAATTTTTATTCCATGAGTAAACTACCCGAAATATTCCGTGTACCAAAAATTTGAAAACGCCATTCGATAGAGGACATTCGAAAAAGTTCATATACAGGGTCAAATCAATTTGTGTGGCCGGAAAAGTGTTGAAAAACTTAGAAATAAATTTTTATTCCATCAGTAAACTACCCGAAATATTCCGAGTACCAAATATTCGAAAACGCCATTCGATAAAGGACATCTGGAAAAGTATATATACAGGGTCAAATCAATTTGTGTGGCCGGAAAAGTGTTGAAAAACTTAGATATACATTTTCATTCCATCATAAACTACCCGAAATATTCCGAGTACCAAAAATTTGAAAACTCCATTCGATAGAGAACATTCGAAAAAGTTCATATACAGGGTCAAATCAATTTGTGTGGCCGGAAAAGTGTTGAAAAACTTAGATGTAAATTTTTATTCCATCATAAACTACCCGAAATATTCCGAGTACCAAAAATTTGATAACGCCATTCGATAGAGGACATTCGAAAAATTTCATATACAGGGTCAAATCAATTTGTGTGACCGGAAAAGTGTTGAAAAACTTATAAATAAATTTTTATTCCATCTTAAACTACCCGAAATATTCCGAGTACCAAAAATTTGAAAACGCCATTCGATAGAGGACATTCGAAAAATTTCATATACAGGGTCAAATCAATTTGTGTGACCGGAAAAGTGTTGAAAAACTTAGAAATAAATTTTTATTCCATCTTAAACTACCCGAAATATTCCGAGTACCAAAAATTTGAAAACGCCATTCGATAAAGGACATCCGAAAAAGTTCATATACAGGGTCAAATCAATTTGTGTGGCCGGAAAAGTGTTGAAAAACTTAGATGTAAATTTTTATTCCATCATAAACTAACCGAAATATTCCGAGTACCAAAAATTTGATAACGCCATTCGATAGAGGACATTCGAAAAATTTCATATACAGGGTCAAATCAATTTGTGTGACCGGAAAAGTGTTGAAAAACTTATAAATAAATTTTTATTCCATCTTAAACTACCCGAAATATTCCGAGTACCAAAAATTTGAAAACGCCATTCGATAGAGGACATTCGAAAAATTTCATATACAGGGTCAAATCAATTTGTGTGACCGGAAAAGTGTTGAAAAACTTAGAAATAAATTTTTATTCCATCTTAAACTACCCGAAATATTCCGAGTACCAAAAATTTGAAAACGCCATTCGATAAAGGACATCCGAAAAAGTTCATATACAGGGTCAAATCAATTTGTGTGGCCGGAAAAGTGTTGAAAAACTTAGATGTAAATTTTTATTCCATCTTAAACTACCCGAAATATTCCGAGTACCAAAAATTTGAAAACGCCATTCGATAGAGGACATTCGAAAAATTTCATATACAGGGTCAAATCAATTTGTGTGACCGGAAAAGTGTTGAAAAACTTAGAAATAAATTTTTATTCCATCTTAAACTACCCGAAATATTCCGAGTACCAAAAATTTGAAAACGCCATTCGATAGAGGACAATCGAAAAACTTCATATACAGTGTCAAATCAATTTGTGTGACCGGAAAAGTGTTGAAAAACTTAGAAATAAATTTTTATTCCATCAGTAAACTACCTGAAATATTCCGAGTACCAGAAATTTGAAAACGCCATTCGATAGAGGACATTCGAAAAAGTATATATACAGGGTCAAATCAATTTGTGTGGCCGGAAAAGTGTTGAAAAACTTAGAAATAAATTTTTATTGCATCAGTAAATTACCTGAAATATTCCTAGTACCAAAAATTTGAAAACGCCATTCGATAGAGGACATTCGAAAAAGTATATATACAGGGTCAAATCAATTTGTGTGACCGGAAAAGTGTTGAAAAACTTGGAAATAAATTTTTATTCCATCATAAACTACCCGAAATATTCCGAGTACCAAAAATTTGAAAACGCCATTCGATAGAGGACAATCAAAAAAGTTCATATACAGGGTCAAATCAATTTGTGTGGCCGGAAAAGTGTTGAAAAACTTAGAAATAAATTTTTATTCCATCAGTAAACTACCCGAAATATTCCGAGTACCAAAAATTTGAAAACGCCATTCGATAGGGGACATTCGAAAAAAAATATATACAAGGTCAAATCAATTTGTGTGGGCGGAAAAGTGTTGAAAAACTTAGAAATAAAATTTTATTCCATCAGTAAACTACCCGTTTATGTCATATAATTATATGAGAGAGTCAGCAGATTTAAGCTAAATTCCAACCATTTGTAAAGAATAACTGGTGATTCTAAATGTCATACTGTGGATAAAACTTAAATTATTCATTAATATAATTTTAAATGTGATTCAAAATCAAAAGCACTTTGAATACAATGCGCTTCGAGAGGTATTTTCGGTCTGATTTGGTCACGTGACAAATTCTATACCATGTGTCAACTCCCTGGTAGGCTACGTAATGGGTATAAGCAGAGCAAATCAACCTCCAACACATAATATGGATGTAATTTTTCCACAGGAAAATAAGAAATTATTGTTTCCACTCGGAAGTGTCAAAATCCACTGAAACTTCTTTGATATTTTGAGCGCCTGTACTAGAAGAAACAATGAGGAGTGAACATGATACTGCGCACTATGATGGATGTATTAACTGATGATTCAACAATATGTCAATTTATTGAAAATTGATGTCAATCACCTTCTTACAGTATTAATTAAAGTTAAAAAATAGTTGTATTTTATGATGTTACAATGCATCAAATGGATCTAAATTCCATCAAAAAGTATGGTAAAAGTTACACTTATTTAAATTTATACATAAAAACAGTTTACCTACATTTTCTTGGGGAATAATAAATACAAGGTGTTCCATCTCAGACGAGCCATCCCGTATATTTCTTATCCCATAGTGAGTGGAAAAATCTCCCGAAATACGTCGAATGATTTCGTTTAAGGGACATCTCTTGACGTATATTTGAGGTTCGAACGAGCAACCCCCTGATGGGGGGCGCTTCAACCCCTCAAAATTGAATAGGGGAGAGGGGTTGAGTGATACGTCATTTGAAAGGTCTTGGAAGCTTCTTCACAACCTTGAATATTTTGGTTATTTTTACAATGTACAAGCTCATTTTTATTAAGCCTTTTTTACAAACTTGAACAATCTTCAAAAAATCACATTCGTAAAGAAATTGAATTGTGTTGTCATGCTTACAATGGAAAAAATTTAATCAAATGTTCAAATTGTCCTCCATTGACTTCCATACAATAATACAATCTTGACTGAAAACTGTCTCGAACAGCATAATCGGAGTTATTTGACGACACTCATTCACAATTCGTTGGCGTAGTTCGTCCAAATTTTCAGGCTGAGTCACAAAAATCTTGGACTCAAGATACAATTAGTTGGTCTCCCAAAATTCCTACCCAAACGTTTAGCTTTTCTCGATGTTGAGTGTGAGCTTCTGCAAATACATCAGGATTTGTATCGCTCCAAATCCCACAGTTATGCCGGTTTACCTCTCCATTGAGTAGAAAAGTGCATTCGTCAAAAAAGCAAACGTTGTACAAGAAATTTGGGTTATTGTTGATACGCTCGATCATAATTTGGCAAAACTCTTGCCTTCGATCCCAATCATCATCATTTAATTCCTGAATTAATTTAATTTTGTACGGATGGAACTTGTGTTTATGTAAAAATCTGAAAACGTTAGATTGGCTAATACCGGAAGCTGCAGAAAGTTGTCGTACAGAATGCGTGTTTGGCATAAGTTGGACATGTCCCAATACCGCCACAGCTGCTCCTACATCATCAACAATTCCAATGGGTGCCCTTTTCTTATCCATTACTGAACCCGTCTCCACAAATTTTGAAATCAATTCCATTACGTTCTCATGGCGAATGCTACGTTCAGGATGGTTTTCGTTAAATATCCTTGCAGCCGCTCGGGCATAATTTTGATTTTGGTAATAAATGCTAACCAGCTCAACACGTTCTTGCAATGTGTACACCATATTTTTTGAAATTTTAAACAAATCAGCAAAGTAGTGACTTAACAGATTGATTAAAATCATGAAATGATCGAAGAAACATTAAAACCAGATAAACACCTTCTAAGAACAAAAAATGAAGGCAACATAAGGAAATTGGTTGCTGTTTTTTTATTCATTAGTTTGAGAGGATGTATTATTGTATGGAAGTCAATGGAGGACAATTTGAACATTTGATTCAAACACGCAGATTTAATTTTTTTCATTGAAAGCATGACAACACAATTCAATTTTTTTACGAATGTGATTTTTTGAAGATTGTTTGAGTTTGTAAAAAAGGCTCAATAAAAATGAGCTTGTACATTGTACAAATAACCAAAATATTCAAGGTGGCGCATTCGAGTTACAAAATTAATTTTTGGCGAAAACGGTTCATCGAATTTACGTTCTTCATACACCGTTTTAAAGAAGCTTCCAAGACCTTTCAAATGACGTATCACTCAACCCCTCTCCCCTATTCAATTTTGAGGGGTTGAAGCGCCCCCTATTAGGGGGTTGCTCGTTCAAGCCTCAAATATACGTCAAAAGATGTCCCCCAAACAAAATCATTCGATGTGTTTCGGGAGCTTTTTCCACTCACTATGGGATAAGAAATATACGGGGTGGCTCGTCTGAGATGGAACACCTTGTATGTGTTAATACATAT
Organism: Endomychus coccineus; assembly: GCA_958510875.1. Taxonomy (NCBI): domain Eukaryota; kingdom Metazoa; phylum Arthropoda; class Insecta; order Coleoptera; family Endomychidae; genus Endomychus; species Endomychus coccineus. The sequence goes on from OY294067.1 coordinate 219,208,173, forward strand.
AAGAATTTGAAATTACACAACAGTGAATTTTCCAATTCCTTGTGTGTGATTTTAAACAATTGTATGGGTAGATTACGTTAAAATATGTGGAAATAATTGTCTTTCTATGTAAACCAGACAGATGGATGTTTACTCCGCCGCGTGCCCGCATGTGCTCACGGCCCTGTCGACCACCATCACGACATGTAGGTAGGTACTTTTCAACCATTGATCAAGTTATGAACCCAAATCAAATCAATCTTAGCCTTTATCGTAGTTGAGTAGTAAATTAGATTCATTTTATCATTCTTAGCTGCTATTAATACAGTTTTAAGCAACGTGTATTGTGTAAAGTGTTATATGGAAACAGTCGACTAGTGTAGAAAAAGCTTTCCTTGTTTGAAACAAATTAATATGCATCAGTACTTCCACCGACATGAGAAGAGCGAATTATTCAAATGTATGTTAAGTTTTAAACAACATAATATTCGACTACATTAGCCTAATGCTCCTCAAAATTCATTCAAAACGTTATGAGTGTGAAATTGCTAACTGCAGCTTTGATTCACAAATTGTTAACATTTTTCCTCATGTCTTGCTACATATAAAAACTCAAATAGTACCATCAAATGCACCATGTCTTCTGTTTCTGGTGAAACTAATTTGTGTGAGACAATAACTTCACTCAATAAGAATAAACAGAGATTCCATTTTAATCTTATTTCCGTAACTATAGCAGATAAAGCTTTAAAATTGTCGAATGTTCGTCAGGTAGAAGAAGATCAAGATTATCTTTTCGAAAATCTTAGCTAATATGTTTACCATTAATGAGTTTGATATAATAAATGAACAGAAAGACCAAAATTTTCATTTATCTGCTAATTCATGTCAAAAAGTAATTTTCATCACAGTTTGCTTTGTAAATTGTTGGAAATAGTATGAGGGACACACATTATTCAAATTTGCAATATGTTTTTGAAAAAGTTCGAAACGAGAATTTTAAATTGTGATCTTACTAGTTAAGTAATTATTTACCTATTTTTAGGAGTTTGACTTTTATAATCTCATTGATAATACTTTGGCACATTTTTATTTTCTGAAGATAAAAGTAATAATGTATCTTTGTTCTAGTTATCTCATGTGAGATTTGAACTTTCGTGATCTCATTGATAAGACTCTTTTCATATTTCAATTTTTTGCAAAGAAAAATGATTTAGCTTTAATAATTTTGGTCACTTACCTAATTCAGCATATCTCAGATTTCTTGTTACCTGTTTTAAGAGTTCCACTAGTGTGGCCTTGTTTCGAGGGATTTTTGTATAATAGTTGTATGTATGAACTTCATATTAAATTAATAGAAAGTTCGAACCTGAATTCTAGTAATATTTTCGTTCCTTATTGCATTGCAAAATTGCGGTAGATATTATATTATTGTAAATTTGAATGTATAATGTAAAATTTACAAAGCTAACTGTGAAGTTCTACATATTTATCGAGTGAAATATTCCCTGTGATTTGACATGACACTTTGAATAATTTGTAACTTTACATATTATACATCGAATATATTACATAATGTTATGGAAGTTATCACATATTTTTGTTTAAATCATTACATAATTGACTGATTCTTTGTAACAGATAGGTCATTGCATGACTGTTTGTAAAATTACACAGAAAATCGTGAGTCACGGTAGAGCCCCGATTTTCTGTGTAATTTCATATAAATAAAGAAAATGACAAACGAATTATTTCCAGGAAAATGATAGACTGGTTATCAAAAATTAGAGAACCAGTATTAAAAATATTCGTCTAAATAATTCGTTATGGGTAAAACATCAATCGGTTCCAGGGTCTTGAGAAAATACCTTGGAAAATACACAAGTTGATGAAGAATTTACCTGAAGAGAAGAATGAGAAATCTTTCGTGTGAAAGCTTGAGAGTTGGTCCAACTTTCATCATAATCATATGAATCAATTTTTATTTCACAATAAAGAATACTCGTAGTAGAGACTTTTTTTGATTTGATAATAATTCACTATTATTCGGGCTAGTTCAAGGATATTGCGACAACAACATTATCATCGGCTCGGATTAAAAATGTGTATATCTCGGATTCTAGAAATCGGAATAAATTTTTTTTCAATGGAAATAGGTTTTGCGGAAACGATTCTGACATGCGGTTATATAATAATAAGACAAAAACATGTGAATTAGAAGATCTTGTTCCTCTACCATATCCTCATCTCTGAATGTTCTGCGAAAAGGTGTCTCTTGATATTTTCATGACTAGATTCAGAGGTTTCTCAGATGAACTTTTAAATGCACTACTTCTCTCATAGCGATTTGCTGAGGATGATGAAGCATTAATTTGCTCATAATTTTTGATATCTAAATCAAAACATTTTTTAATTTACAAGCTGGAAAGCTCGAGCACATTCGACCATGATTTCACACAATTCGGTGTGAAGTCTTGACTCCATATTAATTGTAGATCCCCTCTAGATCCCCAAAATATTGGACAATGATTATCAACCATATCCATTTTAATAATTATAACAGCTCGTTCGAAGTTATTATGATTATTATGACAATGATTATCAACCATATCCATTTTAATAATTATAACAGCTCGTTCGAAGTTATTATGTAGACTTTATATTCAACGATGTTCTCCAGAAAATATAATTTACAAAGCATACGAAACAAATGAAGATAACTATATCGTGTAACTTTCATTGTAAATTACGTTAAAAACTCCCAAACTGAAAGTGTGAAAGGTTTCAATGTGCTCTAAAATTAGAAGTTATATTTTATTAAATAGTCAGTTGCACAAACTCTCTCTCAACGATACTCAATTTAAAGTTTGTAATATATTCATTCAGTACATGGTATATCTTTCATTCCATTAACGTAGATATGATGTGTTTCCAAATGCAACTGTTAAGTTTGATGGACATAAAAGGATATTATGTTATAAATACATTCTGTTTAAAATGATTAAAATATTATGAGGGCACCAATATCTTGAAACCCTACGTTCACACTTCTGTATGTATTAGGTATTTTTTCATTCATTCGTAAATAATTCATTCAATATAGTAGTTCAACAGTTTCTTTCAAAAAGCCTGGGGATACAAATAATACAAAACCAGGTAGTTACAAGGAATATTTCGGTCAGTTCCAACTGTTTCTGTCCAATTTGATGCTTCAATTATTTCTAAGTGTATATTTTTATTTTCTATGTCATCATCTGTCAATCTTTTCAGTAATATTTATTTCTTTGTTTTCCTTCTATATCATTCAAACTTATTCATTCATTATTTGATAGGCAACCTCTATATCTGTATTTTTGTTTATTAATGTTTGTTTAGTTTTCTCATCAATGCCAATTTCCTAACTATGGGATATATTTCTATTTCGTTCTACGTTATTTAAAATTTTTTTTTTCGGTATCGAGTTTAAGTCCAGGCCACATACTTTTTTACTGCGCTACTACACGATTACAAAATTCACGTTCATTGTCAGAATGAAGTATCATTGGTGCACCGAATATACGAAACAAAAGAAGATCACTGTATCGTGTAACTTTTATTGTAAATTACGTTAAAAACTCCTAAACTGGAAGTGTGAAAGGTTTCAATGTGCTCTAGAATTAGAAGTTAAATTTTATTAAATAGTCAGTTGCACAAAGTCTCCTCTCAACGATACTCAATTCAAAGTTTGTAATATATTCATTTAAATACATGGTATATCTTTCATTCCATTAACGTATATATGATGTATTTCCAAATGAAACTGTTTGATAGACATAAACGGATATTATGTTATAAATGTAACATGGTACTCTCTTGATGAATCTATATAAAACTTTGATTGAGGAATTTATATTATTCCTAATCCTCAATCTATTTATTTATTAACAGTGTGGCGTGGCCATTTAATTTAGAGAACCATGACACATTGGAGTTTGATCCCAATCATTGATTAGCCAGAACAAATGTGAAAAATATCATTGATACTTAAGATTTTAACACACTGGATAGTAAGTGGAAGGGGTAAACGTTAATATTAATCAGATAAACTCGTACTCAACAACAACAATGAAATTTAATGATAAACATAACAATTAAATGATAATGATAATAGTTAAAGAATGTATGATAATTAAAGATAATAAAAGAATGTTATAATTAACTTTATAACTAATAAGAATGAAAAAACTAAGATCACAATCTATACTCAAAAGAAATACCTAGATAATCTAAATTAACTAGAAGAGAAATCAAACTAAGATTATTAAATTGATACCCAACCAGGATGAACCTAGGGGATCGAAAATTAATGAAATGATTTGAAAGTATTATTGAACTTAACTTGAATAAAAACGAAGAACAACAACTTTGATTAAGAATCTAAAATAATTCTGATTAAGCGAAATCCACCCTTCTTACCAAAAACACTCTGAAGAAACTATCAAGTCAAATCAATTGAAATTATGTGTCACGTGATTTCTCGAAAGACTAATTCAAGCTAGAAAATATAACTGGAGGTTTTAGGCATTATCCCCAGTGTTTGTAATGCGTCGTTTTTCTCAAGAACCAATCTACAATTCATAAGCGGATCCCTGAATTGTTTAACCAGTAAGCAATAAGATTCTTTTCTTGAGGTCTTTAGTACAGAATGTGTGGATTCCTAAATCTATCTGTCCTTTAATAAATATCACTAACTGATTTGAATATACATAAAACATCTCCAGATGGTTAACGTGCCGATTTTACATCAAGCTACCCATTATTCTCTTGTCCTATCTTGATAGGTACACTATATCCTTCATTACCAAACTTGTGTGAACTTTTGCAACCTTCTTGACCTATCAGCTATGGTATCATACCACTTTCGTTGAAGCGAGTGTGAATTGTCTTATATTTATTTTTGAAATTCCTTAACTTTCTCACGCTACATTTAATATCGAAAACATCTGGCAACCCATAGATGTTCTTTACTTTAAGATATTTCAATTTTACGGGAAATCTTGATTTACTTAGAATGATTTTGTTTTCAAATATTGGGAATAACCAGTACATAACCCTTATTACATGAATACATTCTGTGTAGAATGATTAAAATATTATGGAGGCACCAATATTTTGAAACTCGAATTTTACACTTCTGTATGTATCAGGTATTTTTCCATTCATTCATAAATGATTCATTCAATATAGTAGTTCAACAGGTTCTTTCAAAAAGCCTGGAAGTACAAATAAAACAAAAAGAGGTAATTAACAAAAAATACGTTGGTCACTTTCAACTGTTTCTGATCAATTTGATACTTTAATTATTTCTAAGTGTAGGTATAAATTCATTTGCTACGTCATCATCTGTCAATCCTTCTAGTAATATTTTTCTCTTTGTTTTCCTTCTGTATCAATTTAGCTTCTTTATTCTTATTTGATAGGCAATTTCTAAATCTATATTTTTGTTAATTGAAGTTTGTTAATTTTTCTCATCAATGTCCATTTCCTCAATATGGGATATGTTTTTATTTAGTTCTACGTTATTTCCAAGTTTTTTTCTTCCGATAACTAGTTTAGGTTCAGGCCACGTACTTTTCAACAACGCTACTATACAATCACAAAATTCACGTCCATTACCAGAAAGAAGGATCTCTGATGCACCGAATATATTCAGTATTATTGTGACAACTTCATCAGCTGCCTTTATTTTAGTAGTTTCAATAGAGCATATTTAGTTGAAAGGTCCTGATAGACTAATACGAATTCATACGGCCCATTAAGATTCGACTGCATGTCAAATTCATTTCCGAATGTATAATGAGTTTTACAACCCTAGATTCATAGATTATTGTTTCATCAGACATGATTTGCATAAGCTGAAATAAATCAATACACTTTCTTGCGTAATATTTTTGTATTTGTAATGTTAACAGATGATGCATCTCTGAAACAATGAACGTTCTATAAGGTCGATCTTGGATAATTCGCGTTTCAATCGGTTTACGCTGGATGATACGCGAAACTAAGACACATTCGCGTTTAATCCTCGGCATATGGTTAATTCGCATTTAACCGGCTGATTCGCGAATTAACTAGTTTCTCGTATTAACCGTAACAAATATACTTCTCATTGTGCTACATTTCACTGGCAACAATTGTCACAAACAAAGAATTATATAACGAAATAACTATATGCAAAGTCTCAGTTCTCTGTTTGCAATGAGGAACTTATATCTTATGAAGAAATTCCTTCTGGAGAATGAAAGTGCTAGCACAAAAGAATTTTGACGTAAAAAGAGTGTCATGCTCACACAAACTACATTTGCATGTATTTCCATTTATGATAATATAGTAATGAGGCATAAATTATATGTAAATTCTTGGAAAATAAGTCAGATATGTCTACTATATTTTCGTGTTTATGTACGTTTCGGTTTCACCACCATCGTAAGAAGACATTTGAGAACTGATTCACGTTACTAGAGTACGGGATTCCTTATGCTAATTGCACTAAGCACTTATATACGGGAGGGGTAAGCCTCTTTCACAGAAACTTTGTTTATCATCCACAAAACCTCGATTTGCAATCCTTCTCCTCCACGGATTGTTCGAAGGCTCGATAACATCTTCATCTAACATTCGGTCGAACTCTTTGTTTATCATTCCCTGCATTCTAGTATAGTGAGGCCGGTAATGCTGTTTCATCGGATCGCTCTTCATCAATTTGATTCATTAATTTAATTTCATGTTTGACCAATGGCATGGTTCCTTGAATACCTTATAAAAAATTATTCCGGTTACCACAAATCTAATCAATCTATCTGGTTCGTCAACGGACAATGTCGATAGGTGTGTTTACACTTCATCTCGGAAGCGCAGATGTTAGGCTATCTTACGTTTTGCGCTTTTTTAGCAACGGTAGTGACAACGGAAGCTGCTTTGAACACAACACCTACAATAAGGCCTACATGTGTTGGATCAATATCGCCAATACGTAGTACACCGATAGTGCAACCATCGTACTGGGCAACAATAGCTACAATGAACATAGTACTTTTACCAGAACCGTAGTAACGTCATCCCCCTCGACGAACCCTATGAGATGATCAAGCTATACGGCCCTGACTTCAAAGATGAGACAGCCAACGATGCAAATATCGATCATTGCAGAAGCACCTACGTACAACATTCTGGTTCCACGTTCCGCAAGTGTACAATATTCCGGTTTTCCCTATTCAGCAAGTACCGAGATATGATTTTCCGACTCCGTGTATCCAAGATAACATCAGTATCGAATACATTTTAATGGCCCATCAAATCAAGCTACGTTCCAGAAATTGGAAGGAGCATTGTTGCTATCGTCAGCGGAAGTTAGGGAAGGAACGGCTATCTAGGAAAAGTGGTTACCGCCGAGTATATTCATACCTACACTGAGAAGATCGAAGCAATTAAGCAGATTTCGAACCCGTCGACAGTGATTGCGTTGCTTCGTTCTATGAGAATACTTCCCGAAACTGATGAGTTCGTTGACCTGTTAATCAGAGAAGCATTATGATTCGAATTGAGGAGGAGATCAGCAAGTCGCGTTGAACGAACTGAAAGATATGATGACCAGTGCCACTGTGTTGACTCGCCCTGATTTCAACAGATCGTTTATATTGCGAATAAATGCCTCGAATTGTCATTGACTCAGAATATTGGAAGAGCCGACCGAATCATTTCCTATGCTAACCGAATATTTGCAGCCGCTGAGAAAAACTAATCCATTAACGAGAAGGAGTGTTTGGCTATAGTATGGATCATTGACGAGATAAGAGTTTACTTAGAAGGATATAGATTTACTGTATCAGGCGATCATCAATTAGTACGATGGTTGCATCCGATTAAGTGTTCGAGTTGAAGATAAGCTCTGTGGAGAATCTTCCTGCTGCAATATGGATTTGAGATCAAATACCGAAAAGGAGTCTGATAACCTGCCACGAAATCCGTTGCCATATGAAGAAGTGAAAGAGGGTCGAGATTTATATGTGCTGAACAGCCCCTTGATTTTAATTGGTACAGTTCAAAGAAAGCCATAGCTGAGAAGAATTAGGAAGTGTACCCAGATTAATGTATACTAGTTAATGTTTTATATCGGCATTTTTGGGATTCGAATGACTTGCTCAACCGAAAGATGGGACATTTATGGAGGCTGTGTGTATCGGATCTGCTTCATTTGGAGATTCTGAAAGGGAACCATAACAATTCGACTGCAGGACATCTGGGAATTGCTACGATCATTGCGAAAATATCTAAGAAGTATTATTGGCAGATAATGTCAAATGAAAAGGCGGAGTACGTGTGAATGTATGCAGTGCAAATTTATGAGGTGTCTCAACCGCAAATGACCGAACTGACGCAGCCAACTTCGAACAACTTTTCTTGAAAAACAGTAAGCACCAAATTGATAGGAACGTTACTGAGATCTTTCAAAGAAAATAACTTCATACTTGTCATGCAGAACAGATTCATTGAATGGATTCAGTGTAAACCGTTGGAAAAAGCAACCACACAAACTACTCAGGTTTCCTATGAAGAAATTATATCACGTTTCGGTGGTCCGGAAACAGTCGTCAGTGACGAAGTAACGCAGCATGTTAGCCAGATTTTCAAGACTCTGTTCTAGAAGTTTGAAGTTGAATGTCGCCTGACTGCTACCTGTTCTCCTTAATGTGATCTTGTGGATAGGAACCGCATCTCAAAAACCGTGAGTGGGATGAATTCATGCTCGATTTCTTGTTAGCTTTGAATACTGCTCAGTATAAGTTCACCGATTTTCACCTGCATTTTCCAACTTTGGCTGCGAACTTGAAGTTCCCAATTCAGTAGCACGATCCTTCACCGCGCCGGTGGATGCTAATGAAAATATTTAGGCGAATTCAATTTTCTAACAATTGTTAGTTCATCGTATCAGTTATATTATCTTGTGCTTTTACCCAACGAAGCCATCATTTTAATCTCTGATGACGAAATTGCATTGTAATTCGGAAAATAAAGTTATGAAAGTCGAGCATCATTTGTCTTATAGTGTTTGTCGTTTCCCGCTAAGTTAGGGGCGAAATATACCATACTCAAGATAATTTCTTCGCAGGTCATTGGAGATTTTAAAGCTCATGTTAAAGAATGCTGCTTTTTTGCACCTCCAAGGAGGACCCCGTGCCGATCCTGAAACATAGTCCTTACGCAAGTTAGGCCACTTTCGACGTCGCTGGTTGGAAACTTATAACTAGATATACACCTGGTTTCCGCTGAAACCAAAGAGCACACGTTGCAGAACGTGCAAATGTCTACGGTATTTTCCGTTCCGTAATTTGAAAGATGTAATTTCAGTTTCAAGAATTTCCGTCTCAGAAGAACATTTTTTAGTTCAAGAAGTTTCGGCCGTCATAAAAAAAAGGTTACTCTCATTTCGCGAGTTTCATTTTAGTATGATAGGAAATCTTACCTTTGTATTTGTTTTTTTTGTGTGCATTCTCGATGCGAATTGATAATGGAAGAATTGAATCCTTTCTTCTCACAGGATTGAATCCTTTCATTTCACAGGATTGAATCTTTTCATTTCTACCTAACTAGGGGGGATATTTGAAGGAGCTCATGACCTTCATATAGATAGTTTATATTGTTTCAATAGAAACCCGTATCAAGTATCAGCAATTTGGATGGGTAGATTGACGTAGTGTAATATGGAACGTGAAGAAATTAGTCATTTACACGCGCAAATGGTTCAATCTGCATCCATTAAAATAAATAACCTCGTATAGTTGATTGACTCTAAGAACATGAATATATCATTTCACTTTGATATAGCGGAACATCTGTCATACATGAAAACTTCGACACAAAAAATTGAAACTGATGGAGGCTCATGAGCGTGAAATGAGTATGAGCTTCGTATCAAGGAGTGCCGGCAAAGAGCACCCCAAAGCTGTGTATAAATGACCATGCATGCAAAGGAAGTAGTTCCGCTATGCCTCTTCCTGGCAGAAAACCAGTGGCGGCTCGTGAACTTTTTAAGAGAGAAGGCTGGACATAAAACGTTTTTTTTTAATATACTCTACTCAGCCAATTAATTTAACTTTTGCGCAGCGACCGTACCAGCTACTTCAGTGACAAAATTAATTGTTGCCCAGCAAGAACCAACGTGGATGTGTAGAGTTTCTTGGCAAAAAATTTTTTTGTTCGTTTTGTGTTTTTTATTTTTTTTGGATTTTTGATATTTCTACTTTTTTTGGAATTTTTCATATTTTATTTTTTTTTATTAATTTCGTTAACTTTTTTTTATATATTAACGGAATTCTACGGTCTTTAGTTTGCGAAAAATGATCAATAATATTATCATAAAATGTATCATTTTGCTTCAAATGTTTTACTAAATCTTTTTCAATAGATATCAAACTTACATTGTATAAACGATTTTGGTCCATTGTATTTCGCATGTAAGATTTAATTCGTTTGAGAGTAGAGAATGATCTCTCCACCGATGCCGACGTGACAGGAATGGTGACTGTCAAACAAAGTAGTTTATAAAACTGAGGTAAAACTTGTTGCAAATCATTGTCTATCATATATTTTATCATATCGGCGTGAATGTCGTACTGGCCTAAAATATCTTTATCCGAGTATATAACGCATAATTCATTGTGCAGTGTTATTTTATCAAAAAATGTATATTTGAGAACTAAGTTATCTAAAAGTGTATTGGGAAACTCTTTTGAAAAAGATTCGAAAAATCTTCTATTCGTCAAGTCGAAAAACTTCAATTCATGTAAATCGGGAAATCGAATCTCAATTTGACCTTTAATGGTATCTAAAATTTCATAAAAAAGTTGTTTATAATGTAGTTTCTTGTCTACCAAATTATACGTTTTCCTCCTTCTCGCGGGAGGAGCCTCATCAGTTGAAAAATTTGAAATAAAATATTAAAATGAAATTCTGTATTACGTAAACTTGAAATTTTATCAATGAGATGTTTCAAACGATCTCTTGAATAAATTATATCAGTGAATTTATGTTGTAAAATTTGAAAAATAAGATCAGTTTGTTCAAATATTAATTTAAAAGTATCAAGAAAAAACAAAAATTCTTCATTTTCTAAATAAGATTTTAAACTAACAGCAGCATTTAATGAAACCTGATCTGTCGAAAAGTCATCACTGCTTAATATAAAATCAAATGTATGTTTCAATTAATTTGTCTTTATCTTTGTGAATGGTAAACACTGCACGTGATGTAAAATTCCATCGAGTTGGAGCATTACAGGGAATTCTGTTTCCTACTATGTTATTCAAAATTTCAGTTCGTTTGGTGGATTTGCTAAAAAAATTTGAAAATGACGATAAGTCGGAAAAAAAAATTCTAACTTCCTTAATGGAATTACATGCATTACTTTAAACCAAATTCATGTTGTGAGCGTAACAATGGGTGAAAATAGCCTGAGGCGAAACTGATTTTATTTTTGTTTGAAGACCGTTTAAATGTCCCGCCATTACAGATGCGCCGTCGTAGGTTTGAGCTATTAATTTATTCGCAAAGTCAAATCGTTGAAATGTTTCCATTAAGAAATTAAATAAATTGATCGCTGTTCTTCCCGAACTAACATCGTAAAACCCTAAAAATCTTTCCACTAGTTGTCCATTTTTTACAAATCTAAAAATTATTGATAATTGTGATTTACACGTTATATCAGTTGTTTCGTCAACCTGCCACGAAAAAAAAGGGACATTAAATAATTCATCCTCTATGTGATTTCAGAGGACATAATTTATTGAATCAAGAATTTCGTTTTGTATTGTTTTTGAGGTGCCTGCAAATACTGACGCGTTAGTCATAAAATCGCGAAGCTTACTGTCGTATTTACAAAACAAATCTAACAATTCCCTAAAATTACCTTTATTAACTGAATTTACAGTTTCATCATGCCCTCTAAAAGCCAAATCTTGAAATGATAAATACAATAAGAAATCAATGATTTTTTTTAAAACTTCGCGGTTTTCTTTAACTGTATTATTATGATTTTCGATTTCGCGTGTTCGTGTAGAATCAATCAATCAATCGCATTAACAATATTGTGTTTACCGGTTAATTTAAACTTAATACACGATGTAATATGTACCTGCGATTTTTCATGTCTTTCTAGGCCACGAGCTAAATTTTTCAAATCATTATAACCCAAGTGCCCCCAACATGAAGTTGTATCTGATGTGAATAGCAAGCAATACCAGCAATATAATTTATTGTGTACATCAGATCCCGTTAACCATACATATTTTTTATAATTATCAGTATTAAACGATCGATTTTGATACTTCCCTGCCATCACTAATCCTTTCAAATCCGGTAAAGGCCGTTTGATTTTGAAGAACACTTTTCTATCATATGTTAATCCACTAAATGGATTTTCTAAGAACTCTGCAACTAAGTCACTCATAATTTTAACGTTCACCGATTCCGATTAGATAAATTATAACTTAAAAATTAACTGCTTAACCTTACTACGCCTCGTGGAATGAAAACAACAACTGAGCTGCCGCATTCTTCTAGCAGCGGGAGGCGGGAGCAAGTAATCATATTTCATTCGACCGACGAATGGGTACGAAAAGCTAGCCTCCCTACTATGTTGCCATATTCGCTGTTTCACCTCACTGAGCAATTGAATGGTTGGAAAAACGGCAACTGTGTTGACCACACGTATTTAGCGTTTGAGATTTATAGTGAATCTAGCCTCTGGCCACTGTTGCCAGATTAAAAATAACTACTGAGAACGGGGACTAATTGTGAAATTTAAGGAATTATCAGAGAAACAGGAAATAAAATGGAGAATGATCATTAAGATAAATTGGTGAGGAGGCTGAGCCTCCTTAGCCTACTTCGAGGAGCCGTCACTGCAGAAAACAGCAGCAATTAGCCTAACAGTGAATTTTTTCCTCGATTAGTGCCCTAGAAGAGAGTAGCGAGTAGGAAGAGACGGAAATTGTTCTTTGAAATACTGGGTGAGATTGTACTCACATAACATTATATTTAGTCGGTATTGATACCGCGCAATATCAAGTACCTATCAGGAATATTAAGTAATTATTGCGATTGTGCCCAGTAAGAATATCCTGTCATTATTCTCCTACCTAGAGTAGGATCTGAAGGTTACGGCTATAATACAAAGTTACCGAAGTATTACTAATATTGCGTGGGGCAGGATCGAGTGAAGACCGATCAAACACCGTTAGTCCTCATTTTGCCTGCCCCGCTCACATGTTATGCACCAGATTATTGCAATCACTACATGAATATCTTCTGGTGTTTTTTCTTAAGCTGCTCGCTTCATGACTGTTTTGGCTAACTTGCACTACCCGCGTTGGTTGATAGGTTTTTTTTTCTGTGAGCTTCCTTACAATTCCATCCTTGTTTTGTTTAAGCATTTATATACATTCGAAAGGTTTTTCTCAATGTAGTAATCTATTTTGGTGAATAAATTCATTGTGGAAGGTTTCATGTTTATTTGTGAGCGAGTGGAAATATTTTGCCACATCATCAAGTTAGCCGGAAATTAATGAAATATCAACTGCAATTGAAGCCGGCAATTACAGTATTATTCATTTCATCCTAACGGGCTCTGGTTACTCATCACACTGGGACTATCTGAGACGAGGCTATCTGTAGATAGCATTGTTACACACTTTGTGGTGAGGACCTTAGCAGAAGTCCTTCCTGGAGAGTAAACCTCATAGATAATCTGGAGCCCAAGAAATAGAAATATGCTAATTGTATCCAGATCCGATAAGTTAGTTCATGTTTGAAGGAACTTGTTCATGTAGGTCCAAGAACTTTCCATTTCCAGATAACAGGGTGTTAAAAATTTATTTTTCTTACGATTTCTTTGCGTTCATTTTGTGCTTTTTCAGAGATTACTCCCTTAATATTCCATACATCTTTTATATATTGAAGAATCAGCAAAACAATTCATCATTGAAAAAATATTTTCTTCAATTTGTGAGAAAAAATGTTTCGGATTATTTTTCAAACATATTGTCCTGTGCCTTTTCGATATCTCAATCTGATCGTCTGATATTTGGCAGAATAAGTATGGCTGCTATGGCTCAACTTTCAACGAAACAATGAATGGGACGTTATTTCAGCGTCATTCTTGTGGAATATCATTTTTACTATCATTTTGTTTTCACTTGTGTTCTGTAAGTTACAGAAAAACTCAATTTCATCGAATAATGGCCACATTATTGACATATATACTAATACTTCATGGTGCCGCAGGTGGAAGCGCACTAAATGCACAGCATATATATGCGAAAAAGTTTCCCAATTGACAAATCACGCATCGTGTCACATCAATTGCTGCTACAAAAGACAGTTATCTCAAATGGATATACTAAAACCTTACAACCACGATGCGGGAGACTCTCGAACTCTCCAAACAGAAGAATACACCTTACGTGAATGTTCTTCCAAAAACGTATGTTTATTATTCATTATCCTGTTCAAACATATGATGATGATGATGTGTTGACATTGGCAACTGAGTGGAATAGAATTCTTTCACCGATTTGAAATGGTATCCTAGGTGTAATCTGTATGTAAGAAGAAAAAAATGAGTGTATCATAACTCACTAAAATGGAGCTCATAAATTAGCAAACGGTAATGTCAATATATTCTTGCGAAAAATAGCGTCTCTATCATTCCAGTGAATAAAGATATGCAGTTTCTGCATCACCAGTATAATATTCAATCCTTCGAGTTCTAATACAGTATTAATGAATATGCGTTAAAAATCAACCCTGCTGATGCAGCTGACAGACGTCTATTGAACCTCATTTATGAAACGCCTATTGAACCTCACTTCCGTGTGTATTTCTGCGTTTTCTAATGGGCATGCGTTAGTTAGGCTTGTTTGTAAAGTTGTAATTCACTGTTATTGAGCATGTTTCACGCACACATCGTATGGAATGATTAATATTTTGCAATAAGGACGTGGTCTTCCGCCTTTCAATACCTACACAGTTCATATGTTGATTGGTCGGTACCCCAATGACAGCTATATAAGAACTCATAGATATTCCTCATAACAGTTTGTAGATTAATCACTTTACTGACTGACACCTGATATAATGCGTATCACTATGACACATAGATGGTCTTATAGTTCTGACATAAGATGTTTTGACATTGATAGGTAAGATGACAGTTGATAGATTGACAGCTGACAGCCCATAGATTGGAGTGTTACCATACAATAGCTTGCAATTTTTTGACTCTACAAAACAAGCCCTTCCATTTGATAACCGTGGACCTATTGTAATATCCCCTGAATACGTTGTAAATTCACTCTCTACGCGTCGAGCTCCTTCATTTGATATTCATAAAGCTATACTTTGGGAGACGAAATTTGAAACCCTCATGAAAGATCGATCAGGTCGATCGCTATACTACCAATACATTATTATTCACAACGTAGATTCCGAATATGAATTAGAATACTCCGCCTCAAGTTCCATCATGATGTCTACCTAAGAAGTTACCAAGTTCAAATTCCCAACAAATGAGCATCCATCGCATATTTATTCGGAATGAGGATCTGGTCTCCCACGTAGATAGAAGGTGCATTACTGAAACACTCAATATATGTCATTTTTGAAGATATCCAGACTAACTTATCTGTTCCCTCATACCTAGATGGTGTCACAGCTTTGAAGTCAATTATTGTGACATCAATCACCAATTATTCTATAAACATATAATTGAACTGATTCATCTGAAACTACTGCAAAATATGGGCGTTACATATGCAACACTGAATAGTCAATGCCAGCTATTGTACGAATATAGTAAATAATAAAATTAAATCTGATGTATAATGACACCATCTCGCTTGCACGCACCAAAAATTGTATCTTTCATCCTTATCTATCCCTTGTTATTCACTCTGACTATGTGCAAGTTGAAATGCCAAAATAAATCAACGTGAAACATCAGTTTTATTGAAAATGGAGAAAGATGATGAAATAAGAATAACGGCTTTCATAATATGCTCTTCCAAAAATATGTTCAATCAATGAATCAAACAGAACGTGGACGGACAATTTCAGAGAACTTAAATCGCTTGATTGATTCCATTGTGCGCCCCTTGATCCAAGACTCCAGCAGCGCCGAACGCTAAGATTCTGCATGGATCGATGTCCTCAGACGGCATGTATGCGCTGCCGAGGTATTGAAGCCTTACAAAAAATATGCAATTGTCTATTAAGATTAAAAAAATGAAAATAATGAAAAAATTTGTTCTCCTTTGGAGGAAAATTCAAAGTTCATAACCATGGTCTGTAAAAAGTTGAGTAATAATATTTTCCTGATAATAAGTTGGGTTCACAAAGCAGAACTTCATCATTTGTATATCTTCAGAAACTGTAGACTGTCATATATTTCCTTCAAATCGGGAATCAAGTTGCGGTGATCATAACTGTTCAATACGTTCTTATTCCGAACTACGTAGTTTTCCCTAGTCTTATTGTATGAAAGAATTGCGTATATCAATCATTTGGGACTATTGCTGAGATGTAAGAGCTTCAGAAATTGGACGTGCAGCAAACCGACATTTCAGTTCATAAAATGACTTAAAAAATCAGTCCAATCATGATTAATATTTTGTTGAACCTCTATTACAGAAAATGGAGATGGAATCTTTCTTGTATTGAAATGACGTCATTTCATTCGCACGCAATTCACATTTAGCTTTTTGGCTTATCAAATCCATATTCTTATCGCATTCCAGGTAGCTATGTCCTCTAGCCGTAGGAGTGATTCTAAAAGATTCGAACTTCTATTTTATTGTGGTCATATGTATGTAACAGAAAATTGAGTAGTTTTTATTGTGTCCTGCACATGAGTTACAAAACAGTTCAACAACTTCAACTTCTTTAAACATTCATTATAAAGTGATTGAGAAACGAGACTACTTCTTCTGAACCCGTCTGAGCAATCGTCTAGTCATATATATAAAGTATAGCATCTCTAGCAGAAAAAAATATGGATGTTGAAAAAAAGAAAAGGAATTGTCGCTTATAGTAACAAGCGTTTGTAGTGATATTGGGTATGCGAATTTCACACTCGTCATAGCTCTTTTTTAGTTTGTCTTTCCTCGTCATGAAACGTGTTTTCAGATGTACCTGATGTTGTGTGATAGCATGTTACTTGTAATGATTCCTCGTTTGAACTTGAAACCCTGATTTACTTTACTATGCCTTTTTTTTCGCAAGATATTCATCACATGAACCGTATATTAAATCAATCGATGTTTCTAAGACGACCCTGGATTATTGCGGAAATTTCCGATGTACTTTCATTGCAGCTTATGAGATCCTCTGGAGTACACATTTCTTTAGGATCTTCCACACTCTGGCGACTTCAACGTCCTTTTGAAGATCTCATATGCGCAAGGACTTTTTCCTCAGTTGCAAAAGATATCTTATGAGGCATATTTTTATATTTGCCACTCATATCAACAGGAGCACCCGTTGAAGCTAAAGCCTTTTTCACAGTCAGAAAGGTTCAATTTGTTACATAAGTGCAGTGTAACGAAGGTTTTATAACATAATCTAATTCCTACAATTTTTCCAGCACCAGTTATTTCTACCATGTATTGCTAGTTATTATTTTCTGACAGCCTGAGCCTTCTTCTTGCATTTGGGAGAACACTCACTAAATCAGATAAAAATGTTTTATTGGGTTCCCAGTAAATCAAAAGGGCTTCACATTGTTATCTCACTCCTCTATAGTAATCTTCTCAAAATAATTCAAGTTTGCACTCACAACCACCATCAGGAATATGAGCAATATCCCAATTTTTTTGCATTCATCGAAAATTTTCAATTTCCATTTTCCTTTTTTTGTTCAACTGTATTGAATCGTACTGGATATCGATTCCACAACAATCACTAGTGGAATCAATGTAGATTTGCCTGCACTAGCCATTGACCAAAAATCACACACCAATTATGCTTGGCAACAGAAGACAAGCTTGCTAATTTGTTAACTCTAGGCGGAAATTAAAATCTGAACATTTGTTATATGACGTACTCGAACATACCGGTTGGTCTGAACAGGTTAGAGTTTCCAACCATTTCCGGCTATATCGGAAGTAGACTCTGACGTATTTATTTCGAATAGAACACTATACATGGTGACACATTATTTCAATATTGCGTTCAGCTACCTTATAGTAAGTGTTATACAAAACATGGCTATTTTTCCCTAAACAAGGATCGCGCTACAACGCACTTTGTATCTTAGCAAATAATGGACATAAAAACTTCTTCTCCAATGCATCGATTGTTTGATATTGTATATTGTAATTGAATTCACACGCTTCTAAGATAAAGTGATTCATTTAGATTGAGGGGTACAGTCACAGGTTGATCAAAAGCGCATAGTGAACATCAGAAACCAGATACTATATAATCAAATCTGAGTTTGACAGTGTATGTACTTGAAGTGCGCAACACAAATAAGAATTGCTAATTCGTACTTTGAAAGCTAAATGGTGGATAAAAAAAGAAGAATAGAATACAAAAGGATAAGGACGTTGACTGGGACCCTCTTTCTTGGTAGAAACATGCATGTCTCGTATAACACTCGATATAGTATATTCCTATATTCTGTTAGATGGTATAAGAGTTACGGATAAAATGAATGGGAAAATGGTATTATTATCAATATAAAAAACAACAGAATCATACTTTCTTGACCGTTACTCAATGCATTGAAGTCATGGTGACATGCTATAATTCGGAATAGGGCTAACTGTTCCCATTATTCGTGAATAAATATCTCACATATACACGAAGGTGAGCGGAATAATGATGCCAACTTATTCCACAATGATTCGGGTTTGGCTTGTTCAATAGATGAATCCGTATAGGAGACCTCATCGGTTTGTTAACTCTGGAAATATGTACCTACAGCTTTCATGAGGGTGAGATTTCCAACAAATGTATAAAATGATATAGAAGAATAATGAGACGATACAAAAATGCTCGATAAGGAAGTTTATTTTTCATGGAAGTGATGAATGAGTATCGTAAATAAGTTATATGTAACTCATAAATTCAACGTTTTCGTTTTTTGAATAAAATAACCATTAAAAGTTTGATTTCCAATGATTTTTTTAAATTAAACTCGTCTAGTTGTAATAACACCGTGAATTTTTCCGAACAAATATTTTCTACTCAAACAAATATATACAATTACGGACATTTGTCAGGTTAAAAATATGATTGTGAAAGATATTCAGTATCCGAAAAACCTTGATGTGGTTAACAATTGAAAATTTAATAGATATCGATAAGAAAACTAAGTACACGTCAAATGTATACTGTTTTCATCATTGTTCCATCTTATTGTGAGGAGAACAGTTGTTTGAATGAAGCAATAGCTTTAGATATAGGTGAGTCGGAAAATGTTAATGAAATTAGTGAGCAACGTGACAATTATGAACAGGAAATTAAAACTTCGCTAGTTTTAATTTAAAATCCTGTTCTTGAGAATTACACTGAAGATGATTTGTTATGAACATATTTGTAACGTAACAAGTTTCGAAATTTTGATGAATTTGAGACAAATTGAATATTATCTTATAAATAAATACTGTTTCTTGAAATATGTTACTGCATTCTGAAATTATTGAATCAATGAAAATCACACCCTTAGTAATTATTTCAGTTCAGTTTAGAATAGATTACCATCACGTAATGACTGATTCAATTATTATATGTGATTTCAATATTGCAGTATTCCATCAAGCACAAAAATTGTCAACATAAGACTTTCAGCACAAGGAGAAACATTGATCAAATATTAACAAAACGTTTCTTGAGGAAGAGAATGTTAATTAATTTTGGTTAGACTTCATATTTGAACCTCTTTTCTTGACATATCCTCCGAAGCCTAAATACGATAATCAAACTTTCATTTATTCATTTATAAAAGGAAATTCAAATGATTTTTGACGTGAAATTAGTAATCAGTGACACCTCAGGCCCCTCATCATGATTTTAGAGCCAGAATATTCATTTTTGAATTTAGGCTAAGAATTGTGCATTAACGTATTATTTATTACAAAATTGGGGAGGTAGTTATGACTGATAATCTAGGTACCGAACTCAATGAAATATAAACAAATTTTTCCAAAACAGCACCTGTATCTCAAATATTCCATGTTGACTATTTTTTTCCCCAAATTACCTCAAAACGCATATTTCCGCCAATAACCGGAAACTTTTTGTGCTCTCATCATAATAATACGTCCCTTACACTACGTATAATGGGAGGAGTAAACATTTTTTCGGGGGGCACACCTGAATTTTACGTAATTTCAAGCTTTCTATTTGGATCCTCGGAACCGGGCTGGGTCGCCACACCGGTCAATAATGACCATCCGCGGCCTGTTGCGCAAATAGTAGAGGGGGACGATTCATACATGACGTACTGTTCTTACGCCATATAGCCTTTAATTCGAAATATTTGTGATAGAAACACTACAATTAATAATTTCTCTTACCTTTCTCTGAACATTGAGTTTGGAGTATGAGCAAACATTGGGAAGGATTAATAAAAATTTGCAAAAAATGGGCAGTCAAGACGTAATCTGGTCAATTCTCGACATATACTGGGACAGCGCATCCGAAAACGGCACAATTTCGCAAACTTTTAGTTTAGTATATTTGTCACAGGATTTATACCTAGTTCATCCTAACTTTGTTCGTAATCAACGGATTTGTTGCCGGCGCATGGGTTGCAAGAGAGGGTCGACTAAATTTTTGGCAAAACTACATAAACATACTCATTTCTTCAGTTTTAATTTCCTCGGTTATTGATAAGTAGGTAGGTGATATGCCAATATACCATGTAATTCATCATAGTGGTCTTTTTGTGTTTTTTTTTTCCATCTTAGTTTTTATAAATAAATATAATGCGTTGCTTTCTTGATAAAGGAAAATTATTGGTTATTATATAAGTGAAATCATCAGCTTATTGAAGTGTAACGAAGTAAATCTTTCTGATGAAAATAAGTGCGATAAACATTAGTTTTTCATTGAATTTCTGCTGTATGTTTTAATACCTTTCAAACAACCTAGTCACTTGATACTGGTATTGTAGCAATTATAACAAACATTTTGAAAGACTCCATAAATATTTCTTTAAAATGACGTCCTTGGATTTTATTATTGGGTGAATGTTTAATTTTTTAAATTGTAAATTACTTCATTCTTTAAATTTTTGTAAATCGGCAAGCGATAAAAGAAAATTGGAACAAACCTTATTCCTTTATGTGTAACAATATTGTCCAATATTTCATAGAATGAAATTCGTAGAGATGTTTGTTCCTCATCCTTAATAGTGTCAGATAACTCAATTATTTTGGCTGTTGATCTAGAAAGTATTCCAAATTCCCCAAGTTAAAAAATTTCGTTGAATGCTTATTCAATTCTGAAAGATTTTATACGATCCCTAACTTTAAAATATTTCTTTTTCTGTATGGGCGGCTGAAAAGTCCAAAAAAATTTCAGATAGCCTGTTGCTTCGTTTATTGATACAGCCGCTGAACATCGGTCTCCAATAATTCTCTGCAAGACAGTTTTTGAGTCATACCATTTAGAATCCTGAAGATATATGAAATTAGAACTAATTCTCATATCCAAAGACTTTTTTAACTTTCTTCATCGTGCTATGGAAACTAGAATAAAACTTCGTTCGGGTGACTGATGAAAAAAATCCGGAATTGATGTGGCACTGACAGAATAAATACGTACAATGTGTAAACAAAGCCGTCTTCTTCCTTGATTATTGTTTGAAGACCGTTCGAAGCACTTGCCATTGCACTAGCCCGATCATAACACTGCCCTACCAATTCATTTTTATAATCAAACGACCCCAAAACATACATAATTAAACCATACGTAGCAATGGCTGTTCCATCTCACATCATAGAAACCTAGAAATCTTTCTTCAATTTCACCGCTTCTTTTAAAATATCGAATGGAAATAACACACTGGTACTTGTCGTTACTATCTATAGTGTCGTCATCTTGCAAACGAAAAGAACCATGCATCTTTTATTCCTTTTTTTATTGTTTTTGCGCTTTTTCCGCCAAATGGCAAGTGACGTCTAGTAAGTAATTTCGATTTTTCGCTATTTCTTCGTTATATAAGCTCAAAGACAACGAAGACTGCATTTCCAAAGGCCAAAGCATCTTGGATATTTATTAAGTTCATTTCTAGTCTCTCTAGACTAAGAAAACTACTCATACGCTCTGTGTTTTGATACTTGCTTACAAAGCTTATAGATCTGGAAATCCCTGCGAAACCCAAATAGTATTTAAGTCCTCTCAAAGCAACATGCACCTTCATCAAGACAAACTTTGTTCAAGATAACGTCCACCTAACCACTGGTGAGGCTTGACTCTGTAAATTCTTCGGAGTTCCATCACTTGAACCTAACTTAATCTGGGAACACAATGAAAACTAAAAAATTGTAGATAGATTTTCAAAATGGGACGTACATTTTCAAGAACTAGATCACTTATCTAAAAATTCAAACATCTCAAAACTGTACTGGATATAACCCACCAAACAATTATCTCCTCTGCCCTGGTTGGATCGTATTTACAATATAACACAACAGGTTGGGGAGGTTCATATAACAGCCATTTGAGGAGCCTAGAAACCAACTTAAATATAATTTAGAAAATATTGTTGAATATAACCAGAACAGCTCACAAAAAGTTAACAAAGAAGGGCAGAAGAATATCTCTTACATGGCTACTTACACATAATGTCTTCTACCTAATAAAGAAATGTAAAAATAAATATAGACAAGATGATAAAATTACTGAATATTCCCCAAATTACCTGAAATATAGAACGTCTCTCAGATTCAATTTGAGTAATCTCGAATAAACACATACCTACATGGCCTAATTTTATAAAGTTGCAAATTGAAGTCATCATATAGATTTAAAAAAAATCTACTTACGAGTATTATTATGATGAACTCTTCTACAACTACCAACACATAAAAAATGCATCACACGATAAGACATATTTCATCATTGAATAATATTTCTACCTCATATATCCTGACAAAATATCAAAAAATATTTAATTTTATTAATCCATGTCACGTTTCCGTTTTTACCAAATTCATTCATTACCAACCTATATTTCCCTCAATTATGGGAATTAACTTCTATTCTCATTATAATCCCACAGATATCTTATTTCAATGTATTATCTGATTTTAAAAATTTCTTTAAACATTTCCTGTCTGTCGGTGCTAATTTCATTCTCAGATTCTTTTATATTGCAAGTAATAAGTGACACTGTCATGGCAGCATTAGGATTTTTCATTCTACAACAACAAGCTCATTTACAGTATAAATCCTAAATTGCAAGATTTCATCAATAAAGTCTATACAGGATGTTCCATCTCAGACGAGCCACCCCGTATATTTCTTATCCCCTAGTGAGTGGAAAAATCTCCGAAACATGTCGAATGATTTTGTTTGGGGGACATCTTTTGACGTATATTTGAGGCTTGAACTAGCAACCCCCTAATAGGGGGCGCTTCAACCCCTCAAAATTGAATAGGAGAGAGGGGTTGAGTGATAATTCAATTGAAAGGTCTTGGAAGCCTCTTTACAACGGTGTATGAAAAACGTAAATTTGATGAATCGTTTTCGCCAAAAATTAATTTTGTTGCTCAAATGCGCCGCCTTGAATATTTTGGTTATTTGTGCAATGCACAAGCTCATTTTTATTGACCCTTTTTCACAAACTTAAACAATCTTCAAAAAATCACATTCGTAAAAAAATTGAATTTTGTTTTCATGTTTACAATGAAAAAAATGAAATCTGCGTGTTTAAACCAAATGTTCAAATTATCCTCCATTGACTTCCATACATTAATATAATCTTGACTGAAAACCGTCTCTAACATGGTGCAGCATAATTGAAGTTATTTGACGACACTCATTTACAATTCGTTGGCGTAGTTCGTCCAAATTTCGAGGCTGAGTCACAAAAATCTTGGACTTGAGATGTCCCCACAAGAAGTAGTCCTGAGGGTTCAGATCAGGAGATCGAGCAGGCCACTCCATAGGACCTCTTCTTCCAATCCAACGACCGGGTTATTGCAAATTGAGGTATTGGCGAACTGGTGCGGCATAGTGAGGAGGAGCTCCGTCTTGTTGGAAATGCAATTGTTGTTCAAGTAGTAGAGGATCGTTTTCTAATTGTTCAGTTATTAACGGATCAATCGCATTTTCCAACATTTCAAGATAAATTTCGCCATTTAAATTACCAGGAAGAAACAGAGGTCCAATTAGGTGGTCTCCCAAAATTCCTACCCAAACGTTTAGCTTTTCCCGATGTTGAGTGTGAGCTTCCCGAAATACATGAGGATTTTTATCGCTCCAAATTCTACAGTTATGCCGTAACCTCTCCATTAAGTAAAAAGTGTATTCGTCAGAACAGCGAACGTTGTACAAAAAATTTGGGTTATTGTTGATACGCTCGACCATAATTTCGCAAAACTCTTGCCTTCGATCCCGATCATCATCATTTAATTCCTGAATTAATTCAATTTTGTATGGATGGAACTTGTGTTTATGTAAAATTCTGAAAACGTTAGATTGCCTAAAACCGGAAGCTGCAGAAAGTTGTCGTACAGATTGCGTGTTTGGCATAAGTTGGACATGTCCCAATACGGCCACAGCTGCTCCTTCATCATTACAATTCCAATGGGTGCCCTTTTTTTATCGATTACTGAACCCGTCTCCACAAATTTTGAAATCAATTCCATTACGTACTTATGGCGAACGCTACGTTCAGGATGGTTTTCGTTAAATATCCTTGCAGCCGCTCGGGCATAATTTTGATTTTGATAATAAAGGCTAACCAGCTCAACACGTTCTTGCAATGTGTACACCATATTTTTTGAAATTTTAAATAAATCAGCAAAGTAGTAACTCAACAGATTGATTAAAATCATGAAATGACCGAAGAAACGTTAAAACCAGATAAACACCTTCTAAGAACAAAAAATAAAGGCAACATAAGGAAATGTTTTGCTGTTTTTTCATTTATTAGTTTGAGAGAATGTATTATTGTATGAAAGTCAATGGAGGACAATTTGAACATTTGATTAAAACACGCAGATTCAATTTTTTTCATTGTAAGCATTACAACACAATTCAATTTTTTTACGAAGTTTGTGAAAAAGGCTTAGTAAAAATGAGCTTGTACATTGTACAAATAACCAAAATATTCAAGGTGGCGCATTCGAGCAACAAAATTGATTTTTGTCGAAAACGGTTCATCAAATTTACGTTTCTCATACACCGTTGTAAAGAGGCTCCCAAGACCTTTCAAATGACGTATCACTCAACCCCTCTCCTCTATTCAATTTTGACGGGTTGAAGCGCCCCCTATTAGGGGGTTGCGCGTTCAAGCCTCAAATATACGTCAAAAGATGTCCTCCAAACAAAATCATTCGATGTGTTTCGAGAGATTTTTCCACTCACTATGGGATAAGAAATATACGGGGTGGCTCGTCTGAGATGGAACACCCTGTATAAGCGGCCGACCGAGGAGAAGGGGGATATTCGAACTCTCTTCTAGTGTGTGTACGCATCGATCTGAATAACGTAGGTAATGTTATTTCATACATGTTTAATGGAGAATTAATGAAATATTTGAACTGATTCACAAGTTACTATTATTATGTTTCATTAGTTAACACAACTAAGCTCCAATTCATTATCTTTATGTTTTAATAATTAACCGAACTAATTCTCAAATTATTTGCTTATCATGTTTTATTTTATATGTTAATTTGTTTCAATAATTTTTGATAAGTTAATTTTAATAATGTTGTTTCTCTTAAATTACATGTAACTTATCACAAACAAGAATCTTCAGGAATGCGCCATGCCTCTCGCCTTCAAACCAAAATTCACTTAAAAACATCCAGCACTACCTAATAACTGGCGCATGGCAGTATAAGTTAATTATAATGTATTCAACATATCCATTCCAGTCTATTATGGAATTACACCTACCCACGAATCAGCAATGATTTCAGTGGGATTTTTTTATAACTTGCACTCATGAAAATATGAATATATTAATATATTTACTATCTCTGGATATAAATTATTATTATTATTATGAAATTATTATTACTATTATATTAATATTGATTTTTATCATTCAATATGTATGTTTTAGAATCTGTTCTAGGCTTTAGTATGGACAGTAATTTAAAGATTCAATTTTTTGCAGAAAAATTCACATTAATCTTAATTATATGATTTAAAGGAGAAATGGTCACATTTTGATTCTATAGTCAGTCATATCAATTCATTCAATTCAATTACCTGCAGCTTACAATAATTATTAGATAGTCTGGAAGGAAAGTGAACTTTGTCAAATTATAACTAAAAAAGAATAACCGGTGATTTCAAATGTAATTCGGTGATCAATGAGTTTCAAATTATTTACTAACTTGTTTTTAAATGTTATTCAAAGCCGATACAATTTGAATATAATGCGCTTTGCGTTGTAGAGTCAGCCTGAGTTGGTCACGTGACACATTCTGACTCCTTAGTATGCTATGTAAACACATACGTTGAAATAATTATTTCCAGAGCTGGTTCTCATTTTACCTAATACTAACTAAAAATCACATAGGAACATTCCAGCTGGAGAAGAGATGAAATGTGCTATCAGTGAGCCTATGCCTTCTAGCTCATTTGTATCGTGTCGTATCAGCTCCATAGAGATGGAGAATATAGTTCTTCACTTCGATGAGCGCAATGCATTAGAAAAAGACCCCATCTAAGAATTTGGAAGAGAGGCTAAGTCTATCTAATTCTCGAACCTCTCTCCCTTGTATGCTCCACCTAATTTCTTAGCGCGTTATTTAAAAACATTATCGATAAGTAATGAGCAATATATAATAATTTCATAAAAGTATAGTTTTATGATAATGTATCACACGAAAAAAAATAGCGGAAAGAAAACATGATGGTTGAAGAATGCTTTACAGAATGCATACTCAGTGTCCATCTTTGATCAAGTGGTTCAGTACGAAATTTTTTTGCCAGTGGTACTCATGATCATTTTTCATAATCACATTCAAGCATCTAAAGAAATCTTAACATTGAGTCATCGCTTTGTTCCTCTCTTACCCAAACATTTCTTGGCACATTATTCACACTACTATCTGTGTAATCCTTATAATCATAATCTGTATAATCATAATAATACTTAAATCTTAAGTATGGTTGCTTAGGTTCATTTGAATGATTAGTAAACAAACTTGTGATATTGGAATCAATATGGAGCAGATAACATCCAATTGGAACCTTAAGTATTCGAAATCGTCTAGAAGCATTACAGCTGGAGAAGGGGGAAACTGTGCGATTATATGTTCCAATGCATCTTCCAACATTTCATGATAGAGCCTTCTGTTACTCAGCGTTCACCTTCGATCAACCAAAATAAAGGAAAAATAGCTGGGAACTTCCTGGTAATTCTCAATGTGAACAAATAAGGCCATCCGTATTGCGACAAATTAAATTTTCGGATGGTGGAAAGACGAATTGAAACAAAAATAGCAATATTTCAGGGGAACAATGTAGAAATTCGCATTCCCTGAATGTGTCAGTTTGATACAACCTCAGACGAGAGGTTTTTCCCATTATTGCAAGGGAACTGATATATCAATATTCTAATATTGATGATGCACTTCTGACCTAGAGAAGCATTTCTCCAAACAACTAAATATCACATCACAGAGTGGGTTATCACTGTGGTGACGAGTAATTCAGTATACAGTCCTTCCATTCATAATGGTGTTCAATAATTATGAGGGCAAGGTGGAGAGACACTGAAAAATAAAACAGATGGGACAACAATCGGAAATCCCATTTAACATTTGTGATGTACCATCTTTAGCTATAACGCTCTAAGATTTTCAGACTGATATGTCATATAGTTCTGTTTTGACACCCATCGAATGCAAGAAATATTGAAGATTTATGCGAACATGGAAAAACGTGAATTTCGCGTATTCATATAACATTATTTCTTGCATAGAAAAAACATTACGCAAACCAAAGCCTTGCTTGCAAAACATTGATTGGAACAATTCAAATGTGGCTTACTGATTTGGTAGTATAACCAGAAAGGACGCCGAACGTTCTGATCGTCCAATTGGAGTCACAACGTCAGATAACGTCGATTAAATCTATAGTATGATATTGGACGATCTGCAAGTTGAAGGATACGAGATTGCTGTGGCTATGGGCATCTCAACTGAATGGGTACGGAACATTTTGCATGTATTTTTGAATATGAGAGAGCTATCTGCCAGATGGGTGCCGCATTTGCTCTCTGTTGACAACAAGCGCGGCCGTGTGACAACTCCCAATGTGTGTTTGACGATGTCCAAGCACGATAGCTAGAACATTTTGCTCCGTTTCGTAATCGTGAACGAAACATAGATCAATCACATCACAGCAGAGACCAAAGAACAGTCGAAACCGTGGACTTGTCTTGGCGAATCGAAGCCGAAAGCGGCCAAAGATTTGGCTCTCTGCGATTTTCAGCTATTCACAAACTTGAAGAAATGGCTCCAACGATGAGGTCATTACTGGAATAAACGCCCATTTTGAAGGATTGCCGAAATCGTATTATTTGGAAGAGATAGAAAAATTAGGAAGAACGTTGGACGAAGTGTATCAGGCTACAAGGAGACGTAATCTCCTTGTAGCCTGATACACTTCGTCCAACGTTCTTCCTAATTTTTCTATCTCTTCCAAATAATAGGATGAATACTGAGAAATTAAATAAGTTTTGACCAAATAAATCATTTCATTTTTCAGGGACTTTTCACTCTGTCCTCTTATAACGGAAACATCCCAAATATTCATTAATCATTGAGTTTCTACAAGAAAGAAAGTAGTCGGCCAATGAAGGGGAAGTATTTCTGCATATTTGAATTTTCTGGTTCGGAAGTAGTTCAGTACGAAATATTTTGGCCAGTCGTTATCAACATCATTTTTCACAAACACGTAAACAAATCTTAACATGGGGTCTCTCATACGCGCACATTTCTTGGTACATTATTTGCACTTCTATTTGCGTGATCTTTATAGTCGTACTGTCAGTGAATAATATTGAAATCATAAGCATGGTTCATTATATTATTGAATACCTAGGTTCATTTGAATGATGTGTTAACAAACTGTAATACTGGAATCAATATAGAGAGCATTGCAATTCAATTGGAACCTTAGCTAATCGAAATTAATTTGGACGGATTTCAAGATGTTTGAAATGAACTTGAATAACTTATTGAAGAAAAGCTATTAGCCATATTTAACAAAAATAATTCATCCTGCAAAGCAGTTTAATGTAAACAATTACGTAAATATTCAGTCCGTAGACCTTCCTCATTTCACCGATATAAAATCAGCAATTGGAATACAATTTTAAATGTTTTGAATTTTGTTGAATGTATATGCTCTTTAATTTCTCAGAACAGAACAGGGGATCTACAATATTGTATCCAGTGCTTTACAATAAAATGTTGAATGGGTTTCATTATTCGCTAAATAACATATCTTAATGCCACAATGACGCGGAATTCTTCCGGAAGCCAAGATATATCAAAAAACAGTATATCATCATTATTATTGATAAAATTTATAAAGTTCAACTTAAGACTTTCGAGGCACATATATTATAATCTAGCATTTGTAAAAGGAATTTTCCCTGCGTTCGAAGAGCAAATCGTGGTGCCTCTATTTTTAATGACATACATTATGTATCTAACTATCATCTAATCAGTGTCGTTCCTAGTCTTTTCAAGGTTTTAGAATATTTCAGGAATGAAAACGTCGTATTTCTCTTCAGAGGGTGAGTCAGTGGCTCACTGCTTTGAGAATCTTGAATAGCAGATTCCCGCGAACAGCTAAGCTTGAAAATTCTTGTCTTCCGGATTGATCCCGCATCTCAATAGCACGACTGGATGCCTACGTTCCTCCTACCATTACAGGTGGCATCGTCAGGGCAGGCTTGAGGATTGAACCTCGAGCCTGCTCTGTAATGGTTGGCGAAACGACATCATCGAGTCGTGCTATCGTGACGCGGAATCCATTCGGTGGCCAAGAATTTTCAACACTGCTCTAACTACATTCAATAAATTCATATTAGAAGCACCGGATTTCAGATTGAATACCGCTAGGCTTTTTGTCGACTTATCCAATACCTTTGATTGTGTTAATCATTCAATTCTCTAAGCCAAATAAAATCGATACGCCTAAGAGGAGTTGAGAGTAAACGGTTCCGGTCTCAGCTACAGGGTCGAAATCAAACTGTATAATGTCATAATTTTTTCCGAAAAAGGTTTTTGAACATTGGGTATCTCATAATGAATCATCAGCCCACTTTTCTTTATTCTTGCAAATGATCTGGAGATTTCACTCTATTCGTATCGAATGCAGCTGTTGAAGACATTATCGAAGACATATTATGTAGACTGATTCTAATATAATAATTCTACATGTGTAGACACCATTTTGAATTTCATTCCAATATGTGGAGCATATATAACTTTCATATCATTCAATATTTCTTGATCTTACCATAATAGGAATCAAAAATGAAAATAGTATATCATACTAAAGTAAGAAAATGAGAAATTAACACAGACTCGATCCGAAAGAAGAATTGGTGCTTTTTTGAGTCTGAATATGAACATGCCCCTGCCAGAGCTTGAGTAGGATTTGGATCTCTCTTCTTATCACTCTTATGTTTTGCTCAATTTTTTCCATCCAGCAACTTCAATTAGAGGCCGTATTTTATTCATTGTAGAAACTATTTACAACCAGCTAGTTTCCTTTCAACTATCAAAGCAACAAATATGTTTTAGTTTTGAAAGTTTCTGGAACGAGAATTCATGAGGTGGGTGTTCAGTTCGAATGAGAAGAAGCCTTAACAAGCTATTTTCCTCCATGACCTGAAGATGACATATAGGATTCCGCTGAAACATCATTCAGACCATGATGGCCCTACCAAGATCAAACCCACCATGCGGAAAAAAAACAGGTCAAATCACAATTACTTTGCTGTTTTGAGAAATTGATATCGCAAATTTCGAATATACGTTGTTCAGTGAA
Organism: Endomychus coccineus; assembly: GCA_958510875.1. Taxonomy (NCBI): domain Eukaryota; kingdom Metazoa; phylum Arthropoda; class Insecta; order Coleoptera; family Endomychidae; genus Endomychus; species Endomychus coccineus. The sequence goes on from OY294067.1 coordinate 219,239,451, forward strand.
TATTGTAATTAAGCTGTGGAATACGATAATTCTTCAATGAAAGCTGAGTAGTGTCAATGTTATTTCTTACTCCTTAACTTGGTTTCATTACTTGTTTGATTACTTAGTCGAAACATTATCATTTTCAACTGTACGGTGTGCCCTTTTTGTTATCGGTCAAACATGCATGATACAATTTTCTTTGAAACCATTCAGAAAGGAGATGTTTCTCCTTCCTTCCTTCCCTTCAAAATTACATTCTTAGAATCGTTTTTGTTTATAGTAACTCTCTGATCGCTACAACGATTTTGACCAAACTTGGTTCAAGTACTCCTAAATCAATCAATCAAAACGGGGGCGAACAAGTCCGGAGCACACAGACCTCTTGATGAATCAGTCCAGCAGGCCTGAAGCAGTGCCGAAGGCTAAGCATTTGCACGGACTGATATCTCTTATGGCTCCAAGCGGCATATGTGTACTGCCGAGGTGTATTAGCCTGAGAGGAGCCAGTACAGGACATTCTACTAGAATGTGAGAGGCAGTACCGTCTGCTTCTCCATATCTACTACAAGCTGGGTCTTCAAAAATTCCCATTGTGTGTAGATGTTTATTCAGGTGACGTGTCCTGTGAGGAGTCCTGTCACCAGTTTTATGCCTCTCCTGCTCATACAAAGTAGGGTTTCAGTGAGCTTAGCGAACTCCCTGGTGTGGAGCTGCGCCTGCCTCATGCCGGGGGCACCACGCCAGAACAACAGCCACTGTCTATCCAGTAGTTCCTTGAGGGCAAGAAGCCCGGTGGTTCATCAAATTCTGATCGTTGAATCGGGACCAGGGGCGGTCAAGTAACCCCGTTTGGCCAATTCATCGGCTACTCCATTTTCCTTTACGCCAGATTAGGCGAGTACCCACACTAGCTGATGTTTGTTCCTTCTCTGTCTAATCCAACCAGAGTTTCCCTGCACTTCAAGAGAAGCCTAGAAGCCACTTTGTGGGCACGGAGTGCGTCTTGGGCCGCTCGGCTGTCAGTGAAGATGTAAGTCCGCCTACCTTGGTAGTTTAATCTCAGGTACCCCAGGGCCCAGGTCTGTATAGCACAGACTTCAGCCTGGAAAACTGAGTCCTCGTTCTCTCAGTCCGTCCTCTGTATTATGAGAACGTCTGTTGTTTGAAACCTGACAGCAGGCGCTATCGCATCCTGCGTCATTCGGACGATCAGGCATTCTCGGCTGCCCAATCGTGAATTTTGCCATGACCGCAAGACACAGACGCAACGACATACTGGCCCAGACCAGCCAGCCAATACGCCGTACCCGCGGCTACTGTTTTGATACGGAGCTGTAGAGGGGCGATCCCCACCAGAACCTCCAGAGCCCTGGTTGGGGCGATCCTCATAGCCCCCGTTATCCTCACGCAGACAAGTCCTGCGCTAGTCCAGCACTAGTGAGGGCAGTCCTCCTAAAATATTTTTGGCTATTTTTTCTTTTTCTTCTTGAATTTGCCTCCTCTCGGACTGGAGTATAATTTAGGGATTTAGATTAAGTTTAGATAATAATTGTTAATTTATATATTTTCTTATGCTTTGTTCTGATCTTTAATTGAGTTTTCACCTGTTGATCAGTGTACGATCTTTGGCCTAGACTACTGCAGATTTCTCAAAAATTCACCGATTCTGTTGATTCCTCATTCTGTTTGGATAAAGGAATGTATTTTTGCAAAAATTTGATTACAGGTACCGTTTACCAGGTATTTTCGGGCCAGGAATATCCTGGTGGGAGGTTTCTTGCCTTCAAATGTAACAAGTAAACATGATACACACAATAAATGTTATCCTCCATTAACCACTTTCCATTTCAATTACAACCAAATATAGACATTTCAAATTGTAGCAAATATTCAAAATATTAGTCATTTCAGTTTCGTAGGTGGATATTTCAGATATTCCACAGACATTATACTTCATTTATTCCAAAGCCATCTACTCTAATCGAAATTTTGTAACAAAAACTTCTATATCTCAAATTGATCGAGGAGTCAACAAAATAAACAATTTTTGATGAATATTCCGTGGTGTGGGAAATAAGGGATGAAAAGGGAAGCCAATCCATGTAGTTATGTGAGTGAACTACTTTTACAAATATTTCAAGTACAGAGAATAGGTATCTATTTCAGGAGTGCTTGAACCAAATTTGGTTGAAATCGCTGTAGCGGACAGAGAGTTACGGTAAAAAAGCCATTATTAAAGTGTAAATTTGGAGGGATCTCCTTTGGGGAGCTTTTACGAAGAAAGTTATATCATGCTTCCGATGTACTACTCACTGACGTTCAACAGATTACAACTGGGACATAAAAAAATATTGGTTGGTTGGTGCAGCTACTTGAATGTTGCCCAGGAGTAGCGTGAGGAACAAATCAGGCGCTGTATAATTTTACAGATAATTGTAGAAGAACCACTCTACCATCACGGTTTTGATGTGTGAACATTTTCCTGCGAGATATAAAGTCCGTTTTTGAATTCGATGCATGCATGCAATGAAACCCTCAAAGTTTCATGATTTGAACATCGCAGACGTTCTTGACAGTACAAACAGAATTTGATATGAAAGGTCTATATCGCTGTGATTGCCACATTGCAGTTGACCATTTATTATAGACTGTCAATCTAAGCATATAGTTATAATATATTGTAAATGACAAGCCAAAGTTACCTAATGAGCCGGTAATGTTTATCAATTCCGTGCATACTTTGACAGCACGCCACTTGAACAATCAATAACTAAACCACAGATATTATGCAAATTTTATGTTCGATTTATACAATACGATACAAACATGCGACCGGTCTGCATGTCGAGGGAATTGAATTGAATTTACTGTAAAATTATAGCCGAATAGTAAACACATGTAACAATCTACGAATTCGGTACGTAACAGTGACGATATGGTACCCACACAACATCCCGTTGCTCTAATATTGTAATTGATACACTCTGGACTAAGAATAATTTGCATAAATTACAACATGCAGATAAACATGACCTGCATTTGTTTTTGTGAAATTTGGGTACAATTGGGGCCTACATCTCAATATTATTTATTTATTTATTTACCTAATATAAACTATACAGGTTTCACAACTCAATTACAGAGTAGGATACGAAAATATACGAGCCAGATATCAACCATAAAAAGAAGTATAAGAATCGTAAAAACAAAAATTCAGATGTTGATTCACTCACGGTAATGCATCACAAGCATAAAGTATGAGTCCCTTTAAAGTAACATGGAATATATCGCAGTTCTCACTCATCTCATGGCAAGATCTATACATCACTCTTAACCTTGCTTTAGTATAACAATTCATATAAGTGGTGCTTAAGTAAAAAGTGATTGCATTCTCAGTTTCATAAGAAGGTGCATTAATACATATTAAGGACAAAAAGTGTGGATCGTCGACCTCATTGTGTACTATTTTTCAGAGGTAAACAATTGCTGAAACCGTTCTCTCATTTTCTAATGAATGCAAATTATATCATCGCAATAAAACAGTATAAGTATATCGTTGGTTTGGTAGAAGACCGTCCCAACTCAGAATTTTTTTTGTTGTATTTATAATAAAGCAACTGTGAACTTTTCATATTGTTATGTTGATGAGCCACAAAATCAGAGTCATAACATAGCCGCTAGATGGCGATTATGACAGTCTGTACTTCTGTGTTGTCAGTGCTTCTATTCTGAGTAAGACTGTCATAATCCTAGTTGTGTTGCTATGATAGTATCGTTGCTTTTGTGCTATACAGTCATATTTTGAGTTGGAACAATCTTATCTGAAAGGCGTATTATTATGAATTTATTTATCTTGGTGAGTACTGGCATATTTTGAGGTAGTACAGTCTTCTCCAAGAGGTAAGGATAACTTGGTCAATAATTTCATTCCCATAATGTATAATTTTGAGATTAGCCAGTATTATTCGAAGCATTAATTCTGAAGTTATTACTCGTCATGTTACATAACCTATTGCGTTTTTCCAGCCCATAAAAGATCAATGCGAACTTTGTCTTGATTTCTAAGACGAAAATACCGCGCTAAGGCCCAGCTGCAGGTGAAACATGACACACACCCCAAAGAAAATGGAAAAAGATAAAGCTTCAGAGAACGTAGTGGCCGTTTACGATCTGCAAGCCGTTTTGTCGTGTCGGACGAGGAATACATCATCTTCTTACTATTACATCTGCAAATTGAATGTTTCCAATTTGAACATTTATTAATTGCAAACTAAAGAAGTTGCCCAGCGACGTCTTATTTCCGGAACTCGAGATAAGTAGCCTCGGGGCGAAACTAACAGTTGTCACTGCAAAAGAAATGATATCGTGCCTTCTCTGTGTTCTTATCCCAGAACTCTGGCCGAAATGAATTCACGGGCTTGGTAGACATATGCGGTAGGCTATTCGAACAAGACCGAACGGCAACTCGTCATACTTTCCTTGTTAAACCCGTAATATAAAGAGGTGGAGTTGGCTATAGCCCAGAAGGGGAAAAATATAGTCTAGCAAGCAAGTGCACGTATTGGTCTGCCTAAAGTAGTCCCGCTGGGGGCGAATAAAATAGCTGCCTCTGCGTGGGTCAATGTTGCTCCGGACTTTAGAAGCAAAGCCATGTTTACTTCTAAAGTCCGGTGTCCTATTCCAAGCTCCTGCGTAATGAAATCACGGCCAAAGCTAATATATGTGGTAGGCCGATGGGATGTGGCCGACATTTACTCGTCAAACGAAAGCTGTTTAACATGAGTTGGCAGGGGAGAGGGGCCCAAATGGTTCAAAAGGCCGTCTCCTCTCCAATTGAAGCGTCGGTTTCTGCCGGGCAGTTAGCGTGCTGTTGAAAGTAGGAGAGGGCACTACGTGACATGTCTAAGTCCGACGGATGGGAAGGCAGGGTGCTTAGAGCCCCACAGTTATTTTCATGTTCCGTTTGGCATGAGGGCCAAGGCCACAGGGGAGCTGATGAAATTGGTTCCTGCGTGTGGACTATCTAACAGCTATAAACACAAGGGGACAATGATGGAAGTTATCTTTTACAGGGACAAACGGGTCAAAACAAAAATAAATGCATTTTTGCTCTGTACGTGTTTCCCACTTTGAAATTAGATACTATACAATCCGTAACTCAAAAGTACTTGATAACTGGTCACACTCAGAATGATGGAAATAGCGCTCATTCTGTAATTGAGCGAACTATTGATAAATTCAAAAAATCTTCCCCAATCAATATTCCCGAACAATATGTGATACTCATACGTCAAGCTAAGAAAAATGGGAACCATTATCATGTTGAAGGAATGTGTGAAAAACAATTTCTTTGATTTAAAGAAACTTATTACGGAAATGGGCATTAAAAATACATTCAAACAATCCGAAGGTGAACCAGCCAAAATAAAAGACAAGGTAAAATTCTTATGGAAAAGAGGACTTTCGTACCGCCGACATTATAAATAGAAGACGTCAGAGACACACCACAATCTACTTCAATTGAGTAGAGCTTATATAAACAAAGTAGCTGTTTCAGAACCCAAGAAAGCTGGGATACTCACCTGGATTGGAAAAAACCAGTTCCACAATATTATGAGTTTTATAATAATTTATGAAAATAATTTTTCCAAAATGACTATTTTCCCAGAATACGTATTTAATTTTGTTTGTTTGTATTCCATTTTAACCAAGTAAATTCAAAATCGATCAAAAATAAATGCAGAAATTTTGTAAAAATTTTGAACAACACTGTAACATATTTGAAAATAGGGGTGAAACTGTGGTTGACTGTGTTCGCAACCACAAAACTATTAGTCTATATTAAATCTTGAATAGTCTGCAAATCTCCAGCTGAGCCATGTTTGTTTTCATGATTTCAAGAAGTAGATAGCATCTCAAATAAGCATACTTTTAAGTTATGATTTTCTGGAGAACAATCAATTTTGAGTTCAGATGGTCTTCTTCCAAACCGACGATATACATAAAAGTCATATAGACGTTTAACGCAATTAATACTACAAAACTGCCAAGGATTCCTCACAAAAACCATATATCACCAACATTGCGAGTGAGAGTGATAAGGAACACTCCCAGAGGGTGGTACATGGACCTTCCATATAGTATTTATTGATAATACAAATAATTCTTTGATTTCCGTATCATCCAAGGAAACAGAATAAAATCACAATTTGATATTTAGCATTAATTTTACAAACATCCTAAGCAAACTTTACGCATGGTTTGGCGAGTCGATAGGTCAAAGATATTGTAACAGTTGTCAAATAACAGAACTTAACAAAAACATACGTTTCTTAAATATGAACATCAGGCATGATGCAGATGGAAAAATGAGTGAAGTTTGGTCCCAACATTATCTTCACTTCAATTCCGTTGCACCAACAAGTTATGAAAGAAGTGTTATGAGCAGCTTTACAGATCGCGGTGTTAAATTGTCCCACTCAGAGGACCGTCCCAAAAATTTCAAAATTGTATGTAATAGACTGGAAATGAATGGCTACCCGAGAACATTTTTCTATCCCATCATCAAAGAAAGAATGAATAAAATCCATAATGGAACATCATATATAAATGAGATGAACGGTAATACAGATAATTTCATAACATCACCATATATTCCGAAGCTCTCAGAGAAAATCAGGAAATGTTTTAAAAAGTTTTATATAATAGTTGCGCATAAGCCTACTGACTGTTGAGAAATATTTTTCGAACCTGGAACTTTTAATACCTAAACATGAACAGACTCACACAGTGTACAAACTAAATTGTTCAGATTGCGATGAGACTTATACAGGAATATCTGAACAATATTCACAAAGAAGAATGTATGGCCATAAGTATAGTACAAGCAACAAGAACCTAGTGGATTCCACCATCCTTGCTGAACACTGTTTTGATTATAGGCATCAATTAGATTACAGAAATGTTGATATTCTAACTAGGGAACCATATTATGAAGGATCTATTCTGAAGATGATCCACATAAAACGTGACTTCAAGTCTGTTAGTCATGAAACAAACAATCAATCATTAAGTCAGATTTATTACAATTTAATTAATTGAAACCTTTGCAAATTCCTAATGCGTCTTCCTAATGTTGGAAGTGTTATTTCAGGTAGAATGCTCAAATAACATTATTTATAATAAGGTCTGACAACCTTTTTCTATTACCTCATAAATCTTAAACATCTGCTTTGAAAGTGGATACATGAGCGTTATATTTTTTGATTTCAGTCGTATGCAAACATTGTTTGACATGACTTCGTATATTATAAGAATATTGCTAGGCAGTGAATTCTTGATACATATTGATATTCTTAAAACATTAATATGTTACAATTTCGATAACTCGCGTTTCAGTTCGTTTTAGCGATATTGAAATTTTTAATTGGAACTGATGGGATAAGGATACTTTGTGCTGATATAATTAGTTTTGAGAAATCGTCAGACCGAAACGTACGTTAAGACATGAATAATAAGCATATGTGTTAGTGTGACCTAGTTCCTGAGAATTTTTATATAATTCATACCTGTGTCAAGAATCAATATTAATACAGTTTATCAAATAAAAATGTTTCGCAAAATGTAAAAAAATATGAACATTTGAAAAACTAACCAACTTTAAAGGTAGAACATTAATTGAATTAGCTGATATTATTAATACTGTTTATTTGCCTTTAATAATACCAGATTTGAAAACTTTTTGGCTCAGAGTGCATGACGACGTGGAGCATTCATGAATTACAAAAACATTCTCTCCACGGACGCCGATGGTGGGAGAATCTTATCGCATCTCAGAAGTAACGTTGTTACTAGGGGATACTTATTCAAGATTTCTAAGTTACAATCGGGATCTTGAAGATATTGCAGAACTTATAATTAGCCAGATAAACTTGCCATACTGGCATTAGTTGAAACCGTATTCAGTGAATTTCAATATTTTGAACGTTTTTTTCTTTACTTCCACAAATCTCATTGAATGCCTCCACAAATATTTGTTTTACTTCGTTTCTTTCAATGAGCATTTCCTTTTCCAAATTTCGAAGTATGTCGACCCATTTCAGTTTGAAGCTGGGATGAGACACTACAGCAATAATGGCGTTGGAAGTACTATAACTCAGAACTAAGAACTTTCCGAAGAGTTAACACACAGATTATAGGAGGATATCTACAATAAAATTCAAGTACTTGAATTTTTAAGTCTTAATTTTGGTGAATTTGGATTCATGCTGTCTATCGTGGGTATCACCATTCCAAAATAATTGATCTTCTCCCCTTGCAATATGTCAAGTACTAAGGCTATTGGCTCCAAAATTTATGTGTATTCATTTAAATATTACAAATCGATTTCTTTCAGAACATTGCTGCCTTCATTTTCAATATAGATTTGGCAGGTTTGCCTTATTTTCCAAGATTTGTTCCGCGAGATCATGTTGAGAACTCCACCTTGTAATGGCTGTGTATCTCCAATAGCAACCTAATACAGTGCTGTCTGTAGTCCATTTTTCGATGTCATGGGAGTATGTTGAAATAATAATGATTGAAAAACCCAGTAAGACTCCCCAAAAGGTAACGTTCCTTTACCCTATCGGCATACTACCTATACTGAGGCGAAAATTTCACTTCTACATATCAACACGGTTTTCGAGAACATCTTTCAACAAACCTATACGAATAAAAGGTTCTGTACTGAAGTATTCCTCCATATCCCTTGTGAGTTTGACAAGCAAGGCAGGTAACATCTCAACAAGGCAGGTAACATCTCCATGACAGACAGATGGCTCACGATAGTCACATAATGTTCGCTACAGACGATTCCATAACGCTGCCAATTTGAAGAAACTTTCACGTCTTTTCTTGATTTTAGCTAATTTGAAATAATCGTATCAAGTCTCGAAACTTGGGATACCTACACATCGCGGTGGTGGAGTCGACGCCTTCATGTATAGATTTTAGCTATTTCTGCGTGCGTAGCCCGCCGACAATAGCTAGTAATAATATAATATGTTCATTAATCCTGTAACCTATCAACGAACAAAATAATTAGAAGTAATAAATTGAAGAAGAGTGGCACTCTGTCTATACTTTAACACTAATAAGTACTAATTAGTCATACTTATCCACTAAACACACCGTTGAAGTATTGAGGATCTGTCAGCTACCATCATCAGGGTGTACTCTGATTATAAAATTTTGTGCATATACAATCAATCTGGGTAGTTCAGTTTATATTTCGCAATTTTGAATATTTTTGTTCTTCAGTTTCAACTATATGTTGTTATGTATCTTATTGCAGTTGTGGGAAAATTGGACAAATGCTGTTTCATTATTGTTTTTTAACAACCTATTTTTCTGGTACCAGTTCCGGCAATCGTTTACAAATATACCAAGGTGGAATTCTGGTTGACTTTGCGTGGGGCCAAGACACAATAATTGTAGGACGTTGGTATACTTACCTCATTATATCGGTGGTTTATGAAAACAACGAATGAAATCACGTTGCCGTAGGGTACTGCCAGATTTATTTTCAATTTTGTGTTTCATTTATTCTTCATCTTCATTATTTACACATACAGGGACAATGTTGAATCAAGTAAATCGAGAAATTCGTCGATAATAATTGGTAAGTGATAGTTATTGAAAAACAAGATATGACAATTTCACCTTTACAAATTTGTCCAAAAGATTGTCTGTTTTTTATGGACATAACAATATTTTATGTTTCTTCTTCTGTTCCAAAACAGTGTTATTTTCAATATTAAAAATATTTTTGTGAAATGCGTTACACTACTGGTAAAATTATAGTGACTATGTTTTGAAAGTGAAAGCTTACGTCACGATTTCGTTTCGAAATAGGTCAAAATATCCAGAGGAATAATACAGAATGATAGTATTCATCTGAATAATTTGTATACGTACGTTTTGTTTTACGCATGGTAACTTTTCGAGTTTTAGGTTCAATCGAATTCTGAAGGAGTTCTTCAACGAATATAATAAATATGTATAAAAAATTTCATCTGGAACAAGATTCACTAGAGACAATGGAGAGCAGAAATGGAAAGGCGATTTTGGTAGTTATTCTCAGTATCTTAAACAAAACTAGTTCTGTCGCAGTTTCCCGAATGCATTATAACAACCAATGAAACGTTGAAGATGATGAATGCCTGATGATCGCAACCTGAATCGGAAGCGATATATGAGACAAATCTATAAATCTGAGAGTAAAAGTTAATCCTTCCCCTAGAATATTATGTTACATTCACAAGTTCCAACTTCTTCCATATAAGTTATATTCGTACGATTCCAAAATCAGCTTTAAAGATTTACAACCAACTTTCTGTAAGTTTATTCTGAAGTATTGTCAATCAAATTCACTTAGAATAATTTCCTTGATTAACGCACGAGTAAGGGATTGGTACCTATTTTCGAAATAATTGACTTCATTTTGGACCATTCAGAACCTATCGTTGCATTGTACAGCTTCGCTTCAATCCCATCGTTATCTCCACTATTATGTTCAACGATATTCAATGTGATCCATTCTTTAGGCATTCCAAGCTTATAGCTAATTCCTACCATAATATTCTTTAGACACTCCAACTTTATAAGTAATTCCTACCATAATATATATGAATGTTATGAAAACGGAAATTCAGAACAATTTTTTTTTCATTCATGCTATTATAAGATCGTGACATGGTGATAAATCTATTAGGTTATATTTTTTTTATCGATGATAGCCGAAGAGTAATGTTGCACTAGGCTCAGACTCAATAGCAGTTAGAACTGTCATGCATTTATAAATAACCTAAACTTAAGACAGTTTTGAAAATAAGAATTGAGACAGCCAACACTTTGATGGATACCAAGTACAAATATTATGTAACCGTCGAAATATTACACATTACTACAAACCGCGGTATTTTCAGTAAGTAACAGTAACAATGCATATGAATAATTGAACGTTTAATTAAAATTCCATATGAATTTATGAGTTTGTGAAAACATGAAATCAATTTTCATTTTATCAAATAGATTATTTCAACAATTTACTTATTTTAATTAATTCCATACTACCAGTTGACACACATGCAATTTCAGTAATAAAATCTCGAATGTTGCATGTTTTTTAACATTTTCAAAAAAGAACAGATATGAATTCATACTGATAGATAAGTTGCACGTAATTTGAAAGCGTTTTAATGAAACGCAATATTGATTTACGTATATCATTAATCAAGGAAAGCAAGTATAACACGTCCCTTGTTATTAAATATTATTTTTCTGCTTGATAATAATTTTTAATTTTACACGTACTTATATAAAGCTGAATCCACTCACCAAAACAGAATTAAATTAAGTGATTCGTGGGTCACTAACTTTTCTCGCGCTTCTTTTGTCAGCACTATTTTTGTTCTTGGAAACTTCTGCAGGTAATACTATAATTGTGATATTATATTCATCAACTGTTATATGGGGACTCTACCACTGGAATTTTGTTTCTAATACAACTAACCATTTGATAAACTATATTACAAAAAGAGCCATTATAGCAAATTAACTATAACCATTATATCACATTAATGGTACACATTATTTTTAGTAATTCACAAACTGTTGTAGTGTTCACCAAAGGTATGAAGATGAAGAGCACCTCCATGTAATTACTTACAATATGAAAATACACAAACAGTACTCAATTGTGTATTATTGAAACAGCAGCTTTCCATAACCTCAGAAGCACTATAAGTGTTCATAATATTTCAACAGTTGTTCGAGTCGAAAACAAATTAGATAGTGAAATTTCTGTGGAATTATCTTGTATATTCAGATTCCTTATTGAATTGAATTAATAGCATCCAACAAAACGACTGATCCTACTTTGATTCAGATAAGTATATAGCAAATTAACTTTCAGCCTCTGGAGAGAAAGATTTCTAACATCAATATCCCAATTCAAACTGTAAAGTATCTGTAGTCCTTATAATTTTATAGATGGGACAAATTCAGTTCAATTTTAGGAGGAACCATCACATGCCTCGTGGGTGAGGTGCGGAGTTGAAATCGAACAAATTGGGGTAGATCTTTTTGGGGAAAGTAATGAATGGTTTCATTTTCCAAGAACAGTACGGTACGAATAGTTTCGTTGTTATAATGGATTAAAATTGGCACTTTGTAGATGCCCATTCAAAACTTTAGTGGACCTTATTTCAAAAATCTAGCTTTTATTAGTTCATAAATATAACGAGTCAAAATTTCTTTCTTAAGATAATTAGAGATAGTAATTAGCGACCCACAAAATCCTTTCAAACGTCAAATTTTGCACTTTGAGTGATGCCTATATTCCCTCAATATCAACTTGTCCGCTTCGCTTTACCCTGGTACGAAGGAGGAGCTTATGCCTCACTTATGTTCATGAGGCTGATACAACATGAGACCGTGCAAAAAAAGTAGCCTAGGGTTAGTTGCATGTATGTAGCAAATGATACATACATTAAGTTTGTGATAGAAACATAATAACAATATATAGGTACACTCAATCCTTTATGTGGCCCTTATTACATTACATCATTACTATTTTAAATTCCTTTCATATATTAATAGATACATTATCAGTTTCATAATATTTTATTTCCCTTACAATGATAGTGATTGCACAATGTTATAAATTCTGTATACGATATTTTTATATAATACTAAATAGTATTAACATCAGTATGAGAAGTAGATTATGCTAGTAAAAATATCTCTCCCGGAAGTAGCATTCACTTTTGTTTTGTAAATACACCCTAATGATGGATGTTCCAAAATGCCTCCCAAAAGGGTGAAGATTAGGTTATAATAATTTAACGTTCCACGTAAAATGATCGCATCAGGTGAATCATATCTGGCATCTTCCATTACTTTGCCGTATGCTTATTTACAAATTCATGAAAAATTTAATTAGATATCTAATTAATTTCAAACTAAACATGTTCAACGTTAAATCCTGCTGTATTTCTGGAGTTCGAAGGGCCATCCTTACTGTCATGACTATTTCGATCAGTTTGTTCACCAGAATGTATTATTTCATTCTACAAAAGAAATGTTGAACATCTGTGTTTCAATTCTTTTGCTATGCAAGACTAAAATCTTCCTCGGATTTCAGAATTTATTCTTCTTAGTATACTAGTATAGTGAAGGAGTTAATAAGTGAAATTGAAATTGAAGCAGAATTTTATTTTCTAATTGATTTCGAAATCAACCAGACTTGTTCAACGTCAAAACCAACCATAATTGTAGATTTAGAAGCATAATCAATGCTTAGAAATGTTTTGATCAGGTTCTCCTGAGTGTATCATTCCATTTTACGTGAAAAATTGAGGGGTGAAAGTGAGAAACTGATGTGGACGATCTCAAAATACTATGCACGTAGTTTTTGTTTATGTCAGAACACTTTTCGATTCGACATCAAAACGGAGGAACTTACATTGAAAATGTATAATATAATTAGAATATGAAAATAAATTTTGAAATCGAACTAACCTGTTCAGGTTTAACGTTGTTCAACGTGAAAAACTCCTTCATCTGTAGGTGTGGCAGGATCAACAATGCTGACAGGACTGTTTACATTAGGTTTTTCACCCAGATGTATTTCATTCTAGAAAAATAATATATGATTTTGAATTGCTATAAAAGCTTTGAGTTTTTTTCTGATTTTAGAATGATTTTACATCTAAACAATAAGATGTTCTTATACTAGGCCAGTCTTCCCTAATAAATATCAACCTTATTGACATCAATGTTGTGGAGCATCAATCCCTTGTGTTTTTGCCGAAAAAAAATGAGATCTTGTGTGCAAATTTGTAATAGCTGAGCTATAAAACTAGTTTTCCTTCGAATTCAATCACGCTTCTCTACTGAAACGAGTCACAATGTGCCGCGCATGTGGCACATGTCAAAGTCTTATAGCCCTCAATGGAGATACCATTATCTACTCAGTTACTAAAATAAATTGAGAATTATATTATTTTATTATATTTTTCGTAATGTAGGTGTCAGTTGTAACATGTTACAATTGACACCGTTAGATATGTGACAATCGACACCATGTTGCATGACAATTTCTGATTCAACACTACTTGCATGATACATGCTTTATAACCCACAAACATAGGTGTATGCAATGTATAATCAAGAATTCATACATTAATAGGTTCTAATCAGATTTTACATAAATATGGTAACCTAAGTGGTACCTAGACTGAAAAATATTTGTGAGTAGAAACTTACGGTTGATGGCAATAATTGTGACTCTTGTAAGAACACTAACACTGGATGCAACACGTAAACAAATGTAGAATCGGTGAAGAAAGTAGGCATCATCTTAAACTTGATGAAAACGGTTAGCTACTTTCTTCTCAGATGGCTCGGTACCTGTTATAATTGACATCGGTCTCCTCTATAATTATTATAGTCAGTTATTTAAATATTATATAATTCATACAGTAGATTGCGTGCTAATATAGTGTTTGAGAAATCAACCACTTTTATTGGGCTAATCCAACATTACATGATACTCCAATTCTCTATATCAGCAACATCTTCCAAGTAGAACAGACAGAACAATGGCATCAGTTGATCCCCGATTCAAGAGCCTCCGATAAAAATAGTCAAAATACCTGTCGAAATCGCATTACAAATTGGAAATAATTATATTCAATATGGTACCAAAATTTCTAAAAATAAGCAATCATCGAAAGCAGTATCAAAGTGTTCAGACTTAGCCTGATATTCATTTCACGGTGTCTCATGGTTTTGAATTCATTCACACGGATCATGATTCGGTGAATATTCCGTTAACCTGCCGGAAATACTTTAAGGGTTTGATTTTTGAAAGTATTTATTCTGAATTTTCAAATATTTACGTAGATTTCGGAATATCGTGATACTTAGTTGAATATTGTATATAAAAATTCTTGGGAAATAGGTCACAATAACACTCGTTTTAAAATTTTTTGTCTTTACGTACGTTTCGGTCTCACGACCATCATCAGAAGACTCACTATGTCAAGAAAGGGGTTTATTAAAACTAATTATATCACAAGCGTCCAAACCGCACAAATTTAATTTCAATCAAAAGAGCCCACGCCGTCGAAACGAATCGAGCCACGAATAATCGAAATTGTATCGTCAATATTAAAGTATAAAACAATTTTTTTTTGTAGTAAGAATCCGCTATTTAGTAATATTCTCAAAATATATAAGTTCATGTTGGTATTCTCATATCAACTGAGAACGAAGTTATTTGTCGAGTACCTACCCTCGACCCAGATGTGTAATTTATGAGATACTTAGGAAGGTTCAGACCTGTACTGGAATGTTACTACAATGCATTCTTCCTAAAAACATTTTCGACAATTATAAAGACGTATGTGGGAATTTGCAAGAGATTATTTAATCAAATTAGTATAAATATGACTTAGATTTTGTGTGTCTGCCCTATGGTTTACAGATTTGGAATCACGTTCTATGTGAATCATCTCCAGGATAGATCTCTCATAATAATTGGTTTCCTTATTTAAGATATTAACATTTTTGTAATCAAATTGATGGTTATAATCAAAGCAGTGCTTAGCAAGGGCGGTGGAATTTTCTAAGTTATTTTTTCTTGTGCTATATTTATGGCCATACATTCTTTTTTGTAAATATTGTTCAGAGATTCCAGTATAGGTTCCATCACAATCTAAACAATTCAATTTATATACTGTGTGGGTTTGTTTATCTTTAGGTATTACGTGTTTTAGATTTGAGAAATATTTCCCAACACTGTTAGTAGGTTTATGCGCAACATTTATATCATACTTTTTCAAACACTTCTTGATTTTCTCTGAGGTCTCCGGAATGTATGGTGAAGTTATAAAATTGTCTGTGATACCTTTTATCTTATTCTCATATGACGAACCATTATAGATTTTTGTTTATTCTCTCTTTAATGATAGGATTGAAAAAAGTTTTTGGGTAGCCATTCATTTCTAGTGTATTACGAACAATATTTAAATTTTTGGGGCGGTCATCTGCGTGGGACAATTTTATCGCGCGGTCTGTAAGGCTGTTTATGACACTTTTTTTATAACAAGCTGGTGCAACGGAATTGAAGTGAAGATAACGTTGAGACCAAACTTCTTTAGTAAACCAAGAGGTTTTTATTTTTCCATCTGCATCATGCCTGATGTTCATATCTAGGAAATTTATGTTTTTGTTTAATTCTATTTCACGAGTGAATTGAAGTTTACAGTGGAAATTGTTAAATTTATCAATTACATATTGAATTTTATTGTTGGGAACACACATAAGGCAATCGTCTACATATCGTTCAAAGAATACAGGCCGAAAATCTAATGAACTCATAACAGATTCCTCTAGGCACTCCATAACGAGATTAGCAATGGCAGCTGTAATAGGAGATCCCATTGCTGTGCCGAATATTCGTCCAAAATATTGCTCATCATACTGAAAGTATGTGCATTCTAAACAAAATTTTACAGCATTTATAGATTCCGATTGATCTAGAGGTGTGTGGTTTTTAATCTCTGCCCAACGTTTTTTGATGCTACTCAATGCCAAAACGACAGGTATATTTGTAAA
Source organism: Endomychus coccineus (assembly GCA_958510875.1). Taxonomy (NCBI): domain Eukaryota; kingdom Metazoa; phylum Arthropoda; class Insecta; order Coleoptera; family Endomychidae; genus Endomychus; species Endomychus coccineus. The sequence continues at coordinate 219,256,098 of OY294067.1, forward strand.
TAAAGAAACAACGTCCAAGGAAATATGCCATGAGTCTTTCACATGGAATTCATTTTTCCTATTATATTATTGATAGATTTTGATAGAAATTTTGATAAATTGTAAGTAGGCGATCCAATATTACTAACAATGGGTCTTAGATGTATATCATTTTTATGTAGTTTTGGAAGCCCATAGATATGAGGTGCTAGCCCATTATAGCAAATTAATTTATTCTTCAATTCAATAGGGATTACCTTATTTTTATGCCATTTATTTATCAATTTATTCATGTTATTTTGTACTGATCAGATTTTAATTTTTTATGAGCTGTTTCATCATTTGAAAGGTTTCCTATTTTGTTTTCATAGTCATTTCTATGCATTATGACGGTTTCATTACATTTATCCGCGTTCAAAACTAATATTTGAGGGTTAGCATCTGAGAAATCTTTTGTTATTTTTGTATTATAGTTAAAACGATTCTTTGCAATAACTATTTCTGCTTTCTGTTTGTTCTTTTTGTTTGTTAAGATGTTACAAACTTGATTCTAATTTCATTTTTTTCTTCGAAACTTTCATTCCTAATTCCGCATTCTAAATTTGCAATAATAGTGTCAATAGGCAATTTTTTATTATTATTAGGCAAGGCAAACTTCGGACCTAAGCTCAACGCTTGCTGCACTTCATCCGGAATTTTTGTGTCCGTTAGATTTTTCAACCATTGTTCATTGATATTTTGTTTTTCATAAGCTACGTCTTTCATTAAATTATTTATCTTCTTAGATTGAATGGCTTTGATTTTGTTGAAATTTTTTTCGAAATTGTTCTGCTGATTTTGACAAAATTGCGATATCAAAATTTTTATAACAGGTTCGTTTCACGAGTTTGATTTTATTTTCAACCTCTGCTACATTTGCACATGCTTCTTTAATGCACAAGTTCAAACAATTTTTATGAAGAGAATTTGATAATTTTGCGTACCTACGCCTTCTTATTTTGCACCTTGCTGAACATGTTCTCCTTTGATTTAGATATAATGAAATTTGGAAAAACTTGCAAATTGATAAATTTAACAATTTCCACTGTAAACTCCAATTCACTTTCGAAATAAAATTAAACAAAAACAGAAATTTCCTAGATATGAACATTAGGCATGATGCAGATGGAAAAATAAAAACCTCTTGGTTTACTAAGGAAGTTTGGTCTCAACGTTATCTTCACTTCAATTCCGTTGCACCAGCTTGTTATAAAAAAAGTGTCATAAACAGCCTTACAGACCGCGCGATAAAATTGTCCCACGCAGATGACCGCCCCAAAAATTTAAATATTGTTCGTAATACACTAGAAATGAATGGTTACCCAAAAACTTTCTTCAATCTATGATGGTTCATCATATAAGAATAACATAAAAGGTATTACAGACAATTTTATAACTTTACCATACATTCCGGAGACCTCAGAGAAAATCAAGAAGTGTTTGAAAGATTATGATATAAATGTTGCGCATAGACCTACTAACTGTGTTGGGAAATATTTCTCAAACCTAAAACCTGTAATACCTAAAGATAAACAAACCCACACAGTATATAAATTGAATTCTTTAGATTTTGATGGAACCTATAGGTACTGGATTCTCTAAACAATATTTACAAAAAAGAATGTATGGCCATAAATATAGCACAAGAAATGATAACTTAGAAAATTCCACCGCCCTTGCTAAGCACTGCTTTGATTATAACCATCAATTTGATTACAAAAAAGTTAATATCTTAACTAAGGAAACCAATTATTATAAAAGACCTATCCTGGAGATGATTCACATGAAACGGGATTCCAAATCTGTAAACCATAGGGCAGACACACAAAATCTAAGTCATATTTATACTAATTTGATTAAATAATCTCTTGCGAATTCCTACATACGTCTTTATAATTGTCGAAAATGTTTTTAGGAAGAATGCGTTGTAGTAATATTCCAGTACGAGTCTGAACCTCCCTAAGTATCTCATAAATTACACATCTGGGTCGAGGGTAGGTACTCGACAAATATCTTCGTTCTCAGTTGATATGAGAATACCAACATGAACTTACATATTTTGAGAATATTACTAAATAGCGGATTCTTACTACAAATTATTTCATACTTTAATATTGACGATACAATTTCGATTATTCGTGGCTCGGTTCGTTTCGACGGCGTGAGCTCTTTTGATTGAAATTAAATTTGTGCGATCTGGACGCTTGTGATATAATTAGTTTTAATAAACCCCTTTCTTGACATAGTGAGTCTTCTGATGATGGTCGTGAGACCGAAACGTACGTAAAGACAAAAAATTTCAAAACAGAGTGTTATTGTAGCCTATTTCATAAGAATTTTTATATATAATTCATACTGGGTCAAGAATCTTTATTATTGTTGAATATTGTGTTTAATATATTTTTAAGCGTTCATGAAACTAATGAAACTTATTGCATTAGTCTAATCCGGTTTGAGTCAAAGTTTGTTGTCAACTTATTGTTTATCTATTCATAAGTACCAGCACCATGTATGTTAACTATCCTTGCGGGTCCTCCTAATTTACTTATCATAATACGAAACATGATTTCCGGAATGAACTATATTTTGTTGATTAAGGAAATACTATCGATATTCTCTGAAAAGAAATTCATCCGTTGATATTCCGTCTGATTCTGATATTGATTCGGCATGTACTTTGGTGGAATTGAGTACTTCGAAAATCTTGAATGAACTCTCTTCTTTTGGAACTGTTTCTATGGTAATGCTAGACAGAGAGAAATTGTTCACAAAAGCGGTTGATAGATCGATTATCTCTAGATTGTTGTTCTCACAGAAAGTCTAAGAAGATCCAAAGGAGTCTTACTTGTGGAAAATAGAATGGAGTGAGTACGATTTTATTATATATTGAATTTGACTCGATTGGATATGCCTAACTCCTTCGCAGCATCCCCTTCGAGGGCGGCAAGACTAGCAGCTCCACTACGTGATGTTGTCAAGCTAATAGCTGCTTCTGTAAATAGTGTGACTGCTGCACCGCATACATATAACCCTAAAGTCTGAAGCATTTGCTTCCTAACTCAAGTACCTGAGCAATGGATTCGCGCCCGTGGCAATAATGTGCAGTGAGCCAAACTTGAATATGGTCGATGATGAATCATCGAACGTAGCAGTAAAAGCAAATATGAGGAGTCGAGGTCTTTGAGCCCCATAACTGCCATAAACGGATTGTCGCTACATTATATGGCGTTCACACATGAATGTGCCTGTGTAATGCTTCCGAGCCCAGTACATACCTACGTCGTTATGTTCTTGCGATCGGGGCAGAAATATGAGGTATACCAAACTAGAACGAGGCCGCCGGTTACTCCCTAAACGTAAGCATCTAATGATAACGTGAAAAGACAGGGAGTGAGGACGCCCCCATGATGACATCATCACCATCGCCTCCCTAGGAGTCGGTTTCTGCAGGGCAGTGGAGCTTGACTTGTAGTGGGAGTGGACAAGTTTGACGACCTGATAGCCACTGATTGGTTTAATTGTCTTGAATCCACAATTCACTTAATTATATTTGTTCTTCAAAATCCGTAAGTAAATATCATTCGTAAAAGCCCTTATCAGTTGGAATATCTGAGAAACTTATAAAATCATTCAACAACCATGAAATTTTCTCCGAAATATAGTATCAGAAACTTTTATGATTTAATTGATGGAATCCAAGATATTGTAATGCCAGATAATGCGAAATTAGTTTCATTCGACGTACAAAACCTTTTCCCCAATATACTCTCTTCAGACAATTTGAATTTAAAAGTTACTCTCCTAGATAAAAATCATATAGTCCAGTCAATAAGCCAGTAAAAGTAGCCGAGTTTCTGAAAAAAAAGCAGCTCGTGGTATCGGAAAAACGTTCTACGGCCCACGTAGGTCATTCGTGACTAGCAAGCTGAACTCCGACGGTCTCCCATCCACACCTGAATAGTAAATTACCCCTATTTTCACCCCTATTTTCACCCCTCTTTTAAGATAATTCTCAATTCATGAAAAAATGTTATTCAAGCCTCCAAAATGGGTTCTAGGAGGTTGTTATGGTCGCTGAACACGAATCCTAATCCATTTTCCCGTAAAATAAATTCTACGGAAAATTTGGGAGATTTGGTTATTTCTTACGTGATTATAGTTTTATACATAATAGAGGTTGGAAAATCTGAAAAGAAAATCTTTCCACGTCATTGAAATTATCGTGTGATAGAACCCTATAGGGCTTTTCTTGATCACTGACTACGAATTTGATAATTAAAAACTTCGAAAATAGCATTTTCCGGAAAAACGAGGAAAATTTCATTATGAGTTCTCTTAAATTACAAAAATTGGGAGTAATTCCAAAACTAAATGAATAATTAGTAGATATGTGTATTTAAAATTACTTGCAGAATTTATTTTAAACAAAATGTTATTATCAGCTCTTATTTTTAGAATTTTGCAATATGGAAGCTTCGAATGAACATTTGGAAACTTGTATAAATTGAAGAAAAAATGCTTGTATTTTTTAAATTTTCCTTCATTTTCCACATAATCCTTATGTTATTTTTGAACGTTTTTGATGTCAAATTCGTAATCAGCGACCAAAAAACTCCTATAGTGAATTATCACACGATAATTTTCCTGACGTTAGATTGTTTTTCCTTGTAATTTTCTTCGGTTCTTCCGGAATTTCCGAACAATAATTGTTTTGGCATTAGTTTCAATTTCTGTAATTCAACATGGACATAGAGAACATGAACATAAATCAACACGACACTAGAAATTAATAAATATAAGTAGTCTGATATCCTAATGAACGATTAATAAATACTCCCTTGTAAAATTTGTATAATTAGTTTTTCCGTTTGCTACCTGTTATGAATCCTATTATTTTGATCACTTGTTCCGTAACTATAGTTATACTATATAATAATTGATTAGTTAGTTACTTTGACAACAACAAAAATGTAAGCGTATGTTTATGTAAACAAACAATAATATACATATATAATCATCAATAATTGAATTATTCCTCAAAGAATCATTTCAAAATCAGTAAGTGAAGTCGAAAAGCTCACAACACAGAACATGGTCCTTCCAGCCGGATATAATCAGCGAAAATATCAGGACTAGCAATCGTCATTCGACAAGATTAATTCAGGTCCTTCGCAGCTAATTTGTTGAACAAAGAAGCAAGATCAAGATCCAATATAGAAAATCAATTCGTATGAGCCGTTATTGAGCATGGTCTATACCGGATTATTATCTTCTTTGTGCATAATTACAATGGAATTTCCTTCCTTTGTTTTCAAGTGATGATTTTCTCCATTAATGATTGTAAGATTTTAGTACTTATGTACTTATATATGATTTATTTGAATGTTCAAGGATTTTCTTAAATTTTTTCACGATGACTTGTTTATTATTATTTAACAAACTATATTCAGGAGTTTGTGACATTTGTTACTGATTTCTGATTTTAACCATCTTCATTTCACAGAGACAATGCTTTTATCCATTTCCACGTTTTTACAAGTATATAGCTTATTGAATGTTGGGAAGATATTGTTTAATAAACAATATTTGAAGAAAAACATGTCTACTTTTAAACATGAAATGTTGGTGTATTTACTAATACACTAAAAGCATTCACAACTGTGGATATATCACTTAATAGTCTTGTTTTTGAATGATTGAACATTCTTTTGAGCCAGAAAAATTATAACAGCAATGTTGAGAAGCTTCAGCAAATTGCGGCGGGCAATGGTTTAGCAAAACTTTGATAAATAAGTCAATATCTAACCAAATACGGAGAATGGAACCCAATCAACTATCCGAATTTCTTTCAATTAATTCAATGAAATTCAAATGTTTCCCTCATTAGTAATAATAAATTTCATAATTTGTCTTCTGAATTTGCAATAAAACTCGTTTGTACATACAAGAACTAAAAAACTCTTCAGGCAAAACCTTCGATAGAGCTCCCGATTTCGACAAATCTGGAAGTTACAGAATTAATTGTGAGTCTTGTTCAAAATTTTATGTGAGTCAAACTGAAAGAAACATTTTAACTCGATATAAGAAACAATCTAACCATATGTAGGAGAAAATAGAATCAGCAGTATCAGTACACATTTTATCTACAGGTCACATCATTTTTCAAGAAAGCTTACCATTTTTAAACACAGTACGGGCTAATATCTGGGTAATTTATAAAAGATGGAAATATATGAAACAACAAGCAATTTATCAAATCTAAATTTATCTCCAGCTAAGGGTAACCTCTTGTTTACCCAATTTGCATCAAGTAGTATCGAAACACGTATATTTTCTTTTCTAATTCAGTTCACTTTATCATGGGTACTGTATAGCTAAGTACCTACTTCAATAGAATTTTTAGTGGATAAGGTTGGTTTCATACTTACTCGTATTACGTCATTTGTGTTAGGGAGAGGGTACTCATTTGTCTGTCATTGGAAATCTGCCAATTCAGATTAACATAATCTATAAATACACACCACTTTTATTTTCTCTGGGTTATTGGTTGTTTTCGGTACTACCCAAATGGGTGCTGACCAAGGAGAGGTGCTTGATCTGATTATCTTTTGATCGAGAAGTTTTTTGATAATTTCCCCACTTCCTATCATGTATGAATGAGTACGGGTCATCATCAGTGGCGTATCTACCTCTGTGCCATATGTGCAAGGCATCTGGACTCGGGCCGATGATGTCTCGGGAGCGCAGTGTAAACAGTATCATGTGTTGATAAAAATTTGCAGTCTTGGTGGTTATGTCTATCGAGAATGAAGAACATCGGAAACTATACATTGTTGGAGTGATTTCAAGCTTTGCGTATTCGGAAGCAAGAAAACAAAGATTTTATTAGTCGTGAACAAAAGTTTCAGTATTTTTATTATTTTTTTTTTAAATTATTTTCGAATCGTGTTAATTTAAAAATTATTTTCTGATTTTTTTGGTTTTGTTGTATGAACTAGTATGATATATTGTTTTTGTTCAATGTTTTTAGACACTTGCTTATTTTTTGTACCTAAAATTGAATAGTTATCTGTACCACTTCTTATGAAGATTATAAAAATATTTCATTTGATTCGGGTCAAGGCTAATTTTTCCAACCTCATACACGTGACTGCGTTGCAACTCCACTGATAATCACAAATACAGCTTGGGTACAGTTTGTAAGCAAGAGGGTCCATTAATGATTCGGTGTAACCTGAATCTATAAGCATCTTGAGATTATATTTGGGGAGTAATATACGAGGGTAAGGTGAAAAGTCCCTGAAAACTGGAAGAAGAAATTATTTATTTGTTCAAAATTCATTTTATTCCTCAACATAATCTCCTTGTAGCCCGATATACTTTATCCAATGTTTTTCGATCTCTTTCAAATAATACGATATCGACAAACCTTCAAAACAGGCGTTTGTGTCAGCGATGAACTCATCGTCGGAGCCAAATCTCTTTCCGCCGAGCCATTTTACAAGTTTGGAGATAGGTAAAAATGGCAGGCGGCCAAATCTGGAAAATATATTGGATGACGCATCAATGCATAGCGCAATTAACACGGAATTTTGCCATTACGACTGGAGACCTGTGCGTCGGTGTGTTGTCCTGTAGGAAGATCACTATTTTTTTTGCCAAATGCAACCGCTTTCGCTCCAAATCGGCGTGGAATCGATCCAACAGCTCTGGATAATATACGCCGATGATCGTTTTGTCCTTTTCAAGGTAATCGATATGAACGATACAGTGTGCATCCCAGAAAACTTTCGCCATAACTTTGTTGGCTGATAAACTCACTTTCCACTTTACGGCTTCGATTCGCCAGGACAAGTCCAATGTTTCGACTGTTCTTTGGTATCTGGTGTATTGTGATGGATCCATGTCCAATCCAAGTTCACAAAACGGCGCAAAAAGTGCTTCTTATCGCGCTTGAACATCGCCAAACTCTCCTATGAAATTATCACACGGTCGCGCTTGTTGTCAACAGAGAGCAAATGCGGCACTCATCAGGCAGATAGCTTTCTCATATTCGAAAATTTGTTCAAAATGTTACGTACCCATTCGGTTGAGATGCCCATAGCTTCAGCAATCACGCGTACTTTAATTCGCCGATCGTCCAATATCATACTATGGATTTTAGACGATTTCTGGCTTTGTAACCTGAGCTGAGTGACCAGAACGTTCAGATTCTTTTGTGGCCAATACTATCACAGAAAATCAGTAAATCACTTGTGAATACTCCCGATCGATGGTGAAGAGTGGCGATAATGAATAACAATGCCTTGAATAATATATTTTCCACTCAAGAAATAACGTTTAATCAAGATGCGAAATTCACATTTTAAGATGTTTTTGCTTGCTTTTGACGGGTGCCAAGATGGATCTGAATGTCATATTAGACTGAAATTTCCAACGCGATCTAGTTAAAGATGGTACATCACAAATGTCACATGGGTTTTGCCTTTTGTGATAATAGCAGGAAGATTTCACTTTTTGTATCATTAGGGGAGACATTCGAAAATTTACATCTTCATCATAGTAAATTTCGTGATTATTTTCCATAAATTTCGTCGGTGTCATGGATGCAAGAGTCGCCGAATTTTATCGGCAACTTTGTCAATTTTTGCAGTTCTTGTGATACAAAGTTTTTCGCGGTGGTCAACAATGTGATAGACCCAGACTTCTTCGAAAACTACTTTTCAGTTACACTTCTCATAGTAGTGAGATTTGGAAAATTTATGTTGCTTGTATTCGGTTTGAAAATATATTAATTTTGATGGGGTTGTTCCAATATTGGAGAATTCATAAAGAATTATTGTGATTGATACTGAATAGGTTGAGAATGGAAAAAGTTGGTGTTCAGAATTGATTGGCATTGTTGTATGGAATTATTCCAGGGCAATTCATCATTGGTCTTCAATGTATCCTTGATATAGCATTTGCTTCGTTAGACTTATTTACATAGTGAAGAATGTATTTTTTCTGGCTCCCGAATTTTATCGCTTGGTTCAAATTGGTGCCTCATGATTCTTTGAACCTGACGGAAACGTTTTCAATATTAGTTTACCAAACAGATGTTGCTTCAGAGCTTCCTTACCCAGTATAGCTTCTTGAATACCATATGACCATAAGTTTAATATTTGCGAACAGCGATCAGAAAATAGTTGTGGTGTTTCGTTCGGAGATTGTCTTGATGAGCTATGTCACTGAAGGCGAGTTACAACGTGCTGCAAAATTTCTATACAACGTGTCCTCTATTTCATCCCAAATAGCTACATTCTGAATATTTACAACTAGTCAGGTATTCCCAGTTAGCTTATCTATTATAGAATTCAAGAGAAACGTAATCTCAAAATTATTTAGATTTGTAACATTGTGGAAGGTATTTATTAAACTTTCATATGTAGTCCGAAATCGATTCAATTTGTTCGTTTGGGTTTCCGTCCAGTTGCGGAATACATAATTCAAGAGAATTCAGAATTCAGGTTTAAATTGTGCTCTTTCTGAATTATCTGAATTGTAAGGAACTTTCCGTGTTGTTGTCTCAGATTCTTTCCAAATTGTATTGTGTGCTATTTTTGATATGTTCTTAACTCTCTCACAAGTATTTAGAATCAATAGAGATATATCTATGAATGTTGGTTCAATCTAGATTGAACATTATTCTAAAGATATAGATATATTGTATGGTTTATACCAAAATAGGATGAAAGAAATTGCAAGACAGTGTTTCTTTTCGGGTAAAAAGATTTTTCATTTTTTAGGCTATGAAACAACAGATGAAGTATTTGATTACATCTCATAACTGTTGTGATCAATTTGTGGTTTTCATCTTTGTTTAATTTTATTACTGAATTATAATTTGTTTAACTAATACAGAAATATCTGAAATACTAACATAATCTGTTGACAGAAAACGCATTCATGATGCAGTTAGTCGAGTATTTAATGAAGTACATCCAAATAAAAACATAGCTAGGCCAATAGTTTCGAAGACATCGAAAATAGTCAATGATACAGGCAGCGTTGAAAATCGTCTTAAATCAGAAAGACAAAGAACAAAATCTAGTAACGAAAATTCGAGTGTTTCAATTGGAGTGGTAGACAATTAAAAGGTTTCCGTGCAACAATCAGCTTCAAATCATATCATGTGTAGACGCTTAATCTGAAAAATAATAATAACAGATCCGATCCAGATTGATCAGAACCGTCACAAAAGTATAATCCCTGACAGCTGTTTCATTCTTCTCAGTAAGATCATCAATGAACCAAAGTATGCAACGTTACCGAACACCATATATAAATAGATTTCCCACTAAGGAATCAAGCATGTTACTGCATTGCTTGTTAGATTTCTGGAGCTCCACAAAAGTTAGATGTGAAACTACATGAGTGCGCCAGATGGCGACACCAAACCAAACTGTTGTAAGGTAATTAGAAACAAATGAATTTACGAATATACTCATTTATCTCATATTGGCTTTCGACAGATAACAATGATAAGTTCTTCCTATTCCAGATCAACCAGTAACGTCATAAATGTATGGCTTCAGGCATGGTACAAAGACCAGAATATCTCACGCCATATATAAATAGATGTCCCACCAAGAAATCAAGCATCGTACTACATTGACAGTTAAATTTTTCGAGATCCACAAGAGTTATGGGGAGTGTGAGACTAGTTGATTGCGCTAGATGGCGACATCTTACCATGAAATCGTCTTCTTATGGAAGTGAGCTTTTGTTTTGGATATGTTTAATCAACCTTTCTGGTTTTATACTCAATACGAGGCACGAAATCATTGAACAAATGTTTTTTTCTAAAGATAAATTCCTGGATAGGAATTGAGATTTTACTTTTTTAGAATAATCATTGACATGATTCATTGTTTTTCAGTTTAAACATTATCCTTCATGTTTTTTTAATGAATATATTCTGTTAAGAAATTCAGTCTCCGATGAATTACTCATCCCTTGCAGAGTAGAACGAAGTGATTCCAATTTTCGTGAATTGTCTCAGAAGAATCACCCACAGATTTGCCACAAACTGGGTGTCCTGAGGTCTGAGGACCCACTCTGCTTTGAAACTTCGGATACATTTGAGTGTTCCAATAATCGATTAAGATATTTAAGTTCTTCCATTAATTTAAAAATATAAAATTTTCTATTCCTCAACGATCGAATCATAGAGTGAATATGAAATAAAGGGGTGATCCGAATCAACCGAAAGTATCAACCCTCTAATTTGCTTGTTTTCAATTGTTTTTGATGTGGAAGTGCGTTCCTGCTTAATTTTTCTGGAATTTTGTATTTTTCGTGTCAGAAAAGCAATTGAACATCTGATAAAAAAGTTTTATCTCTGATTTTTATATGATTACAATACAAAAAGGCTATTTTTTCTCGTTTCAGGAATATAACATTAGAAATATTGAATGCAGTTTTATTTTCATTTCGTTTTATCAAGAAAGTAATCTCAAAAATTCCAGATAGAGGCTTGTTAGCCATGACAGACATTGTATCAAATTAGGCACAAATTTTACATTTACATTCAAAGGACTCATGATTGGTCCCAAATGAATGCAACTGAATATTATTATGATATGGATACAACAATTCAACAACTTATTTCTAAGTAATTATCACAACAAATGTTCGAAATGTTCACTATTCCGCTGAATACACAACTGATATCTTTTGACCAAATTTTCTAACTTGTTGAATATAGGGTTGTTATTCATATCTTCTATACGCATCCTAATTTTATTTTTCAGTTCCATCAGCTCATTGTTCCTATGATGCTATACTTAATTTGTGTCTGGACGGTAGTGTTCCGTTACTACATATCCATTCCGTGTAATTATTGAATAGGAAATGCCTAACATTTGTGCAACATTATATCCAATTCTCTGGTGAAAATGAGGATAATCAAATGACCAGTAATGAACGTTTTTCCTGCTAAAATAAGCAGCCATAAAATCTACCAGCACGTCTGTTTTGTTGTCCAACAATGCAGTTGCGCGCAAAACACTGTCAATACTTCTTATTGTCTTATGCGTGGACTCTCTTCTGTCAGGATATAAGTTATGGTATTCACGTTCTGCCGTAATAGCATTCTTATTATTTTTTAAATGAATTGAGAGAATGTCGTATCTTTCATTTCTTGAATAATGGACCATATTACTTAAACAAATAAACTAGAGCAAATTTGAATAATGAACCATATTACTTAAACAAATAAACGAGAGCAAATTTGACAACTACACGTAAACACTGAACTCAGTTTTTCATGGCTAACATAACTCCCAAATTGTTATGGTAACTTTCATAATGAAGCAAAATGACAATAAAACAACATTAATTATATAATGAGGTTATACTCCTGAAAGGAGAAAAATTAGCCATGCTATTCTAATAAATACTATACAGAGTGATATCATATAAAAATCGAAGTGAATGCCTGTAACTCATTTATTAGATGCTCAGCTGCTTTTCTGATCGAACGGTACAAAATCTCAGAAAGCAGCAGGGACGCACCTTCCCGTTAAAATCAATTGAAAACTAAGAAATTAGAGGGGGTGATACTTTCGGTTGATTTTTTTCCGAAATGAAATATAAAAAATTCAAGAATAATTAAGCAGGAATGCATATTTTAGAGCCATTTATGGGAGATACTGGCTGTTAAATTTTTTTTCCAACTAAACATTTTTTTTCAACATCATCTAAGCCGTCTCACATTTTAGACAAAATTTTGTATCCAAAGTACAAAAGGCGTCAAAAAACGACTTGGCCAAATATGCTATAGCACCCTGTATATTACAAGATTTCCGGGAGTATTCGAATGTATTCTTTGACTGTAAACAGAAAGTGTTTTCAAATATTTTTTGTATCTGTCACCGACCTATAGTCAACTTGACTTTTTCATTTTGTTTCCCTATTCTTATCAAATAGTATCTTTCCATTTTCAATTTATTAAGTTGTAATAAATAGAACTGTTTTTGCTGAGATGAATTCATTGGAGCAATAATAGTGAAGCAATTGAAGGAGAATTATTAGCTTATTATTAAGAACACAAACACAGAAGATACTGGAAATGTCATCATTACCCTTTAAATGGAAGCACGAGAACGCTTAAGTGAATAGTCTATCATTATTATCGCTTTAGTGATGTGTAGAATCATTTTTAAAAGATTGCAGTTCTCTAAAATACTGTATCTGTTTCATCAAGTGTACTATTGGACATATTTTTTTTTCTAGACTGACCAGTTGGTTGTAGACTATAAGCGTGTGTAGTGATTACTTCACGTACATTTTGAATATATACACTTTCAAACCTATATTTATCTCGCAATGTTTTGCAATATTTGAATATTGTTGAACTAGGTATAATCAATATAGTACTCATTTTTCTATTTGTGAGTTTGATTTGTATGGTGGAGCATTGCCTCCCTTGCCTACATGGAGAAGCCGACGCAGCCTGGGGTGAATACCTACAGGAAACTAATTTTCCACACAAAGCATATTTTCGTAGAAACCAGAACACGGCAATATAAATGACCATTCAGAATTTATAAAAGTTAGAGCGAGTGAGGTTCTCTACATATCCAATAGCTACATTTTGTTTGATGAATTTTACTGTATATATTATTGCTTTTCCTTTTGTGCAAGTGTTTCCGTCAGACCAAACATCACACACATGGCGGGATTCGCTTTTCAATTGCAGGTGCAGGGTTTCAATAATGTGCCCTTAGAACTTAATGGCCACATTCAATTCAATCCAATATAGGGGCAGTATTTTCAGCATATGGCGATGATATCTGTGCAGGTTTCTTATACGAGGAAACATTCAGATCAACTTTTTATTCCGGGATCTCATATTACTCTCTATATGTTATTCAAGGAGTTGCTATGCAGACTTTTTTTCAACTCGATATAATTTATCTGATAATCTATAGAAGCTTTCACACTGTGGATACAAAATAATATTATAAATAAGAAACAATCATCATTTTCCACTTAAAATTCTTTCGAAGTACTTAGGACCTTCCATCATCACAGTAAACTTCTACCCTGGTGATGGCTACTTGGTAGCCGAAAAGTCCTCAGTACTTTAATAATATTTCTGGTGAATAAGGATAATTACTTCTATTCATAACATAATTTTCTGCAAAGAAGGTGGGTTGAATGGGATGAAATGTAATAAGAACGCAATGTCACTCTGAGGAAGCTCACTATATTTCCAATACATGTACATTTCCATCTGGAATGCAGGACTTCTTCCAGGAAATTCTGTAAAATTGATTCATAATGAACATATGAGTATTCGCCCTACATTTTGAGGGGCTGTTCCCGATCTCATCATCAGTTGCGACCCTGAAACGGTTATTTCAAGAATATGACAAACACAAGTTAACTGACTTGGAGTGTGTGATACATTTCGTTTTAACGGACACGATTAATACCCGATTGATCCAGAATTACAGTATTCTATACGTCACTTTCTGAAGTTGTGGGAAATCTTATTTGAATATTCAAATACTCAAACTGATAATACCTAAGTGATAGGACATGAGAGTGCATGAGATATGAACTATTTGTCTATAAAGGAAATCATATGAAAAAATATTTCATTATTACGAGCTATTCACCCAGCGTCAAAAATACATTCTCTTATCAGGCAACCTTGATGACAATTTGAAACAGAACAAATTTGTTGGATAAAAAACTTTTTATCCTTCCAATTTTGTGGAAACTTCTCTTCTGATTTCTGGATATCTTTGGGGGTTGAATGAGATTCACCTCAGTAATTACAACTGGAACCGCTCTAAATTCTAAAGTTCCCTCACCCAGTAATTTTTTGAATTGAAGAAGTTTTGGGTATATAAACTAAGAAACATAATAAAACTTTTTTAATGGCAATCAGTAACATAGTGATCAAAGATGGCGAACGGGCGCTACTTTGGAAGTTAATTTCAGATCAGATCATATGGCAAGTAAGACCGCTTCAAGTTCTTCTTAACCACTTGAACATAAATGAAATATTCTCACGTATTTCTGACATACAGGTTGGGCTATTCCGTAATACATTAATTTCAGGAGCTGATAAAGAGTCAAAAATAAAGTGAATTCTCCCCAGAAATAGCTTTGGAATGTCCTCAATAATTGAGACATACCCCTCCAGAGTTGAAAACGAATAATATTTTTTTTAACTTAACTTTTATACCGTTCAACCAATTTTGTTTAAACGTCGAACAAAGTTTACTGGAATGAGTTCGTAACTAACAATTATAACGCGTTTCATCAAATTGTTTCAGAGACGTAGATATTGATGAGCGTTGCCTCTTTTTCCTCTATATTTTACACTTCCCTATTTATTTCCCAAAAATAATAGAATTTTGTGAAAGCTATTTTCAATTTAGTGAAACAGTTACAACTATAATATTATGGTTAGAGAGTTCGATTTCGAGATATTTTGGTTTGTAATGTCGAAAACTCAGAGTTATAGCAAATAATCATAATGAACAATACAAAAGTTTCCCTTAAATTTAAGAAACATAGGAGAGGGTATAAAAGTATTTCTCTATATATTTTGAATTCCCAAGAGGAACACCCATATGCCAGAAGAGGATAGACATTCGAAATTTGTTGGATATTTGGAGGCTAGAGGCATAAGGAAAGACCTTACTAGGCAAAGAGTTCCACAACGTAAACGTCCAATAGAAAATGAAGTCTGGTGAGAAGAAGTTTGGCAGGTCCCGAATTTTACAATGGCGGGGTGACTAGTTTGAGCTCGTCTGGAACGCCCACCTGGAATCTCCCTTCGTGGAATAACAAACGAGATTTCCGATATCCACCGACCATGGGAATATCTATGGAAAAGGGAAAGATCACTCACCACTCTACGATGTTCTAGAGAGGTCAGTTAATTCGTAAGTATGACATCATCAATCAGACAAATAGGTACCTCTCTTTTGGATACAATCCTAGAACTACACCGTGTGTTTATGAGCCAAACTCCGTACATATGAACAGTACTCCAGGCAGGTCACATCTGTGCTTTGCAGATTATGAGGAGCTGCTGTGTTGTAAAGTAGCTCTTGGAACAAAATAGGAAAGCAAATTTCTGTGACGCAGCCTCCGCAATGGACCTCACATGATCATCTCATGACAGGGTGTTGATGGTGGTGATCCCGAGCATTTGGAGTGATCATATCAGAGATTGTGGGATCCGTCTACGTGGAGAAACTAGAAGCTTTAGTTTTGGTTGAATTGAACTCTGATAGATTATCAGATCCACATTCCTTGATCGGGTCAACCTGACTCTGTCTCGCTCCTCTGGCTTCTTTGGATTATATATAGGAGCTCTAGATGAGAGAGCGGTATGAAGAGTACCATCATCTACAAACCTGTGGATTGGACAGGTGGTAACTTCTAACAGATCACATTCTCCTTATATTATCTACAAAAGAAGTCGGTGAGATATCCAATGAAAGAAAGACTTATTAACTGTTTTCAAACCAAAATATCTTGAAAGCGAAGTCTCTAATCAAAATTTTGTAACACCAATTTTGTTACAGAATAAATGTATCTTCCAGGAAATTCCATTATGATTGATAAATATAGGAGAATGAAAAGTACAAGAGGAAATGGTGGAACGCCCCTTTTGTCTACGCCTCTGGACAGATTTTGATGAAACCCGTTGATATTGCTAGATATCACTCATTTTAGTAAACTTTGTTTGAAATTTGGGCATAATTGGTTGAAGGATTCAAAACTTACGGGAAAAACGATTATTTATTTCCAACTTGAAAGTTAATTATTAAGAACTTTAGAAAGTTATTTTCTGGGGAAAGTCCTCTTTATTTTTGATACTCTATCAGCTCCTAAGATTAATGTATAACAAACTGAATCAACCTGTATAATTCAAATATGCCAATATATTTATTTTTAACCTTATCATTAGTTAATCAGTTATCGATTATATCTCTGTGATTCGTACTATTTGAGTATCAAGCATTTTGAATTTGATTCTTCAGGGTAGCTGTGAACTCACCAAATTTCTTCTAGTTAGTCAGATTCTCTTCTGACACTAATATGCAGATTTCACTTATTTAGCTCCTGACTATTATCTATCAAAATTCGAGGTTTCCCCACGTTTTCACTTTTTCCGTACTATTTTACATCACTCATATTCATCAGGATACCACATAAGAGAAAAGAATTGGAATAGTGTTGTCGAAATGGTAGTGCACCCCATATAATCCATGTCAAGAGTGGTACTTGTGAGGTGTGTTCAGGAACTATACAAAACATTTGGATGAAAAATAAACTTATGAAGATGTTCCACCAACTAACAAAAGATCATCCCGATCGTAGACTGGAATTTTCTGAAATAATTACTGAATAATAGCTCAAGAACCTGCTTCCCTTAACACATTGAGTTTTTGCGGTTACTCTACCTTTCTCCTCGATGTTAATGTGTACACTCAGAGGGTGCAATACTGGAGTGATACAAATCCTCACATATTTCGTGACGGTCATACTTGTGCCATATCTAATTAGAATCTCCCTTAACGGAAATTATAATGTACTTAATTCTTTAGGTTCGAGTATGTTACATATATATTGGAACTTTGAAACTAGAGTTCTGAGTTTATACAGAAGTTGGCCAGTGCGGATATCTCATTTCATCAGGCTATCCAAGCTATTCGGTATTGGACACCAAAGACATTTCCATGAAATTGTTCTCTTCCCTCAATCTTAGACTCATTGCAATCAACGTTTTGTAGGTTTGCATTCATTTTGTTTCTAAGTTTTTGTTCGTAGTCTTGAGTCAAATCATGATTTAATATTCAAGAAATTTCCCAGCATTCTCTAATAAACTGAGTCAATCAGTTTTCGAATAAAAAGTCACGGTATCATTCAAAAAACTAATTATTTGTCCTTCCGATGATAGATGATTTGAATTGTTAACTTAAAAATTGAACAATATTCGCCTGAAAACTGTGGCTTGCAGAACTTTATATTCGATGGTATTGAATTCGCTGAATTTTCCATGTTACACCTTGTTTCCTTTCTTCCATGTAGATTTTCAATATGCAATATACCTCTTCCAGTCTCACTGGTACAAAAGAGTTTCAGATGCAATTTTCAAGTTCTGCAAATGACTTTTTATATTCGAGGTAAATTGAGTATGTTACAAGCAGGAATGTTTCCGACAATAATTCATTCAGGGCTTAGAAACTGAGTTTGCTCTATCTAGGATACATAATACCAACAACAACAAATATGTAGCAGCTAATATTATTAAAACTCAATTTCAAAAAGATGAATTCTTAAACTCTTGAGTTCCAATATCCAATTATTTCAAACAAAACTCAATTATTATTATTCTCACACGTGCAGATGAAGGAAATTCAGTTTTCGCTATCAACAGAAATAACTACAAATATAAAACCATTGTATCTTACTTCCCTGATTACATATATGGTATATAGTGTGAGGATAGTATTGTAATCGGCCCAAAAGAGATGGCCAGAATTCCTCTACCTTATGATTAAAGAGAGGCATTTACGAAATTTTCATATTTGGCATATTTTTCATATTATATGAAATATAATCTAATATAATATCTGTGACAATTTTACAAACAATTCCTTCCTATATAACTTACCCAAAAGATTTCATTATTCTTGCGAGTAAAGTGAATTTAAAAGCTCTCAATTTGTGTTGCTTGACTGGTTTTGTATGTAGCAGGTATAATTTTAAGAAAAGGACAATTACTGGTTAATTCCAATAATATTGTTGATGTTTAAAATATTCACTCAATCCGGAAGTAGGTACTAAGAATTAATTACCAGACACCGTTGGGGTCCATTTATTTGTTGCCAAACTAAGGGCACGAGGAGGGGCATAATTATTAAAAGTTTTCTTTAAAGTTGTGTCGACAATTCCAGAGTTAATTTAAATTTAGATTTTGAAGTGTGCCGGTGTGTCTATTTGAAATGGCAAGTCAAAGTGTATATGTCGATTAAACCATGTCCAGAGTTGTCTATGGACATGGGAAAAGTATTCTGCTCAGTTTGCAGCAAAATTGTGAGTATAAATTTATTATTTTCAAAGCTATACAGGCTTTTCAACATAAAAAAATGTTTCTAAAAATTAAGCTATACAAGGTGTGTCATGAAGAGGGTTAATTAAATATATACAAGGTGTATTTCACGTAACTTTTCAAGATTTCAAATATTAGGATTTTTCGGTGTAAAGAAAATTTGCTCTACATATGGTATTTCGTCTTTGTAGATTACATCTGAGAAAATATTTCTAATAGAACAGCATGTTAAAATTGCATCACATGTGGCTAAGCGAAACAAAGTGACATCTGAAGGAAAAAAGCAACCGTCAATATCAAAGTGCTTTCAATCTAATGTTGCCAAAACTTCAAGTGAGCAAGATTTATGTCGAGCATTGGTGACGTCAAATATACCTCTATCAAAACTGTCAAACGATAATTTCCAATCTTTTCTTCAAAAGTATTGTAAATTTGATATACCAAGCGGAAGAACTCTAAGAAGAACAGAAATTGACAATTTATATTCCTCGTTACTTAATAGCATCAGATTAGAGATAGTGAATGATTATTTTTTGATAAGTGTAGATGAAACGACAGAAGAGGTTAAAAAAAACTTTCCCCTTGTAAATGATTCGATATCTTGCGTAAAAAAAAATAGTTTTAACAGCTCCGCTTAGAAGTCAATTTTATAGAGAGTATTTACCTAATCTTCCTATTCCACCTCAACACGTTTCAACACGTTGGGAAACGTGGTTAGAGGCTGTTTCTTTCTATGCCGAAAACTTCACGCAAATAAAAACTGTTATACAAGAATCTGAAGATCATTCTTCTCAGCCTCTCTTACAAGCCAAAAAATTGCTGACCAATCACATTTTATGTCAACAAGTTTCATTTATAAAAACCAATTATAATTTCATTTCAAACACTATTATCCAATTAGAGTCATACAAATTATCTTTGATAGAGGCGGTAGATTTAATAAAAGAATTTGAGCAAAAATGCAAAAATGTTTCGGGACATATTGGAAACCAAATATATCAAAAATTCGAAGCAGTAATAGATGAGAACCATGGCTACAAATTCCTTTTACAAGCAGCCAATGGTTCAATTGGAGATTTTGATGAAACATTCACATTGGAACCAGAAATTTTGTAACATTTAAAAAAGAGCCTATTACGTCTGTTGACGTAGAGAGAAGCTTTTCTGCATTTAAACATATGTATACTGATGGAGGCGAAACTTTTTGTTAGAGAATTGCGAGAAATACGTAATAGTTTATTGTTTTATTAATTAAATTAAACATGTAAAAACTGTTTTGGTAGATATATTTTCAAATAACAAAATATTGAACTACGTTTTGTTTTATTTCAAACTACCCCATTAAAAAGCAACAGATTGTGAAAATTAAGATATTCATTTTTAAATAATTTCGTATTTAAATTTTTTTTTTCATATTTCAACTGAATTTCTTTCATATATATGATGATATATTCTACTTTTTTTTCTTCATATTTGCCTCACTTTACTTATGATACTAATAGGCATCACCAGATTGTCCCTCTCCACAGTACGGTGTAGCATTGTACCACTACATTCTGTTTTCATACCACTTTTGATAATAACGTTACTACAGTTTCAACACCGAAGTGCCATTATCAAGCAGATACAAAATTATGGAGTAAACAATAAACAGTTGAAGTATGAATAGGAACTAAAGTACAATAGGGGTAAGGAGATTACATTTATGAGTAAAAGATCATCAGATATTCCGAAACATGTAGATTCCAGTAAACAGAGTGAGGTGTGCATTATAATAATCATTATTTAATATTCTAAGAATTATTCTGAGAGTGCTTTGAGAGACAAGGGAAAATATCACTTCGGTATAGTTCTAACTGATCATTTAGGATATTGTTATAGGAGTTTTCAATACCTATCTGCGGATTCTATAATTTTCCGAAGATTATTACAGTTTAACCAATGTAGTTTAATGCCTCTCATCTATCAAAATTAGCAAAGGTATGACCTGTTTGTGAAAAATAGTGAGCAAATGTTAAGTCTGTTAAGTCTGAAGGAACGAAACTGTTCTTGATTTCTAAGTTTAAAATAACGACAAGTTCTATATTAAAGTTATCACAGCAAATTAGCACTTCTGGCGAACTAAATATTTATTGGTTCCACCTTTGGCATTATATATAAGATGGCAGAGTTCACTTTGCAGTTTGAAACTGATTTTATTCGTTCTAACGTACCTATCCAATTCATAGAGCATTTTGGATACCATCGTCAGAAGAACACCTCACTATTGAATTGTACCCAATGGAACGAACACCTAGCTATGAACAATGGTTTTTGTGGTAGATCAGATAGCAAAATTAATTAACCGCAATCAACAATAATTAACTCACTACAATATTTACCCTACATAATCCACATAGATGCTGTGTATTAAAATCAGTTTCAGACCACAAGCTAATCCTATATGCAATGATGCAGATACAACCAATCAATATAGTAAACCTGTAGCTTATAAGCTATTCTGTTGGAACTGTGTTGACTTTTATATAGGGAGATTTTCAAACTCAGATATCAAGAACATTTAGATTCTTTCAGTCATAACAAGACAGACTCAATAAATTTAGTAAGTACGCTTGAAGTTTATAAGCTAATTTGTTGTGATAACTTTTATATAGAACTTGTAATTTTAATTTCAGATACTAAAAACATTTTCGTTCTTTCAGACTCAAAACAGACTCAACATTTGCTAACTATATTCTACGAACAGGTCATACTTTTGCAAATTTTGATAGCCTAAGCATTCTCTAACCAAAGGTACATTAGAATCAATAAGAATTTATAAAGGTGTCGAAAACTCCTACAACAATATCTTAAATGATCAATTGAACCTGTACTTTAGTGATATTATCAATAATTTCTCAAAGCACTCTTAGAGCAATTCCTTGGCAATTAAATAATAATTATCCTAATGTACAATTTCTGATGATTACTTACTCGTAATTGTATCTCATCAACCCTATTGTACCTTAGTTCCTATTTATACTCAAACTATTTTGCTTATAAAATTGGGAAAATTAGCACTGCGAGTAAGTCAGATTTATTATTAATTTGACACGGCAACGCCGTCTTACTCCTGAACTCTCTCATAATTACATTGTTGCCAGATTGTCAATGCGGAGTCAATGAGAATAAACATTTTTGGAATTCGGATTTACGACATGAAATACAGAATACATGCGAAAATCGATGTGTTAACATTAAATAGAAATTCACACAAATGTTTTAGACTTATATGTAAATTCTTGGGAGATAGGTAAAACCTTATGAAAGTAATGTTTTACAATTTCAATTATTCGTGTTTTATTCGTTGTTACGACATAGACATTTTTAATCCGAATTGAAGCGATAAAGACATCTAGTGTTCAGTATTGTCACGTTTCCGTTTTTACCAAATTCAATTATCATCAATCTATGTTATTCTCCAATATTTTGAATCATTTTCATTCCTATTGAAATCTTTCAGATATCTTATTTCAAAGTAGTATCTGATTACAAAACTTACTTCAAACCATTTCCTGTCAGTCGATTTTGATTTCTTCCTCAGATAGATTTATATTGCAAATAATGGGTAAAACTGTGATGTCAGCATTCGGGTTCATTATTCTGCCGGTCAAGTTCATCCACCGTGTGAATCCGAAATAGCTGGATTTCATCAATGAAATCTATATAAGCCTTCGACAGAGGAAAAGTGAGAAATTCAAACTTTCTTCTAGCGTGTGTACTCATCGATCTGAATAATGTAAGTAATGTTTTTTCACTCACATATAATGGAAATTTGTTGAATTAATTGAACTGATTTCAGAACTATTCAAAATGTCTTTCAATTTAAATGGATTAATTTTGGAATTATTTATCATTGTGCTCTCTGAATAGATTCACGTATTGAGAAATTTGCCGCACTTATTTTGAATAGCGTCATATGTTATTTCATTTATTGAATTGTCTCAATAAATTTTATTAGGTTAGTTCCACCAATTTTGTTTATTTCAAATTGTATTTGACTTATCTCAAACAAGAATCCTCAGGGATACGCCAAACCTCTCGCCCCCAAACCAATATCAACTCAAAAACATTCAGCTCCATCAAAAAACTGGCGGGTGCCAAAAATATTATCGATCTATTTCAACTGGTTGAGAATATTGGATTTGAAATACAGAAACTGTGCTTCTCATTGAACAAAAAAATATTTCAATATTTCTCTTTGATTTGTTTTTAATATATTTAGTCACTGTTGGTGGTTGGTTTATTTGAAAACATACAATGAGTAGTGCCAATAAGTATTAGTTATTCGAAAAGAAAGTGTTATATATCATGTTGATTAGAAGTTGGAGATGATGTATATGTTAGCGTTCTTATACAAATTTAATACCTCTTTCTATGTATTGATAATGTATTGTAATTGCAGGTAGGTATTCCTAAATTGGTAAGTGTTAGGTTAGATTACCCAAATATATTTTAAAAGATTGAATATAGCTTATAAGCTATTCTGTTGGAACTGTGTTGACTTTTATATAGGTAGATTTTCAAACTCAGATATCAAGAACATTTAGATTCTTTCAGTCATAACAAGACAGACTCAATAAATTTAGTAAGTACGCTTGAAGTTTATAAGCTAATTTGTTGTGATAACTTTTATATAGAACTTGTAATTTTAATTTCAGATACTAAAAACATTTTCGTTCTTTCAGACTCAAAACAGACTCAACATTTGCTAACTATATTCTACGAACAGGTCATACTTTTGCAAATTTTGATAGCCTAAGCATTCTCTAGAATCAAACCAAAGGTACATTAGAATCAATAAGAATTTATAAAGGTGTCGAAAACTCCTACAACAATATCTTAAATGATCAATTGAACCTGTACTTTAGTGATATTATCAATAATTTCTCAAAGCACTCTTAGAGCAATTCCTTGGCAATTAAATAATAATTATCCTAATGTACAATTTCTGATGATTACTCACTCGTAATTGTATCTCATCAACCCTATTGTACCTTAGTTCCTATTTATACTCGAACTATTTTGCTTATAAAATTGGGAAAATTAGCACTGCGAGTAAGTCAGATTTATTATTAATTTGACACGGCAACGCCGTCTTACTCCTGAACTCTCTCATAATTACATTGTTGCCAGATTGTCAATGCGGAGTCAATGAGAATAAACATATTTGGAATTCGGATTTACGACATGAAATACAGAATACATGCGAAAATCGATGTGTTAACATTAAATAGAAATTCACACAAATGTTTTAGACTTATATGTAAATTCTTGGGAGATAGGTAAAACCTTATGAAAGTAATGTTTTACAATTTCAATTATTCGTGTTTTATTCGTTGTTACGACATAGACATTTTTAATCCGAATTGAAGCGATAAAGACATCTAGTTAGTGTTCAGTATTGTCACGTTTCCGTTTTTACCAAATTCAATTATCATCAATCTATGTTATTCTCCAATATTTTGAATCATTTTCATTCCTATTGAAATCTTTCAGATATCTTATTTCAAAGTAGTATCTGATTACAAAACTTACTTCAAACCATTTCCTGTCAGTCGATTTTGATTTCTTCCTCAGATAGATTTATATTGCAAATAATGGGTAAAACTGTGATGTCAGCATTAGGGTTCATTATTCTGCCGGTCAAGTTCATCCACCGTGTGAATCCGAAATAGCTGGATTTCATCAATGAAATCTATATAAGCCTTCGACAGAGGAAAAGTGAGAAATTCAAACTTTCTTCTAGCGTGTGTACTCATCGATCTGAATAATGTAAGTAATGTTTTTTCACTCACATATAATGGAAATTTGTTGAATTAATTGAACTGATTTCAGAACTATTCAAAATGTCTTTCAATTTAAATGGATTAATTTTGAAATTATTTATCATTGTGCTCTCTGAATAGATTCACGTATTGAGAAATTTGCCGCACTTATTTTGAATAGCGTCATATGTTATTTCATTTATTGAATTGTCTCAATAAATTTTATTAGGTTAGTTCCACCAATTTTGTTTATTTCAAATTGTATTTGACTTATCTCAAACAAGAATCCTCAGGGATACGCCAAACCTCTCGCCCCCAAACCAATATCAACTCAAAAACATTCAGCTCCATCAAAAAACTGGCGGGTGCCAAAAATATTATCGATCTATCTCAACTGGTTGAGAATATTGGATTTGAAATACAGAAACTGTGCTTCTCATTGAACAAAAAAATATTTCAATATTTCTCTTTGATTTGTTTTTAATATATTTAGTCACTGTTGGTGGTTGGTTTATTTGAAAACATACAATGAGTAGTGCCAATAAGTATTAGTTATTCGAAAAGAAAGTGTTATATATCATGTTGATTAGAAGTTGGAGATGATGTATATGTTAGCGTTCTTATACAAATTTAATACCTCTTTCTATGTATTGATAATGTATTGTAATTGCAGGTAGGTATTCCTAAATTGGTAAGTGTTAGGTTAGATTACCCAAATATGTTTTAAAAGATTGAATATGTTTAATTAGTATTTATTCAATTACAATGCTATTCGATTAGAAGACAAAAAACATTTGTGCACTATATATTCATTTCTAAATCAATATCAAAGTACGTCAATATACTGGAGGAGCTCCTGGATTATCTTGCATTAACTTCATTTTTAAAAGCTGGTAGGTATATTCTGGAGGAAATGAGGACCGATAATTCCGTAGGTATTGCACTAGAACGTAGCTTCATTCACTTATCGTAATGGTTATATGAAGTTTTCAGCTCCATCTAGACCCGGTGTGTATGATTGTATTAAGTAAGGTCTTACCTTGAGACAACTAATATTCACTCCAACATGTGATACGTATTGCTTATTTCGGGAAGTTGGAGTTACCTAAAATATTGAAAATTATGCATTTATAAATTATTAGTCTTAACATGGATATTTTGTGTTTCAGACCTGCTACTATTCGTCAGCGTAAAACATAGCGTAAATTAATTCACCAAGCTGTCGTACCACATTGTCTTGTCGATTCGGAACTCCCAAATGGATTGCGAATGTCTCTTTTAGGAATGAACAATCGAAGATTGGTACTTGAATGTACCTTGAAATGGTTGTTTCGGCATGCCCAGCCATTATGCAAACAATTTCTGTTTCTCCCAACAATAATTAATCGTGTTGTGAAGTGACAGGCTCTGAGCTGATTGAAGATATTTGATATTGTTTACATGAATTAATTATGCTCTAACGTTAAATTGATCCAGTGATATGAACTTTTTTTTGAGGTTTGAAAATTACTAAAATAAACTTGAAGACATAACATCATGCTGTTCTGCTGCTATTGTGTTCTTAGTTGTGTTCTATGATTATTTACGAAATTTTATAATTATGAATATCAGTTTCAGTTTGCTTAAGATTATTTGCAATGCCTTCCTAATTTTTAAAACGTAAAGAGTATACAAACTGGATAGTATTGTTTCACTTATGTGTTACAACGATAACAGAAGGACATATTGCACTGCTTATATGTGAGTAGAAAATGGAAAAGTGACAAAATATGTATAAAATAAATAAAATGAATGGAGAATTAATTGTAATTATGTATTATACAAGAATCACATACCAGGAATGATTAAATAATAAATAATAAAAATATTCATTATGCATTTCCAAACTAGTGCATTATGTGTATCAAGTAATTTAAATAAAAATTATACAGGTAACATTTTCCTTAACATATAACTATGCTAAATAAAAGAACGTCGCCTCCATCACATGCCTGGCACCTCCACCATATTCCTCGCGTGAGTTTTTTGGTGGAGCTGAATGTTTTCAAATGAATATTAGTTTGGGTAGAGAGGCGTGGCGTATCCCTGAGGACTCTTGCTTGAGATGGGTTGAATGTGATTTGAAAGAAACTACATTGGTAAAACTAACTTCATGAGTGCGGCAAATTCGTTATTACATAAGTCGACACAATGATAAACAATTTCAAAATTTGTTCAGTTATTTTAAAAGACAGGATGATGAATAGTTTTCAAATCAGTTCATTCAATTCAATAATTCTTCATGATATGTGAATGGAAAAACATTACTTACATTATTCAGATCGATGCGTACATACACGAGAAGAATATCCCCCTCTTCCTCTGTCGGTGGTTTATATAGACTTTATTGTTGTAATCTATCAATTTCAAAATTTAGGAAATCAGCGTATTTCATAGTACTGCTAATTCCTGTAAGCACTATCAATTATATCCAGATATCTCAATGACCGGCTAAATCGATTTTCACATCTCGATTATTGTTTCACTCACGACGTGAAGAAAGTGAATTTAATGGCGCCCCGCGCGATTCTGTATAATGCTTGTATCGAAAGTGAGAGGAATATTACATGTTAACCTCCACATTGTACTTATAAGTTGCAGTTTCTGAGTGTAGAATTAATGTTTAATCTTAAAACCTCCCATGATCATCCATTACACAGATTGATGAATCATAACTCAGGCAGAGGGACAACAGTATTTGAGATTAGACAAATGTTTTGTATTGTCTAGAAGTTTGTTCAACTAGAAATGTGGAAGAAGAATTGCGTAAAACGAGAGTCATTCCATATGACACCGATGTCTCTGATGACGTACATTTGTCAGTGGCTGAGACGACAAATGTGCCTGTACATGTGATGACAGAGGAATCAGAGACCTATGACGAAATTGAACCCTATAATACCATGTTAGACTCCAAATAGAGGGAGGACTGAATAAAAGTCTGAAATTAGGGATAAGACAAGATGCAAAGATAGAAAAAAGTGATTTGTGGCCAAAAATAAATTGTCAAGAACCATCGAAGACTCGACCTCTACCGGAGAGTGCTTGTATTCCATAGATATCTTCCTCAACTCAACACGTGATTAATATATATTTCTCTCATGACAAACAAACTTTCCACAGTTCACAAAGTATTAGATTCGTGGTTTTGTTAGGTTTTTATGAAGATCAAGTTTAGGATGTTCTTAAAATAAAATGATCGTTCTACCCTACCCTTAGTATGTAATGATCCTTTTGCATTAGAATAATAAAATAGTTATGTTGTAATTATTTGTAAGTAGATTATAAGTTTATGGATGAATAACATAGGTTAGTTGTTAGGGATTTCGAGCTTAAAAACCATTTTCTGCAGATTCTGGAGGCTTTTTCAGTTCGAATGATACTTTTGCACATTCCCTACTTGAAATAAGAGAACAATAATATTTTCGTCCTCGGAAAGATCTTATTCAAGAATTTGATCAGTCAACTCTGAACAGATTTCATGCGCAATGTTAATCTAGCAACCGGTCATTTTTACGAATATTGAACGACACCGTAATATCACGTGATGCATATAAAGCTTTTCTTATGAGTTGGTGTTGCCGGGATCAATTGCAAGTTGATCCTAGCCTATTAGTCAGTGAAATCTGACAATAAAAACGGCTGGATCTCAGTATATCTATTCATAATACAAAAATAACTGCTTTCTGGCCATCTCTATACGATAATTCAATGTTGGAATGGTTTTCTTGATCATTCATAAGAAACTAGTCATCAAAAAACACTGGGTACAACTTTACTTTCCTCATGAAGTCATTGCAATTGATTCAAACAGTGTATGTGTTATAAAATTCTCTAATGATGTCGCTGTCCAACGAAACAGGTTGAGTAAATGTAGCAATGTTTAATAAGTGTAATGTCGTTCCAAAATTTGTCTTGAAACAATTACTAAGTGAGTCAAATGATATCTTTCTAGTCAACACATTTTTTGATTGGTACGGCTTTTTGTAGGGTAATTGGATGAATATTTATCACATTTAATTATTTTTGTGGCCGGAGACTTGAATAAATTTACATAAAGACACTCCAGAAAAGGCGGTTGAGCTTCATTCGAGGATCTAGCAGCTATGATTGTAGATTCGGGAATACAAAATGTACTTACATCAATCCACTGTGAATCATTTATTGGTTTGACTGAAGGTAATTACCGTGGGGCTCACAGTGAATATAGTTTGTGTAAAAATGTTAAGTTGATCTTACATTAAGGTATTATGCACTCAGTTATTGATAAACATACTTCTATTATTGGAATATTTACATTATCTCTAAGCTTCACGATATTCTCGAATTAATTCGCAGAGAGAAAATCATTTTTCCGAATTTATAGGAGCAAACACGTTCAAACAATGATGAAACTATATAATTCACAAGACGGAATAAATTTATCCAAAGAAAGAATATAATTATTCCATTAGAATTGTATTACGTTTGGATCGAAAGTTCTTTCATTGATGAGAAATTCATGACATCCGTGTCATGAATCTTTAAACAGCATTTCAGAAGATAATCGAATAAATCATTAGCGATCCGTGGAAGCATTATTAACAGATAATATACATCATCTTTTATAGAAATAGAATCGGAATGAAATTCATTAATAAGTGAGACTAATGAAACTTGTTCGTTTTCTAAAGCTGGATTACTAAAGCTCGCAATGTTGAAACATTTTTTCTTTGACTATTTTAAGGTAACATATAAAATGCATTAGGGATTACTGTCATTTTAGCTGGGAAACTTAAAATATGATGGATGTGGTCTTCATTAAGTAAAATATTCACCTCATTTCATAGTTCATTTTAGATCTCACTTTGTTGATAATCAAGTTCCTTGTTTCCATGAGTCATTGTTCTTTGATAACTGTTCAAGTATGAGTATAAATTAGTGTGGATCGTCCACACGGTCAGGTCGCCTCCAAGACTGTTGGTGTACATTATTTGTATAGATAAGATCTAGAATGAAGCTGTACCATAAACCCAGAATTCTTAAAGGTAGACTGAATACTCTCATATGAATTTTAATGTTCCGTAGTGCGATACAATAGAAATATCCTATACGATATATCTTATATTCTTTTAGTTAATTACATATTGACAGTAATGGCAGAAATTAATGAATTAGAATATTGTAACATACATTGCATAAGTCTACTTCATTCATATATGTAATATAAAATTTATCCTAGAAGTAACATGGAAGGGCTTAATTCTCTAATACCTTAAGAACCTATCATCACATGTCGATCCTGCCAAAGACCTCTCGCCGGGTTGGTGGTTGAGTTTTTCATAAAATTGTTTAAACAGCAGTGAATGTGATTAAATTCCACAATATGCCATTAGCTTGAATTTGGGAATACAACCGCTGGCTATTGTAATCTCATATTTGAAGGAAATTGCAAATTTATAAAATTTCCATCAAAAGTGTTTTCTATAAACAAGATTTTCAGAGCGTCAAGTACTATCATATGGAAAAATTGCCTTATGCCTAACTATTAAATGTTTTTCATTAGACATAGAAAAGAAAAATTCCCTAAACTTTCCAGATCTGACCATTATTCGTACAAATAATAACCATTCTTCCGCTATTCATCATGAATCCACCCATACTAATATCACCACCATAAACAATTCTTTACACCTGCAATTTTACAAGCCTAATAGCAGCATAATAACTCTATTATACATAGATTAGTTAATATCCCATTACATGAAGATTACATAAATTCAGAATTAAACAGAATCCTGAAGGTTGCTGAAAATAACGGATACGATGTCAACATAATAAATAAAATATTTCAAAATAACAACGTCCTGAACCTAACGTATCCTCAGATTAATAATAACACCAATTTTTTTTTCGCATGCCTAACATATTTAGTTGAGCACACAACTCAAGGAATATTGCTCAAAATTAGAATGGAAACATCACCTTTGAGACAAGAAATTTAAATTAAAGAAATCAGGAGCTCATAGGCTGAGGTGTGATGACTGTGATACCTTGGATGTAGTTTCAGTGAATTACACAAATATTTGAGGGCTCAAAATAGAAAATGCTCAGTAGACGAATCACTTTTTGGAACATAATCACAATTTCATCCCTAATCCCGATATTTTACATATTCAGGGAATATCAACTCAATATTCCAGAATCAATGGGTATTTCGAAAGATTCAGAAAACAGTAGTAAATATGACCAAATCGATACCTATGGAGCACCACTCGTCAAAAATTTTGTGAATAGACTCCCACCCAAACAATTATCTACCCCACCCCTAAAGTTGACCCGTTGAGAATGCCACAGTGAGTAACACAATTTGTCAGCATTAAAAAGGAATTATGAATGTTAAAAATTTGTGTAAAAATGAGTTTCATTATCCAACTTTAGAGAATTCAAAATTATTGTACACTACGTAAACGTTAAGACCATAGTAATTTTCTTATTGATTTGTTGAGTATTATTGAATTTATAATCCCAAATGAAAGGAAGAAGATGATCCTGAAATCATTTTCTGAGCGTTGATGAGTGTCCTGCCAAATACGTAGGTCAGACTGGAAGCTTCAAATTATACTTGAGAAGTTGCGGTCTGCACAAAGGGGATTCAAATTATGCTAAATTTTGTTAGAATCATCATAATTGCACCCATAATCTATAGGTATATTTCGCTTCTAGAAAAGTCAAAATGAATGTAAGTAACAGTAGAAATGCTTCAAATATTAAACACAATAGTATATTAATATAATATTATATTCTTCGTAACGTCATGCTAATCATAGGTTCTGAAATTTTCGATCTCACCTATGTCATGGCATATCAGGAATTATAATGCAGTTAATAGATCATTATGGGAATTGGTAATATGCAGCATGTTCAGTATAAAATGGGCAATATTAGACGTATAGCTTCTTTGTAAGAATATAAGGTGATTTAACTCAACTCACCTCACTAAAATGTTCGTTCCTTAAGAAATTCAAGGCTTGATATTTTACTCTATTTCTTTTGAATGGTAATTTATTAACTTTCCAGATACTTTGGTCATATTTTGGAAGGAAGGATTTTCAGGTGATAACTACGAATATCTGCTCGTTCCTTGCGTTATATACTGGGTGTTTCATCCACGGCAATTTCTTCAATAACCCGTTTATTATAGAATAAAATTTCATATGAAAAGTTTTACCAAATAATGAGGTGGTCTTGTTCACAGAGGATGTTCAATTTCACCTGAACGTTATACAACTTTGTAATTTCGGAT
Source organism: Endomychus coccineus (assembly GCA_958510875.1). Classification (NCBI taxonomy): domain Eukaryota; kingdom Metazoa; phylum Arthropoda; class Insecta; order Coleoptera; family Endomychidae; genus Endomychus; species Endomychus coccineus. Next base: position 219,288,379 of record OY294067.1, read on the forward strand.
ATTTGAGCATTTTTTCATTCCCAATTCAAATTAGGTTTTGCATGGGCCTGAATATAGCCACAGTATCTAAATCAAAAGAGTTAGAAATATGCGGTTCTGGCAGTTCATTTGGTCCCTTCGATTCCACTACCAAAAAAAACGTGTATGACTCAGACTTGTGAATACTGTTACCAAAATTGGACAATTTATAAACATGAGTAACTTTTGTTTAAGAACTTTAATATATATCTTTGGAATGGGAAATTGCATTCTCTTCCGATTGATTCAAGGTTGTTCGGTTCTTTCTTATCTATACCTAAGTTTCTGAGTAAAATTCAAATGTTCCTCAAAATTCGATTCGAATATGCTGCCCAATGGAGCAAGTAGGCTTTGGAATTGAAACATCGCTTAGCTTCAAACTGGGTACCTGAGAATCATACTTCGATAATAATCCGAACATCACTAAATGAATCATGTTTGAAGAATGTTCGAACAAACAAAAGCTGGTCTTCATCAATATCGAAAACAAAACGATAAATTGCTCGAAATGTCCTCTGTTCTGGTTAATACACAATTGAATCATTTTATAAATAACATCTCCACATTGGTAAGAATCTGAGATATGAAACTTCTCGAAAAGCTTGACTGTTTCGTTGCCGCATATCTTCTCACTAATTTACTGGTCTTCCGTGCCAAATTTATCTGTTGGGGAAAGTTTTACTCGAAAAACTTACCAAAAATCTTGTCAATGTGAAGATGTCATTCAAAAAACGGATTCGGTTATGTATTGCCAACATGGAGGATATCACACTTCTATTATTCCATGTTTTCGTTTTCTATTGCGAATAGGATTTCAGTTCATCATACGTTTCGTTTCCGTTATTACTGATGAATATCTGTTATTGTTTGTTTGAGCAATTTTTAAACATGGTTCATTTGTTACTAGCCTGATATTATCGAAGTAAATTGAGTCCCATTCCCATATTCTTACGTAAATTGAGTGCCACTGATAAAATCGTTCTACGTAAATTGAGTTCCGGGTTTCAATATAAGTCTCAGAATATTCTCAGAAACGAGAATGTTAAGATAAGCGCGATTACAGTAGTATTTTCTATATCAACAAAGTTAGGTTAGAAAAAAGAGCGTACAATAAACAACCATTATTATTTATTATGAGAGTGTAAGGAATAGCGCGATTACAATATGTGTATTATTTATCAACAATGTTAGTTTAGGTTAGGTTAGTAACAAACGAGGTACTATAAACAAGCATTATTGGTTATTGTGCAAATACTTGGGTAGAGAAGGGTGGTTGGCCTAGGCAGCAGGTACCATCTGCTAATTATCTGATCTGACAATCAGTTACATACCTGGGACTCAGCTCACGTAGACCTTAAAAACAACCAGGACTGAATTTACCTAGATAGGAAGGCAATCAATAGATGCCGGGCTTAATTTAAGTCGACCTATAAAAATGAATAACAAATACATTTATTTGTCGAGATATACCTACATACCATGTACGTATCCAATTATTTCGAAGCTCACTTCCTGTTTCTGGTAGTAGGCTTATCGAATTCTAAGGAATAATCGAATTTAACACTAAAACTTGATAGTTTTATAGTGAAATTCGAATGTTTCGTAAAATTACAGGTAAGAACAATCTAGTATTAGTTTTTTTGCAGCGGAGTTACTTTTGAAATAGCGATTTCTTTCTCTTGACATCACGCTGTGGGCAGTGGCGGCTCGTGAAATTTTTGAGAGAGGAGGCTGGACATAAAACGTTTTTGTAAAAATATACTATATTCAGTCAATTAATTTAATCTTTGCGCAGCGACCGTACCAGCTACTTCTGTGATAAAATTAATTGTTGCCCAGCAAGAACCAACGTGGAGGTATAGAGTTTCTCTTGCCCACAAATTTTTTTTCGTTCGTTTTTTGTTTCTTATTTTCTTTGGATTTTTAATTTTTTTTCTTTTTTTTTGGAATTTTTCATATTTTGTTTTTTTTATTAATTTTATCAACTTTCTTATATATTAACGAAATTCTACGGTCTTTAATTTGCGAAAAATGATCAATAATATTATCATAAAATGTATCATTATGTTTTAAGTGTTTTACTAAATCTTTTTCAATAGATATTAAACTAACATTGTATAAACGATTTTGGCCCATTGTATTTCGCATGTATGTTTTAATTCGTTTGAGAGTAGAAAATGTTCTCTCCACCGATGCCGACCTGACAGGAATGGTGACTGTCAAACAAAGTAGTTTATAAAACTGAGGTAAGACTTGTTGCAAATCATTATCTATCATATATTTTATCATATCGGCGTGACTGTCGTACTGGCCTAAAATATCTTTATCACTGTATACAACGCATAACTCATTGTACAGCGCTATTTCATCAAAAAAATTATATTTTAGAACTAAGTTATCTGAAATTGTATTGAGAAACTCTTTTGAAAAAGATTCGAAAAATCTTCTATTCGTCAAATCGAAACTTCAATTCATGTAAATCGGAAAATCGAATCTCAATATTTGACCTTTAATAGTATCTAAAATTTCATAAAAAAGTTGTTTATAATGTAGTTTCTTGTCTACCAAATTATATGTTTTACTCCTTTTCACGGGAGAAGCCTCATCAGTTGAATAATTTCCAAATAAAATATTAAAATGAAATTCTGTATAACGGAAGCTTGAAATTTTATCAATGAGATGTTTTAAACGATATCTTGAATGAATTATATTAGTGAATTTATGTTGTAAAATGTTCTAAATAAGATCAGTTTGTTCAAATATTAATTTAAAAGTATCAAGAAAAAACAAAAATTCTTCATTTTCTAAATAAGATTTTAAACCAAAAGCAGCATTTAATGAAACCTGATCCGTTGAAAAGTCATCACTGTTTAATATAAAATCAAATGTTTCAATTAATTTGTCTTTATTTTTATGGATGGTAAACTAAACATTGCACGTGATGTAAAATTCCATCGAGTTCGAGCATTACAGGAAATTCTGTTTCCTGCTATGTTATTTAAAACTTACGTTCGTTTGTTTGAAGACCGTTTAAATGTCCCGCCATTACAGATGCCGTCGTAAGTCTGATTTATTCGCAAAGTCGAATCGTTGAAATGTTTCCATTAAAAAATTGAATAAATTGACCGCTGTTCTTCCCGAACTAACATCGTAGAACCCTAAAAATCTTTCCACTAGTTGTCCATTTTTACAATTAATAATTTACCGAACAGACGAATTCTAATCTAACCTTATTTCGCGTGGTGTCACTCAACCATTATACCCGCATGAAACAAAACAAGCACTGACGCAACACGCATGTGTCGTATTCCGTACCACACCGACTGTACAGAACTTAAAGGCGGGCGGCAGGCTAGCCTCCAGATGGTGTTGCCATTTTCGCTGTTTCACGCTATTTGGCGATTGACTGGTCGGAAAAACGGCAACTGTGTCTAACAACACATGCTCAGCGTTTGAGATATATAGAAAGTCTAGCCTCAGGGCACTGTTGCCAGATTAAAAATAACTACTGAGAACTGGGTATTAATTGTAGAATTTAAAGAATTATTAGAGAAACAGGAAATAAAATGGAGAATGATCAACAAGATAAATTTGTGAGGAGGCTGAGCCTCCTTAGCCTCCTTCGAGGAGCCGCCACTGGCTGTGGGATGTAACATTGAAGCCTCTATGACAGTTCCTTAATCGGTGTTGGGCTCCGTATTATATTCAGTATATTTGGCTGACTTATGCTCACACAAGTTTGTTATGCAAAAAGACATCGGAATATTTCGAAATCCTCTGACCAGTATAGATTATCTGCAAAACGATCTACTTGCCGTTCACGAATGGTGCGCGAAGAGGAATATTCCCTTGAATCTCTATAAATGCACAGTACTCCATCTAGCATTCAACACAACTTATATTATGCGTATTATGCTGAGAAATGATGTAATCATTGATGCATTAGAAAGTCAGATAGATCTTGGAATTGTTACAAGCAAACAACTTACCTGATCAAAACACTTTAGTTATATGATGCGTAAAGCTGATTCTACTTCTCATATCCTCGGAAGACTTTTCAAAAATTTTATTCGTTCTCTCCTGGCATTTGCATTAGTTATCTGGTCATATCATCTGATTAGAGATATTCAGTTGATCAAGAATGTTCAACGAAGAGATGGGAAGAAAACGAGGTGAACTTATATAAACTTGCAAGATTTAAAATGATCACTTCACAACTGATTTAAATACACATACACACACTTACTACGATAAAACTACGAGAATCATGTTCGGTTATTGTTGTTATAAGATCAGCTTCGGTGAAGTACAATATCCAAATTCTTGAGTATATAGAGATTTGATAGTCATCAAACAATGAACCATTTAAAAAACGATATTTCTTGTTTTTCGAACAAACCTTACGTAAGTGCGCGGTATTGAATGTGATATAAGAGCTTGTGAAGTATAGCTAAGATATGTGTGGATCTGTAGTAATTAATGATCCCAACTAGCTCAAAAGGTTTATTTACTCTCAGGACTCGTATTGAAACGTGTCCTGAGATTCGTGACTAAATGGATTACCATGAACGCCAACTGCTTTAGCACAAAAAATTATGATAGAATTCACAGTCAAGAATTTCAGGCACTACGAGGCATATAAATGTTGTTGGATATTTAGAAGGAATGAAGACAAGATCAAACTTGACAAATTGGCTTTATTCCTAATGAGGAATTTGAAATTCTACAATTCATAAAAAAATCAAATACAATTATCGTGATAGTAAAATGGATGATATTTGAAAATATTGGAAACAAAAATACAAATTAAGTTATATGATTAATAAAAAAATATAAAATATGAACCTACAGGTTCGAACTCAACAATCAAATGAAGTTAACGATCAATAACAATTCTAGTTAGATAACATGAGTAGATGAACATGTCGCGTTCTGCCTCAGGATATCCGGTCTCCACTTCCGGTCTAGCTGTCGATGTGCATCCGGTGCATGAGCTCGTCCTTATCAGTTTGAAAGGATGTAGGTGATAAGGATTTTATTTTATTTGTAAAGAGTATACAGGGTGTGTTCAAAAAGTGTGTCACATGTACAGAGTCACGTGACTAACACATGGCAGCATGGCGGCCCTAAGGTCCAACTGTCATGGCGACCATAAGAACCAACTGTCATGGTGGGCATAAGGACCAGCTGTCATGGCGACCATAAGAACCAGCTGTCATGGCGGCCATAAGGACCAGCTGTCATGGCGACCATAAGGACCAGCTGTCAGCTGTCAGCTAGGTGTCACCACCACGTGACAAAGACTGCTTTGTCATTGTTTCAATCCGGCGACCATAGTTTACGAACGATGATGACGTCACTGCTTCGAACCGATGACAGTAACTGATTCAATCCGGCGACCATAGTTCACGAACGATGATGACGTCACTGCTTCAAGCCAATGACAGTAACTGATTCAACCCGGCGACCATAGTTTACGAACGATGATGACGTCATCATCGTTCACGAACTATGATGGTCAGATGAGGAATGAAATGCGAGTAATAATAATGATACTCTATGTGTAAATGTGAATAGTTGGAGGTTATGATAAAGATATCCAGTAAGTTTGTAAATGTGTCATTATGCATATATCTTTTGAAGAATACACACGTATACTTAGAAAATTTGTGGAGAAAGTTCATGAACTAAGAAGAGACTTGAATTTTTACGAAGATAAAATAAAAGTTATAAGACTGTTGAATACATTTACAAGTGCAAAAAGTGAAGATAATGATGGGAGTGGGGATGTTAAAAACAAATTTCGTGATTCTAACCACAATTCTGAATGGTATTCTATACGCGAACGTTCCCCAACACGTTGAGCGCATTTATATTTGTCTGAAGGATGTTGCAACCGATGGTGGTGGGGGGTGTAACCGTACCGAATGGATTCCGATGAATTTTAGAAAAATCAACGATAATCAATTAGAGGTATTCGCATTCAACATTCCTCAAGATAATCGTACCACCATACATTATAAACTTAAACTTTTATTCTTTGATCGGAGTGAGGGAGATATGGCTGAATGGCAATTGCTCCAACAATCATCATGTTTACCACATGTCATACAAAAGACAATATCAACACCATCCACACGTACATCATCCTCACTAGACGAAGAAATTTCTAAAATTTTCGCAATTTTGTATGCAATTTTATCTTCTTTATCAGTACTAATGTTGAAAATGTTTGTTAAATATGTAAAGAAGGCTATTTACCATGTAAATAAATGATTGTATGAAGATATAAGTGTTTTAATAAAACAAAAGGAATGATAATTATAATAATATATTGACATTATCATTTGCTAGTTCATAAGCTTTATTTTTGTGATTGATAACACATTCTATCAATGACTCGATGTTGATATCACCAATCAATTGTTCACCCCCCTCTTCTTCTTCTGCGGCATGAATAATATTTCCTCTTGCATACCATTTCAAATCGCGGCGGAAATTCTGTTTCACTTCGTTACCAATATCGATAGCATGAGATATGTTAGACCATTTACGTATTAATCGCATTCCCCGATTTTGTAATTTTTTGTCGGCATCACGCCAACCATCCTCCTGTCGACGCATTAGGTACCATTCTGGTCTCATATCATTCGATGTTCGATATAATCCTAAATAATATATATTATATAAATTTTATTATAAAAAACAAAGTAATTACCTAAATTTCGTCTCTTTCCGAAATTTATAGGAGGTGGAACAATATTTGGTGCAATGTTATTCCGTAAGGTGATAACATTCATTTGAATTTGTTGAGATAAGCGTTGAGATCGTTCTTTCGCAAGACATTCACGTTCCTCAGCTCTTTGACGTTCTTGTTGTTCATAGAATTTCTCGTACTCACAATATTTCATCATAATAAATTTCATTAACGAAAACAGTTCACGTAACTCGATGACTTTAGGAGTTCGCATTTGCATCAATAATGATTCGAAATCAATAGCATCTAGAACATAATATTTCTTTCGTGCATCAGTCTTATCACGAATTTCTAAATGGTGTATATGCGGGTTTTTCCTCAACAATCTTGTTATAACACCCTTTTTAGCATGATATTTTTTGCCGCGATAACCTAACCAATCCAATAGATCTTCATTCATCAGAACGCGTTGGTTTAGTTGAATATTCCAAAATAAATAGTTTCTTTTATCGTTTCTTATATCGATCCCAAATTTTAGACACACTTCATTAACTGTTAACTTAATAAAATTGTTGGTGGACCATGTAGCCACATTTGAATCACGAACGCACGCTGCTAAGTTCATTTTTATAACTGAACATTTTCTGAAATGATTCTCTCTCACATACGTGAGAACGTGAACGTGAATAGTGAGGGTGGGGGGTAACTCTCCGTTTCGATGTCATTGCAAACGTTGATAACTGACTGATAACGTCACTAGTTGTTTCAATTTGTTTCATTTCCAGCAACCGACTACCATAGTTTACAAACTATGATCGTCGGATGTTTACATCACCACCTACCGTTTGAGAAATAAAATATCAAATATAATAATAATAATAACATTTATTGGGAAAGATACATTTTGATAGTACATCATTTAGAACATAAATTATAACATTATGATTCATCACCTGGTTCTTCACACCAAATTCCGAACTGATCCTGTAATCGGAGAATACTCCATTATACGATCGTTAATGATGATGCAATAAGCCCTGGTGTTTTTGGGGAAATTCAGGAAACTTTCCATCTCTAGTTTGACGTCAACTGTTGATGACTTTATAGCATCGTTTTGTTTTGAACAGTCAATCACAAAAATTGCTCTATTCTTGAATGCTATATAATCTAACATGGGTTCGCTTATTATTTTATTTGAAAATGATTTCTGGAAATCATAGTACATCTGGTATGCTTCCACGTATTGCTGGTCGGTGAAATTCAATTTCATTGCTTCATATGGATAACACTCTGAATTCAAGTATAATTTAACATTTAGCAAGTTTATATTATCGAAATATGCACTGTGCTTAACAGGATTATTTTTTCGATCAGTTTGGAAAGCTAGAATCACATATCTGGGTCGTTCCAAATTCATTGAAGTTTTAACAGCCCAAATGTCGCGAGTGCTCTCCTTCATCAACGGATTTTCATGCAGATCCCAACTACGGAATGGAATCAAAATAGGCTTCTCAGCACTCAAATTCCCCAACATTTGAAATTTAACTTGATCACTTGGAAACACATGTCGCACTTTTAATGCTATCGTCTTCACATTTATTTTAGCCGTTTTCGTGCCTGTGCTATTAGTATAGCAATCGTTATCGGTTCGAGACCTTATCAAGCGCAGCTTATGTTTTCCACTCAAAACTTTGTTATAGTCAATGAATAGGCCTAGTAGAAAATTCAACGGTATCCATAAATTGATTTTATTATTGTAGACTGAACTCAATACATCCTTAAATGACCATCCAGAAATAGCTAGAGGTATAGATTCATGTTTGGCATATGTTAGATAAGCTCTGATGGTGCTGACAATACCAGGATCACGTACTTTGTCTATCTCTTTTCCATTCAATTCATAACTGATATATTCGAAGAGAAACGCTCCGAAATTATTCGTTAGTTTACATTCACCATCACCACTTGCTTCTGGCTGGAATTCTGCCTCGATGAATAAAGCAGACGAGGCCAAATCTACCAACACATCTTGTTGATTGATTAATATCTCAATTTCATCGCTGTTGCCAAAATATGTTGTGTGGGGATAGTAGGTATGAGTTTCTTCTCGGATGATGTCTTCATTGAAGTTTGGCTCGTTGAATATTTGAAGTTTTTCCGACATTGTAACCAAGGGACTTCAAAAAATTGATATTTTCCAATGATAGTGATGCAGAAGCAACCTTCTCCCTCGAGCTCGTTGTAGATAATGACTGATGACCACTATGGAGATGTCTTTTATTGCTGAAATCCAAACCCATGTTCTCAAGTGATGGCTACTGCAACCTTCTCAGTTGAATTCCTTTCATATAATGAGTGGTGGTGAGTATTGGATTATTATTTATTGTTGTGAGGTATAATCCCTAACGATCTTTTTCAATTCCAATCGTATAATAATTTCTTCTCCACGAAAATTTACCGGTTTCCAATTCTGATCTAAAATATTCAGCGTGATGTTATCGAAGGACGTCTTGCTGATGACCGGTAGATAAATAAGATTCTTCGGCTCTATATCAATGGAAAACCCAGGTGGTACAAGAGGTGAGAACTCATATATCGTATGAGCTATCTTATTGTTATAATATGCTCCTGCGGTTAAGTTACACTCAACACGTATTGTTTGAACTTTGATTATGTTTATAGGTCGATCAGATACGTGTAGTTCGCGAGATGTCAATTTCTTTTTGCTGAATCCCAACAGTTCGCTTATACTATCTTTAGGAATAAAATTCACTTCAAAATCACTCTTCAGCTCTGTGTGTAGAGTGTTGTTGTTAGATTTTATTGATAATTTCCGGTCACGTTCTTCTTGCTTCACTCCTATCCCACAAACTGCACTTTGTATGAAATCCTCGATGTCTGTCAACTCGTAGGACCCCGTAGGTATAGTTACTACTTCTTCCTCACCCTTCACATTTTTATAATAAAATTTATTAAAACCTTCTTCAATGTTCGGAATGCTATTGTACGTATGCAAGCCAACAAGTGCGATAGAATAATATGAATGAGGATCTAGTTCTATAGGTGGGTGGAAATCTACAGATAAGCGGGAGCTCTTACCCGTGATAGTGAACGTCTGAGACATGATTGATGCAAACTTTACCAACAATCTATTTATATACTAATAAATGCAGGGTTAGTCGAGCACAACTGAAGAGTTAGAGAGGAAATCTAAACATAACTGACCACAATTATAAGTGTTATATTGTTGAAAATTATCGTGATTGAATAATATCTTACACTTTTTGAAATAATCCACTAGTTCGCGAGGGGGGCGTAAATTGCCAAAACTATCATAATATAAAACTGTATCACCGACTTTATTAAACCCAACCCAGTGAGTGCCTCCATTGTCCGAGCTATCTAAATTAACTATTCCACGCTCGTTTTTCCATGGTCCGTTGGATGGTAGTTCATCACGCATAAATACTCCTCTAAAATGGGGAATTTTCAGAGATTTTGCTAGTTTCCGTAGATCGAGATCGGTCAGAGGTCTTCTGGGTAGGTTTACTGACAGTTTTTTGGATGTTTATTCAAATATAGACCAAGACCTTTGCGATACTTTTTCAAATATAGACCAGATCCTTGTTTCCCCAAAGCTATAGCTTCCATTGTTTTATTATGTCTTTCCGTTTCCTCCAAGGTTTTCCGAGCTGCTTTGCTGTCGTTGACGGCCTTAGCGATGCCTGCACCACCCCCCGCCAATGCTCCAGCAGCTGATAAGCCGGCAAACAGAGGTATTAAAAATGGTAGAAATCCTCCAGTCTTTGGAATAGGAATTACTCTTGGTAACCGAACATTTTTCCGACCACCCGCTTTTTTGAATTGTTTTCGTGCAACTTTCAACGCTGTTTGGGATGTTTTCTTCAGATTGGATGAGTCAAACTTATTCTTCATAACTTTTCTCACCTCATCGACAATTGCACTTCCGAACCCAACCTTCTTTCTCATACCCATTCCCAATTTCCTCTTTGCCTTCATAATTTTATTTACACCGAAAGCGGCAATCCTTTCTCCAAATTTTGTGTCTTTAGATTTGACACGTTGCCAAGCAGCGTTCTCTAATATTTTATCCGCCTCGTGACGTCCTTCCAAACTAGCGTTTCGCAGATATGAAATATCGTGTTGGCGGCAAGCTTTATCGAGTGGATTGATACCTGAATCTCCTCTTCTCAACCGTTCTTCTAATTTTGTACCGGGACCACAGAATTGATAACCAGGAATATGAAGTTCAAACGGGAGCTTGTTTATAAGCGTATTGAGAACACCTTCTCCTAAGTACGCTTCCATACAGACTGATGAAAATTCAAGATTGCACCGTTATTTAACGAGGGGAGGGAGAAAGATCAAAGATCTCAAAATAATATTTTTTATTAATTTCAAAATTTTCTCAATACAAAAGACTTAAGTATAATCTTAACAATATATGTTTCAAATATTATAATCTTCACTCTTGATTCACCCTCATATTCACGGAATTTTTGTTCTATTATAATAACCATACCCTCGAGTCAATAATATTCTAGCTATTTGTTTGTTCCTAATAATCTCCAAATGATCAATGATGGATTCATTGAACGAGATCCGAATTATTGATCCAACTGTTGTGATTATTATCTAGACCCAACCATTTCACATACTGTTGACCCCTCCTCTTTCGTAATATTTTTTCGACTAAATACACATCGGGTTGTTTTGTTTTCTGTAATTCTTCCTCATAGAAACAGCCGCTGATTGGTGCGTTGGTCATATCTTCTAGTAGATATGTGACCGGGTTGGTAATTTTTACTTTGATGATTTTAAATAATTCCGTACTCCAATTGGGCGTAAATCCCTTCTCAAAAATATGTTTAGCCTTACTTATTCGTACCACATCTCCAACGTTGTATTTGTGAGGCAGAGCTAACTTGATGTGTGAGTAGGATCGCTTCAATATCTCGCTCTCAATCTGTTTCGTCACTTTTATTGGAGCCATATTTATAGTACTATGTTTACGTTTATTATAATTTTCTGTAGTTTCTTCAAGTATATCAAGCCATTTGTATTTCCCGCTGAGACTGAAATGTTTGTAGAGCGATTCCTTTAACGTTCGAATGACACGTTCAGCAATGGCTGCTTTTTTCACACTATACGTATTATAATGATTGATATTATGTTTCTTCATTAGATCGTTAAAGTGTTTATTGAAGAATTCTCTTCCCTGATCGCTTTGCAGATTCCTAGGCTTACGATGTCCTTCTAGCAATATAGAACTGACCGCTTTCCGAACTTCTTCGGCTGATTTCGTTTTCAGCGGGCGTGTCCATAGAAATTTCGAGAAACAATCGATCATAATCAAAATGTATTTGAATCCTCTATTTTCACGAGCGTAATTACCCATTTCTGCCAGATCCATTTGCCACAAATCATCCAAACCTTTTATGATCGTTCTGCGTCGTTTGAAATTCTTCCTACTCGGCTTATGAAGCTCATGCACAACTTGTTCTCTACTCATCTTATCAATGTGGAAATCTAGTGTAGAATTAATTTTTTGGGTATATTCACAGGATTTGGAGATATACGTTTCACAGAGCCCTGCTTTGTTGTTGTGGATGATGAGGGTCTCTTCTTAGAAGGTTCCACAGATGTCATCCGTCGTTCTAACGCCTCCACTTTACTAGTAATGTCATTTAGACGCATGTTCACACTGTTAAATGTGTTATTGATCTCTTTCAATTCATTTCTGTTTTCCCTCACACTATCACTGATTGTTTTATACTCTGATTTTATATAGATCCCCATTCCATTATATTTATTCTGAATGTCCATCAGATGTTTATCAATGTTGAGAATAACCTTGTCATTCGTTAAGTTATGTTCATCCAGATCCTTGTTGATATCTTTGATCAAATTATCAACCCTAACATTGAAGGTATCTTTAAGACTGGTTTCCGTTTTCAGATTCAGTTTGTGTGCTAATTTATCAACATATACTTTATTTGCAACATCTCCATCATCATTCGGTGATTTTACGTTGCACAATCTACGATTTTCCATATCATAACTTCCATCGCTCGTTAGGAATAATCCTTGTCCGTGAACTTGTTTGAAATTATTATTAAATACATTTGTATCATATATCCACATGGAAGAGGAGGCTCTGCCAAACTTATCCATTGAAACCATCTTTATAACTGAGATGAATTTGTCTTACACCTGGTTTTTGTTCAATTACCCCTGCCTCTATCAATTCTTCTATTATAGAGATTATCTCATTGTGATGATTATGGTTACCTGCATGCGAGGATGCAACAAGAAGTCTCAGTCTATCCACAATTTCGTTAACGTCATCCCAATAAACATATTCAATAGGTTTCTCGTTATATTCAAGCATATCATTTTTGATATATGCACTTCCAGTGTATGTTTTGGCTCTGGGTCTTTTCATGGAATTAATCAAAGGTTTCAGTACATTTTTGTATTTTACAATGTTTCTTATTCGATCAGCTGGATCGTTATTACGCCTATGGGCACTAGTCATTTCCATCATTTGACTGTAATTTTTCCCATCTTCCACAGTGTAAGTATCAGGTAGAACATCTCTGTAAAATATCAAATTATACAGTCCTGTAGTACCCTTGAACGGAGTACCCTTGATAATTATATTACTCTCACTATCAATTTCTATAGGTTGATTACCCATGAACCATTTGTCTAAAGTTGAATTATATTGCAATCCCATTCTATCATCGTATTTCTTGACATCATCATCCAATAGGAATCCTTCCAAGTAATAACGTGCTAATGTGGGGTATTGTTGGAGAAACTCCTCTGTAGCCTCTGCATTATCTTTCTTATGTTTTCTGAATTCTTCACGAATCTGATCGATAGTAGGTTCGAGGGTAAACACATCCTCCTCAGTATTTTGGGGGTTATATACGAACTCTTCCCCTTCAGTTACAATATTTGGGATTGGTATGTTCTCCATTTGTGTTGCTGTAGAAACAATACTTTTAGGTTTAACCAATGAATTTTGTTTGATTATTTCAGCATTTTTCGCAATTTCCTCCAGAGGTTTAGATACATTCCTGAACATATTATCTAGAATCTCATCATTTTCAGCTTTACCCAATTTCACAGCCATATATTTTTTCCTCACAACGTTTGCTAACTCCCAAATTTTTTTCTTCAATTGTTGTTTTTCTTTAAGCGTGTTACTCACACCCACGTCCATGCTGAGCGGGTTGTCTATTTCAAATGAAAGTATATATACATGTTAGATGTATATATAACTATCAAAACCTTTGCGATAACGTCCTTTGTTCATATCACAGTCTTTGTTTATCATAAGGAATCCATATTTATCTTTCCAACATACGCTACATATCTCTTTGAATTTTTCGAGTGACATGTCGGTACTTACATGATCGGTGAATATATGTTTCAAATTGAGCTCATCCTGTTTGAAAATAATCAAGCAATTGGCATTGTCGCGCAATCCATGTTTTGGACATTTAGCAAAAGACTGGCAAAGATAGAAGCTATCAATTGAGTTGTGTCTCCCTCTTGAAAAATAAGCACGAATTTTCTCCTGTTTCTCAAACACCACGTCATCGAATATTATGATTGAATTAGGCCTCGCTTCTGTGGGGTCTATGACCTCATCACTTTCGGTACAAGGAAAAAAACCAAGCCCCTCAATTTTCTTCAATGTCTCCTTTAGTAACTGGTATTTTGGTTGGTGTAAAGACTTTGAATATATGTACACGTTTTCAAATTTCAGACCGTTTGCATCTAACAATAGAGATAACATCACATTTGTTTTCCCACAATTACTTGGACCACAGATTATTACTCGTAGAGTATTAGGCAGCAAAGAGCTGTGACGTTGTGGTTGTTCAACATACTCATTGCTTGACCCTAAGTTCATAATACTCAACGAGTCTTTTTGCTTAACAATCTTCATCATGCCTGAAGGCGAATCGAAATCATACTGGAACATATGTTAATAAGCATTTGTTTATATACTAGATGATGATGTTATATTGTGTATGTCTGATCACGCGGTTAGGTGCTTCTACGGTTCTGTCAAAATCAGGTATCAAATACATGTTAAATAGGTATGAATGCTGGAACACGTGTCTGAATGTTGAAACACGTGTCTGAATGTTGAAACACGTGTCTGAATGCTGAAACACGTGTCTGAATGTTGAAACACGTGTCTGAAACACGTGTCTGAATGCTGAAACACGTGTCTGAATGTTGAAACACGTGTCTGAAACACGTGTCTGAATGTTGAAACACGTGTCTGAATGTTGAAACACGTGTCTGAATGTTGAAACACTTGTCTGAATGTTAAAGCATGTGTTGAATCATGCGAAAAAACATGTGTATGAATGTAATACAATCATTATGATTATTCACATTTTATTCCTCATTAGCCCATCATAGTTCGTGAACGATGATGACGTCATCATCGTTCGTGAACTATGGTCGCCGGATTGAATCAGTTACTGTCATCGGTTCGAAGCAGTGACGTCATCATCGTTCGTAAACTATGGTCGCCGGATTGAAACAATGACAAAGCAGTCTTTGTCACGTGGTGGTGACACCTACACGAAGCAGCCTGTACCTTCGGTCCGCCATGACATCTGTCACGTGACACCTACACGAAGCAGCCTGTACCTTTAGCTCATCATGACAGCTGTCACGTGTTGGTGACACCTACACGAAGCAACCTGTACCTTTGGTTCACCATGACAGCTGTCACGTGGTGGTGACACCTACACGAAGCAACCTGTACCGTTGGTCCGCCATGACAGCTGCCATGTGGTGGCGACATCTCCATGAAGCAGCCTGTACCTTTAGCTCACCATGACAGCTGTCACGTGGTGGCGACATCTCCACGAAGCATTCTGTACCTTCGATGACAGCTGTCACGTGGTGGTGACATCTCCATGAAGCAGCCTGTACCTTTGGACCAAAGGTACAGATTGCTTCCTAGAGGTGGCGGAGTCCCCTCCACGAAGCAGTCTGTACCTTGGGTTCGCCATGACAGCTGTACCTTATGGTCGCCATGACAGCTGGACCTTATGGTAGCCATGACAGCTGTACCTCATGCTCACCATGACAGCTGGACCTTATGGTCGCCATGACAGCTGGTCCTTATGGTCGCCATGACAGCTGTCACTTGGTGGCGACACCTACACGAAGCAACCTGTACCTTATGATTGCCATGACAGCTGGTCCTTATGGTCGCCATGACAGCTGGTCCTTATGCACGCCATGACAGCTGGTCCTTATTGCTTCCTAGAGGTGGCGGAGCCCCCTCCACGAAGCAGTCTGTACCTTAGGTCCGCCATGACAGCTGGTCTTTATGGCCGCCATGACAGTTGGTCCTTATGGTCGCCATGACAGCTGGTCCTTATGGTCGCCATGACAGCTGGACCTTATGGTCGCCATGACAGCTGGTCCTTATGGCCGCCATGACAGCTGGTCCTTATGCCCACCATGACAGCTGGTCCTTATGGTCGCCATGACAGCTGGTCCTTATGGCCGCCATGACAGCTGGTTCTTATGGTCGCCATGACAGCTGGTCCTTATGCCCACCATGACAGTTGGTTCTTATGGTCGCCATGACAGTTGGACCTTAGGGCCGCCATGCTGCCATGTGTTAGTCACGTGACTCTGTACATGTGACACACTTTTTGAACACACCCTGTATACTCTTTACAAATAAAATAAAATCCTCATCACCTACATCCTTCCAAACTGATAAGGACGAGCTCATGCACCGGATGCACATCGACAGCTAGACCGGAAGTGGAGACCGGATATCCTGAGGCAGAACGCGACATGTTCATCTACTAACATGAATCAGCGAAATGAAAATTTGGTTATTCAAATTAAAACAATGTTACCGTCCTTTAGACTTGAATAGCTAGATGTAGGGCTCTGTCAGGAAATTCCCTCCACACACGTCACGGGAAAAAGGATAGAGACGTTTTGATTGTTCAAACCCTGTAATACAACAAAACCAATACTTTGGCACAAGCTCGAGGGACAAATAACTATATCTGCGGGAATAACCAATATTATTCCACGACTAATTATGCTATCTTCCCAAATTGTATATACAAAATGTAATGACAGATATATCTTGAAGAGAACAATAATTACAATAATTAAATCTGAGAGAATATTTGGTAATTAAATTACTTATCGAACTTACAACAATTTGATTATTTGGTAATTGAATTACTTGTTGAAGTTACAACAATTTGAATATTTGGTAATTAAATTAGTTATTGAAGTTACAACAATTCTTAATATCAGATATAAAGATAAAGGTAGTGCAAACAATTCTGATTGAACAAGTTTGAAAATTGTCCAAGAGCATTAAGATAATAATTTACTTGAATTGAGTACTGAAATGGAAATGAAAATTTGATCAAGTGTAACAGAGGCCCTACTCGTAGTCCTCATAAAGCAGTAAATGAGATCTTATGCTCTAATACTTCCACCTAGATCAATAATTAATTCACCGAATCACCCACCAATTAGTCCAGGAAATAAAGGTTTGAAGCGGAAAATGTCAGGTAAAGGATCGATTTTGATGTATGAGGGCCCATTAGATTTGTTTTTGCCTCTAGATCGAAGTCTGCCATAGCTACATGGGGGGAAATGTCTCAGATTGTTGATAAACAATAAATATTGACCAAAAAATGATGTGTTATTACAATATATAAAAAAAACTGAAAACGCCATTTTCCATCGAGTTTCAGTGGGTAAAGTAGAAAATTGCAGTTATTTGATCAATAAACAATGCAAATTTAAGGTTTATAACAATTTATTAGTTATCTATTTGTTAATAAACAACAACATGAAAATTTTCAAAATAATCAAGATTAGATTTATTTTCAGGTGATTTGAGGTCACTGAATACGAATTCGATGTTATTTTTTTGATTGGCTGTTGATCTAATTAGTTGATTAACAATTTGTTAATTAACAAATTAACCCAAAAAATGGAAATTTTGAAAATAATCAAGACTATAGTCATTTTCAGGTAATTTGAGATCGCTGAATACGAATTTGATGTTAGTTTTCTGATTAAATGTCAATTTAATCAATTAATTGATAATTACTCAGTTACCGAATTAACAAAAAAATTCAGTGTATCAAAATAATCAAGATTAGAATCATTTTCGGGTAATTTCGGGTCACTAAACATGAATTCAATGTTATTTTTTGAATTGAAGGTTGATTTAATCATTTCATTGATGATTACCTAGTTACCGAATCAACAAAAAAAAATCAAAGTCTACAAATAATCAAGATTGGAGTCAATTTCGTATAATTAGAAGCCGCTGAACACGAATTTGATGTTACTTTTTGAATCGAATGATAATTCAATTAATTAGTTAATTTACTTGGCGAATCAACAAAAAATATTCAAAGTTTTAAAAAAATCAAGATTACAGTCAATTTCGGATAATTTGAAGTAGTTAAATTTGAATCCAATGTAATTTTTCAATAAATTGTTCATATTATTAGTTGATTGATAGCGTTGCCATGGTAACTGAGAGAAGTGCAGGGACGTATGAGCTGAATTCAGAACCAGTGATTCAACCTCCAGGGTCGTAGCCGTAAAGGGGAAGAGCGATTTTTCATGTTATTGATGAAAAATAGTTTCCCAGCAATTTATTCAAAAAATAACATCAAGTTCTTATTCAGCGACCTCGAATTATATGAAATTGACTCCAATCTTGATTATTTTGAGACTTTGAATTTTTTTGTTAATTTGGTAAGTAAGTAATTATCAATTAAATAATTATATTAACATTCAATCAAAAAAATAACATCAAACTACTCAACGACCTCAATTTACCTGAAAATGACTCTAGTCTTGATTATTTTCCAAATTTCCATTTTTTGGGTCAATTTTTTCATTAAAAATTGTTGATTAACTAATTAGATTAACAGCCAATCAGAAAAATATCATCGAAGTTGTATTCAGCGACCGCAAATTACCTGAAAATCAATCTAATCTTGATTATTTTCTAAATTTCCATTTTTTGGGTTAATCTGTTCATTAACAAATTGTTATTTAGCTAATTAGATTAACAGCCAATCGAAGAAATAGCATCGAATTTGTATTCAGCGACCTCAAATTACCTGAAAATGAATCTTATCTTGATTATTTAGGAAATTTTCATTTTGTTGTTTATTAACAAATAGATGAGTGACAAATTGTTATAAACCTTAAATTCACATTGTTTATTAAATCAAATAACTGCAATTTTCTACTAAACCCGCTAAAAATTGATGGAAAATAGCGTTTTCAATTTTTTTTATTATGTCGAAAACATGCCATTTATTGGCCATTATTTATTGTTTATTAACAATAGGACAAATTTACTCCTATGTAGCTGTGGCAGATTCTGATCTAGAAGTCAAAACGAATCGAATGAGCCCTTACACATCAAAATCGGCCTTTTACCTGAAATTTTTCTAATTTGGGTCGATTTTGTACTTTATTTCCTGGACTAAATCTACAACGACATAATCATTATAACTTTAAATAACCAAGGTTAAGGAAAGCGGTACGAAATATTACGTATTACGTAGGCACGTAGATTATTGCTAGGTTAAACAACTTGATAAATTTATTCCACAGAAAGATAAAGATGTAAATGATTATCTACGATACATGCTATAGAACAAATAGATACAGATTGGATGCTTGAGCACGTTGGTGATAATTTCCACTGGAAAATACTGTCGCTCAAGGAAAGAACATATCTCAAATCAGGTTTTAAGCTGACAGATCAAATTAATCAATCTCTGACTTCAATAAGATTTCAATGAAACAGATTAATAAGACCAAAAGAAAAAGGAATATATTATTTTCCAACTAACCCAGAACAACAACCAAAAACCGAATGGAAGCATCCCGCTTCCGCTCTCCCATTCACCCCTCCACCCAATTCTTGTGACCTCGCAGGCGCAGGAACAGTTATCGATCGGCTATTGAAAGATAGATGTCACTCGGTCAATACAAGTTTAAATCTAACATTCCGAAAAGAAATCGTTATTCAAATCATTACAGCGATCTTCGTACAAGTAACGTGGAAAGTGTTACAAGCTTCAGAAAGATTGGAAGTTGTTGCATTAATAGCAAGTAACACACAATGTATTATATGAACACGTAAAGATACATAATAATATGATGATATATATATAATATATCATTCAAATGTATATTATCAGTCAGACTATATTAAACTATAGTTCAATTAGCATTATATTCCCTGAATTATAAATTTGGATTTTTTTTACTTACGATTAGTTCGTGAAATGTTCAATGCCATATTGAAATACTAGTTTTATAACATGAGTATACATATCTTATTCGTAGCAATTCAAGTTATATCGAATAGATATATTCAATTTATCAACTTCAAAAGTTCAAAATATGTTGAAGCACGATTTATTTCTTTGCTAGAAACTCTCGCTAACATGTTCAAGGTGTGATAATTGGATAAAATGAATCTGATGTAAACTTCAAAAACAAATACAGTGTTTTCTTATAACTTGAACTTCTTTCTAGGCTGATTATAGTTCTCAAAGTTATGTTGCAGAGAATTGAAAACTTCAATCCAACTAGTTTACTTAACATAAAACGCATTAATTTACAAAATACAGGCTTCTTCTTCTAATTGTGTTAATTGTATAATATCCGCTTAGAGTTGACATCTCTGAACTACTAATGGGTACGTAGACATAACAAAACAAAGATTGATCACACCTGAATAAAATAGCATAAGTAAATTGTTTCTACAACACTCTCGTGCAATCTACATACTTTAAGAAATGTTCTAATCTCCCAAATTCATTCCTGATTGAAGACTCCGTGAAAATGTCTGCCTCTTGTTCCTCAGTACATTGATCACTTTGTTTATGTTTAAGTCCTCAACATAGATTGACTTTACATATATGTGCTTAAGTGGTTTATGTTCCCACTTATTCAAGAGGTGTATACAGGCTTGAGTATTCTCATAAATCTGAATTGAACATCCGATGTCACATTCAGATTATTCAATACCCAATATAAATATGAGCTTATAACTGTAAAATTAGTTGATGTAACTTAGTGATGTTAACTTTTATAAGTATTCTAAAAACTTGCAACTTCCTGAGAACGCAAAGAAAAGATTCGTTGCTCCAAAAATCTACCCTTCAATTGAATAGAGATGGTGAAATCACGGCTACTTTCTGTCCCGAGAACAATGAGCTCTTGACATTCGAGTCTAGTAATAGTAGCTAGTCCAATCCGCACAAGGCGCGGAACCTTTGAAAGTATCAGATGTGAACTTGTCGAAAAATATTCTCAGTCATACTAATGTGTAAGAGTGAATACAATAATAATCGATAATGATCATCATTATTTAATAATGATAATTCAATGATAGTTTGATTTTTTAATAAATTTATAATCTTTCAAAAGACGGAATTCTATTTTCTAAGATATTACAAAATTATAGAAACTGGTAGGAAATACATATAATTAGCACAAAATTATATGATTATGAATGGTTCGTTTTCCAACAGTTCAGTCCATTTAGGGTGCCAAATATACTATAGTTAGCACCACCTTAGCGATTCCTGTTTCTGTTGTTTCCGATGAATCATGAAATTTCCAATATAAGTACATTAGCACATAATAAGCATAAAATTATATGCTGATAATTTCTTCACATTGTCACAATGTGAGAAGGATGCAGACTAATTGCTTAAGTAGTACCAAAATGGCACATAAATAGCTCAAAATAGTCGCATAATTTTTTTAACATTTTGACGAAATTGAGGTACCTACTAACTACGTCTTCACTTCATATATTGAATGCTGCAGAAGACAAGTTTATCCTGCACTATCATTTTCTCTTATCCCAAGTTTTTCAATGATCGATTTCGGTTCCAGTCTACGTTGTCGATCTTTGAGAGGCTTTTCATTTCCCTCCTCTCCATAATAGACATAAAATTCTACCTGAAATGAATTTATTTTTGTACAAATGTTCACATTTGATTATATGAACGTTGATTATGAGTATGAGACGACTACTACATCAGTATGAAAAGTTCAGTGTTTGGATTTATATAGATATATTCAATGAAAATACATTTTAAACATATCATCAGGATATATAAGGTATAATTTATGGACCGTACAAGTTTCATTCAAGAAATCCAATTCGTTTGCGATCTCTTGATGGCACTTTTAACATCTCTTAAATTCTACTGTTACTTCCACAGCGCTATCATATCTTTCCAAGTATCTCATTGTTCTCGGAGCAATCACATTTGAAGTCTTGGAATTTGAATATAATCATAGATTAATTTTGAATCTTCCATATCAAGATTAGATCATACCTACCATTTCTATTTCTTTTGTT
Source organism: Endomychus coccineus (assembly GCA_958510875.1). Lineage (NCBI taxonomy): Eukaryota > Metazoa > Arthropoda > Insecta > Coleoptera > Endomychidae > Endomychus > Endomychus coccineus. Next base: position 219,310,566 of record OY294067.1, read on the forward strand.
GTATACTAGAAATAGAAATTATACTTCATAGAAATGTTTCGAGTGTTGTTTCAACTATAGCACTGTGATTAATTTCATCTTTGTATCTGAGCTTCTCTTAGTAATTTACTGAGTGAAAAAGATGATGATGATTGTGGTGATTTCAACAGATTACTTCAGTATTCTGAGGTTGAGGGTGCATTTCATTAATTCTGCAAATGATTGTACCTACGTAATTAGTAATATCGGAGAAAATATTCAATGTTCCTAGTCCTTTAGTATTATATCAACCAATACTTTTCCTACGAGAAATATTATGATTCATTCCTATAATTGTTCTATTGAACTTTTTGCCGAAATACGTAGTTTCAGATTTCGGAATATTAATGTGGTGCTAGGGTAAATTTATTCAATTCTTTTATTTGATAGTCTCAAATATGTTTCGAAACAGGATTATTCGTATCATTGTATTATTATTATAAAAATGCAGTAGTTATTTTGAATAGTTCATGGGTCTTAAATTCCCTTAAATTAACATCCCTTAACACACATTGTTGTTGTAGTCCGGGAAGTCTGGCTTTATTTGTTCCGCAACCTCTCATAACCACCTTCACTGCTATTGCAGCAGTGGACGGTCGCTTTGATCATTCGCTACATAGTATCTGTTGAAATAAGTCGGCATGAAGAAGTCGAATAGACGACATAGCCTCTTGGAATATTGGTACATTACCTTGTTTCATTAGCTTCCAGACGAACTCAGATTTAGACTTTAGTTTCTTGTCAAATATGGATCCCTCAACCTCGGTCATGAGATCATGTGCTCTATCGTTGATCACTTTTGATAATTATGGTTCACCCAGCAAGTTTAGTCTCATTGTGAGTCGATAATTTTGCTGTCTGAGGTTTCGTTCAGATCTTCTGGTAGGAGATGTATCTGTGTGTGTGTCTAACCGAATATCTCAAATATGTTTCCCCAGATTGGCAGTCACAGAGAGCATGTCCCGCCGTTTCATCATCCACGAGGCATCGTGGACATTGCGCGTCTCCCACTAGTTCAGTCTTTGTAGATAATGATTCAAACGGCAGTGTCCTGTGTATAGTTAGATTAGAGGGAAGGGTTTATGATGAACAGTTTATAGTGAGTAATGTTTGCACGTACTGAGATATTCTAATACCTCACAAATTGGTTGTTTGGGCAACCCGATATCTCAAAAATTACATGATGTGTTAAGAAAAACAATTCGGTCAGATACGTTACTTGCATCAAGAATGAAAAAACTATGATATCGAAAATGCCACTTTATTCGATATGATGTGAGGTCGCCAAACCATTTGCAAAAAATTGTTCAAAATCATACTTTTTTGACCAAAACTTTACAACTTGAACTTTGAATAATTCAGTGTAAAGGACCATTTTTCATTTGAGGATAGGCCGATCTCTGGAAGTGCACGAGAATATGCAGCTTGCCAAAGATAGCATCTTTAAGTACCTTAAAGCTGGAGACACCTATCGGTACCTGGGAATTGAACAGCGTCCTAGCTATGACGCTGCCCAGGTGAAAGTGACTTTCCGCGGTGAGTACAGAAACCTTGTTCGAAAGATTAGGTCTCCCGAACTTCCGCGTGAGAACAAGGCGTCTGCAACAAATATGCTTGCCGGTTCAGTCCTGCCTCACTCTTTTGGAGTGGTGGAATGAACTATCGATGAGCTGCATAGACTCGACAAAGACACCCGGAAAATTATACATATCCATCACAGTTTGCATCCTAGGTCGTCCGTTTCCCCCATCTATCTCCCACGTCACCGGGGAGGTAGATGACTCCTCAGTCTGGAGGGTCTGCATCGAAGTTTGGTTCTGAGTATAGCTTGTAGAATTCTGAGGAGTTCCTCCTGTGTCTTGTTGGAAGTCACGAATTGGCCGGAATGGGGCATTTATCGTTATAGCAGCACAAAAAGCTGCGGGAGAACTTGGTTTCGAATTTCATATCAGTCGAGAAGGCCGACTAGTGGGCAACCGCGAGTTTCATATTTCTCGCCTGAAAGCCCAGATGAATGCGGCGGAGCAAGATATCATGATCAGGCGGCATGTTGACAAGCCGATACACGGTGTTTTCTATCGAAACGTTGAAACGCTAGGCTCATCAACCAGGCTGACCTTCGTCTACTCAAGGTCAGCCGGGCTTACATCCGAGACCGAGGAATTTACCGCAGCAGTTTCGAGATTACAGGCATAAGGAAAAACCACACTATGCAAAAGTTTGGCAACTTTGCCGTTCAGTAGAAGCTGACAATGGAGGAGTGATCAGCTCGTGGTGGGATAACACAGTAAATTTCAGACGTTGCAAGGTAGTTCCCTGATGTGACTTATATTCACCTTATTGGTCGATACACTCAAAGGCAGGCGTAGCTTCGTATAGCTTGATCTCAATTTGAATCTGAAACAAGCCGGATATTTCTTAGAACATAACATTGGTCGAACATTTCTAGAATGTATCTTACGAAATAATTTTTTCATATGATGAATTTGAAATAGTAAATCGAGTATCAAGTATGCCATGCAGGGGTTAATTGAGAATTGTTGTTGGAATGTTCCCGGAATAATGCATGTTCGGTGGGTACGTTATGGTTGCATAGTAATTTCGGAGCGGTATTCCGGAATTCACGGACGGCCGCTAAATATAATATGTTCTTTTGTGTCTGTGAAACGATTTCTCGCACCATTAAATTGCCACCCTGTGGTCCGGCAGCTTTTAGTGGCTCCACTAATAACGTTTAGAAATCGATATCGCCAGGCTTGTAACTTCGCACTTTATATGCTCAAAGTACTTACTTTAAACACTTACTCTAACGTGTGCATCAAAACATTAATAATGGAAAGAATGGAGATGCTCAAAACAATTTTATCTTATTTATCATGCAAAGGCTGGATTATAAGAACAGAACCTCACTCAAATAATAAGTCCTGGATTTGACTAATGTCACATTAATTATGCATGAAATGAGAATCAAAATGACGATCATCATGGTACCAGCCGTGAAGATTATCAAACATGTACCGTAGTGATCGGTTATGATCCGAATGACGTACAAAATTCATCTTCTGGCGTGAACTTTAAATTAATTCCGATTGTATCCAGAACCTATTTGACAGAGATTGATTTATTTACTGGACCCAGCAATATGCAACAATCGCGGTTCTTTTTATCATTTAGAAATAGCAAATGTAGTAAGCAGCCAGTATTCATATTTTTGGAGATATGCCTCAGAATATTGCTGTCTTCTCAATACTGCCTCATTCCGAAGGATACACATGCCACTGTTTCAGAAGGTCTTCGGCTTCTTTACTAGCTAATTCTGACCTTCTCACTGTCAAACGCCAAGGTGGCTGGATGAATATTATTGTTCCTGAAGGATATATTGTGAACTTTCAAGTCAAATAATTGTAAAAATTGTGTTATATTATTATATTATATTAATAATAATCGTGAAATTTTGTTATTTGTTTCGAATAAGAATTCGATATTTCACCTAATTTTATGTTGATAATCATTTCATCCCATTATCGTAATCAGTACTATAATTATATCATTACAGTACTCAGTCCAAAAATGTATGTCATCATAAGACGCCATGAAATAAATTAATAGCATTTGTTCGATTCTATGGCTGGTCTTATTCACAGAAAATTCATAATTACAGATCACATCAATGGATGTGATGAGTATTCTTGATTCATCTATCAAGATTAAGTATCAAGGAATAAGCTCGAAGATAACAATTGAAGAGCTTGTCTCACTCGAAGGAACTGAAACTATTTTGAAAATGTTTAGATAGAAACAAATCTGGGGAGAGAGTTCATGTAAGTTGACGACATGATGTGTTTCACAAGGGTCGATACTAGGAACTCTAATGTATCATTATATACACAAATGATATACCTGCTACTGTTGTTATATCTCTTTGCTAGCACTATTTTTAGTCTTAGGACACTAACAATAATAACATAGCTATTGTCCGTTGACAAATAGAACGTAGGAAGGCATCAATATATACTCTATGACATTGAAAATGCATACGATTTGGCAACATATGTGTTTAACAGGTCTATCGTCTATATATACATATATATGCTATGATCAGTGGGGAGTCAAACTTGATTTCTCTACCATCTTGATATCTCTTCTCCAACACGATGTATACAATTATTCCAGAACTGAAGGCAGCAGTGCTTGAAGCTTCCTTCGACATATTCAAATATTGATGAATAGATTTTACCCCTCTTTCGAAGGCTGGTCATGATACTTCTTCGAAATAATTTTTTCATGCCAATTTTATTGCATTGAAGACACGGTTGATATGTAGGGAATCTCTAATCTATATGTCCCTATTTGAAATCTCACTCATCGTTGACTGCGTACCTCTCCAGTGGTTTGTTTCTAGGAAACATGCAGGTACCAAAAGAAAGGTGATAATTCCATGAAACTCCCACGAACATCACCTTTTTGCACCGGAAACTAATGTTACACATCTTTTTTTCATAACGACTCAACAGTCTTCAAATGAATTTAATTCACGTATTCATTCTGGTAAGATCTGCAGCGTTATGGATTCATCTATGAAACATCAACCGAACACCGAAAATGACGCAAGTCATGTTTGTATATGTGATATGTTGTTCTTTATTGCTACCTCATCAGGATCGAACACCATTAATTGCAAGAGAGATACAACTTTCCAGAATAATACAGTTCCAATTTCAGTTCCAAAGATATTGGACACGCCAAATCATTTCGATGTTCTTCTTGATTATACACGTCAGGTGGCGTGATATTTTGAAAATTTTCAATCAGAAATACAGATGTCGTTCCCGAAAAGTCCGAGTTCAATCACACCACAATTACATTTATCTTTCGACAATGTGATCCAGGATCCTAATCATCAGTAGCAATAGAACAGGAATGATTATTGGATAAGGTTCATTTTCTCGGATAGTTCATATTCTGAAGTGGACGAAGATATAAGACCAAAACATCTGCAACCTCCATATTTTAGCGTAGAAAGTAATGGAGAGTCAACTACGAATACGCAAACAAGTTCAATACTACGAAAGGGTAGACCAGGAATTCATCAGAATCAATGATGATATTCAACCACAGTATATTCAGTAACTTTCAATAGAACGACCTACATCTAAAAATGTTCAACCTATTCATAATTCAATCAAACGCTCCCCCAATAATCCATTCGAACAATCTTTCACTCCATCTCCATCAAATATAATTTTCTTAATATATTTCACTTGACACACCACTTATCATCCTATAATTTGTTACAAATTATCAGAAATGCCTCATCAGTCTCATTAGAAATGTTTCTACCCGTATAAAATGGAAAATTCAAGTTAATCATTTCCAATAGATATTTCTCACAGGAGAAAGTATTAGTTTATACTAGGAGGTCGGCCAAGACGCTGCGCATGCCTCAAGTGTTAAGACGGAGTTAGTAAGTGTTCAGGGAGTGTTCCTCACGATGTCTTCCGCATAAGCCGATAGATAGCGCTCTATGCAGTCTGACTAACTGCACGAGCTCGATTCCGCTATTTAAAAAACTATAATGTGCCGTATGATCCGATTTGAGGACATTTACTTTTCAATAAATTTGTTGATGTTTCAAATAAAATTGCATGCTTGTTCTAAGCTGGTCAGCATGATGAGATCATACTGTTCGCGTGAACGTCGCATGCATTTGTCTAATTGCATTCTATTTCAGGAGAGAATAGTCTATCAAGAAAGCTATATGAAAAGGAATCAGTCGTCATCGATGAAAGAAAGCGGCATTGGCACACAAAGATGACAATGTCAAGACATCTGACATCTTCGGTACGTGTATTGATTACCCAGTTCATGGGCATTATTCCTCCTCGTAGCAATCGGTTATATAACTGGCGCCTGAAACATTACGCAAAATAAAGCGAACAGCGTCTAGTATTTCGATGGACCGCCCTGCTAGATAACCCGGGAACTGCTTAAGGTAGGAGATTGAATTTTCATGCCCATAAATTTCGGGCATCACATCTGGTTTGTGCCAAAATTTCAAGTGGATTACATTCACCATTTTCCTAATGACCCTACTGAATTCGCTCTCGCTCACTCCATCTTACTAAGTGGAAAGAAGTTTCGTTCTTCTCTTCGCAGAACCTGTACTCTTCTTCCTCTACAAATCTCAGCTTCTGTCAACCGAAATTGCAACGTTGGATTTTCCGTTAGTTTTCTGAGTATGGACAGCATCACCTTACGGAATAACATTACTCCAAATATTGTTCCATCTCCGATAAATGTAGGAATAAGATGGAATTTGGGTGACTGTTTCTGTGATGTAATTTATATAATAATTTTTTTTCTCATCAATTTCAGGGTTGTATCGAACATCTAATAACCCGAAAACTGAATGATACCTAATGCGTCGACAGGAGGATAGTTGACGTCATGATGACAGGAAACTGCAGAATTGAGGATTGCGATTGACATGTACTTGGTCGAACATATCCCATGCTGTTGACATTGGTGACTAAGTGAAACATAATTTGCATACCGATTCAGAATGGTACGCTAGAGGAAATCTCATACGTGCCAGAGAAGATGAGGAAGATGAACAATTGATCAATGACGTGAACATCGAATAACTGCTAGAACATGTCATCTCACACGAAAATAAAAAAAATGCTTATGAATTAGCACATATCGATGTCAACATATTGTAGTAAAAATGTATGAAGTAAATGAAGATAAGGAGTTAACTTTAAAATGCGCCTGCATCATCACTCATCCTCCACTACTCATTCAATTTCAATGAGCATGAGATAAAACCAATTCCTAGTACAACTCTAGTTTACCTCATTTCCGGTCTCATGCATCGTTTCCCGCGATTTAATACCTTTACAGCTGCAGCACATAGCATAAAAATGGTCAGTGACGTTATTGTCCGTCGATCATCGTTCGTGAACTATGATTGCTTGTTAATGATGATTGAAAATATTGACCACTAGAGCCTTCATCTCGAACTAGAAGATAACAAATTTGACTTTTCTCTTTTTCATCCACCATATTGAAATTTTGCAAATAAAGTCCTAAAATTCCTACTCTACTAGTCGAGACCTTTCAATTGATACTGACAAACCTGCACTTGCATCAAAATTGACATTCTTCTCATTTCCGTCCGTCATATTGATTTCTTCTGCTGCAAATCAAAAAATGCATACTCTATGCTTGGAGACCTTTCTTTTGATAGTAATAAAACTATATTTGGAATAATGTGAATTTCAAACCCTTATCGTGGTAGATCAGCCAGCTTGATCGCTATACGGATAATATATTATCTTTCAGATTTCTACGTAAGTTCAAAAGATCTGATGAAGGACCCACATCTATAAATTACCAGCCTATTCATAATTCAATAAAACGCTTCCTTGATGATCCTTTACAACAATCCTTCACTCCATCTCGGTCAAATTTAATTTCCCTAATATATTTCACTCGACACACTTATCACCTGTAATTTGTTACAAATTCTCAGAAATGCCTCAGGTTTCTCTAGGTCATTTGCCTAAGCTTTTAAAGTATTCGATATTCGGCCAATATAATCCCACTCCGTTTTCTTCGGTTATATTGTAGCCTTCATATCATTTTGCTCAGTCTTGGGATGGTGTCTTTGTCTCATTTAGTTTTGCGACTCAGCTTTGTGCCAAGTTCTTTCACATTTTCACCTTCTTATCTTGGGGCATGTTCCAGGTTTGTTTGTTGACATGGAAGTGTCGATACTTACATTTGTTGATTGTCCCTCTCGTTGTTCTATATGTTGTCCTCATCGCCATATTCACTATTACTATATGTAGTGGTGTGAGCTTCAGGATTACTTATATCGCAGGCGTTGAGCACTTTCTAATTACACTTGTTATGCACACACAGGCTAGTAGTTGGACTTTCTATGGATTTTAAATTGTCATGTACATCTTCGACAGGATGCTTGGGTTAACTATGTCTTCGAACTATTTTGCAATACATCAGTTTCTTTATTCTTCGGAGCACCCCGAATTTCATGTCTGTTAGACCAATGCAGTCTCTGTAGATTCACCTGTGTGGAATGCATACATTTCAAGATTTCTGTTATAATGTATTCATCAGTGGCTTCCTTCAACGACGTGAGGTATTAAATATCGAATGAATATCCAACCGGACTTGAGATTGGATTAAATTTTTGTTGAAAGCAATACAAGATCATGAATATGTCGAACAATTGACATTCACGAAACAAATGAAGGAATATACCCTTTAGTTTATAGAGAATCATATCATTTTCCAGAAGCCGCAATCAAAATGGTTATTTTTCATTCGTTCCATCTATTGTTCGTCAAACTAGCCTGTTTTACTCGGGGATTAACTTGTCTCGGGTCATTGCCTAGAAAACATAGAAAACGCGACTGAATGTTTCAAGTGTGAATTTGTATGGCTGAACTAGAGTCGTTGAACCTTCGGAAACTCAGCAGATTACAGATTTACCTCACATTATTGACGTAGGTACTGAAATAATAATAATCCATATTCAATTTCCTCTTCATCTTATGAATATTACTCTGATAGTATAGGAACCTATCAAGATTCACTGATCATTTCAGCAAGTTATGGTTAGTACTACCGTTTTGTGATTAACACGTTCATGACCTGCCGGACTACCAGTGACTGTGATTATTATAATGTCGGGGATTTCCTGTGAATTGGCATGAACACCTTATGGGCATACCTCTCAATGCTAAGAAACATAATGATACAAGCAAGGATAATGGAGGAGACCATAGTGACTCGAGTGGCCAGAGGATGCCTGAAGGGAGGGGTACTCTCTCCGCTCCTGTGGAATCTGGTCGTGAGTTACTACTGGGATCCCCCAGGACAAAGGATACAAAACCCTTGGTTACACCGATGACATAGTTGCCTTGGCACAAGGAAAATACATACCACGGTCAGAGATGGGATGCAAGAGACGCTGAACCTGATAATAATTTGGACGGATTCGGAGGCATTGAATATCAGGCCCCCTAAGCCATTCAGTATTATTCACTCGGAATTGAAACCGAAACTCCGATGAGAAACTCTACAAATAAAGGGAGAGGTCAAATGCATCGAAGACTCGAAACTGACCTGGAATCAACGTCCGAAAGAGGTTACGAAAAAAGCAGATACCTCACAATTTTTGGCCAGACGCTCCTTCGGAAAAAATGGGGGCCAAAACCAGACATGCTGTATTGGTTGTACAAGATGGTGATAAAGCCTGCAATAACATATGCCTATTTGATATGGTGACCTGAGACACAACACAGAGAGACCATGACAAGATTATTCTACGTCCAAAGACTTGAATGTCTTGGGATCACAGGGGATATGAAATCTACGCTCACTGCAGCAATAGAGACTCGACTGGTATTGCATCCCCACTTGATGGTCCAGGAAGAGTCAAGGCTTGGTGCCTTCAGAATACAAAATACACTGGATAATGTTCACATTGGGCCAGGATTCATGGGCATCGTAAGTATCGTGATCAAGGACGTGTTAGGCATGAGAACAGATCACATTCCAAAATAATACTCTCTCTTTCTCTCACTCTTTCGACAACATATCAAGGGTTTCAACATCAGATAGAACTGAATTGGAAACCACAAACCTGTGGAACGTTTTGCAGGGAAAGATCTGGTACAGAGACGGGTCTAAGACAGAAAAAGGTGCAGGTGCAGGAGCAGGAGTATACGGATAAGACCCAGGAACTTGCTTCAGTTATTCAAACACACTTCCGTCATTCAAGCAGAGATATATGCAATCCAATGGAACTAAGTTGAAAGGTGATATAGGACAATCAACTGGCATTGTTGAACCCAAGAGTCGGGTTACATACGCGGATTCAGTTGCATACATGAACATCTTAAGTATTTACGCACGAAAGGAATTTTCGCAGTCAGCATATAGATGGTAGTAAATCTGAATTGTTTAATCTATACTCTGCAATTGTGAAATAAATAACCATTCCGAGTTGAAGTCAAAGATAGATGCTTTAGTTCTGCTTGATGATGTTTTCGCTTCACAGGAATTATTTTTATTTTCTTTTGTTGTATATTGAACTGAACTAACGATTCAGGCGAAAACATCGCAACCAGCTGTTCTAGGACCAGGAGAATAATTGTGTTATTGCAGTTTGTTTATGTAATTTTTTGTTTTTGCTAGTATATAGTTACAGCCAGGACTGGAGTACGAGTTTTGTGTTAAAAACATTCGCGTATAGTATATAGTTGATACGAATTATGTTGGTCCTAGGTAGAATCGAAGTAAAGCATATCTAAGAAACAGGGCATGTTAGGAAACACTGATACAGCAAAAGGTTGTCATTTATAGTAGATTTTGAAATTTTATGTTTATATATTCATGTTTTATTACTGCTTTTGAACTGGAACTGGTTTTAATATAAACGGACTGTACCCATTATTTTCAATTCAAAACCCATGTTCAAGGTGGGGACGAGCGAGCGTTCGGCTGAGGTATTAAGGGAGATATGGGCACAGCAGACACGAGGGACGTGTATGTGCATGGAGTTGTGAGTACAGTGTGTTTAGTGAGGGATATGGAATTGTTATCCCGGTGTACGGATTTAGAGTGGATAATCCCTGGGATGGAAGGGATACTCTATGAAACACCCCACAGATTTGGAAGGTCGATGACCAGGAAGAGCAAGCACCCGGACGATAGTCCAGGCTTGATCTCTTCCTCGCATAGAATTCGCAAGTTGGCTCAGAGGGAAAAAATGTGTGTGACGCTATCCATCTAGGGGCTAGTTCGCGGGAATCTGCCGCAGCAGCGCGAAGCAGAGGTTAGGGCCGTTATAACGCACGAAGCTCTCCCCTGCTTAGATAATTGATGAATTCACGTGAGGTCCCTTTTAATTGAAATACAGGATTCAAGTAGATTCAGGTCTGGCAGTCTAGCGCGCCTTGACATTGTATGAGGTCAATGACCTAACAGGCTGATGAGATTCAGATGGCGTGTGCCGCTATTATTATTTTTTTGCTTTTATTTGATTAGAATCTAAAATAAAGCAGTAATTCATGATTCAATGTTGGAAAGGTTAGCGCCAGTAGGTGAAGTCTAAGGTATTTGAACGGACTTTTGTTTTTTGTATATTGCAATCAAGGGATTGGCATTGTGTTCACCTACTAGAGATAAATTGGAATGGAATCATGGGATGTCGAATAATATTGAGATATTGGTAAACCTTTACACGCCTATACAGTGGGCAACCAGTCCCTGAATTTTAAATGTTCAATCTATATAAGTATAGTTTTGTTTATGTCGGCAAATCAGTAAATGTTCAATCTTATCTAGTCTTCAAGACATTAATAGTCTACGCATAATATTAGCGAATAACTAACCGAATAGAGAAAGGGGTGTATGTAAGATCATAGAACTCACCCCCGTACCATTCCCGGGCAACTGATAGTAGAAACATCAATAAACTATAGGCAATAAAAATCCGACCAATTTGCAAGAACAGGGTCGGATACCGATACAGATTCAGAGCAAATAACAGGAGTACAAAAACGTACAGCACGAAGATCTGTAGAAGATTGAATCTGGAAAACCACAAACAATCTGCAACGGACCAGAATTATACAGTTCTCACCCAGTAAAAGACTTGTACCTACTTGTACGTGGCACAACAGTACTCGAGTACTGTGATCAAACAATACGAAGGTGGATACGAAGGGGCAGCAAACCTAAGTATCAACGTAGGCCACAGTTAGATGAGTCCACATAGGGGTTATTTCCAGTGAAATCTACACCCTCATCTATGGTTGTTTCCAGCCTTGTCCTCCCCTTACCCTGAATTTAATTCTTCCTAAGTTATAGTAAGAAAAAATTTCTAATTTTTGCATTTCTTTGAGATTCATCGGGAAGACCAAGTGTGACTCTGGTCCGATGAGGTTTCACCCCACACCATCCAGAGATTAGTGTTGTGCCCGTGATTTGCGACTTTGAGCCTTGGCAGAATTTTTACCACTTCTGGGCTTTGTTTTTCATCGCCCGGGATGTAAGTAGTGCATGAAATTCCTCCCGGGAAGTATTCATTTTCCAAAACCCTCAAGTTGTCCCTTCTCATGTTTTTATGGTTGGGATGGCATCTCTTAGTCGGTCTGCACTGGTGCGATCTGCGCACGTTACAACCAGATACCCTGGTTTGTGCATGTGGTTTGCAAAATGCACTCGTGGTCCCTCAGGAGAGATTTCATCATGGACCTTAGATATTTCTTTGATCTTTCCATACCCAATTTGTTCTCTGGGAACCATGTGCCCACCACAACAGTATTGAATGGCGTAAGGGCATCTTTAATAGAAATTCCTCCTGGCTCAGCATGTTGTGTTGTGCCGGTGTGATGCTGCTTGAGCGAGGATGTTTTGTGGATGTCTTGTTAGCCTTGTCGTTCCTTTTTCAGCCTCTTCCGTACTTTTTCCAGCCTCTTTCCATGTCCTCCTCATTGTAACCTGCTTTTGGTTATTAGTCCTCAGAAACGTTTTCTTTTATGACTAGCGTGATGTCGAGTCCACCTTGTAGGTCTTTCCAGCCTCAAATTCGAAGCTCTCCCTGAATGGGCAGCTTCCACTTCTTCATCTGTTATCAGTTGTATTCACAAGAACCTTGTTTTCGGATATTGGTGTTTGCTGGGATGCTTTTGCACCAATCAGTTTTGCCTCTTGTCTGTGACTGGGTTGATTTGCCTTTGTTCTCTCAATGTTTTTTTTTGTAATTCCTTTGAATTCCCGAGCATCTTGTGAAAGTTGAAAAACAGAGCCTCGTCGCTGTAAGAGGTTGAATACAAGGTGGGGCCACCTGGTGTCCCATTTGAGCCGTTGTTAGATAGTTGGCGCATCAGAAGGATTTCGTGGATACAAGTTTGAAGTTATTCTGAGGTCACAGCAGTGACTTCGAGACGGCCGGAGGTGGAATGTCATGTTTGGATGCTAAGGAATATATTGACATAGAGAGTCTAAAATGGATATTACGACATATCAGCTTATTTGAAAACCTAGGTAACATTTTTTCTAAAACTAAAACTAATTAATTCAAGTGTTGCTTATGCAAGTACATTCTCAATGGAGACTCAGAATGACATCTCAATTGCCACATATAGATATCAGCATTTTGATGGAAAAAAACTTGAATGATTCCAAGTTATTCATTGATATATTTCATGCTGTTGTAGATGTTATTTGAATACCTAAGAGGAGAGGCTCTCGCATTAATTTGTAATTTGTCAGTTACAAATGATTTTGGGCCGGAAATTATTCCTGTATTGATTGGAAGATATGAAAACGAAGGTATGATTATCAATTTGTTCCCACATTTATCTTCTTTTGTATATTCTTAGCATACAAACAGGTAGCACCCTGGCAATAAAAGAATCTGTATAGAAACAGTAGTTGGGTGCATTAAAACATTTGAAACAGACAGTTGACAGCTGAGATATGATCCTGATTTGCATTTTGTCCAAAAAAATTGATAAATTACCGACTTCAAAATACTTTTCTGCAATTTTCATAAGCCGGAGCAACTGCTTTTGAAGTGCTAGTTCAGACAGAAGGCAGGTTGAAGGAAAAAAACTCGTGTTATTATGTTTCTGAACATAAGATTCATGACTGCAACGAGTTCAGATCGGCTGCAGTGAATGAAGGAATTTCATTCATTGTTTAAATACCCATGCAGAAAAGTGCAGATTTTCATTCAAGTGTCAAATTTCCCAAAAGGATCATAACACCCTATTACCCTTGAAAAAGCACCCTACTAAATGATCATAACCCTGTTCAACTATTAAATAAGAATTCAAATTGCGTGCCAAAGCACGTTCTTTCGGCTACAATTAGGAAAAAAATAAAAATTGACTATGGTACCTTCTTGTACGTATATTGTCTTATTGAAAGTAGTTCCAAACTTCTTTTGTCACATAGGTATTGAGTAAAAAATTGGATATAAATTTTTTCCAAAATAATTTGGATGTTGTAGGAATTTCACAGACAAAAATTAAAATTGAAAGAATTGAAGTAGAATCAAACATACGCAATTTTAAAATGACTATGAGTTGCGCTGTTCTGGAAAAAATTACTGGTAATTTACATTCAAAAGAATTTGATGCAGCCAGACACAAAATTCCGTGAAATATTGAACCAACTGATGCAAATAATAGCGTCTCAAAAAAGTATATATTCTGCTTGCCGCAAATAGACATCTACAAACTACAATCTACATCCCGTCATCAGAGAGGGAAAGTGAACTACTAAGCTTTATGTTGTTTTTAATGGAAGGCATGAAAACGAAGAATAAAAAGTGTCAAAATTAGTTGCTTTATAACGGAGCAGTTGTGCAAGAAGAATCGTTTGATACTTTTTTCAGGACATACAGTATGTTATCTTAGCGGATATAAGGCAAATGTATAGAATCACACAAATTGGGAAATATATCATGGTGTGAGGATCCTTATATGCCAATTCAATGCTTGCAGTTGCAAACGGTAACTTATGCCTTGATAAGTTTCAGTGTCTTGGCTACTAGATGTTTGGTCGAGCTTGCCCAAAACGAAGCGCATATTCCCCCTTAGCTTCAAGGGCCTTGTTAAATATTTTGTCAAGAAGTGATAATATTCGAGAAACAATTAAATTAAAACATGAGTTGATAGTTCTGTTGAGTCAAGGTCATTTGGCTTACACAAATGATGTGCCATTCACCCAGAAATATCAAAGGATATTCAGATAAAAGGTCGTCACCTCGATGAGGTAGACATAACTCAGAACAATTTAATCGTCAGAACATTAGGTTTGTCGTACCGTGCAACCATTGATAATTTCAAATTCTCATCGCAAAGAAGTGGACTCTGAAAAAATATCACTAGAAGAGTTTTTTAGTTTCATTTCCAAGTTCTACGATATTTTAGGATTCGGAAATTCAGCTCGTGTGCTGGAAAAATTATGGGTCAGTAAAATAAAACAGGATGATGTTCTCCCCGACGTTTTGTTCAATCAATGGGAAGCATTTGCTAGCAAACTGATTCAGATGCCGTTGATAGATGAATCAAGAAATCTTGATTCTTTTAATACGGTCAGCATAGAATTTGTGAGTTACTGTTACTCATCGCCTATGATGAGCAGTTTTTCATGGAAAGACTTGTTCAAAATCCATGAATATTCTCCGGATTGGAATTGAATAGTGCTTTGTTACTTTCTCACTATCAAATTTGACAAAAGTGGTGTTCGGAACTAGATAGACTATATCTTTACTCGAATTCTGAAATTGCTCTAGATTGGATCAGGACAGAATCTATCGAATTGAATTTTTATGTAATACCTTTCCAAAATGTTGGTGTCGCTATATAATACAATCGCTCATCAGAAAATCTGTCATTAGCAAGGCGTACCTAATACGATGTGTCTGTTTTTCAGTAAAGTCTATTCACATTCACACTCTCAGATATAACCACAGAGAGCATTTTAGTTTTCAAACGGTTTATTGGTCATAGGGGAGAACCAGCTCAAGTGTATTGTGACAATGGTTCTACGTTTGAAGGAGCTAATAATTAAATTTCAGAATATCAGGAAGGCAAAAATGGAATTAGTTTCTTTCCCTTAGATGAAAAAATTAACTTCAATCTCATTCCTAGCAACTGACCTGTTTTCGGTGGCATAACAACAGATCCAAAACAGTTTTTGGAAACGATGAACGAAAGACTATTTGGTCCAGCTCCAAAGTATATGATAAATAGAAACATGATATTCCAAATTTGAAGGAAGACATATTAGTCTTGTTGGGAGAGGATAACGTTCCTTCTTTCAAAAGGTCAATGACCTGAATTGTGAAGGTAATATTCGACAAGGATGTCAAAGTAAGAACAGTCCAGGTGAGGACTCGAAATGGAACATATTCACGTTCTTCTACCAAAATCGCAGGTTCGGCCTTCAACAGTTGAAGTTTAAGAATATATATGAGTGAATATAGACTTCCAAAGTCATTGAATCGAATATAGCCTTTCGTGGTCATCAAATCAGATGTAGACTGTTGTGGTTGAAAAAAATGATAAGGTTCCGTGGTCATTCTAGATTTTCGTAGTTAATAATAGGCCTGGTGGTTGTAGGAGTGTGAGGGATTACTTGCAGTCTCCCCAATGTCATTTTTACTTTCAATAATTAATAATAATTATGTTGAGTATGGTGATCTCGATAGGCTATTCAGAATCTTCCTATTTTGTATGAGGTTCGATCGTGATTACCGAATAAGCCAAGCTGTCCATTCCCAGTTGGTGAATGAAACGTTTGCTCTACCTTTTTGGTATCAGTCACATTTTGGTCTATATTCTTAGTATCAAACAAAACTTCAATGTTTCTAGTTAAGTTCATTTTGTGTAAGGATATTTGTGAAAAATTAACGAACAATGGAACCAGATTCCACAAAGACTCCCTTCAATGTAGTTTTCCCTACAACCATGCCTCTCACTTTGAGTTGAGTTTGGTCTCTAAGTCGCCTCTAACAACAGGCAGATCATACCTAGGATCAATTCTCTTACCCCGAGCCCCGAGGAAGAGGTTATTTCCTAAGGGGAGATACTGAAAAATATTATATAACGAGTTGATTATCGAGTTTAACTTTGTTTGGGCAATTCCGTGATTGATCCTCCAGAATGGAGTCAGATGAGATTTAATCCCTTTACAAAACACGGAAGAACCTGCATCACCGAAACTCGTGTAAATAAATTATATCTTGCGTTTATGAAAGGAAATGAGGTGGCAGGTGTTCATATGAGTGGGCATTATATGTTAATTTTTATGTGAATATTGTTCCGGGATAAATTGTATGAATTGCGCAGAACCGTATCATGATGATGATGAGGTGAATAAAATAGGAGAATTGTTCTAGAGACGAGGAAGAAAATATTATCAGTGCACCTGAGTGTACAGATTTGAGGAGTGCGAGTGAAACCCTACGGCTAGTAAAGAGAAAAACTAAAACAACAAAGTGATATCATCATCATCTAGAGAATTGCCCCCATTATTGTGAATAGAATAAAAGTATTTGCAATTTCTTTGTAAAGTAAGTTATACGTAATTCTATATCAATTATTGGTTCTTATTCTCCTATCACTATCATTCATTCTGACATGTTGTATTTCTAATACAACTTGTGTAACGGAAATATTAAAGACTCGAAGAATAATTGGAATAACAAAATTGTCATCTTCGATGGAGTCGACACAAAACTGAGGTTAGAGAATTTACAACAAGATCTAATCCAAAAGGAATATCACCATCGTGTTTAAGACATCAGTTTGCATGAGGATTCACCCCTTTAGGAAAAAACACATAATGATTTAGCCAAAATCATTTTGAACTTATACATAGTGATGCTCTGAAGCAACAGAAGGAACTGAAATATGAATATATGGGCCTGAAACAGAATACCTTGGGGTCTTACGCAAATCCACAAGCATTTTCCAGGCGGAAATTCTGGCTATAGGGAATATAGTTCAATATAGAAAGAGACTTTTGTAGACAAGAAAAAGTTATAATGTCGGATAGTCAAGCGGTCATCACCACGCTGAACTCCAACATAATCAGCTACAAGTTGATCTGTGAATACAAGCATGATGCAGTTACTCCCCTATGGATTCCGGAAGTGGAGAGTATCATAATTGCAGACAAACAAGGGGCCAAAACACCATTTTCGAGACTTGAACTCTTCTGCGGAATAAGCGCCAGCGCAATACTGAAAGAACTCGAAAAACAGAAGAGAACAGTAGATCCCTCCAGTGGATAAGAGTACAAGGACTAAGGCAGGCAAAGATCCTTCGGGGGACTATAATTAGGAGAGATCTCACGACTGCATCAACTTAAAAGAAAACTCAGAATGCTAACGAGAATCCTGGCAGGGCACTGTCGGTTGAGAGGACACCTTAAGAAGTCCGTATTGATAGGAGAAGGGAAGTGCAGGTTCTAAGAAGAGAAGGGAGAAACCTCTATTATTAATATCCTCGCAGTATTCACTACCTTGCAAAACCCAAATGCACTACACTTCGGAGCGTACTGAATGGGAGAGACATCCTGAAGGGGACTCAATAGATCTATTAGGTCGCAGTGTGCAAATATCTCAAATACAATCCGATCGCCTAAACAATGATAATAATTTTGCAAAGAAAATCATTTGGACGGATGAAAGTGGGATTCATGTATAGTGGAAACATTCATCTCGAATTACATGAGTTTGAGTTATAGAAGATCCTTATCTGAATGGAGGAGTTCATAATCAAATTCATTTAGGCGTGATTCGAACCGGAATTGATGAAAATTGACTTTTTGGTTTACATCATTTGAGGAAAAATTTAAGTAAGTTAAGTATCAAGATTTATGATTTTAGCTTGACGGAGCGCATGTCCGTAATACTATAATTGTTAGGATCAATTTAATCAAGGATTTATTGCAAATATGAGATCAGTCAGATAGTCACCAATGTTACGGATTGTAACACCCATGAAGTTTTTTCTGGGGATCCCTACAGAGTTCGGTTTACAATGAGCCAATTGAGGCGGTAGCTCTTGGCACGAAATCAAGAATTTCTGTCTCGCTACCATTTCCGTGACAAGAGACAAGAGTACACTGATTCCAGCGAAAATAGGTCTGTGAATTTCTACCCAGAAAGGAATTGCAAGCAAGTCTTGGTACAATAATTATTGCCCTCGGCTCAAGCTTATGAAGAATATAATATATCTTCATTTCGAAATCCGTTACTTTCTGAATTTGGATATGGTCCCTAAGAAATACGGAATAATCACCCTTATCAACTGAGAGTACTATCAAACTAGCAAGGACCTTTCAGCTACTTGATGGCATCATAGCTACTTTGCACTCATAACCTCATTATGACATGAGTAACAAAAGAGGTACTGCATGCAACTAGCCTAGGCAGTGGAGATGGGGGTGATTCTATACAATTTTGAATGCGCAAAGTAATTTGTTATCTTAACCTCTCCCGTAGCTAACTGCAACCAGCCTGTATGAATTACCAAACAAGGTTAACGCTATTACAAACCGAAAATTAAGAAATAAAATCTGAATTATGGTAAAAAATATATATAATGATCTATAGTTATGAAATAATTATTGATAATAAATGACAAATCTCAACATGTATGGAACGCTTTAATATGGTACCACAAATATAATTATATTCTTGGCGTGCAGTGAACATACAAATATTAGATTATTCCGATATGCTACAAACTAGATAATGATGACTTCCCAATTCAGGCAAATTAATATTCTGCATTCAAATGTGAAACAAATAAATTTCTAGATAACTAGTCCAGCTGTAGAAATATTAGCTTTCAATAAAATTATGGTCCTAACTAAGATTTGCTGCTACACAAATGTGTTAAGAGGTGTAGTGTTGAGGTGCCTCAAGAACATACAGGAATGTCACTCGAACAGAAAGGTTATCCTCCAAGTAGACTCTGAAAAACCCCTATAAGTTGATAGCTTGAGAAAAAAATTGATAAACCTACCTACCTTTTTACACGAAAAGGGCTCAAACGTTATAACACGAGACCACGTTCATCTTCAAGAATAAAATCAAATCAGGAATATTTTCCAATGCTGATATAAAGAGTAAAGGTATTTATATAAGTCAGTCGCACTGAAATTGTGAGAACGATTTAGAAAATTTGGAAGAAGAGCAATTGCTTTTATTTACAGATAATAATGGAGTAGCAAAGAGATCCCTTCGAAGGCTTAATTTCTGGTTAAATATTCCAAGACTCCAAAATAGAATTATAGAAACCAGAAATCAAATTGTCTGCGTTTCTCAAATAAATCCCACACAATGGTTGAAGTATTAACAAAACTGCCTTTGCGAAAAACAATTGTCATACCAAAATTAACTTCAGACAGGAAGCAACGTTCTACCTACTCACACCAATTTGATATCGCAATTCTTTTCTTAAGGCAATAATAAAAAAAGTTAGATGCGCGACTAGCATCGGAGACTCGTCGCTACAGGTAAGATAAAATTCCCGCAGCAGAAGATACAGAATACCATAGGAACTTCTATCAAACAAATAAAAATACACTGTCAAATTATTTGAATATGCAACACAGCAATCCTCAATAGTTAACTGTATATAAACATAAAATAAAATGCATACAGAAACTTATTCAACTTGGACCCTGTAACAACAATGTGCCGCCTATGGTTTACCGAATCACAATAACGTTGGTTGAAATTACAACTGGCACAGGTCAGGGTTTGACATTTCCTCGGTTACAGGTTATGCTGAATATTTTTCAACCAACAATTATAATTATTATTGCAATATTCGATAATTAATTGTAGCATAATATATCCAAAAGATATCAACTACTGAATGAATGAATAGGCAACCAATTATACTCAACCTAAGACAAAAGGTTGATAAGATGTACGAACGGAATTTGAATTGTAACATCATGTCTAATGTTGGCAACTTGGTAGTTTGAAGTTCCCCAGAACGTTCTTGGCACTTTTAGAAGCTAAAGGAGGTTTTATTTTGTAGTTATAAGTGTTATAGTTGTGAACTCTTTTAGTTCTTTAGGTATGGACCGTTTAGTTTGTAGTTCTGAATACTAAAGATTCCAAGCGCATGAAATAAAGAATAATATTTATTCCTAAAAAGGAAAAAGAAATCTTCATAACTATAAAATCAAACACTCGTGTTAAATATGAATACATTTATTTAGTCACAAAGAAATATTCCTATATCACTATAATTATTCATACATTGAAATAATTATTTCATTGAGATCATTTATCATAAATCCTTACATATACCTAGATCTGTATGGTAGCACGACCATAAACTGAATCGATGTTAATAATATTTGGGTACGCACTTCTGATTCTTGTAAAAATATGTTTTTACGCTTTGTAATGATCCTGCTTGTTGATTGGCACGTCAATTTCGTTTTTCCCAATAACTCTTCAAACTATTTGGTCTGTTTGAATTGAAGGAGCCTATGCACCTCTGATCATTATAAAAATATATCTTTACTCTTTGTTAGGATCCTGTTTGCCGATTGGCAAGCCAATTTTGCTGTTTCCCAATAACACTTCGAACTGATCGATCTGTTTGAATTAAAGGTGCCTCCTCAGCCCCAAAGTATTAAATTGAGTCATATTAATAATTTATTCACATTGTTGTTTTATTTACCTAATAAACATAAATGTTGATGAATCTCTTGATTTGTGACACATCGAGCGCCTGTAGAGACTGACAAGAGATATATTCACTTGTTGCTAAGGAAGAACAAGATAAGCGAGTACAAGAGCGAGAATTAGTCACTTCTCACTATTGTTCCCGAAGTTAAGAATGAGTAGAAGAGCGAGATTTGCTTTTAGAACCGAGAGCGAGTCAATTCTAGCTCTTGTTTCGCGAAGCACTACTAGGCGGTCCATTTTCAGCCCATTAGAGCATTCCATAATCAATGTATCTATCAATCAATCTCTCTGTGATATTATGATGGAATTTTTTGTTTTATTTTACCTTGAGTGGAATCATTTTCATTCCTTAAACTACCTGGAGACTTCGAATCTAAAGTTAATCCACTGGAGCGTTCCGTGTAATAGGGTGCTTTCAGAATTTGAGAAGTCCTGCAAATAGCAAAGATATAATCCATTATAGAAAATCAAACATATCAGTTCTCAAAATGAGGGAGTTAAATTAATCTAATGTGATTTTATTACTGCAGTTAGAATGCAATTCTTTGCAATTTCGAGACAACTAATCAACATAACATTCTTAGTACTCATTTTTCACATTCTAATAATGAAATGTATCAAACTTGAAACTTCCAATCTATGGTAAAATAGAGCAAGATAAACAGACTGAAAACATATTAAATTCATATTTGTTCGCTTTAAAATTAATACAAACATGATATCGTTTATAAGATCTCTTTAAGTGCCTAGTGTAAGTTTACCATTAAAATTGCTGTTAAATTACCCTTTTCGCTTGAATTCCTGCGGCTGAGCAGCACGTTGTTAAATCAGGCGTTTTAATCGTGGTGCAGATAAGAAGCATGCGGGGTATATCCTGCTAGAAAACTGTAACTTGATATTTCCGCTACTTGAGAATTCTCGTAATTAACGTGTTTGAGTAGATTTTCTAACCGCGCGTAAACAGATATTGCATGATAATCTAATCTGCTTCTTTCTATCCCTCATTAGGAAGTAATAAGCAGCTATTTTGATGAATTGACATTCGCTTCTATTTAGAAAATGTGATCTGTTAGTTCAATATGAGATGTATTTGATGCAATACATCATTCCAGAAACTATTTAAATAAATGGTATGACTTCCAAAATATTCGATCATTTTAGCCACATCTATCACATTATAAATAGCAATCATGTTAAGCAAATAACAGTAAAACTCAGAACTGGAGGTATATCTAAAATGTATAGGTACTATACACTATATGTAGCCCTTATACTACGTATCATTACCACGTATTTAAGTATTGAAATCAATCTGACCGAATCACAGCGGGAAGAAATCTATTTTTAGCCTTTCTGAATCGATCTAGACTATTTGTGAGATTATGTCTGTATAAACGTATGTAACCCACTTTAGAGACGATTGCGCAATTCCTATTGCTTGTACTGATTCAAAATGTTGCAAATTGCTGAAAAATAGTGTGAAAAAAGTATGAAAGTATGAAAAATAGGAGCCTTATTGTTTTGTGTTGCGGTAGCCCCTTGGAACGTTACTTTCAACGTTCATCTTCAGTATTTTAAATAAAGCTTATTGTTATAAATTGATATCACGATCATATAATAGTCAGTGTTTCCTTCAGTATCATGAAAGTAGTTTGAATGTTTCTCAATAATACTCACTGTTCACCGGTTCGAAACATAATGTAATTGATGCAAGTACCTTATGGCAATCATTGTCGTTATTAGGTTAAAGTTTAATTTTCGTAGATCGAAACATAACGCTGCACACTTCACAAAAAGGAATTAGGTGAATCCAATCTTTCTAAAAGCTGCATTGAGTCGTTTTGTGTAACATTGGCGTCCAGTGAAAGAAGGCGATCCTAGTAGCGTTGTAATGAAATTATCAAATGTATCTGCAAATAGAGTTCGGTTCTTGAGTGAATATAGAGAAAAATTGTGGGAACAGCGTGAAATCAATGCAGTAGAAATGATTCAAAAGTAGTATTATAATGCGTCGGTGATGTAAAATTTAGGTTATGTTAATAAATGGAGGAACATGGACTGTGCCCAATAAATAAAATTTTGAGCAAGCCCTGTATTTATGCCCATGTATCTGTGTCTGTTCCCATGGTCTTTTCAACCAATTATTGAATTTTAATATCATATCAAGTCTGCTCTTGCTCGCTTTGCCACAATCCACCTATATCATAAATTTTTATATTTGTTAATATTTCAACCAATGGCTTGATCGTATTTACTTATACTATGGTAACATTCATTGTGTGTCTTCCTATGAATTTTATTCCTTATTCCCTGTTACATTACCTTCGATTTCATATTTCATTCTATCGGTTTTATAATTTAGTTAACATGTAATTGAGATCTTTGAATTTTGGTATATTCCCCACGAGTGCCTCAGAGGGTAATACAGCACACGTAGGGTAGCATTATGGCGATGGGTGTACGTCGAGGCTACTTTTGATAGACATGCCGACGGCGACTGCAGGTGAAAAGGCGTCTCAGGCGACTCTCGACAGTCTCTGCAGCTGACATCAGGAACCTGCACACCCATCACGTTGCGGTTATAGACCGAAGTGTTGATTTCACCATCTTGGCAAGCTGCAGGGAATTCTTCGGTCTCAGATGTAAGCCTGGCTGACCTTAGATAGCGGAAGGTCAGCGGTTGACAAGCCGATAGCTTCGCTGATTCTGTAGAAAACACCTCGTATCGAATTGTCGACATGCCGCCTGAGTGTAATATCTTGCTCCTCGGTATTTATTTCAGATCTCAGGCGAGAAAGTTGAAATTCGAGGTCACCCTTTAGTTGACCTACTCGACTACTGTGAAATTCGAGACCAAGTTCTTCCGCAGTTTTTTGTGCTGCCTCATCGATGAGCGCTTCCGATGTGGCCAACTTGTAACTTTTGACAAGGCACAGTAAGTGGTTTGAAACGTTTACACACTATACTCAGAACCACACTTCGATGCAGAATCTCCAGACCAAGGAATCCTCTTCCTCCCCAGTTTCATGGGAGCTGAATTCGGGAAACGGATCACCTAGAATGCAAACTGTGATGGATATGCAACACTTTCCGGGTGTTTTTGTCGAGTCTATGCTGCATATCGACCGTCCATTTTTCCAATCCAAAATAGTGAAGCAGGACTGGAACGATAAGCATATTTGTTACATACGCCTTGTTCTCACTCGACAGTTGTCTTGGCAACCCACACTTCTTGTCACGTGAGATGGTCTGTCGTCGGTGTCTCTCCAAAGTGTCACGACTATTTTTAATTAGGATCGTTAAAGTGTTTTCAACATTAAAATATTCTTGTTAAATAGCGTTATTGTGTAAATTGAAGAAGAGTGATGAAAGAAATACCTGTGTAGCCGATTTCTGTATTAAAACCCATTAAAACGGTAGAAAACATTGGATTGGCAGTTTGAGAAAGTGTAATATGAGAAGATGTTAATGATGTATATGGCTAATTATCAAATTGATATTCATGAAATAGATTGCAATATGATATCCATAAATCTAACATATCTATTCCATGTTTTACATTTCAATGTTCTTTATGAATTACAAGTTTAAAATATTATTCTATTAGTTCTACATCTCTAAATACCTATCAGAATGTTTATTTTGAGGTTAAATGAAATAGAAAAAAAAGTTATACCAACTCGGAAATATCATAATTTGGTTATGTTTGAATCAGAATGTTATGAAGTTTTGAGAGATTGGAGTCAATTCTATCGTTCACACAATTGTTTCCCTTAATTTGTATACGTAGGTACTTCATAGTTTCAAATATTTATATTCCTGTACTGTTGAAGTCCAATGAATGGCTCATATACTTTACATGTTTATTGAGTGCAGTGGATGAAATCCTTATCTATATCCAGTCAATCTTCTATCGATGTATTGGCAAGATTGGAGGGTGTATAGTTTTTCGCAATCTTCACAAGGCATGAACTATACCTAATGTGTTACATTTTTTGAAGGGTAGGGTGCTTTTCCATTTTGTGAAAAGGCTTTTCTATTCCAAAGATTCTTATGGCATATATTTAGATTGGAAGGTTTTACTGAATCTACCCAAAGATCACTAAATATGGTAAGTACGTGTATTTTGTAGTTATTCTTGTTATTCAGATTCTCATGATGATATTACTAGGAATAAATAGTTTTTTTTTTTTTATTTGTGGAGGTGAAGAAAACCTTTTATGGGGAGGTTATGAGCCTTTGAATCTCAAGGTCTACTGTGAGAGTCACCATTCCCGGCATACTCACTAAAAACTTCACCCCCTTTGTAGGTTTGTCTGGCTATTGCCTCCGGTGACACTTAGGCTTACTGGCCCATTGTATCTCGCCTATGTTCCGTTTGTTTACGGTATCCACTCAAGTATTTTCGTACCTTGTACGAGTTTGTACAAGTCCTTTACAGGGTGGGAACTGTATAATTCTGGTTCACCAAAAATTGACTGTCGTTTGCGATCAAGCACCTCGCATTTACACAGTATGTGTGTCACTGTTTCTGGATCCTTAGCGCAAAGTCTGCATGTCAGGTCGCCATTGTACAGTCCCATTTTGTTTAGGTGCCATTTTACTGGCGCATGACCAGTCATGAGCCCTATTATGACTTTCAGTTTTTCCAATACAGTTAGATAATACAGTGAATTACAAATGCTCAATTTCAAGACGTCATTGCGTATGTTTTGAAGCTAAGTTGATTTTAAAAAATGTATGTTCAAATAAGTTAGTGGTTGTATTATGATCATCTATGATGAATTCACTATTTGATGTTTCAAAAGTACGATATACAAGTATCTATGACAAAGAACCACTCAAAAGAGATTAATTCGAAAATGCTTCATGCACAGTCACTAACGGCAATCTTTCATCAGATTGTCACTTCTTCAATACACAAAATGGATATCATCAATATATTATGGCTACAACATTTTTTTTTACGGACTAACTCATCATTTCGAACATCATAATATCGAATTTTTGATACCCAATTCTCAACTTGCTCCACTAATGAAATAAACGCCAAATAATTGGAGAAGAAGAAACGCATTTGTGAATAGAACATGTTAGGGACATTCACTGTTGAATTGGAATCGAAATTAATAATACACAAGAGATTATCTAGTAAAATAGCGTACAACTTGATAACATTATAATCGTTGCGTGGTAGACAGCAATGAAAGTATTTGAAATGAGTGATGTTTATCTAACGACTCGTACGAATAGCTCAACATTTACTTGCTTGAACATAGAAAAGCGACCAGAGGAACCTCCTCGTCTCATTTAGCTAGTTTCTCATCAGTTAGATAATTTGCTGTTCAATTTTGTGAACCAGCTTACATATCCATGGGAGACATGAGTTAGATCATAATCAATAAAATTGTTCTGAATTCACAGAGATCCAGTGAGCAGTTACGTTCTATTATGTTTTGTTACAAGACAAACTAAAATTGAGGATATGTCTATCATGTTAGTTGAATTGAATAAGAGCTGTTTTATGCTAATTCAATTTATTGCCTAATTTATATGTTCAGTAAAACCTCTATTTCCAGCACTTCTTAGAAGCGGTCACCTCTGAAAAACAGTCAGTTTTCGAATTCCTAGTTCCAGTTATATGGGAATACCCATTATAATAACTCTCCTAATAGCGTCACCCCCTTAAAACGGTCACGGTCACCAAAATCAGTATTTCTTAGAAGACAGTTGCAATTACTCCTCCTATTACCGGCCACAGAACAGTTTATTGCTATGAGTGCTGCTTGTAAATAAACAGTAGTTGTACTCCGGATACCCATTTATAGTTAGGGGTTCACGTATAAAATTCACCTTCATATTTTTTGAATTGTTTAGTTTATGTTTGCACTCAGCGGTTAACATTTATTGCAGTTATTACTACAGCTCGACCATTCTAGCTTGGCCTCTGAGTTTTGGAGTAGCCTAAGGCTGGAGAACTCAATTTAAGCGGTGTATTCATAGTATTCATATCGGCAAAGTAGTCTGTAGAGGAAATTTGAATCTTCTGACATTTTGTGCGTTTTGAAAAGTTCTCAATTTTAAAACGCCGTTTACAACCAAACTGAAAAATAGAGTATTGAGTGGACAAAGTTGTGAGATAATTAGCAACATTTTGAATTATATGCAAGCAGAAGCAGTTATCATTCCTCTCGCTAAGATATGTTATTGTAACGTCTAATTTTAAAATGAATTATTCATTATATTTCTGTGTTGTATTCATATAAAAGCTTCTGTTTTGGGCAGCTTTTGATACTAACCTTTTATAGGTCCAAAAAAGGGGTGCGACAGATCTGAATCCCATTGAGTAGGTTTGGGCTGAAATTGGAGAATATGTTGCCAGATAAAACGTGGATTTTAATTTAAACCAGGTCTTTCAATATTGTGATGACTTTTTGAAAGAATTCTCAGCCGACCAATCGAAATCCCGGTGTGAGCGAGCAAAACTGTTTGGGAAAGAATATATTTTGGAGAAACCATCAAAAGATACAGTTGTGGAAGAGCTTATTATCAGGTTGGGCGAAAACGGTAGTGATACTGATAAAGGGAGTGATAAAATTGATGATGACCGATTTGATTGGAATAGAGGAATTAACGGAAGATGATGGTGCTCAAAACAAAATCATTGAAAATAATGAACCCTACATTCGTATTTAAATTTTTTATGTTAATGTGTTTGTAAATATTATTTGGAATTATAATAATTAAAGAAAATTTTAATTTATATCAATAAAATAATTTTTCAAAACACTTTCTAGAAGCCCAACACCGTTTTCATCCACTAGAAAAATTTAATATTTCACATACAATTACGAAGGGTAGGAAACTTGTTCTATCAGAATCTATAGAAATATTCAGACAATAATTCTTCAAACAATCTAGATTTAGAAAATTCCACTACGTTTACCCCATTAAATTTCACGTAATACAATCCTCAGAATATAATTGCCGACAGTTTATTTCCTTTCCGTCTACTTTCTCAAAATAATTGACCCTAGTCGCTATGTGTGCAGGTAATATTGACCTACCACATTGGAAGGATTATAATTATATAATGTAATTAAACAAATATGTTATAATTGTTACACGGACTATACATTCGAGGAACTTGCTGTTCTTTGCCTCTATTGCATAGTGCCTCTTTCGCTCTTCCTTCCGCGCATCTCAGTGGCCAAGCTAGAATGGTCGAACTGTACATAATATCACGTTGGTAAAAGAAAACGAAATTGGTATTATTCTCTAAAGTCAAAAGTTCAGTATAAGTGCGAGAAAAATCTAGCTGAAAAATTGTGTGCTGGAAGGACGCAAGTTAACGACATCATCAAAAATAAACATAAATATAAAGGAACTCTTTGAAGAATGTTCTGATTTAGAAGAATACAAAAATCCTTGAATCGAAGAATTGGCAACAGACGAAGTTGTTTACAATTGGTTTTGTGAAGCAAGAAATAAAAATCTACCCATAACTGTATCTTTAATGAAAGAAAAAGCTCCGGAAGTAGCCAATAGTTCAAAAGGTGCAGATTTTGAAGCTTCAAATGGATGGTTACAAAAATCTTGTCAACGACACAATATAACTCCCAAAACAGTATATGATGAATCAGCCGATATTGATACGGACATTGTTGAAGACTGGAAAAGAAAACTGCCGGTGATAATAAAGAATTATTCTCCAAAAGATGTATACAACGCCGATGAAACTGGTCTGTTTTATCTTGGAATGCATAACAAGACGTTCGCAATAAAAAGTGATGAGTGTAACGGTGAAAATTCTGCAAAAAGTTGCAATTTCATTTTGCGCCAATTTGAAGGCAGAAAATAAAACCCATAATAATTGAGAGAAACTAAGATTCTCGCGGCTTCAAAGGAGCCCATATAAAAAACAGCATTTATAATGGGTGTCAAGTGGAACAGGCTGGATGACGACAGAAATAATAACCTCATGTTTGAAAAAATTAGACGAAAAAATTAAAAAAGAAAATTCAAATGTATTAATCTTTGATAATGTCACGTCTCATCCCAAACTGCAATTACAGAATGTAAACATCTTGTTCCTGCCTGCAATTACAATATAACACTGCCAACCACTAGACCAAAAGATTATCAATAGCTTCAAGGTAGCATATTGGGAATATCTGTTGAGTAGATCTGATTACCAATAGCAAAAATTCTTACGAAAAGCAGAAAAAATATCAACTTAACTATTGATTTAGTATGGATATCAACAGCTTGGAAAACGGTTTTCCTACTACAATTTTAAGATGTGTTGCAAAGGCGGGATTCATGGACGTTGGACATGTCATCATTTTCGACGAGAAAGACGAGATTCCATTGACCCAACTATTTCCTGCCATAACCGACATAAATGAAGTAAGTGACTAGAACTCTGCAATTATTGATCAAAGGATATTGCCTGAAAACCCCAGTTGTATAACATCTTGCTCCTCGGCATTTATTTGAGATTTCAGGCGGGAAGGTCGAAACTCGAGGTCTGCCTCTAGTTGGCCTACTCAACTGATGTGAAATTCGAGACCAAGTGCTTCCGTAGTTTTTCGTGCTGCCTTAACGATGCGGCCAGACCTTTGACAAGGCCCAGGACGAGGTCTGATCTGCTAAGAACTTCACAAGCTATATTCAGAACCATCCAGAGTAACGAATCTCCTTCCTCTCCAGTGACGTGGAAGATAAATGACGTGAAACGGACCACCTAGGATGAAAACTATTGCTTTTGTATGGATATCAATAGCTTGGAAGATGTTCCTCCTACTACAATTTCAAGATGTGTTGCAAATGCGGAATTCGTGGGCGCTGTTGAACATGGAGACATTTTCGACGAGGAAGACGAGATTCCGTTGGCACAACTATTTCCTGCATCAACCGACATGAATGACGTAAGTGGCGAGAACTCTGATCAAAGGATATTGACTGAAAACCCCAGTTTCTATATTCAAGAAGCTAGATGATTGGCTCAATAGAACACAGATTCTTACACTGAAAATGGGAATAAAGAACCGGAAACTCGCACGTTAAGCATTAAAGATATGTGTGAAATTTGTAAAAAGCCTATCGATATTCAAAACTTTTTGTTCAGTAACGATAAAACAGAACTTTCCTCAGAAGTTGTTCAGCTTCTATGAAGATGTGATAGTTAAGCATTCCAAATGGAACTAAAATACCTAAAACAAATATCACCACAACATTTTTTCGAAAAAGTATAACCATTTGCATACCTATATATAATAAATGTTGTTTACTCATTAACCTAGTCGTTTCAATTTATATATTTGTAAATATCCATCACAGTAACATGTTTTGTTGAGCCGTGAGTATTTCATATAATGTGATATATTCTTATATTGTTGCTTACGAAACAAACGTAAATAAAACCATAGTCATCCCCACCCTTTCAATAACGGTGGCCTCTCTAAAGGGGTGCCATTTTTACAGTTCATCATTGGGGCCGCTATATAGAGGTTTTACTGTAGTATTATCATAATTATTGAAATTATTCGTCGAAGACACATATGATAAAATTATAATTAATAACTGTAAAACGTTCGTTATAGACTGGTAGTTCCCTTCTTTTCCACAAGTTTTCATCTGTTTCAAAATTTCACTGGCAGCCTAGTAGTATTTTGGCACCCATTTTATCACGGGTTGAGACTCAATATGAATTAAGTAATTCAAGGACGGAAGATTTCCGGTTGAATATCATCCTGAACTAGAGAAAATAAAGGTGCCAACTTTAAGCTCGTCAACTTTTAAAATAGAAAACAAGAAATTTGATTATGACAAGCTTACTTTTGAGCCCAACTCCTAAAATTTAAATTATTCCAAAGAATAAAACGCATTAGATTTCCGAGTTGTTTTGAATCCTCACGGGTTATCGCCAAATCCAGAAGAACTCATTCTGACAAAGTAGATTTTGTGATCAGCTTCACCAATTCAAATGAAAAAAGAACCAAAAGTGCAGGATTTAAAGCTATTTCAGACCTATACTAAGGTATTTTCTAGCTGTTCCGAGCTAATTATAGTTACAATGAATAAAATGCATAGGACTTTCGATCTATTTTCGACCATACCAAGTCGAGGTATTTTCGACCTGTTTCAATCCATCTCTGGTTTCCGCAAGCTCAAGAAAAACGGTTTGTGATAATCTAGCTTTAAAATTCAAGTCATTTTAAAGAACAAAATGAATGACATTTTCGAACTCTCCTTCGGTACTTTCAAGTAATTTCATATGGGGTACGACATATTTGGAGATTCAAAATTTGTTTTGTAATATCTCCAGTAAAATCTCTAGCAGCCAACGATTCTCTTTCAACCGGCTGAATTTCGTTGTTGATTAATTAAACGTTCTTTACAAACATGGGAATAATAATTTATTCCTCATAGTTTCAATAACAATCTTCGTGAAAGACGGAACGGACCTGTTTCTGGCGATTATAATAACTTTATGTTGGTGGATTTGACACTATTCAGCAGGGCGCTGAAAAAGGGCATTGCATCCATGGGCAAGTTACTCTTTCTCTTATATTTTTGATTTTTCGCCTCTCAAACAGTCAACCCGGCATCTATTGACATTCCTTTCAAATATAATTGTGTTTGTTATCAGAACAGTTTCGCAATTGTGCATAACACCTTCTTTATTGAATACCGCAGTCAATGTACCAACAATTTCACTCCTGAATTCACTACGCAGTAGATGATTTCCACATTTGGAAATGCAAGTTTCGTTTTCGGATTCAGTAGTCATTTATAACGCCCTCCCACTGACGAAAGTGAGCGATTGAAAAAATTCGATATAAGAGGCCGTTACTATGTGGTAATTTACCATTATGATTGAATGAAAAATCATCTTATGTATAAGGATATATGTAAAAAAATTTAGTAATTTCAATAAAAAATTTTATATAAGTAATTCGCTATTTCCTATTTTTATTTATCGTCTAAACGTTAGTTTCTTATCATTTCTATTCTATTCCTGACGATATTTTAACAAAATAGTTATCTTCCATATTTGTCTTGAAAAAATATTGGGTAGTCGACGTTTGAATTTGATCGACTTCATCAAATGACCGGTGACACCCAAATGTTATAACCTAACAATAATAAAAAAAAGTAACATTTCGGAGATAAATATGGTATCAAATGAAAACTTATATGTATGGCTCTTCCATTTGCGATGATTTGATTTTGTCTACATCCATTGTTGATTGTAAAAAGAGGTCAATTGCATGGAAATGTGATGTTTTCATTAAAAAAATAGAAAATAGCGATTTACTTGTCAGCCGTTGAAAATCGTAATATGCATTATACAAACTTTTTTGTTGGAAATATGATACAGAACCACTTATAAATTTTCTCTACATATATCCTGATACACCCTATATAATGCTAAAGACAAAATCTATAAATATATTGAACCTAAAGTCTATGAGCTAGTTTGCCTAAACTGTGATAACTTTTATATTGGTGGAACTTACCATAATTTCCTTCGGAAGTTGGAGAATACATCTCAAATTTTACACAAGACTTTTAACATTTGATTTAAAAATGCTGACAAATTGTTTCACCACACTGTGGAATTTTCAAAGCAAGGAGTTATCATCATTTTCAAGTTAAATGTTGAAAGTCTTGTGTAAAATTTGAGTTTTATTCTCCAACTTCCGAAGTATTATGAATTTACACTACGTAAATGCCGAAACCATATATATTATTAAATAATTTCTTTTATTATTTTATATTGCCTCACGTTGTGGTGCCAATTTATTATATAAATTCTTTTATGATTTTATATTGCAATAATTTATTTTTTATAAATTTTTATTTTATTTTATTGCCCCACGTTGGTGACAATTTATTAAATAAACTCTTTTATGAGTTTATATTGCCCCACGTTGTGGTGACAATTTGATATAAAATTCTTTCATTGCCCCACGTTGGTGACAATTAATATAAAAATTCTTATGATGAGTTTTATTCTTTAATTATGATTTGAATTAATTTGAATATTGATTTGAATTCTACCGGCTAGCTTTTATTTTTAATTTGATTGATTGTATTTGGATTAATGTTTGTTTCGATTTAGTTTATGAACTTTTGAACTTGAAGTTTATCTATGGAATTATTTATATGGAATTAAACACAATGCTCTTTTAATTTCACAATATTTAATTTCTATGACTCTTTTCTTATCTCGGGTAAATAAATTTTATGTTTCACAAGACCTATGATATAACCTACAAATCACTTTTACAATTAATATTTGTTTATACTGTTATAATCAACAATCGATAATCACAGGTAACTAATTTTGGTTTCTTCTTCTTGAGAATTAGGAACTGTTGAAAATACTTAGTTTCATTCTTTTAGAGAAGATATAAGACTTTTCGATGCTTTATTGGAATTATATCGAAGAATGGCAATCGTTGGATACTTCTTATAAATTGGAGGCTATTGTTACTCTATTTTTATTCTGTTGATATGTTTTGTCTAATTTCTTGACTCTGTATGTTATGTATGTATGATTTGAATTAACGTCATTAATGACACTTGATGACAGTCGATTAGTTAATAAAGAAGTAAAAAGATTTGGTACAATTTTCTTCAGTAACCCAGCAAATTATTAATCTTTTCGAAGACATCGACGAGGTTTAGCCAGCAGACAGCTACATTGGTCCTTCGAACCGGATTCTGAGGAAATTTGTCAAAAAATTTGTTCATCTCAATCTTCAAAGATGAGCAGCGAGCAAGCAACAGGAGCTGTAAGAAAAATCCACGATACCAGACTTCGGAGACGAGCGAAAACGTTAGAAAACTTACCTGATGAAGTTCAGTTCGGAGATGGAATTGCGGAAAGAGTTTGGCCAGACAGGCGGGGAAGACAAGGAGACATCAGTCAACAAAACTTGTCATTACATGCAAATGATAAAAAATCTATTATTTCTAGTAAGTCAAAAACGAAGAGTAACAAAACATCTTCCAGCTTGGCACAAAGACGTAAGCTTGAAATGGAGTTGATAGCAGAAAGGGAGATTCTCGAGCTAGATAAAAAATTGGTGATGAAGAAATTGGCCCTCGACAAACTGAAAATACACGACGACAATACAAGCGTAGGTGGTTCCAATAATAGCGATGAACATGAAAGTTTGTCAAATGGCTTTGTCAAGGTAAGAAATTGGCTGAAATTTTGTGACAATTCAGATGAAAAAGAGGTATTGAATGACAAAAAAGAAAATTTGACAAACGTGAAAAAGCTATCTCCGAAAGCGGTAAGTGAACATGTGAACATGAACGGTGAGTTTTCTCATGATTTGCATAGATCTGACATCGATTTGGGGGCAATAGCAATTCGCAGACATGCAATCGATAGATCGTTGCCAGATTTTGATGGAAATCCATCTGAATGGTTAGTTTTTATTAATGAGTTTTATGAAACTACAGAATTGTGTAATTATTCTGATAGTGAAAACTTGATTCGTCTTAGAAAATGTTTGAAAGGTGAAGCTAGGGAGTCGGTGAAAATGCTTCTGATTTCACACAAAAATGTCCCTGAAATTATCGACACCTTAAAAACGTACTATGGTCGCCCTGAATTAATTATTAAATATTTGATTGATCAGGTGCGAGTGACACCTTCCCCTAAAGACTATAAACCTGAAACTATAGTTAGGTATGCCACTTCATTATGTAATTTAGTAACGGCGGTGAAGCATCTACAGAATGAAGTATATCTGAAGAGTCCACTTCTTTTAGAAGAATTCGTTGGCAATTTGACTGTCAACTTGAAGCAGCAATGGGCATTTCATGCTGTCAAACTGAAAGAAGTGACATTGTTGAATTTTTCGGACTGGTTAAAAGAGGTAGGAAGGGCTTCTAGTCTTCTTTGCAACACCGGGCATAAAAACGATCGCTCACAGCCACATAAAAAATCAGAATCTGTTTTTATGTCGAAAGGAAAAAATACAAGAAACTATAATTGCGAGAATTGCCGATGTTGTGACAAAAAAAGCCATTATTTGGAAAAATGTCCTAAGTTTCAGGAAATGACTGTGAACGACCGTTGGACTTACGTTACTAAAAACAAACTTTGCATTTCTTGTCTTAAATCGAACCATCGTATGAATTCATGTTTTTACAAAAAGGTATGTGGGAAAAATAACTGCAAATTTAGACATAATAATTTGTTACACAAAGATGTAGAAACTGAGATTACAAGAGAAGTTTTGAACGCCATAGATGATAGTTTGCCGAACAATACATTACTGGAACCGGTTCAAATTCACCAAAAGTTTGTTTCCGTCATTGTACTTCGAACTATTCCGGTAAATATAGAAGGTCCGCATGGTAAAATATTTGTGTACGCCTTACTAGACGAAGGTTCTTCTGTAACTTTAGTAGACAATGAATTAGCAAAGGAAATTGGTTTGAAAGGTCCCATTGAGCCCCTTTGCATGCAATGGACGAATGAGCAGACACAAACTGACAATAACTCACAAAGAGTGAACTTACGAATAAGTGGCACCTATCCAGGTGCAAAATCATATAAGTTAACGGACGTTAGAACATCCAGGCACCTTAGTTTACCCATACAATCTTTAGATATGGATATAATTGTCCAGAATTGGCCTCATCTCAAGATTATTCCGATAAATTCATTCGACAATATTAGACCTAAAATTCTCATAGGAACGGACAACTACGATTTGACAATGCCACGAAGTTTCGTAGAAAGTGACAGACATGCTCCAAAAGCCACTTTGACTGAATTAGGATGGGATATCAACGGCAGAATATTTTCTGGCAAGGTAAACTGTAATTTTATTTTCCATATTTGCGAAAATACATTCGATGATGATATACTGCATGCTTTAGTTAAACAATCCTTCAAATTAGATGATCATGAAATCAGGGAAAATGATATTTCATTCTCTAGAGATGACGAATATGCTCTTTCTATAATAAAGCGCACTACAAAACGAATGGGTGACCGTTTTGAGACAGAACTTTTATGGAAAAACGCCTCTGAACCAATGCCAGAAAGTAAGACGCATTAAAAGCACCCTTGAAATAAAAATAAAAGAATACCTTCCCACTCTCCACAAACGTAAAAAGTGGTATGATGAACCACGAAATCAATGGTTGAAGGGATTAGTCGTTGCCACATTTCCAGGAAAAGATGGTCAAGTACGAGTCGCAGACATAAAAACCACAAATGGTGTATTCAGAAGACCAGTATCCAAATTATGTGTCCTCGATGTACGACGACAGCCATGAAGAAACTTCATTTCCTCATCGGGGGGAGAATGTTACTCTATTTTTATTCTGTTGATATGTTTTGTCTAATTTCTTGACTCTGTATGTTATGTATGTATGATTTGAATTAACGTCATTAAGGACACTTGATGACAGTCGATGAGTTAATAAAGAAGTAAAAAGTTTTTGGTACAATTTTCTTCAGTAACCCAGCAATTTATTAATCTTTTCGAAGACATCGACGAGGTTTAGCCAGCAGACAGCTACAGCTATTACAACCTTTTACTTTGTTTGGAGACTTGGAACATTTCTTGACTTTTAATAATTATTTACTAACTTCGGTTACTTGGAACTTATCGAAGTTTGGAACACTTGAGTTCACCAATGTTTATTTTGATAGACTTTGGTTAGAAATTTGTTGAGTTGCTAGAGTTCTTGACCCTTCAGATATTATTTGCAAACTGACTTGGCTTGTCTTTCAGATCCTTTTATAGGCCTCCAAAACCGACGCTACTTGATGTCATTTTCCACCTATTAGGTGCTTTCTTTTCATATCAAGAATGCCAAGTTAATTGTTGTGAACTGACAGAAGTTTCTGATTGTTACCAGCCTGACACTAGGAATTCGTCTCGACCAATCAGAATTTAGTATTCTATAATTTTTTGAATTATTGGAGATTTTCAACTTATTTTAATTGATAGTGATTCCTTCTTCTTAAATTAATATTGCCTACATTTTCCCACACACTTTGGTATAAGATAACCTATGATTAGGTTATTATTAATATGATTATTCCCATATTCATGATTTTCTTGACAGTTACTTATTCTTAAATCCAATACATACTATATTATATCAATAACATTCTTTTAACATTACATAACTCAAATTTACTAATTCTAACTTATATCTATAACATTCTTCAATGTTTTGTGCTATCTCATGATAGTTTTGTAATCATTTTAATTATGATTTCTGCCTTCGTTACACGGTACGTTTCTTCACTTCCACTGAAGTTTTTGTTTAACACTTCTTATTCTATTACATTGTTGTTTATTATGTTTTACATTGTTAATTTTAATATCCTAACTATTATTTAGCTTTTACTATTGTTTTTAATTCCATATAATATCTTTTTATTTATCTTTTCTGATTTTCAAAGTTCGGTAAGTTATTATTTTTAAATTTTTATTGTTTATGAAATGAAATCATAACAAATTCCCCTAAATCAATTTTAAATTATTAATAAAATTTTTAATATTTACAATTTATTTATCTTTTGATTTTATTTTCATGAACTAGATTTATTCATAATTATACTTGTATATTTGATCAATATTAAATATTCCCCTTATCTTTCCATTTTCAGGATTCATTAATTCATAACTATTTTCAGCATTTTCATTCATGACTACATATGGACCTTCAAAAGCAAAACATAATTTTCCACATATATTCTTTTTGTTATTAGTTACTCTCATTGCTCTTACTATTACTAATTCACCTATTTCAAATTTAATTACTTTCCTCTTTTTCTCATTTCCCTATTCATATACTTGCATTTCTTTCTAACCTATTACTGATATCTTTCAAAATTTCATTATGTTCTACTGAATTTTCATCTAACCATTTTCTATCAGGTTCTTCGCCTTTCATAGTTAATACAGGTGTTTTCTCTGTTGTAGTATTTGGACAATGATTTAAACATTTTTCTACTCTGGATATTGATTCATCCCATTGACGATGTTTACCCTCACAAGATATCGTCAGATATTTTATTACTTCCTGTATATATCGCATTGATGGATTGGATTGAGGATGTCTGATGCTTGTTAATTGATGAAAAATTAAATTCCTTTTGCAAAAATACTTGAAACGTATGTTTTTGAAATATGTTGCGTTATCTGTAATTAACTTTCTTGACCTACCAATTTCTTCAAAATAGTTTTCTAACTTATGCATTATTTCTTTACTTTTTGTCGTTTTGCAAGCAAATAATTTTATATATTTAGAAAACAAATCTACTACAACCAAAATATGTCTATTCCCTTTTCCTGTTACTATTAACTCACTTAAAAAATCTATTGCTACTATTTCTAAACATTCTTTTACTATAATACTCTTTGCTAAATTGTGATTAATTATATTTTTAGGCTTTGCTCTTTGACATATGTCACATTTCTTTGTGATTTCTTTTGCAATTTGGTAATCTCCTTTACCTATATAATTTTCTCTGAATATGAGCCACATTTTTCTTGCTCCTATGTGATTGAATTCACTATGTAAATGATTTAAAATTTTGAAAGTTAGGTCTTGATTTATTCTGTATAATTCTTTCCTGCCTATATCTTGTGAATAAATTCCCTCTTTGATTTTACATTTCTTTTTATCCTTCTCTGATAAAGTACTTTGATTGTTCTTAATGCTTTCTAATGAAAATAAACCCCTTACTTCTAATAAAATATTTGCTCCTACTTTATATTTCCTTTTATCACTTTTTAAATTTCCCTCTTTTCTTGTTAAAGTATCAGCTATTATATTTAATTTTCCTGGAATATGTTTTATTTCAGAATCATATTCCTGCAATAACAAAATCCATCTTTGAATCCTACTGTTTACAAACTTGTTTTTAAATATACTTGTTAATGCACTATGATCAGTTTCTACCCTTACTTTGTTCCCTAACATATAAAATCTTAATTTCTTTACAAAAAAAACTATGCTTGCTAATTCTAGTTCAGTGACACTGTAATTTTTTTCATGAACTTTTGTCATTCTTGACACAAAACTTATGGGAACTTCTTCATTATTTTGTTTTTGTAATAAAACACCACTGAATCTTTATTTAGAAGCATCTGTTCTTAATATGAAAGGTTTATCATATTGTGCATGATGAACTTTTAATTTTTGAATGAAAATATCTTTTAAATTTTGGAAAGCTTCGTGTCTTTCATTATCCCATTTCCATTTTATCCCTTTCTTGAGTAATTCTACTAATGGAATCTCCTTCTGACTTAAATCAGGAATGAGCCTTTTGAAATAATTTATGAGACCTAAGAATCCCCTTAAAGTTTTAAGATTGGTGGGTCTTTCGAAATTTTTAATTATATCTAACCTATCTTCATCCATTTCTAATCCTTCCCTCGTTAATTTATAACCCAAAAATTTAACTTCTGTTTTATAGAATTCACATTTCTCTATATTTATTTTTAAACCTGCTATATCTAATTCGTTCAAAACTAATTTTATGTGATCTTTATGTTCTTCTACTGTTCTAGAAAATATTAATATGTCATCGATATAATGAACTACAAAAATTTCAAATCTATTTAATATCTGATTCATACTTCTAACTAACGCACTGCATGCACTTTGAATACCAAAAGGCGTAACTTTAAAACGATACACTTCTCCATCTATCATAAAACCAGTGTAATCTCTACAACTTTCATGTAAAGGAATCAACCAGAAACTATGCCTTAAATCAACTTTACTAAAAACTTGTGCCTTTATTATTCTACCAAAAATTGCCTCTATATTTTTAGGAGCTTCATATTGTGGTACTGACAATCTATTCAATGTTCGAGCATCTAAACATAACCTAATATCATCATTTGACTTTTTTGCTATAACAATAGGGTTTATATATTTTGTTTTACTTCTTTCTATTATGTCTTGTTCTAGCATTTCACCGATTTTTTTCCTAATATCTTCTATGTACTTGTATGGAATTGGATAGTTCTTGGATTTAAAATTTTCAATTTCTTTGACTTGGAATTTATGAATATAATTACTAGCTATACGAGTTTCATCTATTATTAGATCTTTATGTTGTGAAATTATTTCTGATATTATTCCCCTATACTTCTCGGATACTTTCATCTGCGAGATTATTTCATTTAAATTTCTGCTTGAGTCTTTTCTTCCGACCGCATTTATTATATTGCAACCTTCATTTGGTCTGTCAATATTTTCATTTTCCCCCTTCCCTATCTTTATAATTTCATCTAACAACTTTATTTCCTTTTCCTCGTAATCTATAATAATTCCACGCTTTTCTAATTCATCAGTTCCCATAACAATATCCCATTTCATATTCGGCACTACAAATAATTGCATCTCTAGACTTGACTTCCATATTATAATATGCTCAGTAATCATTTTTGATACTTCAGTAATTTTCTTTCCACTAATATTTAGTAATTCTACTTTTGGTATTTTCAATTGATTTGTTAATTTTACTTCGGACAATAGTTCTTCCCTTATTAATGATATTTCTGATTCCGTATCACACAAAATTTCTACTTCTTTCCCTTTTAAAAAACCTTTTAATTTAATTAAACCTATACTTTCATTTTCTTCCCTTTGCTGTTCGTAGTCAATGTATTCCCTCTGATGTTCATATAATACATTAACGTGGTATTCGTGCTTTCTTAAAAATCCTGATTTTGTTGATTATTTCGATTTGAAGAATCTTCCCTTTCCCTATTACTTTCAATCCTACTGCAGTTTACTTCCCTTTGATTATT
Source organism: Endomychus coccineus (assembly GCA_958510875.1). Classification (NCBI taxonomy): domain Eukaryota; kingdom Metazoa; phylum Arthropoda; class Insecta; order Coleoptera; family Endomychidae; genus Endomychus; species Endomychus coccineus. The sequence goes on from OY294067.1 coordinate 219,351,687, forward strand.
TTCATTTCTATTTTCATTTCTACTATTTTCATTTCTACTATTATTTCTATTATTATTATTTTGACTTCTATAATTCCTATATCTATTTCTATTTTGATTAGCATTATTTCCATTATATCTATTATCCCTATTTCTAAACTTGTTTTGATAATTATTAATACTTTGGAATCTATCATTATAATTTTGATTTCCCCTATAATTGTTCCTGTTATCATTATATCCATTTTGTTGCCTAGTTCCTATGTTATTCTTATTATCAATTCTGTTTAAGTACGATAGTAGTTGATTCATGTCTTTAAGATTTGCAATGGTTATTGCCTCAGATATTTGACTTCGATACTGTCTTGAAATATATAAAACTATCTCTTCCTCTCTCATTTTAGGTTCTAAATATTGCGCTTCATTATATAGGCTAAGTGTATAAGCACTCATGCTTTTTCTAGTCCCTTCTATATACTTCCTAAAATATAACCTTTCTCAACATTTCGACTGCTCATTTTCACCCCAAAATTTTTTTGAAAATTCATCTATAAACTCATCTAAACTATTTAATTCCCTTTCTTTGCAATTGAACCACAACAATGGTTCATCAACCAATCGTTCTATTATTAATTTTTTCATTCTCTCTACATTCCTTACATACTGTATTCCATTTTTTAAATCTTTGACAAAAATGCATGGATGTAATACTTTTATATTTCCATTAAATTTTATTGTGTTTTCATGACCTACATTTCTGTATTCTATATTCATTCTCTCTTCGGATCTATTCTCAATTCTTTTTATTCTTTCATCTTGTTCATTTATCATTTTTTTCTGATTTTCTTCCATACTTTGTACATTCACATTCACATTCTCTTCAATATTCTTCCCCATATCATTCATTCTATTTTCCATAATATCTATTTCTTTCTCTACATTATTAAACTTTCTATCTACAAAACTATTATATTCTTCTAATTTATTATCTATACTTTCTTCAACATGTTGTCTTATTTCCTTTTTTTCAGTTTCAACTATTCTCATAATTTCCTCAGTTATTTTATCAAATTTATCATTCACTCTCTTAATATCATCTCTTATATCACTCATACCTTGTGCAATTCTAGCATTAATTTCGTTCGTTTCATTAGCTTTTAAATTTAAACTTTCAAGCAATCTCATTATTTGTGATTGACTATCTATTATTGGTGGTCTTTCTGCACTAATCATTTCACCATCTTGATCAAATCCTATCAATTCTGGAGTACTTTGTCTATCTCCTTCCATTTTTACTTTCTTATTAATTAGTCTAGTTCTCATATAAATATTTTTAATAATTTTTATTTTATTGGTTTATATTGCCCCACGTTGGGCGCCAATTATTAAATAATTTCTTTTATTATTTTATATTGCCCCACGTTGTGGTGCTAATTTATAATATAAATTCTTTCATGATTTTATATTGCAATAATTTATTTTATTTTATTGCCCCACGTTGGTGACAATTTATTAAAAAATAAACTCTTTTATGAGTTTATATTGCCCCACGTTTTGGTGACAATTTGATATAAAATTCTTTTATTGCCCCACGTTGGTGACAGTTAATATAAAAATTCTTATGATGAGTTTTATTCTTTAATTATGATTTGAATTAATTTGAATATTGATTTGAATATTTCAATGTTTTGAATTCTACCGGCTAGCTTTTATTTTTAATTTGATTGATTGTATTCGGATTAATGTTTGTTTCGATTTAGTTTATGAACTTTTGAACTTGAAGTTTATCTATGGAATTATTTATATGGAATTAAACACAATGCTCTTTGAATTTCACAATATTTAATTTCTATGACTCTTTTCTTATCTCGGGTAAATAAATTTTATGTTTCACAAGACCTATGATATAACCTAAATATCACTTTTACAACTAATATTTGTTTATACTGTTATAATCAACAATCTTCCTTTTGCTTTACAGATAATACTATGATGTAGAAATTATAAACAAACTTACGTTTAATTAATATCCAAAAGTGTGTTTAATAATCTTGGCAATGTTCAATTTACTTCTATTTAATTTCGTTGATTCACTTCAACACGATACTCTGCTATTTCACGATAATCACAGGTAACTAATTTTGGTTTCTTCTTCTTGAGAATCAGGAACTGTTGAAAATACTTAGTTTTATTCTTTTAGAGAAGATATAAGACTTTTCGATGCTATATTGGAATTATATCGAAGAATTGCAATCGTTGGATACTTCTTATAAATTGGAGGCCATTACAACCTTTTACTTTGCTTGGAGACTTGGAACATTTCTTGACTTTTAATAATTATTTACTAACTTCGGTTACTTGGAACTTATCGAAGTTTGGAACACTTGAGTTCACCGATGTTTATTTTGATAGACTTAGGTTAGAAATTTGTTGAGTTGCTAGAGTTTTCGACCCTTCAGATATTATTTGCAAACTGACTTGGCTTGTCTTTCAGATCCTTTTATAGGCCTCCAAAACCGACGCTACTTGATGTCATTTTCCACCTATTAGGTGCTTTCTTTTCATATCAAGAATGCCAAGTTAATTGTTGTGAACTGACAGAAGTTTCTGATTGTTACCAGCCTGACACTAGGAATTCGTCTCGACCAATCAGAATTTAGTATTCTATAATTTTTTGAATTATTGGAGATTTTCAACTTATTTTAATTGATAGTGATTCCTTCTTTTCAAATTAATATTGCCTACATTTTTCCACACACTTTGGTATAAGATAACCTATAATTAGGTTATTATTAATATGATTATTCCCATATTTATGATTTTCTTGACAGTTACTTATTCTTAAATCTAATACATACTATATTATATCAATAACATTCTTTTAACATTATATAACTCAAATTTACTAATTCTAACTTATATCTATAACATTCTTCAACGTTCTGTGCTATCTCATGATAGTCTTGTAATCATTTTGATTATGATTTCTGCCTTCGTTACACAGTACGTTTCTTCACTTTCACTGAAGTTCTTGTTTAACACTTCTTATTCTATTACATTGTTGTTTATTATGTTTCACATTGTTAATTTTAATATCCTAACCATTATTTAGCTTTTACTATTGTTTTTAATTCCATATAATATCTTTTTATTTATCTTTTCTGATTTTCAAAGTTCGGTAAGTTATTATTTTTAAATTTTTAATGTTTATGAAATGAAATCATAACAATATATACCATAATTTCAAACTTAGGACGTTTTCGTTCTTTCAGACTTAACTGAAAGAACTCAACGTTTGTTAACTATTTTTACAAACAAGTCATACTTTTCTAATTTAAATAGCCTGAGCATTTCACTTAATCAAACCAAAATAACGAAATTACATCAGATTCAATTGTGATTTATAAAGATGTCAAATCATCTCAATTGATCATTAATACCTATACCAAATTGATCTGTGCCTGCGTTTCTCAAAACACTCTAGGAATATTTCTCAGAATATAAAATCACAATCATCCTAGTGCATAAAATGTTTGTTAATTCATACTGCTTTTATCCGGGATCTACCGGTTTTGGAATTGCCGATGATGCCTTACTCTCAATCGTAATCTCATTAACCCAAATGTACTTTATTTATTCTTGAACTATTTATTGCTTACTTTACCTTATACTTTGTATCTATTTGATAATGGTACTTCAGTGTTGAAACTATAGTACCGTTTCCATGTTATTATCAAAAGTGGTGTAAAAACAGTTTCTTCATTTCATTTTCATACATGAAAACTATAAAGTTCTCTTTATCATCGTTCTGGTGAACAGTAAACTCTTGCAGTCACTAACTTCTTCAATGCTGATTGAAAAATTGATATGATTTTATATACTGTTTTGAGAGAAATGTTATCAAAAGATGCATAAGATATCGAATCACCAGAGGTATTATTAGATTTTTCAGTCAGTCTACCCGAAATATCATCCGATTTCGTCCCTTCCATTGTCGATTTCCTCTTCGTTTTTTTGAAGAGTGAGGATTTATACATCGTAATGATATTTTCGTGGTCTTTCTGTTTGGGTTCAAAATTTGAAGAAAGCAATTTCCTCGATTCTGTAAAACTAAGAGGATTTGTAGCAATTTGGAAGATACAATCAATAGTCTGAGAACCCATGCAGTTAGTTCAAAAATTTTATCCGAAGTTTTCTCTTCAAAAGCTATTTTCTCGATTATCTGAAAAACCGATAGGGTTTGAAACAATTCCGGAATACTGTTAAGAATTTTGGAAAAAGCTCGTAAATTGTATCTATCTTGTGCTTCGAAATAATCAAAATTTGAAATCAAAAGCTTAGCTTTTCAAAAGAAAATCTCTTGGAAAACCGAGAGGGTTTGAAGTAACTCCACAATACTCTTGGCAAGCTCGAAAATAACTCGAAAATATATATCATATATAGATATGTTTGACGTAATGAGTAGATGAATTCAAATTTGTGTTCTGACATGATTTTCGTGATTCGTTATCTTCCGTCTTCAGTCATCAAGAGAGCAGTTATTCGAAAATTAACCACAGCTCATTAGCAAGGACATTTAAAAATAAATTAACTCGATGTAGATATGAATTTCTATATGGTGTACTGAATGTACTGATACCATAATGATTCTCTACAGAAAGGATAATTCATCTGGTTAATAATATATTATTTTTCAATAGTAACATATCAGTTGACCGGAACATTTATATCTAATGAAATCGTGAGAGTTTATCTGTAAGAATTCCGCAAATAGTTTCTAAATAAGAAAATGAAATGTTTTATTTGAGATTAGTCACACTGTGATTCTTATCGCTTTTATTATGTCTCGAATAGTAGGAATTACATGTCTGTAGAATTAGGAGGATGTTGAAGAAATTTGTTTGGAAGAACTTGGATAGTATTATCCCGATATTAGAAGACATAAAAAGCAATTACTAAGTCGGTTGAACTATAGACAATCTCTATCCGTTTAACGCTGACCGAAAAGTTGAGCTCGTCAGAGCTGGGATTAGGCGAGTACGCGCCAGGACTTCCGTTACCCTGGCTATATAAGTGACAAATGGCTGGTTTATCAATTTTGGTATTACCGTTACATCTACCCCAATATTGAAACTATGTCCAGGATACTAAAAAGGTTGTGGACGCCAAATTTTGTTACAGACAGACTAGTTCAATCAAATCTAATTGTGCTATTGGTTTATAAGAGTGTACCTACCTACGTATTGCATGTTTGATATCTAACAGTCGGATGAATAAACATATTTGTTCGTTATTTTGTGATTCTCTATTTATAAACAGATGAAATTACTCTGTGAAATGTCATTACGTTTATTGACTCGTTCAATTACAGTTTCGCACAAAAAATAATTACTTCTGTTCTTTCATTGGACTCATCACCTTCAAATGCAAGATTAAATAAATTGAGAAATAGGAAATGATAAATGCAGAAAAGATTTCAGCAATTCATCAAATTTGAAGAGGCATTTTGAAACAGTTGATCACAATAAACTCATCGTTTCAGTTTCACAAAAGACTTTACTTGCATTAGCTGTGGGAAATATGTCTGAGCAATGTAGAAAAACTCCGAAGATGGGAGATTAACTTTTTGGAAGTATGACTTTTTACTTGCCAACCATTGAGTCACGTAACTTTCGGCCGGAAGGAGATAGCGACTTGCAATATCTGCCATTCGCTTCAGAATCACCAAATTAGTTTGAAAACATACTTTTTTTATAGAAAAAAAATCATAAAACGGAAAGTAAAATTTTTGGAATCATTTCTATCTAATCGTCAACCACTGGAATACGCCATTCACTTCAGAATCATCAAATTAGTTTGAAAATATATATTTTTCATAGCAGAAACTCCAAAGACGGGAAATATAGTTTTCGGAAATATGACTATCTAATCGTTAACCAATGAAATGCGTACTGACAACCTCTCTCTATTACCTCATTGATCTCTAACATCTATTTCGGAAGTGGATACTTGAGCGTCACTATTTTTGGCTTTAGTCATATTCAAACAGTGCTTGAAATGACTTAGAATTTTATAAGAAAACTGTTAAGCAGTGGATTCTTGATACATATTCATATACTTGAAACATTAATGTATTACAATCTCGATTACTCGTGTTTCTGTTCGTTTTCGCGACGTGGGTATGTTCAATTGAAATTAATGCGATGAGGACGCTTTGTGCTGATACAATTAGTCTTAAGAAATCTTGTTTTAGACATTGATACGTCTTCTGATGATGGTAATAAGACCGAAACGTACGTGAGGACGAAAATGATGAGCATATGTGTTAGTGTGACCTATTAACCGAGAATTTATATACAATTTATACCTGGGTCAAGAATCATCATTAATGATACCAAGTTTGTTTACATCAGAAGCTATACATTATGATTTGATTGATTCCAATAGTTTGCTTCCGAATGAATAAATTGACGAAGGTGTTTCAAAATATTCTTTCATTCCATGGACAGTAGTCATAAATCGCAGCTGTCTGAAGTTATATTATTCAAGACATCAGAGGAAATATATTTTCGAATATTGCTTATTGGAGTATTGGAATTGATTAGAGATTATGATGAGTCTCGGCATTCTAACCATGAATCAGAATTACCTTAGAATTTGGGTGAAGTGATTGTCGCTAACTTAATATTATTGAACTGATTTGAAGTTATATTTTCTTCCGAATCAATTTCTAATTCGATTTCTAATTGTATGATTTCTAATTCGTCTTTTGAAGATTCAAATTATACAATTCTACTATGTGGTTCAATAATTTGAACATCATTAAGTTGTTCAGAATTGATATTCTCAATATATTTTTTGAAAACACTCAGCCTAGCTTCTATTAAAGCTGTTTTTTGTTTTAAAACATCCATATTTTATATAGATTAATGATGCTAAATAATGCACTGAATGAAGCAAACCGGGATTACCTTATACAAATGAAATATTAGGTAGTTACAGAAATTGGCTTGGGTTGTCTGACGTCTAAATTCTTGTATTTCTTGGTATTTGTTGGAAGCTACCCGATAAAGTTTCGCCACGTCCGATGTAGCTTTAAGCTCCCCTTGTTGGTTTGCTGCACTAACGCCGTCTAATCTATGCTGAATCGTCGAGTCTTCGATCGAATATGAACCTTGGATCATAGATTGTTGATAACTGCATGTTATCCTCATCCGGGTCGCAGGACCATGTAATGCGTGGACCGTATGAGATTTTTTTTGTGAAATGAAACTTAGTAAATGTTTACCATGTCATAATGACTTTATTTATTCCTTTTGTGCAATGAAAGGGAATTTATTGGTTTGCAGATGTGGGGCGATCTTTTGTAGCATGATAAATCTTTCTGTTCGATAATACTAGAGTATAATGTTTCTAGTTTTGCTAAAGGTACTGCTTTTCTGGTGTAGTATAGCTGATATTTGATAAACTACGATGATTGATGTTGTTAAATGTAATAAAGCTTCGAAGATCTCTTCCATATAGATGAAGAAATCTGCTTTCTAGATTTTTAAGATAATTTTATTCATTAGGTGCCTTCTTCTGTTGAAGAAATTTGTTTCGAGATAAGGACTCTCTGTTAATTTTGAATTTTTGAGATATTGTCAATAGCTTCAACTTCACTCTGAGCATCGTTTTGGTCAAGGTTTCCGTTATGAATTTAGAGGCTGATCTTATGCCGTTGAGTAATCCTCTTCGTTTTCTTGTCCGATCGGGTAGTGATTGACAAAGTTTTCTTTCACCTTCGGTTTTCTTCAAAATAATTTGATGAATTGAGTGATATCAGGCTATAGTATAGTAGTGTTGCTGAAGCTGGTTGAATTGAAAATTCCTATAAATGACTCATAAGTATCATCATCGTCATCCGTGATTTAAGCAGTTCCTATTCTCACTGGAAATTGCCGAGGGTTCGCGTTATGATGAGCTAGTAACAACTTGTTCCTCTGATAATGGATCTAGAACAACGTGTTTTCGTTTTGGATTGTGTGTATGAAGTGTTGTTTGTATTTTTACATCATGTCTGGGGTTAGTGGCTTCTATTACTGCCGCGTTATTTGAATTGAATTTTTTTATTTTAAACGAGATCTAGTCCTCGTATTTCCCTGGATTTCGTTTATTTCTTGTTAAACTATGTCTTCATATGAATATATTTATTCAGAAGTTTTTGTTGCTTCTCGAATTACCTTTTCTTTTTCTCTTGTTAAATTTTCAGATACTTTTCGTGGGTGGTTTACAGTTTTCTCTGTGGAAATTCACATAATTCTGGAATCATCTTCCTTCTAGAAAGAAGCACAATGAAGTTCGTATGTTGGTATGTCCAAACGTTAATTCCTAAGGCCAAAATTTACTGGCGCTGTGAATGCTATTATTATATCCAACAAGACCATATTTCATTAGTTCTTTCATGTCTTTTTTGTTATGATTGCTTGTTCTTTTATAGTTGAGTGAAATCCTTCGATACAGCAATTTGATTCGGACCTATCTACTGTTATCAGGTGCTGTTATTATGTCCTAGGTAAGCTACTTCCTTTTTCAGTAACTCAGATTTATCGAGTTGTATTTTCAGATTCGCTTTTCTCAGGCGTTCAAACACTTCTTTTCAGTCTCTCAATGTGATTTCGGAGTGAACTAGAAAAAAGTGTTACATCATCTAGGTAGACTAGACATTTTCCATTTGATATCTCGTGAGATGTTATCTCATCACTTTTTGGAACGTGGAAGGTGAATTTTAATCCAAATGGCATTTGTTTATACTCACACTGTCCGTGTTCTGTACTAAATGCGGTTTTCTGTATATCATCATATAATTTCAAGACACATGTCGATAACATGACTTTAAAAAAGTTTGTGTCTCACAATGAGCAGGGGAGTGCATGTCACGATATGTATAATTATTGAGACGGAGTGACCGTTAGTGATCGGAGTCGTTTCCTAATTCAGTAGGGTTATTAGCCAAATGCATGTACTGTCCTACCTTGAGCCGTTTTCCGTTTTCTAGTGAGAGAGAGACAGAGAGAGAGAGAGAGAGAGAGAGAGAGAGAGAGAGAGAGAGAGAGAGAGAGAGAGAGAGAGAGAGAGAGAGAGAGAGAGAGACAGAGAGAGAGAGAGAGAGAGAGAGAGAGAGAGAGAGAGAGAGAGACAGAGAGAGAGAGAGAGAGAGAGAGAGAGAGAGAGAGAGAGAGAGAGAGAGAGAGAGAGAGAGAGAGAGAGAAGACGTTTGCTGACGGTCGATCGGGACCCGACAGAAGACATACTTTCAATCCTGATAATCGCTAAGTCGAATAACTGAGGTGCGGATTTGAATGAAAGTAACTTTATAAAGACATAATGAGCGTAGCTAACGAAGTCTTTCCTCTTATTGGCTCACTCACTTAATCTGTTACTGTTAATCCTAAGAGTGAAACAGAAAATTGTGTATAAAACGTTAGCTTTCATATTCAAGATAAAAATCAATGCTACTCCATTATATCTATACAGTACTTCACATTGAATTTTTAAATGAAATACAAAACTATCCAACAAGAAGGGCAATTAACTTTTACATAAGATCATGTAAATTGACTATTTTTTTTTTTTTTTTGTGGAGGTGAAGAAAACCCTTTATGGGGAGGTTATGAGCCTGTAAATCTCAAGGTCTACTGTGAGAGTCACCATTCCAGGCATACTCACTAAAAACTTCACCCTCTTTGTAGGCTTGTCTGGCTATTGCCTCCGGTGACACTAATAAAGGCCTACTGGCCCATTGTATCTCGCCTATGTTTCGTTTGTTTACGGTATCCACTGTTGACTATTACACAGATGAATATGTTTTTTGTAGGTCTCAGATAGTTCAATAGTTTACCAAATGAAAAAAATTTGGTAGATACAAGGATTTTTTATGTATGTGGAAATTATTTTTTATCGAAAATATTGCTATTATATCAGTTACCTATACTGTGTTTGTATTATGTGGAATAGCATATTGCTAAATAAACTATTATATAATATTACATTTATCAACCAAAATCCACTCGAATTTAAAAGAAGATGATTCGTTATGAAAAAAATCTGATTCCAGTTCGGATTCAAGTAAGCGAAAAATTTCAAATCCAAGTAATGGGATAAGAAAATTCAACATCACTGATGAAACCGTACCTACCTAATCATTTTCTCTTATTTTAAGCTGAAATTTAGCGGTTTTTTCCTTGAGACCTCCGCAAATTTTATCATGTCTTGGTTGTCGTACCACTCATATGAATATTTTTTATGTTGTTGTCTACGTTCAGGATGTTTTCATTTGAGGTAGACTTCGTCAGCTATGATGGTTAGTTTGAGAATATTTCGAGGAACAACTGAAAGTGAACCATCAGATTCGTAATGGATTTTTCTTTGGTAATATGAAAATGATTTGGGTGCAGAATGCATAGCGATTCCCTGGGTATCCTTGTTTGCAATGAGTTGAATGTAATGTGAGAATAACAGCATTGGTCAAATTGAAATTTAATAAAATTTACTAAAACAAAATAAAACTAATAACAGTCAATTTGAGATTTATTTCGGTTTAAATTGGGGGTTGTGAATTAAATTATTGAAATTGAGTACAGCAAATTTGTTAATATATAAATGTAACAAAACATAATGATAAATAATTTAGCAATTAGTTCAATCAACTATCCATTGAATGTGAATAAAAAAAACGTTATTTACATCATTCAGATCAATGTAAAGTTCGAATCCCTACTTTCCCTCGGTCGATCGCTTGTATAGACTCCAAAAAATCGATGGTGGAAGTCGTTACTTTATGGTAATTTATCATTTTGATTATATGAAAGAATAACTCCTTTGTTTTTATACCCCTTTTATCGATAATAACGTGAATACGTAACTATAGTTTCAACACCGAAGTGCCGTTATCAAACAAATAGAAAATTATAATATTAAAATTGATTAAAAAAAAATTAAAATATAATTTTTTATTTGTTTGATAATGGTACTCCGGTGTTGAAACTATAGTTACGTCTTCACGTTATTATTAATGAAAGTGGTATAAAAACAAAGTAGTTATTCCTTCATATAATCAATATATATAGACTTCATTGATGAAATATTGCAATTTAGAATTCACACGGTGATGAACTTGTCCGGCAGAAAAATGAGACTATTGCTGACATGACAGTATTGAGTATTATTTGAGATATAAAAGTATTTGGGAATGAAATTAAAACTGACTCACAGGAAATGGTTGAATATGAGTTTTGTGATCAGATAATACATGGGAATAAAATATCTGAATGATTATGATAGAAATAGAAATGACTTACAATAATGAAGGAATGTATAGATTGGAAATGTTTGAATTTGATGAAAAACGCAATCGTGAAACGTCCCCACTCCTAAGGAACCACCAAACGTCTGGTGCATCGTGTGAGTATGAGAAAACTTGTAGGTGCGTACGTGTCAACATTATGAAATAAAAATTAAATATACCAATGAAGAATTATTGATATAATGGTATATAAAATACATGTTGTAATGGTCCGGAAAGCAGCGATTCCACATCGAACCATTTTTGCATTGCAGATTTCATGTTGTGTTATATTCCGTGACCTTGTAGGATTGACGTAGGGGTAAACTTCAGTTCGGTTCATAACATTTTGTTGACGGCGTGGTACATGATTTTGTTTTTCTCTATTTTTGGTAAGCTTAAAGTGTAACATGACCAGAGTATTTCGATTGTGTATTCGAAAAACAAGAGTTATTTTATTATGTTGATTAGTAGTTGGAGATGATGTATAGGTTAGAGCTCTTATCTCAATTTAATATTTTTATATTCTGTAGTAGATGAAGAGAATCACTACATTTTCGTGGGCATTGCACAAGAACGTAGCTTCATGTTCTAATTGTATTGGTTGTATGAAGCTCTCAGCTTCGTCCATACCCAATGTTATGGTTGGTGTGACACTGAGGTTTAAAGATTTACCTCCCACAATAATAAGATGCCATCATTTCCTCCAACATGTAATACGTATTATTCATATTGTGTAGTTGAAGGTTCCAAAAAAATTAAAATTATGCATTTCTGAATCGTCAGTTTCAAGATGAATATTTTGAATTTCAGGTTTGGTACTACTTTTCTGGAGTGAAAGAAATAAGTAAATAGTTCATTAAGATGCCATGCCACATTTTTTTGTCAAATAGGAATTGTCAAATGAATTACGGCTATCTCTTTTAGAAATGTACAGTCGAAGATTGGTATACATGTATCTTGGAATGTCTGTTTTCGGGATGGCCAGCCTTTGAACAGACAATTTAGGTTATTTTGCAACAAAATAAATCTTGTTGCAAACTGGCAGGCTCTGAAATAATTACAGGTACTTGATAATGTTCACATGAATTGAGTTTAATTGCTCCTGTGAATTGAATGAGTTGTTTTGACATTTCAAAATTCGTGAGATAAAATTGAAAATCCTTGAAGATCCTTGTTTGAGATGAGTTGAGTATAACTTGAGAGAAGCAGCACTGCTTAAATTAAATCTCAATATAATTTATTAAAACAATTTACCAGATAAAAGAAAACATGATAACGAATGATTTGAAAATTAGATCAGTTTAAATTGATGGTTATGAATGAACCAATCAAAACTGAGTACAAAAAACTTGGTAATATATAAATTGATTAATCAAACAGAATGATGAATAATTTGGAGACTGGTTCAATTAATTCTTCATTGAATGTGTGTGAAAAAAATTACTTACATTATTCAGATCGATGCGTTCATACCTGAAGTTCGAATCCCTACTTTTCCTCTGTCGATCCCTTACATAGACTTGGTATGAAAGGTGCAATTAAGAATGCACACGATAATGAACTTGTCCGAGAGAATGATGAGATAAATGCTGACATGGCAACATTATTCATTATTTGCAATATCAAAGTATCTGAGGATGAAATTAGCACCGACTGACAGGAAATGATTTGAAGTAAGTTTGAATTTGGTAAAAAAATGGAATCGTGACATCATTAATAGTCTTTTAGAAAGCTTCCACTTTGAATGCTTTCTAAACCGAATCAACATAACGTTAGTAAACACAACATAACGTTAGTAAACACAAAATAACAAAAATCAAAGAAATATTAAACATGGATCTGCGTAATGGAGATACCTTGCTCAGTGCCGTCACGATGCGCTGAGTGATCAGTATTTCGAGCTGTTGGTAGAGTAGGTAGGTTATGGATGATTATGGAATATTGATTTAAGTGAGTTTCAACATGGTGTTATTTTGTTCCAACTCGTTCCAACTCCAGTGAATTCAGTTTAATACGATACGATACGATTTTATTCAATCACCATCTTTTCTTCTCGTCGTATTAGGTTAGAGATAACGTGAGGCTATTGTGTACTCTTAAATATAATGATGAAATATGAAATATGCGATACTGAACAATGTAATGTAACACAAATGATTTGAATGTTTGTGAAGAATGCGAGGGGAATTCTGGAATAATTATCAGCGTAACGATATTTACATAGTGTTTATCGCATGTTCGCATAGTTCGTGTCCAGAAGGGGATGGTATTGGCTTCGTGTCAAAGCATAGAGATGAGGTGTAGACTTGTCTCTCAGAGGCGTACGCCACTCACAAGGACAACGTTCAACTATTTCCTATACCCTAAGTTACTTTAAGAATGTAACCCTGACGCGACCCTCTGTTATTCTAAAATTAGAAATATTTAACCTGCCGGTGTTATTGGTTCAGAATACAAATCGTGAAGAGCTGTATTATCATTCCAGAATGAAATATATTAGTACAAATATAAAGCTAAAATCGATGCTAGTCTTTGATTTGAAATCTCTTTACCGATTTAATCTACAACTAGTACAGTATGTGAAACATTTTGATCGAAATTTTTTTATGATTTAACGCGACCCCACGGAAAATGTTTATTTTGGTGTATAAAACAAAAGTCTAAGATTTCTACTTCCTAAATTGACCGCAACCCCTTTTTTGTCGCCATTTTGAGGTATTTTGGACATTTTCAGGGGAAGTTCGTCAAAAAAAATTGCTAACTTAAGAGATATAGAATTAAATTTTCTGAATTATGAAGATAACTTAGATAATTTAACATAGGATTATAAAGATGAATAAACGTATATATATATATATATATATATATATATATATATATATATATATATATATATATATATATATATATATATATATATATATATATATATATATAACTTAAGAGATATAGAATTAAATTTTCTGAATTATGAAGATAACTTAGATAATTTGACATAGGATTATAAAGATGAATAAACGTAAAAGATTGAACCATAGGCGGGATTCGAACCCACATTTCTGGATTTCTAGTCCAGGGTGTTTACCAATTACACCACTTCGGTCCTATCAGATTTTTATATTTTTGTAAATATAAACCTCTGAAAGGATAGTAGATCATTGATGAACACAATGCGATTCGATGCCCTACCATAGATCAACTATTCAAGCACATTCATCTAAAATTCAGTCGTTTTTTTGTAGTAAGGATTGTAGGTTAGTACTGCTATGGTTGGCAGTTACTTGACAGTTCTTATTCAAATGACAGCATCCTGGTTCTTATATATTTCAATAGAACTGACTGAGAATTGTTCTGGTTAATTATAAACAAGTTTAAAGTTTCTTTGCCTAATTGGCCACTATCGTGTATGTAACTTAAGAGATATAGAATTAAATTTTCTGAATTATGAAGATAACTTAGATAATTTAACATAGGATTATAAAGATGAATAAACGTAAAAGATTGAACCATAGGCGGGATTCGAACCCACATTTCTGGATTTCTAGTCCAGGGTGTTTACCAATTACACCACTTCGGTCCTATTAGATTTTTATATTTTTGTAAATATAAACCTATTTGAACTGAAGGTAGACTTTATGTTCTCAAAAGTGAGTTCCAAATTTCAAGTCAAAATATTGAATGGTTTCCGAAAAATTCGAGTTTAAGTAAATTTTTTAGCTAATTTTCAAATTAAGATATCTTATGTCCTTTTTAGCCGATTGACATCTGCTTGGCGTCAAAATGTAGGCATTTGCATATATTTTTACGTGATGATCATCGTTTTTATACCACATCAGCAATATGGTACTATTTTAGGTGATAAAAGTATATATATATTTTTTAACATAAGAATCATAAAATGTGCCTGTGAATGCAAATATGCTTGTGTAAATACATGTTAATGTGTTTGTATGTGTGTATGTAAATAAGTGTACCTTTCCCTATTACCTCATAAATCTGGTTCGAAAGTGGTAACTTCAGCGTATTATAGTTGTTGGATTCCAGTCTCATTCTCACATTGCATAAGATGACTTCGATTATTAAGAGTAGATTGCTATGCAGTGGCTTCTTGATACATAGCCATATACTTAAAACATTAATGAGCTACAATTCTGATTACTCGTGTTTCTCTTCGTTTCGGCGACTTGGGCATTTTTAATTGAAATCAATGCGATAAGGACGATTTGTACATGATACGATTAGTTTCAAGAAATCAATTTTAGACAGTGTCTGCTGATGATAATCGTGAGACCGAAACGTACGTTAAGATGAAAATGATAAGCTATGTGTTGGTGTGACCTATTCCCCTAAAATTTATATATAATTCATACCTGGGTCAATAATCATTATTAAGTTAAGTCTCATGACAGCTTTTTTTCAGTACTTGTTACTTTGGTCCATCTATCCCGGGTAACCGAGTAACTCTCCAAAAGAAAATGTATTGTTCTCTCAGTTCTCATTTATCATTATACTGAAGTGAAATATTGTAGGTGAAGATACATAAATTGAACATGTACAGTTTAAGAGCTCAAGAATCGAATGAGTTTGGAATTATATACAAAAGAAGATAGTGGTCGAACTATCCCGTATTATGTATCGACTATTTGGGGAGTATATATCGGGTGGGTCAATCAAAACGAAACACGACCGATATCTCATATACCGTTCGTTTAAATAAAATCGCTCGGACCCGACGATTTTTATTCCCCGGATGAAAGATTCGGACCATATCATACACCTTGTAGCTTTCACCCCCTCGCATGGGTGAGCTTCAACCTCAAAATCTTGAATAGGAATATAGGTCCAGTAGCACCTTATTTCACAGATAATCGGATTCCCTGTTCAATGCATCTTAGTTTAACAAATTTGATGCAGCCGTTTTTGAGAAAATAAGGGAAGAACAATGAAAAAAAAATTATTGCTCGGTAAAAAAATGTTGAGATCCGTTGATTTTTATAGCGAGAAAAAATTTTCTTCCCTCATTTCAACTCAGCCTCTCCAACCTCCCGCAGAGGTGAGCTTCAACCTCAAATTAAAATGTGGTCAAAAGTCAAATGATACCAGAATTCAAAGGGCATCAAAATGTATTTTCACGGCCTAACAATTTTCAAGAGTTAAGTAGGTAGTCAAGTTAGTTAATAAGTCAGCACTGATAAAACATTTGTATCGAAAAAATCATCCTTTTTGAACTTAGCTTTACGGTATGGTTTAGGTTTACAAAGAAAGATGAGACACAAAATGTAAATTTAGTTTATTCATTATTCATGATAATAATAAGTGCTGAGAGTGTTGGCCTCCTGTTTCCATACAATGATAGAAATTTGGTTCAAAACGGTCCCTGACATTATGGAGCATTTCTGGTGTAATGGCCCGAAATTCATCAATGATCCGCTGACGTAATTCATTTAATGACTGAGGCTGAGTTTTATAAATCTTACTTTCTAAGTGACCCAAAAGAAAAAATCAGTCAGGTGATCTTTCAGGCCACTCTGTTGGTCCTCTTCTGCTGATCCATCTACCAGGATACGTCCGTTTTAAATATTCACGAACAGCAAGAGTTTGATGAGGAAGCGCACCATCTTATTGAAATGTCAACTCTTCGGCATTGTAATTGTTATTTCCAAGCATTTCTGTCATTGCAGGATCGATAGCGTTTTCTAATAATTGCAGAAGCATTTCTCCATTTAGATTTCCTGGGAGAAAAAAGGACCAGTTAAGCAATCGCCATAAATTCCAACTCTGACATTTAATTTCTCAGGATGTTGAGTGTGAGCTTCATGAAATATATGTGGATTATCGTCAGATCAATATCTACAATTGCGACGATCACAGTTCCATTTAGGAAAAACGAACAGTCATCGGAAAAACAAAATGTTGAACACTAAATACGGATTATTTATTATTCGTTCCGTCGTAGTCTCGCAAAATTCCAAACGTCTGTCAAAGTCATCTTCGCTTTATTGTTGTACAAGATGAATTTTGTAGGGGTGAAATGTATGTGTCTTAAAAATTCTGCGAATACTCATACGAGATATGCCACACACTACAGTAGTTGCCTGGTGCTTCATGTAGGGTCCATATTGACGTGACTGAAAACAGCAGCTCCCACTGCTTTGTATCCCACTGTCATTAGATTTGGAGCAATCAGTTTTCGGTTGTCACTGATCCTGTCTCCCTAAATTTTGCTACCAGCTCAATTATGTATTTTCGGTTAACATGTTTATCTGGATTCATTGAATACCTGTGCTGCAATATAAGCACATCTATCATTTTCATAATAAAGTTCGATCAGCGATACTCTTCCTGCGGTAGAATAAACCATTTTAGATCAAAATAAAGTTTAGTCACAGACAAAACCCTGCGAGATATTTAATTAAAATGAATTAAATTAAAATACTCGGAACATCTAAGAAACTGCAAAATTTATAAATTCTTCACAAAAACAGAATTCCACAGCAGATAAAATGAAGTACTTCTTTCTTCTAACGATAAAATTGGAATTCAAATTACCTTTTGTCAGTGGTAAATGGTTGAGGAATGTACAAAACATTTCCTTATTAAAATAAATAATAAGTTTGATTTGCTGGAAAGAGAATTTAATGACCTTTAAAATATGGCCCCACACGAATTTTAATCCTATATTAATTGAAGTCACCCCTGCGGGGATTTGAAGGGACAGGGTTGAAAAGTATGCACAAAAAACCTCTTTTCCGAGATAAAAATCAAGGGGTTTTAACATTTTTTCATAGAGCAATAATTATTAAGAAAATGTTTTGTTTTCATTGTTGCTCCTTTAATTCATCAAAAACGGCTGCATCAAATTTGTAAACAAAGATGCGTTGAACAAAGAATTTGATTATCTTTAAAATAAGTTACCACTCGACCCCTATTCCTATTTAAGATTTTGGGGTATAAGCTCACCCCCGCGAGGGGGTGAGAGTGATAAGGTTGATGGAATGAGCAGAGTCCTTTCCCCGAGAAACAAAAATCGACGGGTTCGAGTTTTTTTTTAAACGAACGATATATGAGATATCGGCCGTGTTTCTTTTTGTTCGGCCTACCCGGTATAATATTCCTGCCATTCTTCTGAATCATAGTCGATAGTGATATAAGTAAACTGCAATTTCTGTCTTCTAATTTGTCATTACGTATACTATTCCTAGGATTATACAGCTTGAAGATTAGGATAAATTGGGTTTTACCTTAACTGAATGTAATAATTCCATATTTTAATAGCTGTGATGTGAAACTGTAAAGCGGGGAATAAAGTTCCTTTGTTTTTATGTTCTTCATCACTTGAAATAATCTAAATTCATAAAAAACGAGATTTATTGAAGTGATAAATCTATACTACCATTTCAAACACGATTGAACACATAAAAGAGAAAGCTGATAAAAATTTGAATCTAAATAGACATTGCTCCTTTGGAACTTCTGAAGTTATTTTTTCACTTTGATGGTACATCTAACATTGACAGATTTTGAGACAAATTACGAAAAGATTCTTCAATGGAGTGAATCCATTTACGGATCAATATTTGATTTACATATTTCTCAAGTCAAGAATAACTGTAGGAGTTAGGAATTATTCCGGGTAATCAATTGTGAAATTTTAGACATCAGTACTTTTCAGAGTATTGAGTTTCCGTTACTCGACGAATAGTTAATTGGTGCAACACTAGTAAATTGTGATTTATTGTTGTGCACTTTTGGACATATATTAAACAGGTGAGAATATTGTGACTCCTTCTAATTACGTGATCATAGTCCCACCAAGTTCAGAATTTGCCGATGTTTTTGCTGGTCAGATTTGTTTAGATCACATGCTAGGGGATGTGTCTTGTCGAACACTCCAAATCTGATTCTATCATCAGAGAACATGTTCCACCATTTCATCATCCTAGGATCATGGTGTACGTTGAGCTCATTCCACGAAGCCGGGTCTTTCTAGATAGTGGTTTGAAAGGCAGTGTCCTGTGCATAGACCGATTAGAGTACGACTTTTTAGCCTGCTCCCCTCTAGAAGTATCTTAGCTATTGTATTCGAAGAGTTCGTAATAAACGCTTTAGAGTAGTAAGGTTTGCCATTACAGGAGTATCCCACTTTAAGCCTAGGATAATATAGATATTTTAGCTGTGCCTGCAGAAACACCAAACACTGGTTCTGGTCCAATACATTTTCAAGCTGCACCCTTCCGGCCAGATACTCTGCTGCATCATTCATCTCAATGCCCGACTGGCCGAGCATTTGTGGCACACCAGCTCCTGCAGATTGCGATTGAGTTCTAAATATCACATATAAGTCGTTTTCTACAATACTAGAGGGAAGACGTAACAAAAAATATCTACATTTACACAATTATTGGCTTCATTCAGTAAGAGAAGGAAGGTAGAGATCGGATAAGGGTTTAGGAGTAGGATCACATGTAAAATTTCCTGTAGTGATTGCCAACATAATTTTTTTCTTCCTGAGGTATGAATAGTTACATCTTATCTCTTTTTAATGTTGAACAATTAATCCTAATAAGACTACTTGTTTGAATCGTGACGATTACGAATATTAGATAATCATCTTTTTATAAAATTGTTTATAATTTTACAACGGAAGAAGATATTTTCTTTTGTTAGAAAGTTCCTTCAGAAAATTCAGCCCTCAATATGCCGAAATACCTATATTCCGAGAAAGAAATGTGGATAATTTCATTACTTCAGTTTCCAAAGACGGAAAAATATGAAAATTTGGCTAAAGGTAGACCTCACTCAATCCCATTTGAGAACTTCTTTTGATACTTTTTTCTATCGTTTTTCCTTTTCTCATCCTGACCATATTATAACGTGATCTTTGCGACTTTTCGGTATATTGCTTACTGCGTAAGCTTCGAATCCTCGGGCGCCAGATTTTTCCCAAAGGCTTACTCCTTTTTGAAGACTTCTGCTAGGGTCTTCACCACAAGGCTTGTCCCTAGGGTAGCTACAGTGAAGTATAACCAGAGTCCAATGGGCAGAAAACAGTATCAGAATTGTAGGCTTTAATTACAATTGATACCTGGTTGAAACTTAGCTCGTTAAAGATGGAGCAGAAATAATTTAATAAAACAGGGAATTTCAAATATTGAAATATATAATGATTATTATAAGTACACTTTCGGAATAATCAATATAAATGCAATTGAACGGTAATATTTACAGAGATTTCACCCAGACGGAAAATGTAATGAAGCTCAAACGGTAAATGAAAAATGGTACAACATATCCATTGTTGCGATATGTTCGGTATTGAAATTCAATTCAACGGTAGGGAATCGGTTGACAAATGATTCAGAACAGGTCCTAGCGTAATAGGGGTATTCGGTATATATTCAGATAGCCATATTACTTGAAATGATGTTAAAACGCACTACGATATATCAAACGGTTTAAATACGGTCGGTTCGGATTCGGAAGATATATCGTAATGCCAGGATATAAAATATTAAGCCATTCACCTTATACAAAATTTCACTTAAACGGAACACTATTGTTAATTCACATTTTCTGTGAAAATCTGACTTGAACTCGGATAATAATTATTTCACTTTGATTCTAATATGATAATCACACTTCAACGGTACGGATTGAAAATCGAAATCACAAACGAGGGCAACGGTACTGATTCTAAATCGAAATCACCAGAGAGTAACTGCACTGATTGGAATTCAAAAACACAAGAGAGCAACGGTACTGATTCTAAATCGAAATCACAAGAGAGCGATATTTTGGCTGTCACGGCTTTTATATGTTTTCCGAGGTTCTGGACAGGTCCGCTCCACCAATTCCTTATTTTGTGCCAAAGGTTTTTCACTTATGCCCCGAACAATGATTAAAAGTGACGCTACTTTTTAGATCTAAAATTCGCGCACATGACGCTCCGGTAGTTTCTCTCGGCGGACTAAGCAAGTGTTATCGGAGTTTTTTGGTTGTTCGCCTTTTTTATACATAAGACTGTTCAAAGTTTGGTGTTTTAACTGGCCAGACCCCTGTTTTTTGCAACATATTTTATCGGAATGAAATGCAATTTTGAACGGACATGAATTTGATTCATCTATTTGAATAATTATACTTATTCGAAATTACGGAGATTTATACAAGTGACAATCACGGAATACACATTCGGAATTCATTCATATCTATTGAAATAATGAACTGTTCAAACTGAGATTACATGTAACATCCGTATTTATTGCCTGATCTAAATTAAATAATCTTTCAAAATTTAAGCTTCGTTACAATATTAACAAGAGACTTCGCGATGCAGGACAACGTGTGACAACACGTTCTCAGAAACGACCTGCCAAAACACCCACCATTGGGAGGTTCCTGTATAACCCCTCTCTCAGTCATCGACCTACAACATTCAAGCCAACCGCAAAGCTGGAACACGACCACAGAAAAATTATTGATGGGTAGTTATGCTCTTGAAAATAGGGGATATAAATACATTCTAGTGATGATTGATTGCTTCCCAAAATTTCTGTGGATCCGTTCGCTGAAAATAAAATCGGTCGAAAAGGGTAGAAACATAAAATCGATGATTATAATACGTATAGTGGGTAAAATGCCGCCATTGCCAGACGTTATATTCGAACGTTGAAAGAAGTTCAGTCTGAACAGGAAATACGAATGGCTTGACGAACTCGAAGGAATCACAGAAAAATATATTGAACTCAAGCCTAGACCTATAAATATGACTTCATTTAGAGTGACGAAACAGAATGAGAATGATATATTGAAGAGATCCTACTCACATATTGAGAGAGTTTTTCAGAAGAAGGAATTGCAGAAAACTACAACCCGCTGTTCTTTTGATTGAAAAAGTGCTCCGAAAACAAGAAGTTATAATGATTGTCAAATGTTATGGAATAAAAGATGAAAGTTGAATCTTGAATACTGATTTTATGTGATCTGTGTGTCTGCGTAAATAAATGTTTTTGAGTATAGGTCCGACTAAATCAAATAATCAATCAGATAAATCCATAATACGATGGTTCCATTTGTGGTGTTTTAACCATCGCGTATGACGTAGAAAAATTCATGAACGTGCGTCCGAGGAGTGAGATAGAAAAAGTTGAAATATTACAATCACGACTCCTTTTGAAAAATTGAGGAGTTCGTTTTATTCATACTATTAATTAGTAGCCATTACCTTTGTATTTCGGTGAAATGTTCGATCCGCCAGACGAAAATTGGCAGATAACCGGATGAGATCCAGAATCCAACCTTCAGGTATACATAGATAGCAGGATGAACCTTATATAGTTTTAGGTTTCCAACATCGCTTCGATAGACAGATCGTTTATAGTGAGTTATTTCTGGGCGATACATGAAATACATTTTGTTCCAAAATGGGTTGCATTTCTACCATATCGCAACGAATAAATGGACATGCACAGCGTTAGGAGTAATCGTTCCAATTCTAACGACTATATTTCTGAATACTATTTCTATGCGAGGAATGAAATCGATCGGGTTACCAACCAGATTGCATTCCCATCATATCCCTACGAAATGACATGCACTTGCGTGGTGGACGGAACTATCAAAAAGTTTCTATAACATTGCTTATTATGTTTCAAAATTCTTCATCGAAATTCAACCATATCACGAGAATAACTGTGGAAAGTTGAATCGCAAATACTTACTGATGTTGTATGATCTGTGCGCGTCTGTGGATTAATTTCCGTAGGATGAGGATGATCATCAGCCGTTTATTCTCGTCTTTCATTGAGGCAACAACTTTTTTGTTTGCAAGTGGAATCTTGAAGATGTTATAGTGCGCATAATCACTAGTATCTAATTTATGAATATATGTTTTGATAATACTCTTATAAATATCATCATGAGTCATTATATGATAGATTCAGCTATCTGTGTCTGTATAACACAATCTTATCGATTCAGGATGCTCATATAATTTTAGGATGAACTCATAATGAAAATCGTATATACAAGTTTTGGAAATGTCCAAAATAGACATATCTACATGAAGGAGTTTGTTGACTAATAATTGATGATAATTCTAATTTATTCTACTCTATTAATACCAAATTCTCCTCGAATATATTACTACTATTGGAATTAGATTGTGAAAGATAGTATCGAGCTCCGTGTGGTTCATATCTTTCATCAAGTAATTTTAAAACTCTATGCTCTCGCACGTTCTCCATAAATTTCTCAATGATCGTATTGATAAGCAATGTTATTTCGAGGAAATTCCCAAAACTGGCCCATAATCTAGTATTTGAGTCCATATATACTTTTGGTCATGGTGTTTGTTCAAATTTTAAGATCATATTAACCTTAATGGTAGACATTAAATTTCGATAATTAATGATATTTTTACTTCTATTTGTAATGGAGGGTTATCAATAATTTCGGTAAAGTACTGTCTGCTGGAGCTGTATGAGTTGAACAAAGAGGAAGATCTTTGTGTAAATCTTACAATTCAACGGGATACTCTGAAACAACTACTAATATGTATCCAATGACGCTTTCATCTGAAATGTTTCTAACGTCTCTGCTTTTATTTCCATCTCACTTGAAACCGTCATAGGATGAATACTTATCCGTAGCCTATGCATGAAGATTGCAAATATCGAAAACATGATTTCCTCTCGAGGATCGTGGTTATGCATGTATTTATTGTAAGCCTTAGCGAATCGATTACCGCATTGGCTCACACCTCATCGAATTCTCTTCTGCAAAGATAATATCATGTCTATATCTTTCAATAACTGAAGTTCAATGTTTGTATATTTCAACAAAAAATCCCACGTGAAAGATGGTGAAGTAGAGTAGTGCGGAGGATCTGAACCGAAGAGACAATGAATTCATAGTTGAATAGCTGAAACATTTACGCAAATTGTGATACCAAGCACGATGTTCTAGGTTGCCTTTTAGGTCCTTGATTATAAACTTTGGTTCAGACTATGGATGCCTCCTGTAGCTATCTCAAAATATCATTTTTCCCGTTTCAGCGTTTGACAGTGTCACTCAACAAAAAGTCAACTAAAAATTTCAATTTTTAATCATCACTAGCGTAAACTCGGGTTCGCTCCCACCCGGGAGATAATTATAATACAAAATCATAATAATTTTAATAAAAATATTCATAATAATAATAATGATAACAATAATGATCATTTATAATATTATTATTACTATTGCTCAATAAATAAATATTAAAATTGATTAATCAACAAAAAAATTGACAAATAATATGCAAGTTTCGAGGCATGTTTCATGTACATAAAATAATGAAATGTTGTTTGAAGAAAAAACTTGGTTTTCATCTCTGATTTGCTAAATTTCTATATAACATATTATATCAGAGGAGAGGGAGCAGATGTTTCTTTGTGTGACACACACACACACACACACACACACACACACACACACACACACACACACACACACACACACACACACACACACACACACACACACACACACACACACACACACACACACACACACACACACACACACACACACACACACACACACACACACACACACACACACACACACACACACACACACACACACACACACACACACACACACACACACACACACACACACACACACACACACACACACACACACACACACACACACACACACACACACACACACACACACACACACACACACACACACACACACACACACACACACACACACACACACACACACACACACACACACACACACACACACACACACACACACACACACACACACACACACACACACACACACACACACACACACACACACACACACACACACACACACACACACACACACACACACACACACACACACACACACACACACACACACACACACACACACACACACACACACACACACACACACACACACACACACACACACACACACACACACACACACACACACACACACACACACACACACACACACACACACACACACACACACACACACACACACACACACACACACACACACACACACACACACACACACACACACACACACACACACACACACACACACACACACACACACACACACACACACACACACACACACACACACACACACACACACACACACACACACACACACACACACACACACACACACACACACACACACACACACACACACACACACACACACACACACACACACACACACACACACACACACACACACACACACACACACACACACACACACACACACACACACACACACACACACACACACACACACACACACACACACACACACACACACACACACACACACACACACACACACACACACACACACACACACACACACACACACACACACACACACACACACACACACACACACACACACACACACACACACACACACACACACACACACACACACACACACACACACACACACACACACACACACACACACACACACACACACACACACACACACACACACACACACACACACACACACACACACACACACACACACACACACACACACACACACACACACACACACACACACACACACACACACACACACACACACACACACACACACACACACACACACACACACACACACACACACACACACACACACACACACACACACACACACACACACACACACACACACACACACACACACACACACACACACACACACACACACACACACACACACACACACACACACACACACACACACACACACACACACACACACACACACACACACACACACACACACACACACACACACACACACACACACACACACACACACACACACACACACACACACACACACACACACACACACACACACACACACACACACACACACACACACACACACACACACACACACACACACACACACACACACACACACACACACACACACACACACACACACACACACACACACACACACACACACACACACACACACACACACACACACACACACACACACACACACACACACACACACACACACACACACACACACACACACACACACACACACACACACACACACACACACACACACACACACACACACACACACACACACACACACACACACACACACACACACACACACACACACACACACACACACACACACACACACA
The DNA here is from genome assembly GCA_958510875.1 of Endomychus coccineus. Lineage (NCBI taxonomy): Eukaryota > Metazoa > Arthropoda > Insecta > Coleoptera > Endomychidae > Endomychus > Endomychus coccineus. The sequence continues at coordinate 219,378,242 of OY294067.1, forward strand.
CACACACACACACACACACACACACACACACACACACACACACACACACACACACACACACACACACACACACACACACACACACACACACACACACACACACACACACACACACACACACACACACACACACACACACACACACACACACACACACACACACACACACACACACACACACACACACACACACACACACACACACACACACACACACACACACACACACACACACACACACACACACACACACACACACACACACACACACACACACACACACACACACACACACACACACACACACACACACACACACACACACACACACACACACACACACACACACACACACACACACACACACACACACACACACACACACACACACACACACACACACACACACACACACACACACACACACACACACACACACACACACACACACACACACACACACACACACACACACACACACACACACACACACACACACACACACACACACACACACACACACACACACACACACACACACACACACACACACACACACACACACACACACACACACACACACACACACACACACACACACACACACACACACACACACACACACACACACACACACACACACACACACACACACACACACACACACACACACACACACACACACACACACACACACACACACACACACACACACACACACACACACACACACACACACACACACACACACACACACACACACACACACACACACACACACACACACACACACACACACACACACACACACACACACACACACACACACACACACACACACACACACACACACACACACACACACACACACACACACACACACACACACACACACACACACACACACACACACACACACACACACACACACACACACACACACACACACACACACACACACACACACACACACACACACACACACACACACACACACACACACACACACACACACACACACACACACACACACACACACACACACACACACACACACACACACACACACACACACACACACACACACACACACACACACACACACACACACACACACACACACACACACACACACACACACACACACACACACACACACACACACACACACACACACACACACACACACACACACACACACACACACACACACACACACACACACACACACACACACACACACACACACACACACACACACACACACACACACACACACACACACACACACACACACACACACACACACACACACACACACACACACACACACACACACACACACACACACACACACACACACACACACACACACACACACACACACACACACACACACACACACACACACACACACACACACACACACACACACACACACACACACACACACACACACACACACACACACACACACACACACACACACACACACACACACACACACACACACACACACACACACACACACACACACACACACACACACACACACACACACACACACACACACACACACACACACACACACACACACACACACACACACACACACACACACACACACACACACACACACACACACACACACACACACACACACACACACACACATACACGTCCCCGTATTTACTGTGGCATCCAGACTATAACATCGATTGTGGACACATGGAAATACTAGCTGTAGCGGAGTGCCAATTGAATTTAGCAACACTGCACACCGACTCGCGTCACGATACACTCCATTTCAGGGAAGATACGTACCCCTTATTTTCCTAAATTGTGGCATCGTTGCCACAACAAATCGGATGTGTATAAAAGATGCCACAAGAAATGTACAATAATTGCAGTGTAAATATGGATGTCACTGCAAATGTAGTTTTTATTTCACGTGTGTATATTTAGTTATCAATTATATATATTGCAGTTCTTCACTGTTACTAAATTGAATATTAGAAAACCTACTGTGCCGTTTAAATTATGTAGTTAATACGTGTCTGAAGGTGTATCTTACGTACAGAACAAGTACATGGAGGTGAAATTCATGAGGTCTGGGGTCATAATGAAAATTCACTTCATTTCGTACTTTGGGGAAAATATCATTAATAATTGAACATAACGCCAGCTGTTAATAAACAATAATTAGTGTTAAACAAATGCGTGTCTAAGATTATTATAAGAAAAAATTATATTATTATAAGAAAAAATTAAAAAATACAGGTTTTAAGCAAGTAATTGAATATTATCAAGTGTTAAAGTAATGAGCAAAGGTTCGCAAGGCTTACTCAATGTTCATAAACAATTTGTTAATTAATAAATAAACGAAAGAATGAAATTAGGTCTGGTTATGCGATATTGGACTCGATTTCGAATATTTTTAACTCGATGAACCCGAATTCGGTAATGTAATTGCGATGACGAATTCGGTAATAATAAATTGCAATAAATTGTTTATTTCATTTGTTAATTAACAAATAAACGAAAAAATGAAATTTGGTCTGGTTATGCGATATTGGACTCGATTTCGGACATTTTCAACTTGATGAACACGAATTTGGTGATTTAATAATTGCAATAAATTGTTTGTTTCATTTGTTGATAAATAATTTGTTAATTAACAAATAAACGAAACAATGAAATTAGGTGGTTATGGGATATTGGACTCGATTTCGGATATTTTTAACTCGATGAACACGAATTCGGTAATATAATTGCAATAAATTGTTTACTTCATTTGTCAATAAACAATTTGTTAATTAACAAATAAACGAAAAAATGAAATTAGGTCTGGTTATGTGATTTTGGACTCGATTTCGGATACACGAATTCGGTAATATAATTGCAAAAAATTGTTTATTTCATTTGTCAGTAAACAATCTTTCAAATGATATAAACCTGCGCGTCAACATTAAGCGAATAAAAAACTCGATTATTCAAGTTTCATGTTTATCAAATATAAGTTATATAATTTAACAGTAGGTACAAAGTCAAATATCTTAAGTATTTGGTCAGAAAATTAGGATTACACCTTCTTATGAGTATATATGAACAGCGTATTCCTGTACTTGAATTGCTAGCAACAATAACGTTCGTGAAAGTACTTAATATCACATTCACATTCTTGATAGGGAGATTTTGAGATTCCTCAAATGTTTCATTGCAATTTGTTCAGTTTATTCCAATAGGAACTCAGTAGAATGCGGAACGTAATACTGAGAATTGATGGTTGGTTGGATCGAGAATTTGATACAGTTGAATCGTATGGAGTAGTACTTATTTCATATCTAATCAAATGTGACACTCAATTGGAATCATGGACTCCATTATAAAAAGATGATGCTAGTAACGGCTCTTCTGAATAAAGGTATTACCCGCAAAAGTTCGAGACGAAATTTCAGATTACCTGAGATCAGAAAATTTGATGGTAATGTTGAGGATTGAAAACGTTCTTGTGGACAATTCAAAAAAATAGGCGTTAATGAAGATATTGAAGATGATATATTTCAGTATCTACTTTGAGCAATGGAACCAGGATCTGCAGCTAGAGAACTTGTAGAGAGTTTCCCTTTCAGTGGTACGAATTACAATGAATTAGTCGATCAATTGATAGACAGATTAGTTTCTGATTGAAGTTTACGTGAGGGAATTGTTAAGTTTAGTATTGAAGCAAACGACACAAAATCCAGGTATGACATTGACTCAATTATTTGAATTAGAAACACAAGTTCGTGCCCTGGAGACTTTAGGACCAACCAGAAATAAATATGCCGATATGCTGTATCTTTTAGTTGAATCAGCATTCTCTGAAGACATTTCGAAGAAATGGGAAAGTTACATTGCTTAGAAACTGTTCGGTTTTTCGAAATAGAAAGAAGGAAGATGGAAGTGATATACAGTCTTCTACTAATTTACAATATTTATTAGATTATTTGAAAACGGAAGTCGAAAGCGAATAGAGAGTCGATCTTGCTCGAAACAGTTTCATGCCACAAACATTTAGTGTATCGAGAATTACTTGAGTTGAATCCGTTAACTTCCGGTTACGAAATCAACTGTTAGACAAAGGAATACAGAGTCATAAACCGCTGTTAGGTTACACATATTAGGAGGAGGCAGTAGGATAACTTTTATTTGTTCATTTTGCTTTCAATCTCATGCTAGTCAAGACTGCATTGAAGCTGGTAGTTCATATATGGAGGAAAAAAGAACATAGTGAAGGAAAATAATTCATGCTTATGCATGTTTGAGACCAAATCATTCCAAAAAAATATAAAATACATGAAACAAGAATAATGTGTAAATGTGTGATCATATAGTAATGATTAATGAAAATGAATTTTAGAAATGTGGGTCATTAAACCCTTATACAGTATTTGGAAAACTAAGTTAAGGCAAAAAGTACATCATTATCCTACAAAATATAAATAAAATGTCTCTTATGGAGTCACATTATTGGAAGAGAATAAAATTTGTCGATATGTCCCTCGACTACGAGGTATATGGTTAGTCAATATTCTTCGTGATAGGAATATAGTGGCTTCTGATATTGGGCCAAACCCTCCATTCATTTCTTCATTAGTGGAGGTTGATGTTTTGATTACGATGATCTCAAGAAATATAGAAAAACTTGATAATGGACTAGTTGTTATGGGAACTCAGTTGGGAAGATCGATAATGGGCCAACAAAACAAAAAATAATTCTGCAATGTTTCTTTAGCAGCTTAGAACAATTCCTTTATTATTTCTGATTTGAAGTGTATGGATGTGTTGGAAATCAAAGATCCAGCAGACTCAAAAACTGAAGAAGTCATGGAAGCAGATGTTTTGAGTGAATTCAGTGAAAAATCCAGTTATAATCCTGAAGTTAGATACGAAGTAAACTCATCATGGGTTGAAAGTCATACTATTTCATTGAATAACGTGAAAATCTAGAACAATATTGGAAAGTACAACAAAGAAACTTATCGAAATTAGCATATCCAATAATTCAATGAATGGTTAATTTGAGGCATCATTGAAGAGGTTCCAGATGATGAATGTAGAATGAAACATTATTCACCACATCACCCTGTTTTGAAAAAAGCAAGGGCTACTCCGAAAATAAGACCAGTTTTCGCAGCGAATGTAAAAAACGTATCATGTTTTTCATTAAAGAGTTCATTGAACAATGTTCCTACCATGATAGAAATGATGAGGAGTTTATCAGTGCAATTTAGATTAGGTTCTATAGGAGTTACGTTTGACACAAAAAATGCATTTATATAAATACGTTTAGCTGAAAATTCATTTGATGGGAAAATAATTATGAAAAATTAGATAAAATACATAGACATTGTCGGTAGTATTTGGGGTTAACAATAGTCCATTCCTATTGTCACTCTACATTATCATTTAGAGGAAGTAGCAACTAGATTTTCAAACACTTGGAACAGATTAAAAAACTCATTTTATGTAGATAATTGTATAACCAGTGTTGAAAATGAAGATGAACTTGATGTTTTCAATTGTGTTTAAATTGTTGATGTCTTTAGCTCATTTTGATTACGAGGTTAGGTTCATAATTCTGAAGGGAAAAGAGATGAAGAAATCTTGAACTAGTCTGATGTTCCTTACGACAGTAATTCACTATGTCTTTGAGGTATGATGTGGGATATAAGAGAGGATATCATATATTGTAATGCTGATGTATTGGAAATATTAAAAGAAACAAAATACAGGAAGGAGGTTATTATAAATTGCACAGCGGAAATTTCACCCAATAGGTTTCACAATCTATCTATTTATATATACTCACTTGATTGATTTTAATTATGAACATTGAATAATTGATTATTGTATTCTATCTTATTTTCGGTGACCTTGGTGATATTGCAAGAGGAACCCAAAAACTAATATTTTTATTAGGTTTATATTAGTTAAGTACTGATTATAATTTGATTTCATTTAAGTGATGATGATGAACCAAAGATGAAATTCGAAATGGATGAGTACGCTCTGCCCAATGAGAATAATGTATTCAGAATGGCTTTAGATAACGCACCTTTGACACAAAGCAATTAAGTTTCACCGATATAATTTCATGCGTATTATTGTATCTTATTACGAGTGTTTAATCGTAGAGATAACAATAATATTGTGATGGGTGAATATATTTCTCACACAGATGGAGACCATACTGCCACATAGAAGAACAACATAGATAACAAGAAGTTCTTGATGAGAAACATTTTCCTCTTGCTCCTATTCCTCATAACAACGTTGGAAATATCAGAAATAACATAAATGAAAGCATTGAAGTAACCACTAGAAAATGTCAAAGAAATGCTGAGTTCAGGAAATAAAATGTGAGAAAATGTATAAGGCGGCAGGCATGAACAAGAATAAATTAATGTGAATGAAGTCTTAGTCGAAAAACGATTAGATAAAAAAAATAATGTGCGACATTGATAAATGTGGATATAAATGTTCTAAAGAAACTTCCGCAGAAGAACGAGAATTATTGCACAAATCTTTCTGGACGTTAAGCGATGATAAAGAAAAACATTCTCATGAGTATCACCTTATTGCGTCTAGCCTCAGGATTAGGGTTTATCGTGAGTATTTTTCAAATACCCCAAATATTTGAAAGAGAAGAATTTATTATTATTTCGATGAATTTCGAACCATGTCCACTGAACTTTCACTTCATGGAAAAAAAAGTCATATCTGAGGATAAGAAAGTAGAAGCTCGTGCTTTTCTCGGTAGTGCTGTCATATTACTGTCAAGCTGCAGCTGATAAAAGATACTTAGAAAGAAACCAAGCCTAAGGAAAATGTACACTGTTGCAATAGAAAATCCAGTAAAATTCAACATTTATGGCACCATATTTAGAACAGAATATATCATTCTTTGATTTGAATTAATTCGAATATCATGTATCAGACCGCTATCAATATGTCTTTATGAACAATACCATTTCTTTCGAATCATGGTGTAACCCAGGGATTCTTGCTTGTTCTCATTTTGTTTCTCTTTTATATCAATGACCTTTTTAATTATCTTGAACCAGATACATGTATATTTTTCCAGGTACTACCATGATCGAATTGGCATCAAAAATGGACGCTATTGAAACCCAACGCAGCCGTTTGGTTTTCCTATGATAAATTCAGAATGACCACGGATAAGTCACAACTACTTAATTTATCCAGTAATATCTCAATTACAATTACAATCTTGGGTATTACTGTTTTAAAGACTCAAACTCATCAATTGTATATCGAATATTGCATTTAATATTAAACATGGAAACACTCATTACTGCCTACTATGCAACATTTCACTCTCCAATGAGTTATGGTATATTACTCTGAAGTGAACCTTTTCATGCCTTCTTGATTTTTAGTCTTAAAAAAAAACAATTGGAATTTCAGCTAATTTGAGTCTACGTAATCATTGCAAGCCCTCTTTCATTTCACTCACTAACTTGAGTACATGGTAATTTCCAGGGCTTCAAGCTCAACCCGGCCTATCGCTCTTACTCTTCAAGATTTCGCCAGTGAAAATCGATAACAAATTTATTCATATCGACACCCCCATGGAACAGGGTTATAACTCATTCTTGATGAATTTTCAGGAACATGATAAATGTGAAAATACAATCTTCGGTTTCATTTTTCTCTGAGAATAGAAAATCTATTGTATTTTCATCACTAATATCTGAAAACAATATGTTTTTGATATCATTATGTACATATTTGCACAATTCTTCATCCATTAAAAAATGTATTTGATTGAGTTACAACCCTGCATGTTCATCTAGTTTTCTATAGAAGAAGGTTGTAACTTGTGTATACGTCCTTTTTCGGACTAAAACATTTATTTATTTCGAAAAAACTTCAAGTGGAAAGGTTTTTGAAAAAGTTTTTTCCGGGAGGTCAGGAAATATTTCACGAATAAAAAAGCTATATGAAGAGGAACATGATATTTAAATGTATAAAAACTGGAAATTATAGAAAATAAACAGGTAATATATTTTAAGATACTAAGTTAGCGTGTATCTAGTCGGAGTCTGATTGATTCTGGTTAGATTCACGATTTTTGAAATTTCTGTAATAATTACGATACAGTTCTGGTATTGCTTGAGCTGAACATAGAGGTAAGCATGTATAATATTATCCAATATAATATGTACCAAGTTTTGAGTTTTTGCTGATTTCCCCGGGGAATGTTTTCTCTTCACTTTCCGCTCATTCCTGTCACAACGTAGTTTTTGCTGACACTAGGTTCATTGTTACAGTGTGATTCCCCTTTCGAAATCCCGCGTATACCGTGTTCTATGTTCGTATTGTTACCTAAAATGATACGCAATTATTTACTTTTCATTCTCTATCTCTCTTAAAAATATAGTATCAGCATTGGCTTCATATGGAATGGATTTCACTTAACTCCATATGCTGAAGCTTTTGTGGTAAATAGTTGGTATAGCACATGTGTTCATCAGTATACTACATAACTACAAATTTTATCAAATTCGAGAAAAATTAAATGGAAGGAACAAATCAAGAGAGAAACCTTGTTTACTCTTGTGAAAAAAAGACACATATGCTGAAACGTCTAAGGAGAAGGATTCATTCTCCCTGTCCTGGCTGAATTCGGAAATATTATAGATCACTGGGAGAACATTATTTCGACGTGATCGCAGTATATATTGTTCAAATTCCAGAAGCTCTGCACCACTCTCTATGAGAGGCTTATTAACTGGGAAAACTTAAATTCAAAATGAAAACATTTCATACGAAAACAACTTCTGAACCACCTCCCCTAGAGCCACCTGAATCTTGGTGTGAGAGTTGTGAGACTGGTTGTGGTTCTAATTCTAGAAATTAAACAACATATCTATTTTCATTTATCTGAAGAACTGTCTTAAACTACACTTTTTCATTCATAATACTGCCACTAAGAATGTGCCTACATAATCTGAACTAAATAATTTCTAATTCCAACCTCAGAAATAAGTGAATGACAAAAGTAACTTTCAGTTGGTAACTTTATACAATAATTATAAAAAGTAAGGTTAAGAACTTACCGGTATTGCCTTCAGCTTTTTCACTGTTCAGATAGTCGTTAAAAGACTACTAACCGCTTATAACTTTTAATCAACTGAGGGATTTTACAATACTAGCTTCTGATTTCCGGTTTACATCAATTCTTCCTATAGGTACCTTAATACACGATATTAATATGTAAAATTTGATTTTCGATTTATGTATACATGTTCAACAGTTGGAATTCAACTCTTGAAATGAATTTTTACATGTAACCTTGAATTATCTGGAAATGAAGCCGTATGGTTATAAATAATTTTATATATTGAATCCATGCTGCATATATACTCGAGGATGAGGTGTATTAATTGACATTTGTGTGAAGTTATCCACGCTTTTCCAGCCACACTTTTGCCGACTCGGCTACTAGTCTCTATTGGAACATTGTACGTGCAGTTCAACCACCGCGCTACAAACCTCTCACTCATCTCGCTCACTACGTTCACATTCAGATGGCATACATATACGTACGTCCGATATTCATTTTATACCAATTCTAATAATATGTACTGGTTTATTTAGTTATTTCTTCTTTCTAATCGAACATATGATGATATTATTGGAATATAATGCATTGCCTATTGTCGTACTGTGTTGTGCGTTTGAAATTTAAACCATATACAGGATAATCCAACGTATAGGTTCAAAAGAGTACAAAATTTCCTAACAGAAATTTCATACACATAACTATTTAAATGAAGTATGGATGGTTCGTCACTGCCAGGCAATCAATTCTCCTACACCAATGTCTTCCCTATAAAAAGGTACATTAGCTCACAAACTATAATGAGCAAAAATTACAGTGAGAAAAAGTTGCAGCGATACAAACAAAAAATTTCATAACAGAAATTTCATACATTCAACTATTCAAATGGAGTGTGGATGGTATGCTACGGCCAGGCAATCAACCTCTCTCACACCAATGTATTCCCCATATAAGGTTGCATTAGCTGACAAATTCTTATGAGCAAGAATTATAGTGGAAAAAAGTTGCAGCGATACAAACAAAAAATTTCATAATAGAAATTTCATACATTCAACTATTCAAATGGAGTGTGGACGGTATGCTACGCCCAGGCAATCAACCTCTCTCACACCAATGTCTTCCCCATATAAGGTTGCATTAGCTGACGAATTCTTATGAGCAAGAATTATAGTGGAAAAATGTTGCAGCGATACAAACAAAAAATGTCATAATAGAAATGTCATACATTCAAGTATTCAAATGGAGTGTGGACGGTATGCTAGGGCCAGGCAATCAACCTCTCTCACACCAATGTCTTTCCCATATAAGGTTGCATTAGCTGACAAATTCTTATGAGCAAGATTTATAGTGGAAATAAGTTGCAGCGATACAAACAAAAAATTTCATAACAGAAATTTCATACATTCAACTATTCAGATGGAGTGTGGATGATTCGCTACGGCCGAGCAATCAACTTTTCCTATACCAATGTCTTCTTTATGGAAAGGTGCATCAGCCGAAAAATTCTAATGAGCAAGAATTATAGTGGGAAAAAGTTGCAGCGAAACAAATCAAAAATTTCATACCAGCAATTTCTTACATTTAACTATTCAAATGGAGTGTGGATAGTATTCTACGGCCAGGCAATCAACTTCTCCCACATTATTGTCTTCCCCATATAAGGGTGCATTAGCAGACGAATTCTTATGAGCAAGAATTATAGTGGGAAAAAGTTGCAGCGATACAAACAAAAAATTTCATAACAGAAATTTCATACATTCAACTATTCAAATGGAGTGTGGACGGTATACTAGGGCCAGGCAATCAACCTCTCTCACACCAATATCTTCTCCATGTAAGAGTGCATTAGCTGACAAATTCTTATGAGCGAAAATTATAGTGGAAAAAAGTTGCAGCGATACAAACAAAAAATTTCATAATAGAAATTTCATACATTCAACTATTCAAATGGAGTGTGGACGGTATGCTACGGCCAGGCAATCAACCCCTCTCAAACCAATGTCTCCCCCATGTAAGAGTGCATTAGCTGACAAATTCTTATGAGCAAGAATTATAGTGGAAAAAAGTTGCAGCGATACAAACAAAAAATTTCATAATAGAAATTTCATACATTCAACTATTCAGATGGAGTGTGGATGATTCGCTACGGCCATGCAATCAACTTTTCCTACACGAATGTCTTCCTTATGAAAAGGTGCATCAGCCGAAAAATTCTAATAAGCAAGAATTATAGTGAGAAAAAGTTGCAGTGAAACAAACAAAAAATTCCATAACAGAAATTTTTCACATTCAACTATTCAAATGAAGTGTGGATAGTAGGCTACGGCCAGGCAATCAACTTCTCTCACACCAATGTCTTACTTATAAAAAGGTGCATTAGCCGACGAATTCTAATGAACCTTATTTTCAATTCTAAAGAAAACAAAATTTTAACACCTAGGGGTTTCCATTTGAAAAAATAAATTTTTGGCAGTTTCCTCAATTTTATTTTCATTATTATGTTTTGAACATGCTGTATCAATAATTATGAAAATGTTGTAAAAGATCTAATAATTTAGGTTCTTTTCAACAAGGGATCCAATTTAGTGGTCAATTTAATGGAACAAATGGATAAGTTTTTTAATATCAAGAAATTATATAAAATGTAACAGCGAATAGGAATATGTTAAGATATATGGAGTCCTCATGTAAAAAATTGACCTCAGTCCGGTCCTGTAAAAATGGTCCATATCGTACTTCAAAATAATTCTAGTCATGAACATTTTGCTCAAACAAAATTTAATACCTTTAAGGACAAAAACACAAGCAACAGATTACAGCAGCTTGACTCACCCTTAATATAGGATGCGCTATTTAAAAAATATACTTTCAGTGAGGGTACTATCATAAGAATCAGCCTGTAGATTCCAAAATAATTCTTAAATGTTCATTATGAATATATTCACAACTTTTGTATCTAAATTTGTCAACTTACTTTGCCAGAACTTTGGGACACCTATATATGTGTCCTTGTTAATTACAACATAATTTTAAAAACTCTGCCTTGAGGTATGCGTATTAGGTTCTTCTTATTTCTGAAAACCCCTTCATGTGACTGTGGATAATGGTTTTCCGATTATTTGGGAGTATCATTTGCGAACATCTTATAGATTAAATAGCTCTGGCAAAGAAATTTTTACTAATAGGTAAATTATATATAAAAATTCTCGGGAAATAGGTCACAATAACACTCTGTTTCAAATTTTCGTCTTCACGTACGTTTCGGTCTCACGACCTTCATCAGAAGACTTATTATGTAAGAAGGGGCTTAATTAAAACTAATTAGCACAAGCGTCCATATCGCATAATTTTCAATCGAAAAGCCCACGCTTGATTGAAAATTATGCGATATGGACGCTTGTGCTAATTAGTTTTAATTAACCCCCTTCTCACATAATAAGTCTTCTGATGAAGGTCGTGAGACCGAAACGTACGTAAAAACGAAAATTTAAAATAGAGTGTTATTGTGACCTATTTCCCGAGAATTTTTATATGAAATTTCTGTTATGAAATTTTTTGTTTGTATCGCTGCAACTTTTTTCCACTATAATTCTTGCTCATAAGAATTTGTCAGCTAATGCACCCTTCTATGAGGAAGATATTGGTGTGAGAGAAGTTGAATGCCTGGCCGTAGGATACCGTCCACACTCCATTTGAATAGTTTAATGTATGAAATTTCTGTTATGAAATTTTTAGTTTGTATCGCTGCAATTTTTTTCCACTATAATTCTTGCTCATAAGAATTTGTCAGCTAATGCAACCTTATATGGGGAAGACATTGGTGTAAGAGAGGTTAATCGCCTGGCCGTAGCATACCGTCCACACTCCATTTGAATAGTTGAATGTATGAAATTTCTGTTATGAAATTTTTTGTTTGTATCGCTGCAACTTTTTCCCACTGTAATTTTTGCTCATTATAGTTTGTGAGCTAATGTACCTTTTTATAGGGAAGACATTGGTGTAGGAGAATTGATTGCCTGGCAGTGACGAACCATCCATACTTCATTTAAATAGTTAAGTGTATGAAATTTCTGTAAGGAAATTTTGTACTCTTTTGAACCTATACGTTGGATTACCCTGTGTATGATTTGTTTAAATTTCATACGAACAACACAGTACGACAATAGGCAATGCATTATATTCCAATAATATCATTATATGTTCGATTAGAAAGAAGAAATAACTAAATAAACCAGTGTACATATTATTAGAATTGGTATAAAATGAATATCGGACGTACGTATATGTATGCCATCTAAATATGAACGTAGTGAGCGAGAAGAGTGAGAGGTTTGTAGCGCGGTGGTTGGACTGCACGTACAATGTTTCAATAGAGACTAGTAGCCGAGTCGGCAAAAGTGTGGCTGGAAAAGCGTGGATAACTTCACACAAATTTAATTGACCTAGAAACCTGGTAGTATGAATCTACAAAAAATTGATTGTGAGAATTGAACATTGCAATATTAATATCAATTAGGAACTCACACCTGGGTGAAAACAATTTTTCAATTTAATATACATTAATCTAAACATATCTTGTGTCGTTGACCATATATATTGTACTTTCTTATTACTCCATCAGACTTTATTTTAATGGCATGCTGTTAACATTGTTCTCGTACTACACTGTATAATCAATATCTATCTATCTATCTACCTATATGCTGAGAATCTGAAGAGTGGCTACCAACATTTTAGAGCGAATTTTATTTTTTTCTGTTAGTTAAAACGTTCCCTATATACATCAAAAATTTCCATATCCTATAATCAAAGTTATATATAAAAAATTACTGTGTCAATATCTGATACTTCCCCAAGAAGATGAAAAGAATTAACAATTATATGTATTTGTAGCATACATTTTACGCTAGTTGTGCATCATATTCAATATAAGTGGATTGTTTGATAAATATTGCACACTACCATATCTTTGAAGCGTCGAATATTATTATTGGAGGGATTTCAAGAGATAGAACATTCTTTTTTTGAATTGAACATTCTTACTAGAGATGCTGAATATGTGAGGAATTATATTTAGCGTGATACTGATCATATAGATAATCATATTTGTCCCCATACAGAATGCAAAATTTTATTATACCTATCTCAATATAGAAACATATTATTAATGGTAAGTATCACTTAATATTCATCTCCAAATCTATCCATCATCATTCGATATTATTGAATTTCGATACACATAATATTCTCGAAATGTAACTTCGCTACAAGTTGGACTCAATCACGTTGGACTGAGTCCATGGTCTCCTACGAGTGTAAGTTGAAGATTGAGTACTCAACGCTGAATACGAAATGATGATGTCAAACACACAATATTCTGTGATAACAGCGAGAAAAGAAACGTCCCTGAATGTAACAATTTGAAGACTTTATAGAATAATTTTTGGGAATGAATGACGGACGAAGTGTGAAACATTATTATTTGACACTTGAAACTCATTTTACCAAAATGGAATGGAAAGTTTTAAGTGTTTCTTGGTGTATGTAATCATGGAGATCCTATAATAACTAGTCTATTTATTGCTCCTTACGTGAACTTCTTCTAACAGCGAGAATTCATAAAAAATTTCAGAACTGCCTAAAGAACGTAATACTTTTATTATTCAATTTCGTACGTGAGCAGATTAAAAGAAACGAACTCGAACTGTTTTCATTGCGCTTCCATCTACACGGTCGTGTTATTTTAGTAATGTGTCCCTCAGGTTGAAACCTATTCTCTAACAATGATGATCAACCTTCATTCCGGTCAATTGAATCTTCAACGTCGCTCCTAAGTCTAACTCAGATTTCACCCTTTTTTATTAACTCCGGAAAACACAGAACGTGACACAGGTAAGCCTTTCTATTAGATTTAAGCACTGAATCCGAACAACCAGATTAGGAATTATATAACAGTAGAATGATTCTGACTTCATTACAGCTTAAGTGTAATAATCATGCGACTAGCTAAGAAATTGAGTTCATAATAGTAAGAATGAATAAATGTTGGAATGAAACTATAATCAATGTATGAAAAGTACAATTTCAATAGAACTTACCCTTATTTAATAAGAAATTGAGTTCATAATAGTGAGAATGAAAAATGTTGGAATGAAAGTAATCAATGTGTAAAAAATATAATTTCAATAGGCTTACTCTTATTTAATGGCGACTTCTAATATCTAATGAGAGCAGTGAAAATTATGCGATCTGATTGAATCCATTGCGAAAACATATTGTATGATGCTTCTGAGAAAATTACTTCTCGTCCTATATTCTTCGGAATATTTGCTTTCGGACGAATCAACTGGTTCGATTCATATACCAATTAAATTAGTGAAAATATATACGACATAAACTTCATTTACTTCATCAATTGACACAGTTATTTCAATAAACCTTAATAAACTACTCCCTCTGTTATCACATTGACATATACCCGAATAGAAGAAAAAAATTTATGAATTTTTGTTCTATACTTTGACTACACGAGAGGAAAACCTATAATGTTCGAAGAATGTCGTGTCATCCAGCTGTGAAATGTTGGGAGAGACATTCGAATTTTTCGAGAAGGTTCGTAGGTCATAGGCATTGGGAAAAACCTCACTAGGCGGAGAGTTCCATTACTTCGAAATTCTATTGGAAGTTAAAGTCTGGTAGGAGGAAGTTCGGCAGGTTTTGAATTTGAGAATGAAGGGGTGATTAGCTTGAGCCTGTACAGTCCGGCTATCTGTAACCTCTCTTGGTGGACCTACAGACGAGATTTCTGATGAATACCGATCCAGAAAATATTTACATGAAAGGGGGAGACCGCTGACCTTTCTACGATATTCTAAAGAGATCAATGAATTCGTGAGTATGAGATCATCAATCAGACGGGTAGCTCTCTTCTGGACACAATCCAAGAGCTTCAGCATATGTTTGGGAGCCGTTATACAAATAATACATGATTCAAATTACATGAAGAATGGGAAGTCATCTATACTGGATATCTCTATGTGGACCAACTGAGTTCCTTCACAACTCTGAGGTAGCTTACCACTAATCCATTATCATAAAGAAGTCCGTATTTATACAAATTCGTTCCTAGCCACATACCAATGGTTCAATTTTCACTGCTTCAACTTAATAGTCCTAATAGTATCTAGATTGAAAAATCTTGGCTTCCGGTTGGATTATGCGTCACAATAGCACGACTTGATGCCCACGTTTCGCCAACCATTACAGGTGGCATCTTCAGGGCAGGCTTGAGGCTCGAACTTAAACTGGTTCTACTGGTTTCTGCAGCCGTATTTATTGTGGGGAAAATCCTTCACGATACACAGTTCACTGCCTTTATTCCGGTAAACTCCGTTCTGGCACCTGACCCTGCCATTGTGTGATCATGTGCGAAGTGGAATTTTCTAGGATGGATTTCCAAATGCTGGAAAGGTAATATTCTGAATCAAGATTAGATTATTTGGATGTTTCAGGATTTCTATAGCTTCAAGAATTTTTGTTGATAGAGGTGGCGCGCGAGCTAGGATTTCAGAATTTCCGAAGAGGATTTGATGATTAATCTCAAACTTGTGTTCCGCATTAGCAGATCTACTAGTGTAATGGAACCTTGTACAGCGCTCATGTTCTTTCACATGAGTAGCTACTGCATGACCTGTTTCTCCAATATAGAATCCCGAATCTCGATCTTACAAAAAAGCTGCTTGCGAAATATATTCAGGCTCAAGAGAATGCAGAACTGTGTGAGCTTTTTCGTTAATTATAAGATACTTACCTTCTATTCTCTGTATATTTATAAAGCCGTCTTGTTTGTCAGAGATAGCCTATCTCTATTCATGAACAACGCTGACAATCATGAGTATCAAACAAGATCTGCAAAAAAATGTTGAGTTTTCGACAGCAAAAATATTTAACAAACTTCCACAAGCACTTCGCTCTAAACCTAGGAGTGTTTGAAATCCATTCTGAAATCGTTTCTCAATGCAAGGGCTTACTACACAATTGATGAATACTTTGATGACAACCTAGTCAGCTTAATCTGGAATCAATCTTCACCAAACTGAAATATTTTATACTCAAATAGTTCTTATCGTATCATGTATTTATGATTGTAGGCTAACGCCACTCATTTATTTTTTCTTTTTTTCTTTTTCTTTTACTGTGACCTGTTCTACACCCATAGGGGTACTTATAAATATCTGAAATGAATAACCTACTAGACTTTACCGCAAGAATAGGGAAGATGACCCATCCGTGGAAGTCCACTATTCAAGAGTATCTGGATTGATTTGAAAAGAGACTATCATAGTATATGATGCAATGAGCACAAAATGAGGCTTATTTTCCATGAGTTTGAAAGTTTGAAGCACTAGTCGAAGACTAGACCTGCAATTAACAAGAGTGTTAAATACTTATTTTGCATACTGATGACACTTGTTCTAATATCCCGTCGCTAGTGTCATCAAGGCTATCGCCCACTACCCACAAAGGACCGATTCTTAACATATAATGATTCACAATTCATCGGTCGCTAGGCAAAAAATTCAATATGAATCATATTTCAACAGGTCCGCTATGCAACATGATGCTCTGTGCAAAATGTAGCTGTTCATGACTCAATTCACGATCGTTTGATATTTCGATGTAGTCGAAGAAAAACAATGTATTGGATGGCTTCTTTTGATGGATTATTGATAACAAAACATTTTCTCAAAGTAAAACTGCATTCAATAAAACTGTGACACAATAATGCTTCATACTCTTCAGGAGTTTGATCATACTTTTCAAGTTATAGTGATCCAAAGGAATCGGCGAGTCATCAAGAGACTCATTCTCATTGAGATCGTATTCTCCTGTAGGAATGTGTTACATTTCAAATTATCCTAAGACTCGATTCTGGTGTAATCAAGTATGGGTTCAAATAATGAAGGATCTTGGGCTTGGCTGCCTTCAATGGAAAATTTCCTCATACAATGTCTGAAGCGGAGTTCTTCTACATTTGTGCCTATTGTTATTTCCGTCAAGATTTGAGCTTCTGTACTAAAAATACCATATTTCTCCAATATAGATTATTACGGCAGTTCTCGTCGGGGATTGGCATTTCTACATCTGGCTCTTCCAATAGCTAGAGATGTCCAAAGTCGCGAGTGACTGGCAATTTGGCTTTCGTCAGCAAATATCAACAGGAGGCCTGCTTGCCTGTGTAATACATATATTGCAGACATTTTTCGAGAAATATGGAGATTCTCTAGCCGTGGTATTGAATATATCTACAGCATTATTGTACTGAGTCTGGCCTGAACGCCTCCTTGGAAAACTTCCCTGATACGGTTTGCCTCCTCAACTTTGTAGCTTACTACAGGAGGAAGTGTCATGGCGTCTGTAGCAAGATCTATGAACTGCCAAGGGGGAATCTATGAACTGTCAAGGTAGAACTGTCACTTCACAATCATTTGAGATACACGAGGTTTATAAAGATGCGAAACGAGGTGTTATGGCGACTATCACATGATGTGCAGATCTGAGAATTGTTATATGACATCACCATCGAAGAGGAGTCATGTCGTCTATCGGAGAGTTAGTGGAACGCATGCTCATTTATCAAAGTGAGGACTTTTGAAACTTTAACATGTTGGAATGATTCGTGTCACGCTCGAGGATATGTCATGGCGCTTATCACATGTTCATCTTCAAGGAGGTGTCTTGGTGCCACAATGTTTCATAACCGCAAAAGGAGTGCGATGATGTTTGAAGAAGAAGGTATGGTAGTAGATACACTCCGCTCTGTTCCGAACGCAAGTGTCTGGCTGGCATCCGTTCTAGGTGCAGCTAATCCAGACATAGGTCTCTGAGCTAATCACTAAGTCACACGTCACAGATAACGGAACCATAGAGTGTGGAGGTTAGAATAATAGATTGTGTGTATATACAGGTTCCTTGTAGGATGTGTTGGGTCGTCCGAAGAGGAGTCATGGCGTCTGTATGAACTCGCATGGCGGGTGTATGGAAACGATGAACTGTCATGTTGGAAGTTTCATGGCGGATCTGTCATGGCGAATAAATGAACTCTCATAGCTGTCACCTACGAATGGACTGTGAAGAAGGATCTGCTCCTTGTCAATGAGGAACATACAGGTTGTTTGTAATGAGGTGTTCATGTTCGTAAAGATTCTAGATGAGGTGTCATGTTCAAGTTGTATATCAAGTGTTCAAACTGTAATGCGTCCGTCACGTGTCCAAGTCGTATCATGTCACGTGTTCGAACGTTTTTAATTCTCCTTAACAACATCGGGGTAAAACCGGAAGTGAGTTTTATTTTCAACACTTTGATACACTGGAAACGAGACGGGACGTGGTTATTTTATTGCATATTCGGGATCTAGCTGATGTTCTCAACAATAATATACTATTCATATAGCGATCGACTTGTCCGATCTTCCGCAATAAGGGTTTGACATTTTTATTCTTCGAAATATTGCTTCATGGTAATCAAATGAAGGATATCGACGCGTGAAGTATGGATTTTCTCAATTTCAATAATACGATATGTCAGATATATATAGAAAAAACAACAATTCTACAAGTTTGCTAACAACTATAGCTTATGAGTATCAAATGAGAAGGTTCGACTTGTAGAGTACAAAATTCATACATTACAATCTGTAAGCTATCAACTGCCGTTCTATGAGCTGTTCCATGTCATAAATATAACGTCATCTATCTATCATAGTAGTAACCATTGTATGAGGCATCAGGTGGTCAATGAATGAGCTGTCAACTGATCAAAATAGAGTAGTGTAGAAATTAAAACAAGCACAAGATCGAAAGTGAGATTGAATAAATGTCTCAAGATGTACCAGTTCTGACGCATGCTCATTAATATTGAATTAGATTTTTGGAATTTGAAAGATATTCTGTTCTTGTTGATATTCAGAGCTTTCTACTCATCAATGCTCCTATTACATCCGAGAGAGTGACATGCTTTGAAATTGCTGTGACATTCTGTAACTACGTCTAAGAAGTGCTTAAACTCGCGCTGCGACATAGACAATATAACATCATCACCTAGTATATGAACAAATATTTATTGACATACGTCACAGTTTGATATCGATTCATTTTTAGGCGCAATGAAAATTGTTTAGCAAAAAACTCGTACGAACAACCACAACGTCACAGCTCTTTGCTGCCATGCCAAATACTCTTCGGACAATAATCTGTGGTTCAAGTAATTGTGGGAAAACCAATGTGATTTTATCTCTATTGTTAGATGCGAACGGCCTGAAGTTTGAAAACGTGTATATTTATTCAAAATATTTTCACCAACTGAAATATCAACTGAAGGAAACATTGAAGAACATTGGTTGAATTGGATATTTTCCATATGCTGAGAGTGATGACGTCATAGACCCCACAGAAGCAAAGCCTAATTTGGTAATAATATTCGATGATGTAATGAATGAGAAATAGGAGAAAATTTGGGCATATTCTTCAAACGGGAGACATAGCTCAATTGACAGTTTCTATCTATGTCAGTCTTTTGCTAAATGTCCAAAAGATGGATTGCGTGACAATGCAAATTGCTTGATCATTTTCAAACAGGATGAATTCATTTTGAAGCACATACGTACCGACATATCACTCGAGAAATTAAAAGAGATATGTACCATACGATGGACAGATGAATATGGATTCCTTATAATAAACAAAGATTGTGATATGAACAAACGGATTTATAGCAAAAGTTTTGATACTTATATATACATCTAACATGTATATATACTTCCATTTAAAACGAAAAAACCACTCAGCATGGACATGGACGTGTCTAATAAGTCAAAAGCAGAACAACGATTGAAGAAAAATGTTTGGGAGTCAGCAAACGTTGTGAGGAAAAAATATATGATGGCGCTGAAATCACGCAATTCTAGATAATGTGTTCAAAAACGTATCTAAACCTTTGAAGGAAATAGCGAAAAATGCTGATTGAAACAAAATTCTTTGATTAAACATAAAAGTGTTGTTTCTACGGCAACACAAATGGTGAGCGGGCCAATCCCGACAATTGTTACTGAAGGAGAAGATTTCTTGTATGATCCTTCAGATACTGGAGAGGATGTGTTTGCCCCGAACCTACTATTGATCAGATTTGTGAATATTCCAAAAAACTCAAGCAAGATAATGCAGCAGCTACATAACACTTTTGTAACTTCAATAAGTGAACTATAAAAAATTTTACACTGTTGATACACTATAACTATGATGAGTAAGAAAAAATCTTCCTTGTTCGCCGAAAGTACTGTTAAAGTAGCTACCAAGTAACCATCATCAGAATAAACCAGGTTAGAAATCCAAATGCCATTGTTAAAATACTATTTGGAATTATTAGTGTGCAAAAGGGAAAT
Source organism: Endomychus coccineus (assembly GCA_958510875.1). Lineage (NCBI taxonomy): Eukaryota > Metazoa > Arthropoda > Insecta > Coleoptera > Endomychidae > Endomychus > Endomychus coccineus. The sequence goes on from OY294067.1 coordinate 219,399,815, forward strand.
TTGAGTGGAACGAATTGGTTATTTCAATAGGCAATTCGAGTCATTCAAATTCACTGTAGAAATAGAAACAGATAACCAGCTTGCTTTCCTTGATATTATTTATCATCAAAGATGGTCATCACTGAAAATTTACTAAAAAGAAAAAACACTCAAGCAAATAGGTGATCTTTTGCGTAATCAGTCACACCCATTAATTATAAGATAGCTACATTTAATAGTATTGTTAATGAATTATTAAACGTCAACGTAGTTGATAAAATAGCGTTGGAAAACTATTACGACAAACCTTCGATCAATACTTTTATTTCGAAAAGAAAGATAAAAATGAAACGCAACTGGTTAACTAACCTAAGGCCACTACCTTCGAATAATCCAATAAAATTGAAAAGGTTCACTTATCATCCTTCAGTCATTAATGAGTTTCTGATCAGTTTTTGAATTTGCGATACAACCCGTTTATTGAACAAACTAAAATATCATTCAGGCAACATCTTTGACGAAGTTTCGGAGTTTCCGAGATTTACAAAATTGGTCACGTTCTAAATGGTATGTAGACGAAACTAGAAGGAACATTCTAACTCGATATAGGGAACATTCCACATAAAGAAAAATAATGATAAAAATCAGCGTCAGCCAAAAATATTTCAAATACAGGTCAAACCATTCCTCAAGAAAGACACACTCGATACACAGTAATGAGAAATGTCTAGGCAATTTAGAAGAAATGGGAATGAATAAGAAAGAAAGCAATTTTATGAAATCGAATTCATCTCCAGCTAAGGGTTAATCCCTCATATACATCATTTATTCCAAATAGTATTTGATCGAGGACATTTTGTTTTTTTATTCAGTTGACTCTGATGATAGCTACTTGAGAGCTGAAATGTCCTTGGTACTTTAAGAGCATTTCTAGTGAATAAGCGTACTTTTTTTTATTCATAGCATCAATAATCATCGTTTCGTATAATAGGTACCCAGAACCTATTTTCGGTTCTAGTGGGACCTAGGCTCATCTACTTTTTAGGTTCCCCTCGTAGGATTAGGAATAAAGCATTCATAGGGGCGCAGGCGAGATATTTTGTGTCAGAAAGAGAACAAAAAACAATAACAATAAGTAGTACTGTCAAAAGGAACATTCATATAATTTTATAGTCAACATAAAATAGATGTAACAAAAATAAATAAAATAATAAAATTAAAACAGAACACCAAAAAAACAAATTACTAAAAACGGTCTTCATAGAGAAACAAAATACAAAATCAACATCCCTACTACCCTAAGGTACATTGAATTAAAATTTCACAAACTTTCTTTTGCGTATTTTAATTTCCGCAAATTGGTTTCCTTTTTCATTAGAATCTATGTTTTCTGGTACCTCATTTTCGACATTGAGAAGGGCCGAAGAAGATAAGTTATCTTGGTTCAAAGAGTTTCTAACAAATGATCGTTCACCTGACGCGTTACTCATTGGTATTGACAGAAATATCCGCAGTATTATTTCAACATTGGAGAAGACAATGAATTTCTATTGAAATCTCATATTTTCAGGATTTTAAACAATGTTGTTGGATCTAGACTAACACATTTACTTACATTGTGTTAATTCATTTTCTAGGTCACTTACATCGATATCCTGATTGTGATATCGTTCAATATGTTTCAGACTTGTTTTGAAATCCCCTTTGGAATTATCCACAAAAAATACGTTGAAAATATTATTAACAGCATTGTAAGATTCTTGCCTTCTTTCCAACTCCATGACTAATTTGTCGCAAATTACAAAAAAAGTGTTTATTAGAGTTTTCATGTTTCACAAAACCAGGAACTAGAATACCAGATGATGACACCAGTGTTATCAGAACCGTACTCGTTCTGCTGTCCAGGTATTACGGTACCTATTTTATTTTCCTGCTGATGATCCCGAGCAGGCAAAACAGCTGTCCAAAACAATTGGATTGTGATATCATTGGCTGATCTAGGAGAACATCACCACTTATCAGTACTCAACAAGAGGTCTTTATAATATTCACAATCAAATTCAGCTCTATCAACCGAGCCTATAGTGAGCAGATAGCCCCTAGACGCGTACTAACGTAGTTTCATCTTTGTACAATGTGTTCTCAGGGTGGATTTTTTGATTCTTCTCCAATTTCCTCGAATTGATCTCTTAAATTTGTTATGAGAATAATAGTCTTATAAAGTTCGCAAGCTATAGTGAAGTTATTTTTGAATTCTTGCAAATATTTGCAATTGATGTTTTCTAAAGATTTGTTTCAACTAATAGTCAGAAGAGCCAACTGAAATGAATTAAGTTACTTCAAAATGTCTTTCGCTTCCGACCTGGTGAAATTATTTAGGTTGGTATTTTCATGCAATTGGATTCGAACCATTTTAGTTTTATTGAAACCAATTGCAAAAAATTTAACAGCGTCGGATCTAGCGGACGATCTGGTATCACATATTTTTCAAACAACCAATGACTGAGGTTTGGTTTTTTCCAAACATCTTAGTAGAACACATCTGTAAGTAAATTCTGAGTGAAAATTGTATAAATGTTGGACATGATCAAAATATATACTTGCTTCCTAACAACTTTCCGCAGCACTGTTGCCGATCAAGTTTAATGAATGGCTAGAACATGGTACGAAATGTGCACTTTTGCTTTATGTTTCACTTCTGTCTTTAAACCATTATCATTTTCTAGACATATGTGCCAGATTCTCTGCAGTATGAGAATTATATACCATCAAATTCTGAAAAAATGTTTACTAGTTTTCCGTTCGGCAAAACAAATCTAACGATTAAAGTGAATTGGTCAATAAGAGAAATGTCAAGAGTCGAATCTACAAATTCAACTCTTAAATATACCACAATATTGCATGCAAGTTCAATCAGAAAAAGAATTATCAAGATATTTTTCTAGGAAAATTTCATTTACTCACCCACAAAATTAAATATAAATTTTTAAAATTAACAGTTTCAACAAAAAATATTTACTTTTGAAAATTTGAATAATAGTTATTTGCACTACGAAACAACTACGTGAATCACTAACCGAATAACCCATAGTTTAACAAAATCATGCCGCGACTGCCACGTGTTTCGGGGGTGGAGTGTATCGGCAAAAACTTTTGACGCGCCGAACATCATAGGATCCTTTTGTGATGCCAAAATTCCGTCTATTGGATAGTTATCACGTTAAATTTTGGTTTCGGATCATAATAATAATGAATAGTAGCTGAATCGAATGATTTTTGAATATAAATTTTCATTGTTATATAAGAAAATAAACTGTTATTTCGAATAGTTACAGTTGCGTCTAGTATAGCCCTCTGACTCAGGGGCCCTAGTTCCCTTAGATGATGATGAGTCAGGATGCCCATACAGTTTGTTACTTTGAAGATTGAAGATGGATGAGTTGTATCAATTAATAAAACGTATACATTTTATGGGTACCTATGTAGTGCCATTGATTAAATACGTTATTCAATGGTAAGTCTATAAGCTAGAAATACTATGCGAATTGAATCCATTCTGATTTCTAACTCAAGACTTATATGTAGTAGACAAAGTCGATTTCTTTCACGGTAAGTTTTGTTTCCCTACTTTATCCTTAAAGTATATACCTACTAAATCAACAAGGTCTAACGCAACTACTTGAGAACATAAACTGCAGTAACATACGACACGGAAGCATTCAAACTAAATATTTAGAGACGACACTTTGGCCTGACGCGGCACAGGCATCAAGATGAACGAATGGATTCGAGAGGATGTCGCGGACCCTGAGGTGCCATTATTTGCGGTTAAGAGGATGGAAGATAAAGGGCCGCTTAGATCACTATATACATCACTCTGACATTTCTAAAACACCACAACTTTCTGAACAAATAACCACTAGTTTAATATCTTCTAAGCAGACACGTGGAACACCCAGTATTGAAACAATTCATTTAATAATTCTCGACTTCATACGATTGTAACTTTCCTGAGGGACACATCGCTGATCGCTCTGCGGCTTGATTTGGGAGAATAATTGAAAGCTTCCAGAATCTTGGTAGAACACTTATCAATGTTAAATGTTCGTATGTCTCAATTATTTGCCACGGATCGAAAATCTAGCTCAGAAGACTGATACAGAATCGGTCTACCTACTCAAGTTTCAGCCTCAGCATTTAATTGTGTAGTCATGTCAATGATACAATGAATTAAAGTAATTCGAAAAAATTTTGTAAAAATTAAATATTGCTCGTAACTCACTCCTTTTGGTTGAGAAATAAAAATTTGATTTATGGCACACTGCCCATTTGAATTAATTGAAAACCTTTGGTCTAATTTTTGATTTTTTGTATTCATTGTTTAAATAAATTAATGAATTGTACACATACGTTATAACACTAAGCTATTAGTCAATGGAAGTATTCGATAATGATAGTTTTTTTACAATATCGAACAATAAACTGTAATCAAAATAGAAATACAGAATGCACATGAGCTATTTAATTTATTTGGGTACAAACATTCAAAAACATTGTTTTTGATGCTGGTACATAAGTGTACATTACATTTGATGCTCATAAAAAGGGTTCTTAATTTGCAAGTGAGCATTTTGCACCTTGGAGCAGATATTTTACCCTCGGATCTAGACTAATGTTCAGTATTGTCCAGTCTGACGTCACCAATTGGCCTGAATTCCCTTCGACTCCTTGGAAGAGCCTGAAATTGGGGAACTCAAAGGCGATTCCGTTGACGTTAACAAAGTTCATATCGTCCTTCTTCTTCTAGAAATGGTATGCAGAAAATTTAGGATTTTGTTACATGATGTCTAGAATGTCTCAGAGTAATATACCTCTGTTTACATTCAATCCAGGCGTTGACACATGCAAGGTCTTCTATGGCATGTATGAGCAAACGAAGTGTCCATTCCTTTGACTGAATGAATGTTCTATGATAATGCTATGAGTAAATCTATTTCGTCTTCCACCCTTTTTTAGCCGTCACTACTAAGAACTTCCTGAGGATTCTCAGTATTTTTCCAAGTTATTCAATCTCTACACTTGCTGTGAATATGTTCGTTCCTCGAATACTGAAGCACATTATCATTAATAAAAAAAGTTTTCAAATTATAGTTATAGATTTGGTTGAGCGATTTTCTCATAGTACTTTGGAAAACTACAAGTTAAAAAACATCTTATTAAAGTTCAGTTGTAGACCCTTGATATAGCAGAAAATCTTTTTGTATACCACTGGTGCCACGAAAGCCAAATATCTTGTTTCCCTAGGGTAAAGCGATCATTTTATGCATTGGAAGAACCAAATTGAATGTCCTATTCCCATTATCATTCGCGCTAGAAAAAAGCCGACCGCGCGTTCTTGAGCTCTTTTTTTAGACAAATTCGGGGGTGCCTATGAATTCTGTCTCATGTCGTTTGTTTAGACGCTGTTGCCAAATATTCGATTTCCAAAATTTCAACAAGGCCTGTTTAATGTTGAAGCTATCCCCATGTGAATAGAACATTAGAGGAAGATTTTTTTGCGTGCAACCCATTGGCGTTATCGGAATTTTTCTTGCGTTTCCAATTTGATGTAGTGACAAAAACTCGTATACAAAAAAATAGAAACCATAGTAGGCTATGGCTTCGTTGAAAAGAGGATTTTGTGTTGATTTCAACAATATATGATATCTTGGGTCTGACATATTTTTTTTTGTTTATTCTCGATTTTTGTCAAATTATTAATTTTTCCGTATTTTGGTCAAGTAGTATCTAAATACAATAGAAAAAAATGGACAGAATAACAATTTATTAATTAATTCACAATTTAAGAATTATTAGATTAGATAAAAATTCAAAATCAATGAACATCCACAAAACTTATTTCCCTTTTGTTGTATGCAATGTTGGCAACGTTTTTCCAAACCTCTCATAGCATTTAATACATGCACATTCGAAATTCCTTGAATTGCATTTTCAAAATTCCTGCTAACATTCGAATGAATTTTGTCTTTGAGATAACCTCACAGAAAATAGTCCAGAGAGGTCTGGGGATCTCGATGGCCATGCGACAAGTCCATCATTTCCTGTCCACTCTTCCCGAAATTTATTGTCGAGATAAGTTGAGACTGTTCATGCATTATGAGCGGGTGCTTCATCCTGTTGACAGTAGACATACATACTTTCATTTAGCGCCATATCATAGATTGCATCTTCAAATTTGTTTTGTAGTATCTCTAAATATCTTTCTGCGTTCAAATTAGTCAGAAATATTCGGTTAGCTAAAACAGTGTACAACGAACATCGAAACTAAACCGCCCTTGTTGCACGTGAATTCCTATAGTTTGATGAGGATGAGGATGAAACATACTTTGTATGCTTCATCAGCACATATTATGTTCTGCAAAAAATTTTGCGTTCATCTGTAGCTGCCGCAGATACCAATTGCAACATAGTATTCGTTTTTAATTGTCTCTCGGTTTAAATGTGTTTTGTCTTAAGATACGAACAGCAGAAGATAGTGGATATTTCTGGATTAACCGTTATATTTCCTATTACTTCAATGGTACGTAGACCTTCATGTTCCGTTTTCCGTTTTTCTTGGGGCGAGTTTGAATAGGTGAACCGTGAGTTTTCAAATTGACCTCTAACCTAATAGTCTAGGAGCCGTAGTGATAGTGATGGACTGAAAATTTACCCGATGGCACTATCGTTTATCGTTAGGAGACAGTTCAGTAACCAATTGATCTCACAGACTGAATTCTTGCCATATGCTATTGATTGAAATTTGTTTATTCTTTGACTGGAGGTTAACCCTTTTCAAGTTGTGATTACCTGAGATGCATGCCATCCTAATATACTTCCATCATGTGTCATCATTTTTATCGTGTCCGTTTATCAGGCTGACCAGTTGAAATTGGACCGGAAATGGACTGCAAGTTAACCCTCCCAAACCTGGTGGAAAATGTTCATCAGTGTTGGCAATTGTTAAGATACCCTATGCCATCAACAGTTATAGGTCAATTTCCAAGTAACTGACCATTACTTGGACCAAAAATGTTTATTTCCTCACTTTGTGGTTAAACCTTGCGGATTACAAGGTAACATGATGGCACTATGTTAAATAACTTCATTGGAAGTCAAATAAAGATTCAAAATTATTGCCATCTTTCCTTGCCTATTTCAACCCCTCAAAACCCCCTGAAACTACCCTCCAAAAAAACAAAAAAAAACAGCCGTTTCTATTTTAAACCCAGCCAGAATCTCAATAATTGACTAATTTATCATAAAATTGGTCATAATATCCATATTAACAATTTTTTCAGGGAAAGCTTTCAGGGGGTTTTAGGGGTGCAAATAGGCAAGGAGTGATGGCAATAATTTAAAATCTTTATTTGACCTCCAATAGGGTTATTTACGATGGTACCATTTTAGCTTGTAATCCGCAAGGTTAAGTCACAAAATAAAAACCATTTTGTTCCAAATACGGGTCATTTACTCGGAGATGAACCGATAACTTTTGATGGCATAGGGTATCTCAACAATTTCTAACACCAATGAACATTTTCCACCAGGTTTGTGAGGGTTAACCTGCAGTCCATTTTCGGTCCAATTTTAACAGCCTAATGAACGGACACGATAAAGTATGATGGCACTTGATGGAAGTGTATAGGAATGGTATGCCTTCCAAGTAACCGCAACTTGAAAAGGGTTAACCCTCAGTCAAGAAATAAACAATTTGCGGAGGCTGTATCTCGAGATCTAGCAGCCGGCGAAAATTCGGTCTGTGAGGTTAATTGGTCATTGAACCGTCCTCTAACGATAAACCATAATGCCATCGGTTTGGAGTTCAGACCATCAATAGTGTTTGAACACCGTTGGCGTCTATCTGGATATCATTGCCAATACAATTCTCTCGCCGCTTCTGTATTTTTATTGAGATTTATATAACACTCAATCATTTTATATTTTTCGCCGTTTTCATACACCATTATTAGTTCATAAGAGGGAAATATCCCGATAAGTATCGAATCAACAATTTCAAATACTCACATCACAATGACAATAATGTCTAATTGCTTATTGTTCCTCTTTGAAGAAAACCTACTTGACTATAATACAAAAACATTCATTATTTGCCAAAAATCGAAAATAAACGAAAAAAAAAATAATAATATCAGACCCATCATATTATATATTGTTGAAACAACAAGAAATCTTCTATTCAAGGAAACCACTACTATGGTTTCTATTTAAAAAAACACAAGTTTGTGTCATAACTTGAAAATGGAAGGCGATAAGAAAATTTCATCTACCTAATTGGTTTCACGCAAAAAAGTGCCCATAAAACTTTTACTTACATGGTAATAGCTCCAACATTGAACATGTTACGGGGCTTTGTTGAAATCCTGAAAAATAGAGTATTTGGCAACAGCGTCTAAGCAAAAGACACGAAGCAAAATTCTTCGACACCCCCAAAATTGTCTCAAAAAAAGATCTCAACATTGCGCGATCTGTTTTCATCTAGCGCGAACATTAATGGATATATCCTATGAGGACTTCCAATTTGGTTCACGCTGTACTGATTGCCGTTCATTTGGCCATTGGAAGAAACCATTAATATGTTCGTCGATGCTTGAACAACATTCCAATGAAAGAAAAATCAAATTTTTCAGAATCTATCAGTATCATAAGGGTCATTTATTTGGATATCAACAAAGTGGGAATGTTGCCCACGTTTGTTGGATATATTTAGAGACATTTTATTCCGATATTATTGAAATGCCGAAACTTCTGTCTCGGTAGCGTAAGGAATCGTTTTTATAGCCATTATTTGATATAGTAAAATATCTTATAAAAAAGGCAAGGCTTACTAATCAGGTATGTTCATGTAATATGAAAGAACATTTTTTCAACGTACACATTCCCAGAATATCCAGATTTTTACCCTCACATATTGTTGGAAGCGAATAAACTAACTACTGAGACACCAGACTATTATTGAAGATGCACAAACAATATATTGAAATAGATCAATGCTCAGCTATACATATTGATGATCGCTTATCCTGATACTCACATGAAGACTATCTAAAAAAAAATAAGTACAATAACAATAACATAGAATTTGAGAGTATTGAAGTATAATCTTGATCACAATGTCATAAAAGCAACCCTTTGAAGGAACTACCTTATACTCTTTAATTATATTTCAAATCAACAAAATTGAAAATGTCAGATGAAGCACTTCTCAAACAAGTTAGAACATTTGATTGAAGTTGAATCTTACTACGTAGGCGAATATAAGTAATGTCAACTCATGATAATATTAGATTCAATTTATAGGCAATTGTGTAGAATTCTCGGTTGGAAATTGATAACAAATTTATTTTAAGATTTCAGCTTTATCATGCAGATATTATATTATATGTACTCAGAGGTGAATGTAAGCGAATAATCAATTTTATATTAGAGGAATTCAATAATGTTGAATCAGCAATTCGATTACTATCGTCTAGTACAAAAGCAGAAACATAAAATTTTCAGATTATGTCAGTTATATTTACTTTTCCTACTGATTTATGGGTAGGCGAAATTATGAATTTCGAAAACAGATAGATTGTTTTCATTTTGCGGTTTGATAGCTGTTGGCAGCAAAATCATAGGTGAGATTCCAACCCACATTAATGGATGTTTAGTCCAGTGTGTTGACCAATTATTGCACTACTTTGGTTCAGTCAAATTCTGATATTTTTGAACATAAACATCTGGAAAGATAGTAGATCATTGATAACATATTCGATCAGATGCCAAGCCATTTAACACACATTCATCTAATCATAAATCGTTCTGAGTTGAGGAATGTAGGTATTTGGGTGTCGATGAGAGATAGTAAGATGGTTAAATAGAGTAACTATAAGAAGGATTTCAAAACCAATTGCATATTTACGTTACCACTTTTTCGATTCTACATGATAGCGATGTCAAATTTCCTATCCGACGTTTCGTCTTTGGTTCACCATCATCAACTACATTCATTTCATGAGCCTTTCTAGATTGGTTCTAGCATCAGTTTCAACTACCAAACCGTCATCCACAACCATGATTTTACTGGGATGGCAGACAGCGATCTGATGAGCTCGGCTGCAATCCATATATCTTAAGGTGCAAACGCTCTTGGCACCACCTTGAAAACTTTTCGGATGCTCCATATAACAATTTATTAATTAATTCACAATTTAAGAATTATTAGATTAGATAAAAATTTAAAATCAATGAACATCCACAAAACTTATTTCCCTTTTGTTGTATGCAATGTTGGCAACGTTTTTCCAAACCTCTCATAGCATTTAATACATGCACATTCGAAATTCCTTGAATAGCATTTCCGAAATTCCTGCTAACATTCGAATGAATTTTGTCTTTGAGATAACCTCACAGAAAATAGTCCAGAGAGGTCTGAAAATCTCGATGGCCATGCGACAAGTCCATCATTTCCTGTCCACTCTTCCCGAAATTTATTGTCGAGATAAGTTGAGACTGTTCATGCATTATGAGCGGGTGCTTCATCCTGTTGACAGTAGACATACATACTTTCATTTAGCGCCATATCATAGATTGCATCTTCAAATTTGTTTTGTAGTATCTCTAAATATCTTTCTGCGTTCAAATTAGTCAGAAATATTCGGTTAGCTAAAACAGTGTACAACGAACATTGAAACCAAACCGCCCTTGTTGCATGTGAATTCCTATAGTTTGATGAGGATGACGATGAAACATACTTTGTATGCTTCATCAGCACATATTATGTTCTGCAAAAAATTTTGCGTTCATCTGTAGCTGCCGCAGATACCAATTGCAACATAGTATTCGTTTTTAATTGTCGGTTTAAATTTGTTTTGTCTTAAGATACCTTAAGATACGAACAGCAGAAGATAGTGGATATTTCTGGATTAACCGTTATATTTCCTATTACTTCAATGGTACGTAGACCTTCATGTTCCGTTTTCCGTTTTTCTTGGGGCGAGTTTGAATAGGTGAACCGTGAGTTTTCAAATTGACCTCTAACCTAATAGTCTAGGAGCCGTAGTGATAGTGATGGACTGACTATTTACCCGATGGCACTATCGTTTATCGTTAGGAGACAGTTCAGTAACCAATTGATCTCACAGGCTGAATTCTTGCCATATGCTATTGATTGAAATTTGTTTATTTTTTGACTGGAGGTTAACCCTTTTCAAGTTGTGATTACCTGAGATGCATGCCATCCCTATATACTTCCATCATGTGTCATCATTTTTATCGTGTCCGTTTATCAGGCTGACCAGTTGAAATTGGAACGGAAATGGACTGCAAGTTAACCCTCCCAAACCTGGTGGAAAATGTTCATCAGTGTTGGCAATTGTTAAGATACCCTATGCCATCAACAGTTATAGGTCAATTTCCAAGTAACTGACCATTACTTGGACCAAAAATGTTTATTTCCTCACTTTGTGGTTAAACCTTGCGGATTACAAGGTAACATGATGGCACTATGTTAAATAACTTCATTGGAAGTCAAATAAAGATTTAAAATTATTGCCATCTTTCCTTGCCTATTTCAACCCCTCAAAACCCCCTGAAACTACCCTCCAAAAAAACAAAAAAAAACAGCCGTTTCTATTTTAAACCCAGCCAGAATCTCAATAATTGACTAATTTATCACAAAATTGGTCATAATATCCATATTAATAATTTTTTCAGGGAAAGCTTTCAGGGGGTTTTAGGGGTGCAAATAGGCAAGGAGTGATGGCAATAATTTAAAATCTTTATTTGACCTCCAATAGGGTTATTTACGATGGTACCATTTTAGCTTGTAATCCGCAAGGTTAAGTCACAAAATAAAAACCATTTTGTTCCAAATACAGGTCATTTACTCGGAGATGAACCGATAACTTTTGATGGCATAGGGTATCTCAACAATTTCTAACACCAATGAACATTTTCCACCAGGTTTGTGAGGGTTAACCTGCAGTCCATTTTCGGTCCAATTTTAACAGCCTAATGAACGGACACGATAAAGTATGATGGCACTTGATGGAAGTGTATAGGAATGGTATGCCTTCCAAGTAACCGCAACTTGAAAAGGGTTAACCCTCAGTCAAGAAATAAACAATTTGCGGAGGCTGTATCTCGAGATCTAGCAGCCGGCGAAAATTCGGTCTGTGAGGTTAATTGGTCATTGAACCGTCCTCTAACGATAAACCATAATGCCATCGGTTTGGAGTTCAGACCATCAATAGTGTTTGAACACCGTTGGCGTCTATCTGGATATCATTGCCAATACAATTCTCTCGCCGCTTCTGTATTTTTATTGAGATTTATATAACACTCAATCATTTTATATTTTTCGCCGTTTTCATACACCATTATTAGTTCATAAGAGGGAAATATCCCGATAAGTATCGAATCAACAATTTCAAATACTCACATCACAATGACAATAATGTCTAATTGCTTATTGTTCCTCTTTGAAGAAAACCTACTTGACTATAATACAAAAACATTCATTATTTGCCAAAAATCGAAAATAAACGAAAAAAAAAATAATAATATCAGACCCATCATATTATATATTGTTGAAACAACAAGAAATCTTCTATTCAAGGAAACCACTACTATGGTTTCTATTTAAAAAAACACAAGTTTGTGTCATAACTTGAAAATGGAAGGCGATAAGAAAATTTCATCTACCTAATTGGTTTCACGCAAAAAAGTGCCCATAAAACTTTTACTTACATGGTAATAGCTCCAACATTGAACATGTTACGGGGCTTTGTTGAAATCCTGAAAAATAGAGTATTTGGCAACAGCGTCTAAGCAAAAGACACGAAGCAAAATTCTTCGACACCCCTGCTGTTGGCAGCAAAATCATAGGTGAGATTCCAACCCACATTAATGGATGTTTAGTCCAGTGTGTTGACCAATTATTGCACTACTTTGGTTCCGTCAAATTCTGATATTTTTGAACGTAAACATCTGGAAAGATAGTAGATCATTGATAACATATTCGATCAGATGCCAAGCCATTTAACACACATTCATCTAATCATAAATCGTTCTGAGTTGAGGAGGGTAGGTATTTGGGTGTCGATGAGAGATAGTAAGATGGTTAAATAGAGTAACTATAAGAAGGATTTCAAAACCAATTGCATATTTACGTTACCACTTTTTCGATTCTACCTGATAGCGATGTCAAATTTCCTATCCGACGTTTCGTCTTTGGTTCACCATCATCAACTACATTTATTCCATGAGCCTTTCTAGATTGGTTCTAGCATCAGTTTCAACTACCAAACCGTCATCCACAACCATGATTTTACTGGGATGGCAGACAGCGATCTGATGAGCTCGGCTGGAATCCATATATCTTAAGGTGCAAACGCTCTTGGCATCACCTTGAAAACTTTTCGGATGCTCCATATAAATTCCTTCCTCCATCAAACCATTCTGAAAACCTGTCTTTAAGTCAAATTATGATATATGCAGATTTTCAGAGGCGGGAATTGACAAAACGGTTCTTATTATACACACATTGCTACAGGTGTAAAATCGATTCCAGTTCCTTGTGAGTAACGTTGAGCCACCAGTCGATTCTTATATCGAATTTCTCCCTGATGATTTCATTTGATTGCGTATAGCCAGCGATCTTTGATTACTTTTCGTGCATTTTTTTCTGTGGTGGAATCACAGGTGACTATTTCATAAGCAAATAGATTGCCACTATACGTCAATAAGCCTTTCACTATATGAGCAGCCACCCAAGTCTAGGACACAGAAGTTTCCAATTCATCTCTCACCTCGGATTTTTCTTTAATGAAGTGAACACAATGGAACTTGCTAAAATCAACCTTGAACACCACGGAGTAACTCGAATCACGAACTGATTTCATCACCATAAGACCACGAACATCACCAAGATTGAGTTCTTCAGGCTTTTGAGTGCTACCCACTCTATGTCCAAAAGTCTAACGATGTTGTTTGCCGGATATACAAGCATCTCAAAATTCTTTGACAAGATTCGATCTCATTCTTCTCGAGAAACTTCTGACCAGAGTATTTTTATTTTGAAGACAAAGACGTTCATCCAAATTTGTTGCATGTCGTTGGCTGCTATTTCTACTCCCGCAGACAACTGAAGAACATTGATCACTCGAATATGCATCAGGTTCAGTCCATTCTCGTCCTCTTTTCGCGTTGAGGTGTGAATTCAGTGAAAAGGTATCAGAGACAAAAGCTGAACCCTGCGTTGAAATAACTCTTCCAAATCGATAACATTAAATGTCGATACTCTCGATAAGGGTTGTTTGTCAGAATATTCCGCAGCTTAAACGCTGTTTTACTGAATAAAATGCTTCGTTCTTCCCGTTCTTGAAGACTAACTCATTCAAACAGTACATTGCCTTCCACGCAACAACTGAATAGTTCTCTGCTTGTTGGGCACGGACTCTCATATATTCATGAATTCAAAATACTCGTTGGGCAAAATATTGAGCACTCCATTTATGAACAGAGACATAGGCAATTTGACTTTGTCTTCTTTCCAAGTTTCATATTGGAGTTCTACCCGAAAGTTGTCAAATTCAGCCATATGTTCTGCTACATTTTCTGGGGGATTTTTCTCTTTTATTTCAAAAAACAGATTGAAAAATCTGTTTGCCGTCGTTCTGCATTTTGTACAAAAATAGTGAGGAGCTTATCCCACGTCTCCTTGGAACTGCTACACATACTGCTGTCTAACTTCTGAACTTAGGCTGCATACAATGAGTTTGAGCCAACGAACTCGGATATACTAGAATAAGCTAAAGTCATTTTTGAGTATCGCCAACATGTCTCTCTCCCACTATACTGTGATCTAGCTTCCCAGCAATCGTGTGGAGGAATAAAGATTGAATAGAGAGATCTCCGATATTGACACTCGTAATTCGCCGCCGCTAATCGTGTACCTACTGTCAAGAAAAGTGACATTTATTTGAAAGTTAGATATGTTGGGATGGAACATGGTAGTAATAATTGCAAACTGTTTCAGACATGATCAAGACGACAAAGAGAATATTGAGGTTTCAGCACCTAAAAGGTAAAATGTTTAATTAAGAGCATAGCAGTTTTACTAATATATGGTTTTATTTATTTTAGAGCAAAACTTTCAGAAAGTTAATATGCGTCAACATCTATGACCAAAAGCAGCGTTTGGTTTGCACCAGCTAATGAGCATATTATGGTTAGTAGTAATGAGGAGCCCTTAGTTGAATCAGTTTCCGCTTCAATTACTACTACATTTCAACAGCCACTGCAGCCTTCCCCAAAAACTGTATTTAGCAAATCACCAGAATCGGATACTGCTTTTAGTTTTAGTTGAAATCTAATTTTCATATGCTCTGATATCTTTGTTATAATGTATTAAAATGGTTCTTTTTTCAGTGAAAATTATAAATACTTAAATATTGTCGTTGAAGAGGTTGCTTGTAATACCAAGGAAGGGCAACATATTGATTAAATTATGTATTTATCTTTTTAATATCATAGATTAGATATCCCCCTAAAACATTTTTAGAATTATATTTTCCGCAAGAAAACTTTTCAACAATATACAATATACTTTCTCACATAAATAAATTGACAATTTTTTATTTAAATAAAACGTTTACAATTTTACTAAAACTTTTCTTACTTGTATGTTCCCCATTCATATTGTTAGTTATATACCATCTTACATCGTGAAATCAAGAAAATCAACGCATATTTTGCTCCCACCTCATAGTCCGATTATTTCCAATGCTTCCTGACAATACGGATGAAATAAAAGCAAAAATGCTGTAGTGGCGATATACCTCGTGTACTTTAATATCATTCGGAAGTTTTTGTTCATGAAATTTTCCATATAGGGCCCAACAATGGATTTTGTATGAATATACTTATACAGATATGTATAAGTATATGTATATCATAGGTTGATGTAGTGGTGAAAAAAGTGAAACTATTATTGTATTGCAATATAAATTAAATAATTGTGATCTAATAATGTCCTCGATAGAAACAAATGTTTTTCACTGGTTAAGAATATATAAAAATATACTTAATTGCCCAGATGTAGATGAACAAAGTAATAAGCAGCTCATAGTCTGCCACATTTGTCATTAACATTCTTCTATGTCTACAGCTACACTGTTAATATTGGTTATAAATTTTTTATTTTTGATGTTTCAACAGTTTAAAAAAAACGTACCTTAGTGCCTTATAAATAGTACGCCCGTGGCGTGGGGTACCCTGGAAATCCGTTTAAAATACCCTATACAATACACGCCTATGCCGTGGGGTACTATTCCTCTATCCGTACTGGATTTCTACACGTTATGTTGGCGATACAAAATTCCCTAGTTACGAATAGACTGACTAACTCTAGTATATCCGAGTTCGTTGGTTTGAGCAGTGCCTACTCTGTTTTGTTCACATACTGCAACAAACTTGTTTATGCTCCATTGACTACCTTTGCTGCTTCATCTAATGCGTTGTGTGATCGAAACCGTATTGCTATTTGAAATTTGCAATCAATCCAATTGGGTTGACCTGCCAGTTTTCGAATTAACACCTTCGGAACTTTTGCATTTTCACTGTTGCATTTCTAGGGTCATAACCGGTTGAAGATTATACCGAACGCAGTTATTCTGATAATAATAATATATAAAGTGAATAAATGTGATGAGTTCAATGATTATACAATAACTGTAATATCACATTAGATAGAATATGCATATACTGATTAGGCTTGAATTTCCAAAATGAGATCTAATTTGAATGCGAATACGATCTCTCACGTGATTGGTAGGATTTTATAGATAGAAAGTAAGATAGATAAGCTTTATTCGTTCTGTAGATACTGATCGGTGTACAGTGTAGAATAGGGCCTACGTTAAGGAATGAGAAAATTTTTTTCCATTTACAGGTTTAGTGATAGTTGATTGATTTATAGTTCATTATTACAGTTTGTCACAGTTTGTTACACTTTATTAATATACTACCGTATGCTAGCGAGTAGAAGGAAAGTATATAAAAATTAGAGATTTGTTGTTTAGATATAAACTATACAGTTGTATCACTTGAATGTTCATCATTTCACAGTAGAGTTCAAATCTTCAAATATAAATCAGTTGTATGATATTAATCTCAAACCTTATGTCAAATTAATCATCCTTCCCAAAACTTTATACTGTTTTCCCAAATTTGCCTCGGTGCTCAGGTATCTTGGAACTCTTAACAACTTCTGTTTTATCAACAGTTGATCATATTGGATCAGTTTAAAAAACAAACGACAAATTGTGTCCTTTTTTACCCACTAAAACGCCCCTGTAAAACAGATTTGAGTACACAAAAAAAGTTACTGTGAGTCACTTCGTGCCCACAGAGTGACTTCTAGGCTTGTCTGCAAAAACTCTACTATCTATGTGCAGAAGAGGCCTAAATCTGGTTTACAGGACTCCTCACAGGACACCGTCATCAATGAAAATCTACACACAATGAGCATTGTTGAAGACCCAGCTTGTAGTAGATGCGGAGAAGCGGATGAAACTGCCTCTCATATCCTAGCAGGATGAATGTCCAGTACTGGCTTCTCTTAGGCTACAACACCTTGGTAGCACACATATGCTACTTGAAGCCCTAAGAGATATCAGTCCATGCAAAATCTCAGCCTTCGGCATTGCTGTAGGCCTGCTGGACTAATTATTGTATCAAGGGGCGCGTAATTGACCCAATCAAGCGGTCTAAGTGCTCTGGACTTCTCCGACCCTGCTTTGATTGATTGATTGATACTGTGGGTATTCATACTTTTCAAGGAACACATCCCGTTTAGTCAGCCCATTCTCAGCCAAATTTAGAATATCCGCATGAGGGAGGCACTTTAGTTATTGTTTCTACACACCCCAACGATAGATTTACCCCTCTTCCCACATTGTCAATAATTCAGCCCATCTTAAGTTTCCGCATAGGGCTTTCACCAATGAGGAAGGGGTTTTTTATTTCTGGTCTCTACACACCCCAACTATAAATTCAGCCCAAATTCCGTAATTTCGGAGTAGCTCCTTGAGAAGGCGCGCCCATGTAAGGGGCTCGCGACTATTATATTCATGATAGTGGAGTCGATGTCTGTTTGAGGTTCAAGAGGATGTGAATTTCCATAGGGCTAACTTTTCCTATCTCTTGCGCTATAATCGGACTATGTTTAACTTATTGGGTGAAAATCTTGCTGATTCTGGTTCATTTGAAAAGTCGAGAGAAAAATACAGGTTTTATGAAGTAACCAAAGAAATTTTATGAATGAGGTAAGATAGTAAAAAAAAATTTGTTAACTGGAACAAATAAAGAGGTTTCAAATGTTACAAGATCGACATACACAACACACAACACGATTCACTAAATTATTATTGATTGTGAATTTTTCCAGGATACCTTAAATTGATAGCTTTCTTCCAAAACTCCAAAACTTATCCGGGAGGAAATCAAAATTCCTTAGCTTCAAATTTGAAGGGAATATACAATCTGATAGGAGTAAGTAGATGATTATTATTCAAACATTGAATGAATTCAGATATAATCATTCATTGACCAACGCCATGATGTTAATAGTCTGGGAGCCAGAGCGAAATTGATGATCTGAACATCAACTTAATGGCACTATGGCTTATTATTAGAGTACGGTTCAATGACCATTTAACCTCACAGACGGAATTTTCGCTGGCTGCTAGATCTCGGAATACAGTTTCCGCAAATTTTTCATTTTTTGACTGGAGGTTTAATCCTTTTCAAGTTACTTGAGAAGCATGCCATTCTTACATTTCCACCATGTGCCATCATTTTTATAGTGTCCGCTTATCATGCTGATCAGTTAAAATTGGACCAAAATGGACTGCAAGTTAACCCTCCCAAACCTGTTGGAAAATGTTCATTGGTATTGGCAATTGTTAAGATATCCTATGCCATCAAAAAATATCGGTTCTGAGTATGTGATCATCATTGTTTTTTTTTTCTCATTTTGCGGCTAAACCTTGCAAAGTACAAGGTAACGTGGTGTCACTATGTTGAATAACTTTATTGGAGGTCAACTAAAGATTTAAAATTATTGCCATCCCTCCTTGCCTATTTCAACCACCCAAAACCTCCAAAAGCACCCCTAAAATAAAACTAAAAACAAAAAACGGCCGTTTTGATTCCAAACCCAGCCAGACTCTAAATAATTGAATAATTCATCATAAAATTGGTCATATTTATCCAAATTATTCATATTTTTTGGGGGATGGTTTTAGGAAGTTCTGGGGCGGTTGAAATAGGCAAGGAGTGATGACAATAATCTCAAATCTTTATTTAAAGTTATTTGACATGGTGCGATCATGCTACCTTGTGATCCGCAAAGGTTTAGCAACAAAATGAGAAAAATAAACGTTCTTGGTCCAAATAATGGCCAATTACTCGAATATGGACGAATAACTTTTGATGGCATGGGGTATCTTAACAATTGCCAACACCAATGAACATTTTCACCTGGTTTGGGAGGTTTAACTTGCAGTTCATTTTCGGTCCAATTTTAACTGGTCAGCCTGACACTATAAAAATTATGGCAGATGGTGTAAGTGTATAAGAATGGCATGCTTTTCAAGTAACCGCAACTTGGAAAGGGTTCACCTGAAATCAAAATATGAACAATTTGCGGAGGCTGTATCTCGAGATCTAGCAGCCGGCGAAAATTCGGTCTGAGATGAATTGGTCATTGAACCATTCTCTAAAAATAGACCATAGTGTTAATGTTCAGACCATCAATATCGCTCTGGCTCCTAGACTATGAACGAACTTCATATATAACATGAAGTTCAGAACTGTTGGGCCCTTCAGGATGATGTTGACAGTAAAAATCGTGTTTTATTTCTGAATCCTCAAATGCGTATAATTACTTTGAGGAATACCGCGCTTTAGTTGATGTGTATTAGTTATCAAAGGTCTTGTGATTATGAACATGAGACCGGAACGTACGTAAAGACTAAAATATATTATGGACATCTGTGTTAAAGTGACCTATTCCTCAAGAATTTTACATAAAAACGTGAGGACTCATGAATGAACTTTATATTTTTACTTAAGCCATAGGAATGTTGAAACTGAGTATATCATTAATGTTCAAAAGCGCACAATATTGGGGTTAGACGGGGTGTCGTAAATGGTTGTTCGAAATGTGGAAGGTGAACTGGATACCCGTTTCCTTCTGACGCTGTTGGAAGGTTCTCAAGCTTGTTATCAAACTGAGTAGACAAAGATGTTAATGGTTTAACTTAAGAGTGAATACAAGCAGATATGTCAATACCTATTACTAATTGTTAGGTTAATTTCAATTATTTCCTGATATTGTCATCTACTTCACGCATTTATCACTTAGTGACACGTTATTATTATTGTTAATATTGTTGCAGAAGGATGAAACGTAAAGGAATAGTGCCGCCAATGAACCCATATGAGGGTGGCAAAATTACGCACTCCGTTATTTGCATAATGTCTGCTTTAGAGACTTCAAAGAAAACAAGAACGCGAATCTGCACGTACTGAATGTTTGAAAAGAAAACTGTCAGATTTATTTGGCATCACAAGCCCGCAAAAACGCTACAAAATGTGAACTCACTGGAGTACAGATGAATAATTCTGTAAGTATTCTGAAAGGATCGCGCAGTCGTCAAAGTTAACTGAATATATAACTTGTTGTCTTGAATGAAAACAAATTCGTCAATGTTTCATTATTCACGCAGGCTAAATGTACGTACAATCAAACTAGTTAAATTTTAGACGACTTTGTAGAGGGGTTATTACGTCTTTCAAAAGAAGTGAAGATTTTCTATTACACGGCTATATAGAATCAGTATAACTACCACAAGTTCGATGGTGGTTGTGTATACATGTTGTGCTCTGCCTCGTAGATCTTCTAGAAATTTGACATAATCATTGTAATCATTTTCCACATAGCCTAAGAAATTTCCAACACGTGCACTTATTTATTGGCGGATTTGAAACCCTCGAGTTTCACCTGAAGTCACTTTATATTTCGAGTGACTGTAGCTCCACCCATCTCAAATGACATATCCATAATCCATGTTACTGTCATGATAAATAATAATGTCATACTCATGAGGATGTCGCTGCAAAAAAAAATAATTCCCAAAATTACATTTTCCAACAAAATTCGTAATACAATCTAGATAATGGATATACGATTTGATTCAGTATTATAGTATGTTACGCGAGAAGCTTAAAATGATGCTTATTCAGCACGAGTGAGAGTTGAATACATTTTGTAACTTTTCTCCTCACGTTTAAGATTCTAATAAAATATAACACACATGCGATATGAATCATATCGTGTCAGATTCTTTATGGAATATGATATGCTGTGCGAAATGTAGCTATTTGCGATTCAATTTATGATCTTTTAATGGATATAATTCGATGTAGTAGTAGAAAAAATCGACTACTGCAGCATCCAAGGTAAATCATTCCATCCTATCGATTATGATTAGCATTTTAGTTAGAAGGGAGTTATTTCTGTCAGTAATTGAAGAATCTCCTCACTTATTTCATAACTAATTCAGCTTAAACTAACATAATTATTGAAATACTTCACGGAATTTTGTATAATTTAAGAACTTTGCATATGATTTTATCTACATGAAACATTGGAGTATTTCAAGTTATAAGATCTTAATGAACTCTGTTCGAGTTCTCATGAGATCAACTTGTGACACCTTCTTTTGTCCTCCCTATAATATCTGATGAAAAGGCTGCCAGTGTCGCCCTATTATATCTCAACAAGGAATCCTTCTTTGGCTTGCAGGGAACGCCAAGTCATCAGTTAACAGGTTCGATGTTGGGTTATGGTAGAAGTTTGGTATGATTGCAATCACAGCACTGTGTACGAAATATGCTCTCTTCAACTTACTGAACCTGATGAACGTACTCTTACTATCATCTAATGTACTTAGATATCTATTCTCAAGTTAGAAGCCTTGCTCCTCCAATAATAGTTCATGCTATATTTCAGCAAAGGTTGTCCTACGTACCGAAATTGACGCTCACGTCATGTACTCAAGGTCGGAACCTTCTCGATTCATCAATTCTTATGATATATCATATAATAACAAATATGTTGTATGTTTATATTCAATTAACAATATTATGACATAAGAAAATAGAATATTGTGACTTATCTAATTCAGGTCGAATCTATCCCACCTCTATCGCAAGGAAAGAAAAAGTGAGCTTTTGGTTTACTTTTTTTTCCCAATATTCGATTTTCCTTTACATTTCCTATTTTAATGCGTCTTGCCTGAGATGATGTGATTGCTTCATAATGTTGTTTTCAATTTATATTCAAAATCTACTTGTTTTATATTAAGTTATCTGAGTTTTCCAATTTATTCACTTCATAATTCAGAAGATTTCTTCCTATATCTGTTGATGTACGAAATTGTGGCCAATCAGGGAAAGCAACCTCAAACTTGTTTCTTCCAATTAACATGTCTCTCTCGATATTCAGAAATATCCTATGCAGATCTGTCTTTTCCAGCATCTGTCATCCTTACTGCTATAAGACTTCTCCACATTGTACCTAACTCATATGTGGTTCAAAGCTCCAGTCGTACGTCAACTATCTCTTCTTGCTCCCTCATATATGAAATCATTTAAAATATTTTGTATATCATATCACTGATGTCAGACTTTCCCACTATGTACCTAAGTCATATGTGTGGATCGAAGCTGCAGACTTAGGTAACACTTCTTCTCAACTATAATCATTAGAACATCTTCGTCTTCCGAAATAAATCTAGATCATTTTATCTTCTTCTGTTAATACTACCCCTATATTCATCTTCTTATTCTTTCTTCAATTTCTCCATGACATATATTCAACTGATTGCGCTTAGTAACATTATTCAATTGTCCCGTGACGTCCAGGGTGATTATTCCTATAGCCACTGGATTGTTATTGAAATATCAAATGAAATAAGTGGTATATGCTCACTATAATATGAATGAAATATGCTTTGTTACAAATTCTATATTATTGTTATGATTGACCATTGGTCTTTTGTTGTACGCAAATCGCATTCATAAATAATATATAGCCCTTATGCTAATCCTATATTAATTTGATTTAAAATAGTATCTCATCACCATATTCATAATATCCTAATAATTATAATCACTAAAAATTGTCTAACTGTTAATAATAATATGTGATTAATCTTTTATCGCTCTAGTTATAGGAGCTATAATAAAATGATTCTATATACTCAATACTTCATACTCTTCATAATAATAACTGGTTTCTATCCTGGAATAACCATATGTTAAACACGTTATTGTTGGTCTAACATTTATCACTTCTTGATGATGGTATTCTGAGATAATTTCTTCTGGCAATGAATGTGCTTCAATTCTAATCAACATATATCTGAATATATATAACTACTGTCTTTCGTTCTATTTATTTGATAATTAATTAATATTATTCTTAATAATATTCTTGAACTAATATGTCAATACCTAATACTCTAAAATCTAGTTATTATGATTATTATCCAATAATTACCATTATGCCTTGAAAGTTTTTTTTTCTCTCGGCAAAATTGTTTTAATCCTAATTAATTCCAATTAATTTCGAAAAATTGATACTATTCAGATACCCGATAATTAATATCTTTAATGTAGTTATTTCCTGATTATTTTTGTTAAGAACTAAGTTCAAATCCAGTTTGAAGTGTTAAAATTATATATAACTAAATTAATTTAATATTATTCAATATCGTGATATATCTGATATAAAAAAGAACTGTATTCATCAATTCATCTGATTGCGATAAATCTACTGAATTATTAAATAAATCAGTAAATAAATAGTTTCTCATAACTCTATGTAATATACACAGCGGCGATATTTTCCTGCTTTTCGATCCTGCATTATTACTATACACTAGGAAGAAATAGTACATAATACATAATGAAAGTAAATGTTGCTCCTGGGTAAATTTGACCGTCTGGGCTGGCTCCCCCCATTTGGTCGCTTGTGTCCCATAGTGAAGCACATAGTACAAATAAAAATTGTATTGGACTTTCTTGTGTTTGTTTCCTCTTTCCAACTTCAATTTCATATCCATTTCCAATTCCTAATGCGTTTTCCATTTTATCATAATAAGTATCCATGAGATATGCTTTCCTCAAAGGGGGGACTGGTCATTATTGCCATATAATAACTGATGAAAAGGATGGCAGTGACATAAAAATAGAATATTGTGAGCTATCTAATTTGAGATGAATCTTTCCGCAATATCACATCCTGATCAGTTTTAGAATCTACATCATCATTATCAAACATCTGCTGGCAGTTTGATAATGATATTATGATGATCGTCGAAACTACAGTCAGAAACGAATGTTTTGAGTTTTGTGTTCTGGTTGTTGATACATTCACATTGCTTCTAAACCTACCCAGACATTTGTTCGTATTGTGTTTCAACAGTGATAAATATTCTTGAGAAATGATGACCTTTATTTGGAATATGTTCTTCTCATGTTGATTTTTCTTTATATGAGCAAATTGTTCTTTATAAAAAATAAGAATATTCCTTCCAGTTTGACCTACATAGCATTTTGAACAACACTCACAATCGAATTTGTGAATAAAAAATTTGTCAAAATCATAAAATTATATAAGGTATTGATTAAACAGTTTTTCAGGTAGTTCACGTATCATTAACCTGTTTTTATTGCATGTTTTGAAAATAAATTATGGAAATTAGTAAATATTGAGGAACGATAAGTGGAAATTTTGAATTCAATCGAATTATTTGGAAGCGAAGGCTCTTATTTGCTTGAATTATTACGTTTATGGTTACAAACTACCTTATTTTCAAAGATTTGTCGTAACCAATGTCCGTCGCTTTAGATAATTATATGTGTAAGTTTTCCGTTCTGATGTCGATTTTCGAATGGCGACCATTGATGATGTCAATGTCAAGAAAGGGAGGCTTCTTATATTTTCTTCCGCGTCTACAGTAAATTTGAGAAAATCAAATTGCTATTACTAAGCGAGTTCAATAAACTTGTAGATCCCTTATATAGCGGAAATACCATCGAATTATCTGTGCCAAACATTTTGGAAATGATTCAACTTTTATTTTGAGGAAGCTTCGACTTCACGATGAATATATGGAAGAAATATATAAGAAATGTTCAAAAATAGTACCAATGCACAATACAGATTTAAGTTAATTGTTGAAATGAATAGGAAGTGTTTCTCCGTCACAGATGTTATAAAATGGCTTATTTTAAGGCCGATTTTATCGGTAATTGTTGAATCAGAAAGCAAAATGAATCACGTTTCATTGTGAGAAATTTTGAGCTCTTCCATTTAGCAATAATATTCCCTATTTATGGAAAATATAGAGAATGACATGAAAACAAAGATTAACGCGCGAGCTCCCTTCCACCCCCGGTGACCTTCAGTATGTTCAACGGAAGTTCCTTATGATTCTTAGCTCTCAAAACCCGTGAAAAATACAGTCCTAGAGCCCAGATCTCCTTCTAATTCACTGTTAACAATACATGTTTTAAATGTTGCTTTACCAAATATTAGAATCACCAGCCGCCATGAGTGTTAGCGGATTGACTTGCTTAGTTGGCAAACTGATATCGACGTTATGATATATGCTCTTTCATATCTTTCAGTTTTTGAAATGGAAGATGTGAAATATGTCCTTGCCTTGGTTTTCGAGGGAATATTCAGAAATCGCTTCACTCATTTTCGGTATTGAGAATATGTAAATTAGTATTGACATAGAAGAAAAGCAGAAATGTGTGTGACGACACATTTAGTACTTATGTATATTTATAGTTTCGGCGTTTAAGCATTTAAAAATAATTTTAACTTTCGGACGTTGTAGATAAAAACATGTATTTAAACTCAACTTGTAACATTTAATTCATGAAATAAAACTTACATATAGTTTTACCACACTGTGGCATTCTCAATGCTAGGAGTTATCAACTGGAGCTAAATCTGAAATTATCTCCTCAATCCGGTGACCAAAAGTTACGACATAGGTCAGGTAGTGTCTAAGAGACCCCATATATCACTGAATGTATTTGAGGTCAAATTTGTATTTGTATTTTTTGTCAAAAATCATTGCTTTAGGAACGTGTTACTTGAAACTATGTCCAGAGCCCCTACGAGAAAATCACAAGCAAAAAAAAAGGTCAATTGGGTTGTGTATTTTATCCATGTGTAATTGTACAATTTCACAATCAATGTTACAATTCATAGACACAGCCATGTTCCGATACAATTGATACTCTTATATCTACGTAACGCTCCTTAAAATCTCGCCTTGCGGACTTTCGCTTTCACAAACTTATCGACTATTTCATCCTAGTTCGCCCTCAACGAGTTCGTGACCTTACTCTCTATCGACAATATACTCAGATCCGCCAGTCTCTCTTGCCCCATCGGATTCCGCAGATAATTTTTTATCATTTTTAGTTTTGAAAAGGAGCGCTCTGCAGTTGCAACGGTCACTGGAATTGTTGAAAGCAGTAAAATTAATGAGCAGAGCAGTTAGATTGAATAATGATGGGCACCATCTGTAACCGGGGCCTCCAAGAGGGATCCGTTTCTTCCCTATTAGACGGAAAGTCTTAAATGACTAAGACATGAAAGTTGTAACAAACGAGAGATAAACCACAAGATATTCAATTTCATTGTCAATGTTCATAAAAATAAATGGAGATTTGGAGGTACGAAATCTGGTAAAATAGTGGAGACCTCAATATTACCAGAATATTACAAACGGATCATAGTTTTACAAAGGAGCAAAAAAAAACAATCAGGGGCCCCTTGTACTCGGGGGCCCCAGGCCGTTGCACCGGCTGGACCGGCGGTAGTTACGCCACTGAATATGTCAATCATGGCTCAAATGATTTTTATTGATAAAGAACGACTCCTTGCATTGAACAGGCCACAGGGTGGTGTAACAGTCTGTGAGCATTGTTTTTAAATTAAATGTTACAACTTTTGTGTATAAAATTGAGTTTAATTGTCGAACTTCTGAAGGTAATATGATCTTAATTACGAAATGGATTATTTTTTGATGTATGCTTCCAAACATTCTGAACTTGATGGAACTTCATTTTCAATAATGTGTTTTCTAAACTAAATGCAAACTTTATTAAATATTTTATCTTTCGATGGTTCTTTTCGAGTTGACACAGTGGTGGTAAAATTAGTTGTTTTTCGTTGGACTGGGTAGTTTCTCCTTATTTTCTCTTGATTATAAGCTTGCATACCCTAGTTTGCAAGAATGATTTGATTGTTGCCTCAGTGTGAGTTTACAAGCTGGATTCATTTCCGCTCTTTCTTCGAAACGCGATAGCACTGAATTCGAAGCTTCGCTGGTCCATCTTGATTTTGATCCATGAATTTGGTTTAGAATCTGAGTAAGAAAATGTAATTGAAGGAACGTTTAGAAATTGAAATGTATAAAAATTATTTACCATCAGTTCTCCGTATCTTCCCATGACAGGCTGGTCGTTTTCAATATCTATTCCTTGGGCTTTTTCAAATGACTTCGAAATTTTCACAATATCATTAATAGGTAGATGTTGTTTTGGTAAACACCTTTGTCTATTACAACTTCATGTCCCATGAAGCCAGATAATGCTTGACAAATTTAATGATGATCCAGCAGTTCCAATGCGTTTTCAAAGTTCAACCGACTTCGAATTTTGGCATTTCTGCACTACTAGCTTGAAAAACCTTGTCTTCCGGATGGATTCCGAGTCACAATAGCTCGACTTGATGCCGACGTTTCGCCAACCATTACAGGTGGCATCTTCAGGACAAGCTTGAGGCTTGGACTGAAACTGGTTCTACTGGTTTCTGTAGCCGTATTCATTGTAGGAAAAATCCTTCACGCTACATAGTTCACTGCCTTTATTCCGGTGGTTAACTTCGTTCCGGCACCTGACCCTGCCGTTGTGCGATCATGTGCGAAGTCGAGGATGGGTTTCCAAATGTTCGGAAGGTAATATCCTGAGTCACGGTTCAGATTATTCGAATGTTTTAGGATTTCTATAGCTTCAAGGATTTTTCGCTGATAGAAGTTTGGGGCTCGAACTAAGATTTTAGTATCTTCAAAAAGGATTTGATGATTTGTGTTAGACTTGTGTTCCGCAAGTGCAGATCTACTGGTGTCACGAAGTCTTGTACAGCGCTCATGTTCTTTCACACGAGTAGCTACTGTACGACCTGTTTCACCAATGTAGACTTTACCGCAAGAACAGGGAATGCTATAAACACCTTCTAAGTGGAGAGGAGGAAGGGGATCTTTGATAGGTTTGTAAAACTGAGATAATTTTGGAAGTGTGGAAAAACGGGTAGAAAGATTATGTTTTTGAGGATTTTGGAAATTCGATCTGTTATATTTTGAATATATGGAAGATAGGCCGTGGATAAAGCAGGTGGGATGGTTTCTGGCTGAGGACGATTTGAAATTTCAGGTGAAGTGTATTTCTTTATGGCTTTTGAATTTTGTAATGGGAGAAATTGTTTAATAATAAGGCAGATGATAGATGTTTCAATTCAGATTTTGAGGATTGAGGCTGAGATAGGTTGCCAACTCTGTGGACCAGGGAGTTTATGACAGATTGCTTTTGGGCAGGGTGGTGGTGGGGAAGACCATTGAGGTATCTATCGGTATGGGTGGGTTTCCGATACACAGAATGTCCTAAAGTACCGTCAGTCTGTCGACTAACCAATACATCCAGGAACGGGAGTGAACCTTGCGATTCGACTTCCATGGTGAAAAGGATATTGAGATGTAATGAATTTAAATGATTGAGGAAAGGATCAAGCTTTTCGCGACCATGTTGCCAAATAACAAAAGTATCGTCGACATATCTAAACCAACATTTCGGCTTGAGAACAGATGAGTCAATGGCATCTTGTTCAAAAGCTTCCATGAAGATATTAGCTATGATCGGGGTAAGTGGGGGAACCCATGGCAGCTCCCGAGGACTGCTCGTAGAACTTGCCATCGTATAGAAAATATGTAGAGGGTAGACAAAAATCAATTAACGGTAGCAAGTCCGTTGAAATGTTTTTGGCAGGTAACAATTGAGAAATTATGGAAAGGGTATCTGGAATGAGAACATTGGTAAACAGTGATTCGACGTTGAAGCTGACGAGCAAATCGCATGGGTCAACTTTCAACGTTTGAAGTTTTTCAACGAAATGGAAGGAATTTAGGATGAAACTATTGGAATCACCTACGAGGGGTTTGAGAATAGATGACAGGTATCGCGAGAGTTTATAAGTAGGAGATCCGATAGTGCTGACAATTGGTCTCAGGGGAACTGAGGGCTTATGAATTTTAGGCAAACCATATAAACGGGGACATTTTGAACAATGGGGGATAAGAAATTTCTTATCTGAATCAGGAAGGGAAGAATGACGAATAATTTGTGAAATTGAACGTTCTATAGAGGAGGTGGGATCTTTTGATAGGAGCTTATAGGAATTAGTTTGCAGATGTTGCAGGATTTTGTTATCATAATCTGAACGATTCATGGCAACAGTGGAGTTTCCTTTATCAGCCCTCAAAATAGCCAAATCAGGATTTGATTTGAGTGAATTGAGAGCTTGAATTAAAGGTTTAGGGCAATTTGATTTAGGAATCTTGGAATGAAGAATGAAGAATTTTAGCAGTTTCGAAACGAATTTCATCTGCTGCGAGATGGGGAACTTTATGTAGGGATGCTCCTACAGCAGAAATGATGGATGTCGTAGGAATATTTTTGGGGGAGAAAACAAAATTAGGACCTTTAGATAGAACCGATTGTTCAGCTTCAGTAAGGGTATGTGAAGATAAATTAACCACAGTATTTACAAGAGGGGTTGGTCTTGAAGGTTGGTGCTGAGGGCGTTAGGAGGCAAGAAGTTTATTGAATTTTTGAATATGACGTTTGGAATTGAGGGTACGAATTTGATAGGCTTGATCATAGGTAATTCGGTCGAGAACCAACCAATCGGATGCTGGAAGGGTATTTGAAAGTTCAAGGTGGAGGCCAAAGAGGGTTATACTGATGAAATTGATCTCGCGTCTAGTATACTTAATTCGTTCCCGAATCAAAGTTAAACTAG
Source organism: Endomychus coccineus (assembly GCA_958510875.1). Taxonomy (NCBI): domain Eukaryota; kingdom Metazoa; phylum Arthropoda; class Insecta; order Coleoptera; family Endomychidae; genus Endomychus; species Endomychus coccineus. The sequence continues at coordinate 219,430,071 of OY294067.1, forward strand.
CGCGTTTGAATATGTTTTTTGATGAATGTGAATTTATGGGATGGGATATTTTAAGGAAATTGGGAATCAAATCATGATCACGACAACGACAAGGAAAAGTAAGAGAACAAAGCAAACTCACCCATTTGGTGCGAAGATTTCCCAGGGTTCTGGATTTCTTCTTGATTTCCTCTCCGTAGAGGTTGGATATCTTGGATAGTACACTTCCGCGGACAGCTAATCTTGAAAAATCTTGTCTTCCGGATGGATTCCGCGTCACAATAGCTCGACTTGATGCCGACGTTTCGCCACCATTACAGGTGGCATCTTCAGGGCTGGCTTGAGGCTTGAACTGAAACTGGTTCTACTGGTTTCTGTAGCCGTATTTATTGTAGGAAAAATCCTTCACGATACATAGTTCACTGCCTTTATTCCGGTGGTTAACTTCGTTCCGGCACCTGACCCTGCCGTTGTGCAATCATGTGCAAAGTGGAATTTTCGAGGATGGGTTTCCAAATGTTGGGAAGGTAATATCCTGGGTCACGGTTCAGATTATTCGGATGTTTTAGGATTTCTATAGCTCCAAGGATTTTTTGCTGATAGAAGTTTGGGGCTTGGACTAGAATTTTAGTATCTTCAAAAAGGATTTGATGATTTGTGTTAAGCTTGTGTTCCGCAACTGCAGATCTACTGGTGTCACGAAGTCTACTAGCTTACGCAAATTCCTTCAATAATGGTACAGTTTCCAAGATTTTTTGGGCTTCCTCATTAATTTCTCCGCCACAGCAAATATGTAATTGTTTATTCTTGATACCTCAGCTTGGTTTAGAAGAATAGCGTTAATACAATTTATCCTTCCCTCATCCATTAAAACAGGAGAGATCTTTTCATTTTTTTCATTCTGAGTATTACTCTGGAGTATTTCTTAGCTAGTTCTTCTGCATTGTTATTCAAATTATCACGAATTATTGGATCAGTTACCGCTTAAATTTTCTTCAATTCCTGATAATGAACTTTTTTCATCCATCCTCGTTTGAGTAATAAAATTGATAATGAAGTAGTTTCTGCCAAATCTTTTCACATATCGAAAAAAAATTCATTTTTGAATAAATTTTCATACGCTAATTTTCTTTTTTCGGTTTAATACATATTGAGCATTTTGATGTTCTCAACTTTCGGTAGTTTGACCGCACCTTTTGGGATATTCATTTGCGTCTGAGGTTCTGGTTGTTCCAATGAGGATGAGAAATTTGAGTTTGAATGATCTCATAAAAACATGTTTATCTTCAATTAACTCCCATTGTTTACATTCACCGCACTCAAGTGCTCAGAGTTTTTTGACTGCCTTGATTGATCACCAATGTCTCTCGATATTGCTGGACTTTTCATAATAAGTGTAGAATAATCGGACTGACCAAGAATACTTGTAGGTTGACTAAATGTGTTGCACCGCTCGCAAGCTCAAATACCCAAATATTCGAGTTTTAAAGCGCGAGAACCGTTAGCTTAGACAACCTAATACCACTATGCCCACAATGAAGTAGTCTTCATTTTAGTATACATTTCAATGAGAAAGCTGATTCGTGTCAATTTATAATATCAACTTATTTGTTTATATCTGACCAGTGGCGTATTTAGGTATTTAGGTCAACGGAGTCTTGCCCCCCTCTCTCTCCGGGGGTCTGTCGGCTAAGTTTCTTCACACCAAAAAATTCAATCTTTTACTTACTTGCTATCTGCATTACTTTTTCTATGTTTCTAATGAGCTTAATTATTGTTATGCAAACAAGATATATTATTAGAGTTCGAGTAATGGTGACGGCATTTAAATTGTCCTGACGGGCTTGATGGATACTTTGAGGACATGCAGTGAAGGAATCAGATACTCCGACTTCTTCGAATATTGGTGAATTCACCGACATCCACAACAACCAACGAAAGACGTTTTTCATCTAGATTTATTTGAGGAATTTCATATCCGGAAGTACGTAAGAATTTTATTTCATTACTTGAAAATATTGATATTCGGGTTTCATCACCTCTTGCAATCAGTATCAATTTCCTCGAATTATATACCTATACATCTGTAAATATGTTATGTATCACTTTAATCTCCTATTTGACATGGACTGATTGAAGAATGGTTAATACATTTTTCCATGCGAGGCTAATGGCATGTTACTTTCAAGCCAAAGTAATATGGAAATAATCTCTGAAGAAGTATCGACTGAGATGGTTGAATCAAGACCAAGCTTAGATTTTACAATGTTTAATGTACTTACACTAAACTAAATTATACAATTAATACTCAATATATTACACTAAGAATATAATAAGATTCTTGACCCAGTATGAATTATATAAAAAATTCTCGGGAATTAGGTCACATTAACACTCTGTTATAAATGTTCATCTTTACGTACGTTTCGGTCTCACGACCATCATCATAAAACGATACAATTTTCGATTATTCGTGGTTCTGTTCGTTTCGACGGCGTGAGCTTTTTGATTGAAGATTGTGCGATATGGACGCTTGTGCTAATTAGTTTTAGTTAACCCCCTTTTCAACAAAATAAGTCTTCTGATGATGGTCGTGAGACCGAAACGTACGTAAAGACGAACATTTATAACAGAGTGTTAATGTGACCTAATTCCCGAGAATTTTTTATATAATTATTACACTAAGTATAGTAGTATTTACGTAATTCCACTTTACTCAGTGTACTCACTATTTTCCTCTATAATATTTTTTATTCTGAATTGATCTTCTTTCTTATCTTTACATATATAAACCAACGGCGGATCCAGGAGCAGGGGGGTCATGTGGGGTCATGACCCCCCCTGAGCTAATAGCTACGGACGCTATTAATGATATTTTTAGTGTTTTACAAAATAAAAGAGAAAATGTGGACGTAATCTACCGACAGCTTTTTGAAGAGGCTTAAGAAGTAGCTGAGCAGCTCTAGATGTAGAAATTAAATGCCTCAGAATAGTATCAAAACAAATACATAGGGCCAATAACCAACCTGCTCAATCTGCTGAAGAGTATTTCCGCAGAGCTATATACATCCCTCTTCTAGATTCAATAATAAGTGATCTCCAGGACCGCCTGTCTCCTGATGTACTTAATTTGTTTCAGCTAAGCGTTTTCATGCCGAAAAGCGAATATAGTAATGAAGACATTGAAACTGTGAAACAAATAGCTACCGACTATACATTATTACTAGATAACACTCCAGTTTCTGTCATTGTAAATGAATATCGGCTGTGGATGGTGAAGTGGCAGGCGTGGCAGCGGAGCCAGGACATACCGCAGTCGATTTCTGATCTTATTTTAAATTATGACATAGAGATGTATCCTAATATGAGAAAATTTTTATGTATTATGGCTACACTACCTGTCAGTGTAGGGACAGCAGAAAGGTCTTTACGTTGCGCAGAATTAAATCGTGGCTAAGATCTTCAATGGTTGAAGATCGCCTAACCGGACTGGCACTTCTCCACGTTCATAAGAACGTACCCATTGACGTAAATGACGTAATAACGCGTTTCGGGAGAAGACGTAAAAGAAAAATTGATCTTGTTATTCAAATATATGTATTTTGTCTGTTTCTATTTTGTTTGTTGGAAACCCTTGTCGTACCACCTCTTTACTTTTGCGGAGTTTTGCGTCATACCCCTCGACATACCTCTGGCTGTTATGACAAATCATTCACCACGGTTATGGAATATGAATAGGCTGCCTCATTCCGTGCTTGATAGTGCTGCTCTGAATGTCTCCAAGAGAAAAGGGCAATATGTACGTGTATATGTACAAGTTATTATAATATAAACCCAGGAATTTACTATATCCTCCACCATTCATGAGGAATAAGCATTCAAATGTGGTTTTGTTTCAAAAAAGGTTTCAGACCCAACCCGGAGAAAAGTCCTAAATACGCCACTTCACCTAACAACCAGGTGAAAGGGAGTAGTAAAGGATGGACAATCTAATGTGTTCTGGTTTTTTTTAGCTAGTACTCTCGATTGGTACTACGAAAATAAATAAGTGTTGAAAAGAATAATCACATCGTTTTTAATTAAGGGTGGTTGGTCTTACGTAATATAATTGGCCACCCATACGCGATGTATTTCCTTGCAAAATATCATGTTTGACTGAAATACGTTCCATCGGGATAACAGATGGGTGAAGGTCAATCTGAATCCGGATCTTAGACCATTATTGGACGTTCTACTGTGAAGGATGGGTAAAATTTCATGTTTCACGATTGCATCAATACCCTCAAGGATCATCAAAGAAACAGCTAGGTACTTATAAGCTCTTTACTGAAGACAAGACAATTGCCGATTTCAGATATCTCTTTTTTTACCGAAATACCGAAAATATGGATATTCGCACTTTTTGGCATACTTCTGCATTTTCTTAATTATCATTATATTGAGATAGGATGAAAAGCTTCTAGTAGTAGTTCTCAAGTGAAAGTGATGTTCTTTGTTCTTTCATACACCTAAGCAATTTCTCGCAATTAAATAAAAATTCGTTGATTTTACAACGATGTAATAATTCTTGACACTTTCACATTTATTGGTCAGAACACATTTTATTGGGAATATTGAATAATTTATGCAAAAAAATATAAGTATAAATAATCAACAAGATTGATTGGATTAACTTAAACCAATCTATAGTTTTAATACTTGTAATAAATTTCCACAAACTTCGTTTTTATTAAACAAAACGTGACATGTTTCACCTCATGTCGCACCACACGGGTGGAGAAATACGTTACGTTTGTTTAATAAAAACGAAGCTTGTGAAAATCTATTACAAGTGTATTTTTGTTAAAACAATAGATATGAATTTCCAACAAGTAAGCACCAAAACCACACAGAGTTGAACTCATTCCTTCGACATTTCACAGTTTCTTAATTTTGCAATCAATTTAAAGTTACATCATGTTCAGATGCAAACATACAGACAGACAAATTGTGATTGACCGTGATTCATCAACTTGGAAATGGTCATTTTGAAATTAGAAAACTAACTAGAGGTTAGAGGGGAAATTAAATGTGGTTTTTTTATATATTGTATAAGTAAAACACTAAGCTGCTATTAGTTCGTTTCGTATCTTCCGTTACTCTAGTTTCAGCGTTATCACGCTATCTTGAACTATCTTGGCTCCCGGATGTATTCCGCGTCACAATAGCTTGACGCGGAATCCATCCGGAAGCCAAAATTGTCCAAGATTAGCTATCGGCGGAAGTCTACTATTCAAGTTATTACGCTATCTTCAGATGGTATTTGAATACCCTCTGAAGATGGCTGAAACTCGAGTAGGTTACTGACCCAAAAGATTCAAAAATTTCGTTTGTTTTAAATTTTATTTTTTTCAACCATTTTTTGCGGTGGGTACGTTTTTGCTCCAAAAAAAGCAGGAAGGTTAAATCACACCTTGAAACTGATGTAACATGGTACTCTATCAATAAAAACTCTATAAAACTTTACTTAAGGAATTCATATTATTCCTTATTCCTCAATCTATTTATTTATTAACAGTGTGGCCATTAAATTAAGAGAACCATGACACGTTGGAGTTTGATTCCAATCATTGATTAGCCAGAACAAACGTGAAAAATATCATTGACACTTACCCTTTTCTTTCACAAGACACTTAAGATTTTAACACACTGGAAGGTAAGAGGAAGGATAAACGCTAATATCAATCAGATAAACTCATACTCAACAACAACAATAACATTTAATAATAGAAAAATAACAATTAAATGATAATGATAATAATAAGAGAATGTATGAAAATTAAAGATAATAGAAATGAATATTATGATTAACTTTATTACTAATAAGAATAAAAAACTAAGATCAAAATCTATACTCAAATAAAATACCTAGATAATCTAAATCAACTAAAAGAGAAATTAAACTAAGATTAATAAATTGATATCCAACCAGGATGAACCTAGGGGATCGAAAATGAATGGAATGATTTGAAAGTATTCTTGAATTTAACTTGAATAAATACTGAGAACAACAACTTTGATCGAAAATCTAAAACAATTCTGATTAAGCGAAATCCACCCTTCTTACCAAAAACACTCTGGAGAAACTAACAAGTTAAATTAATTGAAATTAAGTGTCACGTGATTTCTCAAGAGACTAATTCAAGCTAGAAAATATAACTGAAGGTTTTAGGCATTATCCCTAGTATTTATAATGCGTCCTTTTCCTCAAGAACCAATCTACAATTCGGAAACGGATCCCTGAATTGTTTAACCAATAAGCAATAAGATTTCTCTCTTGAGGTCTTTGGTACAGAATGTGGGGATTTCTAAATCTATCTGTCCTTTACTAAATATCCCTAACTGATTTGAATGTACATAAAACATCTCCAGATGGAAAACATCAATATCTATCTTGTAGCAAACCATTAGTTTCTCGTCGTATATCGGGTATTGGTTCGACAGGTTTATTATATCCTTTATTACCAACGCTTTGTGTGGACTTTTGCAACCTTCTTGACCTTCCAGCTATGGTCATACCACCCTCGTTGAAACGAGTGTGAATTGTCTTATATTTATTTTAGAAATTCCCTAACTTCCTCGAGCTACATTCAATATTGAAAACATCTGGGAACCCCTGGATGTTCTTTACTGTTAGATATTTTAATTTTACATGAAATTTTAATTTACTAAGAATGCCTTTGTTTTTTTAAATATTGGAAATAACCTGTACTAAACCCTTGTTACACTGATAACAAACCATCTGAGACAGAACCTGAACATACCCACCAATTTTCGTTTTTTGAAACTGTAGAAAAATATTTGTGGGTAATAATCTTCATTCACTGTTATTGATGAGCAAGAGAATGTCTGACACATTTTCGCTTCGGTAATTAATTGAATTCGAATAGTGGAATAGAATATAACGACAAGATATCTTGTAACGATAGAAATGAGCATGTTAATCCAAATTCAACCACTTTTACCATTGAAATTCATTAATCAATGAAAATGGGGGAACTTATTGATACAGTTACTCTGAATTTCCGAACGTTTAAGAAAGGCTACCCCAAAAATAGGAAACAATAAGAATTAGTCAAATATGAAATTTCTCAGTCTAATTAATATCATTTCGGCGAAACTTTTATATTGCCCTATAAATTTAAGTGAGCCATAATGAATTTCTTAAATATGATAAATGCTCATCATACTTAAACTTTGGAAAGTTGATTCCAATTGCTTCAATGTCTTATTTTAACGGAAATAAAATTGCTGATTCCCAATTGTGTCCTGCATCTTCGGTAGCAATCGAATTAATATAAAATATGTGATATCCGATCGGTTTTGTTTTTAATAAAAGCTCATGAGTAAATGTTTGTTGAAAATGTCTTTATCTGTAAAATCAAAAACGAAAGTTCATCATTTACGAAAATCCCGAAGGCAAATTTTGTAATTTCCTACTTTTATCCAAATCTTGACCTTCAGAAGTAGTTCTACTTTTCAACACGACACTGTTCTGGTCAGGGGCATGTTCATTCTTCTGGTTCTTGCTCATTCAATTGTTGTTCACTGTAAGCTCTGTGAATATGTACATATACTAATATATAATATCATTGTGGAAATTGATTTCTTAGTTTATGAAAAAAACTTCAATGTCTATGACTAGTTTTAAATATTCTGCAATATCATCTGGCTCCTCCATAAGGAGCAAATAAACTTTCCCCTTTCTGTGTCAGTTGATTCTCTCTGACTATGTGTACAATCTTATCGTCCGAGAATTCAATTAAAACAAATTCAATCATGTTTGCGTTTGTTTCAATAGCGATTAATTCTTAATTTAGACGCCCCAAAAAATGTAAATGTAATTTTAATATTCTATACATAAAATTCAAAAATGAATATTTTTATTGATTCTAAGAAATAAGAATAAGTTATCTTTAATTAATTGATAATATAAATTTCCAAAATTTACAAAATTGAATAGATTTAGCCATTACGAGATGAAAATCCAACATAACATTATGTAAAATAACTATTGAAAGCTGCTTCCAAAACATATTACAAACAGCAGTTCTTTGTAATAGCTGTTTGAAGGGTCCATGGTGTTAGCAAAACTAACTACCTTTATTTATTGAATTAGTGAGAATCAAACGTTTAATAGTCATTTTATTTGAATGAATTCAGTTACTTCCAAATTACCTAAGCTATCTTTTCAATAGCCTCGCAAGGGTGAGTCTCTGTCCATAAACTATGTAATTCACGAAAAATCTTGGCTTCCTGATGGATTCCGCGTCACAATAGCTTGACTTGATGCCGACGTTTCGCCAACCATTACAGGTGGCATCTTTAGGGCAGGCTTGAGGCTTTAACTGAAACTATATTTTCAGTGCCCTGAAGATGCCACCTGTGATGGTTGGCGGAACGTCAGCATCGAGTCAAGCGCGGAATCCATTCGGAAGTCAAGATTCAAGATCAGCTATTCGCGGAAGTCTACTATTCAAGATATGTAATTGACGTTTTTCAGTTCTTCAATAAGTTTAGTTTTCACCGAAGAAAACATTTTCATACGATTTAAACTCATTCAAAAATTTTATTTGGAACGAAATCAACCACTAAAGATCCAAACTCAATTTGGTAGTATTTATAAATCCGATTAATTCATATGGGCGAAAACTAAAGATTCAACTATTTCCCTCTATCATTACCCAAGATATGAAAATCGTTAGCTGAATGCACATAGTTTTTATAAACATCCAATTTGGTTTTTCCTTGTCCGATTTGTGTGGCAGACGTTTTTGAAATAATGTAATTATAGTATCAGAGATAACACCCTAATTTGAAAACTTACGATATCTGACCCGCCCGGTATCTATTCGGAATACTTAAAAATCTCTCCACATAAGCTTGAGAATGAACGGTCGTATATGTACACCACACAAGTCATAAGAGTTAATCCCTTTTTCAGATGTCTACCGCACAAAGCCGATGTAACTCCCGTTTTTCTCAATAATATAGCTAACAACCTAAAAAAGGAATTTATCCGTTATGTTGTGATCGCAGTGTATATGGATGACAATATCCAATAATATGAGTAAAGAGAAATACCCAATTTGATAATATATACCTTGAAATCTTCAGGCTGTTCTCGTTTTTTCATAATAAGTTTCTTCGAAATAAGGTTCTTCTTTAAAGTATTTCGATCCCGAAATATGGGTGTTGAAGTTTTGGAAAATTATTACATTCTCTTCATTGTAACTCGGAAACAAAGTGTCTTAGAGAAAAATGTTTTATCAATGACACGTATTATTTATAGATGTTCTATTACCCGATTACTATTTAATTAACAATGTATTTGCGGAAGGTTGTTGGTGAAACATTTCCAATCAAAAGTCAAATAAAATAGAATTAAACACTTCGTAAGTTTCACAAATGAATATATTTATGTACTATCATATCCTGACATTTTTCGGCAGAAGGTAATGAAACTGAAAATAGATATGTAATAGTTAAAATATTACTAAGGAATAACGAGCGATAATGAACATTAGGTGCAGGGCAGGGCGTAGTTCTCTAAGACGAATGTATCATAAAATTCAGTGAAGGTTATGCAGCCACTTGGGATACTTTATAATTTTTAATTACAGCGTTCAATAATCAATGGATTATAAGAAAAATGTGTCATTGATCGTTAGCAATTGAAACTTGCATTTTATTATTTATTATTCGAATTTTTAGAATTGAGGTAGGTACTATAATATTAATGGCACTTATTCAGAGATATTCGACCACGATCTTTCTCATCTGGTAACACAATATTGTATCAAAATTATATGATAATAACTAAATAGATATAGATATCAAAAAATAGTTCAGTGGATGCGCTAGATCTATTTCGATTTGTTTCCTTCAATTTTAAAGTGGGTGGACCGAAGAATATATCTAAATTATATAAGGTGATCAACGTAGGATGGCTTTATAGACTTTTCTCAGAATAAAATCGGATTTTCACTCTAGAAACTTACACTCTGGGACTTTCATGGAAATCTGTCATTTATTTGATTTTTCAATTCTGCTTATATAGATAGATTCCATTTATTTTTTCCAACTGTATAAACTACAAATGACCGTTAGGTGTAGAACTTGTCAATACATATAATTCAAATAATAGATAATGTGTAATTGAAATCATATTAAAACTAAAATAGAAAAAAGTGAGGAATTAATTAAAATCACACAATAAAACTTACTTTCTAACAGATATTAGACTTGAAACATAATAGAATGAACAAGAGTTAAAAATTAAAGACTTATTTTCTAGCATTCTTAACATATGAAAACGAAAACAAATTAGACCATACTATTAAAACAATCATCAGTTGAGAATTCTTTTACCGAGTAAAAGGCCTTCTCTTTTAAAATATTGATTAATTCCTTTTTTTAAATTTTCAATGGCTTATTTTTCATAGGAATTGGAGTCTTATTATAAATTTTTATAAGGATATATTTTAAATTTTTTTGTAGGTAGGAGAAATTTTATTTATTGCAGGTTAGATTTTCCTTGATCTGGTGTTGTGTGAATGAACTAGTGTTTTGAAGAATGTAGGATTATTTTCAATAAAAATTATACATTCATATATATAAATACTATACGTAGTAAGTATTTTATGTTCAATCAAATATTGTTTACACTTTTCTTTATATGTTAAACCAAATATGTTTCGAATACATTTTTTTTGTAATCTTAATATTCCGATTGAATCTGTAGAATTACCCCAAAATATGACTCCGTATCGTAGTCTCGACTCAATGTAGGCATAATATGCGGTAAGTGATGTTTGATTATTAACACGTTGAGCTATTATTTCAAGGGCGGAGCTATATTTTGAAATTCTGGGTGCAAGGAATTCTATGAGATAAGTCCAGTCCAGTCGAGATTCCAGGCCAACGCCAAGATATTTGATTGTTTCATTAGACTATATGCTCATATTGTCGTGAGTAAGTATACTTTTTTTCGTCTTTATTTTAATAGAAAAATTGTATTAACTGAGTTTTATTGACATTTAATAATAAATTATTGGATTGATACCAATCTTTCAATTTAACTGAGTTGTTATTGATGTTTTGTTCTGAGTGTTCTCTATTAACCTCGCTTTCAACAATATTCAAGGAATAATCAGCGAACTGACGGAATTATTCTCAATAGCAAAGGGTAACTCATTTGTATATATAATGTAAAGGAGGGGTCTCAGTATTAAATCTTAAGACACGCCTCTTTTCACATATTTTCCATTTGAGCTATGTAAAATGCCATTAAGGTCCGCTTCTGCAACATACTGTTCACGATTTTGCAGATAACTTTCTATTAGCTTTGAAGAGGGTCCTCTGATTCAGTAACGTTCTTATTTATTGACAAGTATTTTGTGATCTACACTGTCAAATGCTTTGGATGAGTCTAGTCTTATAATATTGAGGATTAATCGGATATTTTTCCCAAAACGCATACTCTTACAGTTATTCCAGTTATTTCAAAATGATGGAGTATTTGGCCCAATAAATTGACTGTAACCTGGAGTCATTCTCGACTGAAAAGATTTCACTACTACTATCCCTAGTTCCTTACAAATCTTGGTCCCGTGTCAACTAGTAACTATACAACGCCTATGAAAAATTGGGAACTGATGATGAAGAGTTCGTAAAGTCTATCTGATCCACTAACCAGTAGTTATAGTCGTACATAATACTAGAAAAGTATTCAAGCATTATATCTGAATTCACGTCAAATGTTTTATTCAAAACTGAGAATTAAAAATATGTAGGTATATTCATAGGAAAGTGCAACATTCATAACACCATCAACTACCGAGTGATCTATACCTTTTCATGGTAGGATTCAAATTCAAAAGATAAAAAAACGTAACGTGTGGCCTAAAAAATACAGATATTTAAATCTCTTTGCGGTATCATACACGGTCTTGTTGATCTTCCAGAGGTAGGCGAATTCCGAAAGCTCGTCATGAATCAATTAATTCTTGCTAGCTCCGTGTGGTCGTACGGAGACCCTGATTTTGATTCGGTTTTCCCGAGTTCTAAGATCAACTTCTTGTTCTGGAGCAGGCTTGCTCTACCAGATCTGTTGCGTCGCATCATAGATGCCGCTGGAGCGGATAGATCCACATCCGTGCCATGTATCCCTCACGGGCCGACTCTCTGCGTTCGAAGCAGTCTAGTAAGTCCATTCGTCCACTCAAAGCGTCCATGTAAGGTAACTGTCTCAATTACTGACACCTGAAGCACAGTGGTTAGATATGGGAATTATTATCTCTAGAACAATCAATGCGCTTCTCAAAAATGCTTCTCTATTTGAAACTTCAGACTATTCATTTGGGATTTTTAATAAATAAATCAATAAAAAAGTAGCATTATATTTCTGAATACAATTCACAGACAAAAAATATCCATTGTCCCATATACTGACATTAAACAAATTCACTTGTCCTATTACTGACATTTGGATGTCCCGAACAAAGACACTTGGACTTAAAATGGTTATATCTCGATAACAAGGGAATATTTAATACTTCTGCATCTCAGGAACGTGAGAAACTCCTCTTTTGTTGACTGCTGCGAAATTAGGTTGTTCAATTATCTCCATCAAATCAGATCTTGAGTACCATATAACGTCATCAGGTGTTGGCCATTTCCATCCTGTGGGTCGGTCCACTCCTGACCATTGTCTTCACTCGTACATCATCTCCATCTAATTCTACGATTATGCCTGGATAATATTGGTTATCGTAACATACAACAACATAGCTGTATTCTTTTATATCGTTCTGACAAATTTCAACCATACCAGTATGATTTATATTAACAGAATCTTCATTCTCATTTTCCGAGTTACTGTTTTCCTCCTCATCACTTAGATAACTGTCATTTACAGTATTTTCTTCATTTGATTGCGTTTTTTCTTTTTCTCCTCTTGATTGGGTGTTTTTCTCCTTATTGTCCATTTTTTTCCTTCTTATTCGCTTTTTACTTTTGTTTGCTTTTTCATTAGCCTTTTCTTCTCGTTTTCGTTTTCTTTCTTCCTTTTCCTGAAGTTGCCGTTGCTTTTCTGCTTCTTTCTTCTGATGGTACTGCCTCCATGAATCTGAAGTAGCCACAGAAGGTAACTTTAGTTTTGTTTTGGAAATATTTAACTTTGGTGTTGGCCAGAATAAACTAGATTTGAATGGTAACGGAATATCAACCGGCACCACACATTTTTTGGTTGTGGTACCATCAATATCAGACTCTGGTTTCAATACTTCACGAGCTTCCTCAGGCTGTATCAATACCTCAGTTGCTGTTTGGGATAAATCTATCATTGAATTGATTGGTTCGTTGTTCTCTGTCTAATTGTTGTTGACATTTCCAACCACAATTGCAGCTGCGACTCCATTTGGAAGAATCTCATCTATCTCATCCTGTGTTATCATAAAAAGTTCATTTTGGTTCGCAACATTCAGTTCGGCATTATTCAAGTTTGTATTCTCATCCATATGTAACAGTTCATTCGCAGTAGTAGGTGTGTGGTTTTCTGGTTCAGAGTTATCATTTTCGTTCGCAACATTCAGTTGGGCATTATTCAAGTTTGTATTCTCATCCATATGTAACAGTTCCATTCACAGTGGTTGGTGTGTGGTTTTCTGGTTCAGAGTTGTCATTAACTATTAATCATTCCACCGAATGATTGTCTCCCAGAATTTGGTTTACCCATTTCACATCATCGCCAGGATTCAGTATAATTTCGTCTGTTTCTGTTCCCGTGTCCGGCGTATGATTTGTATCGTTTCTACTTTGAACTTTCAATTTCAGCTTCTGCCAGGAGGGAAATAAATTTTTGTCCTCCAAATTTCCTGTCCACAAGTCTGGCGAATTTTGGAATGATATTAAAGTTTCTGCATTCAGCTGTGCTTCAGAAAATTTCAAGTGTTCCAACACACTGTCTACATTTTCTTGTTCTTGCTCTACTGTTTTCACTTGTTCTTGCGATTTTATAATTCTCTCATATTTGATGGCATCGGGAGTAAAGGGATGCAATCCACACGTACGAAAACCATTTGGTAGAACTTTTTCGAAGTCAACGATGGCAAGTGCTCTATTTAGGATTGACCCAAAGTGTTCGCGTTTCAAACGTTCACCATTGTGTTCTATTCTCCAGTTGTGAACAACCGATTTCCACGCAAAAATCGCTCAGAGCCATTGTTAAATGCGAACTATGTCCATCAACGAACAAGACCACTGGTAGTTGAATATTATTTCTTACCAACCATGGATGGAATATATTCGCAATGTATTCGTAAAAACTTTCAGCAGTCATCCATCCACTTTCTGAGCGACCAACTGCCCAATCTGCTGGCATGTTTCTTATTATATGGTTGGGTATCCTTTGGTATGAAAACATAACCATTGGGGGTGCCAACATGCCCTTGGCATTTCCACAAATCAATGTAGTCAAGCATTCCTTTTCGTCGTTGTTTATGAAATTATAGACAGCCTTTTCTCCCTTTTTGACGATAACTTTGTTTTCTTTTGGGCTTAGGAAAAAGGCTGTTTCATCACAATTATAAACTCTGGAAGGATCGTTGAACATGTCCATAAGATTATTTTAATGTTTTCCAATAACCGAAAACCATTGTCTTATTTTATGCTCCGAAATAGATGCTCGACTGTGTGTCAGATTTGGAGATGTTCTTAAACTGACTTCTGGATGTCTGCGCAGGAAGGTTTCATACCAGTGCCTGCCTGGTCGTCCATTAGTAAACTTATTTGTTCGTTTCAGTTTCTTGACTAGCATTTCGACACTATCTAATAATTGAGTTTTTGTCACAGGAAATCCTAAGTTTCCAACGTGAAGAATCCACCGCACCAATAAAATTTCCTCTTTTGTCGAAAGAACAGTTTCGGGGCCAATTTTTCTTTCCATCGGATAAACACCTATCGATTTGTATAGAAGCGTGGTTTTTGGAACACCGAATGTTTTACTAGCAGTGAAAACTTTCATGCCATCAGCAACTGCTGCTAAAGCTTTTTTGCATTTGCTCTTCCGAATATTGAAGTCGACGAGCCATTTTTCTAAAAAAACAAAAAAAAAACGTTGTACCAATTACTGACTAATGAATGTTCTAGATACCGACAGCCACATAAATCAAGTTATAGAGCGCCAATAGCAATGAAATCGTTATGTCAGTAAATGGTACATAGGTCAACCACAAAATTATGAAATTAAATGACGATAGAAACAGAAAATACAGTAACTCGTAAAAATCAACGAAGACAGCTATTGTCAGTATTTGGTACATGATGCGATAGGTAGGTGTAGGTACCTATTACTGACACTAATTTTTTTTCAAATCCTGATATTCTTCTCAACGTTCAGGAAGAAAACAATTATTCTACTCAAAGAATAGTAACAAGGAACTCACCTGTTTCGAAATATTTGCAAGAAAGTACAGACGCTGATTAGGTAACATGCACACAAACTACACCCACGTTCTAATGATGTTGTCTAACCACACGAGCTCTCACATGGAAATGGCGGGAAGCACTCCTAATAGAAGACAGCTGTCAGTTTCTCTGGCGGTTATTTCAAAATTTCACTTGTCTCTGTGAAGTTGCAACTCATATGTGCCTGATGTTGTCAAATTCATAAGTGTAATACAACCACATTTCTTATTTTTTGTTGATAATGGCCAGAAGTGTCAGTATATGGAACACTGTCTCTAATTGGGACAGTTACCTTACTTCGCGGTCGTCATGGTCGAGACCGTCCCTTTGAGCCCCCTACCTGTTCCTGCTCCTCATCCGACAAGGAGCTGATGGTTTTGTTGCCAGGAATAAAAGGTGTACCGTCTATGCACGAATATGTGGTGGCACTACTCATCGGTGAGCGAAATGTTCTTCCACACGGGTAGCTACTGTACGATCTGTTTTACCGCAAGAACAGGGAATGCTATAAACACCACCTAAACGGAGGAGTAAGGAGGTGTTTGTGAATGTGGGAAAAGTTAGCATTATATTCTAAAATAAATGTTACAAATTTCATAGTATTTTATTTTTTCTTCTGTGTGGTCCTACTGATTCAAATTTACAATGCCGAAATATCAGTAAATGTATGAGTGTCCTTTAAGCCGGTATTTTGTAAATTTCAGTTTGGCCCACATTACTGTGCACTCAGAAACTAGGGCGCTATAGTTTTTAATGAAAATTCAGAGACAATTTGGAGCTGTCATATTATTTAAAATTGGGGGTAGGTATGGGATAAGCATTGAAGTAATGATTTAATGTTTTTTTTTCAGTATATTTGTATTTGTGACTCCTTATTTAAGCATTTTAATTCATTTGTTATGTACGTACACAACTATCTTTATTCATTTGATTTTTATCTGTACTAGTTGCGCTTAGCAACATTATCTACCTTTTTTGACCTGTGTAAACATTTTATTGTAATAGCACCAAATGAATATCATTATTATTATTATTCAGATCAATATGCATAATTAAAGATGATTCAAAGTGAGACTGTTCTGAAATTTACGAAAGAGTGTTTTAAAACCAGTTCCGGCTTCAGTCTTGTTAATTGACATTCTCAACCCCAAGATTAACCTAATAAGAAGACGTCATAAGGAATGTCAGCGTTCAATATTCACTGGGATGAGCTATTTCGCTATTTTAATTCACACAAAGTGTCAATCAGCAAATGATAGGCAAGGCTTTCCTGCTAGAAACCTGTTATGTAGTTGATACGAACTTCATTTGAATACCTCCTACATTTATGGAATGAGAACTTGATTTTCGCATGTTTTCTGAAGACAGATCAGTCATATTATAACAGTATGTGTGTAGTATCACCACTACCGATATATTCCGAAGAGCGTCTCATTTTTGTGGTTTTTCTACTCATTTCTCTGAAACGAATCTGATGATAGAGTGAATAGAATTAAATTGCCGAGAATGATAATCAATTATTCCCTGAGAAAATTGGCTCTATGATCTAGAATAATAATTCTGATATACAATATAGTTAAGATGATTCTTGAAAATAATATAAATAATGATATATAATAACGTTTATTTGTACAATTGTAATAAATGATGAATACATATAATATGCATACAAATGAACAAAATAAAAGCGCTAATCCTATTGGCCGTATTCAATAAAATAAAAAGTGTTTATAAGTTATCGTGTCAGTACTTTACGAATGTTATTACATATTCACGAACAATGACAAAGCCATGGCTGTCAGCGTTGAAATTTTGCCAAGAACACGGAGAAACTGTATCAGAATAGGTTAAGTATGCATCAGGTTTAGATATTGCCATAAAGTTTTATATCTAACGGTAACTGAGTGTATACGTATCAGTAACAAGTTGCAAAATTTGGATTCTGTTCCCGAGAAAGTTTCTTACCTGTACACATTTCACCCAAACTAATATGAAGATCAAGAGTCAGTTTTGGTATCGAACAGAACTCGAATTACATATGAGGTTTTGTAATTTATATTACTAGAGCAAGCTGAAAAATAAAACAGATGCCGCCACAATCGAAAATCCCATGTAAGATTTGTGATGTACCATCTTTAACTAGGAGGAATCGAAATTTCTAGACTGATATTCATTCAGTTCTGTTTCGACACCCATCGAGAGCAAGCAACCTTGAATATTCTTGGAAACATGGAAAATAATGAATTTCGCGTCTTGATTAAATATTATTTTGTGCATGGATAAAACATTACACAAGCCAAAACATCGCTTGTTAAACATTATGGGAACTCCTCACCATCAATTGGAATGATTCACAAGTGATTTTCGTCATGGTAGTATAACCACAAAGGAATCCGAACGTTTTGGTCGTTCAAATGAGGTTACAATCGTCAATAAAATCCATGGTATGATATGTGACGATCGGCGAGTTGAAGAGTGCGAGATTGCTAAGGCTATGGGCATCTCAACCGAATAAATTTGGAACATTTTGCATGAATTTTTTGGAAATGAGAAAGCTATATGTCGGATGTGTGCCGCATTCGCTCTCTGTTGATAACAAGCGCGACCGGGTGACAACATCAAAGGGATGTTTGACGTTGTTCGGGCGCGATAAGAAAGACTTCTTGCACGGTTTTATGATCGTGGACCAAACAAGAATCCATCACGAAACACCAGAAACCACAGAATAGGCGAAACAGTGGTCTTGTGCTGGCGAATCGAAGCCGAAAAAGTCCTAGTGGGTTTATCTGCCAACGAAGTCGGTATCCTACATATCGATTACCTTAAAAAGGGCGAAACGATCACCGGCATTTATCAGGCAGAGCTGTGGGATCGATTCGACGTCGATTTGAAGCGAAAGCGGCCGCATTTGGCAAAGAGTGCTCTTCCACCAGGACAAAGCACCGGCGCACAGGTCCGCAGTCGCAATGACAAAATTGCATGAATCGCGCTACAAATTGGTTTGTCATGCACCTTATTATCCAGATTTTTTCCCCTGCGATTTTTATCTATTTCCAAACTAGAGAAATGGCTAGGCGGAGAGTGATTTGGCTCCATCGATGAGGTCATCGTATTCTGAAGGATTGCTGCAATCGTATTATTTGGAAGGAATTGAAAAATTAGAAAAACGTTGGAAGAAGTGTATCGGGCTACAAGGAGATTATGTTGAGAAATAAAATAAGTTTTAACCAAATAAATCAGTTCTTGTTTCACTTTTCAGGGACTTTCCACCTTACCTCGTATATGGTGTACATTTTCTCCACTTTCTGTCATAATTACCTGCTTGAGTTTCGATTTGAATAAACTATAGTGAACCATACATTTCAAGTTTTGAGGCAAATAGTTAAATATTCCAGGAGCAAGGAAGGTCTAACCTTTTTGACCAAGAGTTTCATCTGATGTTGGTAAGACAAACTTCTTATTGATTTTATCCCTGGTTTCGTGAAAATAGGAATCAAGTATGAATTTATTTTAATTTTTTTTGCCAATACAGTGCTATAATATAGAAATATATCTGACGTAGGTCCAGGTACTGCTTTCTTCATTGAGATCATCTGGTGGAAACTTAGGGTCCTTTTTGAAATTTATATTGAGGTGAATTTTTCGTAAGATATGGATTCTTCTCAGGTATGAGAAAGCGAATCGTCCGAAGATATTATACCGTAACTTATCCGACAGTCAAACAAGGGCATTTTTAATTATGGTAGTTTCATTGCTTTAGCAGCAATAGAGATATTTGAATTTATAAATCATTGTCCGGAACGTATTACTGATTTGTTCAATGTTATAATTTCATCTAATGATCTAGTTATACATATTTGTTTTATCTGTGCATTTTATTTCAAAATGTTGATTGTTATATGGAATAGTTAGCAGTTTGAAGCTAGAAAATCTGTTCACGTAGCTTGGAAGTGCCATAGTTTTCTTGAAATTGATGAATTGTTAACGTCTCATGATTGAACCAGTCTATGCTTTCAGTAAAATCTTTTTCAGCTTCCCGTTTCAAGTCATTCCGTGTATTGGCGACATAAAACACTGTAGTATCGTCAGCAAAGCTGCAGATTTTTCCATTGGTATTCATTTAGATTGAGCTATTTATGTATATTATAAATAATAGCGGGCCTAAACGGTACGTTGTGGAATTCCACATTCAACTACTTTGGTGTTACCAGTATCATTATTGATGTTTATAATTTGTTGGCGGTCTGAGATATAAGCTGCAAAACGCTCGTACACAGGTCATCTAAAGCCTCCAATAATTGTTTATGGTCCACAATGGAAAAATGCCTTGGCAAGGTCTAGAAAAATGCACATTGCAGGTTTGGTGTTATCGAGGGCTTCCTACATTTCAGACGTCATCGTTAAAATTGTATTCTCCAATTTTCGATCAGCAACTGAAATTTCATCATAAATGATTTCAATTGAGATTTTACAGCTTTTTAAAAAAATTTTGCAAATTTATGAATCATAGATATTGGCCTATAATTGTAAATTACTTGTTTATTGCATGATCTATGGAGTGATTTGATTTGATAACAGATACTTGTGTTCAGAAGGACAGATACCTTTTTCAAACCAGAGGCTGGCTGACTAAATGACATTGGGGAAGATATTTCTCTAGCTATTACTTTCAAAGTTTCGGATTTAATGCCATCCACTACAGGCGCTCTGTATTTTTGAGAGTTTGTATCGCATCAATAATTTCTTTATCTATGGTGGGTGTCAAAAACATAAAGTTCAATTTTTCTAGCTGGAGGAGGTGATAAAGGGGTTCTTATCTTATTCGCAAGTTCAGGTTCAACTTTGGTGAAAAAATTTGCAAATGATTCGGCTATTTCAAAATCTGGTTTGGTGAGAGTATTGTCCTGTTTCAAGTCGTATTAGCAAGTATAGGGTCATTTATTTTGGACAGGTTATTCCGATTTAACTGTGCTAATTCTCCTTTCAAATTTTCAAAGTTGATACGTTTGGAGATGATGTCTTCGTGGTAGGTTCCAGTTTCAACATTCCCATCGGAGATTTGTGGAGTCATTATAGTGGCTTTATGGTCGGATATGTGACTATCTAAAACAAACGCTGAGCATGTGGTTCTAAAATTGCCATCTTGAGTCCTAACAAGTAGATAGTCGTTGCACGTACTGGATTCACCCTGTATCCTTGTACTGAGATGAATTGAATTCGCTGGATATATCAAGGTAATCATCGGTTAGGTTATTGTCTGGAAAGAGGTTTATATTTAAATCGCCTAATATTATACAGTAATGGTGCTTGTACCGTTGTTGACTTAGGTAGTTTCGAAGTTATACATCGAATTTATTTTTGTTTATGGATGGATACCTGTAGACACCAGCAAGTGTCATCCATTCACCCATATCGATTATAACTTCAATAAATGAACAACAAATGAATTTCATAATAATGTTGTATTCCTTATGTAAACTACAACGCCATCATTCTGATTTGAAGCTCCCTGTTTATAATCTGATTCATATCTATCTAAATCGAAGAAATTTGTGTCCTTAATTTGTGACTTAATTTTTTTTGGATATGCTTCGTACATTTTGTTGACGGATTTTCAGGTAATCATTCCCAAACCTCAACATGTTGAAATGCATTATATTATTTGATACTCAGATTGAAACAAGCTTCTTGAAGAGTGAAACAAATTGGAATAATTCCACACAATTGGTCGATGAGGCCGATTTTGTAGTGGAAAGTTGCAAAATAATAATACAATTTCTTGCATTGTTGGCAAACTCAATGGCTCTGCGGTGAAACCACTGAGTTGAGTTGTTTGGGCATCGACTCAACCAATATTTCCTTGGCCGACTATACCCATTTTAATCTAAAGATATTTAGCTTGATGTACCACGTTCATAAACATGGGGATGTTTGAAATATGTGCAGGTGTCATGTTGAACATGCAGGTGTAGATTCATGATCTTAATATCCATTATATGCCTTCGGGAATATAGGAAATAACCATTTTATTGCATACACTCGGTAGGTAATATAATGTCGACTGAGTAGGGAAATAAAAAATGTTGGATCGTGATGTTTAAGTATATTATTTGAGAGGGGTCGCTTGGATGTTCGTGCAGTGTCGAACACCCGTCTTCTTATTTCAACTCACGATGACAGAAAAAGGGATAATGCTTACACGCAAGTGACTTCGACCGATCTCAAATGAAATGTCCGTTCTGCATACGAGAGCATGCACGTATTCTATTATAGTGGATTTCTGGCGTTTTGGAAGGAATTGACATAATCGTACAAATTGCTGAATCCAACAAAACAAATGATTAATGGAGGGTATTTCATTTTCCTTTTGGAAAACCATTCATGACAAAGTTGGTCGGCTTAAGTTAAACGTAGCCGAGGAGATGCGATTAAAATCATCATTATCAACAATTCATAAGCTTTAAAACTCAATAGTGGAGAATCATTTCGTATGGCGTTCAAATTTATGAAAATTGTTGGTACTCATATTTCAAAGATGTGGAATATGATCAAAATTACCAATGGTGATGAGTTGCATGAATTATCACAATGTTGACGTTTGCACTTTTGAAGGGCTGCAGTATTTTGAAATTTTGAACCAAAGTAGAATATTAACTCCACTGTTTCTTATTCCTCCATCAGTAGATACATTTCTAAGCCTTACAACATACATTTGGACGATACTCCAGTGAGTATGATCCAATCTTTTATAACGCAACTCGTCAATAAATGTTTGGAACAAATTTTACAATTCCGACTCATTCTGAAAGCTAGAACTTCAAAATATTGAAGGCGTGGTCATTGTATTCGACATGGGTATCAAAAGAAAGGGTTTGATGAGTAGAGAACGTAGTAAATAAAGATTCGACTATACGAATGGCTTTACGTATTTGTCGAACTCACCAATAAGTGCAGGCTCATAGTCAAACTCACTGTCCTCCACGGTAGAGGATAGGCTGGTAGTGCATCTCGTATACTTTAATACTTGGTAGGAGTGAGTCTTTTACCTTCCCGGTGCGTTAGAAATCCGCACGGCGTATGTACCGGGTTGTCTTACTTTACTTTTGAAATAATTATGTCACCGTCACACTGACATCATCAATAACCTTCAAATTTCATACCTATTTATTTCAGTTGTAAAACAATAATGAACTACAAATTAATATAGTAATAAAAATTGTCGAAATTTTGAACCTTTTAAAAGGTCGGGAGAGCCACAAACCGGGTCGAAAACGGTTTCAAAATAGTTAATTTTCGATAAATGGAATTGTAATGTTAAAGACTGGCATAGATCGCCATGTAATGTTAAAGGTCTTAATGTTGGGCGGTTCGCCCTATTTGACCCGTGGTCCTGGTGAAGGTATAGGGGATGGAAACATATCACTTATAAAAGAGTCACTTTACTTAATTGTAGAGCTCGACGCCATTACGACATAATGCCTCGCTCTACATAATAATAGTACAATGTTACATCGAAATCTTATATGAATAATTATGATATAACTGAATGTATATGAATCCTACATAACTATATATATTATAATCTACTGTGATGTTTATGTTATTGTTCTACATACTCTAGTCTTTAGCATATACATCGATTCCTTAATAACTACCTCGAGATACCCTGTTCTGTGTGTCAATGTTATCTTGGGCTAAACAATGTGTAATAGTCAACATGTTGTTAGTGGGTCAGTTATGAGTTATCAATATATGCTTAATAACATTACTTAATAAGAATAAGGTCGAATTCTATAACTTAAGGTTTTTAGGTAATCTCGTATTGGAATGGATGATTCCTATACTACACCTCCCAACGCGGTTTAAAAAAATGTTGAATTGACAGATTAACATTTTTTTCTTTTTCCTTTGAACGTACCTTATTTTTATTTTACAAACATAGTATACAATATTTCATTTACAAACTTTGTTCTTAATTAATGGTCATACATATTATTATTATACTGTGGGATTTGCGCATACTTTTTAGTTTTACGGCTTTTTGCCTGAATGATTTTATTTACTTATTTATATATATAGAAACATATGTTATTTTTGTACCATCTTCATGTCTTCTTTTATTCATTACATTCTTCATTATATATTATGTCTATACGTCTGGTATAACATTTATTTTCAATCCTATTTTATTTACCGGAGGATTTTATTTCCATTTTTTCTTCTCTTCAAGCGCTCATAAATTCCTCATCCTTGGAATTCATCATTATCTCTATTTCAGCAATAATGAAATTTTACACAAATTGATTACATTTCTCAACAATGCCCTTAGGTACAATGCCGATCGAAAGTGTAGTTTTATGTAAATCAAAAAAAAATATGATCTGTAACTCATATTACTGCTGCCATACTTTTCCACAACGTACCTAAGTCATATGCGGATCAACGCTGCAACCTTACGTATGTTACAATTCATCTCCATTTACTCCAATACTGCGCCTACAATTCATCTTCATACTTTCCGTTTACTTCTCTTGTGACATATCTATGTAATTGATTCAGCCTAATAATATATTCCAATTTGATCCGTGATGTCTTGGGTGATCATTCCTATAGTCACTAGATTGTCCTTGAAATATCGAATGAACTATTCGCTCGCAATTATTTTGCTGATTCAAATTTCTGGTATGTTTACTATATAACATGAATGAAATATGCTTTGTTGCAATTCTTTATATTATTGTTATAATTTAATGAAGTTATTTCAATGTACGCAAATCGCATTTCTAAATAATATGTGACCATTATTCTAAACCTATATTGATTCAATTTTAAAATTATTTGTCGTCATCTTTATGACTATAATATTTTAATAATACTTGTTAAAAAAAAAGTTTTGAAACCTCGTCAGATATCTAAACTTTGATAATAACCTAATTTATTTTATTGCCTTCTACTTATAACCATTTTAAAAAGAATCTGCATAATCAATGCTTTATAATAATAATAAATGGTTTCCGTCCTGGAACAACCATATGTTAGCCACATCATTGTTGGTCTAACAAATTATTTAATGGTTTTGTGGGATAATTTCCCTGGCAATATATGTTTGTTTAAACTAATTTTCAAACAATATGTATATGCTTATACACATAACTTTAATTATTTGATAAATAACTTATTTTATTCTTACTTATTCCAATATATTGATATTTACTACTTTTGAATGTGAATCTCCCATTAATTTCAATTAATTTAAAAAAATTGATAATATTTATGTACTTAATATACTTATATCTTTAATAAAGTAGTCAGCTGTTAATTATTTTAGTTAATCACTTAGTTCCAGTTAAATATAACTATTTGAAGTTATATATCCCTAAAATTTCTTAAATATTTCATCACTATAATATAATATATTAGATATATTGAAATCACTATTAGAAGTTAGGTATTACTAAATTACTTCAATATTATTAAATATAGTTAAATGTGACAAAAAAAATTATGTTTAGCAATTTACCTGATTATGATAAATCTACTAAAATTAATAAATCGATAAATTAATAATATGCATATATATACACAGCGGCACATATTTGCGTGCTGTTTTTCTAAAAAAAAATATATATAAAACTAAATTGTCTGGAAACAGTCATTACTCGCATGGTTAATACCTTTTCGGAGCACTACACTAAGGGGTTGACTTCTACTTCTTTTTCTTTCCAACCCATCGCTTGCAGCCTCGATGTCTGCGTTCCAGTTTCCATTTTCCCATTTACAAATCCATAGTCCAAATCCAATTCCAATCCATTTCCAATCACCAAATCCATTATGTCTCCTTGTGGAAATCACATATAGTGATGTGGACATCAAAGAAAAAAAATTTTTTCACCATTCCATCCTCGAAATTTCCATGTTTCCATTCCAATCCATTTCCAATTTCCATTCCAATCCATTTCCAATTTCCATTCCCTTAAAGAAAGGAACTGGCCGAGATCGCCATGTTGGGGATCGCTGCCGTATGTGTTCCTGTGGTCCGTTTCTTATTTCCGGTAAAAAAAAAACTGGTAGAGATCGCCATGTGGGGAAGATCACATAGGTCTCTGTTTTTCCATTTTCAGAAAAGACTGGTAGAGATCGCCATGTAATGTTAAAGACTGGCATAGATCGCCATGTAATGTTAAAGGTCTTAATGTTGGGCGGTTCGCCCTAACTGACCCGTGGTCCTGGTGAAGGTATTGGGGATGGAAACATATCACTTATAAAAGAGTCACTTTACTTAATTGTAGAGCTCGACGCCATTACGACATAATGCCTCGCTCTACATAATAATAGTACAATCTTACATCAATATCTTATATGAATAATTATGATATAACTGAATGTATATGAATCCTACATAACTATATATATTATAATCTACTGTGATGTTTATGTTATTGTTCTACATACTCTGGTCTTTAGCATATACATCGATTCCTCAATAACTACCTCGAGATACCCTGTTCTGTGTGTCAAGGTTATCTTGGGCTAAACAATGTGTAATGGTCAACATGTTGTTAGTGGGTCAGTTATGAGTTATCAATATATGCTTAATAACATTACTTAATAAGAATAAGGTCGAATTCTATAGCTTGAGGTTTTTAGGTAATCTCGTATAGAAATGGATGATTCCTATACTACAGAATGACGTTCACGTGAGAAGCCCGTAGCTCGCGAGTTGGAAGAGTGCAAAAGCCAGGAACATAGTACTTCTTTACGAGGGCTTTTTGCGTACCGTTTTCGCTCCTTGTAGTTAGATTTAGTCGCGATACGCACCCGACGGCCCTTCTTTTTTCCGAAAATTCCGTTTAAATAGGAAAATTCAATTAAAATAGAAGCAGGTACTATCAGGTCTCAGCTACGCTCGTCTAACGTGTGACGTAGCAAAGGGAATTTTCTTGCGACTAAAATATACACGAGGCAGGTAAAAGCTAGCGGCCCATAGCCGAAAACATTTTATTACAACTGGCACCGGACGCACGGGGCACGAAACGGCCCCAAATTAACAAGATCGAAGTAAAATGTATAAACTCTAACTTACGCCCAGCGAGCTCCTCGAGGCATATGTCAAAATGATTACGTTCGTAGCTAATTACATAGGACGTCTGGCGTTCATGCAATTGTGTTTTTTACAATTCGAACCTTCTTATTTCGATAGGCCAAGTGAAAATCTCGGAGTCTGAAGCGCTAGAGACTTCTGAGTGTACATATGCTACCAGCAATCCTCTCCCATTAAAACATTGGAAGATGCGGGTCCCGATAGTAACGCCACCTTGTGGAGTCTACACGAATCGGTCCGATAATCGCTTCATTTTCATAAAGGGAGATGCACTACCACCCTTTCCTATACCGTGCTGTCCTCGGACAATGACGCAAGACGCCTTGATAGATGCGACGCGGCAATCAGATAAAGTATGTAAGCAGGTAAACATAAATAACATTATATCCACAGATATAGATATAACAAGAGGGATGCACAGATAATTAGAAATATTTGAAACCGCAAAAGTCATAAATACGGTCTAATGAAATATATTTAAATTTGATAGACCTCTAATAGGATACCTCAATTGGGAGCTATGAAATGCGAGGAGTGAGAGGAAGACTAGAGTGTATGAAACACATACTCCCCCAGCAGTTGCTTCGATTACGATTTTCTTACGGACTGTTTATCTCTCTCGAGTTAATTTTTCTAAAATCCGTACACCGTAAGCAGATGGCTCTTATGACGTATCCCGAGCAAATATATTGAAGTAATCTTTACAATGCAGAAATCTGCATAATTTTGAAGAAATTTACATTATTAGTTCATTAGTATTCCTATAGATGTAGTGAAAATAGTTCAACCAAATATCGGACTGAGTTGTCCATTGGTTTGTTATATGTTATTATAGCAATAAAACTTAAGTTTACTGAAGTTCGCTAACTACAACTGAATTTATTTCAAACTCAATAATCCCATTTTCAAAACTAATAACTACGTTCAATTTATTGTGTCGATCAACATTGAAGAGAATATATATATTTGAGAGCAGACATGTCCCTTTTGCAAAATATTGTATGACAAATAAGTCACAGCTTATTGAAAAACTTCTTTGTCAGAAGATATTTTGCTCCAAATATATCTATATTTATTCATTATACTTATGATAAGTTTGGAGTAGGTACTTAATTAGGTATTGCATTAGGTCATTCTGCATGTTGAGGGTATTAAAACAATATATTAGAAAGTAATAATTGGATATTATAGATAGCCTAGCTATTATATTTCAATAAAAACATTTTAAAAAGGTAAATAATATTATTTATAACTATAACGAAAATATATCATTTGCTAAACGTACATTGAGAGCTACGACACTGACATAACATCAGTACAGATAGATATTGGAGATCGTGGAATTTCAGCCTTAAAATGCACAGTTGAGCCGTGCATTGAAGAGCTAGAAACCTTGAAGCTAATACCTGAAAAACGTTGTAATGATGGTACATTATTGATTTTTATTACTCAACAAAAAATTTGAGAATAAAATTATTGATGTGTACTGAAAGGGCAACGCTGAAATTTACTTATGAGTGGACATAGTTTGCATGTGTGGATCCTGTTGACAGTGGTATCAAAATTATCACTGAAACAGATATAACATATTATGTTGATTGTCTCGGAACTTACATCGCGTGAATTGAAAAGTGGAAAATACATACTTAGTTATTTGCAATCTCTGTTGAACGAATTTATGAAGTCCAAACAAGTCGAAGGTAAGTTGATCTTTTTTGATACTACATCTGACAAGATTTGGATATATTGAACACTTAATGATGATTCGTATATTTAGGTACACTTCTGATTAATAGCTATGAACATTCGGAATATTTATTCATTCAAATAAGAATATACCACATACATATAGATACATGGAATTGGATAGCTCGTTCTGCCACTAGCAGGAATGGTTTCAACATCTTGGTTAGGTTTAATGAAGTACAGTCAGAGAATAGTGTATCTCAGACCATTATAGTACGATATGGTCTAACGACTCTTAGGTATATTATGAAATACAAGGAGTCATTTGTCCCTTTTTCCTTTTTCTTACAGAAATCTGGACATCAATTTCGAAAAAATATCATTTTTATGTACGGAGTATCCAAATCTGAATGGTGTATCTCTATTAATATGCGAGATAGAAAAAAAACAGACCACGCATCCGCTTTCGCTTATTTTCGAGACAAATTCAATGGCGTTTACAATTTTTCTCTCAGTTGTTTTGATGCAAAAGTAAAATTTTCAATATCGATTTTCGATAATATCGAAGATATTGCCAAACTGTAAGAACATTATGTTGGCACTTTTTTAGTAATAGTTAGATATTTTTTCTGTATTCCAATTTCTGAGGTATGAACTATGATATTTTTAATGCGATTCATACGGTAACATCGCAAATTTGCTCGCTCTACTGATGAGCTCTAGGAGAAGAGCGAAACAGCTGTCTAGAACTATAAGTTTTGTGGCATCACTGATTGATCTAAACTAGAGACATATCATCATCCTGCCTCTATTCTGTTTCCCATGATCTGGAGTATTTCGTGAACAGCCATAATAACAATAACAACACTCTTCCTACAATGAGTAGGTAATGATTTCAGGATTTGATGAATCAAACGGACAAATTGGTTCAGTGGTATCATAGTCGCTCTCTTGGTGAGATGAAGACGAATTTCTCTCCCAACTATCCTCCGATATACTCCGATCATACTGAATTCTGTTTTTACATTCATCACTGTACACCATAATTCAAAAATGAAACATTTCCACTAACAATCGTCGCGATGAATTCGGAAACTATTGAAACTTGGTGAGTAGGTTCATAAGGTGTCCAGAATGATATGTGGGAAGTAGGAAATCGGGGTCGTTCTGTTTAAAGCGAAGTTATTAGCCCAAAACCAGTTGAAGCACGTAAAAGTGTGTCAAAATAAATAAAAGCCAATGATATTTTTGAGTTTCTGAGATCAAATTAAATTTTTTTATACTTTTGATCACCCATTTCTTCCGCGAAAATAGGGTCGCGCAGTCTTTGCTCAAAATAATTGCAATAAAATCACTCATGTTCTATCCATCTGCTTGCAATGAGTCATCACCCAGAGTCTTTTGGTCGCTATTTACGCATCCTTCATTGAAATTTCTCAATTCAAAATAGCGGACCCAAAATGGCGACATGTTATTAACAACGACTAATTTGAAAAATGGACCATTATATTCCCTTTTAACCATTTTGTAAGTTAACCATAACAAATTATATTCTTGGATTTGCTTGACAAATTTCCTTCTTTCCTCTTCTCACTTCAAACAAAACGTTATCAATCATTCTTGACCCAGGAATGAGTTGTAATGTAAATTCTCGGGATATAGTTTACATTAACACATATATTTATTATATTGCCGTTTTAAGACGGAAATATAAGAAATATATGTGTTAATGTGAAATATATTTCCCGAGAATTTACATATTACTCAAACAAAACGTGAACTTTTTGGGAGAAACTTGTGTCAACAAGAAATCTTATTTTAACATGACAAACAATATGCAAGTATGAAATTTAGATTTTCTTCACATTTGGTAATTTTTAATTTTCGACATTTTTCATTTCAGAGAAGATGCACTGCTTCGAGAAAATGACAAATAAAAAGAAGTTCAGTTTGATCCTAAAAACTCAAAAATACTATTCGTTTCTTATTTTGACACGGTTTTACTGTTTTCTAACATCAAAAAGTTTTTGAACAATAACTCGGTCTTATCAAAATTCAAATTCATCACGACGAATAGTAATCTTTACTATTTTCTCGGTTTCATGACTGGAAGTAGTTATAATGGAAGTATTGTAAGCGGTCTAACGGATTTTCGCAGAAATATTTGTTTTGAGCCTTTCTGAATCGATCTGGACTATTCTTGAGTTGATATCTGTGTGCGTGTGCAGGTTGTGTGTGCGTGCGTGTGTGTGTAAGAACTGTAGACATTTGCGCCATTTCTATTACTCATATTTTGCAAATTGCTCTGAAGCGGTGCTGTTTTTGGGCGCAGTAGCCCCGTTTCGAGTGATAATTTCGTCAACAGTCTTCCTTCAATTTTTCACATGGAAGTTGAGTATTTTATTGAATCATTGATGAGAACAGAGTTTTTTAGGTTATAAATATCACACACGAATATTCAACTTGCAAGGGTGTCTGAAATTCTAATTTTAAGATTCAAGTGACACCACAGTCTATTTATGTGTTTATTCTGTGACAATTGTAATAGTTCATGTGACAGTAGGTGTCAGTATAAAACATGGTTATATTCTGATGTGGATGATTTCAAAAGTTAACCTGACAGCAGGTTTCAGTATAAAACGTAGAGTTCTTCTTTGTGAATGGCAGAATTAGCTCGAGCTCTCTGCTCAAATTAGAGTATACGTCAATGAAATTCGTATCGCCAAATGTCTTGAATTTCACATGACCCATTTATATTATTTTACTTGCTACAAGCGTCCTTATTTCTCATACCGGTAGAGTTCAGATATAACCGCAATATGAATTTCGTTTTCACACCAAGTTCTCCCTGTTCACCGGTGCTAGTGCATAATGCACTTCACGGCAATTGATATTACGTAAAATGCATAAGCACTTCGAAACGCTTATCCGAACGTTCAACGACACTTTGTGAACTATGCTTCAGAATTCAAAAATACATGAAGTGTTTGTATGGATCATTATAAAACAGGATGAGACAACCATTGTTCAGGTAGACTTAATTCATCCGCAATCAAATATCACATTTAAATTATACCTCATATCTATGGAATTTTTTTTTAAATTCATTGTGAATCGAAATTTCAATACACCAGGTATATCTAGTCGATGTGTGCATTGTATATTCACGTGAGTTTCCAACTTAGCATGCCACACAGGGGATTTAATTCACAGACCAATATTCTACTACTAATACACTGCTCAAAAGAATTAGGGGAACACTTATTCCTCTGAGTAGCCGGACGTTATGTTTTTGAAACATCCAAAAGAAATTTAAAGTTGAAAATAGTATCCTACCTTGTAAACGGAATCAAGCTCTGGCCCCCAGACCTCCTAATTTGCTATTAAAAATAAAGGTTAAAAATAATGCCTCACCATATTTAAGAGTCTCAGCTGCCACTGGTAACTGGGTTTTTATTTTCTATTTTATACTGTACCTGAGGTACATTATTATTTCAGGTATTTGGGTTTTGTTCAGAAGCTTAGGGAATGCATAACTAAAACTAATGAATAGAGTGAATAATGCGTAGTCTAATTGGCATAAAACAGTTAATGAATGTATTTAGTAAACAGGGCAAAGTCCGGTTAAAGCCTTTACGAAGCCCTGTAAGAGGCTGGGAAGTAGATAAAGTGCGGACCGCAGTTTCCTCTCTTCCGGTCGACGCTCCGGACATCTGATTGTTCGCGGTTCGTCGGTCGCTTAGAAATGCATTTTGATATGCTAATTTCTGTTTAAAACTTGATACATTCTTTGTGAATGGCAGAATTAGCTCGAGCTCTCTGCTCAAATTTGAATATACGTCAAGGGAATTTCTATCGCAAAATGTCTTAAATTTCACATGACGCATTTACATTCTTCTTCTTGTTACAAACGTCCTTATATCTCATACAGCTACAGTTCAGATGTAAGTGGAATATGAATTCCGTTTTCACACCAAGATCTCACTGTTTTAGCATCAGTTAAAGTGCATAATGCACTTCACGTCAATTGATATTACGTAAAATGCATAATATGCAGATCGAAACGTTTAATCGAAAGATCTACGACAACACTTTGTGAACTATGATTCTGAATTCGAAAATTGCATGTAGTGTTTGTATCGATCATTATAAAACACGATGAGACAACCATTTTTGAGGTGACTTATTATTCATAATTCATCCGCAATCGAATATTACATTCAAATTATACATCACCTGTACGGTCAACAATTTTTAGTAGTTATTGTAAATTCAAATTGCAACTAAATAGGTGTGCGCATTGAATCATATGAGTTTATAACTCAGGAAGCAATTGGACATGCCTACATACTTGAATTATTCACTCACCTAGATTCTAAGGGCTAATACATTTTTCAAAAGAATTCGAGAAACACTTTTGTATCTCATATCTTTTATTGTAGAAATGATAGATTTAAATTCCTGAAGCCACACATTATATCATAATGTAATATTGAATTTAAGAATCAAGAAACCATTCATTCTCAAGATTTGATTAACAATTCAAAACCAATACGAGAAACAAAGTGGGGAAGAAATGACATATGCTTATTTTTTAGATGTAGTAGGCATGGTAAAACAGTAACAGTAACATATTGTTTCAAAAGTCAATAGGACGTCAACATAAATAGAATGTGGCATCTTAGTGAAGTAGAAGTTGTTCGTGCTGTTCATTTGATTGAAAATCTGTACTACAGAAGTTAACTGTATCAAGTTATTAAATAGTAATTTTTCAGATCAAAAAGAATTCTGAATCATGTAAATTAAATATATCTCACAGACGCTAGAATTCAAGGACCTGGAATCTCGCCTACGGGATTATGAGGAAGTGATGAGGTAATAGGGATGATTATTTGATTCATAAAAAATACAGCTAATAATCAGTTCTAGTGACTTAACATACTTAACCACTAGTGTATTAAAGTAAAATACTTTGAAAGTTGCATGTGTCTTAAAAAACGTTCAAATGTCAGATTATATTCAGAATGGTTAATAAAAATTACTTTGTTGTTAAAATTTCTAGGTACATATTGACTTCAATGTATTCCGAATTAGAGAATTAGAGAAACAACCTTATGAAATTCTGCCCTGTGTTAAATTCGATTGAAATCTACTTTGCTACGCTCTACAGTATCGTTATCGGGTAGCCTAAGGTCGTAATCAAATTCCGTGTTGAAAATGTGTTCGTACAGTCACTTTTTGGCAATAAGCTCTGCAGGAATCTTATCTTCAATGCACTCCTTCTACTAATACATCTCAAACATGTGAGTAATATCAAGATTATTCCCAAGGTATTTTTTACTGCTTCATTCACGACTGTAATGTTACTCGACTACAGGAAATGTGCAGTCGATGAATTTCTTGTATATTTATGTCAATTCAGTCATTCATCGATGCATTGGAGAGATTGGCAGATGGATGCATTCTCGCAATCTTTACACAAGATTGGATATTCAAGACTCGTTTTAAATATCCCATTTTTTTTAAAGGTATGCTGCTTTTCATTCTCTAAATGAGAAATAGTCTTTCTACAAAGAGGCGTTTAATGGATTTTACCGCGATGTTATCAACAGAACATTTGAGTATTCTCTCAATTTTAGGAGGAGTACCAATCGAATCTGTCGCCACTTTTTTAATTTAAAAAATGTGATGAATTTAATAATAACTTCAAAAGAAGCAAAGCGAAATTGGAAATCTGTCAAATTGATAAATATCTCAAAAGGTATACTTTAAAGATAATATTTTTGTTTTCAGTAAACACGAAACTAAAAATTCACAAAGATATTTCATAATTTTGAAAACGCGGTAGAGAAAAAAATACTTCAAAAACACTCGTTGAAACTGAAGGTCGTGTGCGGAAATCATACGTAATAAAACTAGTTCTGTAATATAGGTAGGCTGTATAATGCCACGTACATTTCGAGCGAATTGTTCCAACCAAACTTGAGATGCCCAAAATTGATTTGCTCCAACTTTTATCATATTTTGTGTATAATCTTCTATGGAATGGACTTAATAGATATAGTCAAAGATTGGAAATAGTGAGAAGCGATGGCATAAAGTGATTAGCCTTCCTGCAACCAAATCAATCTTATTTATGGTTTCTTAGATATTGCTATGTTCGTGTGATTTTCATTCCACTCCAGTTGCTCCAGAAAGTTACGAGAAACAAGTTCAGCAGTATCGAAAACGTATAGTATAGTTTGATTTACATGTAAATTCACGAGAAATAGGTCACATTAACACCTATGTTTACCACATTTTCACATACAATTCGGTCTTTTGCAAAAAGATTCACATCAACTGAAGTGCAGGATTCCTTAAACTAAATGCTCTAAGCACTATATCGCATTAATTTCAATACAAATTGTCTACGTCGCAACATAGAACAAGACATGGAAAATTGAGATTGTAACACAATGAAATGAAGAAGCAAAGACATCTGAACTCCCTTTGCTTCAAGTAAGTATGAAGTTGAACAGATGTGTTTGAGATATTAGTGACCAGGATATCAGAGGTCTCAATTTTCATCAAAGTCTATGATTTATTGTATTATCAATTCAATATGGAAAAGAAGGTAGAAATTTGCAAGTATTTAATTGATTAAATTTCTATAAATTTAACTTATTGACTATATATGGGTTCTATGAATCACATTCTTATAATCGGACTAATGGTGAGAATCAAAACTATTTTTAGCAACGACGTTGCAATTTTATAAGTTTTTGTTTTTGGTACTATACTTCTGGCCCTACATTCTTTTTCGTAAATATTGCTTAGAGATTCCTGTATATGACACCTTCAACTATAGGAACATTACTTTATAGTAGTTTTCTGATAAACATAATTCCACATATGAATGTGTTAGAATTTCAATTTTTCATGTTTCGTTGGTTGTTGGTACGTGGACAATTTCAATTGAAATTAATGCGATATAGACGCTCAGTGCTTAGTTCAATTAGTTTAAGTAATGTTCCGCTTTAGTTGATGTGAATTAATTTTCAAACGTCTTTTGATGATGATCGCGAGACCGAAACGTAGTAAAGATGGGAAAATATGGAAAGCATATGTATTAATGTGACCTATTTTCCGCGAATTTGAATATAATCCATACCTGAGTCAATAATCATTATAGTATTATTTGATGTAGTACATCATCACCGAAAACAATTTATTTAGTGGTGATGGGAATAATCAAGATACGAGAATCGATTCAGTCAATTATTGAAATATTTCAATATACCGACAGAGCTTTCGTAAACTGTTTGTACTGAAATTAGTAGTGATATTCGTTATACGATACAAGCGCGCGATGATTCGATTATAATTTGATCTTCGTTCTTCGCACTCTTCGCAGAGAGAACTACTAATCTTTGGTTATTCTCTCGGTTGTACTACGTACCTACAGGATATGACACAACCAATGTTGGGAACAATCGAGTCGATATCTGGGTATATAAAACTACTGGAACTAAACCATGAACTGCGGAATTAGAAGAAAATTAAACCAATCTATAGACACAATTTTATATAATGGTTCCAATTTGCAAATGTAGCTATAGTTATCATTCTGCTTCATAAAACATATGCACAAATACTATATCAAGAATTCACAATACGGGTATAAGTCGAAATGATAAACATAAAGCTATGACTATATGTGGGTGACATTTAATATCGATATAACAAATCATAAATCATGACACGGTAGATGTGAAGCCAATAAATTCGTGTATTGTAGAAATAGTGGTAGAAAATTATTAGACAGGTTTTGAACCTTATTGTGAATAATAATAATACACAATTTTATAAAATGTAAATTATTTTATTTATACAATTTTATAAGATATTGAAGTGTGACAATTCTTCTTGACTATTCTCTTTGACAACACAACCCTTACTATTTGATTCGTTTAATGATTTACGATGCAATGACATGCCCAAACATTCTACCCCTCTTGAAACGATGAGAACTAGTGACTTAAGCTTTCAGTTGGCTAATAAATTGATTTAACAATAAAATTCATATATTAAAATGAACGATACAGCTAACTAGAACTCACGAACGTATTATCTGTTAACCTCATAATGTTTCCCTATTCAAAGTGTTTGTATTTGTAATATTCTCAACATGTTTTGGCATTGGGAGTCAACATACTTTGGTAAGACCCCTTTTCAATTACTCGTAATATGTGTAAGTAATAATATGTACAGCTTATTTCCAATATTGAAAAAAAACAAAATCATATTTAAAAAATTGAAGTTTGATGTAAAATTGAAATATCTAAAGCAAAGTAACAAGAATCCAATGGGGTTCGCCACATGTTTTCTGTTTATCATAAACAATACTTTATCGTGGGAAAGAATAAATAAATTTCTCGAAATAAACAAGATTAGTTTCAAACTCGCTCCAAGATGGTGATATGATTCCATAGCTGATAGGATCAAGAGGGGTACAATAACTTCACAAAAGTTTGGTTTTGAAGAGAATAATAAACCTGTGAAGATCAATAACCAATATGGGGCGAAAAACTAATGCGTAGCTACATGATTAATTTTAATGTGAACTATCTGGAGATGTGCAGGTAATGGGTACTTGGGTAGTCCAGGTTCATTGTTGAACTAAATATGGAAGTTTCACACGTCTTTCTTTCATATGTTACATAATTATTCAAAATGTATAACACGAGACGTAACGTAGTACCTAATCATCAAAATTGTAATTAAATATAGTCTTGATTTAAGTTGAAATAATAAGTACATTCGAATCAGTTAGCAATATTTAGAAAAGGACAGATAAGTTCAGAAATCCTCACCAAGAAAGAGGGAAAGAATTATAAGCTATCTTACTGCCCATTGGCTCAACCATTCCTCCAAATTTACTAGCTAAATCATTGGTTAAACAATTCGGGGATCCTTCCCTAATTGCAGAAAAAGGACGCATTATAAATATCAACAAAATGGGGAAAAACCTTCAGTTATATTTTCTAACTTGAATTAGTCTTTGGGAAATCACGTGGCACTTCGTCATTTTTAATTGAATTGATTTTAATAGATTATTTATTATAGATTATTCAGAGTGTTTTTGGTAAGAGGGTGTTTTCGCTAAGATCAGAGTTTCAGTTTGATTTAATTTATTCAAGTTCAAGTTAATAACACATTCAATCAGCTTATTGCTTTTAGATTCTCTAGGTTCATCCTGGTTGGGATATCATTTTCATAAATTTAGTTCCATTTTTTTAGTTCAGTTAATTTAAATTCTCCAGATGATACTAGCAGTAAATTGGATCATAATATTCTTTTTATTATCTTTAATTATCATATATATTCTTTTTTTATTATTATCATTATGTTTCAATTGTTGTTTATTAAATATTTTATTGTTGTTGAGTACGAGTTTCACGGATTAAAAGTAGCGTTTATCTTTCCATTAACTTTCCAGTGTTTAAATCCATAATCGTCTAGTGAAATGAAAAGGGGTAAGTGTCAAAGATATTTTTCACGTTTGTTCTGGTTAATAAATGATTGAGATCAAACTCCAACGTGTCATGGTTCTCTAAATTGAAAACCACACTGCAGATAAATAAATATTAGTGAATAGGAATAATGTAAATTCCTTAAGTAAAGTTTTATAGAGTTTAATAGAGAGAGTACCATGTTACATACCTACTCCACCAGAAGTTTTGATTGAAAACACTCGAGTAATTACATCTGAGCCTGGATTGGTTTTGACAATGCTTCCTGAGTGACACTGGTATGGCGGCACGTTTTCTTTCTCGATAAACACTGAAGAACTACCAGTAGAACTAGGAACAGATTTTGACTGTAGTTGTAGCTGACTGATGTACTCCGTAGTTTGGCTCCTTCAGGAGTGTTGCTTGAGCTGCTCCACTCGTTGCCATCTTGACAGGGTGCTCTATTTCAAATCGATGATTATTGGCTCCAGTGGTGCAGTCATGGAACCTCCGATAAGAAAAAGTGGTGTCATATTGTTTATATCAGCAGTTAGGGCTGAATGGGTCGGTAATCTAGGCAGGATTCGGTGGGAATCAATGAACTATTCGTCTCTTCGAATGTTAATAGACTACTACCTAAAATTTGGTGTAAATAATATCCCATCAATTCAACTCTACTTTCCCAAATGCCACAAAAATTTGGTTCTCGTGAGGATGAAATGAGACTGAATTTTTTTTGGTGTTTAATAGTCAATGACTTTTGTGATACATTTTTGAGAATCGAACATTTCTGATAATGATTTCAAGTTCGCGTTCGATGTTCACAAAATTGGTACCATTGTCGGAATATGCATGAGAGATATATTCTCGCCTAGCATTAACAAATTTAAACAGGCTATAAATCATTGTGTGACAATATAGGCCTTGAATGCGCTTCTGCCACGCCTCCCTTTTTCTTGGATGTATAGGCTTAGCATAAACCCTGAAACGATGAATGGCCGTTTCGAATCGGTTTGTGTGCGAATTACCCATAATTTGAGTTACTGATTTAGGTTCACAACAAAAACATATAATCCAGTTGTCAGAGGCTTCTCGTACTGTGCAGCTACCTTCCAAAAAGTCAATAGCGTTGACGTACAGGAACTAACGTTGCCAAAGGACCTGCATTCAAATGATTCTTGTAATATAACTCCCTAGTTACATGATGACCTCTGAGAAGCATGACTGCAAATTTCTCATTAAATGATATAGGGTAAATGCGGGAGAGTTTTCGCGGCGGAAGAGACGCCGCTTTTAACGTATTCCGATGATTAAACCTAAAAGTACGCAACCAAGTATATTCATCACGAGAGTCATTCGCTTAGTAAACGTGTATGACATCGGACGTGTTTGCTTTTGGAAATGTCGCTTGCCATCCACGAATTTACGAATTTTAAATACTGTTCTAATAAGTGTGATTCTTTGGAACGTGGTAGAACTACTCGTTGAATGTAAGTTTTCCCAGTCTCTTGAGGCTATGTTTACACGTGTTATGCCCTATTTTGATGCGTTTAATTTTGTGACCTTGATAAGCAGATGCGGCATCTCTCCCAACAAAAATGACAGTTGCCGCATTTTTAGGAGGAAAAGACGCCGCATAAGATTTTTTCAAGGATATTGTTCCACCATGACCTTTATGAAATTAAAATTACA
Source organism: Endomychus coccineus (assembly GCA_958510875.1). Taxonomy (NCBI): domain Eukaryota; kingdom Metazoa; phylum Arthropoda; class Insecta; order Coleoptera; family Endomychidae; genus Endomychus; species Endomychus coccineus. The sequence continues at coordinate 219,469,530 of OY294067.1, forward strand.
TTTTTATTAAGAAAATGCCACGAAAATATACAAGAAAGACAACTGCATGCCCAAGGACCCTGTGGACCGAAGAACAATTGCAAGAAGCCATTAATGAAGTCAGTTCCGGTGAGATATTCAAAAGAGAAGCTCATAGGCGATATAATGTGCAACCAAAGACTCTTGAACGTAGATTGGCTAGTGGTAAACTTCGGAAAGGGAGCCTCGGACCTGAAAGAAAGTGTTTTTTCAATTTCACGTCACAAATATTCTATAATTTATTTTTGTAGGTGTTCTTGGGTATGAAAATGAAAAATGGTTGGTTGCTCACATCCAACGATTGGTAGCTGCCGGATTTGCTACTGACAGAAATACAGTTCGACATCATTTTTGGAAAGGAACCCCGTATTGTCGATAAAGCAGTTGATGGACTGTCATTATCAAGAGCTCGAGGAATGAACAGAGAAGAAACCTCAACATTGCTTCAATTTTTGACTGATACCTTAACTGAAAATGATATATTCGATAAACCGTCTTATATTTCAAATATGGACGAGACAGGTGTTCAACTAATCAACAAACCTGGCAGAGTCCTAACAACGAAAGGTGCGAAAGATGTCCACGTTTTAACATCTAAAGAGCGAGGATAGAATGTGACTGTTGTTGCATGTTGTAGTGCAGACGGCAGGTTCATGCCGCCCATGTTAAATTTGGAAGGTGTAAATCAGAAGGCTGAATTTTCAGATGGAAAACTAGCTGGATCCAAAGTTCATATGGAGGAAAAGTCATCCTTCATAAACTCGGAATTATTTCTTGAATGGTTAAAAGAGTTTATTAATCCTGGATGGCCACACTTCACACAGTACTGATGGCGATATGCTGCAAATGGCTGACGATAACGATATCGTCATTTTGTGTTTACCAAATCACTGCACGCAGGCTCTTCAGCCACTAGACCGAAGCTTGTTTAAGCCATTTAAAACTTAATTTAACCGAGAACCTCAGTTATGGATGAAACACAACGCCAGCAGAAACCTCACGACATATCAAGCCGGTGCATTAATTGGAAAAGATTGATTGAGATCAGCATATGTGGCGACAACCATTAACAGGTTCAAGGCAACAGGGATATATCCTGTTGATCCAAATGCAATTCCGGATCACTTTTATTCCATAATCGATTCAGCCACGGCCACGACAGAAACTTCCCCAGAAAGAGATGCTAACCGTCCCAGTCTAGAATTACCCTCCAAAAGCTTTGCAACTTTCAGCTTAGAATTACCCTGCACAAGCTCTGCAAGTCGCATTCAAACTTGTAGTGGGGGAAACTAAGGGGACGGTGCAAAAATCACCATTTCAAAATTTTTGCAAGAGGCGTCTCCTGTTTCAAAAATACCTGTATCCGTTGAACAAAGGTTCAGGCAAAAGGCAACTGTGTTAACATTACCCGAAAACATAAAAACGAAGAGGGTACACCTTGACAAACCTAAAACAACCAAGGTGGCAGACAAGAAAAAGAAACTGAGAATCAGAAGAATACCAGAAAAGGGAGAGGAAGGGCTAGAGAGAAACCAATATAGCGACAGCAATGATAAGCCTCTATCCAAAGGGAAAAATGAAAATAAATCAGGTATGCTGCGTGGAATGCTTCGAAGTTTACGAAACGATAACTAATGAAGTGGATTGGCAGCAGTGCCTTAAATGTTCAAAATGGCTACATGTTACTTGGACCATGTATGATGAAGTTTTAAGATTTGTTCTAGACTCGACATAAGAAAAATAAATAAACATTAGAGGTTTTTTAGAAATGTCGATAATAATGCGGCATCTCTCCTTTTACTACCCGGCATCTCTCCCAGAAGTGTGGGAGAGGTGCCGACTTTAGTCAGAAGAACGCTTTCTTTGCTATATCTTTCCTCAGAATTGAAGTTTATTTTTTGTATTTTAATAAAGTTCAAAGCACTTCTTGTGTGTTGCTTCATTTTAAAAAAGAAATAATAAAAAATATGAAAATTACAAACATTTTTCAAAAAGTGCGAAAACTTCCCCGCACTTACCCTACGTGCATTTTTGAACGACCACCAACTCTGACAAGACTATCAACAAAAGCCTTCAAATTAATAATACTGCTTATGGATTTTATGGAAATTTTGAATTTAATGCTTTCACTCTTAGTGAAAATCTATGCTTTTGTACTAATTTAATAATAACAATAGTGGCATGATTTGATTTGTCACAATTGATATAATTTCTAAAATAGTAATTTTTTCTTGACTTACGTTCTTTAATGAACCACAATATACGTACCATGATACGTTGCAATTTTAAAAATGATGAGAATATTTCAAGTAATTGATTCTACGCGACAATTAATGGAGTTGTGACAATATCAGGTAAGTCAATTATCTGTGCTCCATTGCCAATGTTCTTTACTTTGTGTGAGCTAAGATGGTCCAATGAATCAAAGTTTGGACTCCCTTAAGTCTATTGGTGATTTACCTATCCAAATAATGCCCGCTGGATTTGACCTTCAGTGAACATGATATCAATCAGAATTTGGGCACCTCTATGAGATACAAACGTTTTCCAATCGGAAGCTAGAACTGATGTCCAATAAAGTACCATCTGATAATCAGTCCAATAATAAATTTTGTTAATATGAATATTTGAAACGAGTCGCAATTTTTCAATAATTTATTTCGATAGAACTGCTCCTCATAATTCAAGCATTTACAATGTGACAACTTTTACCGAAATAACCCTCAACATTGTACGTAATGAATTTGTCGAAATATTACCAGCATAATCGATGGTTCGGATATAAATGCACGGTAAGCTTGAATCGAAGCACCCATTAACCCAAGTATTTCTAATAATTTATCAGGATATTTCATGTTATAATTGTTTTGCGCAGTATTTCTACAAATGTTTGTACTGATCATCCAGAAATTGTTTCCACTGACTTTTAACATCTATGAGTACTTCTTGATCCCCACCATACTTTTCTAACCACAATTTTTGCCTTGACATTAACCGAAACAATAAATCCAAGAGGATGAAACAGTCTATTGAGACTCATAATGTGTTTATCTACTGATGTAGATGTAACGTTTGACGGTGCTAATTCTTAGTAATTCGAGGACCATTTGCATAATGTAAAGCCTTCTGATGACACTACTTTACTTATCTCATCACGTAACATTGATGTATCTTTTCTCCAGTTTGACAATCAACCATATAAAAATCGTGACCAATAATCATATGCATATGCGGGAACTCCATTTTATTTCTTCTGCTAATTGAAATAATGTTCTGGTAGTCAAAAATGGGGCACAACTTGTACCGTTTGTGACCGTGGTTGATTTAAAAGTCTGCATTAAAACAAATTGAAACGTATGAAATCTGGTAAGTATTGAAATCAAGTTGTATTGTATATATGGTATCGTTAGTGTATCGTTGGGGCTTATCTTAGATGTCGTCAGACATAATTCATCAAACACCACACGTAACTTAGTAAAGACGTTACTTTCTTTTAACATTTCATGATGAATTAAATGGAACCCTATCTCTGAAGTCAAATTTACCTAGAACGACATATAATACAATTGTTCATTCTCGCTTAGAAATTTCGTATATTCTTGTTTCAATGATTGATTTTTTCGTAATTTCTATTCCTGCGCCTAAAACCGCTATCCTGTTTTTTCCTTAGACATGCCTCTGTTATTTTAAATCACAATTTAACAGTATAATGTCCGTTAATTAACATTTTCGACATAACGTTCTTGGCATTCTTATTCATCTTGATTATAGATTGGTGCTGCTGTTCATATTATTCATTGATGAATAGCAAATATTGGAATTAAGATTATTGACCAGTACTGCCAGTTGTTAGTCTGTTAGTTATCGGTTTTCAATTAGTCCAGGCAATAAGCACGGAAAAAGACCATAATAAAAAAAATATAGTAAGCTAGAATTTCTAAATTTATCAAGACCGCGGGGGTCGACCTTCCTACAACCTCAAAACGGGGTTTCAACCCCTCAGAGGAGCATTCTTATGAAAACAGTCCAAAATTAATGAATTAAGAGCCGAAAATGACCCCCCGTATTTTTTTTGGGTCGCTGATCACGATTCCGCAGTTAGTTTTCTCGGAAAACTCCCTCCAGATGGGAAATTTGGAAAATTTATATACAATATATAACTTATAATTTTGTTGCCAAAATGACCTCTAGTAGAATTTTTGGGTCGCTGATCACGATTCCGCTGAAATTTTTCCGAAAAAATCTTTTCCAGATGGAAAATTCCGGAAATTTGAGATTTTCCTGAGACGGTTATGAATAATAAAGTATAATTTTGTTACAAAAATGACCCATATTTTTTTTTGTAAAATCGAAAAAACCGATTTTTCGTCTTTTTTTTTTCGAAGCCGCACTTTTCAAAACGTTCTCGTGAAAAAATATCAAGAAAAATTCAATCAGTACCATTTTTTCTTCAAATGCTCTTTGCATATTGGCTGTTTTTTTTTCTCTTAAAACCTCTCAAAAACCCAAAAAATGATATAGGCCAGTCACCAGAGGAAAAATAAAGGAAAAACAATTGAAGTGTTTTTACATGTATTTCGGTGTGCTGAAAACGGGAAAAATTATCAAAAAATTCCTACAAGTTAGCTTCAAAAGTTACGGGCATGTTTTGGCGCGAAAAAAGACGATATTCATGTTTTTTGCGTTTTAAAATGAAACGGTGGCCCAAATGGAAAAACATATCGAAAGACAAATTTGTACAAAAAGTGAAAACGCATCGTTTGAGCAGAAATATAAGTCATTTCGATGTTACAGTCTTGAGATATGAGCAAAATAGTGTTTTTTTAGGGGAATACAAATGTTTTTTTCTCTCATTCGAATATCGACCAAAAACATATTGTATTCAAATTGAAATGTATTCTTTTATAAGCTTTCTATGGTGTTTTGTTCTTTTTTTATCTTTCATCTTGGCTCCACAATCGGCCATTTCCAAAAATCCCGAAAACTGAGATGCGTTTCCACTTTTTCTACGATTTGTCTCTCGACGTGTTATTCCATTTGGGCCACCGTTTTATTTTAAAACGCAAAAAACATGAAAATCATTTTTTTTTCGCGCCAAAACATGCCCGTAACTTTTGAAGCTGACTTGAAGGAATTTTTTGATCATTTTTCCCGTTTTCAGCACAACAAAATACGTATAAAAACACTGCAAATTCACACCTCCAATTGTTTTTCCTTAATTTTTCCTCTGGCCTATATCATTTTTTGGGTTTTTGAGAGGTTTTAGAAAAAAACAGCCAATATACAAAGAGCATTTGAAGAAAAAATGGTACTGATTGAATTTTTCTCGATATTTTTTCACGAGAACGTTTTGAAAAGTGCGGATTCGAAAAAAAAAGACGAAAAATCGATTTTTTTTGATTTTACAAAAAAAATATGGCCACTGGGCTCAAAATAATAAAAAATTCGAATTCTACGGGAAATTTCCGATTTCCTATGGGTTTTCAATAAAATTTCTAGGCTCGAACTGGCGCGAACGGCGCTCAAGACGATGTTTCAAAAATTAATATCAAAAAATGACAGAAAAACGAAAAATAGGCTCCGTTTTTTTTTGTTCTTACCATTTCAGCTGAAATTTGGCAGGAAGCCATCATTTTAGTAGTAGAATCGAAAAAACCAGAACCCGGTCATGAGCTGACACACCCCCCCCTGAACTGGGCTCCTTGAAAATGGAATTGCCCATATTATATATGTATTTTCCAAATTTCCCATCTGGAGGGAGTTTTCCTAGAACTAATTGCGGAATCGTGATCAGCGACCCAAAAAACTTACCAGGGGTCATTTTCGGCTATTAATTCATTAATTTTCTAAGCTTTTGGATTGTTTTTATAAGAATGCTCCTCTGAGGAGTTGAAACCCCGTTTTGGGGATGTAGAAAGGTCGACCCTCGCGGTCTTGATAGTCATGAATGATCTATGGGGTATTGGGAACAAAATTCAAAAAAATTTTTGAAATTCTAGTTTACTATATATTTTTTGTCTGGTTCGTTGCCTGGACCAAATGATCTAAGAGGTAGATTCACATAGTGCAATCAAATGAGTATTTAACCCGTAAATCTTTGGAAAATGGATCGATTCCGATGAGACAAACTGCATTGTCTTCAAAATGTCATCAGAAAAAAAGTAAACTTCAAATAAAGTTGCGCAAATTGTTTATAAACAATAAATAAACAATTTAATTAGCTCTTTTTTGAGATTTCTTGCGAATTTCTAAGAAATGTAAAATTGCCCGTTTTTGAACGGATGAAGACTATTTTTTGTTATAAACAATTTATTTATCAACAAAATAGATGAATTCGACCAAAACTCCGAGTTAAGAGTCGTTTTCGGATAATTTTGGTATTCTGAATTCGAGTTTATCGTCAATATTGTCGAATGTATACTCACAGATTTGCTAATTTGTTATAAGCAAATTATATTCTTTATTAAATATGCAAATTTGACCAAGATGTCAGAATTATAGTCGTTTTCGAATAATCTTGGCCTTCTGAGTACGATTTTGTAGTTTCATTTTATGCATAAGTTTTTGAATTGTTATAAACAAATTATTCATAAACAGGTATACGAATTGTGGCAAATTCCATGTTTAATGTGAAGTTTGAAGTATTATTCATGATAAGTTTGAAAACTAACTATTTCTCAGTATATATGAATTAAACTATTTTTTGTGCATGTCATTCTTTTATTGTATTAATACTTGATACATTTCATCAATTTTGTCACAAAAATTGAGTTGTGAGTGTGAATATTATATAAAAGTGAATAAAACTTTCACATTTCTTTTTTCTTCATTTCTTATCTCATAATTTGCTAATAACAATTCAAAAATGTATGTATGCATTCAAAGACCATAATAGCAATAAAACTGTAGTCAGGGGGCCAAAATTATCCGACAACGACCATAAACTCGACATTTTGGTCAAATTCGTATATTTAATAAAAAATGTAAATTGTTCACAACACATTAGCAAATTTGTGAGTATACATTCGACGATAATCTCGAACTTAGAATACCAAAATTATCCGAAAACGACCCTAAACTCGTAGTTTAGGTCGAATTTATCTATTTTGTTAATGAATAAATTGTTTATAACAAATAAAGTTAATTCAACTATTTGTTCAACTAGTTTTGCATGTACACTGACGAAAACAGTCTTTATACGATCAAAACCGGTTAAATTTTGCATTTTTCAGGAATTTTTATGTAATTTGTGATGAAGATCACAGATTCATAGAGGTACTTCAGAGCTAACATAGACTGGTCAAAGGAAAATAAAATGGATAATCGGTGACTGTTGGTAGAAGTCAATACTTTTATAATTTTCTATGAATGCGTCAGCTACATATCACTATAATCTATAAATCTACAACTGACGTACTTCAAAGTCACAGGAAAACTGGTAACGAAACAGGTAAAGTTTACATGACAGACAGCTGATACATTGACAGACCATTCTAAATCATAGATATTACAATAAATAGAGCATGATTTTACGTCGTTCTCCACCTTTAGTTGGTTCTGCTCATTGGAAATATTTTCTTCTTCGGGTATTTACTGTTTCTAAGAAGCTAACCCGCGGACAAAAGCTTGTCTGTCTTTGTAAAATAACAAGTTATGACTGACTGATCACGAAATCTCCGAAATGTAACACTTGTTGGACGATTTTTCGAAAATCGATCCCAAAGAGAGTGAGAGGAATTTGATATATTTTGATTTTGTTGCCAGCTCATATGAACACATACAATTTGCGTGACAGACAGTTCTATAGATCAATGGATGATTATCACAAGTCATCTGTCTATATCATATCACTAATCACTACGCAACAGTATCTATTCAAATAAAATTAGTTAATTAAATTGTTCATTTATTTTCGCAACTTTATTTGTGCTCTGATAACATTCTGAAGAGAATGCACTTTGTTCCATCAAAATTGATCCGTTTTCCAAGGATTTACGGGCTTGGCCTATTTTCATACCCATTTCACTGCACTAAAAGTTGTTTTCGAAGACCAAGCAGTCAATCAATTGATACTACAAGGATTGAACCGAGCTTGTCTGTGATATTTGTCGAGTGCGATATTATAACATATGATTGCCAAATTTCGGAGGCTGTCAATTCGATTTGAGATTTTTAATTCAAACCTTTTACAACTTTATTTCTGAATGAAATTTCCCTGGGATCCTGAATCCAGAATAACCCGACAGGATATCAACTTGCCTCCCCGGTCTCGTTCATACACAAATGATTTCTGTAGCAGTACCTAAAACTCGTTTGACTTTGCATTAGATCTACCAGCTACTGAAGTATTGTTGATAGAACTTAGAAATCTATGGTTTTCGGTTGAATGATTTGATGATGTTTTTGAATGTCCAAATTGATATAGAATGGAATTTTGTTTTTTTTGCAATGGTTACACTGTTGTGAATAGCTTGTTTTAAGCAATTTCTTTATTCTTTAATGTTTTTAATCCATCGTATTTAGATTTATAACGTGAATTAAGAAAACCTTTGCATTGATAAATATGATGCTTTGCTTGCTCACAATGTTAACAGCTTCTATCTTCTAATGCGATATGTGTGTCATTTCTGCCATGATGATTTACTGATTCATTATTGACCTTGTCAAATTCCAAAGCTTCTAGGTAATATTTAACATTTTATGATAATGAATTCTGTGAGTTCATCAAATATAGGGATGTCACTTGCTAATTCATCACAATCAGATTTTGTTCTATAATCACAACGTTTAGTTATTAAATGTACAATAAACCTCGACACGATGATACATTATTTTTGATTGTAGCTGAAAGGTTAAACAATTCAGCAACTTGATTTTTGATTAATATTCTTTCGTCATTGTATCATTTATTCAACAGGTCCCGAGCAATATTGTCATTTCCATTGGAAATTGGAATTTACTCAATGATTGATGTAGCCTCCCCCACCACGAATGATTTTAAACAATGAAACTTCTGTAAAGGGTTCAGATTTGAATATGAATTAATGAGAGAATTAAATGTATCATGAAACGATAATCGTTATATCCTTGAAACGTGGGATATATAAAGTCGACAATTTTTGTGTATTGCGAGCTTCTTAATGCATTGAAGTCCGTTTAGAGAACTATTCAAATCATTTGATGGAGTTCTTTGATCAATTATTTTTTCCACATCGCTTAAAATCACGTAATGACTATTTACGATTGCTTCGCGGTTTTCAGCATTTCCGCCATTTATCATTTCCAATTGTGATTGAATTTTGTTATACACGAATAACATTTTTTTGAAATTAAACAGCCTATTTTGTATGGGGCGTACTATTATCTGAAAAGCTGTTCACTTCCAGCAGATCGTTTATATGGAGCAGAGACAAAGTTGGTGCCAACACAGACCCCTATGGAACACCAGTGTTGGAAGCCACAGTATCAGAGGATACTCCCTTGACCACAACATGTAGATATTTATCTGAGAGAAAACTCGATACAATGGAAATATCTGCTATTAATATCTGCTAACGAAAGCCATATTTCCGGTCATTCACGATTTTGGGGCTCTCTAGGTATTGTATGAGCTTGATGTTAGTTGCTTTCTTCACCACTTTAGAGATCACAGATAATAGGGCAATGAGTCTCTAATTACTAGGAAGGGTCTTCTTTCCTTTTCCTGGTAATGGTTGAACTCTAGCTGTCTTCCACCTGGAAGGGGGTTTGTATGAAAGAGTAAACAATCTGCAGAACTGGTGTTAATTAGGGCGCACATTTCTTGAGAATGACAGATGGAATTCCGTCTGGCCCCATAGACTTTTTGGTATTTAGATCGAGCAGAATTCGCCTAATTGTGCGATGACGAACAACAATTTCAGGCAAATGGCTATCGATGACAGCAATATTTGGAGGGTCCTCTCCTTGTGGATCCAAAGTAGAATTCGCTTCAAATATTTCTGCAAAAAGGTTGGCTTTTTCTTGTGGTGCGGTAGCCGGTATGCCATCATCTTTGATTAGGGGAGGGAATGACCAGAAATTTAGAATTGTATAATTGCTTTGGCGAAAGTCCAAAACGAACGGGATCCATCTCAGCATTCGATGAGCTTTGATCTTATTTTGGCTTAATATGCCTCTTTAGAAGCTTTCATTGTTTCATTTCACATATTTGTGATTTTAACATATTTTGTTCTGGTCTCCAGATATGGGTTACCGAGCCAACGACGGTATGATATTCGTTTTGAAGCTAATGCCATAGAACAGATTTTACTGAACCATCGTTCACCAGATGAAGGTGATTTGCTGCAATGGAATATGTGAGTTTCCATTCCTAGCCTGATGATATCCGATTCAGATTCGAAACATACTCTTCTCCAAGAAAACTCGAAGAAAAGTATGCGAAGACTGTCCCAATTGGTTGAGTTGTAGTAGCAAACTGTGCATGGAGGTAATAATGGATTGATTCGTAGAGTGATATAGGGATAGGGCATAGTGTTGAGTGGATGGTCAGAGTTTCTCAATGGTGCCCGGACCTTTACTCCAAGATGATCTGGATTGTTAGTCAAACGTATTGGCATAATGATTGTTGCTATCAGGAATCCGTGTTGGTCCATCAATCAACTGCTCGTACCATAGGTAATGGCGAATGCCTCATCCTGACGTCCTGTGTCATCCGTCTTGTTTAAGAATTCGAGTGGAGCGAAGTTGTGGACTTTGAAATCCCGCATGATGATAATTTCAGCTGCTGGATAGTTCTGCTGAATGAGGTTAAGCTTCAGAGAAATAAATTCAAAGAGTGCACCATGAGCTGGTGATGAATAAACACAACAGCGAAATTTGTTCATTTGTGATTATCAAGCTCAAACCACATTATATCGAATTCTTGTGTATCTAGATTATCCCCTCGGTGGCATGAGAGACCATTCCTGGAATAGAGACCGATACCTCCTTCAAATCTGAAACGAGTGTGGAGCTCATAGCCAGGGCAGCATATAACTCGTGTTGATGGATGAATTGACCTGCGTTTCAGTTAAGACCAGTCTGTTTGGTTTGTATCTGCAGGTGGAGTAATGAACATCTTTTATGTTTTTGATAAGACCTCGGATAATACAGAGGTCTATATTCAAGCTTTTATTTTTCAATGTTGAACCCCCTCGAGCACCCCTCGCCCGGAAATCCGAATGGAGAAGTATTTTTCTTCCGGAATATTTAACTCTAGGAAGCTTCAATATTAGTATTTTCAGAATAAACCTGGAATGGATGATATGTCGGTTGGGATGGGGTGAAAATTTGTATGAGCAATACCTATTACTAAAAACATGAAAAATGTCATCATCTGGTCAGTTCTATAAATTTTAAATTTAGGTAGATTGTTCAAATATGACGATTATTTCCATTACTGAAATTTAGTATCAACATATCAACAAGATAACGAATAATGGGAGGTACTATTGAGGCTAGTATTTGTGGATAACGCTCTAAATTGAACGACATAAAATTGAGCGCGTCACCTGTGTGTGCTATGAATAATACTTATAATTCACTTGTTGAATGATTCCGTACATAATATTCCGCTTGTAACCAAACAAAAGTTCAAAGCGTTTGAAATTTTTGGAATGCTAATTTATTGAAATAATTTTTCGTCACGTTGACGAGAACTGATGAAATATTCAAAAGCTTCGAAGAATGCTATAAGACGTATTGTTATTAATAGCATAGACTCAGAAAAGAAGCGAAGGAGCGCTGTTTATTATATGCTGGCTGTTTTCGCCAGATAAGCCTACACCACTTCAGATCCATTATGTTACAATGAGAAATTTAGTAGTCGGCATTTTGATCGCAGGAAAAATAGAACGTGCATTACACGATGAAGTGCGAGATGTCCCTTTTCTTACTCTTTCGTTTGAATAATTCATCGTTCTCAAGTTATGCCGTCATTCAAGCCAGCCAATCAGACAGAGATTTTGCCCAATGCCAGCTTATAGATTGAGATATCAATAAGGTGCAGAAACAATTGCGTGATATCTTCGGACGTTCTATTCTCATTAAATTCTACTATCGCACGCAATCTAAGACCTTGATATCTACAAGGATACATTTGTCATGTACGGAAATAACACCATTATCCTGTACTGAGATGCTCAAAGCTTAGCAATTCAAAAATTGCATTTAATTCATGACGAATAGCATTTGTAATAGTAATTCTAATTACCGTTAAATTCTCAACAATACAACGTACCTTAGCATTTCATGAAATAGGAGGATGTTAGAAGTGTTGGAATAATGCAAAAATACAAAACAATATACAATATCAATAAATATTCTGAATTCGTACTACTCATGGAGCGTTTCACCATCTTCTACGGATAGTAATATAAGTACCTTTAGACTATACATTTTTATTACAAACAAGTGTGAACAAAACAGGGGGATTTGTTATTGCTGGTCCTGGTCATTTAAAATTAAATAAACATAAAATAAAAAAAATAATTTTGATCATCATGGCCTCTACATCGTATACATTCATAGGTAAGTGGTGTAAATATGCCAAAAATTGTGAAAAGTATTTTTAGGTTTCAGATTCATGTAAAAAGTGAGACTTATTTCAAAATAAATTGAAATTTGAAATGGACGTCGAAAAGAGTAAAAATTTAAGAACTAAGATGGAATTGCATCAAAGAAAGCCTGGAAGCGCCAGAGAGGGTATGAAATTGGATGTTGATGCGGCGAAAAATGATCCAGAGGTGACGGCAATTACTTTTGATCTAATGAAAACTCTACCAACGCCAGTGATATCCACTGGAATTTGCTATTATAAAAGGCAACTGTGGACGTATTGTCTGGGCATACATAACTTGGCTACCAATGAGTCATTCATGTACATGTGGAATGAAACAATTGCATCTAGAGGTGCCCAGGAAATTGGTTCCTGTTTGCTGCATTTTATTAAAAATTATGTTAGACAAGAAAATTCGTGATGTACTCGGACCAATGCGGTGGACAAAACAGAAACCTCAAAATGTCTCTGCTATGCAATCACATTGTTTCCTCCAATGATGTCATTGTAGAAGAAATTGACCATACATTTTTAGTCAGTGGCCACACATACCTACCTTGCGACCAGGATTTTGGACTAATAGAAAAACAAAAGGAATATTTCAAAGACATCTATATACCAGATAGCTGGGAACAAGTTGTTAAGGCAGCAAGAAAAAAGGCCCCTTTTAAGGTTGTTCAGATGACATCCAAAGATTTTTACTCAACTGTCAATTTAGAGAGGAGTATAACAAAACGTAAAGTTTCCGAAAATATATTAAAAGTAGAATGTATGAAAATTCAGTGGCTGCACTTTGAGAAGTCGAATTCATTTAAAAATTATTACAAATACTCAAATCAAAATTTTGCCCCAATTGATTCAGTTGACCTGTCTAAAAGAAACTTATCTAACAGTAGTTTTGAAGAGCTGAATCTGCTATAACCCAAAGGACGGAAAGTTGATGTTAAAAAGAAAAAGGACCTCCTGGAACTCATGTGTTTTATTCCTCCTATTCATCAAGAGTTCTATAAAAACCTGAAAACGACTCAAAGTCCAGTAGATGAGATATTGTATTCTGATAGCGATGAATGTGAAGGCGATGAATGCGAAGGCGATGCATGTGAAGGCGATAATTAGTTAATAATTTGTTTATTTTTTGAGAGACCAATATACATTACCTACTCATTTACGACATTGTTTATGTTCCTAACTATCCTGTAATTATTTCAATAATGGCATATCTCAACAAACCAACTGATTATTTTTGCAAAATGACAATTATCATTATTGCAAAAGTGGCCTAACACACATTATTTTTGAAAAATCTTGTTTCTTCTTCAAAAAATTAAGATAATAATTCAAGATATCAACTCTTATAATTATTACTGAAGTGAAAAAATTTATTAATTAAAAAAATACCCTATTTACAAAGAAACAAAAAAAGCAAAAAAACAATTTTCGTTTTTTTCAACACTATCATTTTGGGGTTAGGCCACTTTTGCTCTGATAGCCTCAAATAGCTATTTTGATATTATTTTAAATTTAACTTCGGCCAAGAGATCTTGAGGTCAACATTTTGAATTGTCTGAAATAGTCAGTTTTCAATTGTATCAATTTTTTCATTTAGGAAATACAAAGGTATACTGCGCAAATGGTATTACCGTTAAAAAGTGAAATGTCGAATGTACCCACACTTACTGCTCTTTAATAAGCATCGTTTGATCACAACATCTGCGCCTACTAACTAATTAAATCTTGAGGTCTCTTGATCGTTTTCCGTTGTAAGTGGAACTACTGGTAGTTCTTATGTGATGCAAATTCAGTTCAATTTTATTTCGTTTTTCAATTCATTCAATTGGTTGTTGTATTTTTACATTCTTCTTTTTTTCGTTGAATCCTGGTCGTTCCTAAGAATCTAACGTGGAATAACACTATAACATCTTTTTTCTCAATTTGCACTAATGTAGTAGAATAACAAGCGGGGTCCTGGGACATTTCGATGACATGTCCATCCGCCTGTGTCCACCAACTCCAAGTACTTGTGAGATGTCATCAATGTCCAGAGGCTTCTTTAGAAGAAGTCATTGTCAATAACCAGAGGAAGAAGTGTCACACCTCACGCAAAAGGTGGGTCTAGCCTAATGTCACCTAGATTGTTAATTGTTTTACCTTGATTATAGGTAAAGTTGAGCCTAGCCTCGCCTCGCCCATTATTAAGTCGAATGAATGTGATTTTAATTTTGTGTCACACAATTAGTTTGAAAATAGTAATTTTTATTTTGTCGAGACTTGTTATTCTCTCATCTCTGCTAACGTCACAAAAATCAAACAAATATGAGATGATAAAATTATTTTGTATTAATAATTTGAGTTTATGATAATCATATCGTTTGTTGACCTTTACTGAACTTCCTATAGAAAGTGATATTATTCTGAATCGAGGAATGTAAATAAAAAATGTGTGTGATATCATAATTATTTTATTATTCATAGAATCTTAGACTACAATTTTGAAATTTCTTGTATTCCTTAATTTCATACGAAATGTACTTAATTTACCCGAACATTTATGTTTCTTTGATAGACATTCATTTTTCCTGTCCCTGACAACACTGTTTCCTAAATTGAGAATTCCTTCCGGTTTGGAATTTTCAATGCAGCCTAACCTTATAAATTGAATAATCAGAATAATAACTCATTGTAGGTCATAATAATTTCGCCTAAAACTAATAACTGAATGATAGTAATAATTTGATATAGGAACCTACTGATTTAGTTATCCGCAAAATTCACAATCCATTGAAAGACCCAAATTGGAGGAAATTCCTAATTTTAGAAACAGTAGTATCTTAGGATAATCATAAACCTTCTCTATAACACCCTGTTCCAGGTTAGATTTTTAGTGACCCAAAATAAATTGTCAGAATGAAGAATATAGAAAATATGAAAATTGTCATAATTTTTGAAGTTTCTTGCGAATAATTATATCCTGTTACTATGGGTCTCATGTCTCATCACCACAAGGAGCCATTGTAGATTTATGTGGTACTACATTTTCATACGTACTCACAGGACTATACTTATTATTTGCTTGGATTTTATTCTTGGCAGGTGCCATAATCATTTCCGTATGTCTATACATAGTCGAAAGTCACATTTGACACATAACAAGTGAAGTAGTGACCAAACTAACAATCAGAACATAATAATAAGCCCAAGTTTTTCATTGAAGATTACACATAGCTGAAACGATAAGCAAGAACGCAAAGCACATGCTGCATTTTTGTTCAATACACTAACCATACTGCATTTTCCTGCATTGGCCATTCAAAGTATGTTTTGTACATACTGCAAACAAAATCAACGAATTTTCAAATAGTTATGGCATAAAAATTATTATTGATAATGATTTTAATAATTCTTAACCCAGGTCTCAATTATATATAAATTCTCGGAAAATAGGTCACACTAACACATATGTTTACCATTCTCGTTTTTACCTGCGTTTCGTTCTCATGACGATCATCAGAAGACTCAAACGGGACTAATTGTATTCAGCACAAAACGCCCTTATCGCATTAATTTCAATCAAAAACACGTCGCCGAAACAAACAGAAGCACTTATTATCAAAATTGTAATACATTATATTCTAAGTATATGAACATGAATAAAAAACCTATGCATAGCAATCCAGATCTAGTAATTGAAGTCATCTCATGAAATGTGAGAATGAGACTCACAAACAAACCTCTAATAAGCTCTCAAACCAAATGTTGAAGATTTATGCATTCAATAGGTATATAAAGATTGTCGGACGTTACTATAAATATTGATTATTTCAGTGTTCTACCTAAAATATACTTTTAATATTATAAAGACGTGTGTAGGAGTTAGGCCTATGTTTTACAGACTTAGAGTCAATCAATCAATCAAAATGGGGGCCAATGAGTCCAGAGCACTTAGACAGCTTGATTGGGTCCATTGTGCGCCCCTTGACACGAGACTGAGTTTAGCGTGGACTGATGTAGACTACAAAACGTAAGGGACGTTAGTCCATGCTGAATCCTGGCCTTTTGCACTGCCTCAGCCATATTGGACTGAGTATTGATATCAATGAGGGACACAACGGACTCAATCAAGCGGTTTAAGTGCTCTAGACTTGATAACCCTCGTTCTTATTGATTGATGCCTCTTATGGATCCCTTCTGGGTGTGCACTAGTAGAGTCCGGCTCCGCTAGAATCGCCTGTACTGGACTCGTCCGTGAACCAAAGAAGTCCGTCCCCCTGGCGGAAATGGTCCGGACTCTGTCCTATTCATTTTGAGGGAGTCTGGTGTTTGACAGCAGACGCTACCGCATCCTGGTTCAGTCGGAGGATCGGCAGCTTCCTGCAGAAGAGACTCAAGATGTTTTATGTTAATCATCTCCAGGATAGATCTTTTATGATAACATTGGTTTCTTTAGTTAAAAAATTAGCAGTTTTTAAATCGAATTGATGGTTGTTATCAAAACCTTAATAGCAAAGGCAGTGAAATTTTCTACTTTGTTATTTCTAGTACTATACTTATGGCCTTACTTTCTTTTTTGTGACTATTGCTTAGAGATTACTGTATAAGTCCCATAGCAATCCAAATAATTTTCAGGTATTGACGATTTCATATTTGAAAAATAATCACCAACACAGTTAATAGGCTTTTGAAGAAGCTTGTGTAAAGTATGACACTAAAATAGTTTGTTAAAAAAAAGGTGAAGATCTTCAATCAAACAACCAATATAGTTGAAACGAGGAAAGAACAAGAAACTCATTCGAAATCTGCACTGCCTTCATTCATACAGTTCTGGACTCTCTGTATCATAGAGTGTCATTCCCTAGGATACTAATGGAGTATTACTTATGTTCTACATCCATCCTCTATTCTTTGAAGAAGTTGCAGCAGTCCATTCCAATGCATTACGCTAACGTTTCTGAATAGCCTCATAAATGATAATTGAGGGAAATCAAATCGGGCGTTTGTGCAATCCGAATGTGCCCCGCCACGACGAACTCATTGACAAGGATATGTTGCAACCAAAACTGCCTTCCAAAAAGTCTTGTATTCTTGAAGAATAACATTTGCTTAGATTGAAAACATTTTCAACGAAATACGTACTCAGATTTGTGAATATCAATGTGGTGCTCGAGTACGTTTATGTAACGCTCATGTACAGGCCAGAATATTCAGTTGAACTAAGATGACGAATAATGATAAATCTTTCTTATTTCTGATAAATCAATGAGACCAGATATATTTGTGAAAGAAGACTCAAGGGAATAGTTGCGTTCGATGAAAAAACGTACACATGAATAGAACTCCAGATATTTCTGCCATCTTATTGGTAACTAGATGTTGTGATGTATGTGATGATGGCTGCTTGGTAGATGAAAGGTGCTCAGTATTTTAACAGTATTTTTAGTGAATAAGGGTGATTGTTTCTTTTTATTCATTCCAAATATTACCAGTCCCCTTGTCGGCAGTATTTTGTAACGGACGGGTTCAACAGATAATTTGAAATAATTATATATTTCAAATAAATTAAGTCCACAACATCGACAGAATCTAATAAAGAATATAATTTTCGCATGACTACCACGTTGAAATAAGCCCGTTTATCTTTTACAATCTTGAGAATAATTTCCACCCTTTGTTTTGTCTGAAACAAATTAAAAACTAGTAGAGCGGTAATCATATTCTGAGCATTCCTCCTTATCAACACACCCTGTTAAATTGTCTAAAGAAGAACAAAAGAATACCATTTAGTCAAAACCGTGCTCTCAATCTTGGCCAAACAATGTCATAACATGATGAATTTTAAAAACAATTAACTCATAATTAAAGTTTAATTAAACCGCAAATATTATTTCCTTTTGTTGTTGCGACTAATTGTACTCAAATCTTGAATGTAATTAGTATTCCATCGTGCCAGAGAGCTTATAAAGAGCATAATTAAATGCGTTCTTGAGAAAAACTGCGAGAAAGCTCCAGCATTTGAAACAGCTATAACATTACTTTTGGCTCTGCAGTGTCTAGCATGATGAGGTCGTTTCAGACCACAACGGCATCGGGATTCATTTTCCTAGCTCTAACACAATTGCAGAAGTCACTGCTACAGCTGACCACACACTAGCAGATTTACACATCAATTGAGTGATATACAAAACAGTTCTCGTCAATGAAGTGAATATGTTATATCAAGAACATTGTTCTTCTCCTGAGATTTTGATACAGAGTGTTTTCGTTTCTCCGTTCATATCTGTGATAAGCGATGGTATATGATACTTTCTTGATATATTTTTGAATACACTTAACTTTCGGGATACTTTTCGAAGTATCACAGTTCTTCCATTATCTTCTGAATTTCGTCACTCCACTATTCCATTCGCTCAATAATTTTATTTTGATTTAATTGTTTAATACAGATTATACAAATTATGGAGTTTCTCAAGCATTCAAACTCGCTAAACTTCTTCGCCAATGGCCCGGACTTATCCTCCAAGAAGTATTCTTGAGAACTAATTTCGCTGGGAGGCACCCCATTTGAGATATCAGGGTTATTTCAAGGAATTAAAAATTTTGGACATAAGATAAATAGAACGAAAGCAGAATAATAAACATGCAGTATTATAAATCAAGAGTTTGGATCGTATATTTACCAAAACCATATTCATTGTACAAATTATATGTACACCAACTACTTATTGCTGTCCATATATTTTGTTTAATGAATATTGTTTCGTTTTCCAAAAATAAGAACTGTAACGGAAATATAATTTATAAACATTTACATTCAACAGCTGATACAATTTGTATCAAACCGATGAATTTGGTTATAAAATAAGAATATTGGTTGTCAAGAGAAAATGAATTGAAATCCAACTATCTTTCATACTATAATTTGATGGGAAAATAGCCTACTAATTCCTACAAACTGTATGAAAATTATTTTTCAATATATTTTTCAAAATTTCCTCATAAACTAGCATCGAAATAAACATAGAAGATGTCTCATATGTAAATTCTTGAAAAATAGGCCACATAAGCAAATACGATCACTATATATTCATATTTACGTACGTTTCGGTATCACGACCATCAGCAGAAGGCGTTGGAAATGTAAGTGACTCCAAAAAGGTTCACTGATCTGGTCAACATTTTCGACAGTGCCAATTTTCTTCTAAAACAAAATTTTTGCACAGCTCAATCCTTCGTCTATTGAACAAAAGATATTCCGTAATGCTATGTTGGACGAGGCAATCGGAAGGAACGGAAGGAAGTATCGTGGAAATTTTTTTAAGGGCATGCCTTTGTGGTGCCAAGATCAACGACTATGGCCCATCCTTCGAATTCCAAAGTTCTAATATAATATTAATGAGCAGGCGTTAGAAATCATTACTTCTGGTGCAACTGAGAGACATTTATTCAACCTCACTTTAGGTATCGTGCGTAGTTTCGCACGTTTTGATACCTATACTACTTTATTTCGATTGGTTGACAGCTCATTGATTCACCTCATCTTCCATCTCAAATCATGAGTACCACTATGATAGATAGATGGTATTACAGCTACCACATGAGACATGAGATAGCTTGTAGATCGGCATAAATGAATTTAGTACTATACAAGTTGAGCCCTTCCATTTGATACTCATGAAGCACCTCTTAGGAGCAGACTGTACATACACATCATATATTCTACAACCTCCACACTCTATGGTTTGATAATCTGTGGATTGTGTGTCAGGTTCCAGTTCTGTGGCCTGAGTTTGCTGCACCCCGGCTAGCTGCTACTAGGAAGCTGCACACGCGGATCTCAAGGGAGTAAAACGGATTCGGTATATTTGGACGATTTTGAAAGATACTATAATCACGTAAAAGCTTTCATGACGAACGGCTCCATATATCGATGGATCAGTTTAGACTCTCAATGACAAACTAAACCTCAGGTGGAATTTACATGATAGACAGCCGATACACCACTCCAAAATAGATATACCTGTGAAATCTAAAAACTTTCACGTTTTCACATGACTATAGTTATTTCTACTCATTTCAAATAAGCATCAAGTCTTAAAACTTGTGAAATGACTTCGCGGCAGTGGAGCCGACGCCTTAACTGTTTCTATGGGTAGAAGCTGTTACTGCAGAGTCCGTGGACAACAGGTAGTATCCAAATAATTTATCTAATTCTCTGTTTTAAATGTGAATCTTGAAATACTTCCTCCAAGGCAAATGCCATCTGATAATATCGTTAGGTATAGGTATAAACAAAAGCATTACAGCGAACGACCAGGGCTAAGCTCACTAGCTTACAAAGACGAGAATACCTGACTCCTACAGGAACCAATAACAACGACTGATATAGAAACCCTACTGGACCTACCTTATCTTCACATATATTTGGAGATAGAGGAAAAGTTGGCAACATCGAGACTTATGCAAGTAACCAGGCCACAAACAGGCTTCTTTTTCGAGCGGGATAGGGTTGCGAGAAGACCAGGGAACTCACAGTATCCTAAGAATGATCTGAGATATCATAGCCACACTGACCAACATCAACCATCCCTTCAACATCGTCTTCAGAAAAATAGATTAATGGATTCGAAATATAAACGACCTACTGACGTCGGTTATCTATTGGATCACATATGGCTCCATAAGTTCCTTAGAAGTTGAAATCAGAATGTACGGTTACAACTCGAAGATTGAACTATCAAATAGTCTCGGTGCTCATGCTACTTTTTTTCGTCAAGTTGTGCACGAGAGGTAATACAAATGTGATGTGCTAGCAGATCGATAGAAATATTCTGCGGCAGCCTAACGGATCTCAAAGCAATTGGCTCCTACCGTCGCAACTCAAGAACAGTATGGAATTTTCAGAAAACCTCTTGCAAGCCTACACAATGAGAACGAAGTGACTTCGAAAGAGTTCATACAGTGGGTACACTACAACACTATAAGCAGGGTAACACTGATGATGGTCTCTTGGTAGTTGGAGGGTCTTGACTACTTCAACAATATTTTTAGTGGTTCTTATTCATGATGAAATGACTTTGGTCTGGATATCCTACCACATGGGCATGTAGGGAGATGATGCAGCAGACTATTTGGCCAGGTAGGGTGTAGGTTCCAAAATGATCGAACCAACGCTTGATATATCTGCAAGCACAGCTGAGATATATATTTCATCGTGGACTAAGAGTAGAATACTTCAATGCTGGCAAACCTTACCAGGCGTACTCCATTCCTGAGCGACTTATCATAAACCCTTCGAAAACAAGAGCTTATACAGGGTGTCCCAGGTTTTAGTAGCAGAACTTCAACAGTCGATAGAAGATTTGATTTTGAGAAAAAAGGTTCCTATCAACATATATGCACAGACGCTTAGTTTTTGAAATTGAAAAAAAAAATTTGTTTTTTGCGAATATCTCCGGAACCGTTCATTGTATAGAAAACCGCTTGTGCAAGCCTTTTCTACTCATAGTAAGCTATGTTCTGTGTTGAAAAAAAATTTTTTTTTGTCATAATTGGTGAAGATTTTGAAGGGGTAGTGGGTGTTTTTCTCCCCGACTTCTACACCACTGGAAAAAGTACAATTTTGAGGCATCCGTTTCAACCGCCAATGTTTTCTACACAAAAAAAGTACTCCAGGTTATAAGGTCTGAGGTTGACCATTTTCGAGAAAAATCAACTTTTATATTGGAAAACATGGTCAATTTTTTGTTTTTGTTATTTGTTCTAACATTTGAATAAATTTTTACTTAGTAACAATTGACCATTTTTTTCAACATAAAAAATGATTTTTCTCGAAAACGGTCAATTGTAGAGCTTATGACCAAGTACCTTTTTTTGTGTACAAGACATTGGTGGTTTGAATGGTCGTCTCAAAATTGTACTTTTTCCAGTGGCGTAGAAGTTGGGGAGAAAAACACCCACTACCCCTTCAAAATCTTCAGCAATCATGAGTAAAAAAAAAAAATTTTTATCACACAGAACATAGCCTACATTGAGTATAAAATGCTTGCAAAAGCTGTTTTCTGTACAACAAACGGTTCCGGAGATATTCGCAAAAAACAAATTTTTTTTTTCAATTTCAACACCCTGTATCTCAAAAACTAAGCGTCTGTGCATATATGTTAATAGGAATTTTTTTCTCAAAATCAAATTTTTTATCGACTGTTGAAGTTCTGCTACTACAACCTGGGACACTCTGTATATTGACATTAGGAAAAGATTGACCTCACTGGTTATACTATAATGTATCAGAAGAGAGTTGGAATATCTCACATGATTGCGGTGTAGCCCACTCACAAGAAATCCAAACCTAAACCTAGGTATACTAAATCGCTTAACATAAAAAGGAAGATATTCATATAACTCACTCACAATAACACACAAAGTGAAAAATCTTGACTTCCGGATGGGTTCCGCGTCACAATAGCACGACTTGATGCCGACGTTTCACCAACCATTACAGGTGATACCTTCAGGGCCGGCTTGAGGCTTGAACTGAATCTGATACTACTTGCTTCTGTAGCGGTATTTATTGTAGGATAAAATTCTTCACGCTACACAGTTCACTGCCTTTATTCCGGTGGTTAACTCTGTTCCGGCACCTGACCCTGCCGTCAAGTGATCATGTGCGAAGTG
Source organism: Endomychus coccineus (assembly GCA_958510875.1). Taxonomy (NCBI): domain Eukaryota; kingdom Metazoa; phylum Arthropoda; class Insecta; order Coleoptera; family Endomychidae; genus Endomychus; species Endomychus coccineus. The sequence continues at coordinate 219,492,790 of OY294067.1, forward strand.
GAATTTTCGAGGATTTGAAAATCCCCAAAAAAGATTTGATTATTAGTGACAAACTTGTATTCCGGAAATGCACATCTACTGGTGTCACGAAGTCTTGTACAGCGTTCATCTTCTTTCACACGAGTAGCTACTGTACGACCTGTTTCATCAATGCAGCCTTTACCGCAAGAACGGGGAATGCTATGAACACCTTCTGAGTGAAGAGGAGGGAGGGGATCTATGGAAGGTTTGTGAAGCCGAAATAATTTTGGAAGTGTGAAAGATCGAGTAGAACTATCTTTTTGATGATGAATTTTATTCTACAATAAATACCGCTGAAGAAACCAGTAGAATCAGTTACAGTTCAAGCCTTAAACCTGCCCTGAAGATGCCACCTGTAATGATTGGCGAAACGTCGGCATCAAGTCGTGCTATTGTGACGCGAAATTCATCCAGAAGCCAAGATTTTTCAAGATTAGGTATCCGCTACTATTCAAGTTAACACACGAAGTATATCTTCTCATATAATAAAAAGATTTGGAACGGAGGTTGCCACAGTGTTTTTAACGAGATCCAGTTGGTCGACACAACTGTCGACTCATTAACAACTTTGTTTCATTCGTTTTGTAAGTAAATATGCTTCATGGATGTATTATTTCTCTCCATTCATTTATAAATTCATTGTATTCCAATTTTCGCTAAGGAATTGAATTTTTCAAAGTTTGTTAGTGAAATCCTAGTTATTTGAGTGAATTATATTTTATAGATGAAGAATTAAATCATAATAGACTCCTCCATTTGAACTTGCATAGTTCGAGTGAGTCAGCACACTGTCAAACAAAAGACACATGTCTTGTTTCTGGATAGTTGTAGGTGAAAAAATCATACATGTATTTGAAGAATGGTGGAGGAATTCATATATTTTGAAGTCTATAGAAACCTTTTCCTCTAGCTTATAATATATTCCGTGAGGAAACCTACTTTGAAAAATTCTGATCACAACTCGTCTTATTAGGTACCAGACATTGTATCTGTACGTGTGTGTTAACTTGTGACAACTGGTTTTGCAACAGCTAGCAATAGGGCTATAACTGAGAAGTGCATTGGAATCCATTTTCGTAGCTTAATACCAAGATAGCTTGAGTCAGAATTGGAAGGACGCAGTGTTGGCAACAAAAAAGCAGTATATTCTTCTTAACGCGCCATAACCTTTCTAATTGCGTTCGGTAACGCCGAGGTCACACTCAAATATAAATAGTTAATGCGTGGTTTATAAGCTCACTCTGCAACATGAAAATTCAATGAAATTAGGTTGAAAGGATTTCTCCGGTCGTTGCTGAAATTATGTCGGAAATTAAACTATTTAGATACAGTAAGAATAGTTCTGCACTTGAATTTATTGTCCGTAATACTGAGTGAACGAACACATTAGAGATCTCAATTCGTACTACGTCTGAAGAAAGGACAAATTATGTCTCTCAGCAAAAAGTGGAAAAGGATCTTGAAGTACGTTGCATTTAGAAAAATAGATCTTCCGAATTGTTATGTAAAAAGTTATGCAGAAATGATATACGAAATAGTATGAGGAATATTCAGGAGAAAACTTACGTTACTTCGCCTGGGTTAATACCATTATGTGAATTACTCGATCACGATCATGCTTGATTTTTGTTTTGAGTTCTTCTTCAACATATTATAGATATGTATCAGAGACAGAGGCATATCTTTAAAAAAAAACCTGTACCTTCAGGCACAGATTCTAGGTTCAGGTTATGGATCCAGCAAGATTTGAGTAATTGCTCCATACACAATTATAGCACCCAGCAACATATCTACCTACTGGTTAAAGCAATAACTTGTAACTATAGAGTCAGTGTAAATGGAGATGAAAGAGAAGAATTGTCGTTAGTGAAATCAGTGAAAACAACACGAAAAAGAGTCGAAACCCTAAAAAAAAGTGGATACCGGGAACAATTTGTAACCTCGATAAGCAAATGAAATCAAATGTATAACAAAATGGCTATGTCACATACAAGCAGATGAGTTGCTAGTTGAATTCAAGACCAATAGGAATTGACTCAATAATATGATAAAAGAATAAGAACTTGACTATCACAAAAAAAAAGATTTGTAGAGATCTGCCAAATATGGTATAAAGGAAATAGGGGTAGAAAAACAAGATATCGTCTGAACCGTAAGAAATAGCAATTGGATTTGAGAAACATTTCACTGAAACGGTGAAGGTGAGGAAGGATTACCAGACAAAACACAATTTAGTCACTAGGAACGAATGAAATCCAAGTGGAGATTTTCATAATGAGACTAACAAATGGCAGGGCAGCTGGAATCGATAACATAACTGCTGTGAAACTTTGAAACATGAAGTAAATACACACCTCTACAACAAAATTCTCACAGCAAGAATATGGCCGAAGATACTGGAAACTTCAGTGACAAGACCGATATTCAAGGCTTCTAATGAGATGGACTGTAACAATCAGAGGCTCATATCTCCGATTTGAAATATTGCGAAATTCTTAAGTCTATAATTAAAAGTAGAATATAGAAATATTCTAATAAGTATGATATTATCTCACCATGTCGGGTTGGATTCAGATAGATTAAAGATAAGAACTGATGATAGAAATTTTTGTATAGATGAGACAATGAGGAATCATTTTTACTATTGTGCATTTCGCCACTGATTAGGTGGATATGGGTAGATATGGGCTATACAATTGTAGATAAGCATGCAGTACATGCCTAATAAACAATACAGCATGAAGTAATTCGCTTTAGTTGGTGTATTTTAGAAAGTACATTGAAAGATCAATAATAAATCCTGAACTCTCTCTCCATCATTCTGTTATGTATTTCAACGAGTGATGTAAGCTGTAATATTACCAGCATAACATTACTGATAATTTAAATAATATTACCTACAGTTGCCGGTAATATAACTTATAACGCTGTCTGAAAAACGTAAGAGGCGGCATCGCCGAAATTATGTCTTGATCTGTTGATTTGTTCATTTTTCTGTAACACTCCATACGGATCTACCGCATCCAAAAACAATACAGTTCCTATTTTCCCCACTTTAAAGCTATTTGCAAGATTTTCAGTTTCATTCGACCAATTTAAAAGTAACGTCTACATAGATTTTACACACGCACACGCACAAGAAATACTAGAATTGATATGTCCGCGAAAATCTGGTAGACTACAATACTTCCCTTACATCACTACAAAGGTATTACGATCTATTATGATATTTTTTTGTGAGTGTTTATAATTGAATTATCGATTGTGGTGACTAGAATGAAATGTTGAATTGATTTGTTCTCCGGATTAAATAATTTTTACCATTTACAATAAAGTATATTTTCAAACAAAGAAATCAAGGAATTTGTACCAGTAGACCTACCTTTTTCTGGCTCTTACTTCTTCTTTGCAGCTCTACGCAATCTATTTTTTGTAATACAAGTTTCCTATATATTAAAGGAGATATCTTCATTCAGTAAACAAATAATTCCCGGTATATTCAAAATTCATATTTTCAAGATTATCTGTGGATATCTCAATGGAAATTCAATAGGAACACAAAACAATTATAACTCAGTGATTATAATAACATAGAAAGATATTATCTTTTGTTTACTCAATATTCCTGAATATAGAAATTTCACCAATCTGTGGCTTACTAACTTTTTAATTCTTCTTCTCTAAAGTATTTAGTAACTATAATGTTTAGGATGGTATTATACTTTAATACCCTAGAATGTTTTTTTCTAAAAGTCAACTAATTTACGCCTGCATTTTCCGAGTGAAATTTATGTTGAAAAAAGTTCCCTTGCTATATTTTCAATAAAGTTAATGCAGTTGTTACACTGGATATTCCTTTCTGATGCAAATTGTGATGTTACTCGTTTAGATGAGAATCGCATAAAGAAAGGATAGGACACTCACTTTTGAAATTATTGATATTTGATTTCATGTAATAATTCTCCAATACATGCTGAATTTGCTAATTTGCAGATACACTACAATTAGTCAACTCTTATCGTGAATTATGAAATAAAACAAAAAGCTGAACTTAGCGATATTATTTGTAAGTGCTCGAGGTATGAATGAGGTCTGTAAAATTATCAGCATTTGCCACTTTATAACAGACAAGTGGTTATTATTCTGGAATAATTGTTTCAAGAATTATGAATACATAAGCCACACAACAAAAGGTACGGATATTTATATGGTATGTTTTGGAATTATCAACTCAACCAGAGCCCTGTTGTTAACGTCCTTTTTTACAACATAATATTAACTTGCGCATTTATGGAATAAATAATTATCTTCAAGCATAGTTATATATTCCGAATATTACACAGAATTATGGCATAAATGTATTGCATATACAAACAATCAACTCACAAAGGCTTATGTGGGAGCTGGAATATAATTTATTATGCTTATTTGTTATGCTTTGCCATTAAAAACAAATTAATTACAAATTAAATAATGTTACACGTTTACCGAATTAGACTTTCTGTGTGTGCATTCGGTTCGTATTTGCTAATTTATTGGACTTTGTGTTTACAAAAATAGTTCAACAATATGAAATTGAAAGTGAAGTTTATAATGAACAATAACGGCTTATTTATACTAATTATTAGGTTAAAATGTGAAAATTTAATTAATGCATCTGCTGAATGTAACTATTATCGTTTTTAATTCAATAATTTCGGAATCTTGATGTTATATAAAATCTATGATTATCATCAAACAACTATACATGGATATAATATAAAGCAATGTATGCATTCAACTAATTAGAGACATTATACCAAAGTAATCACTAAATAATTGGCTTAAATAATATGGTTCCGTTGAAATTGAGCTCAAATTTTCAACCATAAACATGTAGGTATTATTTATTATCCAATGGAATTTTTAAAATTCCACAACCGTTTTTTTCAATATTTAGACATAACTAAATACGTAACAAAAAGAAACTTCTAATTCAACTCCAACTAATTTAACTGGTTAAACCAATATTATTCAAAAGTCTAAAGGATTTTTCAGGAAACTCAGATTCAAATTCTAAAGGAACTCGAGGGTTGACACAGTCTTAACGTAAGTTTGTTAACACGGAGCAGGATTATGGTTTTAAAATTCTGGTATTAATAAGATTTGCATCATTTGTATCTGATTTGCTGTTGAAGCCCCCCTCTATGTCGAAGAAGGCTCCAATGTAGACTACCTTTCTACTCACAGTCATTGTTTTTCTATTCTGTGTACAACACCGTCACCTGTGATTTTTCACTTTGTCTATTTTGAATATTCCTTCAAGCTTGAGTTTCGTGTTTATGAAACAACAAAGCCTTCTATCTTTAGTTTATTTCAATTTTAGTAGAATAAATATTTAGGAATGATATTGAATTGCTATTTTTTAGGTGCAATTTGATGAATGATGGTAGGAGCAATTCGATGAATAACAGTTTGCTTGGCCTGGCTGTTTTTATTTCGGCAAGAATAGAGCATTCTACCTTGAGGAGAGACTATTCCACACTTTTCTTCTCACTCCCATCGACCAATCGGACAGATCTCACTGCACGCCTTTGAGCTTGAAGATTTAAATTCTCAAATAACGTTCTCCAAAAACCTTTTTCAAAATATGAATAAGATTGACAATATACAAATAAATGTGAAACAGAATTTTTCTTCTCTGACACACTCTATGATATAAAGTAATGAAATCGATTATTGTGAAGTTACCTACCCTTTTCCATCCACACTTTATGACGTGTATACTGTCAAAGAAGAGATAGAGGAGAATATGCGAGCAATGTTGTCAGATTTATGACTCAATATGCTACCACGCCAGTTTTCGAAAAATTGTTCATTTTGCCTGGGATATATGGATGATGTATCTTATTAAGGTAACAAAATAATTTCATTGATTATTTAGAGAAAATATTATTTGGAGAATTTTCCTGCATGATTCATATGAGCTGCACCTAGGGAGTGACAATATTTTCATTGACAAAACGTATGAAGAAAATAATAATATCATCATTTTTTGGAAAATCGATATGACGAGCTTGTTCGAAAAAGTCTTATGCACCTCCATGGTGTACTCTAACAGGGTAACACTATAATATCCCATGACAAAACCGTACGGTGTTATGAAAAATCGATATCTCTGAAACTACGACGAAATTGTTCATGAAATTTTGGTTGAAGAATCTCCATCGATTTCATTTACAAGGAAACACTATAACATTCCTCAACCAATGAAGAACATTTTCAAGCTATTGCATAGCTTTTATCGCGGGCTTTGAGCGCGGCGACCGAATCAAGAAATTCCGTAACGAAAATAACCTAACACCCCCCAGTCCGCCTACCATGTAGCTCGGCCGAGCGTTCGTTTAACGTGTATGTATATGGTACGACTGTACGGAGCTCGCACGGATCGAGAGGAGCAGCTCCGAAATCGGACGAATACGTAAGCAGCTGTTTGTGAGAAAGTATATAGGTGTATAGGTATCTACCATATCTTTATTATGCCACACTCACCGCATGTGCGCCCCGTAAGTATACATGTAGGTATATATACTGTTGTAGATACTGTTCCAAAAGGTGGGGTAGCTATTTACCAAAATAATAATAATGTTACTAATATTATGACTAAGAATATTGAAATAAATATTGCACACGTTCGCGATTTTAATGTTAGGCGCTCATTTGTTGGAGATATTTGTGCGTGCTTATGCAAACTTAGAAATGGCCTACACATAGTCATGGTAGCAATTCACATTTATCCGAATCCAAAATTGGACGAGGTAGAGAATTTTATTCATCGCGCTTTACTGGAGTACACTGAAGAAGGGTCGAAAATACTTGGTACAAATGGTAATAAATTTCCACTTATCTTGGCTCACGATTTCAACATCAACTTCGCTGATAAAAAATCAGAGCGGTTGACAACTTTTCTTTCGGGAAAATTAGATTTGAAAATGAATAATGATCCACAAGAATCCACAACAAAATATGGGACCACCATTGACGCGGTATTTTCCAGATATTTAGGGGATATCAAGTCTCAAACTTGTTTCTTATTTCAGTTACCATAAACCTATAGTTTCAATGATAAAGATTCCTAAATAACCTACATGTATTGTAAAATAATAAAAATATTTTAAACGATATTAACTTCTCATTTATTCAATAAAAGAAAAAAAATTGTTTTCTAATCGGTCACCACGCTCAAAAAGTGTAACTTGAATTAATTGAAGAAAAAAAATACTGCATAAATGAAAAATAAATAAATAATTATAATTGCATAAGTTGATAAAAAATGCTATGCAATAGCTTTACCGCGGCAGTCCAAGAGTTTTTGGAAAATCGATATATGCAACTAATGATATTTAAATTGATAATGTTATTAAGAAAATGTGGGGAAAACAAATTTTTCGTATCTGGGAATTGATACTTATTCGATTCTTAGTGGGAGGCTGGTATCCTAGCCGCTAGATCACTTGGCTGTTTGTTATAAACTGTTAAAAACGGTGTAAATAATGTAAGTTTCCTTCGATTATAGTTCTTGTTATTGTTTTAGTTTGAAATTTGGATGAAAATTTAAAATTAACCCAAATTCACTGTAAAAGGTTTAAATCGATTCAATGTATACTTTGGGATTACGATTTCTTAAAACTTTCAATCTTCAGAAAAGGGTGTGTTTATAACACTATTCCCCTGGGAAGAATAGAGTTCGTCACCGAATAGCAGAAGCTTTTCAAAAACAATAAATTTAAAATGATAGAAATTTTCGATGAGACAAGCTTTTCGTAACATATACTCAGGGTGACAGACAGATACAGACAGATTGTTCCAAAGTTGCTCAATATTCCATGAAAAATATTGTGGTGCAGGAATTTTTAGTCTTGGACTTGAACTGTAACAATTTGAGAAATACCTTGAGTGGATGCAATACATATACTCTTCGGACTTTATCGCGAAGAGTATAATAAGACCTGTTTTTGGAAGTAGAAATAGTAGGTGTGTACCAAATTTTTCTATTTTGAATGATTGCATGTATTTACTTTGATCCTCAAACATTTTGTACATGCTACGACAGCTTGGGGATTAAATTTTGATTACAAAAAAGCTTCAGTGCAAATCTTACAGCGATAAACTTGAAATTTCTAAGGGAATGCATGAAGTGTCATTAAGAGAACGAAAAAAACCTCTCAGTACAAATCTATCAGTGATAAAAGTGATACATTTCTAAGAATGCTTACACGGTCATTAGAAGAACAAAAAATAAGAAAAAACTTCAACATGTAAAGATGAACGACAAAATTATGCAATAAAAAAAGTATAATTTTTATCAATTGTATCATAAAATTATACATTTAAGGAAATATGAAAGTGATACTGACTTTTTTAATTACGTCATTATTATTGTTCAACATGAGAACAACATTGAGGCAACTCTCCTGGTAGCTTAACCATAGAGGTGAACACTTCATTAATACTTTCCTGCGATCCCATATGTCATTGCTGTAGACTTCGTGGCATATTCAAATAATCGTTTCCAGAATTTCTTCAGACGATACGGTCTCAATTCTCCAAAAGAGCGATGGGGTATCTCCTTTCCCAACCAATGCTGGACCCGAAAATCAGTTCTGAAGGGATGCTCCTTCGCGGCCTTCTCAGCTCGAAGAGAAACGATGTGTGGTGTGATGTTTGCTGCGCATTTGACAAACGATTGGTAGCTAAAGAGATGGATAGATATCTTATTTGCTGGAGAGCCATACCATTTTGAATTATGGGCAGCTTCCCAAGCCTCAGCTTCCATCTTGAATAAGGTAACGTTTTCGAGATTTGCAAAAAAAAAGTGGTCCCTCTGCACCTTCGTGCGTCAGTGTACTAGTATGTTTATTCCCCACTTATTGGAAACGCAACACGAAATTCAAGAATTAAGCTCCCGGTCATGTTTTCTACATGAGCATTCATTAACTGGACTATTGTTATAATTTTTGATTCTTCATGTTTGGTTGTATGTTGAGTAAAAAGTGGTACTACTATTGGAAGATAACGATTATGATAATCATATTTATTACGCACATTTCAAGGAAGGAAACCTCACTGTATCTTCGAAAATATTCGTCTGTCCAGAAATTGGTAGTCAAGCTTATAGGACTACACATGAAAAATCAATTATTTCGCTCTGAGCAAAATTCAAGAATAACTTCCTCTTCAAAATTGAACAATGTCCAGTGCCCCAGAAAATAAGGTGAGAAAATGGTAGTTCAAATACTATAGATAAGAAATAATCACCCTTATAACAACTGATAATACTTTCAATGTATACTGAGGATATTTCGGTTATCAAGTAGCCATCATCAGAGTAAACCAAATTATAAGTCGTAATGTGCCTGTTTGAATACTATTTGGGGTTAATAATGCAAACAAGGGGTTACCCTCAGCTGGAGATAAATCTGAATTGAATGATTTGCTGTTTGTTCATTCATTTCTATTTCGTATAAATTACCTACATATTTGTCTGTACTGTGTTCTCAAAGCGATGAACTTTCTGGAAAAATGATGTGACTTTCATTCAAAATATGTTCGTCCAATGCTGATTTTTCACCATTGTTTTTCTTTCTATGGTATAAATGTTCCTTATACCGAATTAAAATGTTCCCACTAGTTTGACCCACATCGCATTCAATCAATTTGGTAAATCTCGGACTTGTCGAAGTAATGAACTCTAAGTGTTGCCTAAACGAGTTTTTAGCTTGTTCTCACATCTTTAAACTAGTTGTTTAGTCGAGAAAATAAAGCATTCTACATTCCAAAGTCGGCGCGCAGTTGGATGGATTGAGATGCGGTCTTCTGCATTCGATTCAGAAAGTGATTTAGACATTCTGTGAGGTTTTCATTTTTGCGGAAAAATGCATTTTTCTGAGCCCTTTTTGATGTGGCTAAAAAAAGGACTCGAATTTGTTTCTCGGGGTTTTTTGGGGTCGTTGAACACGAATATGCTATCAAAAAAATTCCTCGAGGTCCCCTTGGACCATCCCCGGGGTATCCAGGGTCCTGACGCCCTAGATATTGATGAATTTCATTAGAAAATAATGTTAACTGTTCGAGAGTTGATATAAAGGTTGCTAGTGATGATTACGGCGTGAAAAAACTTTCATGCAATAACTGGTGATACTCTGAGGCCGGGTAACCACGTCATCTTCTAGCAATTTGTCAAGTTTTCTTCATAAAATGTAACAGATTCTGTCTCTTGGGGGTTTTCAAAGTCGTTATCACGACTATGACACAATGTTCTGCAAATTACCTGAGGGTGTTTCCGGGTCTCTGAAGGCCTGTGTATCGACGTCATCTTCTAGGCATGAACTTTCTGAGTATCATAACGTGATCCGCGACTTCAAAAACCCCCGAGAGTCAGAATGTGTTACGTTTTATGAAGATGACTTAGATACACAGGGCTCCACAAGCCCGTAAACAGCCCCAAGTGAAATTCAGAACATTTTGAGTGTCATAGTCGAGAGCCAGAATTTGTAACATTTCACGAAGAAAAATTAACAAATTCCTAGAAGATGATGTACATACACAGAGACCCGGAAAGATCCCCAGGTAATTTTCATAACATTGTTAATGTCATAGTCGTGATCGACGACCTTGAAAACCCTCGAGAAACAGAATTTGCTAGATTTTATGAAGAAAAATTAACAAATTCTTAGAAGAGATATTGTAGATAGGCGGACTAGACGAGCTCAACCTAGTCTGCCCTTCATTGTCAAGCTCGAGACCTGCCGAACTTCTTCACACCAGACTCCATTTTTCATTTGAAACTTGCAGTTGTCGAACTCATTGCCTAGTGTGGTCTTTCCATATGCCTATAACCTATGAATCTTGAAGAAATATCAGATGCAAATGTCCTAGGCTTATATGGAGTAGGGGAACCTCAGTGGTTTCCCCTACTTTAATAATAATAATCATAAGTCTAACCAAAAGGGCATCCGGAAAAATTGAAAATTCTTCACTTTGTACCTACAGTAACGTATCACAACCGTAGTGATGATATGCGTTGGAGTTATGAAATGTCGTCTGTATTTCTGTGTATTGAAGAATTATTGTTTCAGTAGTCGAAGACTTTTTGTTACAGGAGTGGAAAAAGTATTGTGTATTACATGCGTCGGAAGTTTTTGTGTTGAACTCAAACAATTTCAGCAACTGTTGTTGTCGTTCGTCAAAATTGCACTTTCAACACAGTTCATACAGATAAATATTGGAGACATGTCCATCTTGTAGATTCAATTAGACAATATGGGTTGTCATAATCATTTCGTCAAGTACGTATAACATGAATGAGCTATACAAAATATGACAAACGTCCATAAACGATTTCATTCTCTACCTTCAATCCGATTTTAAAAGTTTAATCTTCTCAACTGTATTAACGATTCAATAACGAACTTCATAAAACCTATATCGATATTCATTAAATGTATGAGAGCGAATTGTCAAATCAACTCAACTACGTTTCATATTAATATGTATAATTCAGATCTATCGAACAAAGGAGGCGAATGCTGTATTCACATTCGTATAGAATATTCGAACTGATGACTTTTGCCCTGAGACAGTAGACAATATGCTGTGTTCGTGAATAATTTAATGTCATATAGACCATGTTAGCCAATGGAAGTACCGAAGGAATGTGGTACAAGAAATAGATCATTAAGCTACAATTGGCAAACTCCTAACCTCCAAAGAAAATCTCCTCCTCCACCTTTCCCTCGCTGGTACATGAGAGATAAAGGAAAGTTAAGTGAGGCGCAAACTGGAGAGGTCATGGGTGCGGTGGCGGGCGCGGTAGCGGTGGCGATCAAACGCTTTTCATTAAATTAAACGGAAGAGTGTTAACCTGAGCGGACTGACAAACGCGCCCGCTGCCCAGTGCAGCGTTCTACCGCTACCCACCTGCGGACAGCAGTAGAACGCTGCATGCATCATTTGCCCGTCAGTTCGCGCGATATTTTGCATAAGAAACATGTGTGATACCGAGAAACTATTCGAAAAAGTGCGTGAGTATCCAATTCTGTTTGATTTGTCTTGAATAGTAGACTACCGCGGATAGTTTGATTTATCTCATGCGGTGTATAAAAACATAAAGAAGAAAGATATAATATAGGACGAAATAGCTGCTTCTGTAAATGATTTAAGTGAAGATTCATGTTTTTTTTGCAGTCTTATTCTTTTTAAGACTAACAGCGGATTAATACTGATTAAACAGTTTCTAATTATTATTAAAATACGAAACAATTTGTTGATGTATTTCGAACGCTGAACTGAATGTTGGCAAACGAACGCTCTGGTGTGCGGATGTCTTGTCCGCTTTGAAATCGCCACCGCCACCGCGCCCGCCACCGCACCCGCCACCGCTCCAGTTTGCGCCTCGCTTTAAGAATTGTGAATGGATGGCAGTTCAATATCCACTCAGATATGTTCACTAGAAGAAGAGAAGTTATTGGCTGACTATGTACGTAAATCCACCATTGGCTCACTTCATGTTGTACGAACATTATAGGTTTCCCTCTCGTGTAGTCAAAATATAAAACAAAGGAGAAATCTTCAGATTATGAGTAGTGTGGTGTATCAATAGTACTACATTTCGCTGTTACATGACAGATAAAGAAATGGTGAAGAAATTTGATGTAAAAGGATGCCAGTACAATGCCTTCTCAGATATTGGATATTTTTCGGTTTTCTAATTATTTTTCGCGAATAAATCGGTAACCTTACCATAATGAGTCAAGACAAAAAATGGAGATAAGGAATGAAATTCGAAAACGCTCACATGTTGGATATCCAAGAAATATAGTTTTTTTTATCCAGAAATAATATGGCTTTCCGATTAAAATATGTTGGCTACTTTAATAATAATAATCATAAGTCTAACCAAAAGGGCATCCGGAAAAATTGAAAATTCTTCACTTTGTACCTACAGTAACGTATCACAACCGTAGTGATGATATGCGTTGGAGTTATGAAATGTCGTCTGTATTTCTGTGTATTGAAGAATTATTGTTTCAGTAGTCGAAGACTTTTTGTTACAGGAGTGGAAAAAGTATTGTGTATTACATGCGTCGGAAGTTTTTGTGTTGAACTCAAACAATTTCAGCAACTGTTGTTGTCGTTCGTCAAAATTGCACTTTCAACACAGTTCATACAGATAAATATTGGAGACATGTCCATCTTGTAGATTCAATTAGACAATATGGGTTGTCATAATCATTTCGTCAAGTACGTATAACATGAATGAGCTATACAAAATATGACAAACGTCCATAAACGATTTCATTCTCTACCTTCAATCCGATTTTAAAAGTTTAATCTTCTCAACTGTATTAACGATTCAATAACGAACTTCATAAAACCTATATCGATATTCATTAAATGTATGAGAGCGAATTGTCAAATCAACTCAACTACGTTTCATATTAATATGTATAATTCAGATCTATCGAACAAAGGAGGCGAATGCTGTATTCACATTCGTATAGAATATTCGAACTGATGACTTTTGCCCTGAGACAGTAGACAATATGCTGTGTTCGTGAATAATTTAATGTCATATAGACCATGTTAGCCAATGGAAGTACCGAAGGAATGTGGTACAAGAAATAGATCATTAAGCTACAATTGGCAAACTCCTAACCTCCAAAGAAAATCTCCTCCTCCACCTTTCCCTCGCTGGTACATGAGAGATAAAGGAAAGTTAAGTGAGGCGCAAACTGGAGAGGTCATGGGTGCGGTGGCGGGCGCGGTAGCGGTGGCGATCAAACGCTTTTCATTAAATTAAACGGAAGAGTGTTAACCTGAGCGGACTGACAAACGCGCCCGCTGCCCAGTGCAGCGTTCTACCGCTACCCACCTGCGGACAGCAGTAGAACGCTGCATGCATCATTTGCCCGTCAGTTCGCGCGATATTTTGCATAAGAAACATGTGTGATACCGAGAAACTATTCGAAAAAGTGCGTGAGTATCCAATTCTGTTTGATTTGTCTTGAATAGTAGACTACCGCGGATAGTTTGATTTATCTCATGCGGTGTATAAAAACATAAAGAAGAAAGATATAATATAGGACGAAATAGCTGCTTCTGTAAATGATTTAAGTGAAGATTCATGTTTTTTTTGCAGTCTTATTCTTTTTAAGACTAACAGCGGATTAATACTGATTAAACAGTTTCTAATTATTATTAAAATACGAAACAATTTGTTGATGTATTTCGAACGCTGAACTGAATGTTGGCAAACGAACGCTCTGGTGTGCGGATGTCTTGTCCGCTTTGAAATCGCCACCGCCACCGCGCCCGCCACCGCACCCGCCACCGCTCCAGTTTGCGCCTCGCTTTAAGAATTGTGAATGGATGGCAGTTCAATATCCACTCAGATATGTTCACTAGAAGAAGAGAAGTTATTGGCTGACTATGTACGTAAATCCACCATTGGCTCACTTCATGTTGTACGAACATTATAGGTTTCCCTCTCGTGTAGTCAAAATATAAAACAAAGGAGAAATCTTCAGATTATGAGTAGTGTGGTGTATCAATAGTACTACATTTCGCTGTTACATGACAGATAAAGAAATGGTGAAGAAATTTGATGTAAAAGGATGCCAGTACAATGCCTTCTCAGATATTGGATATTTTTCGGTTTTCTAATTATTTTTCGCGAATAAATCGGTAACCTTACCATAATGAGTCAAGACAAAAAATGGAGATAAGGAATGAAATTCGAAAACGCTCACATGTTGGATATCCAAGAAATATAGTTTTTTTTATCCAGAAATAATATGGCTTTCCGATTAAAATATGTTGGCTGTGAACTGATGAGCGACAGAAATTTATAGCTGATTTTTTATATTCAATAGAGCTTGTGTGATATCTATGAGCTCACATAAATACAATCACGCATCCCTATTTGCCGTAACAAAAAATAACTCACTCTAATTTTTAATGACTATATCTGAGGAAATGGCTTATTCAATAACAAACTTGTATTCTATTCTTTCTAATTCAACACCCTGAGTCTCAGTGAAGAGCAGACTTACACTCATTAATGTTGAATAAAATATCATTATTTTTGCCTTCAGAACGTACATTATTACTATTCGATTGCCTACGTAATGGTTGGAGAAACCCATATTCTGTTATGCAAATTCATCTGGAAACCAAGGAGAAAATCTTTGCCTGCGGAGACCTGTATTCCAGGTTTCAGTAGTGGTACTATACTATTATAATACAGGCTACAATAAACTTCCTTCATCTCATCAATGAACAAAATTCGGAAAGATGACGTCAAAACTCATTGATATTATGCAAGTAATAAGTTTTCTAATACAGTTCTATATTTTTGATCTCAATAGGATTCGTATTATGAATCTACGTTGAAACTGGAACGTCTTTTGATGAAATTTGTAATAGCGAAACGAATAGCGAGATTTCCCTTCATTAAGAATATTCTTCAATTACATTTGGTTAATGTCTAACTAACTAAGGGCGATACAGTGTAACTTGATGTTCTGGATATGAGCGTCCAGCCCTGGCAACGGCGAGTGGTTAAAGCTTACAGCAAGATCTGAAACATACATTCCTTGCATGTGGTTAATTTTCATTTACTGTTTCATTTACTGCTGATAAATATTGCAGCTACGAAATTAGTAAGATACGATCAGGATGACCAAACAGTTTTATGATTTATCATTATCAAATATTCATGGAAATAAATAAGATTAAGTGTCCGTCACTGTCAGCTATTTCTTCAGGGGCTTCAAATGATTTTTATCTGTTCCTTTTTGGAGCTTTGACAATTTTCAATAAGTTTCCTTTGCTTTATCGACTTTCTTGTTCTTCTCTTTCTTCTCTTCGCCAGATTTCAAAAGTTCGCCTTTTGCGAGAGTATACTGATACTGCTGAAAAAGACGAACCTCAGGAAACTAGCGAAGAGGAGGAAGAAAAGAATAAGAATATCGATAAAGCATACGAACATAACATTTTTCCTTTGTACACCCTCTTTGTTTAGTTTTTATGCATGGTTGTGCCTTGAGATATAATAAGGTTACTTTGTTTGGATGTCTTATCGACTTTCTTCTCCTTCTTTCCCTTCTCTTCGCCAGTTGACAAAGGTTCATCTTCTTCAGGAGTATCTCTTCGGTTAGTTCTTATGAGTGTTTTCGCCTTGGAATATATGCTTCATCTACTTTATTCTTCTTCTCTTCTGCCTCTTCGCCAGTTCTTAAGAAGTTTGTCTTTTTTCGGGGGACTAGCGAAGAGAAGGAAGAGAAGAAGGAGAATGTCGATAAAGCATTCGAACAGAACATTTTTCTATTTTACACCCTCTTTGCTTAGTTTTTATGAGCGGCTGTGCCTTGAGATGAGGTTTGATAATAGCTGGAGAAATTGGCCCACTTCCACCCGGCCTATATCAGTGAGATTACTACGGGTCGACAGCATATTTAGGACACGGCTTGTTAAAGGACGGAATGAGACCAAATGATTATAAATAGAAGCTTCATTTGAAAGGATGGTGCAGGTGGAATCTGTCAAGTATCCATTTTGTGGTAAAATGTTAGCAACTTAAGAATGATTTCCCTGGTTTGTTATGGGAATTATGTCTTCAGTTTTCAATTGGAATCAGTAGTATTCCTCTGAAAATCACAAAATGACGCCATGGAACTAGCGACAACATTCTTTTGTTTTCTTTGTTCTAGCGATAATCCTAAATTCTGTAATCACTTTATAATAAGGATACGTCTGATTAATTGATCTATGGTATCATGATATGTTAGTCATAAAGAAAAGAACTGAATCATATTACAATCATTCATCAAACCCACACAAATATCCGGAAGCGAAAAATTGTGCCAACTGAAGGAGAGTGATAGAAGTTAGTGATCTAGGGATCATGTAATTACTTCTGTGTTACGCATTCTGTTAAAAAAAAGTGAACCATATAATACTCTGGTTTAATACTTTGTCACAAAACGGGATGCTCTTTGTGGTTGCACTATCCATCGCACCCATCAAGAAAGTGCTGATGAGAATATCTAGAAATAATTGAAAACTTGATAGCTTCTCATCATTGCATTACGTCAGGGTCAGAGATGATTCGGCCTAATTGGATAGTTCAGTTTCAACAAGACAATGAGATGAATAAAAGATGAGCCTGAACCTGCAATGAGCATAAATAGATTGTATTTGCGGAAGAAATCGAGCCCCTGTTATACGAGAAATTAGAAACCTATTTCAAGAAACTAAATGTGGATATGTAGTTCAGTCGTTGCAGTCTTGCCTATCACTGACTATTGAAACAAAACAAGTAGATCGATGTGTCTTATGATAGCGAGAGGGTTGTTAAGGCAGTTACCATGCAGTGAGAATCAATTTTAAAAGAAACATGTAGTAGGTACTCGTCTTGATCAATATAATATTTAATGGGTATAATAAAATAAAACAATTTTACTTTCTTTTTTATCACCTATTTTATAAACATAGATCGTGACTATAGTTTCGACACTAGCGTGACATCTTCAAACGATACTAATGTATTGAACCATGAATAATCTTGACTATTTATGGTACAATATAAGCCAAAGGTGACAAGTGTAGTTCCGGTTGGGGAAATACTATGTTTGAATAGTATAATTGAAATTGGATAACAGGGTAGAGTTAATAATGTGATAAGGAAATTATAATGCGGAGGTATACTAGGAAGGCACAAGAGGATTATGAGAAATTTTACTTATCAATATATCGAACAGAATGCTGTAGTACACATTCAATTGTTAGCTTAACATTTTATTGTCATTATTTTTAATACCTCTGAAAATTTCAATTGATTCTGGTGTGTTTAATTTGAAGCCTCTACTCTGGTTATGAAAATTTTTAACATGCTCTAAATTTGGAAAAGAGTGCCTTATTTCTAAAATATGGTGAGAGGAAGATAAATCTGTTTCATTGAGTCTGAAAGATCGAAAATGTTCCTTATATAGTCTGGCAGCTAGGGTTATGGTGGGTCTGAACGAATACACCTTGGCACTACTGTATATTGGTGGAGAAAGGTTCGATGTACAATAGCTCTTACAGACGGAATCGTGTATTGTCAAGCGTTTCCAAGCTACAGCCACCTCAAATTTTCGACTTTTTCATAGTATGAACCCTTTGTCGGAGTTCTTGTATTCTGAAAAGCATGTAAATCTTATACATTTGCACCTAGTGCCAAGGATTTTTATCGAGGCAATTTGTTGGAGCTGACCAGTTAATTTAGTAGGCTAAATGAAATGCACGAACACAGTTTTTAACCTGGTGGAATACGTTTCTTATTATTGCCAGTTGTTGATAAAACACATGCCAAGGTTTTTTATCTTGGCATTTACGAGTGATTGACCATTATTTGAACCAAAAATGGACTTTTCAACCATTTTACGGCTAACGGGTACATTGCGACGAAATACCTTGGCACCTTGTAAAATACGTTGGTGTCAAAGAATGACCGATATGAGAGCAAATGTTTTTTTCTAATACAACCCCGAAAACCTCCCTCAAAAAAATCAGTGATTCTGATATCAATAAATTTCATTCGATAAATTACGCAATTATCAAGACTCCGACAGCGGTTAAGTATCAAAATTTCAGATTTTTTTTTGGTGAGGTTTTCGGGCGTGAGAGAGGCACTCATATCGTTTATTCTTTGACACCAAGTTAACGTATTCAACACGGTACAAGGTTATTTTGTCGCAATGCACCCGTTTTGGCCGTAGAGTGATTAAAAAGTGCATTTTTGTTCCGAAAATGGCCAATTACTCGGAAATGTCCAGATCAAAAACTTTGGCATGTGTTTTTTCAACAGATGGCAATCATAACAAACCTCTTTCACCAGACTGGAAACTATGTTCGTGCATTCTATTTTGTCTACTAAATTAACTGACTAGCTCCAAGAAATTGCTTCGATGTAAAAGCTTGGCACTAGGTGGAAATGGATAAGAATTACATGCTTTTCAATATGCAACAGCTCCGAAAAAGTGTTCGCGCAATGAAAAAGTCAATAATTTGAGGTGGCTGTAGCTTGGAAACGCCTGACTGTAAACGATTCGTCCTGTGAGAGCTATTGTATATTGAACCTTTCTCCACCAAAATACAGAAGTGTCAAGGTTTATTCATTCAGGCCCACCATATCGCTCTAGCTCCTAGACTATTATATCTAATTTCAATATTACGACTAAATCAACCGATGTGAAAGTTATCACTCTCTGAAAAGGTTAATTTATATATTCCAGTTTCATCAAACTTATTTGCTTTATCTTCAGCATTGAACAAAAATGGGACTATTTATTTTGAGTTTTGAAGCTAACTTTTAGATTATGTTTCGATAAAATGTCTGCAATTCTTCCACTTACAATACTAAAATATGTGAGGGAAACGTATTTTGATGAAGAATCAGTCTTATATTGTACCATAAATAGCCAAAATTTTCCATATTTCCATGCATTAGTATCATTTGAAGATGGCACGCTAGTGTCGAAACTATAGTCATCACGATTTGTTTCTATGATATATGTGATAAAAATGAAAGTAAAAGGTTTTTTGTTTTATCATATCAATGTGATAAATTGTCACAAAGTAATGGGTTCCATCATTGAATAATACTCAATCATTATCAATCGCAAAGTCAGTTTACAACCAACATGATATAGTGAAAATATAAGCTGGAAGACAAAATAAAACCTATCACGTTCTGAAGCTAATACTTGGCACTGTGTAGACATGAATGAAAAGTAATACCAGGAACTTCTCTTGAATACCCTCAAATAAATGAATATTTGATGGGTGATACATGTTCCAAAGACTGAACGATATTCTTAAATTGATCTAACAGACGCACAATGAAGAATCATATTGGTGTCAATAGAAAAATCACATGAAACTCTTAAAACGAAACAATTCAGAACTGCTACAATTCCAGTTACGTACAATTAAAGAGGTTATTCTACTGTCAAACTTTGTAATTGGTCGTTGTCGGAAACACAATTAATGATACAGCTTCATCATATCTAACCAGCTGAGATCTGTAAGTTAGAATACTTTGAACAACTTGTGAAAACTTACCATCAATACCTAATACTCTGATTTTAGCTATTAGTATAATATACCTATCTATAATCAAGATTCTCCATGATGACATGTTCGCAGGATATCCATTTCGTACTGGTATACTCACCAACTCAAAATCCATGTTTGTTGAGCAATTGCCTGCAATGCTACCAGCATTGCAGGCAATTGCTCAAGTTTCTTTCATGGTCAACATACCATCAAAACATTTTCGGCATGTCAGTTTGATTGTACTTGGCCCTGCAATGTTTCACATTCTGAATAGGCAATATTTACCCTTATCCATTGAAAATACTCCTAAAGTACTCAGGACCTTCCGGCTACCAAGTAGCCATCATTAGAGTTAGCTATATTTTAAATCAAAATGTACCTGTTTAAATGCTTGGTTGTTTGGCGATAATAATATAAACAAGGGGTTACCCTCAGCTGGAGATAAATTGGAATTTACTAAATTGATTTTTCGCTTATACATTTCCATCCTTTCTGAATTACCTAAATTTTATTGTTCTTACTGTGTTTTGAAAGAGATAAAATTTCTTGAGAAATGGTGTCACCTGAATTCGAAATTTGTTCAGTTACGCTTATTTTCCACTATTATTTCTCCTTATATTCCCAAAACGTTCCTTACACCGAGCTAAAATATTCCTTCTAGTTTAACCTACGTAGCATTTTGAACCCGGCTCACAATCAATTTTGTAGATCCCGGACTTGTCGAAGTCGCAAACTTTAGGTGTTGCCTAAACGGTTTTTTAGCTTGTTCTTACATCTATAAGCTGGTTGAATTGCAAATTTAGAAAACAAATTATGAAATTTATTAATTTCTGAAGGATGATAAGTGGAAGCTGAGGTCTAGGTTTCCAATATTTCTTATATATTCCAACTTTATACACCGGTTTCAAAACGAAAATATATGTCGGCGTGACTGCAGCATATATACATCGATACTACCCTTTCTCATAACTAGTACCTCCGAGAGAGTTATGACCTAACTTTTCGTTTACTCTTAGAACTTTTGGAAAGATCTTTGGAGTGTTTTTGAATTACTAGGATGGATGAGCGTTTTTAA
The DNA here is from genome assembly GCA_958510875.1 of Endomychus coccineus. Lineage (NCBI taxonomy): Eukaryota > Metazoa > Arthropoda > Insecta > Coleoptera > Endomychidae > Endomychus > Endomychus coccineus. Next base: position 219,514,025 of record OY294067.1, read on the forward strand.
GGGGTTAATGCATTGCGATCTTCACTGGAATGATTCGAGAACTCATTATGTCGTCCTCAAAAATGGAGTAGTGGGAGACACATTCCGCTATTTTGGTTTGTACAAACCAAATGGCGTTTTGGATTGTACAGAATGAATAATAACGCCGAAGGTTCACACAGACGGATAAAAAATTAAATGTCATTGAACTATCCAACAATAGAGAATGTCCCGAAAAGAATGGTCATAAATTTGATCACAATAGCTAGGGATGAAAGTGAGCATATACAAAAGTATACCCAAAAAAAGTACGTATTGTGTTAAAGATGGAAAATATAACCAATTTTTTTAATGTTCCTCCTGAAATAGTTTGAAATTTATTTATGAAAGTTTATATAGAATGTCAGTATACAATGGCCTATGAATTCAGAGTAGCGATATTGGGATGTTGTTAATGGGGGGTCATAACCCCTTTGACCAACTTTTTGTACAATGAAATTCAGAAACGGAGCACCACTGGAATCAAATATTTATTTAGGCATCTTTTGTCTTCTAGCATTTGTGAAACCCTTAGTTGAGAAGATACAGACACCTTTTTAAATGTCAAGTTAAGTATTGTCAACGTAAATCCTACATTTTCACAAATATCAATAACAAAATTATTATTGAATTGAACCTAATTACATGAAAGTTACAATAATTCAATTCAATAAGTGTTCGAACTGATATTCTACATTACATACTAAGTGATGGTAGCCGCCGCTTAAATTGAAAAAAATTGCGTTTGTAACAAAAGGATAATATCAATAATTGAAGGTTGTAGGAATAGAAATATTATTGACTATTATTTGAATAAATATAGTGCATTCATAATCTTATTACAAAATCGTGTAATTAGGTTATTAATACACTATATTTATTCAAATGAATGAATAATCAAAGATAGGTACTATATTTTTTCTGTATTTTTATTACTAGTTACCTTCTTCAAGAATGACAATATAATCCTGCATAAGCAAAATTCAATAACAATAAATAAAGGTACATGTTTTTTGGTCATAAGGCCCTCGCGTCGAAACGGCCCAGCTGATACCGTGTTAACCTGGCCGCGTCATAACGTTCTAGACCATCCAGTTCAATTAGCATACCTTAACACCCCATCGATATTCAAATCTGTAACGAGGCTTGTTTGCAGTAATACGAAGGACTATAATTGTATAGGATGAGCTTCAATAAAATTACTTATGTTATCTATTGGCAGCTTGCCTTACGAGTTTTTCTAACAAAAATGGTTTATTTTTATTACCAGATCGGTCTTCTCGTTCCGAGATATAAGCTTGTGGCAAGAAATTTCATTTCTAATAGTTCCTGTGCATTATTATTATCAATGCATGTTGGATATGTCTCACTCCTTCATATACAGGGTATTCCACGAGATCCGTTCGTTAGAAGTTTTCGTCGTTAGAAGAAAGATAGAATTCTGAAATTTTGGGTTCCAGGGTTATCCAAGATTTTCTTCCTTTTTAAAATATTTTCAAGATCATACTACTCCCGGTTACACCGGAAGTCACCATTAACTTCCTTATTTTAAATAAAACACCCGGTATATTATTTCATTTTTAGATTCCTGAGAAAATTTCATAGTGGATTCCATCAGGTTTCTCTATACCTATTTTCAATTTTTTCTTAGATATCTTGATTTTTTTGAAAATTTTGACAGATGTAGAGCTGTTTTGAGCATTGCGCCCTTCAACCAATTTCGATTGGTGGAAAACACTTCTGGGGTAGACGGAAGCACAGGAATGATTCTTTCGAATGCCATATTGACAACTGATTTATCGCATACAGGGTATCCAAAATTATGACCAATTACATCATTTTAAAAGTTGAAAAAGTTCGTTTTTTCAAATGGGACACCATGTATTTTATTGGATGATCGGATGCAGAATTTGATTCTGCATCGATTTGCTAAAACATTCTCTATACCTATTTCCAGTGATTTTCTTGTTAATTCATATTTTTATAAAAAGGTGATCAAACTCCAAAAGTTCTACCAAAATTTAAATGCGGCAAGATATCTGGAGCACATTCCACTATAGCTGTACACCGGCAATTGTCACTGATGTTCGAGGATCGGTGGATTGGCACGCGAGGACCTTGGAACTGGCCACCCAGATCACCCGATTTGACCCCCTTGGATTTTTACCTCTGGGGTCGCATAAAAGAACTAGTGTACTCTAGGCCGGTACAAACTAGAGAGGAATTGTTGAACCGTTTTCACCATGCGTCTACTAATATAAGTCCAGACGAACTGCGGAGGTCTGTTTCGCGAGGAGTATATGACAGAGTTATTCAGTGTTTGAACCAAAATGGAGGTCATATAGAACAATTATTGTAATTTTACATTTTCTTATTATTTTATGTCATTATGTTCCAATTTTTTGTTTTTATTTTATATTTCGTTCTAAATGTTATGTACTAATGTCGTGTTCTAATTAAAGTAAATTTTTTACCGTTTCATCGATGTTTATTTGGCTTCGAAAGTCAAGCGACGTTTCGGTTTCTGCCACATTAAAATAAAAAATATGGATTAACAAGAAAACCACCGGAAATAGGTATAGGGAATGTTATAACAAATTGATGCAGAATCAAATTCTGCATCCGACTATCCAATAAAATACAGGGTGTCTCATTTGGAAAAACGAACTTTTTCAACTTTTAAAATAATGTAATTGGTCATTAAATTTTGGATACCCTGTATGCGATAAATCAGTTGTCAATATGACATTCGAAAGAATCATTCCTGTGCTTCCGTCTACCCCAGAAGCGCTTTCCACCAATCGAAATTGGAAGGGAGCAATGCTCCAAACAGCGCTACATCTGACGAAATTTTCAAAAAAATTAAGATATCTGAGAAAAAATTGAAAATAGGTATAGAAAAACCTGATGGAATCCACTATGAAATTTTCCCAGGAATCTAAAAATGAAATAATATACCGGGTGTTCCATTCAAAATAAGGAAGGTAATGGTGACTTCCGGTGTAACCGGAAGTAGTATGATCTTGAAGATATTTTGAAAAGAAAGAAAATCTTGGATAACCCTGGAACCCAAACTTTCAGAATTCTAACTTTTTTCTAACCACGGAAACTTCTAACGAACGGCTCTCGTAGAATACCCTGTATAGTGGTGATAAGTAATGCTTAAAAACACGTTTAGTGTTGACTTTATCGAAAAATGCTCGCTTTTGTCTTCAGAAAAGTCATATTACAACTAGTTTAATTTTAATTGCCCTGTGGCTTTTGAGCTGTGACGTCACCAACTTTTTTTAAGATGACAACCTATATTTTGACAAATGTCATTAGAAAGCTCTCATACTGAGTACAGAGATATTGACAAACCACTATGTGGCACAAGAAAATTTTGTGGAAAAAATTATTTAAAAAGGAAAATTGTAATTTTCAACCCAATTCCAACATTAATCGATATCATCCCATGAAAAACCTAACAGAACTATGCTACAACATAGCAAAAGTACAATAAATGTTGGACATGTCCTCCACCAACCATTAGTCCTGTAAATGAAGTTCAAAATCGACCTGAATATTTAAATTTTTTTTCTTATGAGCCGATTTTGATCTGTGAGGGCTCATTTTCTTCGTAATGATGTCAAGAACAAAGTGCGGGGGCTTATTTTTCTGACTAATTGTTTGTAATGTTAAAAAACAATAATTAGTGTTAAACAAATGCGTGTCTCAGAGCATTATAAGAAAAAATTAAAAAGTACAGGTTTCAAGCAAGTAATTGAATATTTTCAAGTGTTAAAGAAATAAACAAAGGTTCATAAAGCTCACTCAATGTTCATAAGCAATTTGTTAATGAACCATTAGTTAATTAACAAATACACGAAAGAATGAAATTAGGTCTGGTTATGCGATTTTGGACTCGATTTCGGATATTTTCAACTCGATGAACATGAATTCGGTAACATAATTGCAATAAATTGTTTATTTCATTTGTTAATAAACAATTTGTTAATTAACAAATAAACGAAAAAATTAAATTAGGTCTGGTTATGCGATTTTGGACTCGATTTCGGATATTTTCAACTTGATGAACACGTATTTGTTGATATAATTGCAATAAATTGTTCATTTCATTTGTTAATAAACAAAGACTGTGCTTGGTGAGGAAATGAATGTTTTCTAAAGCTGTACTGACTATCAATCTATCGGCATCGCCGCATAACCAGACCTAATTTCATTTTTTCGTTTCTTTTTTAAATAACAAATTGTTTATTAACTAATGAAATAAACAATTTATTGCAATCATACTACCGAATTCGTGTTCATCGAGTTGAAAATATCCGAAATCGAGTCCAAAATCGCATAACCAGACCTAATTTCATGTTTTTGTTTATTTGTTAATTAACAAATTGTTTATTAACAAACGAAATAAGCAATTTATCACAATTTTATCAAAAAATTCGTGTTTATCGAGTTGAAAATATCCGAAATCGAGTCCAAAATCGCATAACCAGACCTAATTTCATTTTTTCGTTTATTTGTTAATTAACAAATTGTTTATTAACAAATGAAATAAACAATTTATTGCAATTATATCAACAAATTCGTGTTCATCGAGTTGAAAATATCCGAAATCGAGTCCAAAATCGCATTACCAGACCTAATTTAATTTTTTCGTTTATTTGTTAATTAACAAATGGTTCATGAACATTGAGTAAGCTTTGTGAACCTTTCTTTATTACTTTAACACTTGAAAATATTCAATTAGTTGCTTAAAACCTGTTCTTTTTAATTTTTTCTTATAATGCTCTGAGACACGCATTTGCTTAACACTAATTATTGTTTTATAACAATATAGACAAGTAGTCAGAAAAAAAAACCCCCGCACTTTGTTCTGGACATCATTACGTAGGAAATGAGCCCTCACAGATCAAAATCGGCTAATAAGAAAAAAATTTTAATATTAATACCTTCATTTACTGGACTACATTGACAGTAGTATATTGTTCATAAATAGTTCCACATTTTTATGTCTGTTCAAGTATACTCTTTCAATAAACCCACAGACTGATAGTCTGGAGAGCAGACTGGTCATTCCACAAGACTGCGCCCATAGTTGAGGAAAAGTTATATTGAGATATTAATGCATTTCCATTCAAAAACGATCCGTCTTGCTGGTACGAAATGTCATCAACATTATCCGAATTTAGAAATGAATTTGCTGATGTTGCAATTATTTCAAACTGTTTAAACTAAAAGTATCGAGTTGCTGTTAGATTTTCATCAGAGAAGTGTGTTCCAATAACGGACTTGTTTCAGGTGCGCACTATCGACCAAATCAAACGGTATGAGTGCTCTGGACTTGATCAAGATTGGTGATTGATTGTCAGCTTAATATTGATATGGTTATTCTTGACCACATATTGAGTTTCTAGGCATTTGCGTTTGAGCTCCATGTGCTCAATGTGGTTTTATTCTCGCTCAATATAAGTTTTATACTTCCATCATCAATATTCCTATCCGATTGCGTTCACCTAATCGTAATATATTACTGAATCAAACTAGGTTAAGCTAGGTTACTTCTACAACTTTCGAAACAAATGTTTTCTTACACGTCTGATTTATGGATATGAATCTGCATAAATAACCAACATGAATCTCTACTTTTGTATTCGACTGTTCTACCACGCTATACTTTTTTGATAAAGAGTAACTATCTGAGTGACAAAGAAGTACACCCTGTGTTTTCTGGTCAGTATCAAGTGGTTGGTGGAGGATATTTTCAGAATTTATTGAAATTTTACCCTGGTTCTAATATCGCTCTGTAAAATTTTGAGATTTGGTAAAATCTCTCTGCTCACGAAAATTAGAGCTGATGGTATTTGGGACGATGTAGGTTGTAATATGAAAAAAAGTCAGTGGCATCACAATGCGAAAGTCGCAACTGCGATTAAAGTGGATCTAGTTGTAAAATTTGCTTTTATAACATAAAATCGACGGATCCAGTCGTTTCCGAAATAGTCACATTTGGCTTAATGTCTTGCTGGGTATATCACTTTATCTATATATGAAACAATCAATAAAGGATCATTAGAGTCCATAAGAAGAATAAATACCAGAATCATCAACGTTCAATTATTTTGAACAATACTTCAAAGTCTAATACGTGAATTGCTCTATCGAGTTTGTTTTGATTCATTCATTATAAATCATAGATTTTTCGGACCTCGAAAAATACATGTTCACCATAATTACATGCGTTATCATTTTGTTACAAAATAGAATAATGTTTAAATACCTATTGTCTGTCAACTTCCGAATTATGAATAGTTGAATTAACATTTTGAAACCGCAATTTGTTGAATAAAGTTTTGATCTTTGATACAAATGTCACAATGTGTGCTGATTGGCAAATAATGCTCAGAGATTTGAAATTTCCCCAAAGGCTGTATTCAATGAACAAACGCACCAGCTCCAATTCCTGAATGAACTCGATCAAACTTCTTCTCTGCAAAATATCACTCAATTATTACTATTGGAATATTGAGGGGTGAAACTGATGGGATCTGTTTCTTATGGGGTCCAGAGAAACTGCAAAATATGCATCTCACATCCCCTTTAATATATAATAGTTTTAGGAGTCGTTGATTATGAATCTAAAATTTAAGGTTGTATCGTGAGCGAGTACTGAAGGAGAAGATTGACCATATTGGATGAGAATAAGTGTACTGAAATTATTTGTTGGTTATATTGGAAATTATCAAGCTAAACAAAGAACGGATTTATTTAAACTATTTAATTTAGAACGAAAATAACTATTAAAATGAAACAGTTTTTTGTTAAGAACCGAGAATCATTGACTCACCAAGCATCTCGAATTCATTGATTATATAAAATTTTATAACTTGTTTGCAAAATCTTGGACCCATACCCTCTATTATTTTTGTATACCGTGCATTCAATTACGCAAATATTGCACCCTTGCTTATTTTTTTCTCTGATCACCGTCATTTGTGAATGAGTAGTCTCAGACCTCCAATCTGCCAGAAGATATTATCTATATATTATGTAGTAATATCTGTGAGAAGTTTCAGCTTCACATATTTTCTCATTTTTGAACACCGTCCTACGTTTCATTAGACAATTTCGCGGAGTCGCTTGTTGAAAAAATGCATCAACTTTTGAGAATCATAAGTGGTAGATCCTCCAAACTCCAGAAGTATGAATCTGTAGTAGAAAATTTCATCTTCGTCTTTTGGTAATACTCTTTTCATTGCACGACTTTCTTAAGTTTGAAGAATTGAAATTTAATTTTTTAAAACATTGAAGAAATTGGATTTAATTTTTAACTTGATCACATCGTTACTTTTTTTGGGTACACTTTTGCATATAGGTGACTCAGCTTAAATCGACTGATTTTCATCCCTAGATATCGCGATTGATGGTCTTATTGGTACTACGAGGATTTACATTTGGGTCAGCAGCCTTCATATAAATTGAAGGAAATCGCGTTTTGACAAAAGGATGATATTAATAAGTAACGGTTATAGGAATATATGTATTAATGAGTATTTAACTACAATATCGATTATGAATGCACTATATTTATTCAATTGAATGAACAGTCTAAACATTATATGTTTTCCTGTATCGGTTACCTTTCTTACGAATGACAATATGATCCTGCATGAACGAAATTTAATAACAATAAATAAAGTTACACATTTTTTGGTCATTGGCCCTCGCGTCAAAACGGCCAAGCTGATGCGGCAGCGTTAATACAATTCGGGAACCCTAAAACTCCATCGATATTGAAATTTGTAACGAGGCTTGTTTGCAGTAATATGAAGGGTTATTATTGTTTTAGATGAGCTTCAATAAAATCACTTATGTTATCCTTGCGACTTTTCCTAGCAAAAATGGTTGATATTGAAAAAATTTTTTTCAAATATTTCCGACCATTTATATGGTAAATGAACTATCAATCGGTAATCATCCTGCTTTTAAGCATAAGGATATGAAATAACCCTCATCCAATGAATATAATAATGAAGTGAGGACTTTTTAGCTACCAAGTAGCTATCCACAAAGTTTACTAAATTAGGAATCAAAATGTGCCTACCTAAATACCATTTGGAATTGATAGTGAAAATAGGGGTTTACTCTGAGCCGATAACTTCCAATCCTTCAAGAAAAATTCTAATACCCACATCCTCTCCCAACATTCTACCGCTGGCTCACATGATGTTTTCCGAACATTGTAGATTTCCCTCCCGTGAAGTCAAAGTGGAAAAAAAGCTGTGGAAACATTTCGTTTCCATTCCTTCTTCCCAGAGAAAAAGTGTACCTTTATTTGAAGTATGTTCTGATAATTCATTTAGACAAAATATCCTCAATACCGAGTTAGAATATACCTTACAGTATTACACACATAGCAGTTAGAACACAGCACACAATCGATTATGTAAATCCCGTATTTTTTGAATCTTAAAACTTCATCAAAATTGTTGTCTAAGCCGTTTTTAGTTTGTTTTTCAAATAAGGTTCTATTTTCGGTCCAAATACCTTGTCTACTAGAGCGTGTTCCATGTATCTCAAGGAGCCTCCTTGTTAACTCATACCGCCCTCTTCCTAGTATACATAATGCCGTGAACTTTCCAATCTTCTCTCCATTCATCTGATCTGTCAGTATTTGTCCATTAGGTCTAATGTAGATAGAAACTCGCTATTTTCAAGCTTATCTAATACATCTTTTGCAAACGGAATCGGATATGCATATTTGTCAGACAAATTATTCTGCCTCCGGAAATCTAGGCAGAACCTATATTCCTCACCGTTTTCCTTTGGTACCATCGGAATCGGTAAACTACAGGTACTTTCACACCTTTCAATTACCTCTAGTTCTATCGTTTTCTCCAATTCTCCATCTATCACTCTTTGTATGTACGGACCATCGACATATACATATGGACTGCGCGTGGCAATGATAAGCGCGGGTAGTGTCGGCGTGAGAGAGGGGAAAACGAGAGGACTAATACTGTCTTTATCTATCGGCTCGGGACGTAAACATACTAGCTACAGTCATGTTGCATTTCCATGGCAACGCAGCGGCCAATAGAAACGCGATAGATAAAGTAGATAAAGACAGTATAAGTCCTCCTCGTTTTCCCCTCTCTCACGCCGGCACTACCGGCGCTTATCATTGCCACGCGCAGTCCATATGTATATGTCGATGGTACGGACTCATTATAAAATATCTAGATCTAGGAGGTTGGCCAGAACTCGCTATAAAGTGCTCTATACGATAGACGTCTCTGTATGAAATATCCTCATCAAATAGTTCACCTATTGAGAGATTCTTAGAGGAAAATCCGTATCAACCAGTTTTTTATCCCTCCGATGAAGTCCGACAATTGTGACTGCAATTTTGTGTTAAGGTTAAGAGGTTGAACCAGATATCTTCTTTCCATAACCTCTTACTACAAAACTTTATATTTCACATGTTATTTACGTCTGCACCATGTTCTATATGTTAACAACATTGAGAATTCACTTGTGGGAGTTATCTTTATTTCATCTTCATTCCAATCGTAAGTTATCAAGTGTAGAGATGGTACCGTCGATCATTCCTGGCAAGGTTCAAATAACAAGAGTATGAAAACGATGAACGTTGATGACGCAAGGTACTCCATGCTGGTTGTACTGCAGGTTTTGTTCCTGGTTACGAACTGATATTTCCTCTCAAAAAATAAAGGATGTCGATCACCACGATGACATGGATGCTTTGGTTTTAATTCCAACTTTTATTGAATTAAGATGAACCCTCCATCATTGTTGTGGATACTGCTTATTATCACAGTACTGTAATGAACAAAGTGCCAGCCACTGCTTCCAAGATATGTGATGTACAAGAATGGTTAAGTAGGTATAACATATGTTATTATGAAATCTTCTCCATCATTGTTGTGGAAAATGCTTATCACAGTACTGTAATGAATAAAGTGCCAGCCACTGCTTCCAAGATATGTGATGTACAAGAATGGTTAAGTAGTTATAATATATATCATGATGAAATCTTCTTCAAACCATTGTTGTTGAGCTTGGTACATAAAAATAAGCTAGAAATATTATACTTAACCAAATCTATAGATAAAAGATATGACAAAAAAAAAGGATGTCGATCACCATGATGACATGGATGCGTTGGTTTTAATTCCAACTTTCATTGAATTTAGATGAACCCTCCATCATTGTTGTGGATGATGCTTATTATCACAGTACTTGGATAGATAAAGTGCCTACCGCTGCTGGCAAGATATGTGATATACAAGAATGGTTTAGTAGGTATAATATATATTATAATAACATCTTCTTGAAACCAATGTTGTTGAGCTTGCTACAAATAAATTTGCTAGAACCATTATACGTAACTAAATCTTCAGCTGAAAGATATGGGCATCAAGTGGTCGCTACCTCCTCACCATAACATGTTTAACTTCATTGAACACATCTGTGGTGTGATGAAAAGCTACTACAAGGATCACGTTCGCACATATGGTGGTTCGACAGAAAAATTTATAGCTATACGGCAAGAAGCTCTAGGAAAAGATAGAACAGAAATATGGGCAAAAACTGTTCAACACACTGATTGCTCATAGTGATGATATTGATAATGAGTACAGTGCTACAAATTAACAATATGAAGTAAATAACATCAAATATTTTTGAAATTGCTGTTGAATATTCAATCTTAAATGTTTGATTTAGTGTTAAGTGTTAATGTGTTGGTTTTTTGGTTGAAGTGAATGTTGAAAGTCAATGTTTGATAAAGTGGATAATTATGTGTAATATTTAAAGGGACTGTAGTTATGGTATTGTCAATGGTATTTTCATCTTCTGTATTATTTTCATTTTCTATTATATCTACTTCTTTTACCCCATCTGTTACATCGGGTGTTCTTTCTTCTACGTTAATGCAGTTAGAGCCTAAACAAACAAATTGCAAGACTGCAATGCAGCCCATGTTCCTACTGCTGTTGTTTCCATGCTTTAACGTTATATTCTTCGCTCTACCAGTGGAAGCAGAACCACCAGAGCTTCCATTGCCACAGTCGGTGTGCGCATACCTCCTCATCAAACTGCACATGCAATACGTTTGGAGTAGTTGAAAGAAGCCCTTTCCCATTTTATAGTATTTGCCCCATTTGTTCGTTCATGGATCCGACCTTGCTGTGTTTTCCCATAGACATATTCTTTTGGAATTTCTACATTTCGGCTCTCATTATGGCCGGTCGGTTACTTTTCGTTGTTCGTGTAGCCTAACACTAACAATGGTGTCACAATGTCATTCATTAGTTGGGGCTTAAGTTGAAGTTGCTCTATAGTAGTGACTCTTTCTGGACAGTTTCCGAATGCGTGGACCCAGATCCTTACGATAAACGCTTCAGCTGCACTTTTTCGGAAGCCAGTATGTTTGAGTCTCATTCATTTTTGCAATCATATCACATATGCGATGTATCTTTGATCCGAGAATGGTTGTTCATCAGATCAGATACACCTCAATTTGATTTTGAATCAAATTGCGAGTGTTATGTCGAGAAGGGTGCTTCAGCAGAATCATCCTGGGAGGCATTTCCGTTTAGGCTATCATTATTATTATTATTATTTGAGTGGAGAGGGCTAAGCCCCCGAATGCACTCAGGCCACATAGTTGGGTCCATTGTGCGCCCCGTGGTCAAAAGTCACGCTATTCTAGCAGGTTTGTGGCCCGCCAGAAACCCAGAATATTGCCAGTGCTGGCTTCCATAAGTCAATCTGGGAGCAGTTTTGATCCTCCGAAGTGTCGCTGCCTGAAGGATGCTGATGCTGAGCATTCCAACAGGATGTGAGAGGCAGTTTCTTTCGTCTCTGTGCATTTCATATTGGGTCATCTGTGATGCCCATAGTGTGGAGGTGTTTGTTAAGCAGTAAAGTGAAGGAGTTTCATAAAGCAGTGTGTAAACCAGTGAAGTGAAAAAGTTCGTAGAGTAGTGAAGTAAAGCAATATGTAAATAAGTGAAGTGAAGCAGTTCATAAAGCAGTAGAGTGAATCATTTCAATGTGCTTGAGCAATAAGCTGGAGTAGGTGCCTAGGTATGATAGCATGCGAATATATTTTAAATTTCAGTATTTATTTGTTTAGAGAGTAGGGCTATAGGCGAGATTCCCCCTATAGGTTTACGCATTGCCCCTAGTACCTCGGTCGATGAAGTGGAAAACTATTGTTGACTGTTTTAATAAAGTACAATTAGGTACTGTTTGTGGAACTGTAAACAGTATATCGGTTTGGTTCTCCCTTCATTTCCTTCAAACATTTGGTAAACACCAAGCTTATGGCTTATATTCAAAATTACAAATAATTTGTCTTATTTGATATAATAAGTAAGAACTCCTAATTTTGTTGGTAAGAAGTTCATTGAATCGAATATCTAGTAGTATTCAAAAACATTGAAAACTTGTCCAACTTGCCATCAATGGCTGACCTTGATCCATGACGTCATATTTTATTATCGTGAACAACGTCTATGACCTTCATTTCTCTATAGAATGATGACATATATTTCAATTACAATAACATTTTCCTACCTTTCCATATATTTTCCACCGATGCATTTTATCCTCAATACTCTGGACTATCGCGGTAAAATGCATATTGTAGATATAAGACTAATAAAATATCTCTTTAACATTTATGTGGTTCCTTCATAATATTCTAATACCGTGAATGACTTCTTTTGCAAATTAGTTCAACTTGTCTAGGGAAGGTGAGTTTTGAAGCTCAGGAATATAAAACGGGGATGTTTTTTGTCTGGAAATTGTTGCGTTGGTGAGTTTGCTATCAGCCGAAACCACATTTTAATAATAATTTTCACAAACGAATTAGCTCAATTCCGACGAAGTAGATTCTGCTAAGCACGTTTGAATTCATTCCATATCTTAGTTACAATAGTAGAGTAGATAATAAGAATCATTGAGCTCTAAACATTGTGCTTTTTTGTGTACTTATTCAAATTGAAGTAATGTCGCAAAATGCGTGCTCCACCTGCTATCACGTTGGACCGAACAAAAGTGGTGAGATTAAGCGTCCTTCGAAGCCGTGCTGATGGTTATATCGAGAAAACAATTACTTTTACTCTATGCCAGTAAAATAGCACGCAAGAAATGAATTCATAACCGAAATATCGATCGTGACTTGCCAGATTACACAGCTCGAACCTTTTTCAATTCTAATAAACATGCATACTTCAACTCCTTTTCCTAATCTATATTAGTTCCCCTTTGTATTTGTATGACGTTTGAAAACAAACATAATTCGCTAGTATGGAGTGTTCTTATCTTCGCAAGGTTTTCATGTAAAATGTAGCATAGCACAACATTAAGAAGGATTTCACGTTCGGTAATCTAAATAGGTGTCATTTTTTTTAACTTCCTTGCCGTCATATCCTGATCAGGATAATATATAGTAGGTAAACGTGTCTTGAATTACACAAAATTAAGATTGAGTCACCGTCATATATTATAAAATAGATATATACTATCAGTACTACCGAAACGCAAATAGTAATCATACGTGTTTCCATAAGAACTGATTGTTTCGGAAGTAACAATTTCGAGAAAAGTAAATCAATATTTTGGATTTGTTTTATTCCTTTATACTGACATATGAGAATAATGTATGTAATATAATATCATTTAAATGTTCACAGTTGTTCATATTAAGTTCTATGACTGTGGCTATATTTCTCCGATAAACCGTCGGACTACGTTATGTTCTAGGTCAAAAATTTAGATCAAATCCCAGAGAAAGGTCACTGACTTACCTTGAACTTGTTGAAACAAAAAATTAACATCTCTAGTATCTAGTAGACTAGGATATGGCGTTGTCGAGATTAGTAGTTTGTTGTTTTGATATTCGCAGTAAAATAATTTTTTCTGAAATCGCTCAAGAATGCCTACTTTCTGGAAGCAACTTCAGACCCCAAAATACGCTAATCTAGTATTTTAGTCCGTTGCTAGGCAACGAAGTTTCGGTCGACCATTTTCGGTCCGGGAAAATTTTTGCCGATCTAGGCCGTCTAAATCGGTCCCTCCCGGTTTTCATATACAATTTAGACAGTAAATAAATATACGCAAACAACCAATCAAGAACATTTATTGAATACATTATTACACATGTGGAACGTTCATTATAACTATTTTTGTAGTTATGTTGCAGTTTGTACATTTATTAAACATATGTTGAACTCTGCCTGAAGTCATTCTCTTTGTCACTTCCCTCTCTAAATTTATCTGTTCCGTTACCTGAATAATCTGCGACGTTATTGCTGATTTCTCCTCCAGCAATAATACTAATAGTATTAGCAAATTTCTCTTTGTCCCTTCTCCCTCTAAATATTATATCTGCTATGTCTACTTTATTTGTCGAAGTTCCTCTATATATCCTTCAACAACGGTTGATTTCCTTTCCATCTCTCATGCATCATCAAAGCATTTAAATCTGCCCCAGCATTAACCAAAATTGTCGCAAAGGACCGACGGGAACATTGTCCTGTGTATTCATTTGCATATAGCAAATTTAAACAGGTTGCTACAATTTGAGGCATTTTGCCAAACTGATGTATTCTCACTACTGCATGCAACCTTCCCCATTTGAATATTTGAAGAAAAAGTGGCAACTTTCTGAATCTTCTGGACGACATGCAACATATTTTTATACTATGTCATACAAGTTTTGTTAATTACAAATGATCTTGGTTTGATCGTTTTATTATCAGGTATTTCAATTAAAAGCCTACATCCAAAATCTTCTATGTCATTCATATTTAGTTGATTTAGTTCTCACGGCGACATGCACCGACAACAGCAAATATTAAGGCAACCTAAATTGTAAACATTACATAAATATCTAGGTGATTTCAAAACTCTCATATTCTAAACGTACATTATTCATTAAGTATATGTATATAATCTGGTGCTTGAGTAATAAACGGTTCAATTTGTACACCTGACAAAACTTTTGACTTCTTTGGTTTATAGTTTTCACTTTGACGTTTCAGGAAAGCACGTAATTTCGAATATTATGTAATATCAATATCTTCTTTTGTACTAGGTATAGCTCTCAGCATGGTGTAATTTGACCATAACGTAGATGCCTTCAACATCATAGATAAATGGGAAAAGTATTTAGTCATGACTTTTAAAGATCTTGAGGTCTTCTTTTTTTCTTGGCAATAATCCATGAAACGTTTGTAAGCGTGTTCATATTTGCCTTGGATTTATATGCCAATAAATTTGAGATGAGATTTTCAGCAGCATTTATCAACTCTGGTGGTCTCCCGCACACTTGGACATCATCATCAGTGTCCATTTTGAATATTTCTTAGCGACAAGTAGATATCAAACCGAAATAAGTAGTGAATCTCTGACTTTTGTCAAAACAATAACAAACAGTGATTGTTAAGGAAACGATTCCATAGGCAATAAGATGGTAATCGAAAATTGTTATGCAATTATAAAGATTCCTTAAATCATGATTTTGTTGATTTCGATTTCAGAAAAAATAGTATGTGTACCTCGTAGTAAAAGAACATTCCCAGAGTCAATTCTTGTTGGCCTCGGCTCTACGCTTCGGCCAACAATCAACATTGTCGTCCGGGAATATATTGCTTTCACTACTAGATACACAATGTACGATTTCTGTATTGAGATACTGGCAACCATGTCAAATTCAAAGTCTCGTGTTTTCAGCCAGATATTGTTATACAGTAGCATTACTATCATCAGAGATACTACGTGCAAGTACAGGAGGTGGTATTTCTTATGTCGAACAGTTTCTGCAAGATTTCACATTAACATTATCACCAATAAAAAAATGATCCGATGTTACATTATTTCGGACGGGTTGAGCCTGCAACTTCGTCGCAGAGATGCTATACCAGAGTTCCAAGACTTGAACTAACTACTAATATTGGAAATAATACCGATGATCCGTAGCATTATATTTTGTTATGACTGTCAAATAATTAGCCATCATTCTATTAGGAGTTATGTCTTGCTATGTGGTCATTATGTGGTCATTCTGTGGTTTGCGTCTTAGTCTGCGGTGTGATTTACAATCAATCTATGAGTTGTCTGTCATGTACACGTTACATGGTTATACGAGCTATCAAAAACATCAACATATATCGATTCTCTTTCAACTCCTTTGGGGTGACTGGATTTCGAAAAATGCATTCTTATTGGGCACATACGTGCATATAAGGAACTTACCTGCCGGACATCTCGTGATGAGTGAGTGAGTTAGACTGTTTCTCTTTTATGTATATACTACGAATACTTGAGGCGTCGTCTTTTCCACTGCCATGTTATTTCCCAAGTTTCACGACTCAATGCATATTTCAAATGGATATGAACAGGACAAAGTCGTTGAAAAACATAATATTATACATCATGCATTAGTGAAATACAAACACATTTCGTGTTAGCAATTGACAAAGTTTTGGTTCACCAAGTCGAATAGTGATGACATGTCCTATATTCTCAGAAAGATGTTTCGCCCTTCTCATAGGCTCGTGAGTAAAATAAGGCAGACGAGAAGTCACTGATCAATCATCCCGAAAGTGATATAATAAGACACCCTCAAAGTGTTCGCCTATCCTAGAAGTTCCAACACCATCTGCCGGGAAGCAGATATCTCACTGAAAATGCAATTCAGCTACGCATTGACAAAGAGGTTCTTGCGATTCAAAGAATCGACGGGGAAACAGTTGGAAATCAGCCGCCAGGTGACGGTCCCGCAACAATGCATAGTGAAATACAAACACATTTCGTGTAAGCAGTCAATATACAAAGTTTAAGTTCACTAGGTTGATCAGTGTCTTCACGTCTGTCTCGTCTCACTGACGAGCATATGAGAAGGGCGGAACAGCTGTCTGAGACTATGGGACGTGTTGTCACTGTTCAACCTGGTGAACCAAAACTTTGCATGTAATACAGTATCTTAACTGGGAGATTCTTTCAATTGACAGGTATATATGTTACAGAGTAGTCTGTCATGGGCATTATATTACTCTCAGTGTATCAATTGTCTGTTATGTATACATGATCTGTCATAGATAGTCTGAATCACGGTCTGGGAACTCGAGGCTGTTTCCTATGTATGAAGTGAGTCCGCTAAGCGTCAGCTGTTGAATAGTACCAAAAGGGTGGCGCATGAGTCGAGGAATGATCTCTGGCACGTATACGACCGTCTTCTCTGGCAACTGTCATTGTTGACTTGTAAACACAAAATACCGGCGTTTTTAGAAAAAAAAATTACGAAACCGTGCATTGTGCCGGAATTCAAAACGGGGTACAAAAGTGTAAAGCGAAAAACTTCTGTTTTTGAAGTGCCGAAAGATGCGAAAATGTGAAAAAAGTGGATACTTGCGATTCCGGATAGAAATCGTTTTAGCGAGGTCTTTTATGTGTGCGAGCATGTATAACGAAAAAGGGGAAGTTAATTTTAAGGTGAGTAATACATTTTGACAAGAGTAACAGTTATATTCCTCTCTCAAATCAGAAAAGTAAATATTGCGTTACGAAAAAAATTATTTTACTTAATAATGTGATTATTGCCATACTTTGATCCAAGCGCTAGCTGGTGCCTGAGCGAAGGACTATGAGTTTGGCTACATGTAAGAAACTCATGTCAAACAATAGATCCAGACCTGTATGTACGACCGTGGTTTGAACTGTTCTGAAATGACCTTTCAATGTATGGAGCTATCTGTCATGAAAATGACATGATAGTATTTGCTATCAACGACGTTAAAATATCTAGATTCTCTTTTACCCCCTGTGGAATTCAGTTCCGAAAAATCAGTTCTCAGTGGGTGCGTACCAGCTAAATTGGAAGGCATGTACAAGGATTGAAAACAAGATAACCGACATAATCATATACTCAACTGATCATTCCTAACTGAAATTCACCAATATGTTATTCTATACATAATAGGACATGTATGGGCTATATTAAGCAGTTTTTATATGAAACAGCATCAAGAAAGAAATTACACAAATCGTGATCTTATATTCTATGTACTCTTATCTTTGATCCTAATTAATAACTTTGGAAATGTATGTGCAGACTAGCTTGCTGGTCTTTCATGATCTTAATAATCTCATTTCAAAAAATATCAGTCACCATGAATTTCCTGTTCAAAACCTCCCAAGATGTATAGAATTCGTTCATGAAGGCTAGCTGATGGTCTGATCATCAAAACTCACATTTCGCGAAACTAGTCCTCATCAATCAACAAAGAAATACAACTGAACTCAATTCCAGAATAATATTCGAGTTAACTTCGAATAATAGCCTGATGTAATGTGAATGCCCCCAAATCTATTTGATGGGCGCGATGTAGTTATAGGTTGAATTACAATTAAAGATATCAAACTGGTTCCAGATAATATTTCATTGTAATTATCACCAATCAATAGGAATTTTTTATATCTCATAATAGACGTCACTTTCATATCGCTTTTCAATTTAAGATAAGTTGATAAGATATTGTCTGCAGTTGTATAGAAGAGATATAGGATAACTTAATACCAAACAAATGTATCACGCTTTATTCTTTCATTTCCTTCCCAAATTTGAACATATTGTTTAACAAAAGCAATATTTCATACATCTAAAGTCATTTATCACGCAGAATGGTACGCGATAGCGACCTTTCGGCGTTTCAACATATTTCACCCACTTTACATCAAATCGAGCTCTACAAAAACTCATATATCCCCATTTGTAGACATTCGAATATTCTTATTCTTGCAATGCTTCCATCTTTGCCAGGTTTTCTGTCATTAACAAGGCACAACCCTGCTTGCAGTTCGATATAGTGGAGTATAAAGTCTCGCTTACATTGCTCGACAAAGGAAGGTCTCTGGAGAGATTCAAGCTCAACGCGTGCATACCTCGCAGTTTATTCTGCACTTATGGGACGCCATGGCTAATAAGCAATTAAAGCAGGGAAAGTTTCAGCAACTCAGAATGTCCGTTGAAAATTTCAAACCGACATTACACGGCTTTTCGTTTCAACAAAAATTAAAACAGTAATCTGGACTAACGAATGTTGTTTAAAACTAACTAATGTTGATACTTTATTTCAAAAAACTTATTATTTAAATGTATTGTAGTATCTCCAAGGAGATTTTTTTGCTGAACGGCTTTCACTAGATCTTGAGCTATAATAATATTGAAAAAGTTTGGCAAAAGTGGGAATCAAGTATTTGCCGTTTTATAAAGTCATGGGAGTATAAGAATTTTCCGTGATTTTTTTCTTCTATATCGCTCCATAGATAATAAAATATAAAGTATAATAAAACCAGGTTTACAAAATAAACATAACCCATAAATCCTGCAGAGGTACCTTTATGTAGGATGGTTCTAATCTTACAAGAAAATAATAAAAAAAATTAATAACAAATAAATAAATAACAATATCTTTATATGAGAAAAATAATAAGAATATTGATAGTTTATACTGAAATCGAAAACGGCAAGGAAAAGAGAATATTAATAATAATCATTGTGGTAATCAATCAACTTAATGTGTAGTTTATTTATATATCTTTGTAGTTCTCTCTTGTAAGCACTCTTTTTAATTGCTTTGTGACTATTCGTCAGATTATTAAAGGTGTTTGTAGCTGAATACGAAAGTACTTCGAGCAATACTATGTCTGTGTTTCTTGTTTTTGATAAATTATTCATTAATTTTTCTGATAGATCTTTGTAGTAGTATGCCATTGGTTCGAGCATGTATTTCTTATATATCTCAAGTGGTATAGTCATTTCGTTATCTTCCCTTCTCAGCACTCTGATAATTCTTTAATGAATGTTGAATATTGCAATATTAGCAGTTCCCCAAGAAATGATACCATATGTGACCACGCGATAATATAAACCAAACACTATTGACAGTAAATTTTTTGGATTGAGTAGTCTGCCTAATTCATATATCACATCATGAAATATCCCACTTATTCCACTAAATTTTATACATGACAGATTTTCCTCAATTATAATCACAAGATATTTCGTATCATTGACTCTTCTAATTACCCCTACATTCAATTCCAAATCAAAAAGTGTATGTGTTTCATTATAGTTTGTTACAGTAATACATACAGTGTTGATCATATCAAGTGCTAGTTTATCATGATCTAACCAATTTTTCAAGTATCCAAGCTGTTTTTGCGAAACTTTCCCCAGGTCTTCCCAAGCATCGGCTGATGCAATGAGTAAAGTGTCATCTGCGTATGTAAAACTTTTACATTTCTCAAGAAGGACATCTATCATGTCGTTTATGTAAATAATAAATAATGGGGAGCTTACAATAGTCCCTTGTGGTACTCCTGTAGCTACAACCATAAGATCACTTTCCGTTTTATCCATCCTAACGAGTTGTTTCCTATTTCTCAGATAACTTTCAATTAGCTCAAGTGTAATACCTCTGATTCCGCTATTTTCTAATTTTTTAATCAGTAGTGCATGATTTACAGTATCAAATGCTTTCGCAAGATCAAGAAAAACAGCTGCTAATGGTCTGCTTTGATCAAAGTCAGAATATAGCTTTTCAGTTACTTCGATGATTGCATTGCTGGTGCCCATATTTTTTCTAAAACCAAAACGAATATTTGATATTATTTTATGGTTTTCTACAAATTTTATAACTATGGAATATAATAATTTTTCAAAAATTTCTTTAAATTTGAAATTAAAGATATTGGCCTATAATTATCAGGTGACACTTTATTTCCGACACCCTATTTCCAGTTTTGTGTATGGGTGTTATTTCAGCAACTCGAAAATGATTTGTACGGTAACATGTTCTTCACATAGATCATATACATGCTCAAGAGGATCAATAATATAATCAACAGTATGTTTGTCACTTTGACATGTATGCCATCTACTCCACCTGACTTTCTTTTCATATTCTTGATTATATTTTTCAATTCCTTTCTATTTGTTGGTGCAAGAAAGAGTGACTCGCTGATATCAATGGGCTTACAATTACAATTATTCAACATTGCACCTGTATTATTATGAATCATTGCATTTTGATGTTTTATCCCCATTTTTTGTAAATAATTTATTCAAATGATTTGCATATTCCTTTTGATCATGTGTTTTATCTTTTGTTTCTTCATTCACTAAATAGTTAAATTCATCATATTTCGATTTTTTGTTCTTCTTTTATTCAATTTTTCATTCACAATAGCCCAAATTTTTCTACTATTATTTTTCATCTTCCCATTTGCTTTTCCGACATCTGTGTTTAGTTACTTCAACTAGATAAGTTAATTATTAATTATAATCTTTGTATTTATTCTTCAATGTAGCATTATTGGGATTGTTTATTCATTGCTTGTATAATTTTTCAATTTTTTAGAGTGTTTCAGAGGATACGATTGAACCATTAGTTCAGTAATATGTTCTTCCTGTTCTTTAGAGATTGATCAAAAGCACATTTTCCGATACGGTTGTTTTATATGTGGTGATTAGTTTGTTGTCTCAACATTTATGCAACTTGAAAATATGGAGAGAACCATCAATTGGTAACTCAATCAACGGTATCAATAATCAACTGTCCAATATGCTGACTATTTATAATGTAAATAACTCAATGTTCAATACGAAATTTTGATTGAATTGGTAGTGGTAGAGATACGATGTGAAATAGACAGGAATTGATGTGATAACAAATATTTCATTTCAATTGAAGAAGGATCCTGATGATCTGTGGATAAATAGTTGATAATATATTCATTCAAGAAATATTGATACAAAGCGTAAATGAAGTGGGGAAAAACTTGCTTGATGAAGCAACATCTAGTGGAGAACTATCTAACATATTTACTTCATATCTCTATGGCGGTGCTTCAATGAGGAATCATGTTTACCGCGGTCATTTAAGTGATTGAATCACCATGAGCTGGTAGTAGTTTTCGAAGCGTCTGCCTGATAGTTTGTAAGATTTTTCAAAATCCAGTTTTTTTAATTTCATCACGAAACTCCGAAAATATAAAGACTAGGCAGATAGGTTCCTCATACAATGTAATCAGCCGCATCCCGGATTTTCAAAATTCAATCCCCAACGGGGTAAGGGAGATTGAGTACAATTTACATGACAGACTGATCCATAGAATAATGAATCATCATCATAGTTCAGACTGTCTATGACAGACAACACATAACCCAGGTAATGTTCATATGACATTCACATATTAATCGTGCTAGACCATTCCATAATATAGAAATCCCTGTCCTTTCGAATATTATCTCACGTAACATAGAATATAACTTCTTGTTTTTTCACGTCTTCAGCTGTTTCTTCTCATTTGAAATATAACGCATTATGTTTCGAAGATAGATTAGATATTCTATATGGGAGATAGATAGGCAACTCACTGTACAAATCTTTGTTGCTGGTCGTAGCGCCACGGTGAGTGGTGTAAGAAATATATTGGATTTGCGGGTAATTTGAAATACGGATTAGGTGTTCCCCATGTGAATTTACTTAAAAAAAAAAATAGTTAATTAAAATTTGTTTTGCGTTATTCTACATATTTTTGAAACTTACCCATTTACAGTCCGTTATTTTTATCTTGAAGTAAATTTATCACTTAATATTCACTCATATCTCATCAATTCTTAGATATTGATGAACTAAAGTGACAACATATAAATCTGTAGAATGTGTGAAATAAGTAAATCACAGATAAATATAGGAACCGACTAAGAAAGAGCTGAAAGTGTCATTATTCGTAAGGAATTCTGAAAGATTATTCAGCCGACTTAAACTACATAGGAACAAGCAAAAGTTAGTGGAATTGAACACATTATGGATTAGTTTATTTTTACATTTTAGACAGGTATAAAATAATCTATAATAGCTTCCATCTCAACATTTAACTATTTTAAATTGTTTGAATTCGAACATATTCAAGTTCTTGACTAGCCTAATAAAGTTTCATATATACAGTTGTCGTATTTTCAATGATGAATAAATTTCATTTTATAAAATGGACAACTGGGAAATTGAATTGTACATAAATTTCATTTATTACATATTGATATTATATTTTCTCACACTGCCATTGCGAATTTCAGTTTTTTTTTTACTGAGGATAATTCCACATCGAGACGTTTTGCAGTCCTTTTGAAACTAGAAGCAATCTTATGTAGTTTCCTTGCTTTAGGTGTTAATTCTGCTATAAATCTAGTTTTAATGGTTTTCATCAAGTTAACTCGATATCGTAAATCTATAAAGATAGAAGGTATTAAAAACTACAAACCATTTAAGCTTGATTTTGCAAGGAAGACAAAAAACAGATTCGAATGGATCAATATTCCTTACCTCTTCTACTCTTAGGAGTATGAATGAATGCAGGTACCTCACAAACAGTTGCGATGGGTGATGAGGCTTTTGGTAAATCAAAAAAATCCTCACTTTCGTATTCGTAGGTATCTGGAACGAAGAATCAGTTTTATTATGTGTTAATCATGAAGTTATAGAAGTATTTGGTAATAACGGAACATTATTAAAATTTTATTAATCTTTGGAATTGCAAATCTTACCCTCAACTGATGATGGTCCAGGTGAATTGTAATCATCAGCAGTCATTCCCTGCAAACATGTATTAGATGTAGCTAGTACTTCTCCTATAAAAAGTAATAGTGCATTTAAAAGTTAGTTATTCAGGTTCAAATTACAATTCCTTTATTCAAATGGAATAGATTTGTGAAATTATGTTTCATAATTTCACTTAACCTACTATGGACAGAAGGCATATTCTGAGAAGGTATGCTTCCATATTTGAGATTAGAACCTCTACGTCCTCGACCATCAATAATCTTTGTGGATGCTTCAAAATGTACGTCACACACCCTATAGGACTTGCGAATATCCTTCAGAGACTTTTGTTCCAATTTAACATTTTGAGTCTTCTCAACCCATATAGAGCACATCTTTAATTTTAACTAAATTAATAAATAAATATAACTAGTTTCTAACTTGACTTTACCTGATCTTTCTTTGGAAAGCGATGCATTTTAGAGTTTTTAGAACTGTGCTTGCACAAGGGTACACAACACGAAAATCCCATGTTAATTTAATGCAAATGAAGAAATAAAATGCCCAAATAAACACAATACTCAAAGGACAACACCAAGAACGTAATATAACCTAGTACAGCACTGCGTCAATTAACTAACAAAACAACAATGGCTACCGGGTTTTCCGTTTCCTTCTCTCTTTTGCTTTTAGTTCTTTGTCATCTCACCGGTGTAAGAAAGTAGGGGAAAGTGACGAAGTTTATCATAAGAGTTACCTACCCGTGGTTTCGAATATTGGGGAATGTCATCGCGGTGGAGTCGAAGCTTCCTTCTACATGTACCTGTTGTTTCAGCGGGCACACCCGCGGACATCAACTAGTTAATAATGGATTCAGAATGAACTTAAACTAGTTACATGAAAATCACAATACGTATTCATCAAGAGAAGAAAGATCAGCCGCCATGAATGTATCATAAAGAAGAATCTGAATGAAATTGAGATTTGACATATTGACAGAATTGAAAGGTGAATGAAATTCATAATCAATCATTTTTGAAATAAAAATAATCAAACAAAAATCATGCAGTAGAATACAAAAAGTGAAACATTTATGCTAACTAATTATCATCGTAACCATAAATTAAGCTGAATGTTCATGATGGAAATTGTAAATGGAATGTATTGTGTTCCATATACTGGAATTGCAGACAAGCAGCAAACTATTCTTATACTGGATGAGCTGAATAATTCTTTCGTTTCTTCTCTATTACAAAAGATAAGTCGATTTTGATACTGGTGAATTCTTATTTCGTTATGTATCCTCATTATACGGTAGTGCATTCCTACTTTCAGGAGATTTTGTTAGATGTATTATGTTTCGGAATAAGTATGTTGTGGATGAATGAAACACTTAAATTTTAATGCGTATAAATCCTTCTCCTATATAGCGTCAGGTTGGGAAGGATTGAGAGATTTAAAGCAGCTTTAACATGCTGGCATTTGGGCATCAAACCGAAAACTCTCTGTCTAATTCACCAGCGATACGACTAACTTATTGCTAAACTTCAGGCTGCAAATTTTAAACTCTTAGTTGCAAGTTTCTCACTTACCAGCCCTCGATTCCTAGTTATCCATAATTCCAACAGCCATTTAACATAAATGAACGCTTTAATAATTTAACCATATTATAACTTTCTGGAATAAGGCTGAGTGCGAAAAACTTTTCAAAAGAAAGATTTATATCTGTGTAAGAATGAAACCCAATGTGTTACCCAACATTTTATAGATATAATGATGTAGGAGTATCCGATTTTGATACTTTTTCGTGTGAGAACTAACAATGTTTTTGAATATTAATCAAGGTTGATGATCATTACGGCATTTTAAAATAACCACGAATTTATATGATGTATTATTTTTTCGATAGATGATATTTCATTGAGTTCATTTATTTTCCCTCACTGCCGTCAAAAACTTGAGAATTTAACAGAGAAATATGATTGCAATCGGTTTAGTAACATTATATGACAATTTCAGTTTCACAATATTCATGAATTATTGTCTATAAGTATTATACATGTGAAAACACAATAGTAAGAGTAATTATTCTCATATCGCATAATGAAGTTTCGTTACGAGTCAAATGTTATTTGAATTGGATCTGCTTGTAAGAAAAAGCAGTCCTGAAAGAAGTTGTGTCAGAATGAAGGCAATTTCTTGGTCTGCAGATCTTGCGATGCAATGATGACAGAACATCCTGCTACTCACAAACTGGTAAAATTGTAAATTCCATCTTCTGTTTTCTGATTACCACCGTCTTGTTTGAATGTTGAATCGAGTTCTGAAAAGTATTCAGAATAATGAATTTTATATGTGAAGTTACTTTATTATGTAGTCCATCAAATTATGCAAATTATAAGAAATCTCAGAAGACGTGGGCTAGTTTATTAATTAGAAATATGGCAATGCAATGCAAAGCATATTAAATGATTACATAATAAATCAGCTAAGAGTATGCTTAGAAATCATATTCTGGAAATTTTGTGTGAGGAATATTGAAATCTTCCCTATTATATGAAGGTTCCTGATCCTCCTTTCCATTGATTCACACTATGAATTGAAGCTTTACTCTTTATCTCATCTACAGTCTTCTTCCTGGATAGCGATTGAAATATATTTCAGATATATTATCACAATTGTTATTACTTTGAATAAAGCTTTCTAATTATCATATTTCTCGTAATTTTCGTAAGACATCTTCACTTTTACGATTAAATGAGTTAATTATTATTATGATGGAGAAAGTGGTGTACTCAAATGGGTACAATGAGAAAAGGCATGGAAAATGAAAAAATAATTAACGCCACAAAAATATTTATTCTTCAAGAAAGAAGTGATAATATTATTCATTTTTTGAGTGAAATGTTATGAAACAATCACGTTCAATACGTAAAGTTACGGTTACACTTCAGACAACTCCATCTTGCTCGTGAGTGACATTGGCGGCACTTTAGTTGCTTTTCAATTTTATTCGGAAAATGACCCACGCCCTCTTCCGCAATACTTGTAGGAAGCGAAGCAGAACGTTGTCTTTTCGAAAGATTTTAGGTAATGACGAGCAACATTTCTAATAAAACTAAGTAAATCCGTCTTATCATTATGAGCCAGTATGTACAGTTTCCATGCATCTACGATTCCAACATTTACAAAAAGGATGAAAGAGGCCACCACCATTTCTATCTGCGAATAGATACCTATAGTTATTCAATGCTTGGTCAAGCAGGTGACTCCATCCATGGATTGATTATAACGGACAAACGAATGTGGTTGAGGCACATCAATTTTTTGTTTTTCTGATGAAGACTAACGTTAACATTTCACAGGTGCTCTATAGTGTCGCGATCTGTCACCATAACGACAGTGTTATTGTCTCTCCAGCGTACAAATGATACAAATGAGATTACCTTTCTCTTCATCTGCTTGTTGAAAAATTCCACTATACTTTTTTTTTCATTTCCTTCACTGAAGATAGGGGACATTTTTTGGTCCAATTTTCTCGTACAGTGCCTGTTGCCCTAATGTTCATATTCCTGAGTGTCTTCCTCAGGTCGTAACAGGAAAATTCACTATGTGATCGTTAGGTTGTTCGGCGCATTGAAGCAAATCTAAAAAACCTCATCTCGCCATTCTTTTGGTTAGCTTTGCGGTATAAATATCATACTTGTAACTATAACTAGTAGAGCTACAAAGCATCCAGTGTTCAAAACCAAAACGTACCGGTTTCCTCTTTATAAATTGCTTTCCGGAGTGGTGTTCAAAATATTTCACCATTGCTTCATCTATTGAAACATTTGGGTGGAAAATTTCCCACTGACGAAATAAGTAGATGTGCTGCACCGGTTCGGCCTCAAAATCGACCTTTTTTGCATGTAAATCTCCATAAGGAAATCTAAGGTTCATTTTGCAGAAAACTGTCAATACCAAGGTCATCAACAATCGCACATGCGTAGTCATAGAAGTATATGGTTCACCAATCGATGATGTATGGTTTGGTGATCTATGGTGCACCCGACTATGCTCTATGGTTCATCAATCGATGGACAGGATTGCTTCATCTATTGAAACATTTGGGTGAAAAATTTCACACTGACGAAATAAGTAGATGTGCTGCACCGGTTCGGCCTCAAAATCGACCTTTTTTGCATGTAAATCTCCATAAGGAAATCTAAGGTATAGTTACTACTTTTTTCTCACCCTTCACATTTTTATAATAAAATTTATTGAAACCTTCTTCAATGTTCGAGATGCTATTGTACGTATGTAAATCAACAAGTGCAATAGAATAATATGAATAAGGATCTAGTTCTATTGGTGGGTGAAAATCTACAGACAAGCGTGATAGTGAACGTCTGAGACATGATTGATGAAAACTTTATCAACAATGTATTTATATACTAATAAATACAATTTTAGTCGACCCCAACTGAAGAATTAGAGAGGAATTTCAAACATAACTGGCCACAATCATAAGTGTTATATTGCTGAAAATTGTCGTGATTGAATAATATCTTACATTTTTTGAAATAATCCACCAGTTCGTGAGGGGGGCGTAAATTGCCAAAACTATCATAATAAGAGACTATCACCGACTTTCTTAAACCCAACCCAGTGAGTACCTCTATTATCCGAGCTATCTAAATTAACTAGTCCACGCTCGTTTTTCCATGGTCCGTTGGATGGTAGTTTATCACGCATAAATACTCCTCTAAAATGGGGAATGTTCAGAGCTTTTGCTAGTTTTCATAGATCGAGATCGGTTAGAGGTCTTCTGGGTAGGTTTCCTGACAGTTTTTTGGATGTTTATTTAAATATAGGCCAAGACCTATACGATACTTTTTCAAATATAGACCAGATCCTTGTTTCCCCAAAGCTATTGCTTCCATTGTTTTATTATGTCTTTCCGTTTCCTCCAAGGTTTTCCGAGCTGCATTGCTGTCGTTAACGGCCTTAGCGATGCCTGCACTACCTCCCGCCAATGCTCAAGCAGCTGATAAGCCGGCAAACAGAGGTATTAAAAATGGTAGAAATCCTCCAGTCTCAGGAATAGGAATTACTTTTGGTAATCGAACATTTTTCCGACCACCTGTTTCTTTGAATTGTTTTCGTGCAACTTTCACAGCTGTTTGGGATGTTTTCTTCAGATTGGATGAGTCAAACTTATTCTTCATAACTTTTCTTACCCCATCGAAAATTGCACTACCGAACCCAACCTTCTTTCTCATACTCATCCCCAATTTCCTCTTTGCCTTCATAATTTTATTCACACCGAAAGCGGCAATCCTCTCTCCAAATTTTGTGTCTTTAGATTTGACACGTTGCCAAGCAGCGTTCTCTAATATTTTATCCGCCTCGTGACGTCCTTCCAAACTAGCGTTTCGGAAATATGAAATATCGTGTTGGCGGCAAGCTTTATCGAGTGGATTGATACCTGGATCTCCTCTTCTCAACCGTTCTTCTAATTTTGTACCGGGACCACAGTATTGATAACCGGGAATATGAAGTTCAAACGGGAGCTTGTTTATAAGCGTATTGAGAACACCTTCTCCTACGTATGCTTCCATACAGACTGATGAGAATTCGAAATTGCACCGTTATTTAAAGAGGGGAGGAAGAAAGACCAAAGATCTCAAAAATGTTACTTTTAATAATTTCAAAATTTTCTCAATACAAAAGACTTTAGTATAATCTTAACAATATATGTTTCCAAATATTATAATATTCATTCTTGATTCACAGTCATCGAATTTTGTTCTAATATAATATCCATACCCTCGAGTCAACAATATTCTAGCTTTTTGTCCAAATCGTCAATGGTAGGTTCATTGAACGAGATCCGAATTATCAATCCAACTGTTGTGATTATTATCCAGACCCAACCACTTTACATATTGTTGACCCCTCCTCTTTCGTTATGTTTTTTCGATTAAATACACATCGGGTTGTTTTGTTTTCTGTAATTCCTCCTCGTAGAATCCTCCACTTATCGTTTTCCCCAACATATCTTGCAAAATATATGTAACAGGAGCTGTTATGTGTACTCTTATTATTCTAAACAATTCCGTCGACCAATTGGGCATATATCCTTTTGCAAATATATGTTTAGCTTTACTTATTCGCACCACATCTCCAACGTTGTATTTGTGAGGCAGAGCTAACTTAATGAGCGAGTAGAATCGCTTCAATATCTCGCTCTCAATCTGTTTCGTCACTCTTATTGGAGCCATATTTATAGAACTATGGTTACGTTCATTATATTTTCCTGTGATTTCTTCAAGTATATCGAGCCATTTGTATTTCCCGCTAAGACTGAATTGTTTGTAGAGCGTTTCCTTTAACGTTCGAATGACACGTTCAGCAATGGCTGCTTTTTTCACACTATACGTATTATAATGATTGATATTATGTTTCTTCATTAGATCGTTAAAGTGTTTATTGAAGAATTCTTTTCCCTATTCGCTTTCCAGATTCCTAGGCTTACGATGTCCATCTAACAATATAGAACTGACAGCTTTCCGAACCTCTTCGGCCGATTTCGTTTTCAACGGACGAGTCCACAGAAAATTCGAGAAGCAATCGATCATAACCAAAATGTATTTGAATCCATTATTCTCACGAGCGTAATCACCCATTTCAGCCAGATCCATTTGCCACAAATCATTCAAACCCTTTATGATTGTTCTGCGGCGTTTGAAATTTTTCCTACTCGGCTTATGAAGCTCATGCACAACTTGTTCTCCACTCATCTTATCAATGCGGAAATCTAGTGTAGAATTAATTTTTTGGGTATATTCACAGGATTTGGAGTTATACGTTTCACAGAGACGTGCTTTGTTGTTGTGGATGATGAGGGTCTCTTCTCAGAAGGTTCCACAGATGTCATCCGTCGTTAACGCCTCCACTTCACTACTAATGTCATTTATAAGCATGATCACACCGTTAAATGTCTTATTGATCTCTTTTAATTCATTTCTGTTTTCCCTCACGCTATCACTGATTGTTTTATACTCTGATTTTATATTGGTCTCCATTCCATTATATCTATTCTGAATATTCGTCAGATGTTTAGTAAATGATTTATCCATGGTGAGAATAACCTTCTCATTCTTTAATTTATGTTCATTCAGATTCTTGTTGACATCTTTGATCAAATTATCAACCCTAACGTTGAAGGTATCTTTAAGACTGGCTTATGTTTTCAGATTCAGTTTGTGTGTCAATTTATCAACATATGCTTTATTTGCAACATCTTCATTATCATTCGGTGATTTTACGTTGCACAGTCTACGATTTTCCATATCATAGCTTCCATCGATCGTTAGGAATAATCCTCGTCTGTGAACTTGTTTAAAATTATTATTAAATATATTTGTATCATATATCCACATGGAAGAGAAGGTTCTTCCAAACTTATCCATTGAGGTCATCTTTGTAACTGTGATGAATTTGTCTTTACATATGGGTTTTGTTCAATTACATTAGCCTCTATCAATTCTTCTATTATAGAGATTATCTCGTTATGATGGTTATTGTTACCAATATACGAGGATGCAACAAGAAGTCTTAGTCTATCTACAATTTCGTTGACGTTATCCCAATAAACATATTCGATTGGTTTCTCGTTATATTCAAGCATATCATTTTTGATATATGCATTTCCAGTGTATGATTTGGACCTTGGTCTTTTCATGGGATCAATCAAAGGTTCCAGTACATGTTTGTATTTTATAGTGTTTCTTATTCGATCAGCTGGATCGTTATTACGTCTATGGGCACTAGTCATTTCCATCAATTGACTGTAATTCTTTCCATCTTCCACGAGGTAGGTGTCAGGTAGAACATCTCTGTAGAATATCAAATTATACAGTCCTGTGGTACCCTTGAACGGAGTACCCTTAATAATTATATTACTCTCACTATCAATTTCATTAGGTTGATTACCCATGAACCATTTATCTAAAGTCGAATTATATTGCAAACCCGTTTTATCATCGTATCTCTTGACATCATCATCCAATAGAAATCCTTCCAAGTAATAACGTGCTAATGTGGAGTATTGTTGCAGAAACTCTTCTGTTGCCGCTGAATAATCTTCCTTAAGTTTTCTGAATTCTTCACGAATCTGATCGATAGTAGGTTCGGGGGTAAACACATCCTCTTCAGTATCTGGGGGGTGATATACGAATTCTTCCCCTTCAGTTACAATATTTGGGATTGGTATGTTCTCCATTTGTGTTGCTGTAGAAACAATACTTTTAGGCTTAATCAACGAATTTTGTTTGATTATTTCAGCATTTTTCGCAATTTCCTCCTGAGGCTTAGATAGATTCTTGAACATATTTTCTAGAATTGTATCATTTTCAGCTTTACTCAATTTCATATTTTTTCCTCACAACGTTTTCTAACTCCCAAATTTTTTTCTTCAATTGTTGTTTCGCTTTTAATTTGTCAGACACATCCACGTCCATGCTGAGTGGGTTGTTTGTTTCAAATGAAAGTATATATACATGTTAGATGTATATATAACTATCAAAACTCTTGCGATAACGATCTTTGTTCATATCACAATCTTTGTTTATCATAAGGAATCCATATTTATCTTTCCAATATACGCTACATATCTCTTTGAATTTCTCAAGTGACATGTCGGTACTTATATGATCGGTAAATATATGTTTCAAATTGAGTTCATCCTGTTTGAAAATAATCAAGCAATTGGCATTGTCGCGCAATCCATGCTTTGGACATTCAACAAAAGACTGGCAAAGATAGAAACTATCAATTGAGTTGTGTCTCCCTCTTGAAAAATAAGAACGAATTTTCTCCTGTTTCTCATCCATTACATCATCGAATATTATTACCGAATTAGGTTTCGCTTCTGTGGGGTCTATGACGTCATCCCTTTCAGTATATGGAAAATGTCCAAGCCCAGCAATATTCTTCAATGTTTCCTCCAGTAACTGGTATTTTGGTTGGTGTAAAGACTTTGAATAGATGTATACGTTTTCAAATTTCAAGCCGTTTGCATCTAACAATAGAGATAACATCGCATTTGTTTTCCCACAATTACGTGGACCACAGATTATTGTTCGTAGAGTATTTGGCAGCAAAGAGCTGTGCCGTCGTGATTGTTCAACAGTTTCAATGCTTGACCCAAAGTTCATGATATTCAACGAGTCTTTTTGCTTAAGAGTCTTCATTATGCCTGACGGCGAATCGAAATCAAACTGAAACATATGTTAATAAGCATTTGTTTATATATTAGTTGATGATGTTATATTGTGTATGTCCGAGCACTTCTACCATGTAACTGTCAAAAGCAAGTATCAAAGACGTGTTAAATTTGTCCGAATGTTGAAACACGTGTATAAATGTTGAAGCACGCGTCTGAATATTGAAGCACGTGTCAGAATATTAAAGCATGTGTTAAACACGTGTCTGAATTTTGGAGCACGTGTCTCTCAATAGAAGTAGATGCTGATTCATATTATTATATTGCACAAGACGATCTAAATTTAAAGCATATATATAATGACCATGTGGGAACTGATGTGACTTTTGAAGAATTCAAAAATGTATGTTCATACTGTTGGAAGGAACCATATGAATTTTTATGTATTGTTAAAGATGATGCTATCGATAAAGGAAGATGTAGGAAGTGTTTTGATAATTTCATACATCTATAAACTATTTTATAAAAGAAAAAACTGATGAGAAACTATTCAATAGATGTTTGAACCTGTTCAATACCTGTTTGAAGCTGTTTAATAGCTGTTTTAAGCTGTTCAAAAGCTGTTCTTAAGCTGTTTAATAGCTGTTTGAAACTGTTTAATTCTTGGTTAATTCGATATGTATGAACCTACTTTATTCAATCTTGTAAATATACTGAAAAATTATATATTTCGAAAATTAACGAATCAGTCTATTCTGATAATTCAATAGTGAAACCCAAAAATTAATTAGATCCCATAATCATAATATTTATACTATTGATTATATGAAAGAATAACTACTTTGTTTTTATACCACTTTTATTAATAATAACGTGAAAACGTAACTATAGTTTCAACACCGAAGTGCCATTATCAAACAACTAGAAAATTTTCTAATTGTTTGATAATGGCACTTCGGTGAAAATTTTCTAATTGTTTGATATTGGCACTTCGGTGTTGAAACTATAGTTACGTTTTCACGTTATTATCAATAAAAGTGGTATAAGAACAAAGTAGTTATTCTTTCATATAATCAAAATGATGAATTACCATAAAGTAACGGCTTCCACCATCGATTTATACTATTAAGCAGAATAAAATTGTTTTAAGCGCTTGTGATAATAAACGCTATATTATTGAAAATTATAAAACGTTACCTTAGGGACATTATCCTATTTCAGAGGTGGAGGAGGAAGAAAACGATTAGTTTCATATTAAATATTGTATATTACTTATAAATATGCCTTATCTATATTTTTATCATAATAATTATTTCATATAACATATAATATTTGGTTTTCTTATTTACTTATTTTCAGATAATTAGACGTATGAATTATATGATAGTAATCTATGTATAATTGGGTACGTTTTTGAGAAAATTCAAATTATTTATATGATCATCCAATTTCTTTTCGAATATCATTTTCATGATGCAGGTTGAATTAATTTTGCTTCCAACATGCAATTTGATAATTTAGTTTTTGTTCGATGCAGCTCTTGATAACAGCTCATATAATTCCACTCTGAATTTTTTAATGAAATATTTAACGGTTCAGATTGGACAGGTTCAGGTAGAACATCACTTCTATCTTTGCCAACTGTAGTCAAACTGGATGATTTCGTTTTATTACATTCATAATATTTAGATGCCCAAGTATCTGATTCAAATTTCAATCCGAGATTGTTTGTAACACATGTAGATAAATCTGATCTACACTCTTGCAGAAGATTATTAGCGGGGGCATCTATGGTTGTAGGAATGGTAGTGGCGGTAGGAGAACTTCCACAATATTTCTCTATATATATACGTTCTAATATATATTTACTATTCACATCCAATAATTCCAAGGTTAAATTTTTCAATCTACTTTTACAAGTTGTGAGTTGAACATTTATAAAACATATACGATGTTCGTAATCATTTCTCACTTCTTCTTCTCTGGATAGAGGTTCAGGGTGGGTAGAAACTCTATGATGTGGAGAAAGATTTTTCCTCGATGCGAAAATAGTAAAGGTAGGTCTTTGTTGATTCAAATTTTCATATTCTAAATGAATGGAATCACTTCGATTTAAATTATGATTGAATGATGCACTCCCATTATCAGAATTAAATGTAGACTTATATAATATTATATTCGATGAGAAAATTCCAAGAAGTAAGGTTAGAGTTAACCCAAACTGTACAAGTAACATACTATATGAATACATTTTTCACAATGATATATTTCTAACATTACATCTATTTAATTATCCTGGAGAAGAGTAGGGATGGAACACAATACCACGATAGTTATCTATAGATATTTTCGATATTATTTTTCTCTTATCAGCACACTCAAAGCAGTATATAATCTTTGAATTGAATATACACTTTGAACAATACAATCTATGTTTACAAGGGATAAAACTTGTATTAATATCTTTTTTATTACAAATTCCACAAAGCTTCATCATTTTGTTTTTTGTTTCTCATATGAGTTCAGGATATAGACTGAGGGAAATAAAAAATCAATCTATTATTTGTATCATTTATTATCATCGTTTACAATGGTAGTAAATTTATAAGATAATTATGAATATGTAAGCTATTATTCACAGCACAGTAACAATTATTTGAAGTATGATTGTTTAAGCAAAGAGGTTCACCCATTATCAGTTTTGGACAGTTGACATCATTTTCTAAATCTATAACAACTATCGATCCTCCATTAATTTCTTCCAAAAGTCGTCTTATAGCTATCGTTTTTTCTTTTCCTCTAACATATATACGATCGATATTCATCTCAACTGTATGTTTTATAAAAATATTCTTCAGTTCCCTATCCTTGATAAACCCACTAACATATGGAATACAATGATGATTCCTCTCGAGATATCGAATTTGTCTCTTACAGTTTGCATTCAACTCGCTATATGGTTCGGGATAATTGGATAGGTAGTGACTTGATTGTTTTCCATTCGTAATACACATTTCTTTTATTCTAAATTCAGACACTTTGAAGCCTTGTACATCTATCGCGATGAACCTCATATTGATGAATGTCGAATATTGAAGAGAGAGAATAAACTTATCAAATCAATCTCAACAATGCTACTATTGAGGTTAGTGTAAGCACTTGTCCGAGCATCATAGTTCGTGAACTATGATGATGACGTCACCGTCACAGGGGTTCCGTTCAAAATTGAGGTTAGGGTAAGCACGAGTCTGAATGTTGGAGCACGTGTCTGAACACGTGTTTGAATATTGAAGCACGTGTCTGAATATTGACGCACGTGTCTGAACACGCCTCTGAATGTTGAAGCTCGTGTCTGAACACGTGTCTAAATATTGAAGCACGTGTCGGAATGATGAATCACGCGTTAAAACATGTGCATGAATGTACTACCAAAATGAGTATATAATCGTTATAATTATCGCATTTTATTCCTTATCCGCTCCATCATCGTTCGTCAGCTATGATCGCCGGATTGTATCAGTATCTGTCGCTGGTGACGTCATCATCGTTCATAAACTACGATCGTCGGATGTTTGGCTATTCTTCCAAAGA
Organism: Endomychus coccineus; assembly: GCA_958510875.1. Classification (NCBI taxonomy): domain Eukaryota; kingdom Metazoa; phylum Arthropoda; class Insecta; order Coleoptera; family Endomychidae; genus Endomychus; species Endomychus coccineus. Next base: position 219,550,490 of record OY294067.1, read on the forward strand.
CATTTCGATACTAATACTTGGTAAGTTCTTTCATTTGATACCTTTAAAGCAATATTTAGATGATTTTCATGCAGAATATTGATTTTTTTCATGAAAAAGTTAAAAATTCGCATTCTGCATGTCAGCACCTTTCATTTGATACCCAAGAAGCTATAGTTAGAGGTTTTTTTTCATTTTCGTATGGGATTTTTTCATGAAAAACTTGAGAATTCACATTCTTCGCGTCAAGACCTTTCATTTGACACCCATGACGCTATACTTCAAAAAATAAAAATTCCAAACCCTCATCGCGGAAGATCGGTCAAACTGATCGATATATAAATAGTATATTCTTATTGAGCACATCGCGTAAATTCAGAATATGGAATAAAATAACCAAAAAATTTTAAAACCTCATCGCGGAAGATCGGTCAAACTGATCGATATATAAATAGTATATTCTTGTTCAGCACATCCCGTAGATTTAGAATATGCAATAAAATAATCTTTTTCTGTTTCACTTCCATAATTTCACATGAAAAAGTTGAAAATTCACATGCTACGCGTCAAGACCTTTCATTTGACACCCATAACGCTATACTTTAAAGAATAAAAATTTCAAACCCTTATCGCGGAAGATTGGTCAAACTGATCGATATATAAATAGTATATTCTTATTCAGCACATCGCGTAGATTCAGAATATGCAATAAAATAACCAAAAAATTTCAAACCCTCATCGCGGAAGATCGGTCCAACTGATCGATATATAAATAGTATATTCTTATTCAGCACATCACGTAGATTCAGAATATGCAATAAAATAACCACTTCCTATTTTACTTCCATAATTTTAACATCTCATATTTGTTTTGATCTGCGTGTGTGGCGTCAGCAAAGATGAAAAGATAACAAGTCTCAAATTACTATTCTCAAACTAATTTCGACTTGGAATTATTATGAGCAAGGCTAAGCTCACCTTTGCCTATAATCAAGGTGAAACAGGTGACATTAGGCTAGACACACCTTTTACGTATCAAACCTGAGGTGCACCGGAGCTATATCTACTACATTAAAGACGATTGTTATCATATCTTCCATAGCTCAGCGGTTAAGGAGCCGATTTTGGAATTTTCCGGGTTCGAATCTGGTGTAGGACAAAATTCATCTTTCAGTAGAGTTGACTCAGATCATATATACTACATTGGAATCACTCATTTTCAAGTTCTTCATAGCTGAGCGGTTAAGGCGTTGACTTTGGAATTTATTTCTCGGGTTCGAATCTGGTGTAGGACAAAATTCATTCCATTAGGGGTGACTCAGGTTATATACTACATTTAAATTGATTAATTCCAGTCCTCCATAGCTGGGCGGTTAAGCCACCTAACTTTGGAATTAATTTCTCGGGTTCGAATCCGGTGTAGGATGAGAAAATATTCATTTCAGTAGAATGCGAGTACACAGATGACTAGTTCACAGAATGCAGATTGGAAAAACGTAGATTGGTCAGACCATAGTTGGGAGAATCATAGATTACCAAACCATAGCCTACCTGTTCATCGATTGATGAACCATAGAGCATAGTCGGGTGCACCATAGATCACCAAACCATACACCATCGATTGGTGAACCATATACTCCTATGACTGCGCATGCGCGATTGTTGATGACCTTGGTATGGACAGTTTTCTGCAAAATGAACCTTAGATTTCCTTATGGAGATTTACATGCAAAAAAGGTCGATTTTGAGGCCGAACCGGTGCAGCACATCTACTGAAATATGGTATTTCGCAAATTCATCAGTGGGTGCAATTTGAACATTTTATCAGACTTACCCAGATTGAATTTGTCAGCAAAGTATATGTACCTCTTTATTTCTTGAAATTTATTTCTGGACATATTGGAAGCCACGAAAGGTACAGAAATATCTTCATCAACGCTCCAATACATGAATTCACGAGGTAATCTGTGGTAGCCAGATTCTACTACCACAAGAACATGGTTATTTTTTTTTTTGAGGCATAAAGGTCTGATTGCTCAACGCTCAATTTAAGAACCTTGTCGTCAAACAATCTTTCAAAAGCCTGAACTGACTGAGCTTCTTTACATCTTCTATCATATTCTTTAGTCTTTTTTCGTGGCCCATAGTAACATTCATGCTCATATCTTTATATTTCTTTGTCCACTAAGGCTCCCTCCTTTTGCTATGTTCACTTTTTGAAATTCTAATTTTGTTCGGAAACAGCTATGATTGCTATTTTCACTTTTTGAAATTCTAATTTTGTTCGGAAACAGCTATGATAGCGGTACATCGTTGTCAGGGTCGTCACTCCCATCGTTATTTTCTACAGCTGCCCTATTTAGAGCTCTTCTAGCAACTACTTAAGATGAATTGATTCCATCTTCTGAGGAAAGAAGATATATTAAATTTTTTGAAAGAAAGTTCGCAAAATGGTTGTTTCAATATCACAAACAAGTAAATACATACCTGAAAACCGAATTTCTCACTTCAAATGATTCACTTTTTTATTCAGTTCGCCAAAATTATGTTTTACAGACACGGTACTTGTCATAACTTGTTAACCCAACATATTATAATGTTATTTCCGACAAATCAGCCATCTATGAGTATCTTACGTGTTCTCCCCATATTGCAAAGTCATCCTTAAAACGATAGTTTGCTAACAAAAATTCAACAGATGTCTCTGAGAGGCAAAAATTTGTGCTGTGCTCAAATGAGAACAGTGGGAGGTAATGAGATATTATGCAATTCACTGACAAACGGATGAAGACTGTCATAGATGACACCCGCCTACTTGGAATAAATATGAAAACACTCAAGAAGTGATATAGTAAAATATTACTACATTACATAGTTAGGAAGAGAAAAAGAAAATGTGTCAACTAAGCCACAGCTACTATGATTCCCATTTGAAAAAATACAACTTTAGGCCAGAAGTCGAAATTGCACCTTGTTTCAAATTTTTCCAACGCCACTGAATTATAGAGAAAAAAGGGCCTCTAGAATGTAAAACTTTTTTCTTCTCACTTTACAAGCAACCACGATATTCACATGTGTCTAAAAGTCGGAAAATCGAACTTGTGCTTATAACTCGGAAACAAAAGACGATAGCAATTGAATTTGTCTTGAAAAGAGAAATCGAAAATACGACTTCCATTTTTATGTATCTCCTATAGTTACCGAGTTACCCTATACAAACTTGGAAATTATCCCATTCTGTACAATCAAATAGTTAAATTTGGAAATACAAACTCTAATGTACACATCTTGAATGTAGATTACCGAATAAACACTTGCAAGGAAAAAGCACCGAATACAGCAAATTCTGAATCAGACAATTTGATAGTAGCGCCGAATACTACAGCCAAGCCGATACAGCTGCAGAACCACAAAGAACCTTCTACAAGTAAATTTACGGAAGGAAATGAATTCGAAATGGTTGGAAGAAAATCTCTTCGATTAAAAAGGACAACTTATCAAATCAATCAAACATTGAATTCATACCTATGAGAAAGTATATAACCAACATCATTACTCCAAAACATTAACCAAATACTAACAGTATTCCATCTCTAAAGAATTCCATGTTCTTAGGTAAATGCAGCAGTGCAGCAGTTCAAGTGGCCCAAAATTATATTTCTAAGTGGTTGTTTATATCACGCTTGAGATCCGATGTAGTCTTATCTTCATTCCCTCCAACTTTGCAAATACGTAGTATCAAAACTGAAACCTAAACATGAATATGCAAATCACACATCCTTCAAAACAGGTGTGCCATACCATATGGTGAATATTATGATATCTCCTGGCCATATGGAGTAATAATAATCAAATTTTATTTATCAAAGTCTGACTCCGAAAGGAAGACAACAAAATAATTGCACAAACATACCTATGAATGCCGTAGAATCAAAGGACACTTCAAAAAAATATGAACAAAGCTCTACTCCGGATCATAATCTAACAATAGATTAATTATTAATTAATTGAAAATAGAATAATTAATGAACTATTCAATGTTTGGGGAATAAAATGGCAAATTTAGAACTACAACTCAAATTAATAGATCGACTAATTATATCACTTACTGAGCCTTGGCAATCTGAGGAACAACCATGAGATGATTTTAGATAAATATATTTTTCTATCATAGTTTTGCCGTGCTAAGAACATGTAACCGTGACATCATCAATCAAACGAATAGCTCTCTTCTGGATAGAAACAAAGAACTCAGTGTATGTTTGGGAGCCAAACTTCAAACATGTGAACAGTAGGTACTTCAAGACAGGTCGAATCTGTACTTTGTAGATTATGAGGAGATTCTGGGATGTAGAGTTGCCCTTGGCACGGAATAGAAAACCAAATTTTTGTGAAGCGGTTTTCGCATTCGACTCCACATGCTCGTCCCATGTTACTCATAATTTCATAATTTACAATTTACTATTCAGAATTTTTAGTTAGAAATTATGCAATTGATATAATCTGTGATCTCCTGTACCATTTTGGATTCAGTATCATTTTCAAGGAACCAACCAGGATTGCACTAATCTATTGATCTTGCCTTGATAATGTTTTCATAAGTGATAAAAATTTTAAGGCTAGCATTATCTGATCACTTTGCACGATACTGAGTTTGTAATGCCTGATCAAGCTGCAACTCAAAAACCTAAATATGTTCTTAAAAAGAACTATGGTAATGACAATATTTCTCAACCATTTGCAGAATGAACTGGCATGTACCTGTACACAAACAGCGTTTAATATCTTCTTAAAAATATTTCTTTATTTATTTGAGCAGCGTTTTCCTTTAAAATGATTTCTAATTAAGAATTCTTACAGGATTGTTGATGGTGATTATTGAATAAGAGAGGAACTAATCGAATTGAAGATGGACAGCTCTAAATACTGACTTATCCAACAATTATCCAGAATTTCGCTATGAAAAAGAAATAACTGAGATTTTTACGAAGAAATTGTTTAAAACCAGACAAATATTTTAAGACAACCAAATGAAAATGCACCCAACAAGTCAAAAGCAGTCTGGAACTTAGTCAACAAATTGAACAACAAAACTGTCACTAAAAAAATATAAAATGAGTAGAAAATGATATGCAACTATCTAATATCGAATCAGCCAATATCCTTAACAATTATTTTGTTTATAGTAATCGACACAATAAGACGATATTGACTTCAATTTCCTATAACAACCATATTCTTTTTTCTCTGAAACATTTCTGAATATGACATGATTAATATTCTCAACAATTTAAAATCCTCTAACTCATGTGGAACTGACAATATGATATGTTAAAATATTCTCAAGAGCTAAAAACTATCTAGCAAAACCTTTGATGTTTCTCATAACTTTCACACTCAACAACGCAATATTTCCTTCTGAGGCAACTTGCAGTGGTTGTCCCATTATTGAAAATAAGTCATGCTCTTCTAAAATCTACTGAAATGTTATCCATGTACAATTAAATGAACTTTTATAAAAATATAAAATTATAACTCCTGCCCAAAATTGATTCTCAAAAAACAAATCAGTCTATGCAGCTCCCTGTGATTTTCTACTGGATGTAACTATTTCTTTGATAAAAAGTTGAAAGTTTTGGGAATATTTGTTGATTTCAGTGAAACTTTCGATTGTATTGATCATGAAATCCTTCTCTATGGATTGTATACATGCGGTACTCGCGGACCTACTAGCAAAAAGAAAAAAAAATTATAAAGGTGTACTCCGAGTCACAATTTCGGGATCAATTTTATTTATTATCTATTCAAATGATCTCATCTCTTTCATCAAGTCTCTTGATATGGATATAACAATTCCTAGCTATTCTTATGGCAGCAATTTCTCAAAAAATCTGAGTATATTGTGCATGCAAAACTTAAAAATACCATATTACTCGATAATATTGCATTCTGGTTGAATAAAAATAAATTGAATTCAAACATAGATGAAACTAAAACAGTTAATTTTGGATCAATCAGATGAAACATCAACCTAGAATATATCGATCAATACTAGTGCTTGCACAGTGCACAGATCTTAGGCATAATGTTGGACAGCCTATGGTATATAGGCCCTGTCAAAGACTAACAAAGTGTGTTCCTTCTGAAGATCTTCGATAGGTATACCTACACGATAGTAACTCTGGCGGTGTTACTCCCCCTGCCAACGCGTCGTTAGACTTCAGATTTGTCACGTAGGGCACTCTCCCACTTCAATAGTACACCAACTGCCAGGCAGAGACAGACGCCCTTATTGGAGAGGAGACGGTCTCTTGAACCATCTGGGCCCCTCTCCCCCTGCCTACTCGTGCTCGTGAAAATTAACACCATTCGTTTGAGGAGTAGGCGTCGGCCTCATCTCAACGGCCTTCCACATATTATTGTCCTGGCCGGGAATCTATTACCTAGAGACCTGGGATAAGAAGCACAGACACCTGACTTTAGGAGTAAATCCATGTGGCGCAGCATTCTACCCATGTAGAGGCAGCATTTTTGTTCGCCCCTGGCGGGACTACTTTAGGCGGACCCACTACGGGCGCTTGCCCGCTAGACTTATATTATTGCCCCTTCTGGGCTATAGTCAATTCGACCTTCTCGTGTTACCTGTTTTACCAAGAACGTTTGACGAGTCACCGTTCGGCTTCGTTCAAATAGCCTAATGCATATGCCTACCAAGCCCGTGAATCCATTCCGGGCAGAGTTCTAGGATAAGAAGGCACGGTATCATGGTTTTAGTGGTGAAATGTATGTGGTGCATGCTCATTGGATCTTATGCATTGACAACTGTTAGTTTTGCCCCGAGGGTTTACTTATCTCGAGACTCGCGCAAAGGACATTGCTTGCTGAATCTCCTCCTGGAGTCGATCCGGACCATACAGTTCTCTCTCGAGGATAGGTACCTGTAGTCAGAATATTTTATTAACCATTTATCATGCTAACTTTGATTCTGTAATGGGATACAATAGTATAAATTGGGGTTCCTGTGCATCCTCCAATAGGTTATTTATCCTTCAAAAGTATCCTGTACGAATTTTGCCTGGTATTCACCTCAGAGAAGATCTTATTTCGAAGAATTCGATATATTGACTTTTTCACCAGCTACGCCTACGAATTATGTTGTTTTCTTCATGAAAATCAATTACTATTTCCTTGGAACTGTGTAGTTCATAATTATGATACACGCCATAAGTCTAATTTTATTCCTGATCAGTATACAACTGCCTTATATCAAGAGAACTTCTTTCAAAATGGTTGGATATACTAGAATGACCTCAGTATATAAGAGAAATTTTACCAATTTGAAGACATTTGAAAAAATATTTATTGGATAAAAATTCCTATAGCTGATGAATTATATTTGTGATGATAGATTTAATTCTACTGGATGTAACTATTTCTTTGATAAAAAGTTGAAAGTTTTGGGAATATTTGTTGATTTCAGTAAAACTTTCGATTGTATTGATCATGAAATTCTCCTCTATGAATTGTATACATGCGGTACTCGCGGAACTACTAGCAAAAAGAAAAAAATTATAAAAGTGTAATCCAAGTCACAATTTCGGGATCAATTTTATTTATGATCTATTCAAATGATGTCATCTCTTTCATCAAGTTTCTTGATATAGATATAACAATTCCTAGCTATTCTTATGACAGTGATTTCTCAAAAAATCTGAGAATATTGTTCATGCAAAACTTAAAACTAGCATTTTACACGATAATATTGCATTCTGGTTGAATAAAAATTAATTGAATTCGAACATACATAAAACTAAAACAGATCATTTTGAATCAATCAGATGGAACATCAACCTAGAATATATCGATCAATACTAGTGCTTGCACAGTGCACAGATGTTAGGCATAATGTTGGACAGCCTATGGTACATGAGCCCTGTAAAAGACTAACAAAGTGTGTTCCTTCTGAAGATCTTTGGTAGGTATACCAGCACGATAGTAACTGTGGCGGTGTAACTCCCTCTGCCCACCCGTCGTTAGACTTCAGACATGTCACGTAGGGCACTCTTCTACTTCAATAGTACACCAACTGCCCGGCAGAGACAAACGCCCTTATTGTAGAGGAGACGGTCTCTTGAACCATCTGAGCCCCTCTCCCCCTGCCTACTCGTGTTCGTGAAAATGAACAGCTTTCGTTTGAGGAGTAGCCGTCGGCCTCATCTCATCGGCCTTCCACATATGATTGCCCTGGCCGCGAATCCATTACCCAGATACCTGGGTTAAGACGCACAGACACCTGACTTTAGGAGTAAAGCCATGTGGTGCAGCATTTTACCCACGCAGAGGCAGCATATTTGTTCGCCCCTGGCGGGACTACTTTAGGCGGACCCACTACGGGTGCTTGCTCGCTAGACTTATATTATTGCCCTTTCTGGGCTATAGTCAATTCGACCTTCTCGTGTTACCTGTTTTACCAAGAACGTTTATGAATTCGAACATACATAAAACTAAAACAGATCATTTTGAATCAATCAGATGGAACATCAACCTAGAATATATCGATCAATATTAGTGCTTGCACAGTGCACAGATGTTAGGCATAACGTTGGACAGCCTATGGTACATGAGCCCTGTAAAAGACTAACAAAGTGTGTTCCTTCTGAAGATCTTTGGTAGGTATACCAGCACGATAGTAACTGTGGCGGTGTAACTCCCTCTGCCCACCCGTCGTTAGACTTCAGACATGTCACGTAGGGCACTCTTCTACTTCAATAGTACACCAACTGCCCGGCAGAGACAAACGCCCTTATTGTAGAGGAGACGGTCTCTTGAACCATCTGAGCCCCTCTCCCCCTGCCTACTCGTGTTCGTGAAAATGAACAGCTTTCGTTTGAGGAGTAGCCGTCGGCCTCATTTCGTCGGCCTTCCACATATGATCGCCCTGGCCGCGAATCCATTACCCAGAGACCTGGGTTAAGACGCACAGACACCTGACTTTAGGAGTAAAGCCATGTGGTGCAGCATTTTACCCACGCAGAGGCAGCATATTTGTTCGCCCCTGGCGGGACTACTTTAGGCGGACCCACTACGGGCGCTTGCTCGCTAGACTTATATTATTGCCCCTTCTGGGCTATAGTCAATTCGACCTTCTCGTATTACCTGTTTTACCAAGAACGTTTGACGAGTCACCGTTCGGCTTCGTTCAAATAGCCTAATGCATATGCCTACCAAGCCCGTGAATCCATTCCGGGCAGAGTTCTAGGATAAGAAGGCACGGTATCATGGTTTTAGTGGTGAAATGTATGTGGTGCATGCTCATTGGATCTTATGCATTGACAACTGTTAGTTTTGCCCCGAGGGTTTACTTATCTCGAGACTCGCGCAAAGGACATTGCTTGCTGAATCTCCTCCTGGAGTCGATCCGGACCATACAGTTCTCTCTCGAGGATAGGTACCTGTAGTCAGAATATTTTATTAACCATTTATCATGCTAACTTTGATTCTGTAATGGGATACAATAGTATAAATTGGGGTTCCTGTGCATCCTCCAATATGTTATTTATCCTTCAAAAGTATCCTGTACGAATTTTGCCTGGTATTCACCTCAGAGAAGATCTTATTTCGAAGAATTCGATATATTGACTTCTTCACCAGCTACGCCTACGAATTATGTTGTTTTCTTCATGAAAATCAATTATTATTTCCTTGGAACTGTGTAGTTCATAATTATGGTACACGCCATAAGTCTAATTTTATTCCTGATCAGTATACAACTGCCTTATATCAAGAGAACTTCTTTCAAAATGGTTGGATATACTAGAATGACCTCAGTATATGAGAGAAATTTTACCAATTTGAAGACATTTGAAAAAATATTTATTGGATAAAAATTCCTATAGCTGATGAATTATATTTGTGATGATATATTTAATTTGTTTTTCTGAGTATTTCCATTTCTATAGTGACGCACTTACAAACCACAATTTGCTATTTACAATTGTATTGGTTTGTTTGTGAGAGAAGTATACTCCTATTTCTAATCCTATTATCAACGCTCCCACTTACAAGCCCCGTTGGTGGAATATTTTCGCTGATATCAAAGACTACACTCTCTTCTTCTTCGAAATTTGCCTAATTTCACTGGACCATGTACTATACACTGCCGATGTAAGCTCAATCTGAATAAGTGAGAGCTACAAACCATCCATTACAAGCGTACAGGTAATTTACCTAAATCATGTAATTATTGAGTGAACATCTTAATTTAATTGTTCATAAATTATAGCTAGAATGTAGATGTTTGGATAACCTCGAGTCAGTCACGTTCGTATACGTTCTTTCTTATGTTCATAAGGTAGCAAAATCGACTCATCCATAGCAATATTTCATGTATTAACTATGATATACTTAGGAAAAACCTTGATTCTTTTGTAAGGTAAAAATAATGTGATAGTTCGAGAGAGAAAAAAATTGTAAATATGTCGATTGACATTTCTTTTCTCTCCCCGTTGGAAGCTGTAATGTATGGATTACGTGAATATCCATCATTCATCTAAGTTATATAATTATCGATTCAATACCTTGATTTTATACGTTCGTATACATCATTCTGATGATATTACGTAGAACCCTGAAGTGGCAAGGTCGACTCCTGATGATGTCCTTATCCTCAAATACACTAAACGAACCGATTGGTTATCATAAGGCAATTCTGGAGACAATTTGAGATATCATAATTCACAAGTTACTCAATAATTAATATATTAAAGTTTTATTTTATTTACACTTCATCATCAATCATCAGACTGAGTTATATCTTTATCCGCAATTTATTATCCAAACATATTTGATTTTGCAGAGCTTATATTTCCTTCATTTGAATTGCACGAACCTTTTATTTAGAAGGTTAAACTTCTTATTTGTATCATTCAATGTAGGTAACAACTGAGTTTTTTAAATCGGATTTATTATAATATACACGTGAAAGCAGCTCGTAAGAATGCAAATTAAAATGCGGAGGTTTATAAATATCACATCACTGCTGTAAAACTCATAAGATTGATGATTCTCATTATTATGGAACTTTTCGTTTCTAGTTTGAATAATATAACCAGCCGGTTTCTCAAGAGCATACATTCTTCAATTAGTCCAGCCAACATAGCCAAAAATATTGGGGTCTTTCGAAATATCTTTGTACATGTGACTTTTGTCTGAAACCTCCTGCAAACCTTTTCAGATACCTTGACGATCATTCGTCAGCCACTCTGTACAAGCCGAGACTTGCTTATTTATTGTTTAAATTACAAATATGCGAATTATCAACAATTATATGTAATAAATGTAATATTTAGGATATAACGTTCTGTTCTAAATTTTTGAGGTCGCTGATTACGAATTGAAAATTCAAATTTTAGATCCAAAAATGCATTTTTCAGAACATGACAGGAATAAAAAATTATGTAGAATAATGTTTCCCATAAGAATATAATTTCCAACCCCCATTTTCTATAATTTCAACCCCTGTACGTATAATAAATCGTACGGTGAAAATAATACTGTTTCAAATTTGTATAACCTTGAATTCCTTGTATACTCACGATAGTATATATTACACCAAAATAAAAACGAAATTCATCAAATCAACACTTAAAATAAAAAAATTTCTGGAAAACGAGTTTTTTCCAAAACATGCCACGCCAAATTGAAAATGGGTGTCGATAGCTCAGAGTTGAAGCTATCATTTGCATAATGCATAGAAAACGAAACAAAAATTGCAAATTATGGACGTGTCTAGCACTATTAGGTACAAAATAGTCACCCTCATCTACTAAAAAGACCATTGAAGTACTAAGCACTTAACAGCCACCAAGTAGTCATCGTCAGAGTAGAGTAAATTATAAAACAAAATTTACGTATTTACATACAGCTTGCCTCAACTGGAGATAAATCTGAATTCAGTAGATTGTTTTCTCGGTTATACATTTCCCTCCCTTCTGAATTTGTCCGTTCTGTGTTTTAAAAGTGAAGAACTTTCTCCAGAAATTGTGTGACCTGTATTTAAATAAGCTCTGCCAATGCTGATTTCCCACCATTATTCTTCTTTTTATGGGCATAATGTTCTTTATAATGAGTAAATATGTTCCTTCCAGCTTGACCTACATAGCATTTTGACATTCTCACCATTACATGCTTACTTTTTGGAATAGAAACATGACAAATTAAGATTTCAAAACCTGAAGCTTATAAGCCATCATGTGCATCTCATTTCGTCCGAATAAACATAGTATTTTCCGTAAAACTCACCAAAAACGGAACAAATTCTTCAAAATTTGAATTTGTTCGGATTTTTAATTTGGTGTGTTCACTTTTCAAACGGAAAAAATATAACGAACAAAAAGCATAGTATTTTTGGTATAATTTGCAGTGTATATTTAGCAAAATTTTGAATTTCTAGGATTGGGTTGATGCATTTTGCTATCATAAATATATCAATCTTGATTATATGTCGAATTCAAATCAATACAATTTTACAACAGTATATTTCCACCTTATGGTTTGTTATAGGCATAGGGGTTGAAATTATCAAAAATAGGGGTTGAAAATATTTTCTTATGAAAAACACTATTACACATACTTCTTGGTTCTTGTAATTCCATATTTCGACCGTTAAACGCATTATTATTTGCCAATTCTGTTGCATTTTCGGTCCAAACAGAAGGCCATATTGGAACCGCCATTTCGAAATTTCACCTTCCAACGTCGGATTCGTGACCTCAGCAACTTGATGTGAAACATTTCCGCTAATAAAAACCAAAATGATGTAGAATTTTTTCGTATAATAAGATTATACACACTCCTCACTGTTGCTTCTCCTGATGCAACAAACCTTTAATGCAAAATAATAGTTAAGTTTAGAAGCACGTTCGCACATCCTATGCAATGAAGCTCATGTAAACATAATCACATCCACTCCATTACATAGGTGATATTTGTTGATTCTAATTACTATGTAGTATTTTATAACGTTTGTACAATATCGGGTTATAGAGGATGTCTACCTAATGTATTTTTAATGCAACATAATATCAAAATGCGATAGGAAATAGTCACGGAAATTTGTAATATAATAATAATTATCAACTGTGAATATCTGACAAAGGAGTTAGCTTGTTCTTATCTGATGTAAACATAATATCAATCATCTACCAACGTTTGAAGAATGTAATTGACACGCAAAAATATCAGAAGAATTTAGGCGTATAATAGGTTACACGATCGATCTTATAATAATTACTTCGGAAGTTTGAGAATAAAACTCAAATCTTACACACTTTCAACATTTAATTTAAAAATGCTGACAAATTGTCTCACCACATTGTGGCATTTTCAAAGCAAGGAGTTATCAACTGAAGCTAAATCTAAAAGTATGTCCTCAAATATTCGGAATCAAATTGAGGGATGGGGGTGGATAATGGTGGGAGTGTATTTTAATCCAATCTAATAATCTTTACCTAATGGGACATTAATTAATCTATGTATCATACAATTATATATATACAATTATATGCTGCTAGCTTGTGTGATTGTGGATGTAAAGAAGTGTTGTGTATTGTGGTATCTGTGTGGGTGTGTTTGTGATAAATAGCGAAAGAAAAATGATTATTTGTATGTGAAATGGTCAGATCTAAAAAGTTCAAGGACTTGTTGTTTTCCACCTCTGAAGTGAATTCTATATTTGGGTGTAAGTTGTTAATATTGGCGAGAAAAGAATTTATCTGACGGTTACCCACAAGATAACAAAACAATCATATACTAACACAATGAACTATAATACCGCATTTAATTATAATATGATTTGTGGCACAGAACAACTTCACTATTTGTGGCTGTACCGCGGTCGCTACATAGTCAAAGTATAAAGGCCTGTTGGAACCTCCCTACCATCGTTCCTCGTGCTGGGTGACGTCACCAGTCTCCTCCAATCACAGCCGTGCTCTCATCGGCTCGTCGCCAACGAGGTCTAGTATAGAGTAGACAAGTAGAGTGTTAAGCATAACACATAACCAGTCGGACATTCTGTCCTTCTCGCGCATGTCGTACGCTCGTAGTGCGCTCTCCACATGTGTGCGAGAAAGACAGAATGTCCGATAAATTACCCGTGAAAGGCTTAGTTGTCTACTCTATGTATAGACCTCGTTGCTCGTCGCAGGCACGTAACAACATCATATTACGTCGTCGTCAATAACATTAAATAAACGAAATAAACGACCAATCAGCTTGCACACGAATTTTAAAAAGAATAGAAAGGAGGCTCCAACATACCTTTACACTTTGACTATGGGTCGCTAATTGTTGTGTTGTTGAACACGGTAACGCAGATCGGTGGCGGCACTGGTACGATCACGTAAAAAACCGTAGGAAGCTATTGTCTTATGCGAACGGAAGAACGCGATTTATATCGAAAGAGGGCGATGATTATCCTCTGGCATACACTTTTATCAACAGGGTTATCACACTGTTCCATATAACGTTCAATTTCACTTGAATATTCCTATACAACCAAATAATCCTTACAACATAGGGTAGGTAGTATTTTGTGAATTGCTACTGAATGTGGGAAGACAATGTCTCAGTAACACTACTGAGACAGATGGATTCAATTCCTGTAAAAATGGATTTATTAATAAACAAAATTATTAAGATGATGTTAACCCATGAGGACAAGGTGGAAAGACCCTCAAAAATAAAGCAGATGGTGCCACAATCGAAAATCGCATGTGACATTTGTGATGTACCGTATTTAACTAGAACGAATTGAAATTTTCAGACTGATATGTCATTTACGTCTGTTTCAACACCTATCAAAAACAAACAACCTTGAAGATTTTTGTGAACAAGGAAAAAAGCGAATTTCGCGTCGTGATTAAACATTATGTCCGTGAAAAAAATGTTACGCAAATCAAAGCATTGCTTGTTGAACATTATGACGAGTACCGAACATTTTGCAAAAATTTTTGAATATGAGAAAGCTATCTGCCAGATGAGTGCAGCATTTGCTCTTTGTTGATAACTTCGAAGGAGTGTTTGATGATGTCCTTGCGCTATAAGGACTTGGCAAAATTGCATGAAATGCTCTACGAATTGGTTCGTAATTTCCCATAATCTCCAGATTTGGCCCCCTGTGATTTTTAGGAAGCTACACTAGGAGAGACAGCTCTGCAGCGAGATCTGTTTGATAAACTAATATTGAAAACAGTTCCATCAGGTTCAAAGAATCATTAGGCACCACTAATTTCAACCAAGCAGTAATATTCGTAAGCCATAAGGAAGGAATTCTCCACTATGTAAATAATTCGAACGTAACAAATACTTTTTCAAGGATATATCAAAGGCCAATGATAAATTGGCTTGGATTAATTCCATACAACAATGAACAATGAACACCAATTTTGTTCCATTCTGTAACGGGTTGCGTTACGAGATTGTATAGAACTTGATAATGAACAGATTAGATTTCTTTTCGGCTAGGAATCTTGTCATATGGTTAATTGAAGACATCTGCCGGTCAATAAAACATCGATTAATGAAATTAGCATTCCTGATGTGTGATGTCGCTAAATATCGCGAAGTGGCAGGTATGATAACGGAAGTCGAAGAGAACTCATTGTGGTGTTGACCTTTAACAGGATAAGTCAAGATTTATATTTCATTGTCTTTACATACATTTTCTAAATTTTTGCTTCCGAAATATGATGCACTACAGGTTACATATAATTTGATTTAGATTTGTTATTAAATTTCTGGATGTACAGTACCTGAATGTGATTATATTTCGGAGGAAGTTTCACTCGACTTATCCTAGGTCACACAATCAGATTTGCATTTAGCATGATCCCAGGTATATCTTTTCCATCATTACAGGGATTGTTGTAGTCATTGTATGACATTACTCTAACGAGACGTGAGCAGTTGTTACAGACAATATTCAATTTCCACATTTTTACTTGACCCCGCAATTTGTGCACATGTTATTTGCGCGATTTTGTAGATCGCCATTTTGTTATCCTAGTACAAGATACATAAGGTGGTCTTATTAAACAAACGTGCAGTAAAGATTGATAAGGGTGAACACGAAACAAATAACCTAATTACTGCTTATTAGGTATACATATATTTATTACATTGTCACGCCGTTTGGGAGTTAATACAGTTTACATTATCAATCCACGTGTACAATTCATTTCAAGCAAACCAGAATTTTATGCTAACTAGCAAATTTCAACCTTTCAAATAATATTCTTTCAGATACAATTTAATTATTATTCTTTCAAGTCACATTTTTAGTATTATTAATTCAGTCACATGTTAACTATTTGCTAATTTTAAATATCAATTGTAATCGTTTATTTCTTTCAGATTAAATTAAATTTTTGCCTAAATTGATAGCTCGTCAAGATATCCATTTTGTAATAGTGTTTCACAATTCGGGAAAGATAACATTATCGGTTGTGGAATCACCTGGTTATTCCAACCAACGGTGTTGCTTGTCCTTTTGATCTCAAGTCAGGTACTGTTCGTTCTTTGAAATTACAGGGTTTGAACGTCTGAGTTTCCTCACCTCTTCACTCCAAAGCAGTTTAGTGACTTTCCTGACAGGACCGACTTCCAGTTCCTACGAGTTCCAAGGAGGGTAACATTTTCTTGTTTGAATGACCATAATTTCATTCTCTGATTTTGTTGTTTATCCGAAGTTGTATTCCACTAATTTTCATAGAATTATTCGAGGTCTACTGTAATTCCTCTTATTGGATATTTCGTTCTTTTCAATTTATTAATTGATTCAATTTTATAATTGTTTTCTTAAAATTCAATTTATGTTACAAACCGATTTAATTTTATAATTGTTTTCTTAAAATTCAATTTATGTTACAAACTGATTTAAATTTATGTAATTGTTTTTCTACGAATTCAATATTATTTATATTTCCAATTGTTATTCTAAAAAATTTGTAATTTAATTTTCTTTATAATTCAAATTCTGATGGAATATACGAATTGTTAAGTTGAACTTGTATTGTTTTTCTGAATTTCCATCGACTGTTAAACCATCTCGTAGTGCTTGTATTCCTGACTGTGAATTCATTTAGTTTC
Source organism: Endomychus coccineus (assembly GCA_958510875.1). Taxonomy (NCBI): domain Eukaryota; kingdom Metazoa; phylum Arthropoda; class Insecta; order Coleoptera; family Endomychidae; genus Endomychus; species Endomychus coccineus. Next base: position 219,567,617 of record OY294067.1, read on the forward strand.
ATAGTTTTTTTTAAGCAGTTGGCGCTTGGACAATTCACCAGTCTTGAATCACAAGGCACGTTCCACTACGAGCCCTGAGATTAATTAATTTAAATTGAGCTAGTTGGGCCAATCAAAACCGACCCAAAGCGGGTCCGTTTCACTGGCGCCCAGCATAGATGGGCTGCCGTTTCACATCCGTTTCAATTCGCAACCTATTCAGTTGCCACACATCAATCTGAATAATTCTTTATGAATCCTCCAATAAGCAAACAAACAGCCCAATCAAAATTAATATATTTTCAAACCGAATACAAACAACAGACATTTTCCAAATCTCACTACTATGAATAGTGCAACCTGAAAATTATATTCGAAGACGTCTGGGTCTATCACAAAATTGACCACCACAAAAAAACTTGTATAGCTGTCAATGAAATTTGACGACCCTGACATTCATACACCGACGGAATTTATGAAAAATAATTAGGTAATTTACTATGACGAAGATCTAAATTTTCGAATGATTCCCTCATTAATTCAGGAAATGAAATCATCCTGCCAATATTTGTTAAACATTATGGGGACTTCCCACCATCGATTAGAAATATTCACAAGTGATTTATGGATTTTCGGTGTGGTAGTATTGATCACAAAGGACGCCGAACGTTCTGTTCATTCAATTGAGGTAACAACGCCAGAAATCTTCGATAAGATCCATTGTTTGATATTGGACGATCGCACGAGATTGCTGGAGCTATGGGATTTCAACCGAAGGAGTACGGAACATTCTCCATAAATTGTTTAATATGAGAAAGCTATCTGCCAGATTGGTGCCGCATTTCCTCTCTGCTAACAACAAGCGCGACCGTGTGACAACTTCAAAGAAGTGTTTGGCGATGTTCAAGCACGATAATGAAGACTTTTTGGGCCATCTCGTAACCGTGGAAGAAACATGAATTCCTCACAACACACAAGATACCAAAAACAGTCAAAACTGATTGACTTTTCCTGGCGAATCGAAGCCGAAAAAGGCCAAAGTGGGAGTCATGACGACAGTTTCTTGAAATGCACAGGTATCGTCCATATCGATAACCTTGAAAAGTGCAGAAAATCCATCGGTGTATATTATGCAGATTTGTTAAATCGATTCGACGGCGACTTGAGGGGAGGGCAGCAGCATTTGGCATAGAAAAAAATTTCTCTTCCACCAGGACAACGACAAAATGGCATGAATTGCGCTACGAATTGGTTCGTCATTCACCATATTCTCTAAGTTTGGTCCCTTGCGATTATAATCTATCTCCAAACATGAAGAGTTGGCTCGGCGAAAAGAGATTTGGTTCCAACGATGAGGTTATCGCTCAAACAGATGCTTACTTTAAAGGATAGCCGATATCGCATAATATGGAAGGAATTGAAAAATTTGAAAAACGTTGGACGAAGTGTATCGGGTTACAAGGATTAGATTGAGAAATGAACTAAGTTTTGCCCTCGTACTGTAAAATTTGACTTTGTAAAGTCACCCGATAAAGCTCATTTCATCGACGAAACACTGTGAAATGTGAGTCCAAAGCATAGACCTATTATCCCAAGGAAACAAAACATCTCATTCATAAAACTCCATTCGATTTGTCGCAATGTTTACATGAAGTATGACAAAGAGAACTGACAAACGTCTTTGTCGTCGAGTCATAATTACTCCTTATTGACAACGTTGTAACTATGATTGAAAACTTGGTACCACTTGTAAGGCAACACCGCATCGGAATAGCTACGAGAAATATGGGAGCTGTCAAATTGCGTAGTACAGAACCAAGTCCCCATTCATAAAAGGTGCGCGACGCCTTCTGAAAAAATGATTGAATGGAATGAAATAGTTCTATATTTAAAAATTTAAATATTCTATAATTCGATTGTATATCCCAGGTTACCATAAATAATTATGGAATATTGTTCAGAGAAAACGACATTTCAACAGTAATTCTAATATAACCAATAACTAATAAGTTTATAATAATTACAAATCTCAATCCAGCACATTGAACAACTGATCCGGCAACAGCACATTCCATACGGCCATACTTGTAATATACAGAGGTCTGAGTGGCCCGAAATTTTGGCAATGTCTGATCGTGTTTAAATGTAAACAATTCTGTCTCCTTAGGATAATGGGTCTATGGTTCAAAGTCGTTTGCGTTAACCCAGTGCTGAACAAAAGAATATATTATTCCAATCCCTATACATCGAGAGCTTTTGTAATGCTCCATTAATTGGATCCAATAGAGCAGAATTCAAGGAAGAAATATATAAGATACTCATAACTTGCAACTAAGTCTTCGACTGCTGTTGAACCATCTCCGATTTTTCAAAAATATCATTTCTATGGAACGAATTATAATATCTATATTGAGTGGGTTGAGTAAGCTGTTGTTCAAATATTTCAATCGGCAATTAACGAATTATATGCTTATCAGACACATCTTCAATATCAACAAGAGCAACAGTATGTTTCTGTAGCGCATGGTAGCAGACGCAGAGCGTCGTGACGGTAAGAACTAACCTGACAGCGCGCTCTTGTTTAAAATCGATGTCAGTTAGTTACGGCTCTCTGTTACCGACGCTTGTTCGAAGTACCCCGCGTATTCTTGTTTTACGTACGATCTTCGACATCGCGATACACACGTTGTTTCCGTAACTGTGACTATAAACTTATTCTGATAGAGGTGTTCGAATCCAATAATCTGCACGAGGTAAGTAAAATTTCTAGAAAGAGTATTTTCAATATTTTTTGTATTTCCTCCTATTCTTTCGTCTGAGAAATTTTGAAAATTCTATTGATTCATCAAGGAAAAAACAATTCTAATTGAATTCTATATCTCTTGAATATAGATTCGATAGGAAGTAAATGAATTGGAGTATGTCATATTCTACTGAATATGTTGAGGAAAAAATTCATAACATTTAAAATCATTTCCATTCGAATGCAAAATTTCGTAATCTGATAATTTCTTGAAACCACAGTTCTGTTAGAAGTACATCATCAATTTGATTATCAGCAATACCGATATTATGAGCATTTGTTGTAATTCTTTATTTTCGAGAGATTTCATAGACACAAAAAGCATAGATACCTAATTTCTTTAATTTAAAGACCACTCAAAATGATCTAATCTCATTCGAAACATCAGATTTATTTTCATGAATTTTCATTTTCGAGCTGTACTTTTCTGGTGATGGTAGTTATCGTATTCAGATTTGATCTCCTCGCCAATTTTAATGAATTGGAATGTGATTGCCGTGGAAGCAGTGAGATATTCATGTTAAATGTATCGGTTAGTATTTTAACCTCAATAATACTGAATAATTCTTTGTGAAACTCTACCTTCAATTTTGGACATCTCCATATATAATTTTGTAGATTAAATATTGCAACATAGTAATACTTAGATTGTTGGATAGAGATAAATTAAAATTTTGAAGGTTCTCATCTGAAGATTAAGATACATAGAGAAGTTTTTCCGAATTTGATGGAAGATCGAATCTCAATGATTTTCTTGATATCCATATTGAAATATTTTCATGAATATCAATCCTTAACACATCCAGGATATTGTTCTCCGCATCTTGAAACCATGTCATCCGATTGAATGACCTAATGAACAGAACATGAATTGTTTCTCCATGCAATTTGGAAAAACAGGGAATGAAATACGGATTAAAAAATATATAAGTAGATCGAATTACATTTGCTGACGCGGTCCAAGGCGGCTCGATCACTCCATACTCCAATAATTATTGTGTGTTATCCAATTTATTCCATGATAATAAAATGACCATTGCTATCGTAATGTCATTAGGAATGATGGTAAATATTACTGTCAAGAAAAATACTATTCTCAATAATGTTCGTTTAGCATCAACATCATCGTCGGTGGAGGATATTTCTATGTTTAGGATTAGAGTGATGTGGCATTATCACTTTTTTCGGGAGGAACCTCCAATTTTCTGATAAACATTCAACAAAACCTATGTCTGAAAGTTTACTAATAATACCATGATTCGTTTTGGACTATTCATGATGGATAAGCTTTCGTACATATATTATGATATATTTCAAAATTACAAACAATCTCGAAATTAACAGCAACATATAGCAACTTTTTCACTTTCTTGTGGAAAGTATTCTCCAACAACTACAGTTTCGAAGATTATCCAATGTTTTTTCCATCATATTTTACATTCGTAACTATTCAAGTAACTTATTCACGAAACTATGACTCGTATCTTCACTAACCAACAAGTGGAGTGCGGCACTTGACAATAAATTATTGTAAACAACTGTAGGTTTCACTCTGATAGCCATTGAAAACTGCTTCGCGTATTCAGATAATTTTCAAGCGATATTATATGATCAGTAAATATTTACCTGTTGATTTAGCGAAATGACAGTTTGATTCGCTATTACTCAATCTACATGGATTCTTCCACTACTTAATAGCGTATAGTTTCAATTTTTCCCTTTGATATTTGGAATGGAAAATTACGAGTAAAACATCTTTAACTGTATCAATTATTATCGGAATAAAGTTGCGCACAAGAGATATTGTTATCACAGAACCCTAACTACTATGTTTCGATCGCATGATCATTATTTTTAGAAAAGTTTTTACCATTCTTCATGTACCATGTAGTATCCAGAAACAAATGCTATGATACCTCATCTTATACCTGCATATTTGAGGGTTTATGTAATGGATGAAACCTGATATTTGTATTCTCGAACCATTCCTAGAGGTATGTTACGGTACCTTGGTATTTTGGTTCTCTATTATGACTCAAAATAAAATAAAATAAACGTCTTTTTGACGTTTCTATATTTTTTTTTATATCTCCATCAAAGATTGAAATATTAATTAGTGTTTTTATGTATTTAGAATAGAATAGATGAGTTTCATCAATGAAATGCGTCTGCACAGGCAACTGGTGTTTTAAAATCGAATTAAAACTGCAGAAAAGGTTTGATCGGTTGTGTGTGAAATGGTAATGTATGGCCACGGTCGTATAGACAGGTCTGGAAACTCGAGGCTGTTTCCTATCTGAGCAGTGAGTCGCTTACGCGTTCAAGTGCGCGTAGTACCAAAAGTCGTCACGTAGGGATGTACGACCGTGGGCGTCACGTAAGAGTATCATCTTGATCTCTATGAAGAGTGTTCTGTGACATTTGACAGTTAACTTGTAAACAGAAGGAATACCTGCATTTCCAGCAAAAATGAAACCGTGCATTGTGCCAAAAGTGCAAAACAAAAAACTTCTGTCTTTAAAGTGCCGAAAGATGCAGAAATGCGAAAAAAGTGGATGCCTGCGATTCCGGGAAGAAATCGTTTCAACTCGTTATAAGGAACATTTTGCCCATATAAAGAAAAATAATAGTAAAAAATAAGCGACAGCCGAACATATTTTAAATACAGGTCACACCATTTCTCAAGAAAGTTTATCACTTTTAAAACACAGTAGAGACAAATTTCTAGGTAATTTAGAAGGGATGGAAATGTATAAACAAAAAAGCAATTTACTAAATTTCGATTTATCTCCAGCTGGCGGTAACCCTTTGTTTACATTATTATCACCAAATAGTTTTTAAATAGGCACATTTTGATTTCCAATTTAGTTTACTCTGATGATGGCTACTTGGTAGCCAAGAGGTCCTCAGTACTTTACCAGTATTTTTAGTGGATATGGGTGATTATTTCTTATTTATAGTGTTATAATATATCCACAGTGTGAACTCTTTTATAGTTTATTAGTATACATATATTTTGATTGTTATCCTAATTTAATTAAAAAAATGTTTATATGCGATCAATTATTTTCATACATTTCCTTTTTAAATTACTACCAAAAATCTTAGATAATAAGTACACACTCCGGGAAGAAATCGTTTCAACGAGGTCTTTTATGTGTGCGAAAAAGGGTTATTTTTAAGGTGAGTAATACATTTTGACAAGAGTAACAGTTCTATTCCTCTCTCAAATCAGAATAATGAATACAAGAACACATTTAATTGATAATTATTTTAATAATTTATAAAAATATAAGAATCTACACATCAGTGGCAATGAGAACAAGTCGTAAATTAAAAGAAATGCAGTGATCCAAAATACCTATGAAATAACAAATATATATATATTACAAATCAACACTACAACATAACGGATTTCCATTCCAACAAGTAAAGATCGTTTACAATCTAAAAAAATATATATAGTAATAGAGGAAAAACATTGACAAATTACATAGATACTTACTACTTCTGATTAAAAATTATTAAATTACTGTTTTGCTTTCAAACTAACAAGTGTTTGTTTCTTTATCTCTGAATCTAAGAGCAGGGCTTCCCTCATGAGGTTCAAGCTGCCATTTCACATCATTTTGACCTTTTTTTTAATTCCATGTCTGCAATGGCCAATCTTTTGTCCAGGAGGGAATCATATTTCTCTGCGATTGTCGAGGATGTCAATTCCCGAGAAACTAAAGATCTTCTCCTACTGGAAGTTGCATTTGCCAAGATAGTTGGCTTTCGAGTTCTCAACATGCTGCTCTTGAATTCGCTCAGTCCTCAGCCTAATCTTGGTTGATTCTGTCATAAAAAATATTATGTTTCTACGATATATTTATGTTTTCCGAAATACCTTACCATATCAGTAGTTTTGATTTCATCATTAGAATTACCAGGTTCGTCACTGACATCAGGTTCCATTGGCAAATTGATTGAATCCTGTGAATAATAGATTTTTAATGAAGAGAATAAATTGAGCTACAACTTTCCGCACATCCATGTTTCTATTGCTGTAAAATTTTTCAAGTGAATGCACCTCCCTATACCTCGATTCTGAACATGAAGAATTGAATTCATTGGCTACAGCTTTCCAGGCTTTGTTCTTCTCATCAACACTGGAACCGACAGTTTTCTTGAATTCAATAATGTGCTTATATTTATGCACAAGGCTTAAAAGCAGTTGCTCCTCAGTTCCAGAAAAATTTGGGATACGGGTCTTTTTTACAATAGTTCTCTACGAAAATAACAGTTTTCAGTAGAATTCACTACGATAATTGTGTATTATATTACCTTATTACTTTCCATTTCAACGGTGTAAATGAGCATTAGTAACACTGCTTGTGATTCCGGGAAGAAATCGTTTTACCCATAGATAACTCTGCTACCGTACTACCAAGTAGAGTTATCTATGGTTTCACATCCCTCGTGATCCAAGCGCTAGCTAGTGGCTGAGCGAGGGACTACGACCGTGGGGACCCGTAAGCGACTCAACTCAATCATAGAGTTTCCGGACCTGTGTATACGACCGTGTGTATGGCTGATTGAATATCTGAGATACTATTCTATGATTTGCAAATATAAATAATTTTGATTATTTTATGGAATACCTATTTTATGATTCACATTTTGTGTCTTTTAAATGTTTACTATATGCATGTATGAATTCTTTGTATATTTATGCCCATACGATAAAATATTGAATATGCATAAATACACAAAGATAAATATACTGCACTTAGTGAAAGAAGATAAACCATCCATTTGACTGCAACAATACAAACATTCTGAATGTTGAAAAGAATAATGATAAACGTTTTATATCAGAAAGTATCCAAATCAAAAGAAACAAGTGTGTTGATAATAAAATTGTTCCTAATCTTTCAAGACTTCATAATAATATAATTCAAACTTAACCAAATTCAAATATTTCGAATTACCACTTTCAACCTAAAAAGATCATGTATCATCTGAAAGTTACATTCATGACAATGTCAGTTTTGGAATAAAATTCCGTAGAGTTATCTTGAAGTTAATAGATATTAGTAATAGAAATGAATTGTAAATCATAGAATAGGTATTTCATAAATAAAATGACCATAGTTATTAAGTGTTACGGATTTGTTAAATCATTTGCATGTCGATTCAGCCAACGTTATAGAAGAAGTTTATTCATCATCATTACATCAAAAAACCCAAAAGTCAATAATTATTATTTCTAACTTCACAACGTATGTCAACTTACAAAACATTGAATACTGATTTACCTGATCTTATTCATTTACGCTCCTTTTTGTACAGCGTAAAGCGATGTATCTCACACTCGGTCATCCTGTGCAATTTCCCCGAATCGGAAATTTCTGAAACTGAAAGAAATTAGTTTAACAACAAAACGTGTCGATCACATCAATCCAAAATTCAACTCAACTTATACTATTGAGTTCATTTCAACTCAAAATCTAAATGTTTCTTCTATCTCAAACCTAAGAGTTTCTTCCCGTTCAAAACCAAAGAGTTTCTTTCAACTGCGAAAGTTCTTCGCAACCACTTCCCAATTCCGTCATCACTCATATATTGCTCTCTTCAAAGTTTCATTTTATCATAAGCCTTTCTTACATGGATTCGCCGGCCCAACTTCTTATCCATCAGCCACGAAAATTTTGATAATCTTGTATGGCCCTGCAAATCTTGGTGTAATTCACCACTTTTGATTCATTTTCGTAGAATCTTCCCTTCAACAAGAACCAAATCACCAACTTGATACGTATGAGCCACTTTTTGCTTCTTATCGTACGATTTCTTCATCATTTCAGAATTTCGATAACATTTCTGTTTGGCCTCCTCTCTTACCTCATCGACATCGGATGGTTGTTCTTCGATGCGTCTTGGTTCTTTCCCGATGGAAGGACGAAATCTATATATTAATTCCATTGGTGTTCTATTAGTTGTTTTATAATTAGCCGTATTTAATCCGCTTCGCACAAGATCTTCTTCAAGATCCCAATCATTCTGATCATTTTCTGTATAAGCAGCTAAAGAAACTAACACTGTGCTATTAACTCGCTCTACTTGACCATTGTGACGAGGAGTTTACACGTCTCTAAGAATGTGCTTTATTTCTTTTTTTTCGCAAAAATTGTCAAACTTTAAACTCGTGAAACCTTTTCCTCTATCACTCACAATCCTGATAGGAATACCGAACATTCTTATGAGATTTTGTATCATTGGTATCACATGAATAGCACTAGTATCATATACAGGTTCGAGCCAGGTGAATTTTGTGAAATCGTCAACTAAAACAATGAAATACGCAGTTACATATTCATGTCTCAATGCTCAATGATAGCGCATTGCATAATACGAATGGTATTCGTTTATATCGAAATTGACCATCGGGCGTGATAAAAGACGTATATTGTCTCATTTCTGGTGATACTTCTATTTAATGATAAGCCGGCGCAAGATCTAAAGATATGGAATATTTTCGTCAACTAAATCATTCAAGTCATCAATTAAAGGAAGAGGGTCTATAGTCAACGACCATTCGATGTTCTCCGGACATCTTGGACTTGGTTAAGGTGAATTGGAGGATTTAATTATATCATGTTTAGTAAGATCTTCTATTAGGTATATCTTTTAACTATCGCTTGTTCATCGTAAGATAAACGATGAGGTCTAGAAACTGTACTCATAGTATTAGTAGGTTGAAACTTCATTTGAAACTTAGTATTACCTAACAAATTATTACCCGTATCATTGAAAATATGTTCGTATCGATCCAGAATTAATTCTAGTCGCTCATCGTGATGATTATTAACCACGTCATTGTAAAAATGTAGAGCTTCTATTGAATTTCCTCTAGTGATACATTTTCTTCAAAAATTTCAACTACCGTATTGGATTTATTTATGGCTGTAACGAAGGCTCTTCCACATTGAAATGAAATAACTCATTGTTTGATATCTATTACAAATTTTGGATTGAGATGTTCGGATTTTGAAACAATCACATTAACTAAATTTCCATCCTCTACAATAATAGGCAATTTTACGACCGATCTAGGCGGAATCTGAAAATTTGAACTCCAATTTTTTTCTTACGTGGTCATACCATTCTGCTAATTGAAATGATAAATCTATATTTTTCAAAAAATCATCGATCATCGAAGTACCCTGGATTCTATCTGGTACAATCAACACAGGTCCGATGGCTGCTATATCGAGGTGAGGTATCTCAATATTCAACATGCACTCTCCCATTGGCACGATAGTAGCCTCACCATAAGTTTTCATACCTTGATCAGTGCATTTAACATTGTCTAAAGAAAATCTTTTCAAAACCGAATACGAAATAGTTTTGCAATCAGTACCAAGATCCAAATACTCATCCAAAATTACTTGATTCACCATCACATTAATGCATTACTTAGCGTCGTTTTTATTTTTATTACCTAATATACACATGACTTCCTTTTGCAACAAGAAACATTGTGCCTCAACATGTCCAACCTCATTGCAGTGCTCACATTTCCTTCTTTCAGTAAGATTCTTAACACAGTCTACTGATTTATGGTCAGGTCGATCACATGTGAAACATAAAGTACCATCATGAGTCCGAGTATGTTTGAATGGTTTTCTTCGATTCAATTCATTATTCACCAAATCGGGAATTATTCTATTGAAATGTGTGCCTATATTCATTAGATATACTAGCAGCTTATCAGTTGAGATACACCACGCTCATTCAGCACCTATTCTCAACATTTCGTCACCTATAGTCATGAGAATTACATCCGCGATTACGTAGTATGATGAATCGCAACTACCGGGATATCAAAAATTATCTTGGTCAAGGGTGGTTTTGGAATCTAAAACGTGTGCCTTACTTTACGTTTGAAATAATTATGTCACTGTCACACTGATATCATCAATAACCTACAAATTTCATACCTATTTATTTCAGTTGTAAAACAATAATGAACTACAAATTAAAAATTATCTTGGTCAAGGGTGGTTGTGGAATGTAAAACGTGTGTCTCACTTTGAATTTTTGAATATGTTTCGTTGTGTCAGAATCTGTTAAGTCATTGTGCTGGAATTTTCTAATCCAGTTTTTGAATCATGCCTCTTACCAGACAGCACAACATTTTCATGATTGAAGCCTATCTTCGAACGGGTGCGCTAGTTAATGGAAATTGGCAATACAGTCAACGTTTGTGTTTGGACAATTTTCGAGAGCACTTCCCAAACGTGGCAATATTATCGAACAATTTTTATATGCCTTACAAATTGTGTTGAACTGTTTCGCGAAGCTGGTTGTGTGACTCATAAAAAAGGTGCTGGTAGACCAAAAGTTAGTACAGAAGGAGTTGTCAATGACGTTCGTCAACGTATGGAAGAGGAGCCTGCAAAACCTTGAAACGTCTTTCTCAGTAAATTGGACTTTCTTACGGAACATGTCAGAAGATTTTAAAGAAAGTCTTGAACTTGCATCCATATAAGATGCGCGTCAACTTGTGCATCGAACAAAACGAGGGACATTTCCAACAATTACTGTAATTTAGTTTTCTTGTTACTAAAACCGTTATTTCATATTTTGTAGTTCATTATTGTTTTACAACTAATAAATAGGTATGAGATTTGTAGGTTATTGATGATGTCAGTGTGACAGTGACATAATTAATTCAAACGTAAAGTAAGACACACGTTTTAGATTCCACAACCACCCTTGACCAATATAATTTTTGATATCCCGGTATTACTCAACGCTATTTATGATGAAAGAACTCTTGTAGATCTTGACCAGGTTTTCTTTCCTCATTCACTAATTCTCATAGTTTGAGTGCCACACCTTCACCAATAGGAAAGTACGCAGTCAATTTAATCACACATTCACTCATAATCAATACGAGGAACATAATGGAATCAAAGTTCCCGCTAATTTAGAAATCATATAGTAGATTTTGGTATTATCTCAGAAATATTATCGCCACGACCTATGAATCGTGAAGTGGTATTATGGGAGTCTCTTGTCAACTCAACCGAAGTATTGGATATACTAGAATCGCGAACCAAACTTACGGCCTCTAATTTCTTCTTCAGATCTTTCATTTTCTTACAAAATAATTTAAAATCACTACTTTTACAACGTGCATCTTCGCCTTGAACTAGAGCCACTAGAACTCATAGATTTCTTACTCCTTTTTGAGTTGTACATAATTCCTATATTATTCAAATCAATTTTCTACTCACAGTTTATTCTCTCTCAGTAACTCACGCTAATTATAATTATCCACTAACACGATAGATATCTCACTTCTGATTTGTTAGGCATTGGTTAAATTATATGCATGTCGATTCGGACAAGATTGTAAAATCATCATTAAATCAAGAGACCCAGAAGTCATCAATTATTATTTCTAACTTCATAACGTATGTCAACTTAGAAAACGTTGAATACTGATCACCCTGATCTTATTAATTTACGCTCTCTTGAACAAATGGGGCGTCGGGTAATCCTTTTCATACAGCGTCTAGCGATGTATCTCACATTGCCTGCATGTTTAGCCTACCAAAAATTAATCAAATTGTCAAATCGTTAGTGGGTAATAACAACACAGATAAGAATCTTCGGCGTGTAGGATTTAGCTCTTTGTTACCCTGTTAATACTTGGAAGAAAGATAAAGAGGTACAGGTTCTAGGATGTTTCGACTAGGACGAAAAGAAGCGGCATCGTTCGATCGGAAAACATGGCACCATTCGATGTCTCGTGACACGTGACAGTCAATCCTATAAACAATAGCCACCCGTTAGTTCTGTGTGTCTTCATTTTACCCGATTTTTGTTGAAGTATATTTTACTCAGTCCAAATCCGTGTATGAAAAATACTTCGTTGACATGTTTCAAATGTATTGATACTAAATTCACATTTTACTTTCAATTCTGTAGAAAATGTGCGATACGTCTTAATTTTTAATTTAAATAAATACTGATTAGTAGGGAAATTAAAGCTTTCAAGCATCATATAAAATTCTATGGATTGTGTGTAATAAACCAGTACCACCGTCGTACATACAGGTCTGGGAACTCTATGTTTGACATGAGTCTCTTACATTTCGCCAAACTCGTAGTCCCTCGCTCAGCCACCAGCTTGCGCTTGGATCGAAGTATGGCAACAATCACATTATTGAGTAAAATAATTTTTCTCGTAACGAAATATTTACTATTCGGATTTGAAAGAGGAATAGAACTGTTACTCTTGTCAAAATGTATTACTCACCTTAAAAATAACTCCCTTTTTCGTTATACGTGACGCTTACTTAAAAGACCTCGTTTCTATCCGGAATCGGAAGCACCCACTTTTTTCGCATTTCCGCATCTACCGGCACTTTGAAAACAGAAGTTTCTTGCTTTACACTTTTGTACCCCGTTTTGCGTTTCGGCATAATGCACGGTTTCGTAATTTTTTCCTAAAAAATGCCGGTATTTCTTGTGTTCACAAGTTAACAATGACTGTTGCCAGAGAACACGGTCGTATATGTGCCAGAGATCATTCCTCAACTCATGCGCCACCCTTTTGGTATTACGCGACAGTTGACGCTTAGCGGACTCACTTCTCACATAGGAAACAGCCTCGAGTTCCCAGACCTGTATATACGACCGTGACCAGTACATACAAATCAAGTATAATAGGTACCTAGAATAGTGTCTTTAGTGTCCAAAAATATGTACCACTATAGAATATCACATTTTAGAACTATATAATGAATAATCACATTATCATCATTTAGATCTCTATCACATGTGTTCATATCAATATATAGTTTATATCTCCTCACAAAATATTTTTCGGATACACATTTTGAAGTAAAATTACGTTTTAGAATCACTTCCATAGATAATTTGAAGCACTTAATTTCTTTTATTGCAACAAATAATTTGTATGGGAAATAAAGCTTTTTAAACATTTTTACTATATATACATCAAATATACCCATATTCGGTAAAGTGTAAGAAAATGGATGTACTCGTATGATGAATATCGAATTTTAGAGTAATTACTTAAATTCTCTTCAACTACAGTTATATCATCGTTTGTATCAATGTGTGTTCAATTTCTTTTATTGTGATAAATAATATGTAAAGAAAATTTAACCTTCTAAATATTTCTTCAATATGGGAAGTATATCTCATATAAATGAAATATAACTAAATTATAAAACCGTTGAAAAAATTGATGTATATTAAACATAGAATTTTAGATCAAAACATAAAATAGATTGTATCAATTCAATCCCACAAAGAGCGATTCAAAGTATAAAGAATAGATGAGTTCCAGCTAGACACACCTGCATTGTCAAGCCCGAGACCTGCTCAACCAAAATATGTGAGAGAGATCATAACTGATCTCAATATGTGTAAAAATTTACGCTGTAATTTTCTCTTCACTTATTGAACAAATAAATTCATGATATTAGAAGTCTAGATTGTATCATATATCTATAGTTTTCTCGATATGAACCAAATTGTTCCCAAACTACTTTATTACTGTTCATCTGAAGCAACTTGTGATGTAGTAACTCAGATATGAATTCATTAGAAGCCTAATAATAATAATAATAATGGCATGAGTTAAAATGGCATATGAAAATGTTATTTTCTTGAAATGTCGTTTTCGTGGGACACATTATAACGCTAATTCAATTTTCATGATCGTAGTGAAAGAATCGTTCATATAAAATTCAGCAGATATCTGTATCCGGAGAGATAATTACAAGAGAAAGTAGACCAACATACGAAACTGTATTACTTTATCAGGTACGAACTGTGCATCTTCGCCAAAAAGTGCTTCGTATTAGTTGAAATTTTGAGTGGAAGAAAGGTAATACTATGAACTGAATTATATAGATAGAAACTGTTTTATTCTTTCAATAGAAAAACGCCTAATGCGTATTTCAGGCCTTAATTTAAAACAAGAAATGGAATGCAATTTCTGGAGATTCTCGTTTTCAAATCTTGAAAAAAACTAGCAAATTTTCTCTAGAAACTGGGAGATGTAATTACCAATCATTCAGAATAACGAAATTTATGGTCACTGAGATTGTACTTGAATTATATATCATACTCGAATCAATATGATGAGTCAATACATTTAACAGTTGAATTCAGCAAAGATTACAATTAGCAGCTGATATGAATTATACTGTTTTGAATTTTAATAGAATTTGTTTGTATTACTGGAAACCACTTCCATAATCTCAAGGCTCAATTGAATTTATCACCTTCAACGAACATGATTTCTACCAGCGGGTCAGTTTAGAACATATTTTCTAATCTCATACTTAGTACTTAATCAATAATATTATTATGAATATTATGATCAATGATGGATTATTTTCATATATTGAAAGAAGACAGAAAGGAAGTTTGATACCAATAAGTGTGAATAGTTTACATATTATGTCTAAGGTATACAAAAACTTTTTCGCTCAATAATTACAACACAAAACCTCAATATTCAAGGATATCCAAGTTATAGGGGGAACACTTCCTAATAATAATAATTCATTCGCTACAGGATAGTAAAGACTTCCTACCCGAATATTCAGCTATGAGAAGGGCCGATATGCCATACATTACGACCTATTGAGATTTATTGGGCCTGAACCTTATTGTGGTTGAGATCTTACAGGATTCTCAGGAAATGTGCAAATTATTCCGCCAGACGGTAATTTCACTTGTTGGTCTGTTTCTTCCATGTCTGGTTGACTTCTTTCTCTCACAGTAATACATTTTTTGTTTTTTTTTATTATATCTCAGGGGAAATAGATCATTAGTGGATTAGTTATCTGTCAGTATATTTCATCCTCGGTGGTCATTCCGATATCGATAGTTCATACCGGAAGTGAACACATTATTTCAGCAAAGCAAACAGCTCTTCCATTCCTCACCTTTTTTCTACGTGCTGGGAACTCATCAGACGACTTTGTTTGCTGGCCACCTTTTCGGGAAAGTTTTGACAGTGAAATAGTAATCTAATTATCTTATATAATATGTGTCTTGGTTCTTCGAAGATCTTTCACAACGTTCGTTTCAAAGCTAAGTTCTATATTGTGTATTGAGATGTCACAGATGTTAGAAGTGAGAATCACTCCATTAGATATTCGATAATAATCACACCAACTATTTTTTTAATATTTTCATTATTTCACTGGATCCTGCCAAAACAGAATACTGAATGAACGGTGAGGAGTCTCAATAATGGAGGTTCTAACCATTATATGGCTATATACTACATTTTGAACATCGTTCACTACCACCGTTGGAGATAATCGTGCATACGTTAGCATGATATCCGATAAAAATACTGTTACAGAACCTTTCGGCTATCAAGTAGCTATGATCGAAATAAACTAGTTCACTTTGATGCTGGCTAATTGGTAGCCGAATGATCCTCCGAAATTCAACATTATTTATAGTGGATAAAGTGATTATTTTTCATCTATAGTATTAGAGTATATCCACAGTGTGAACTCTTTTATAGTTTATTAGTTGATACGATCTCAATTTTTGTAGAGGCATTTTAACTTCACGATTCAGGAATGCAGTTTTAACTATATTATGCTGATTCTCGTTTCGATTTAATTGGATTGCTTACTAAATTATGATACATATTTGCCATCAGATCGTCCAGAGGATAGTATCGGTAGTGAGTGACACCGCGAATATTATTTCATAATCCGATTGTAGTTATGTTGTTTACTGATTTCTCAACGGCTATCGAGTGTACAAGGTGTTCCATCTCAGACGAGCCAGCCCGTATATTTCTTATCCCATAGTGAGTGGAAAAATCTCCCGAAACAAGTCGAATGATTTTGTTTTGGGGATATCTTTTGACGTGTATTTTAGGCTTGAACGAGCAACCCCCTAATAGGGGGCGCTTCAACCCCTCAAAATTGAATAGGGGAGAGTTTGAAAAGTCTTGGAAGCCTCTTTACAAAGGTGTATGAAAAACGTAAATTTGATGAACCGTTCAGGCCAAAAATTAATTTTGTTGCTCGAATGCGCCACCTTGAATATTTTGGTTATTTGTACAATGTACAAGCTCATTTTTACTAAGCTTTTTTTACAAACTTAAACATTCTTCAAAAATCAAATTCGTAAAAAAATTGAATTGTGTTGTCATGCTTACAATGAAAAAAATTAAATCTGTCTATTCCGCATCTCAAAAAACGCCTGCATTCCCTCAAATCTCACCCTTTTACCTCCGTTACTAGTTTGTTCATATAGTTCGAATTGTCTAAATCATAAAGATAACGTAAAATATTCAACAGGATTATTGAAATGGATGCGAAGATAAACAGAAGTGTAGTTTCGATCCACTATCCCTTCAGAGTTTATATTTATGAAAATAAAGAACTTTGACGGACGACAGAGGGGTGGGCGTAATTGATGAAAAATGCTTTGAACTAGAAATCCAGATGATGTGGGTTCGAATTCAACCTACGGTACAATTTTTACCTTTAATCATCACATAAGTGATACGTTTATTATTTAAAGTCATCTCATGTAAGAGGCAATAAATGTTGTGATTGCAATATGAAAAATGCTGTGGTCCATAGATCACTAATATCCTTCACCTGTTCAAGGTGAAACTATATTTCAAATGATTAGGAATAGCTAAATATGTACAAAGATGTCAAATAATATTCCATATCAATGGAACTTCATCCAAATTGACGATATGTATGTTTTACAAGGGTCAATACTTCATTGTATCATTAGTGGATTATCCGGGTTTGGCCGGCCTACATAATCGAAAAAGATTCCCTCCAAACTATCACAGTATTTCTTACCCAATAGTTGATAATATGTGTGAATTTCCTCATGTTTTGATGGTCGAGTGTGAAAACTTCCATTAGAATCGGAATTCAGCGGAAACATCTACCCACACCTGCCCCTTATAATATTATGAAAAATTCGAAGATTCAAGAATTTTTAGATAACCATTGGTACTTATGTGATCTTAGAGCACTACAGATTCCAACTTTAGATACATTAGGCATCAAAAGTATGATTTTATTGAAGTCATAATCTGTAGGATGCGCAGAACTTAGAGTCACAACTAGCAGCTAGTAGTAGTAGGTTTATCAAACATTGAGTGAGGTTAAAACTAAGGTCAGTAACGATTTTCTCATCATCGAAAACATATTTCAACAAAGTTTCATTAGAATCGATTAAGTCGAGCTAAATCGAGATTTTTCCATACCTACCCCTCATGAAATTTTGAAGAATTCAAAGATTTCAACATTGTAAGATAACAGTTGAAACTCATTTCATATGATCTTAGGACACTACAGATGCCAAGTTAGATACAATAGGTCTCAAAAGTATGATTTTATTAGGGTCATAACCTGCATGATGAGCAGAACTTAGGGTTTCGACTATCTGTACCTTTGTCAAAGTAATGTGAGGTTGAAACTAAGGTCAGAAGCGATTTCCTCATCATAGAAAACATGTTATGAGTAAGATTCATTGGAATCGATTGAGTCGAGCTAAATCTGAGTTTGTCCACACCTACCCTCTTATGATAATATGAAAAATTCAAAGATTCTGAAATTCTTAAATAACAGTTGGAACTTATTGTATGTATTGTGATCTTAGAACACTACAGATGCCAACTTTAGATACAATAGTCCTCAAATGTATGATTTTATTGAGGTCATAGTCTGCAGAATGAACAGAATTTAGTGTCTCGACTAGCTGTAACTCTGTCAAACATGGTTTGAAGTTAAAACTAGGGTCAGAAAAATTTTCCCCTTATCGAAAACATGTTCTAACAAAGATTCTTTAGAATCGATCGTGTCGAGCTAAGTCGAGATTTTTCTATACCTTCCACTTTTGAAAAACTCAAAGACTCTTACATTCTTAGATAACAGTTAGAGCTTATTTTACATGGACACTACAGACGCCAACTTTAGATACATTAGGCCTCAAAAGTATTTTTACTTATTAGGGTCATAACCTGCGAGATGAACAGAATTTAGGATCTGGACTAACTGCAACCTTGTCAAACTACGTGTGAGATTGAAAGTAAGGTCAGAAATGATTTTCACATTAGCCAAAACATGTTATAACATAGATTCATCGGAATCGATTGAGTCGAGCTAAATCGAGATGTTTCCACACCTACCCCTTATAATATTATGATAAATTCAAAGATCTTAATGTTCTTATATAACCGTTGAAACTCATTCTATGTGATCTTAGAACACTACAGATGCCAACTTTAGATACATTACGCCTCAAAATTATTGTTTTATTGAGGTTATAATCTGCAGCATGAGTAGAATTCAGGGTCTTGACTAGCTGTAGCTTTGTCAATCATCGTGTGAGGTTAAAATTAAGGTCAGAAACGATTTTCCCATCATCGAAATCATGTTTTAACAAAGTTTCATTAGAATCGATCGAGTCGAGCTGAATCGAGATCTTTCCATACCACCTTATGAAATTTTGAAAAATTCAAAGATTTTCACATTCTTAGAAGACAGTTGGAATTTATTCCGTTCGATCTTGGTACACTACAGATGCCAAGTTAGATACATAAGGCCTCAAAAGTGTTATTTTATAGTGGTCATAATCTGCAGGATGAGCAGAATTTAGGGTCTGAACTAGCTGTAGCTTTGTCAAACATCGTGTAAGGTTGAAACTAAGGTCAGAAATGAGTTTCTCATCAGCTAAAACATGTTGAGACAAAGATTCCTTGGAATCGATTGAGTCGAGCTAAAACGAGATTTCTCCATACCTTATGATATGAAAAATTCAAAGATTTTAATATTCTTAGATAACCGTTGCAACTTATTCTATGTGATCTCAGAACACTACAGATGCTAACTTTAGATACATTAGGTCTCGAAAGTATGGTTTTGTTGGGGTCTCAATATGGAGCATGGGCAAAATTTAGGGTCTCGACTAGCTGTAGCTTTGTCAAACGTCGTGTGAAGGTAGAACTAAGGTCAAAAACTGTTTTCTCACAATCGAAAACATATTTCAACATAGTTTCATTAGAATTAACTGAGTCGAGCTAAATCGAAATTTTTCCATACTCTTATGAAATTTATAAAAATTTTAAGATTTTGAAATGCTTAGATAACCGATGGAACTCATTCTATATGATCTTAGGACACTACAGATGCCATTTTTAGATACATTAGGCCTCAATAGTATGATTTTATTGGGGTCATAATCTGCAGGATGAGAAGAATTTAGGGTCTCGACTAGCTGTAGCCTGGTCAAACATCGTGTAAGGTTAGAAGTGAGGCCAGAAACGATGTTTTCATTACCTAAATCATGTTATAGCAACGTTTCACTGGAATTGATCGAGTCGATCTAAATCGAGATTTCCCCACACTTACTCCTTATGATATATCCGTAGGAATAGAAAATATGTGATTCAAAAACAGCTCAATACGCGAAATTGTGATAATACCTTAGATTACAATGTACGTCATTGAATATTTATTCAAACTGATAACATATGTTTTACAACATATTCTTATTATTGCTGTCAGGACTATATCGTCAACCTTATTTCCACATCACGGAGTCAACAATTCGTTGTAAATATGTCACATATTCACACTTCGATGACGTAGCTCTCTTATTCAAATCTCAAAATAAAAATTTCGGACACTTATACAGATGAAATATATGCATGTGATATATATTTATAACCATCATGAATCAAATCAATAAAGTACAAAAGGAACTACTTTTGAAAAGCAGTTCAATGTTACGTATAGTAGGGGACTGATCATTCATTTTCTGGCCGTAATCATATCATAGTCCAGACTTGATCATAAACACGTCTGTAGACCTGCATTTCCTCAAAATATATCAATACATTTCAGGAAGAATCTCCAATATCAGTAGTTCCAGAAATAATCTGAGGAGCACTCAATATGCAGGGAGAGAAGGAGCTGCAAATTCCAATTAATTAAGAAATTGAATGAAATTCAGAGTCAGCGCTAAGATGTGAATCAGTTTGTTCATACCTCAGCATTTTCTATCCATATGTGAATTTTACCTCATAATGAAATGTAATATATCCAACTTTGAGATAGCTATATAGAAAATCTAATATTCTAGGAGAACATTTTAATATTCCAGAAACCGTTCTTCAGAATTACCGTTTAGAGAATTGGATTTCTCATATCAAAAACAGAAGGCAACAAATAAGTAAGATTTGAGATCAATATTTTCAATAAAAGAAATCAACTCGCTTTCACACCATTCAGAAATCTTTTATAAATCGTTCTAATTATATTTTCAGTCAATATCTCTGAACAACTCGGGAAGTGATAACTGCAAACACTCGTAGTATATACTTGAAGACAAGGAAGATCAGGGCGGTTATTAGCGATAAAGAATAGATGAAAGATTTCTCTCAAACATCATAAACTGGTGAATGCGCTAGGACAATCTTGCGAAGTTTCTTATACAGCAGAATGTTGAGGACATGATTTTTAGATTGTGAAATAAAAATGCAACCACAGTGAGATCAAGACATATGATGATTCAATATACCGAAAACAGTGGAGAACCAGACCTGCAAAACTGAAAAACAAAGTTTGTAATGAAGAAACCGATACTAAACAGAAACTTGGTGATTATTACATTCTCTTGAGAATACTCCTCAATTTTTTTCTAATTTGTCAGCAATTATTGAATCGACTAATTTATTTAACCTCAGAGATCATCGGTTTTTTATATTGACATTCCCTTTCCTGGTTCTCAAATTTTCCATTGCATTGAATAATGTTCCAAAAAGCTAAGTTACGGAATAAGTGCTCCTGAAATATTCAATTTGAAGACGCACGACAGTAGTCTGTACTGAAAAGAAAACTTGTTATCCTCGTTACGTACATTTCTGTATAATGAACGTCTCTGAATATATTTAATGATGAATTAAACAGCATAGAAAGTTTATAAAGTTGGAAGGGAGAAGTTGTTTGCATACGGGATTAAAAAGGCATTCTAAGTTTTTGTACGGAGGTCCCCAGGTGAGAAAACCAGCGTTCCATACTTACACCGGAAAATCATTTAATTTTCCTCGTAAATAACGCGTTCTGTTTTCTTCAGGACTTTTCCATTGTTCCGTGAGTGCTTTGAGGTCAGGTAAAGAATTTAATGAGATCTTTAATTGTGCAGTGTTTTATTAATGAACCCTCTGTAATTGCATAGTCGACTATGTTGATGTCAACTTTCGTACAATATGCCACTTATGATACTTACACGGAATATTTGATACGATCGGACATTCCCGTTGAAGATAAATGCTATATTTACCTTACTAAATATGATATTGTAATTGCTACTTCTCTCCAATGTTGGTGCAACTTTCTCCCATAGTACAGCTATATTCTCTGAGCAATAAAGAAAAATATAGACGAAAGCGTTCTGCAAATATTCAGGAATTTCAAAAATTTGAAAAAGCTCATACATTGGAAATGGACGGCTACTATAAAAATTTCTTACCACCATAGTTGAAGAAATAATGGAGAAAATCTATAATGGAACATCCTCGATAAATAATATAAACAGTAATTGCCGCAAATTCCACTTTGCATCCACAAGGGAAGGGACTCTCCTAATATTGCTGTCATCGATAGCCAAACGCTTGAAATTGTCTTTCGTCAGCGCCCAATTGGGCCTAATTAGGCGCTTCCTGCAATATCTCAATACCAAAAAGTCTATGGGACCAGACGAAGTTTCACCTGTTGCTCTCATGGAATTTGCGCCTGAGTTAACACCAGTTTTCTTCAGGTTGTTTACCCTATCACATTCACTTGCTGAGTTTCCTTCACGGTGGAAGAAAGCTAGGGTCTAACCAATTTCACGAGAAGGTAAGGTGACTCTTTCTAATGACAATAGATATACTGCGCTATTATCTGTGACCTCTAAAGTGATGAGGAGAACAATCAACATCAAGATCATCTGATACCTAGAGAGCCCCAAAATTGTGAATGAATGGCAACATGACATTCGTCCGCAGAGATCAACGGGAGACCTGTTGGTACTTCATAGGTATCTATCATGACACCAACTTCGTTTCTGCTCCATATAAATGATCTGCTGGGAGTGACCAGTTGTACCGTCCACAGCTTCACAGATGATGACACAGTTCATACCGCCTACTCATCTCGAGAGCACATACCATCCATTGTAGCCAGAGGAGAAAGACAGAGACATTTTGATGCAATTAATGGGGATCTGGCAAAGATTCAGGAATGGGGATCTGATAATCTAGTAGTGTTTAATGCAACGAAAATTCAAGCTTGTATCTTCTCCAAGAGGGCGAATCCCATAATCCCTAATATGATCATGTCAGGCACAACTATTCTCATGAAGTTTTACATATCTTGCTCGGGATAACCACCAACAGCACCCTCTCATGGGACAATCATGTAAGGTCCATTGCGAAAACCTCTTCACAAAAACTTGGTTTTCTACTTCGTGCCAAGAGTTGCTCTACATTTCAAAATAAATGTACAAATATATTTCTAAATTCCAAATAATCTACAAAGTACCGATTTGACTTGTCCTGAAGTACTGTTCACATGTTTAGTATCCGGCTCCGAAACATACACTGAAGCTCTTGGATTCTATCCAGAAAATAGCTATTCGTCTGATTGATGATGTCACACTTACGAGTTCATTGGTCTCTTTGGAACATCCTAGAAAGGTGGGAGATCTCCTTCTTTTCTATGCATATTTCTCTGGTCGGTGTTCATCGGGAATCCCGTCTGTTGTTCCATCAAGAGAGATTCTAGAAAGGCGGACTAGACGAGCTCCAACTATTCATCACTTCCTTGTCAAGTTCGAGATCTGCCGAATTTCTTCCAACCAGACTTCATTCTTCTATCGAACAGCGATGTTTTGCAGCTCTTCACCTAGTTAGGTCTTTTCTCATGCATATAACCTCCAAACCTTTAAGAAAAATTCAAATGCCTATCTCCTCTCTCAACGTTCCACCGCTGGATCACACGAAGATCTTCGAACATTATAGGTTTCCCTATCGTGTAGTCAAAGTATGAAAAAAGATAATGTTATAAGACTACCATAGATCCCAGATTCTCAGGGGGAATTGACGAATGGTTTTAGAAATTGCACAAAAACGTACTAACTGTGTTTTTGAATATTTTTCAAATTCAAACTGCTTATACTGTATCTACATTGAATTGTTTATTTTGCGGTGAAGCTTATAAAAGAATGTTTCAACAATATTAGATCAAAAGAATGTATGGCAATGAGTATAACACTAAAAACAGAGAATCCCACCGCCCTCGCCTAGTCGATGAGTTGTAGAACCGTTGTACAATAATTGATTCAAAATTATACAAATTTGATAAATTGAATTTTTGTTAAATTACGCGATTAGTAATTTATATTATATTTTCTAAAGTAGGTTTGTAACCCATCTAGGTCGCGAAACAAACTATAGATCAAGTTCGAACAAATCCACCATAAAGAGAAAAAGCCAACTTACCCAGAATATTTCTTGTCCAGATGTGAAGGGTCCTTCCTTAATTTCATCTTCAATCATCCACCAATAGGAACATCAATTTCTTCACCGCCAATTATGCGTTGGAGGCACAAACTCAACAAACGAACAATTCACCAATTAAGTTATTCACGTGTGCACGTGGAGTGACCGACAGTTATCAAGTGTGTGTGTGTCAGCTGAACTCGGTTAACTCATCTCACAAAGGTGGACCGCGGTTCCCGAGTATTTTGAATTCGAATAATATAACACTCGCACATTGGAAGTCTATAAGCAAACAAACAAAAAATTGAGTACGACACGCGAAAGCACTTCTTAATAATTTTATTAAAGATAAAGAGAAATGGGTCACAGTAACACGTATGTTTATTATGATCGTCGCACGTTTCGGTATTCCGTTCATCATCAGAAGACTTATTATGTCTAAAACGGAATTTCTTAAATCTAATTGTATCAGCACAAAGCGTCCTTTTAGCAACAATTTCAATTAAAAATGCTCACGTCGCCCAAACGAACTGAAAAACGAATAATCGAAATTGTAACACATCAATGTTATAAGTATAATATATCTTTATAATGTTTAAGATTGTGTATATGTAGAAAGCTGTTACAAATCAGTAATATTGATATAGCACTGATTTTTCCTATGGTGGTCATCAATTTTAAACACATCTGTTGAAGATTGTAGGTACTTCAGTGTAAGGGAATTTGGTGCCAAACTATTCATTCTCATATCACTGGGTAGAGATTTTTTGATACATATTCTTAATCAAGATTAGTGCTTAGAACAATTAGTTGGAGAAATCCCGCGCTTTTGTTGATGTGTATTCGTTGTCAAATGTCGTCTGATGATGGCCGTGAGAACAAAACTTACGTAACGATGAAAGTATTGTAGACATAAGTAATGTGACATATTTCTCAACAATTTACACATAATTCCTAACTGGGTTAAGAATCATCATTATATTATACATAAATAAGTAGCAATTCAATATTTCGTTTTATAGAATCAAGAGGAAGTTTTTCTTCTCAGAGAAGTGTAACCAGAAATCGTCGAATTCTGAAACCATAAAGCGCTTTACACATATTCAGCTACTTCACATTGAGAACGATAATGTTAATGATAGCATACAGTAATCAAACAACTATTACTTCCCTCACTATACATATGAGTGAAATATCGGCTCAAAAAATATATCTCAATGTTCGCGACTATTTCCGTTTCGAACATTTCTGACTCGAAACTCTGGAGACAATTGCGCCATTCCTATTGATCGTATGGATTTGAAGTTCTTCAAATTGCTCTTTCATGGTCTGAATAGAAACTGTATGATGTTCGGGTGCCGTAGCTCCGTTTGGGTGTCGTAACTCAGTATCAAGTGGTATTTTTGACATCCATCTTGAGTTTTTCAAAAGTAATTATAGTTTATTCTATCAATCCATGATGACAACAGTGTTTTCATGGTTATACATATATAAACATGCATACATTTTACCTATAGACTCATTCGAAATTCGCATTTTAAGATTCAAGTGAGTCATCGATGTGAAGTTATCAAAACAGCTTTCATAATCCACAAGTCCACATTCGACGCTGTATGCTGCGCTTATCTCTTCTGTCAAATCAACTAAAGCTTGATCTTCGGTCGGTGACAAAATTCTCTTCATTTCTCTATATTTACGATGTCAATATCAACTCTACCCCTTGATACTCCAGGTGGTTGCAACACCTGAGAGAGAAGAACAGCCATGATTTTCTTATCAAACAATGAAGAAAAATTCAAATTGCTCTTTTATGGTCTGAATAGAAACTGTACGATGTTTGGGCGCCGTAACTCAGTAGTGTTATTTTTGACATCCATCTTGAGTTTTTCAAAAGTAATTATAGTATATTCTCTCAATCCATGATGACAACAGTGTTTTTATGGTTATACACATATAAATATGCATACATTTTGCCTGTAGACTTGTCCGAAATTCAAGTGACGTCATGGATGGGGAGTCATCGAAACAGTTTTTATTTTCCCCAAGTTCATATTGAACGCTGTATGCTGCGCTTATCCCCTTGTCGGTTACAAAATTCTCTTTATTCCTCTACATTTCCTTGATACAGCCATGGTTTTCTCATTAAACAAAGAAGACAATTAAAGAACAACTCATCTTTGACTTGAACCTAAATTAAAATGTTAAAACGAATGCTCTCAGTACTGTAGTAATCAAATGGAATAGAACCACAAAACCTTCAAAGTCTAGTCGGCAAGTCAAAACAAGATTTACTGATAATTCTCCTTACTCCAACACTACAAATAAGAACAAAATGTCCACATACCTTATTCTTAGCACAATTGTCCTCTCTTTCTTCAATTTGGAATTAAATGAACAAAATAAAACACTTTTATGCAGCAGCGTCAAAAATAACCTGTGAATCATCCGGACGTGGGAGGTTTTGCTTAACCTTTTGACACCAGTTAAATTTGATGGTTTTGATAATTACTACTAGATTGCATAATCCTGCTGTTATGGAGTTAAATGGTATCGCAGTATGAAGATGTTGCTCCAAAGCATTTGAAATGATCAAAAACTCGAAAATAACCAAATGATGACTTAGGTGGTTCTGCAACGACGAAGAATTGTATTAACTGTTTCTGCAATCATAGCGCAGAAGTGTCCGAAAACTATTTTTCCATTCAAATTGAGGGAAGTGTGTGATCAATTGATCACAGTTTTTTTTCTGGAGCGTTCCTGAGGAAACCATATTTTTAACTTTTTTAACTATAATAATATATTCTTCATTTTAGTCTTGAAATTAATGGTGCTATGAGTGACTAATTTTGTAGCGAAGTAGGAAGCCAGTTGGCTAAGGAGTCCATTCTGGGATCTGATTATCGGATAGGAATCTCAATAATGAAGTCTGAGTAATGAATGAATCAATTGTTCACAATTATCGGTATATTTATATATACGACTATCTGCACCGCCGCGATGTCATTCCCCATTTTGTTTTTCGAATTGACAAGGGTATCTATGATGTGGAATGGTCTGTCACAGACATTATGTGACTGTAATGTAACAGCTGTCTGTCATGTGAACGTCTTGCTGATGGGTTATCTGTTGTCTGTCATAGGCTATACAGTTATACTGTTCCAATAATCTATGGATACTTCTGTCATGTAAATTGTACGTGATTATATCAGCAGCCACAAACGTCAAAACATAACGAATCATTTTTACTCCGTTTGGGATTTAGTTTTAAAAAATCCGTTCTCAGCAGGTGCCTAAGTCGTATAAGGAAGATAACTGCCAAGTTTCAAGTCGATGCACTTTATGATTTCAGACGTTTCGTGATGAGTTAGTCAGTGAGTGAATGATTGAGTAGTATTTGTCTTGTATGTACATATATTAAATAAATATCATTTGTTTTCTTACAACCAACAAGTACAATATTATTACTCAAACTAAACATGTTTAAATAATATACAAACTATATTTTCTATATTTCTATATTACAGCTACCGGTGAATTCAGGCTTGGGTCGAGGGTATTCTCTTGGTCTTTATATTAGGGTAATGTTACCCTATCCTCTCAATACTCTCCATTTCATGTGTGATGTAGAAGATGACTCACAACCATTGTTTTTCGTGTTCACGCAATCTGATCATTTCACCTAATTATTATCGTCATTACCTGGATCACGTGCTTATGCTAGTAGTACCGAAGACGGTACAAAGGATAACGAGAGGACAGTAGAACTGATTCGAGTTGTCTCAAGCGCTAACAAATAAAGTGCTAATGGGAAAGTGTTAATCAGTTAATTGTTTATTTACTTCATATATGAAAAATGGTACCTAAAAGGTCAATGATACAATATTATTGTATTGTTATGAGAATTGTATTTACAAGTTACAAATCGATAGGGCAATTAGGATCCGATTGAATTTGCTAACATATGTACATATGGAGCTAATAGGAATGTGTTTGATGAATGAAGATATGGGCAAACAATGCTGCGTTGTCCATTGGTGAAGGCATCATAAGTTTGTATTCCTAAAGACATGAGAGTACGTGTTTGACCTAAAACTGATATTATCGGTGCACATAGTTACTATGGCATTCCACTGATTCATTTATATTTTTCATCTATCTGTGTAGTTCATTCTACATCACTCCGCTTTAATGTATTTCTTAGTACTAGCTTTTCATGTATGAAGTACAAGAAACATATATATAATCATTTGCCAAATTATCAGTTCACGATTCTTGATTGATAGGTCAAAATTGCAGCACGTTCTTAATATGCCTTGTACTATCTATATTGGAGTTAACTGGAAACAGAGGTAACTTGATTGAAAAGAAATCCGTCATCTATTAATTTCTCGCGAATGTTTTTCTGCTCAGACTGATGGAGAACTAACTGGTTATGTTGTATATAGATCAGTGGGAGACTCGGATGAATATTCGTTATATTTCAATATTACAAAAATCAGATCATTCCAACGTTGATGCTGCTTTATATATACGTTAGAACATGAATATGTGCTTCCAGCCCGCAGCGAGAATGCATGTGCAGGCTGAATAGGTGAAGCTTGATTTTTAAATATTCTGCAAGGAAATGCATATTGTTTCGCAAAATGTCTGGGATGTGTAAGGTTATTCCGAGGATATACTCATGGAACAGATATCATTTATTTTATTTATTAGAAAATAGGGATACATACAAACAAAATCAACCGATGAAATTCTGACCTCAGATTATCATTATAATAATACTAGTGATAAAAAGAAGAAGAATAAGTATGATGACACGTAATGATGTCAACGTTATTGTCGAACCGGCATGCCGCAAGTTGACAGAGATCTTAGACGGTGGCATGCAGTAAGCTGTCCACGTTTCGTTAAAACTGATCAGGTCTCACAATTCTCGAACCCAACGATGTCCAACTTCCCGGAAGTGAGAGATGATCGTTGGTTTTATCCAGCACTCCCGTCCAAATGAGTCGGAGCTCCTGACAGGGGTATCTTATTTAGAAAAAGGAGTGAATTGATTCTGCAATTTAATTAGTTGCAATTCATGCAATAACATAACATTGATTAACATCAATCTTAATATTGTATTAAAAACTGCTGAGTATGTTAAAATCACAATGTGTTCAAATTTATCTCTAGCCATGATTAAAGACAGTTCAGCCTATCAATTTAATAACTGAAATGAGAAATAAGTATCAGTGGTATATCTCTCCTTTTTCTATACTTCGACTACACGAGAGGAGAACATATGATGTTCTAACAACATCGTGTGAGCCAGCGGTACAATGTTGGGAGAGGAGATATGCATTCGAACTTCTCTTCAAGGTTTGAAGGTTATAGGCATAGGAGAATACCTCACTAGGCGTAGAGTTCCACAACTTTGCCGTTCGATAAAAGAATGAAGTATGGTAGAAGTTCAGCAGGTATCGAGCTTGCTTGACAATACAGGGGTAACGAGCTTGAGCTCGTTCAGTCCACCTATCTGAAGTGGTGGAATAACTGTCGAGATTTCTGATGAACCGACCATGGAAAAATCTATAGAAGAGGGAGAGATTGCCCACTTTTCCACAATGTTCTAGAGAGGTCAATGAGTTCCTAAGTGTGACATTATGAATCACACGAATAGCTCTCTTCTAGATAGAATCCAAAAGCTGCAGCGTATGATTGAGAGCCGAACTCCAAACATGTGAACAGTACTCCATGATAGGTCGAATCTGTATTTTGTAGTTTGAACAACTGCTGGGATGTGAAGAAGCACTTAGCACAAAATAAGAAACCAAGTTTTCATGAAGCGGTTTTCGCAATTGCCTTCACTTGATCATCCTATGAAAGGATGCTGTTGGTGATGATCCCGAGCATGGATGTGAGAGACTTCATAGGGATAGTTCTACCTGACATCATCATATTAGGGATTGTGAGATCCACCTTCTCGGACAAGATGCAAGCTTGAGTTTTTATTACATTAATCTCTATCATATCATCAGATCCCTATTTCAAAATCATAACCAAATCTCAATTAATTGCGAAAAACCTGTCTCTGTCTAGCTCCTCTGTCTTCACTGGATGACATAGGGGCTTTAGATGAGGAAGCGGTATGAAGTGTATCACCAACTGCAAAGCTGTGGATGGTACAGGTGATAACTTCCAACAGATCGTTAATATGAAGCAGAAACAAAGTTGGTTTCAAACTGTGAAACACCAGAGCTGATAGCCATTGTATCGGAGTATACTCCATCAACAACCACAAGGAGTGATCTATCTGAAGAAAAACTGGACAGTAAGAAACAAAGTTAAGGCAGGAAACCATGTGACGGAA
Source organism: Endomychus coccineus (assembly GCA_958510875.1). NCBI lineage: Eukaryota > Metazoa > Arthropoda > Insecta > Coleoptera > Endomychidae > Endomychus > Endomychus coccineus. The sequence goes on from OY294067.1 coordinate 219,598,334, forward strand.
GTTTCTCCAGAAGCCTTTGGTGTCAGACTCGGACAAAAGTTTTGGAGATACCCAATCTCGCATCTAGAGATTTTCCATATTTTTGGATAGATTTCTGCCATACATATGTTACGTATGCAAGAAGGTCTCGATATCTGCTGACAAAAGCCATATTGCCGGACATTCACGATTTTGAAGTTCTAGGTTTCGGATGAACTCGATGTTGATTGCTTTCTCCATCACTTTAGAGATCACAGAGAACACAATGCAATTGGTCTATAATTATTAGGAAGGGACTCTAGTTGTGTTCCTGTGGAAGGAAACACATCACGTTTGTATGAATTGGTACACAACCTGCAGAAAAATGGTGATAATTCAGGCGCAATTCCCTTGAAAACGAGAGGTGGAATTTCTTCTGGATTCATGGCCTTTTTGGTGTTGAGATTGAGCAGGATGCGCCCAATTGATCGCTGACGGAAGACAATTTTAGACATATGGTTATCGATAGCAGAACTATTAGGAGGGTTCTCCCCTACTTGAAAACTATTCATGAATTGTATTTCGTTTTCAGAACATAACATTCAATTGTTTTTGTGTTTGTGATCAGTGATAAATGTTCCAATTCAGGTTTGACTCTGTTTTTGTTCAATGATTTTCATTAAAAAGGCCGTGTATTGAGGAATAATCATGTTCTTCTTGATATTCATAGTTTTTCCAACAGCAACAACTTTCTGGAATGCTTTTCGGAATATTAAGAGTTTGCTGATTGGTCTTTGGTTATTATTATTGCTGCTGTAACTGTATTTGAGGAGGAGCGTAATGGTGGAAAATTCCTATTTAATCGAAAATGTGAAGATGCTTGCAGTTTTTGATGAATCTGCTATCAATTATTCATTGCATTAAAAAGTTGGTTGGTCTGAAATATCTACAATTTTGAAACCTTCGTCGAATAGTGGATTGTCAATCGCAAGTGAATTATGAGTGTATACTGTACTTTTGAAATAAGTAGAGAATAGATTGGAAATATCTTGAAAATCGTCAGCCGATAACCAAAATAATCAGAGTGAGGTGAAGTTGTTGATAGATGAAGTAGCATGACATATTCAAATGTGTCTAATATTGTTGAAATACTGAAATAAAGTTGCTGTTCGAATTTGAGGGAATGAACAGTCTAGAACTCAATGAAAAATTATCCAAGGCCACAATATCTAATTTGAATCAATAATTTCATTGCATTTCTATTTCGAATACTTCACAGAAGGGGAACGATTGTGAATTCATGAACAGTTCCAGTGAAATATATCTTACAATAAATTAAGAATTGCCTTTTCAGCCATTATCAATTTATCGAATATAGTCCAATGGTGATCTTGTATCTTTTTGAATAGAGATTGATTATGTCCTGTGTCAAGACTGTTTATCTGAATAGCTTCATGATGGAAAACTACCTGAAACGATTGTGCTGTGACCCTGCGCATCCGCCACATTGTTTATCATTTCTTAATTCGATAACATTTCGTTTTATTGTTATGCTTCCGGGATCGTATTATTTCGTGACTCTTTCATCTCATACTTTCAATGAAGATAACTGAAGTCACTACATCATTGTAACTATATCATCATTATTGTAGTGTTGTAGCAATTTTTCATCAGAAATTTAGCACCACAAAGAATAAATTTCCGAGGATTATGGAGGATTCAGCTGGAACAAAAAATGATCAATTGGATGATGAGTACTAGATTATGAACAAAATATAAATTAATATTTCAATCACAACATATGGACATATTTTTCAACGCACATCGGCATTCGAAGGGACAGGTCCGAATTCTTGTTCTTCATTCTCAATTAGTTACCTAAAACCAATCCTAATCATTGATATTTTCAACAAATATGTGAATATCTGAAGAAAATTATATTGATATGAATATTCCGTTATGGCAACAAGAATTAGTTTCTCATTCATGGATCGGAAAGATGAAGATGAGTCTTGAGGGAACATAATTTGTTCATAATTCGTACAATTATACTTCCTCTATTAACACATACATATTTATTTTAGCATTGTCCGACGTAGGTATGTGGGATACCACAACTCTATTGCTTCTTTGTCTATGTTTTATTATTCATCTATTATACAGGGTGTCCCAGGATTTGAAAGTAGAACTTTAACAGTCGATACACAGTAAAAAATTTGACCGGTGTAAACTTTCACACCCTATTGTGGTGTAAGCATTCTTCACTATATGGTGTTAAGTGCTGAACCCGTCAAAATTACTCTACCAGAAAAACTCCGTTTCAACACTTACCTAAACTTAACTTCGATAATACACTGTATGGATTTGTATTGAATTCGCAAATGGTTAAAACAGCACCTATCGACCGATCAGCTCACTACTTTACGAGCTCAGTTCAGTCAGTTCCTCCCGCAGTGGCCTTGTGTCGTAAATAGTCAAACCCGCCATTTTGCTGCTAAAAAATTTGTCCTAGCATGTGTACTGACTTTTTCACAGTAGACACATTGAACATTGATCAGGTTAGTTGTTTACGTGCCTTTATCAGTATCTTGCTCTTAGTTGATAGAGTGAAGTGAAATAATGTCGGTTTTTATCAAAGTTGAATCCCATAACCTTCAAAAGTGAATGTGTTTGGACAAAAATAAGGAATATAAAGACTTCATTCTGAAAGGTAAGAGTTTCATATTCATAATTTCTATACTAAGGTAGGTATATGCACATCTATGTACATCTGAATTGTGTCATAATGAAATCCTTGGCATGTATATTTCCATATTATATACACGACATACACGAATTCGCTATTGGGTTACAACTTGGGAATTTGGTTTGTGATCATGCGCAGTTAGGATCTTGTTCTATTAGAACAAATGGTACCAAAAAATCGTGGTTGCTGATGCTAAATAGAATAAAAAATTCGAAATTGAGAGAGGATGATTGAGAAGATGAAGGATAACGAGACGTCCACTTCAGTGTTGCTGTGGCTACGAGCTTTTACATACGGTACCGTTTTGCCTAATTCTACATAACTACTATAAAATACAGCTGTCCGATTTTATTGGTTCCACCATGTTCCAGCAAATAAGGCAACTCATTTGTCTTTTCTACATAGACAATACAGTTGTTCAGTACTAAAGCCTCTTGTATCTAATGGGGTTATGGGTGTTGACAGTATTGACAAAATGTAAATAAATACTTAACAGGGAAACAAAGACCTCAGAACCAATAATCCTCCATTTATCAATTAAATGTTTATCGCCATACATTACTTTTCTAGAAGAAAATATAAATTGCATAAATAATATGCACATGAACAATATGTGCACATGAAATACAGAACAACTATAAATTGAACAAAGTAAACAGTCAAAGCACAGTATAATATACTGTGGTGAAAGTGGTATATGGTGAAGTATATGGTGCAAGACTTTTTAGGTTGTTTTGTCTCTGCACATAATTATTTGCCGAAACATTGCAGTTTGAACTGTTTGTAGCCAATATTTTTTGTAGTCACTGTACCATAACCTAACTTTCAATTATAGAAACACTTAACCTAACTCGGCTTAGATTCACTGTTTGTCTTGAATGTACCATTTTTAATGAAAGGAGGTTTAAGAAATATAAAATGAGATCTCACTAGAAATCGAACCCAAGTGGCCTTGTTACCAACGCCAATCGACATTGACATGCCGATCGGCGTTGCTAATAAGCCGTCTGACTAAGGTACTCCAAATTGCAGTAGCGAAGTTAGAAACTAGACGGTAATCTTGGGTATTGCAGCACATGCACACTAGCGAGGCCTTCTGAAAGATAACCTAAGTCGGGAGAAATCAGTCCAAGTTATTTCATTTATTTTTGTTTTTATAAGCAAACATTTTCTTGCAAAACCATTTATTGAGATATTTATCATATTATTGGGCACTGTCATCTTCATTTTCAGGTCTTGAAAAATTTGCGATGAACCTCTCCAAATCAGAAGAAACAGCTGTATCCGAATATGAAGGGACTGGTGAGACTGGCTGTCTCATTGATGAGGACGAATTTTCAAAACTCCTGGAGCAGGCGGAGAAAGGATTTAAATTCAAAATAATTGAAAGCGCGGAGAACTGACACCGAATGAACATAAATGATTCAATTAATTCATTGATAAACTGAATCTGTTAACGTAGAAGTAATGAATATAAAAAATTATTTATTTTCCGAAAATCAGACCTTCATAACCTTTTTGAATTATTGAAAAATATGTACATCTGGAAGTGGTGCAATAGTATAAATATGTGGGTTCCATTTAGCAATGCTAGATGTTGTGGATTCTAATCTTAAAAAATAGAAGAATAGATAGAAAAGTGCGTTTCTAAACTACTATAGTGGGGAGCAAATACCTATGTAACAGGCTGTTTTTTTTGTACGTAATAGCACTTATGTTTTGGAAGATTTCTACGTTTCAATAATGGATTTTGAAATTTAAATAAGATATCTTATTATTTCGCTTCTAAATAGGTAAAATATTATATTAACATTTTTTTGTGTAACTATTCAAAAATAAAAGATATTTATATATAAGTTACATTATTCTTTGCTATTTTCAAACTGATCAAATTTTTGAAGTCCACAAAAATAATCAGATCATGAGTTCTTAGCTGCTATCGCAATCTAATGCCCTAAAGCCTAAAGTAGGTTTTGAAGAAACACAACAGTGACATTGATATGATTCTGGATACTTTTGTGGTCTCTTTATATATTTAGTCCTCTCTACTCCAATATAGAAAATGTCCCACCAATCTCAAAAATTGTGGTTTACTGAATCTAATAACCTTTCATAATTTTTTTTCTCGAGAAATGTTATTGTATTACACCATAATTGATTTGTTATTTTGATAACGTAGCTTGAGCTAAAAAAAATTTCCTTGTGTCAAATTCAATATCAATTTGTTTCACAACTGAAATGATGATTTTGGTACAAAAATATGAACTTATTTTCAGCTTACATTTAGTTTTTTATTTTTGTCACATATGATTGAACTAGTAAATAAATTAAGAAAATATTATTGGTACCAACTATAATATGTCGCCACTTCATTTGGTGTATACATTTATAGCAATTTTTGGTATTAAAATGACCACAAGAGATGAGTTGCACACTCTATTTGGTGTCAAAAATTCGAACTTTTATTAGTGTTAAATCGACCACATAAGATGAGTTCTATACTCCATATGGTGTAGAATATAAACAATTGATAGTGTAAGATTTACCATTTTAAATAGTTGTGTACTCTGTTTGGTATTAAAAATCGACACCATGAACGTTGATTTCGCATTATATCTGGTGAAAAAAATGCACCATAAGGTGCTCTTCATACATCGCAAAAGTTATATTTTTACACTTCCTCAGAGTCAAATTAACGCTTTAAGAATTTCAAATTTGAACAATTACTGGTGTGAATATATTCACCGCTAAATGTCAATTGAACACTGCTTATACGGTGTTGATTTTACACTAAATTGGTGTGGATGAATCTGGACCACGCGGGGTGTTATTTTGGTGTCAAATTCCTCGATTTTTTACTGTGTAGAAGATTTGATTCTGAGAGGAAAAACTCGTATTGATATACATGCACAGTCGCTCAATTTTTGAGATACGGTGTTGAATTTTATAAGAAATTTCTCAATTCTATTTGTATGTCCGAAGATAATTAATATGACTCAATGAAATTTGATACCGTGGATGCGTAAAATGCTATCACTCTGTGAAGGCTACTTTTTAGGAACGTACTTCAATGCAGAATTCAAATCGAAACAAACAGGGTGTCTCAATATTTCTTTGCATCTAGCATTTATGGCTAACTTAATTTATGTTATTCAAATGAGGTCTCTCGACATTTCTATGTATCTGGCACCGGTTCACGGCAAATTTAATCGTCGTGATTCAATTACCACCGTCGTGGAAATTGGAAAAAGTGGAACCTTGAATTAGAAAGCTTCGTAGACAGACAAAAATAAAATAAGCTATATTTTCTAATCTCTACAGCGTATTACAAAAATAAGCCGAATAACAAATTTTTATTCCCAAAAATGTTTAAGCCAGATTACTACATTGTACTTTAATTTATAGTAAGTCTACCAAAAAGAGTTAACAAGACAAATTTACCATAGTAAGTTTATTATTGGTGGTGGTAATTGAATCATAAGTATCAAATCGGCCATAAAACGGTGCCAGGTGCAAAGAAATATCAAGGGACCGTATTTGTTTTGATTTAAATTCTGCATCGAAGTTTTTTCCTGAAAAGTAGCCAGGTTGATAACCCTTTCCGGGTCAATTTATTGTTTTTTAATACCTATATCTATGCCACCGGAAGTAATATCGGTTCAAAATTATCTACGCATCCACGATACCAAATTTCATTGGGATATCTCAATTATATTCGGAGATACAAACAAAATTGAGAAATTTTTCATAAAATTCAACCCTGTATCTCAAAAATTAAGTGTCTGTGCATATATGTCAATTGGAACTTTTTTTCTCAAAATTAAATTTTCTATCGACTGTTAAAGTATTACTTATAAAACCTTGGACAACCTGTATAATATATATTCAACGTTACGTATGTAACAACGAAATCAACAATTTTTATAAGCAACGCTATCAACAACTCTGGAATAAAATTAACATCAACGAAGAACCGTTTCGTATCATTGTTAAATCAGTATATTATTATATAGCTGTAGGACCACTATATGTACACATTCAGCGAAGAACTGTTATAGATTGCGTTCAAAATTCTTGATTTGGGTTCTATCTTCGATAGCGTAATAGTGATATCAGGAAATTCAACAGGCTCAGATCAATGGTAAGCAAAATAAATGTTGAAGCCGTATAACAGATGATAATTATTCACTTGTAATAGAATATGAATCGAGGCATTTATTCATGAATGTAGTTTTTCACAATGATATCATAATTCAGTCAATGATTAGCCTCGGTAACTATAGCAAATTTTTCGATCAATTGCTTCACAGTCTAAATTTCATTAGAATGAGGCGTAATTCATCGAATAATGACAATCGCATTTCTGCCAAAATCTCCACGATTATATACACTTATCGCTTTTACGAACAATTTATTCATGAATCGATAAACATCGAAAACAATAAAAAGAATTATATGATATCCCGTTGCCACTCCTGGGATACTAGTGGCAACCGGTTCATAAAATAACCAACTTGATTCGTTTATTCACACCCGTCAATTCCATAGTCAAATTTAGTACCGATGTAAAGCGCATTAAATTTTCAGAAAGAGAAATCTCAGTTGCCGTCCCGTTAGATTTGGGCTTAGATTCCTCGTCAGTGAGCCGATCATAGATCTCCTCCACTTCCATCATAGTGTGGTCTATTGTGGCTCATCCCTAATTATAGCCCCTCAAGCAAGTTCTTCTTATGAAGCCGATGATCATGCTGGTTGAGGCTTTGTTCAGAGCTTCAGGTGGTATCTAATTCTTTCTGTTCTGTATTCTGGTGTTTCATCATCCTCGAGGCATAGTAGACATTCAACGTAATCACTACACTGAATCTATGTTGATGGTAACTTAAGTGGCAATGTTCTCTACATAGACTGATCAGGTTACATAGGATTGCTCTAAAAGTATCTTAGCCATCGTTTTCATTAATTTCTTCCTGAGTCATGGTGAGTCCGCTGACGTAGACGAAGTAACTATTAAAGATTGGAAATTCAAACTATCATCAATTATCAAGGACTATGAAGCTGAAGATATTTCTAATACTGACGAAACTGGAATTTACTATTTGGTTATTTCAAAGAAAAACGTTTGCCTTCAAGAGTGATGAATGTGCTGGAAATAAATCAGCAAAACAGTGAGTGACACTTCTTTTTTGCTTTAACATAAATGGTGAGACGGAAAATCCATTAGTTATAGGAAAAAGTGGAAATCCGCGATGTTTCAAAGGTGCACATGTAGCTGAATTGCCGAAAAAATGAAATGAAAAAGCTTGAATGGCAACAGTAAGAATGAGTTTTTGGTTCAAAATTTTTGACAAGAAAATGAAGAACTAGGATAGGAAAGGTCTACTTCCTACCCAAAAATAGAGTTGGAAAATGTTCGAATTGTTTTTCTACCTCCCAATACTACGTTTCATTGTCAATCACTGGATCAAGGGATAATACAAAATTTTAAAATAAAATATGAAAAATTTTTGATAAGAAAGCTTTTGGCTTTTACGAACACCGAAGATAATTTTCGAAGAGCTGAAAGAGGCATAGATTTGTGAAGTGCTATGGTACGGATAGTTGCAGCATGGAAAAATGTTCCATCTGTGACTATAAAAAAATATTTGCGAAAAGCTGAATTTATGGAAACGATCCAAGAAGATGAGGCTTTTGAAGAACAAGATGAGATTTCACTCAGTCAGTTATCCCGCTCTCTCAAAAAAATATGGCAAGAAATCTAGATCTGGAAAAATATCCCTTAATTTTTCCCATCATAATATCCCTGATTTGAGAAACTCCATATAATCCATAGTCGTATTTTGATGAGTAGAATTCAAATTATGATACTAATTTTTGAGAGGTAGGGAAGGTGTAGCAATTAACCGAACATGTGATGAATCAACTACTTCCAAATATGCAAAGCTTCATTGAAGCTAAGCTGCATATTGGATTCTTGTAGTCGGTTATAGTCACTTCGAATATGATACTTTGCACACTCCTCGTTGAGATAATTACAATTGAAACAGAAATTAACGCGTATCACTTGAGCTTTATTATTCGATTACATATTATTATGCCATCTATCTACACGGAAGTTATTTAAGTACCATAGTGTTCGAACAACTTGCAAAACAATCAGCATTTATAGCTACTACCATTTCATTATTATAATAATTCGCTTCATATCCACCTGTTATGTTATCGAATATAACGAAATTCCAACAAATTAGCTGAGAATAGATGATTTCCTTGTTTCATGTTTTGTCTTCAACTACAATCGCATCTACTTCTCAATAATGTGTTGAATATATCAATCCTGTTCGAGAGTTGGCGTGGATAATGTTCCATCTAGAACTTGGAAGAATGTATGTAATGAATTATAGGATATATTTCTTAATGTGATTAAAAACTTCAGGAACTGGAGAACATTAAATGAATAAATGACCTGAATAATGTTCAATCTAGAACTTAGAAAAGAGTGTATGTAATGAATTAACGCATATATTTCTTAATCTGATTAAAAACTTTAAAAGCTGATTAACATAAAATGAATAGTTGGCGTGAATAATGTTTCATCTAGAACTCAGAAGAATGTATGTAATGAATTAACGAATCTATTTCTCATCCTGATTGAAAACTTCAGAAACTTGAGAACATAAAATGAGTGGTTGGCGTGAAAGAAGTTCAATCTAGAACTTAGAAAAGAATGTATGTGATGAATAACGAATATGTATTTCTTAATCTGATTAAGAACTTTAGGAACTGAAGAATAAACAATGAAAGTTGGCGTGAATAATGTTCCATCTAGAATTTAGGGAATGTATGTAATGAATTAACGCATATATTTCTCAATCTAATTAAAAACTTCAGAAACTGAAGAACATGAAATGAATAGGCGTGAATAATGTTTCATATAGAATTTAGAAGAATGTATGTTATGAATTAACGCATATATTTCTTAATCTGAAGCAGATGAAATGTTCATCTTAAAGATTTTCTTTGCGAAAGTACAGTATACGGGCTCCTATCAAAAATTGATGATTTTCGAAAATGTATTCAGTTATCTCTAAATATGGAAAAAGGGGAAATATTAGAAAAATACATGTTTTTCGTCGAGCATTTTGAGATTCATTTCGATGAACATAGAATATTTGACAAATTATTCAGTACTTACTGTGGCATAATGTATTTAATCAAGAATAACACATAAGTTGCTTTAGTTACTATCCATCCATAGTTGTTTATATAGATTGTAAAATGCAATAACCACTTACGAGGATGAAGCGCTCATTTTGTATTTTTAATGTGGGCTTTGAGTGTAGGTTACAAAGTTTGGTGTAGATGATTAATTTTTTGGAACTATGGCTGCCTTACCATAGTTAAATGAATACACAGATTTGAAAACGATCATATTATTTCATTTTAATAACATAATGAGATGATCGCTGAGCATGAGCGCCATCTGCTTCACGTTAAACACTGTATCTGGAAGGACTAATAACGAGGTGGTGCTGTTTTTAAGTAACAGAGAGGAATACTCCGGCACTATTAAGAATCATATAATGTGAATTGAGGGGAACTCGTTACTATATTCAGAAAATTGGTTTCACAAAAGTGTAAGTTCATGTTTAATTCTCACAATCCATTTCTTGTAGATCCGTACTACCATGTTTCGAGGTGTGATAATTGATCTTGGTAGTACGAAAAAAAATTAATTGTGAGAATGGAACATTAATATTAATATCTAGGTCACTATATAATCTCAAAGAAGCATCGAATGCAAACTGTTCCTTCTTTGGAAAAAGTAGATCCAATACGTCGCCATTAGGGCTTCATTTGAAAGAAGGAACCATACCTTGTATATTCTCAAAAGGAAGGAAACAACAAATATTGCCGCGTCCTTATTAAACTTTCACACCTTTTTTTGCTTCTTCATTCAAAAAAAAGGATCAACTGCGGCGAACGACGCGGGTTAACAAGTTTTATGATCGCAGTTTCTTCGATTTCATCAAAGAAGTAACATCTTAGAGCATTTATAATCCTTTTCTGAGCAGTCGTTCCTTCTTTGAGAAAATCTCAGACGCGTTGATCCTTCTTTGAACAATTGTTCCCTCTTTATGAAGATCGAAGAAGTTAATCCTTCTTTGGGAAGAACAAAAGGAGCACGTGACGCCACGATTCCGTATTCATTTAATAGTTCTGTATAGAATTGTGAAGTAATAGACATTCAATCTATGAAGGCATAATAACCAAAATGTATAATATTAAGTAACTTTTCCTGCACAAAGATTTGTTGATCAATTAATGAGTTCATTTTCATAATTTATATAAACAACATACAAATTACGCCACGAATATATGGAAATATGACGAATTCATAGAGAAAAGGATGTAACTATATACGCGTAACTGTAAGTACGTATATAAGTTGATAATTTATCCAATTCACAAAGTTAACCTCCAAATTTTCATTCAAAACATGAATTTCTTTATATCTCTTGATGGAATTTCTGAGCCCCGCAACCGTTGCCTTTATATTTAGAGAAACTAGATACGTTACAAAAGGCAATTTTCGAAAATCATCAATTTTTGATGGAAGTCTGTAACCGCACAAAACGTTGGGATGTCAAGTTGTAACCAACCCAAAACGTTAGGCAATTAATCTTACTAAAGGATAAACTAAAATTCTATTTTATCGCTTGGTTGCCGACTGCTACAGTGAAGAATGGTCGTAGGTTATATTTTAGATGTTAAAATTAAGGGCGACAAAGTATTTTAACCAACCAATGATATTGAATATAACTAGGGGATGCAAATACTCAAGTCCCGAGGTTAAATTACCCTGAAAGAAGGAAATAAAAGACCTGTACCCAGAATGATTGAAATTCACTTGAGATAATAATATTGAAATAATTTGAGACAGCACTTGCAAAAATGATATATGAAGTTAATTAATAGCAAATATGGATGAAGTTAATTACATCAAAATCGATAACCCAATAACAGTTGAATTTAAGTAAAATAGAATATTCAATGATTTTTAATATATGATACATGAAATCAAAATCGATAGCCTGATACTAAATGATTGATTTCAAATGTTACAAAACCAAATCGATAGCCTGAACTGAGAGCTGGCAGTAAAAGTAGAAAAGGAAAAAAAAAACCTGAAACCAAGAAATGTTCAAACTCTATCGTCCTATTGTCGTCAGCAGACAGACATGAACAAATACAACAATGGTTAACAAATAAGAACTAGGTTATGTTCTGTCAGATACCACCTATGAAGGCAATTATTTCCTGAATTTAGTGAATAACTCAAATGGAATTACAAAGATATTTTTCCCCAAACAGATTCGTCAAGACTAGGTTCAAATCCCGTAAGGTATATCAATTATCCTATTAATCACAATGATTCCAATCCAAATCGATAACTGATGTTTTTGTATTCAACAGGAGAATATTCCCATAAATGGTTTCAAGTCCACGCTTAACGTCACCTCCCTGTTGAATAACCTAGAATTGACTTCACACTTGAACGACTAGAGCAGAAGTGTCTTTTTCCGCATGTCCGGCACTCTCGTTGTCTCACAGAACACCCTCGAATAGAAGCGGTCACTAACACCGAGCAACCAAGAACCCTAGAATATAGGTACGGTCCATGTCTTATAGAATTTACAGAACATGACTCTTAAAATATACCAAATATACGGTCTAGCATAGCTGACGTGACAGGAGTTAACCAATTGTCCTACATCGGCCATTTCTAAGCCATAAGGTGGAATTTACACGTTACAAGTCCATATACAATTTTCTTGTTTTAACTACTAATACTACTGTGAATGGGATCACCGACTATTGTTCTATAATATTTCCACATGTTCTAAGGTGATAAAAACTGTTGCTCCCCCTAGATTCAAAGTGCACGTTTGTATTCCCACATACCACATATGAAACAATGGCACTAGCCATCGTGAACTAATTTGTACAATCGAATCAAGTTCCAATAATATGAAATATTTATGATAGTGTTCCAAATTGTCTCTTGCACCTATCAAATTACAGCAAATTCGACAGTCAAACAATATATGGCTACGAAATATTCATATTCGGAGCTCATGTCACCACAACACATACATTATCAGTCACTAATACAATAATGGATTGCTTTCAATCAGCAAGCGTTTTCCATATATTGAATAAATTAACATTGTACTTGTACATGTTCATGTATATGTTTCCGCAATTCTAGGAAAGTCACAGACATACTTCCAGGACTTACAATAGACTTATGGAATGTGTTTGCTCGTGTAGTTCCTGGTAAATAATAGGATACAAAGTGATCATAGTATTCACGGCTATGAAGAGCTATATTCAGGTTGATACGGTTTACTAAAGTAATATTTTACCAGTCGATAGTCCATTGAGAAATGAACACGCGTCTGCGTGTGCGTATGGGTGTGGATGCGTGTGCTTGTGCGTGTGCGTGTACGCACACACAACTCCAACTTCCAAAATGGAGACAACTCATGTGAATAAGAAATATATAAACATCGTAATAGGTGTCCTGATTCCCTGAAGAGCAGACAGAAACCTCACTAAGAACTCGACTCTAGGAGAATTTTCCAACGCACTTCTCTCACTAAATAAGTATCAAAATTTTCGGTTATGGACGGTCCAAGATAGGAAATCTATGTACAATGTTGGAAAAAATACATATCAAATGGTCACCAATTGAATATTCTCAACATATTCCAAAGTCCATGGCAAAAACTGTGATAACGTTAATTTGAGAAAAGGGGGACCTCCCAAATATAGAAAACTTGCCACCAACATAATAGGTGAAATTATAAAACCCAATTAATGTTATGCGGTACTCAACATAACTATTTATGACAGTTTAGATCTAAACCGGAGATACGTTCCACAGAACATATGCACAATGATCAGGGTCAAAATTAAATTTAGAGAAGTGTGTAGAATTCTGGACTGGTCAGTGGAAGAAAATGATTAACAAGCCTAATATTAATGTCACGTGAACATCGGAACACATCAAAATATTAGGTATCCGCTTCTCAGAGATGTTACAGTCACGGTCCGTTACAGGTCAGAAAACTCTATGTTTGACATGAGTCTCTTACATGTCGCCAAAACTCGTAGTCCCTCGCTCAGCCACCAGCTAGCGCATGGATCGAAGTATGTTGTCAAGATATCAGGATTAGGCGCCATATCGTTCAAATACGGTCGTATGTGTGCCAGAGAACATCCCTCGACTCATGCGCCACCCTTCTGGTACTATGCAACAGATGACGTTCATCGGACTCACTTGTCACATAGGAAACAGCCTCGAGTTTCCAGAACTGTATATACGACCGTGGTTACAGTATACATAATAATGACATATCAAAATCTACTTGAAAAACTGAATCAAGCTAAACTAAAATGGCAGCCCAAAGTTTCATCCACATCTCTAGAAGGGAAAAAATAGTAGTGAATCAGTTTATAGCTCCAATGTTGAGGCGCTCTTTCCATGTTTTACCATTTAATAAAAAAAAGATAGATACTCTTCCAAATAAACTTATAGACTTCATGTGGAATTGTGCACACTGGAACTCACAAAATTACCTTTGTTCAGATAGACGGATTCAAATTAGTATATATAACTTCTTAAACAACTACGACTCCATAGCGAAAATTGAAAATTGGGCTTCCATCTAAAAATTGCTTCTTAAATGAATCTACTTGGCAAATATTCTTCATAAGCGAAACACCGAACAACATAAAAATGTGTCACCATTTGTTACATCAAAATTTGAAGCATTTGATGGAGTCGGCATGAGAATAAAAGATTTTCCATCAAAGATAGAAGGCGGATTTAGTTGAAAAAAATGTTGATGAAGCATATTGCTGATTGAATAGATTGAAATTCGCTAATAAAATATATTAGATACCATACTATCGAATCGCAAGCATCAAACACATGTGAATTCTTACCGGTCCATAAGTATTACAAGTATTGGGAGTTTTAAGTGTCTAATATAATTGAATTTAGTTTCAATCGAAAATTCAAATTAACCCATATTTGTGTTATTGAATTTCTGTGCGAGTGTAGTGAATGGTAACGAGTAATTGTCAGTTACAAGTACTACTTCCGATTCTGCATATATAAAAACGCTAGCAGATGTCTACGAATTATCTTCCTACGTCCCTGAATATTGAAGTGATTCGTTTTTTATACCAAATTCTTTACTATCAACAGTTATACTGCAAGTTTGTTCAAAACTTATATTCACCTTAACGAAATAGTGTAGGTGTTATCATCCATCCTTCTCTGTACTAATTAATGGCAATGACGAACTCTGAGGAATTGTACGATAAAATTTTAGCAGCTTTAAATAATCAACCAGCTGAACTAAAGACCGAAACAGATCAAATCAAAAAACAACTAGTTAAAGAAGGTGAAGAAACGCGTGCCAAATTAGATTATCTTAATTCTGAAGTAAGAAATATTAAACTGAATATCCTGTATCTGGACAGAACCATTCGGAAAAATAATATTCGGAAAAATAATATCTTAATTTTTGGTCTTGAAGTTGATAATATAAATCTGGTAGAAAACTTTATTAACAAATTAAATAATCTACTCAACCTACAATTTAATATCAACTCTTTCAACAACATGCTAAACAATACAAGTAATTCTCCAATTAAAGTTGAATTCACTTCTTATCTTGTCAAAAATTTAGTGCTTCGTTCTACAAAAATACTCAAGGGCACTAGTGTCTATATAAATAACGATCTTTGCAAAGAAAACAGGGAGCAGTATAAACAACTTAGAGCAGATCTTAAAGAAACCCGTAACAAAGGCCTTAGTGCTTATATAAAAAGTGCTTAGTGCTTATATAAAATTCGTAACATACTTACTAAATCGATTTTCGGGAATTTCGGGGACTCAGATTCAGAGCCCTATGAGTTAACAAGTACCCCTCCTTTGCAAGAGCCCATGACTTTAGTAAAACCATTATTCGGAAAACCCCAAAAAGTAAAAAATACGCGCCTGAACTCGGCTTCGTCTGTTTTCGATATTAGGACTAGAGGTAACGATAAGAAACATAAAACTGAATCAACAAAGTAAAAATTCACATTCCGGCACATATGAATCATTGCTCAATTGTCAAAACATTATTATCAGCTGTTCCACATAATATTAATAACATTAGTCTAAATCTTAGTATTGATAAAAAACTGTATCTCATAATTATATCCATCCCTTTGTTCTCTATTGTCTAACCTACCGTGGCCTACCTACCTTGTGTATTTGTCCAATAAGTCGTTGACCGGCCCCTCGACTCTGGAAGAGTGTCCCTGTGTTTTTCCTCAATAGTCTCAATGAATCCATACTTGAGAGACTTCAGTTGCAACAATACTGGAACTTTCATTTTTAATTCAGCCTATGAATTGAATCAGGTTCTACCTGTAAATAAAAATATTGTTAACTTTTTAATACTTCAACAAAATATAAGAAGTATTGATAAAAATCTTGATAAACTCACATTATTTTTACATGATCTTGCAACGAATAAAAATTTTACAAATTATCCAGATTTCATGATACTGACAGAGACATATGTCCTTCACAATATAGATATCTATAAATTGGAGGGCTATAACATTATCTACAGGGAAGGCGATTTTAATAAATCAGATGGAGTTGTAGTCTACATAAAAAGCGAAATTAATTACAGCTATTCAATAAGGAAAATTGGTACTTCTGAATTGATTGAATTAAATTTGATCTTTTCATGTAATAAAATAAAAATATATCTTGGATAGTAGACTTCCGTGGACAGCTAATCTTGAAAAATCTTGTCTTCCGGATGGATTCCGCGTCACAATAGCTCGACTTGATGCCGACGTTTCGCCAACCATTACAGGTGGCATCTTCAGGGCAGGCTTGAGGCTTGAACTGGTTGGCGAAACGTCGGCATCAAGTCGAGCTATTGTGACGCGGAATCCATCCGGAAGACAAGATTTTTCAAAATAAAAATATATTCTGTATATAGGAGTCCTAATCCAGAATCCGACAAACAAGCCTTCATCGATGATTTAAATATGTTGCTAGAAGATCAGAAGCTAGACCAAACTGAATATACACTTTCAATTGGCGATATAAATTTTAATATATTAACAAATGATAATAATGTTATATATTTGGTTAGCATTTTTGTGGTAAGTTAGTATAGTTTTCAAAGACTTTTCCTGAAATCGAAGTAACTAACGAACTATAAGCAAAATAAAGTATCAAAATTAAACTGCATTGAAATTCTGAACATGAAAAATACTATATTATAAATGTACTATTCATGAGTGGAGGATTATGCAACATTGTTTTGTTCTGTTGCTTTGAACATTATTGCCTTCACATTTTCTCTTAGGTTTTCCATCAAATTTTAGTACTGCTTGTTATTCAATTGTAGGTGAGGTTTTGATGATAAGCTGTGATACGCAATTCTTCGGAAAGATGCAGTTGATCGTGCAGAATGGTTCGTAATGTGCAGTTTTTCATCTCTGCAGATTCCTTCACTTCACACAACTATTCGGTTTTGTATCGTTAGGAGATACTCACTCCGTACTTGCCGAAATGGTTTATTAATTGCTTAATCACCAATTGTCCAATTATTAACAACTGTTGTATGATAAATGTAAGAACATTCTGTTTCAATGCTAAAATATTGTATAGTAGGTATTTGAGGTCGATGATAACGAACAATCTTCAGGTATCCCAAAAGTTTCTGGCTACATTGACTCAAAATTAACAACGTACATAAAAAGAACATTTCAATTCAACAAACTTACATATTAAGTTTCTTTGTCTTAGTATATTGGTCAAGAATAAATGCACAGTATCGCGTATCAGCTATTGAACCCTCTTTGAATTTTCATTCTGCTATGTTAAGTTTTCAAAGGGCAAACGTAATATGACACGCAGGGAGCATCGGAATTTGAAAAATATTTTCCATTTCCGTTGTATATTCCGAAAAACAATTGGTTTCACTTTTTAGTTTGTCATGTCAATTTTTCGAACATAAAACACTTGCGAGGCAAGTCAACATTTCTGAAAAATTTTCTCCGTTTTCGGTGCATTATCTCAAAAATACTAGATCTATTAAGACGATCTAGAATACAAATGGTACCTTCATGTCTTAACTATTGATCTTTCCTTGAACCTTCAATATGCCATGTTATGTTTTCAAATGGCAAACATATAACTCGCAGGATCATCGGAATTTGAATAAAATATTGTCCGTTTTCGATACTTGTTCCGGAAAATACTCTGTCTATGTGGATGGAATGAAATGCTTCATGATAGTTATCTGCCTCATCTAACGAGTTCTGTTCCAATTTTCAATTTGGTATGTTTTCAAACGGCATATATAACCTATAACTTGCGAAAAGGAGTCAACATTTTGAGAAATTTTCTACGTTTTTTGTGTATTATCCGAACGAAACTAGGTCTATTGAGACCTAATACGGATTTAAATCAGGGATATTTATTTATTCATTTATTAACGGGACGAACCCTTTTACAGTATAACAAATTCAGTGAGATATAATGTATCGTAAAAAGAATAAAAAGAATATAAAATGAAGAGTTTACATTGCAAATATACACAGACATATACATACATTCGAAATTACATAATTTATCCATGTTGAGCCAGTCAAAGCCCTTTGAGAAGCAACCAAAGAAATGTTCCAAAAATTGAGATTTGAATAATGATTTGCGATAGTTAAAATACGACAATATGGAGAATGCGTTAGGTAATTTGTTCTGTTATATGGTATGTGAAATATATTAATATTAGACGAGCGGGTATCCCTTTGGGGAATGCGAAAATTAATTTGTGATAGTAAATCAAGACAGTTAACTAACCCATTAATGAGTTTGAATACAAATTTTAGATCATCGTTATTTCTACGTAATGTTAATTTTTCAATATTTAGAATAGATTCAACCAAGTCGTAATCGAAATTATAGTCACGAAATCTAATATTCATTTCATAGGCGGCAAATCTTGAGAACTTACGTTGAACCCTTTCAATACTCATGCAATGAACATTATAAGAAGGAGACCATATAGAAGAGCAACCAATGCTGTGTAAAGATATTTTATAGAAACAATGTTATGAAAATCGCTGGAAACTCCTTTTATAAAACCTAAGGACTTAAGTGCTTTATCAACTATATAATCATAATTTGCATTGAAAGTAAGCTTTCTGTCCATAATAACACCAAGATCCCTTATTGCTGTTTCACTAGCTAAGATATTGTTATTGATATGATAATCGAAATCCACAAAATTATTGGTTCTATAAAACCTCATTACAAAGCATCTATCAACATTGATCTCCATCTCATTTTCGTTACACCATACAAAAAGTTCTGTTAACTCTTTTTGAACTGTTAGAGCATCTAACAGATTCAATGACATAGAAAAGTTTCAAATCATCGGCAAAAAGCAAAAAACGACATATCTTGAGAGCATAATTTATATCGTTGATGAAAAAAACAGCAATGGCCCTAAATGTGACTCCTGAGGCACCCCGATGGAACATTAATTTCTTCAGAATAAAGAAGTTTTAAGATGTTTTTAATGTAGCTTTCCAATCACTCCAATAATGTACCTTGTATACCTACTGAGTATTGTTTTGAGATCTGAGTATAGCTTATGATTTATGCGGTTGAAAGCTTGACAAAAATCGGTGTATATACGGTCTACTTGACCCTTTTCATGTATAGCTCCCAAGACAAATTGTGTAAATAGTAATAAATTAGTCTCAGCAGATTTTCCCTTTGAAAATCCATGCTAATATTGATCCGTTACTTATTTTTTGATTCAGTGTGTTTATTTTTCAAACGGCTCAGTGCTCGGATCACCACCTACAGCAGCCTTTCAAGGGATGATCATGAGAGGTCCATTCCAAAAATCACTCCTCAAAATCTTGTGTTTCCATTCCGTGCCACTCTTCGCCTACTGAGGACTTTCCCTACGCCTATAACCTCCAAACCTTCAACAAAAATTTGAACATTATGGGTCTTCTCGTCTAGTCGAAGTATGAAAAAAAATATTCGCCTAGTGAGGTCTTTCCTTATGCCTTTAATCTCCAAACCTTCAAAAAAAATTCTTGTCTCCAAACACTCCACCGCTGATTCACATGATGTTCTTCGAACTTTATAGGTCTTCCTCTGGTGTAGGTAGACAAAGTATAGAGAAAAAATTCAAGCGCAAAGCTCATCATGTTTTTGAAAGATGTACACATCAATTAAATTGAAGGTTTTTATTGGTTTCTAAGAATAATCGATTGATAAATGTCCTAAGTATCCTTTGTAGATGTAGAAAAAGTGGAAGAGTACTGTATGTGCTGAATGTACGATACCGTTCTATATAAAACTGATGTGTGTTCTTTGTATAATCTGCAGTTGTATAATATGCGACTGACGTACTATTCTTCTGACATGACACATACGAGACAGATCGCCAAATCTCAAATCCGAGATGAGTTGATTTTCTCTGAACATCTGATGGATATAACTGTAGGGAAATGCAATAACGTACAACATAAATCCTCTTAAATAAGTCTGTCTTGTCAGACGGACAAGCCATTTCCCTAGAAATAATCAGCTTGATGCCTGTACCATTTTCTAGGTCGACGCCCTCTCAGCTAATAAACAAACAGAGTTCTCAGACACGAGCGATGCGCATAAATTTCACAAAGCTCATGAATTGTTCAATGTGATGGGTGTGAATCTAGTTAAGACCTCGATTGCAATTACACCTTTTTCCAGAACTCCTGCAGGGTTCCGTTCTTAGACGCGGCCAGGAGGGCCTAATAGGATGATTTATAAGGAGTGGAACAAACATATAAAAACAAAAGTTTTCTGAATCGATCTTATTTTAAATTCAGATTCATTCTTCAAGGTTCATGAACGGTCTGCGCTGAATTCAGTGTTGACATTTTCTGAACTATAAAAGATATAGCGAGGTGAAATATGAAATTTATTAATTCGATTGTTGAAATTACGTATCAGATGCTTGCTTGACCTAACAATTTGTGGCGTTTTAACATTCCAGCGTCAACTTTCAAATTGGAATTCAATGTCTATTCTCATTATTGTTTATGTCAAATATACTAATACCATTCAACATATTCCTATCAGATGTAGGTGTTATCCGTGACTGATCTTTGAGCTCATCTTAGTTTCAAAATAACAGTTACTTTCGCTCAATTTTTGCCATACTATGTAACTAATATGAAGAATTGTTTGAATAAGCGACTATTCATATAGCTTGTCAGCTAGACAATATCATGCTGAAGCAAGCGTCTCTAATAATCCCAGTACAGAAGATTTTCTTTCTGCGAATCTGCCAGACCATGCATTCACACCGTGGATCATGATTGAATGTGTGTTAATTACTGACAAATCTGCTGCAAAAACCAACATTTGAAATGACCAAATAACGCACATTATGTATTGTCATATCTATCACTACTTGTCCTAATCATCTTAACCCGGCGATGGACAGGTGCGATCTTATAGACCCCACGTCGATGTTAGCTGTCATTATTTATAGATTTCTCTGTCTCAGTAGCCTCCACTCAAGTATCTCTCTAAATAATGCGAAATGCAGTTCAGAAGTCATTCTGATTCCGGCGAATATACATCGCTTAAGAAAAAAATAGATAATATTTTCCTACAAGTAAGAGCACTGTAATTTATCACAATTCCTGGTGATTCTTTTAACTAAAACATATGTTAACTACTTCCTTAAAATAGGCAACCGAAGGCGGCATTCGAACCGTCATTTCTGGATGTCTAGTTCAGCATGTTTACCAATTACACCACTTTTGTTCCGTCACAGTCTTATATCTTTCTGAATATAAACCTCTGAAAGGGTAGTACCTAAATCACTAATGAACACAATGCGAGTCAATGTCCTGCCATAGATCAACTATTCACGCACATTCATGTGAAGTTCAATCGTTTTGTATTGAGGAGTGAAGGTATGAGTATTACTATGGTTGTTAATTACTCTGACAATACTCATCCAATGACAGTATACTGGTTTTTATATGTTTCAATAGAGCAGACAGAAACGTTCTGGGGAAGTATAAACAAGCTTAAGGTTTCTTCGCCTAATTGGCTACAATTTCGTGTAAGTATATTAAGGGGTATATAATTAAATTTCCAGAATTATGAAGATAACTTGAATAATTTAACATAGGATTATGTATCCCGTGCTCCACCAACTTATAAATGTTACTAGAATAATATAAAGTGTAAAATTTAACACTTCGAGAAAAATAAGATTAATAAATTTGACACGAGATGTGGCCTGTGATGTCACTGTAGACATTCTCATCATGTCACTGGACGTGCTCTCGCTTGGATGAGACTACTTCCCATATACTGACGTTGGCAGCTTGTGCGCGTTGCAAATCGTCAGATGATAACGTTGGGTCATCTTACCTCATTAGATGATATTAACCAGGAGTGACTATTTAGCTAGATTCGCACCTCCCACTCATATAGCTCTTAGCCTTCAGCGAGTAAACTGTTGATATTCCGAATTCAATTTAAACCTGCATTGGCGCTAGTGGCCTAGGTAGTGGAGCGTCATGAATCGCATTTTGCTTGTCGATTTCAGACTCGAAGCGGCGAGTTTATTTCTTATTCAATTTTTATATGTTTTTGGTGATCGATTGACTGATGTTCCGTCTTACAACTAATTCATAAGTTAGTATGTTATTTGAAATGTGATTGTTTGATTGATGTTTCTTCTTTGTACACATTTGATTTGCCTTGCCCTTGAACTAAAGTGCATGGTGGGAGGTACGAATCTTGGTATATATCTTCTCGTGTAATAACCCACTATCGCGCTTCATTTGTTTCTATCATGCGTCTGGCTCACGGTCGTATACACAGGTCTGGGAACTCGAGGCTGTTTCCTATGTGAGAAGTGAGTCAGCGCGTCAGTCGAAGAATGATCTCTGGCACGTATACGATCGTGTTCTCACTTAATAATGTGATTGTTTCCATACTTCGCCAAGCGCTATCTGGTGGCTGAGCGAGAGACAACGAGTTTGGCGACATGTGAGGGACTCATGTCAAACATACGAGTTCAAAGACCTGTATGTACGACCGTGGTCTGGCTCGATCTAACCATAGACATCCTAGTACATAGACTGCGCTTGTAAGTCCAGTTTCATCATGTAGCCAGTCGCTACTATGCTTCTGAACCGTTTCGGGAAACTTTAGTGCTGTACGAATATACCTTTCAGTAGGTATATAGCTATAATACGTCGCTGACTGTATTGTTCAGTGCGACTTAGTGTACACTAGAAATGTGTACCTGACTATGACTGCACCCAAGAAAATTACTCCGGACGTTGGTGCACAGATCGCTAAACATAAACTAGTGAAAGCGCAACAAAGTCATAGAGGGTTAATGACAAAAACGTGTGTAAAGATACATACGGCATTGAGTCTAACAACAGAAAGGGCGCTCCTCGCATGCGTCACGAAAATACATTTATTGGAGGATCATTGAAGAACAACAATATGATACCTGCACCAAATGAAGCTATATAATGGGAATTCTTCGCTGCAGACAATGCGGTAAGGAAACAGAATCATACTCCAAGATATAACAGCCAACCGGTGAAGAACCTGTATAGACTGGTGTTACGGAGTAGGTGCTGTAGATGAATCAACTAGAATGCACCAAGAGCCGAAGTGGTTTGGCTGGTGAAAGGGACTAGCATTAGAGATACCACATGAGATCCTAAGTTTTCATATTTCTTCCCCAATTACTCATATCCAATTGAGATATCAGCTCTTTTATTTCCAAGATAGATGATATCTATGGATTCGACCTTCACTTAATGTAAATTGATTCCCTGAAAACATGAAGATAAAGAAATACAAGACAAATTTAATTAGACCAACTGCAAATTTCAATTGCTGACAATGGTTCAAACTTATAAATAACTCACTTCGACTAAGAAGTCCAAATTCAAATTCGTATCTTACATATTTTTTGAACATATACTTCACCTCTCTTTCATTACATTCCTATCTATGGAAATAATTAGATGCAACAATTCTATCAGTTGCGATAAGAAATTTTATTTGGGATTGGTGGTTCATCGTAGAGAATTGGAAATCGCTTTCGGAATGTATTGTAAAACTAGATGATCTGTCAATTTGATTGTTAGCCGAAAAACTATTTTAATATGCAACAGTTTTGGAAGTTTCAGTCAGAAAACGAAATAAATTTAGTAATATAATGAATGAGAATATGTTCTATGTTAATACTTTGTTTCATCTTATATAGTTCTGAGATGAGACCACGGTCGTACATACAGGTATGGGGACTCGTATGTTTTACATGGGTCTCTTACGCGTCGCCAAACTCCTAGTCCCTCGCTCAGCCACTAGCTAGCGCTTGGATCGACGTGGTAAAACGATTTCTATCCGGAATCGCAAGCATCCACTTTTTTCGTATTTCCGCATCTTTCGGCACTTCAAAAACAGAAGTTTTTTGCTTTACACTTTTGTACCCCGTTTTGCATTTCGGCACAATGCACAGTTTCGTCATTTTTCTGAAAACGCCAGTATTCCTTGTGTTTACAACTCAAGAATGACAATTGTCAGAGAATACTCTCAGGCTACTGCGTCATCCGTGACGTCTTTTGGTACTACGCGACAGTCGACCCTTAGCGGTCCCACTTCTCACATAGGAAACAGCCTCGAGTCCCCAGACCTGTATGTACGACCGTGGATGAGACCACATTAGGTTAAATAAGTATGAAACATTATTTAGAACCAATTCGAACGCTTATGTTTCATTCATAGAGTTTTGACGGAATCGTTGAAATCAACATCTCTTCGAAGTCTCTCTCCAAGAATCTGAATTATGCTGAAGGGATATAAGGGCGTATTTTATGTTTGAGATGGAGAAAGTTTGAAATAATGTTACAATATTCGGAATTCAACTGCAGGCGAATGAGGTGGAAAGTAAATCTGCCGGTTATAGAATCAAGATAAATAGAACGAATTAACTCACTGCCCTTTGAAGCTGGATGACCAGATGAGTGAGAGTATTATATTCAACCTGATTAAAAAGGCATGAATCAACATGACATGCTCGTGGATAGTGTGACGGGGAACAAACCGAAAAATTATTTTTCTAGGAAAGACTCCAACAAAATTCTATTTCTATTGATTGTACAAATAGAAATATTGATGAAAATATCTTACACTTTCCGAACATGGTATAGAATTACAAAAGTATTAATATTTCATTGTCTAGAATCAAATACTATACATCGAATTCCGTGAATTTCTATAGTAGAATTTTTATATAGAAAATGGTTCAGACACTGTTACCAATTTTGAATGTTTACAGAGAGTGTTCTGATCTTCCATATATTTTATTATCATATCAACAACATATTAAAAATTCAAAGACGAAATGCATGTTCAAAACAATATTCGAAAAATTCTTGTGTGGAATCGAAACATGGTTAAGATAATAGTTGCTTTAGCCAACATCGTAAAATTTCCACAGTGGAGTAGCTAAGAGTTTGTAGTCAAACAAAAGTTAGTTTTGCAGTCATATAGTTAGTATATAGTTACTCTATATACTGAGTATTTTAATTATTCGACAATACAAAGAATGTGTAATATTATGTTACGTTTAAATATATTTCCATTGTGAATAAAAACATTTATAGACATTCATTAAACATTTATGATATGGTAAATATAAATTTTCATTTTTGATTAAAGGAGAAGGAGTGACACCACCACTGTTCCTCCGAGTGACACCCACTCTGACTACGTCAGTAGTCTTTGGTGAATTGATCCATTTGGGATCAACTAGAGGTGGGTTATAAAATCTGGCCATAGCTATTATGGAGATTGTTCAATTCTATTCAATACGAAATTTTCTATTTCTGGTGTCGTAAGCGTAATTATCAATGTTTTCAAAATGGTGTTGACATCAGTATGAAATATTGGTACATACAAGTTCAGTATACCTATTAGATCTCATAAAATACTTATACAGATGTGTAAAGTATTTTTACAGGAGTTGGACTGTTCTTACACTATTAATGTAGTCTTTCACTTTTACGTGTTGTGATTCTGAACCTGAAGCCTTGCACTGAACCAGATTGGAATTAGGTCTCTAACCTCATACCTACAATCACATGTGAAACTACACAACACTTCAACCGTTAGAGAAAAAAATGGATCTTCCTTTTGGTGTAGGCTCAAGTGTTGACAGTTGTGCACTTTTCTCTGAATTTCAGTGCTCCATCACGGTCAAAAGAAATAACTTTTTTTATTGAGTTTGCGACAAGTTGTCTCTTTGAAAAGGGATTAAGCAGCGGATGGTATGGAAGATACACCTCAGTATTGAGTGGAAGATTAATGTGCTTAATGTTTATTACCACATTTGATCAAAATTTCCAAATCTTACATTTGTTAAATGAAGGTAGACTTTAAGATAAATTGAAATACTTAGAAATTATTAAATATAAGCACAATAGTAATTTAGCCAGTGAACAGGGGGAGTTTTCATACTTTCCTTTCCTTGATCTGAGCAATTATCAAATCTAAATTCTGAGTTATCAATCAGCCGTCTTTCTCTTCTTATGTATAGATAGCTAGTAATACCTTTGTAAGCTTAGGTACCATTGTCCACCTGAAGATGCCACTATGTGGTGTAACGTGGTGTTTTCTTTCATTTTTATAATAAAAGTTCATTGTGGAATTTTTCTACACTGAAATTATTCAGTGTAGTCTTCATTTGTAGTATCAAGTGAGGTAAATGTAATCTAAAAGTGATAATTTTAACAATAGTGAATATTAGAGGATATTCAAAATTGGTTAGTTTTTCGCGCTCATGCCAGTCGACACTCTCCAACCAGTATTTCACTAGTATAGTTTAGTTCTGTTTTGATTTGAAGCCTCCATTGGCAGACAGTTTTGGAAGGTTCTATATTTCTGAAATTTCGTTTCGGTTGCATTTATTGGTCATGTTAAATGTCTCTTGAGGTAACTTTCAAACTGAGTATTGCTTCCATTGATAGCTATTGGACGTAAATATATTTCGTGGACCTAACCTTATGGTTGTAATCAGAATAAATGAGTGTTTACAATCGACCCTCTGAAATATACATAATGGTGGAATAGTGAACACTAATTATCCTATTTATTCTAATACAGGGAAGTAGGAAGATGTCCAGAGAGTATATTAAAAAGGAAACTGTGGAGAGATAGTCACAAGACGGAAGGTTGAGGGCAGTCAGTGACGTAATTAGCACAGACTTCTCTGATTGCTAGGCTTCACCACAATGTAAGGTATCTGCAGCAGTATCTTCCATAGAATAAACGGAAGAATTTTAATGTGAATGAATTGGGTTCAGGAGGTTCTACTTATTGAGTTTCAAAGTTGAATAGTGACTGAAGGAATGTTTGAAAACAAAATATATGGGATCTTCAAAAAGCTAGAAAGAGCTAGAGGAATCCAGAGTCCATCTTCTTTCTTTGAGAAGTCAGAAAAAATCATTGCCGAGGGGAAATTGTCAATGATTCTTTGTTCCAAATGCTGATAAAGTGATTTCGGGAATAATCAATCAAGAATGAAAACCTTTGGTGAACGAGTAAAAACAGTGTCTGGGGACTCTAGATTAGAATGCGCTACCATTTTATTATGGCCACAAGAATTATATATGTTTGAGGATCATTGAATGTTATGTATGATGAGAGATAGAAAAACAATCTATATTTACTCCTGGTAGTGTGAGAACCTGTGAGAAATTAAGTTTGTTTCAGGTCACTTCTGACAATAAACTCAGTTAACTCATTTATGTAAGCATCAAATTGATTTACCCATCAGCTCACTCATTGCTTTCCTACTCTTTAGTTATGTAGGTAGCTCATGTTATAGGATTAATTGTGAGCATTATCTACAACTAAAATGTTTACTAACGTTATTGATCGCCATTCTGTCATCGAAATTCACTATTACAGTGGCAATGGACAACAACTTGTATGTTTCCATTAATCCTTCTATTTGACACAGTTTATTTTTCCATGATGGT
Organism: Endomychus coccineus; assembly: GCA_958510875.1. Classification (NCBI taxonomy): domain Eukaryota; kingdom Metazoa; phylum Arthropoda; class Insecta; order Coleoptera; family Endomychidae; genus Endomychus; species Endomychus coccineus. The sequence continues at coordinate 219,626,232 of OY294067.1, forward strand.
AATTCAAAGCAGCTCTAGAAATATGCATAAGAAGTCAAATGAACTAAAAAAAAGGCTGAAGGACATAATATTATATGGATACCATTATATTTGGCAAAAACTTCCTGTTTAACATAACTTCTCAATTTGAAATTGTAAAATGCTACATTCGTTTACATTAACCCCATTTTCACATGTTTATTATCGAGCAAAAACAATTGAGAATTCCTCAAATTTGGGGACACTTATGGGAAAGTTCAAGTACCCATAATTGATTTTTTTGGAATAGGAAGCTTATTTTTTCTTCCCACTAACCAAAGTCGAATCGAATTCCTCATTGATCTGGGTTCCCTTTATCTTCGAATGGTTTCCAAGATATGATGGAAATTCATTGAACTATTTTGTTTGCCCATATTTTGTATCTTGTCAAAGCACTCACTAATAACTCAACAAAGAGAAGATTGAAAATCATGATATTTCTCATTTCTATAGCAAACTGTACGAAAATGAATTTCCCTCAGTATCAACAAAAAGTCATAATAACTTGAAAACTATCAAACATACCTATAGGAAACATCCTTACTTATTGATGCGGATTTCGATTCCCTTCCATCTAATGTAAAAAAAAATTGGCATTCCATCAGGGATTAATGAGTTATCGTAAGTGAAACTTCCTCAAAAGTTTCCTAGGGTCAGGTTGAGTTTTAGTTGCTTCCTTTCAAGGATAAATGCACCAGAAGAGAGATAGATTTGATTTTTGAAGAGGAAGGTACAAATTCAAAATGTTTCGAAAGAGTCTGAACGTTTCGAAAACGGCTTTACTTACGTACAAGAAATACTGATAGAAATTATGTCAACAAACTATTAAGAATCTAAAAAGGCAATGAAGAATATAGTTTTCCATTCAAACTAACGAATTTGATGTCCACCTCTGGTATAATCGGAAGTTCCGCCATCATGTATAATGCATTATTGATATTCTGGAATATCTTGGAGTTCAGGTTCTTCATTCATAGAAATATAGTAGTGTAAAGTGAAAAATGCATTTCAATTTTATTTGTAGCAAAAAAAGGGAACCTGATTTCCAAGAATAATTAGAAAATATTTGTATCTTAGCTCAATGTATCAAATTCGAATACTTATGACAGATTTTCGCTTCTCCCCTCCACATGTTCTGATGAACTTGGTTCAGAAAATGAATCAAGGAATCTTATATAAGTGATCAAAATATTCTGAAAATACGTTTGAATCTAATAGAATATCGAGAAATGGTATATCCATTATATTAAAGTGGCAGTGTTTGGTACATGAAGTTAGCTTTCCGGAAGCAATTTACTATACAATCACATAGCACGATGGTAATGACGTGGAAACAGAAGTAGAACTTGACTAGCAAACAAATCAACACTGTTTCTGCTACAAATAAAATGAAGTCGGAAAATTTGCTGTCATCCCTTTGCACATTGATTTTCTTCTCACAATTTTCACTCAATTCCTCGTCCTATTTACCTTCCTATCTTGCAAATTGGTAACTCGAACATTAAAATAACAGTTCATTAGAGGATGCTGTAAACAGAGGTACCAGCATTCCACTTATTTATAAAGTTGCTGCAAGAGATATTTTTCACTCAGATGACTGTTTAATTGGGATTAATCATTAGCTCTTAATTCACTCCGCTTCAGTGGAATCAAACATTCCGTAGGGTCATTATTGAAGCTTGTAGTCACTAATTTGCTTAAGTAGAAATAAAATAAAGTAATCTACAGGCTTTCATCAATATATCAAACTAAAATTTGACTCGAACAAAGTGCTTTTGTTTGCTCACATAATGCGGATAGTAATTGTTGAGTACAGATTCTTAATATTTCATCATTCAAATTAACAATTTTCATCATTTAATATTGATAATAATAATAGGAAGCTTTCATGGTTATGGAATTATTACGGAAACAATATCAGCAACGTCAAACAGACAATAGAAGAAAATAATAGATAGAAATTCAAGAACTTTCTAACAAGGGACAGCCAATGTTCTCTATAAAATAAGGTCTGACCGCTTGATTGTGGCGTCACCAGCCAGAGGCTATACCTAAACTGGACACATGTACGCTACGGTACAGGGCTGCAATACCAAAAGTGTCATTTAGTTTTTAGGACATATATGAGGACTTTCAGTTTAAACAGGGTTGTTAGACGTGAACTGAGTTCTTAGCTGCATCCTGAGTTGGACTCCATTTACTTTGCTTAATGTAAGAACCTGTCTTCTAATTAATCTTTTTAAAATCTTCCTAGCAAGATGTAATTTGAATAAAACTTATTGCAATAATGCAAATTTCTTCTGAAACTCTGTGAACTGTGTGTGACTATGCAGTACGTGTCGGTGTGGCTAATTTATTCGACGCCGAACTATACTTCCACGTATCTAACTAATTTAATAAATTTCTCAAAATCGTTGCCTTTTGAGGGTAGTTTTTGTCTCCATTATTTCTCACAAAGTTGATATAATATTTATAAACTGAGCTGTGGATTTGAACCGAACTGAAGTGGAGTTTGTATAACATATTCATTGAATACCTCAAGGCTTAAGACTACTTTAACATTTTGACGTTCCAAATTTCTAGGCTAGAGTGGTATCAAATTCGAAAGATATCAAAATTTCAACAATTCATCATGTTCTAATTCATGCAATTTTTTTTAAGTATGAACTGAAGCTTTGTCCTCGTCGTTAAAGTTGGGGTACTGCATACTTTCCAATTTAGCCAATTGTTCCTCATACATTTGAGAATGTGAACCTTATCGAATAGATAAAATGATGGTCTTGAATTATCAACTGGGTGAGGATACAGGATACTTAACATGTTATGTTTAGCAAAATTGTTCATGGCTTTGCTGCTGAGTTCATTATTGTTACTTATAATACAAAATATTTTCTATCCAATTTGTTTTAATTTCAAAATAATTGTAAATAATTATTTTTGATACAAAACAAATATGGACAACCTCTTTGAATTTTGAATTAACATAAATGCCAAATGACCAACAATATTCACGGCTTTATACACGAAAATGGCTTGATAAGGATCTCATCTAATGGAAGTATCACGTCATTCAAAATTTTTTGAAAAATTTCAATTGATTTTGGCCGTAAAGAACATCTGTCTTCCTCCAACTAACGGATCGCTTGAGTATAAATTGAAAACTGTCTTTATAGCTGTTGGCTGCTGTAAAATTAAAACATTTAAATTTCTCAAAAGCTTGTATGAAATTGAGGATAAAATGATAGTATTACGTTTCCTTGTATGTCGTCTCTCCACCCCCCACCCCCCCTACAAATAATAACACTTAGGTCATATGCATACAATATCTTCAACTTTTTGATAAATCGTACTATGTAGCTGTTAATCTGTGATAACGTACTGTGATCTGTAAGTCGACAATTTGATTTTAAATGGATATACCTATTACCCTATCAGTCTAGATTCATAAGTTATGTCTTCTCTGTTTTTTTTTCAATTGTCTGGTACAATGTCATATTGTATATGGTAAAATAAATACTACTACTACTATAGCCTGTAGCGACTAAAAAAAAATAAATCTTAAAACAGACTTTTTCCTTTCCTAGAGAATATATATATATGAGAACATTTCCCTCCAAAAAGTTCATGCTATAAAAATTTGGGAGGCAATTGTTTGATGAAACTATATATGACCTTATAAGTCTTCCAAACATGGCGCAAAATCGTTCAAAATAATAGTGAATGATTACAATTTTGATACGCTAATTTTTATTGTGTATTTTGGGAAAAATACCAAGAAAACGAAATAATTTTTTTGTGTGTTACTTGTGGGACTACCAGTATAATAGTTATGGAGCAGTTCACTACCTTGATTATTAATGTATACAATTTATAATACAACGTTGTTTCAAGAATAGCTTTCAGCAGACTGGAAGATTTTGATAAAATGTGATTATCTCGATCAATGAGTTGATTTCATATGAATTTGTAACAATTGTGGTTGCTGTTCTATTCATGGATTATCACATCATCACCTTGGTACATTAAGTTTCATGATTTTATCCATTCCACAAGAAATGTATGGGAATTGAATATAAATTATTTAACTTATCTTCCACATATGTTCTCACAGTACTTTGCTAATAATATCTAAATTCTGCTATATGTTGAGTAGTAACAATTATTTTGTTTCCATCGGCGTAATGTTGACATTCCGAGGCATCCGTGATGCCGATGGATTGTTCACGAACCTAAAAGTATACATGTGTGCATGCGTGAGTGTGTATCTATAGGTTGTATAGGTAAGCCAGTTATAAATATATTCGATGTACTGATGAAATTGCCGAAGAGTGTGATATGTGATCAACGACATTCGATGGAAGTGCATCATCATTGTAGAGCAGGAGCTTAACCCCTGGTAGCACGTAGATCGCCGAATTGTAGCAGGTTTGTGGTCTGCCTGAAACCAATGATATTGCTGACTCTGGCTTCAATAAGTATTCCATTTGGAAGTAGTTCTGCTTCGCCGAAGTATCGGTATATGATGGATCCCAAACCTGGTCATGCCAACAGGAAGAAGGCAGTGTCTACCTCTCGACATTTCCTAAGTAACAGGGAATCCCTGAGGATTCCAGTCATTTCTCTGAGGTTCCTCTTATCAAGAGAAATGATTTTCTTCGAGAACATAGGTTTAGGCTCTTCGATATAGTGTTTGGCCTGTTTCATGTTTGGTGTGTTTTGCACAAGCGAGTCTATTGTTCGTTCAGCAGGCCTCGAAGGACAATACCGCCAATCTAGTGCTATAAAGCTACCCTCGGCTTTGGAGCGATACTTCACTCAACTCCACGGTGTCCTGGTACCCAGATGAGTTGAACCTTGTTAGTCTTCGCTAGTGAAGCCAGTGCTTCCCAGGCCTTGATGCATCTCTAAGGAGCTTGAATCATCACACCTATTCATATAGTTTCTTCGCACGTTTCCGAGCACGCAGGTCTAACTTTGGCAGAGTTCTGTCTAAAAACGTTACATTACCTATCTAGGACAATTGATATTGTGATGCTTTGCCTTTTTAAGTACACTCCTGGACTCCAAGTCGAATCCGTTTTCGACCCGTCCCTGAATCATGCTATCTTGGTGACGCCAAGACGAGATTTCATTGTTTCAATCTCCTCTATCATTTTGAAAGAAGTTAGACATATAGACGGAATCATGCTTACTTTTCTCATTTCTAATATACTTACAAATTCTCATACAGTCCTGATTCAAATAGAATGAATTTAGGAGCATCAATTAGATACTATGATTTCGAAGGTTTATATTTGAATATTTGACAAGTCCTAAAGTACTGTTCCTATGTTTGAATTTCGAGTCCCAAACATACGCTGAAGCTCTTGGATTCCATCTAGAAGAGAGCTATACGTTTGATTGTTGATGTTACACTCACGAATTCATTGACCTATCTAGAACATCGTAGAAAGGTGGGCAATGTCTCATCTTTTTATAGCTATTTCCATGATTCATTATCCATCGTAAATCTCGTCTGTTGTTCTATCCCAAGAGATTGCAGGTAGACGAACTAGATGAGCACAAGCTAGTCATCCCTACATTGTCAAGCTCAGGATCTACCGAACTAGTTCCTACCAGACTTCATTTTCTCATCGAACAATGAAGTTGTGAAACTCTTCACCTAGTGAGGCCTTGCTCTATGACTATAACCTCCAAACCTTCCACCGCTGAATCACACAATGTTCTTCGAAAATTATAGGTTTACCCCTCGTGTAGTAAAAGAAAAAATCTAGGATGGAAATTCAGATATCGTTTTTTGCATATTTGTGACTATAAATGATATAATACCTATGTTATGTTGGGTTAGGTATCTTGTTGGAGGTCGAAGCATATGCAGTAAGTTCACCCTTTTCATACAGCCGTTGATTTCGCTGGTTGAAATTTTGTTCAGATCTTCTGGTAGGAGAGGTGCCTTACTGAACATCTCTGATCATTTTCCTAGTTAAACATTCACAGAGAATGTGTTCCGCTATTCCATCTTCCCCGAATCGTATCCAAAATTGACCATCCTCCACTATGCCATGTCTTTGTAGAAGGTGGTTCGAACAGTATCTTTAACATAGATCGAATAGAGTACTCAGGTTTAACCTACTTCTCTTTATAAGTATCATAGCTATGGTTTTTGAAGGGTTTGTTATGATAGAGTGCGCTAATACTGGTGCCTGCAGATAAACCAAGCTCTGGTTCTTGTACGATAAGCTTAAGCGCTGCACCTTCGCTGGCTACAGAGTTTATTACCTATGTCCCTCAATATCGGAATGGCCAGATATATAGAAGAGGGTGGCTTTGTTCTTATTGCCTAGGCATGCAAGTGCCTATTGACAGGTATATGTCCTTCTTAAATTGCAATGATAGGAACCAATCGCGTTGAGAGCCGCTATGATATTCATGATTCATAAAATTCAACATATAGCTCTAATATTGACGCTGGAGTGTGTAGCATCAGCGAAAATGTCTTGAAATCAATAAAATCGTATGCAAAATTTAACAAATTCATGGCATTACTTAAAATGTCTATATTTTCGGTAAATTCCCGAAGATATTTGGATAGATGACTTTTAACTATCTAAAGTTGGGAGAATGAAATTCTAATTTACACTAGAAACTGTAACATTCGGATTTCAACAATCATTTGTAATAATTGGTCCATCACACTGTGCCATTATCAAAAACAAATATTACAATTTCTAGTGAAAATTCAACCAGAGTTGTCAGAATGATTTGACCACCACTACCTACATGTTGAAACCATAGACATCTATGAGTTTATCGTTTGGATTATTTGGGTAAATTGCAAATAGAATATGAAAAATTTGAAACGGAACTTGTTCGTCGACAATTAACTGAAGTTATAAAAAATACCATTCATTTTCATGGTTATTATAACCTAATAAGTTCTTGGACATTTTTTGTGATCATTTATGAAAATATTGTTGTTGCTGGACGATATGTTTGAACAACCGAATCATTTACACACACTGTATTAGTCAATTTTTATTACTTTCATCAATATATATATATATATATATATATATATATATATATATATATATATATATATATATATATATATATATATATATATATATATATATATATATATATATATATATATATATATATATATATATATATATATATATATATATTCTTTTGTTGATATTCTTGAACCATTTGTAATATTTGTATGTTTTCTTGGTATATTGGTTCGTATATATACTGATAATGAAATAAAAATTCTGTTTTGACGTTTCGACAACGTTTATTGCCTTTATCAAAAATTGTTAATTGAATTAGTGTTTCCATGTAATTTAGAAAAGAATAGATGATTTTGATTAATGAAATGCGTCTGCAGCCGACTTGTGTTTTAAGATCCAATTAAAACTGCAGAAAACATTGGATCGGTTGTGAGTGAAAGAGTAATGTATGGCTAACTACAATTTGAAATAGATTGAATTTGATTAAATACAAGACATTCCAATATTGTACAATTATAAATATCTATGAATTATTGAATGAATTAGTTACTCTATGATAAGTATTTCTATCATAACTATTCAAGTTTAAGATAATTTTATGGAATTTAACCTCAAAATTGTTACTCTATAGTGTCATAGTTAAATAATACTTCATCTTTTTTAGGTTGAATTTTAAATAGACAATGGAAAGTGGTACTTCAAATTAATAAAATTTTGTTAAGTTTGAATTAGATTATTGTACAGTTTCGAAAGATTGGAATCTATTTTGTCATTTACACAATTGTTCTTTTTAATTTGAATAGATTCTAATATCAAACGTTTGTTGTCGTTTGTTTCAATATTTAAAATTTTTGTATTGTTGTAGTCGAAAGTATGGTTAGTGTCTTTCACATGTTTATTGAGCGCAGTTGATGAATTTTTGGTATATTTGTGGCCACTTAATCTTTTTTCGAGGTATTGTGAAGATTGGCCAATATATACCTTTTCGCAATCTTTGCAAGGGATGGAATAAACAGTATGGGTTATTTTTTTGAAAGGTACGCTGCTTTTTAATTTTGTAAAGAGACTTTTCTGATTTAAATAACTCTTATGACATATATGTAGGTCATAAGGTTTCACTATATTACAAATTTTCTCTGAAAGTCCACTGATATATGGTAGTGATATGTAATGCCTATCATTAGTTTTCTCATTATTGGTATTGATTCCACCAAATGAGTTATATACCTAATATACCGATGCGACCTGTAGTATGCAGCATTCAATCACCTTTTTATGAAATGGCTAAATACTTATCCAACATACTAAAAAACATAGCTTACAAAAATGAGTTTTACATCAAAGATTCTTGGGATTTCAAGGAATTCATTAACAAAATTACAATACCTAAAAACTATATCTTAGTATCACTAGATGTCACATCTTTATATACAAATATCCCTTTAGAATTAGCTAAACAAATAATTCAAAATAAATGGGATGAAATAAAACTATATACAAATTTACCTATGAATGAGTTCTTAACAGCTATAGAATATACATTCACCGCTAATTTTTTACAATATAAAGATGATTGTTATAAACAATTAGATGGTTGTGCAATGGGCTCTCCAATATCAAGTATCATGGCCCAAATAGTAATGGAATTCCTTGAAGAAAAAGTAGTATCTCAACTAAATTATAATATAGCCTTCTTCAAAAGATATGTTGATGATTGTATTGCTGCAATCCCTGAAAACAAATGTAATGAATTTTTGAATTCTTTCAATTCCTTTCACCATAAGTTACAATTTACGATTGAATTAGAAAATCATAACGAAATAAATTTTTTAGATTTAACTTTAGTAAGAAAATCAAATGATAACAAAATTCTAACAAAATGGTATACCAAACCTACTTGGTCAGGAAGGTATACTAATTTCAATTCTAATATACCTAAAAAATATAAGAAAAATGTTATTATAAATCTAATAGATAGAGCTATTCGACTAAGTTCTCCTGAACTGAGAACTATATCTATTACAAAAACAAAAGAAACTTTAATAAGAAATGGTTATCCCATTGATTTAGTAAATTCGATAACTAAAGACAAAATTCATAAATTTTATAACTCATTTGGTGGAATCAATACCAATAATGAGAAAACTAATGATAGGCATTACATATCACTACCATATATCAGTGGACTTTCAGAGAAAATTTGTAATATAGTGAAACCTTATGACCTACATATATGTCATAAGAGTTATTTAAATCAGAAAAGTCTCTTTACAAAATTAAAAAGCAGCGTACCTTTCAAAAAAATAACCCATACTGTTTATTCCATCCCTTGCAAAGATTGCGAAAAGGTATATATTGGCCAATCTTCACAATACCTCGAAAAAAGATTAAATGGCCACAAATATACCAAAAATTCATCAACTGCGCTCAATAAACATGTGAAAGACACTAACCATACTTTCGACTACAACAATACAAAAATTTTAAATATTGAAACAAACGACAACAAACGTTTGATATTAGAATCTATTCAAATTAAAAAGAACAATTGTGTAAATGACAAAATAGATTCCAATCTTTCGAAACTGTACAATAATCTAATTCAAACTTAACAAAATTTTATTAATTTGAAGTACCACTTTCCATTGTCTATTTAAAATTCAACCTAAAAAAGATGAAGTATTATTTAACTATGACACTATAGAGTAACAATTTTGAGGTTAAATTCCATAGAATTATCTTAAACTTGAATAGTTATGATAGAAATACTTATCATAGAGTAACTAATTCATTCAATTATTCATAGATATTTATAATTGTACAATATTGGAATGTCTTGTATTTAATCAAATTCAATCTATTTCAAATTGTAGTTAGCCATACATTACTCTTTCACTCACAACCGATCCAATGTTTTCTGCAGTTTTAATTGGATCTTAAAACACAAGTCGGCTGCAGACGCATTTCATTAATCAAAATCATCTATTCTTTTCTAAATTACATGGAAACACTAATTCAATTAACAATTTTTGATAAAGGCAATAAACGTTGTCGAAACGTCAAAACAGAATTTTTATTTCATTATCAGTATATATACGAACCAATATACCAAGAAAACATACAAATATATATATTATATATATATTTGTATGTTTTCTTGGTATATTGGTTCGTATATATACTGATAATGAAATAAAAATTCTGTTTTGACGTTTCGACAACGTTTATTGCCTTTATCAATTTTATAGATATGTATATATTCTTTTGTTGATATTCTTGAACCATTTGTAATATTTGTATGTTTTCTTGTTATATTGGTTCGTATATATACTGATAATGAAATAAAAATTCTGTTTGACGTTTCGACAATGTTTATTGCCTTTATCAAAATTGTTAATTGAACGCTTTTTGATAAGCATGCTTCATTTAAATCTGCTCTTATCACAAAGCCTCATGCTCCTTGGATAACGGATACTATTAAGCAAATTATGAAGTTGAGAGATACAGCTCAGAGCAAATATAGAGCTACTAAACAAATTAAGGACTGGATTTTCTATAAGCAGTTACGTAACTTCACATTGGGAGCAATTAGAAGAGAAAAATTGCCTACTTGAACCACCTTGATGGGGAGAAAGATACTAAACAGCTATGGAGAGCTTTGGGTAACCTCAAGATTGAATATACTCGTACAGCAGACATACCGACTAGCTTAAGTCATCCTGAGGAAATTAATAATTACTTTTGTTCTGTGTTTAGCCCTCCAGATAACTGTCCCAACATGGTTAATAGCTTGAAAGGTAGAAAATATGATGCCCAATATTCTTTCAATTTTGTTCTTACGACGCCAGATGAGGTTAGATCTGTTGTTCAAGGGATGGGTTCGGAAGTCTATGGTAGCGATGGGATAAATTCCAAGATGTTGAAACTATGTTTGCCCACTATTTGCTTACATTTGACACATATAATTGATTGCTGTTTGGAGATAGGATTCTTCCCGACCTTATGGAAACTTTCCATTGTGAAGCCCTTGCCTAAAGTCACTGATCCTGAGTCATATTTCGATTTAAGACCAATAAGCATTATACCATTATGTGGTAAAGTCCTGGAAAAGATTCTACACAGACAGATTCACACATATATTACTGAAGTGGGAATTGTTTCGGATCTGCAATCTGGTTTTAGAAAGGGCCACAGTACGGTAACAGTCTTGGCTAATATTGTGGATGATATTGTGAGAAGTATAGACCAAGGACATGCATTTGCATTGGTATTATTAGATTTCTCAAAAGCCTTTGATACGCTGGACCACTCCCTTCTAGTAGCCAAGTTGAGGTTTTATGGTTTCAGCGATACAGTTTGTAATTTTTTTATGTCTTATCTTTGTGAGAGGACACAGGTTGTTGAATGCAGGGGTGAAAGGTCTTCGGTTCGTTATATTACCTCTGGGGTTCCGCAGGGTTCTGTGCTTGGTCCCTTATTGTTTCTGATTTATACGACCGATATGTTTGAAAGTATTCGCCAGTCTAAGATGCAGATGTTTGCGGATGACACTCAGATTCGGTCTGTCTTTTTACCTGGGGACGTCCTACATGCTGCTGCTGCTTTAAATCGTGACTTGGCTTCTATTTCTGTTTATGCGCGTGAAAACAATCTCAAATTGAATCCAAAAAAGTGCATGTATATGGTATTTTGTCCCAGGCACCGCAGGACTCATATCCTGCAGAACTTTAAGTTGATGATAGACGGTGAGCTTATTAAGTACGTAGAGACTGGGAGAAATTTAGGCGTTATTTTTGACACTAACTTGAGATTTAGAGAGCATGTCTCATATGTTGTGAAAAAAGCCTATCTTGCACTTAAATTGATGTACTCAAACTATCATATTATTAACTTCAAAAAACTTTGTGAGTGTTTAGTAATTCCACTACTTCATTATTGCAATGTGGTATATTTCCCCTGTTTGGATAAACTATGCAAGTATCGTTTGCAGAAAATTGTTAATTCATGTGCTCGATTTGTTTTTGGTTTTGCAAGGTTTGACCACATCTCACATAAGATAAAGGAGCTCAGATGGCTTAGGGTTGACCAGTTATACAGTTACCACTTCTCAATGTTTGTTTGTAAATTGTTGTCTACCTCGTCACCACTTTACTTGAGGCAGAAGCTTACTTTTAGACAGGATGTGCATGATCTTCATTTGAGACATGTAAATACACTTTCCTTGCCTAGATTTCGTTCTTCCATGTTTCGTAGATCTTTTTCGTACAATGCGCCGGTAATATTTAATAAGTACTGTTTACAGCAGGAAAACTTGTCAGTGAAAAGCTTTCGTTTGAGGCTTAGAGACAGAATTTTTTCGGAAGGCTGAGAGTGTGTTCTCATTGCTCGTCATCATACTGGATCGTCATTTTCTTTCTTGTTTGTATTAATTTAATTTAGGCTTAGGTTTAGAATTTGTATGTATTATTTTGCTCGTCTGGGGGGTCAAGTTGAGTAGCTTATGCTAGATCTTCGCCTCCCATTAGAGTATTTCTATTCTCAATAAAGTTATATTATTATTATTAATTAACAATTTTGATAAAGGCAATAAACATTGTCGAAACGTCAAACAGAATTTTTATTTCATTATCAGTATATATACGAACCAATATACCAAGAAAACATACAAATATATATATATATATATATATATATATATATATATATATATATATATATATATATATATATATATATATATATATATATATATATATATATATATATATATATATATATATATATTCTTTTGTTGATATTCTTGAACCATTTGTAATATTTGTATGTTTTCTTGGTATATTGGTTCGTATATATACTGATAATGAAATAAAAATTCTGTTTTGACGTTTCGACAACGTTTATTGCCTTTATCAAAAATTGTTAATTGAATTAGTGTTTCCATGTAATTTAGAAAAGAATAGATGATTTTGATTAATGAAATGCGTCTGCAGCCGACTTGTGTTTTAAGATCCAATTAAAACTGCAGAAAACATTGGATCGGTTGTGAGTGAAAGAGTAATGTATGGCTAACTACAATTTGAAATAGATTGAATTTGATTAAATACAAGACATTCCAATATTGTACAATTATAAATATCTATGAATTATTGAATGAATTAGTTACTCTATGATAAGTATTTCTATCATAACTATTCAAGTTTAAGATAATTCTATGGAATTTAACCTCAAAATTGTTACTCTATAGTGTCATAGTTAAATAATACTTCATCTTTTTTAGGTTGAATTTTAAATAGACAATGGAAAGTGGTACTTCAAATTAATAAAATTTTGTTAAGTTTGAATTAGATTATTGTACAGTTTCGAAAGATTGGAATCTATTTTGTCATTTACACAATTGTTCTTTTTAATTTGAATAGATTCTAATATCAAACGTTTGTTGTCGTTTGTTTCAATATTTAAAATTTTTGTATTGTTGTAGTCGAAAGTATGGTTAGTGTCTTTCACATGTTTATTGAGCGCAGTTGATGAATTTTTGGTATATTTGTGGCCATTTAATCTTTTTTCGAGGTATTGTGAAGATTGGCCAATATATACCTTTTCGCAATCTTTGCAAGGGATGGAATAAACAGTATGGGTTATTTTTTTGAAAGGTACGCTGCTTTTTAATTTTGTAAAGAGGCTTTTCTGATTTAAATAACTCTTATGACATATATGTAGGTCATAAGGTTTCACTATATTACAAATTTTCTCTGAAAGTCCACTGATATATGGTAGTGATATGTAATGCCTATCATTAGTTTTCTCATTATTGGTATTGATTTCACCAAATGAGTTATAAAATTTATGAATTTTGTCTTTAGTTATCGAATTTACTAAATCAATGGGATAACCATTTCTTATTAAAGTTTCTTTTGTTTTTGTAATAGATATAGTTCTCAGTTCAGGAGAACTTAGTCGAATAGCTCTATCTATTAGATTTATAATAACATTTTTCTTATATTTTTTAGGTATATTAGAATTGAAATTAGTATACCTTCCTGACCAAGTAGGTTTGGTATACCATTTTGTTATCATTTGATTTTCTTACTAAAGTTAAATCTAAAAAATTTATTTCGTTATGATTTTCTAATTCAATCGTAAATTGTAACTTATGGTGAAAGGAATTGAAAGAATTCAAAAATTCATTACATTTGTTTTCAGGGATTGCAGCAATACAATCATCAACATATCTTTTGAAGAAGGCTATATTATAATTTAGTTGAGATACTACTTTTTCTTCAAGGAATTCCATTACTATTTGGGCTATGATACTTGATATTGGAGAGCCCATTGCACAACCATCTAATTGTTTATAACAATCATCTTTATATATTTACACATATGTCATAAGAGTTATTTAAATCAGAAAAGTCTCTTTACAAAATTAAAAAGCAGCGTACCTTTCAAAAAAATAACCCATACTGTTTATTCCATCCCTTGCAAAGATTGCGAAAAGGTATATATTGGCCAATCTTCACAATACCTCGAAAAAAGATTAAATGGCCACAAATATACCAAAAATTCATCAACTGCGCTCAATAAACATGTGAAAGACACTAACCATACTTTCGACTACAACAATACAAAAATTTTAAATATTGAAACAAACGACAACAAACGTTTGATATTAGAATCTATTCAAATTAAAAAGAACAATTGTGTAAATGACAAAATAGATTCCAATCTTTCGAAACTGTACAATAATCTAATTCAAACTTAACAAAATTTTATTAATTTGAAGTACCACTTTCCATTGTCTATTTAAAATTCAACCTAAAAAAGATGAAGTATTATTTAACTATGAAACTATAGAGTAACAATTTTGAGGTTAAATTCCATAGAATTATCTTAAACTTGAATAGTTATGATAGAAAAACTTATCATAGAGTAACTAATTCATTCAATAATTCATAGATATTTATAATTGTACAATATTGGAATGTCTTGTATTTAATCAAATTCAATCTATTTCAAATTGTAGTTAGCCATACATTACTCTTTCACTCACAACCGATCCAATGTTTTCTGCAGTTTTAATTGGATCTTACAACACAAGGCGGCTGCAGACGCATTTCATTAATCAAAATCATCTATTCTTTTCTAAATTACATGGAAACACTAATTCAATTAACAATTTTTGATAAAGGCAATAAACGTTGTCGAAACGTCAAAACAGAATTTTTATTTCATTATCAGTATATATACGAACCAATATACCAAGAAAACATACAAATATTACAAATGGTTCAAGAATATCAACAAAAGAATAATTTAGCCTGGAGAAATAGGTTTTTTATTTTTCAAGAATACACTACTCTCAACATCAATATACATACATCGTAATAATCATGGCTTTTTATAAGAAAATTGAAAAAGATTATGGATTCTACACCGTCCAATTATTGAAAACGTTCTCAAAAATGATGAATACCTTTGCCAATCAAAAAAATAGGAAAATATACTTATTACGACTAAAAAGTTTAAGAATAATACCAAAATTTTTAAAAATCAATGATAATCACATCATTTTCAATAGTGAGTACTTAGATAATACTTATCTTCAATTCAAAGAAACGTTTCAATTAAAAGTATTAAACCTCTTAATATCTGACACTTGTAAAAATGTAAAACAAACTGAAAATAACATAAGCAGAACCAAATCTACAATGAAAAATATCCTACCTACCCAAATCTACAATACGTATTTAGAATTAGAAACTCAAAAATTTGAAAAAAACTTTAATAAAATTAAACATAGAAATATTGAGAAAATAAATAAATTAAATAACAATAACAAAAGAGATCTCATAGTTGATAATGATTGGCTAATGAATTTATCTCAAACAAATGTTCCAAAAAATGTAATAGACACTTTAGCTCTCGGTGAGAAATTTAGTAATACTCTATATAACGAAAGACAAATACCTATCAATAACATAATTTCTTCACTTGAAACTGAAATTGCTAAAAAACCTACTCAAATAGCAAATGAGATAAGATCAAAATGTATAAACACAATAACTAATTTCAAACAAACAGTTAAAAATAATAAATTTAATAATAAAAATAACAAATCAAACAAAAATTTCAAAGAAACCAAACAATTCATCAAATCTAACCCACAAATTACTATCTTAAAAGCAGATAAAGGTAATAAAACTGTTATCATGGACACAAATGAATATGAGGATAAAATGTCTACAATGTTGAATGATCCTGAAGTATATAAGAAACTAAATAACAACCCAACTAATATTTACCAAACTAAAAATAATAACTTAGTAAAAAAATGGTTTGAAAAGAAATATATTTCAAAATACATTCATAGACAATTAACGATACATAATGCTCATCCTCCAAAAATATATGGTTTACCCAAAATTCATAAACCTAATATACCGATGCGACCTGTAGTATGCAGCATTCAATCACCTTTTTATGAAATGGCTAAATACTTATCCAACATACTAAAAAACATAGCTTACAAAAATGAGTTTTACATCAAAGATTCTTGGGATTTCAAGGAATTCATTAACAAAATTACAATACCTAAAAACTATATCTTAGTATCACTAGATGTCACATCTTTATATACAAATATCCCTTTAGAATTAGCTAAACAAATAATTCAAAATAAATGGGATGAAATAAAACTATATACAAATTTACCTATGAATGAGTTCTTAACAGCTATAGAATATACATTCACCGCTAATTTTTTACAATATAAAGATGATTGTTATAAACAATTAGATGGTTGTGCAATGGGCTCTCCAATATCAAGTATCATAGCCCAAATAGTAATGGAGTTCCTTGAAGAAAAAGTAGTATCTCAACTAAATTATAATATAGCCTTCTTCAAAAGATATGTTGATGATTGTATTGCTGCAATCCCTGAAAACAAATGTAATGAATTTTTGAATTCTTTCAATTCCTTTCACCATAAGTTACAATTTACGATTGAATTAGAAAATCATAACGAAATAAATTTTTTAGATTTAACTTTAGTAAGAAAATCAAATGATAACAAAATTCTAACAAAATGGTATACCAAACCTACTTGGTCAGGAAGGTATACTAATTTCAATTCCAATATACCTAAAAAATATAAGAAAAATGTTATTATAAATCTAATAGATAGAGCTATTCGACTAAGTTCTCCTGAACTGAGAACTATATCTATTACAAAAACAAAAGAAACTTTAATAAGAAATGGTTATCCCATTGATTTAGTAAATTCGATAACTAAAGACAAAATTCATAAATTTTATAACTCATTTGGTGGAATCAATACCAATAATGAGAAAACTAATGATAGGCATTACATATCACTACCATATATCAGTGGACTTTCAGAGAAAATTTGTAATATAGTGAAACCTTATGACCTACATATATGTCATAAGAGTTATTTAAATCAGAAAAGTCTCTTTACAAAATTAAAAAGCAGCGTACCTTTCAAAAAAATAACCCATACTGTTTATTCCATCCCTTGCAAAGATTGCGAAAAGGTATATATTGGCCAATCTTCACAATACCTCGAAAAAAGATTAAATGGCCACAAATATACCAAAAATTCATCAACTGCGCTCAATAAACATGTGAAAGACACTAACCATACTTTCGACTACAACAATACAAAAATTTTAAATATTGAAACAAACGACAACAAACGTTTGATATTAGAATCTATTCAAATTAAAAAGAACAATTGTGTAAATGACAAAATAGATTCCAATCTTTCGAAACTGTACAATAATCTAATTCAAACTTAACAAAATTTTATTAATTTGAAGTACCACTTTCCATTGTCTATTTAAAATTCAACCTAAAAAAGATGAAGTATTATTTAACTATGACACTATAGAGTAACAATTTTGAGGTTAAATTCCATAGAATTATCTTAAACTTGAATAGTTATGATAGAAATACTTATCATTCAATAATTCATAGATATTTATAATTGTACAATATTGGAATGTCTTGTATTTAATCAAATTCAATCTATTTCAAATTGTAGTTAGCCATACATTACTCTTTCACTCACAACCGATCCAATGTTTTCTGCAGTTTTAATTGGATCTTAAAACACAAGTCGGCTGCAGACGCATTTCATTAATCAAAATCATCTATTCTTTTCTAAATTACATGGAAACACTAATTCAATTAACAATTTTTGATAAAGGCAATAAACGTTGTCGAAACGTCAAAACAGAATTTTTATTTCATTATCAGTATATATACGAACCAATATACCAAGAAAACATACAAATATAAGTAGATGTGCTACACCGGTTCTCCACCACAATCGACCTTTTTTGCATGTAAATCTCCATAAGGAAATCTAAGGTTCATTTTACCGAAAACTATCCATTCCAAGGTCATCCACAATCACGCATGCGCAGTCATAGAAGTATATGGTTCACCAATCGATGGTCTATGGTTTGCTAATCTATGGTGTACCCGACTATGCTCTATGGTTCATCAATCGATGGACAGGTAGGCTATGGTTTGGTGATCTATGATTCCTCCAACTATGGTCTGGCAATTTTTTTTTCCAATCTGCAGTCTGTGAACTAGTCATCTGTGTACTCGCATTCTACTGAAATTGATATTTTGTTATCCTACACCGGATTCGAACCCGAGAAATTAATTCCAAAGTTAGGTGGCTTAACCGCCCAGCTGTGGAGGACTTGAATTAATCAATTTAAATGTAGTATATAACCTGAGTCACTTCTACTGAAATGAATTTTTGTTCTACACCAGATTGGAACCCGAGAAATAAATTCCAAAGTCAACGCTTTAACCGCTCAGCTATGAAGGACTTGAGAATGAGTAATTTTAATGTAGTATATATAATCCGAGTCAACTGTACTGAAAAATGAATTTTGTCCTACACCAGATTCGAACCCGGGAAACAAATTCCAAAATCGGCTCCTTAACCGCTGAGCTATGGAGGACATGATAACAATCGTCTTTAATGTAGTAGATATAGCTCCGGTGCACCCTAGGTTTGTCACGTGGGTCTAGCCTAATGTCACCTGTTTCATCTTGATTATAGGTAAAGGTGAGCCTAACCTCATCCATAATAAGTTTAAATCGAAAGAATGTGATTTGTGTGTCACACAATTAGTTTGAAAGTTGAAAATAGTAATTCTGAACACGTGCTTCAATATTCAAAAAGTGTGTCATTCAAAATATCAGTAATTGCATTAATGGGTCGAATTGAATACACATTGTATAAAATTAATAATCTAATTCTATAAAATAAAAAAATAGTTATGATATCACACATATTTTATTTACGATTCAGAATAATCTCTCTTTCTATAGAGAGTTCAGTAAAGGTCAAGAAGCGATATGAATATGATAAATTCAAATTATTAATAGAAAATAATTCTAACATCTCATATCCATATTTGTTTAATCTGTGTGTGTGTGTGTGTGTGTTTGTGCTGCTATTCACCTTCTCGTGGTCTTCGATATGTTTGTCTACGAAAAAAGTGGATGCTTGCGATTCCGGATAGAAATCGTGTTAACGAGGCCTTTTATGTGTGCGAGCATGTATAACGAAAAAAGAGAAGTTATTTTTGAGGTGAGTAATACATTTTGACAAGAGTAAAAACAAGCCCCTCTATATAACAATTTTTACGTAAGTAAGTATTTCGAGGATATACTACTGTAATACATTTTGACAAGAGTAAAAACAAGCTTCTCTATATAACAATTTTTACGTAAGTAAGTATTTAGAGGATATATTCCCCTCCTAATTTCTCATTTATTGATATTTATAATTCCTTCTAGCAATATTTCATCAAGTTTAGTTTAGTTATCGCTGAAAATATTTTTCCCTCGAGAATTTCATCCATGTTTTAACACATCCAATTTATTTTTTATCTATTTACGTTTCTTGTATCCATATCAACAGAGAACATTTATTAGATTCAGTATAATTTCCTTATGATCCACCGTTACATATCGTTCGAGAGTTTTTATAAACAAACCCCTCTATTTAACAATTTTTACGTAAGTAAGCATTTAGAGGATATATCCCCCCTGTATTTTCAAGTGATATTTTATCATTCAATGTTAGGTTTTATAAAACAGTTTATAGATGTATGAAATTATCAAAACACTTTCTATATCTTCCTTTATCGAAAGCATATTCATAGGGAAAATCAAAAATATAGACTTCTTGAGAAATTATTTATTGTTATTATTATTATTATAAGAGGGAAAAAGATTCAATACAAAAATATTAATCCTCAAAATATCATTTGTAAAATACGTAAAACCATATAAACAATCAATATAAAAAACTTCATCACTTGGTTCTTCACACTAAACTCCGAACTAATCCGTTAATCGGGGAATACTCCATGATACGATCGTTTATGATGATACAATAAGCGCGGGTGTTTTTAGGAAAATTCAGGATACTTTCCATCTCTAGTTTAACGTCAACTGTTGATGACTTTATAGCATCGTTCTGTTTCGAGCAATCAATCACGAAAATTGCTTTGTTCTTGAATGCTACATAATCTAGCATCGGTTCGCTCATAATTTTATTCGAAAATGATTTCTGAAAATCATAGTACATCTGGTACGCTTCCACGTATTGTTGATCGTTGAAATTCATTTTCATTGCTTCATATGGATAACATTCTGAATTCAAGAATAATTTTACATTTAGCAAGTTTATATTATCGAAATATGTACTTTGCTTAACAGGATTATTTTTTCGATCAGTTTGGAAAGCTAGAATCACATATCTGGGGCGTTCCAAATTCATTGATGTTTTAACAGCCCAAATGTCGCGAGTGCTCTCCTTCATCAACGGATTTTCATGCAGATCCCAGCTGCGAAATGGAATCAAAATAGGTTTCTCAGCACTCAAATCTCCCAACATTTGGAATTTAACTTGGTCATTTGGAAACACATGTCGCACTTTTAATGCTATCGTCTTCACATTTATTTTAGCCGTTTTCGTGCCTGTGCTATTAGTATAGCAATCGTTATCGGTTCGAGACCTTATCAAGCGCAGCTTATGTTTTCCACTCAAAACTTTGTTATAGTCAATGAATAGGCCTAGTAGAAAATTCAGCGGTATCCATAAATTGATTTTATTATTGTAGACTGAACTCATTGCATCCTTATATGACCATCCAGAAATAGCTAGAGGTACAGATTCGTGTTCGGCATATGTTAGATAAGCTCTGATGGTGCTGACAATACCAGGATCGCGTACTCTGTCTATCTCTTTCCCATTCAATTCATAACTGATATATTCAAAGAGAAACGCTCCAAAATTATTAGTTAGGGTACATTCACCATCACCACTTGCTTCTGGCTGGAATTCTGCCTCGATGAATAAAGCAGACGAGGCTAAATCTACCAACACATCTTGTTGATTGATTAATATCTCAATTTCATCGCTGTAGCCGAAAGATGTTGTATGTGGATAGTAGGTGTGAATTTCTTCTCGAATGATGTCTTTATTAAAGTTTGGTTCGTTGAATATTTGAAGTTTTTCGGACATGGTAACCAAGGGACTTCAAAAAATTTATATTTTCCAATGATAGTGCTGCAGCAACCTTCTCCCTTGAACTCGTTGTAGATAATGACTGATGGTCAATATGAAGATGTCTTTTATTGCTGAAATCCAAACCCATGTCCTCTAGTGACGTCGACTGTAACAACCTTCTCAAATGAATTCTTTTCATATAATGAATGCTGGTGAGTATTGGATTATTATTTATTGTTGGAAGCCATAATCTCTTGGGATCTTTTTCAACTCCAACCGTATAATGATTTCTCCTCCACGAAAATTTACTCGTTTCCAATTCTGATCTAAAATATTCAGTGTGATGTTATCGAAGGACGTCTTGTTGATTATCGGTAGATAAATAAGATTCTTCGGCTCTATATCAATGGAAAACCCAGGTGGTACAAGAGGTGAAAACTCATATATCGTATGAGCTAACTTATTGTTATAATATGCTCCTGCGGTTAAGTTACACTCCACTCTAATAGTTTGAACTTTGATTATGTTTATAGGTCGGTCAGATACATGTACTTCACGAGATGTCAATTTCTTTTTGCTGAATCCCAGCAGTTCGCTTATACTATCTTTAGGAATAAAATTTACTTCAAAATCACTCTTTAGTTCTGTGTGTAGAGTGTTGTTGTTAGATTTTATTGATAATTTCCGGTCACGTTCTTCTTGCTTCACTCCTATCCCACAAACTGCACTTTGTATGAAATCCTCGATGTCTGTCAACTCGTAGGACCCTGTAGGTATAGTTACTACTTCTTCCTCACCCTTCACATTTTTATAATAAAATTTATTAAAACCTTCTTCAATGTTCGGAATGCTATTGTACGTATGCAAACCAACAAGTGCAATAGAATAATTTGAATAAGGATCTAGTTCTATTGGTGGGTGAAAATCTACAGACAAGCGGGAGCTCTTACCCGTGATAGTGAACGTCTGAGACATGATTGATGAAAACTTCATCAACAATGTATTTATATACTAATAAATACAATTTTAGTCGACCACAACTGAAGAATTAGAGAGGAATTTCAAACATAACTGGCCACAATTATAAGTGTTATATTGCTAAAAATTGTCGTGATTGAATAATATCTTACATTTTTTGAAATAATCCACCAGTTCGTGAGGGGGGCGTAAATTGCCAAAACTATCATAATAAAAGACTGTATCACCGACTTTCTTAAACCCAACCCAGTGAGTGCCTTCATTGTCCGAGCTATCTAAATTAACTATTCCACGCTCGTTTTTCCATGGTCCGTTGGATGGCAGTTCATCACGCATAAATACTCCCCTAAAATGGGGAATTTTCAGAGCTTTTGCTAGTTTCCGTAGATCGAGATCGGTCAGAGGTCTTCTGGGTAGGTTTACTGGCAGTTTTTTGGATGTTTATTTAAATATAGACCAAGACCTTTGCGATACTTTTTCAAATATAGACCAGATCCTTGTTTCCCCAAAGCTATAGCTTCCATTGTTTTATTATGTCTTTCCGTTTCCTCCAAGGTTTTCCGAGCTGCTTTGCTGTCGTTGACGGCCTTAGCGATGCCAGCACCACCTCCCGCCAATGCTTCAGCAGCTGATAAGCCGGCAAATAGAGGTATTAAAAATGGTAAAAATCCTCCAGTCTTTGGAATAGGAATTACTCTTGGTAATCGAACATTTTTCCGACCACCTGCTTTTTTGAATTGTTTTCGTGCAACTTTCAACGCTGTTTGAGATGTTCTCTTCAGATTGGTGGGGTCAAACTTTTTCTTCATAACTTTTCTCACCCCATCGACAATTGCACTTCCAAACCCAACCTTCTTTCTCATGCCCATCCCCAATTTCCTCTTTGCCTTCATAATTTTATTCACACCGAAAGCGGCAATCCTCTCTCCAAATTTTGTGTCTTTAGATTTGACACGTTGCCAAGCAGCGTTCTCTAATATTTTATCCGCCTCGTGACGTCCTTCCAAACTAGCGTTTCGCAGATATGAAATATCGTGTTGGCGGCAAGCTTTATCGAGTGGATTGATACCTGAATCTCCTCTTCTCAACCGTTCTTCTAATTTTTTACCGGGACCACAGAATTGATAACCAGGAATATGAAGTTCAAACGGGAGCTTGTTTATAAGCGTATTGAGAACACCTTCTCCTACGTAAGCTTCCATACAGACTGATGAGAATTCAAGGTTGCACCGTTATTTAACGAGGGGAGGGAGAAAAACTAAAGATCTCAAAGTAATATTTTTTATTAATTTCAAAATTTCCTCAATACAAAAGACTTAAGTATAATCTTAACAATATATGTTTCAAATATTATAATCTTCACTCTTGATTCACCCTCATATTCACGGAATTTTTTTCTATTATAATATCCATACCCTCCAGTCAATAATATTCCAGCTATTTGTTTGTTCCTAATAATCTCCAAATGTTTAATGATGGGTTCATTGAACGAGATCCGAATTATTGATCCAACTGTTGTGATTATTATCTAGACCCAACCATTTCACATACTGTTGACCCCTCCTCTTTCGTAATATTTTTTCGACTAAATACACATCGGGTTGTTTTGTTTTCTGTAATTCTTCCTCATAGAAACAGTTGCTGATTGGTGCGTTGGTCATATCTTCTAGTAGATATGTGACCGGGCTGGTAATTTTTACTTTGATGATTTTAAAAAATTCCGTACTCCAATTGGGCGTAAATCCCTTCTCAAAAATATGTTTAGCCTTACTTATTCGTACCACATCTCCAACGTTGTATTTGTGAGGCAGAGCTAACTTGATGTGTGAGTAGGATCGCTTCAATATCTCGCTCTCAATCTGTTTCGTCACTTTTATTGGAGCCATATTTATAGTACTATGTTTACGTTTATTATATTTTTCTGTGGTTTCTTCAAGTATATCAAGCCATTTGTATTTCCCGCTAAGACTGAAATGTTTGTAGAGCGATTCCTTTATTGTTCGAATGACACGTTCAGCAATGGCTGCTTTTTTCACACTATACGTATTATAATGATTGATATTATGTTTCTTCATCAGATCGTTAAAGTGTTTATTGAAGAATTCTTTTCCTTGATCGCTTTGCAGATTCCTAGGCTTACGATGTCCTTCTAGCAATATAGAACTGACCGCTTTCCGAACCTCTTCGGCTGATTTCGTTTTCAGCGGGCGTGTCCATAGAAATTTCGAGAAACAATCGATCATAACCAAAATGTATTTGAATCCTCTATTTTCACGAGCGTAATTACCCATTTCAGCCAGATCCATTTGCCACAAATCATCCAAACCTTTTATGATCGTTCTGCGCCGTTTGAAATTCTTCCTACTAGGCTTATGAAGCTCATGCACAACTTGTTCTCTACTCATCTTATCAATGCGGAAATCTAGTTTAGAATTAATTTTTTGGGTATATTCACAGGATTTGGAGTTATACGTTTCACAGAGCCCTGCTTTGTTGTTGTTGTGGATGATGAGGGTCTCTTCTTAGAAGGTTCCACAGATGTCATCCGTCGTTCTAACGCCTCCACTTTACTAGTAATGTCATTTAGACGCATGTTCACACTGTTAAATGTGTTATTGATCTCTTTCAATTCATTTCTGTTTTCCCTCACACTATCACTGATTGTTTTATACTCTGATTTTATATAGATCCCCATTCCATTATATTTATTCTGAATGTCCAACAGATGTTTATCAATGTTGAGAATAACCTTCTCATTCGTTAATTTATGTTCATCCAGATCCTTGTTGATATCTTTGATCAAATTATCAACCCTAACATTGAAGGTATCTTTAAGACTGGTTTCCGTTTTCAGATTCAGTTTGTGTGTTAATTTATCAACATATACTTTATTTGCAACATCTCCGTCATCATTCGGTGATTTTACGTTGCACAATCTACGATTTTCCATATCATAACTTCCATCGCTCGTTAGGAATAATCCTTGTCCGTGAACTTGTTTGAAATTATTATTAAATACATTTGTATCATATATCCACATGGAAGAGGAGGCTCTGCCAAACTTATCCATTGAAACCATCTTTATAACTGTGATGAATTTGTCTTACACTCGGTTTTTGTTCAATTACCCCTGCCTCTATCAATTCTTCTATTATAGAGACTATCTCGTTGTGATGGTTATTGTTACCCGCGAGCGAGGATGCAACAAGAAGTCTCAGTCTATCCACAATTTCGTTAACGTCATCCCAATAAACATATTCGATTGGTTTCTCGTTATATTCAAGCATATCATTTTTGATATATGCATTTCCAGTGTATGTTTTAGACCTTGGTCTTTTAATGGAATTAATCAAAGGTTTCAGTACATGTTTGTATTTTACAGTGTTTCCTATTCGATCAGCGGGATCGTTATTACGTCTATGGGCACTAGTCATTTCCATCATTTGACTGTAATTTTTTCCATCTTCCACGGTGTAGGTGTCAGGTAGAACATCTCTGTAGAATATCAAATTATACAGTCCTGTGGTACCCTTGAACGGAGTACCCTTGATAATTATATTACTCTCACTATCAATTTCAATAGGTTGATTACCCATGAACCATTTATCTAAAGTCGAATTATATTGCAAACCCATTTCATCATCGTATCTCTTGACATCATCATCCAATAGAAATCCTTCCAAGTAATAACGTGCTAATGTGGGGTATTGTTGCAGAAACTCCTCTGTAGCCGCTGCATTATCTTTCTTAAGTTTTCTGAATTCTTCACGAATCTGATCGATAGTAGGTTCGGGGGTAAACACATCCTCTTCAGTATCTGGGGGGTTATATACGAATTCTTCCCCTTCAGTTACAATATTTGGGATTGGTATGTTCTCCATTTGTGTTGCTGTAGAAACAATACTTTTAGGCTTAATCAACGAATTTTGTTTGATTATTTCAGCATTTTTCGCAATTTCCTCCAGAGGTTTAGATACATTCTTGAACATATTATCTAGAATTGTATCATTTTCAGCTTTACCCAATTTCACAGCCATATATTTTTTCCTCACAACGTTTGCTAACTCCCAAATTTTTCTCTTCAATTGTTGTTTTTCTTCTAACATGTTACTCACACGCACGTCCATGCTGAGCGGTTTGTCTATTTCAAATGATAGTATATATACATGTTAGATGTATATATAGCTATCAAACCCTCTGCGACAACGTCCTTTGTTCATATCACAGTCTTTGTTTATCATAAGGAATCCATATTTATCTTTCCAACATGCGCTACATATCTCTTTGAATTTCTCGAGTGACATGTCGGTACTTACATGATCGGTAAATATATGTTTCAAATTGAGTTCATCCTGTTTGAAAATAATCAAGCAATTGGCATTGTCGCGCAATCCATGTTTTGGACATTTTGCAAAAGACTGACAAAGACAGAAACTATCAATTGAGTTGTGTCTCCCTCTTGAAAAATAAGAACGAATTTTGTCCTGTTTCTCATCCATTACATCATCGAATATTATTACCGAATTAGGTTTCGCTTCTGTGGGGTCTATGACGTTATCGCTTTCAATGTATGGAAAATATCCAAGCCCAGCAATTTTCTTCAATGTTTCCTCCAGTAACTGGTATTTTGGTTGGTGTAAAGACTTTGAATAGATGTACACGTTTTCAAATTTCAAGCCGTTTGCATCTAACAATAGAGATAACATCGCATTTGTTTTCCCACAATTACTTGGACCGCAGATTATTGTTCGTAGAGTATTTGGCAGCAAAGAGCTGTGACGTTGTGGTTGTTCAACATTCTCAATGCTTGACCCTAAGTTCATAATATTCAAAGAGTCTTTTTGCTTAACAATCTTCATCATGCCTGAAGGCGAATCGAAATCATACTGAAACATATGTTAATAAGCATTTGTTTATATACTAGTTGATGATGTTATATTGTGTATGTCCGAGCACTTCTACCATGTAACTGTCAAAAGCAAGTATCAAAGACGTGTTAAATTTGTCCGAATGTTGAAACACGTGTATAAATGTTGAAGCACACGTCTGAATGTTGAAGCACGTGTCTGAATATTAAAGCATGTGTTAAACACGTGTTTGAATTTCGGAGCACGTATCACTCAATAGAACTAGATGCTCATTCATATTATTCTATTGCACAAGACGATCTAAATTTAAAGCATATATATAATGATCACGTGAGGACTGATATGACTTTTGGAGAATTCAAAAATATATGTTCGTACTGTTGGAAGGAACCATACGAATTTTTATGTATTGTTAAAGATGATGCTATTGATAAAGGAAGATATAGAAAGTGTTTTGATAATTTTATACATCTATAAACTATTTTTGTAAAAGAAAAAACTAATGAGAAACTATTCAATAGATGTTTGAAGCTGTTCAATACCTGTTTGAAGCTGTTTAATAGCTGTTTTAAGCTGTTCTTAAGCTGTTCAATAACTGTTTGAAACTGTTTAATTCTTGGTTAATTCGATATATATGAACCTACTTTATTCAATCTTGTAAATATACTGGAAAATTATATATTTTGAAAATTAACGAATCAGTCTATTCTGATAATTCGATAATAAAACCCAAAAATTAATTAGATCTCATAATCATAATATTTACACTATTGAGCAAAATGAAATTGTTTTAAGCGCTTGTGATAATAAACGCTATATTATTGAAAATTATAAAACGTTACCTTAGGGATATCATTCTATTCCAGAGGTGGAGGAGGAAAAAAACGATTAGTTTTATATTAAATATTGTATATTACTTATAAATATGCCTTATCTATATTTTTATTATAATAATTATTTTATATAACATATAATATTTGGTTTTCTTAGTTACTTATTTTCAGATAATTAGACGTATGAGTTATATGATTGTAATATATGTATAATTGGGTACGTTTTTAAGAAAATTCAAATTATTTATATGATCATCCAATTTCTTCTAGAATATCATTCTTCATGATGCGGGTTGAATTAATTTTGCTTCCAACATGCAATTTGATAATTTAGTTTTTGTTCGATGCAGCTCTTGGTAACAGCTCATATAATTCCACTCTAAATTTTTTATTGAAATATTTAACGGTTCAGATAGGACAGGTTCAGGTAGAACATGACTTCTATCTTTGTCAACTATATTCAAACAGGATGATTTCGTTTTATTACATTAATAATATTCAGATGCCCAAGTATCTGATTCAAATTTCAATCCGAGATTGTTTGCAACACATGTAGATAAATCTGATCTACACTCTTGCAGAAGATCATTAGCGGGGGCATCTATGTTTGTAGAAATGGTAGCATCTATGTTTGTAGAAATGGTAGTGGCGGTAGGAGAACTTTCACAATATTTCTCGATATATATACGTTCTAATATATATTTACTATTCACATCCAATAATTCCAAGGTTAAATTTTTCAATCTACTTTTACAAGTTGTGAGTTGAACATTTATAAAAGATATATGATGTTCATAATCATTTCTCACTTCTTCTTCTCTGGATAGAGTTTCAGGGTGGGTAGAAACTCTATGATGTGGAGAATGATTTTTCCTCGATGCGAAAATAGTAAAGGTAGGTCTTTGTTGATTCAAATTTTCATATTCTAAATGAATGGAATCACTTCGATTTAAATTATGATTGAATGATGCACTTCCATTATCAGAATTAAATGTAGACTTATATAATATTATATTCGATGAGAAAGTTCCAAGAAGTAAGGTTAGAGTTAACACAAACTGTACAAGTAACATACTATATGAATACATTTTTCATAATGATATATTTCTAACATTACATCTATTTAATTATCCTGGAGAAGAGTAGGGATGGAACACAATACCACGATAGTTATCTATAGATATTTTCGATATTATTTTTCTCTTATCAGCACACTCAAAGCAGTATATAATCTTTAAATTGAATATACACTCTGAACAATACAATCTATGTTTACAAGGGATAAAACTTGTATTAATCTCTTTTTTATTACAAATTCCACAAAGCTTCATCATTTAGTTTCTCATATGAGTTCAGGATATAGACTGAGGGAAATAAAAAATCAACCTATTATTTATATCATTTATTATCATCGGTTTACAATGGTAGTAAATTTATAAGATAATTATGAATATGTAAGCTATTATTCACAGCACAGTAACAATTATTTGAAGTATGATTGTTCAAACAAAGAGGTTCACCCATTATCAGTTTTGGACAGTTGACATCATTTTCTAAATCTATAACAACTATCGATCCTCCATTAACTTCTTCCAAAAGTTGACTTATAGCTTTCGATTTTTCTTTTCCTCTAACATATATACGATCGATATTCATCTCAACTGTATGTTTTTCCAAAATATTCTTCAGTTCCCTATTCTTGATAAACCCACTAACATATGGAATACAATGATGATTCCTCTCGAGATATCGAATTTGTCTCTTACAGTTTTCATCTAACTCGCTATATGGTTTGGGATAATTGAATAGGTAGTGACTTGATTGTTTCCCATTCGTAATACACATTTCTTTTATTCTAAATTCAGGCACTTTGAAGCCTTGTACATCTATCACAATGAACCTCATATTGGTGAATGTCGAATATCGAAGAGAGAGAATAAACTTATCAAATCAATCTTGGTCCCCTACTATTGAGGTTAGTGTATAATTATAACATCTCATATCATATTTGCTTGATCTTTGTGACCTCGTCAGAGATAATCATAACAACAACATATTTGTTTCACTTGAAGCACATGTCTGAATGTTGAAGCATGTGTCTGAACACGTGTCTGAATGTTGAAGCACGTGTCTGAACACGTGTCTGAATATTGAAGCACGTGTCTGAACACGTGTCTGAATATTGAAGCACGTGTTGGAATGATGAATCACGCGTTAAAACATGTGCAAATCACTATTTTCAACTTTCAAACTAATTGTGTGACACAAAAATCACATTCTTTCGATTTAAACTTATTATGGATGAGGTTAGGCTCACCTTTACCTATAATCAAGATGAAACAGGTGACATTAGGCTAGACTCACGTGACAAACCTAGGGTGCACCGGAGCTATATCTACTACATTAAAGACGATTGTTATCATGTCCTCCATAGCTCAGCGGTTAAGGAGCCGATTTTGGAATTTGTTTCCCGGGTTCGAATCTGGTGTAGGACAAAATTCATTTTTCAGTACAGTTGACTCGGATTATATATACTACATTAAAATTACTCATTCTCAAGTCCTTCATAGCTGAGCGGTTAAAGCGTTGACTTTGGAATTTATTTCTCGGGTTCCAATCTGGTGTAGAACAAAAATTCATTTCAGTAGAAGTGACTCAGGTTATATACTACATTTAAATTGATTAATTCAAGTCCTCCACAGCTGGGCGGTTAAGCCACCTAACTTTGGAATTAATTTCTCGGGTTCGAATCCGGTGTAGGATAACAAAATATCAATTTCAGTAGAATGCGAGTACACAGATGACTAGTTCACAGACTGCAGATTGGAAAAAAAAATTGCCAGACCATAGTTGGAGGAATCATAGATCACCAAACCATAGCCTACCTGTCCATCGATTGATGAACCATAGAGCATAGTCGGGTACACCATAGATTAGCAAACCATAGACCATCGATTGGTGAACCATATACTTCTATGACTGCGCATGCGTGATTGTGGATGACCTTGGAATGGATAGTTTTCGGTAAAATGGACCTTAGATTTCCTTATGGAGATTTACATGCAAAAAAGGTCGATTGTGGTGGAGAACCGGTGTAGCACATCTACTAATATATATATATATATATATATATGTTTCTTCTTAGGTTCTCGTGGACGTAATGTGTAGAACTGAATTCTCGGGTATTGATCCGCGTTGTGTGGTTTCGGTCCTCAAAAGGACCAATTTCACGACGTTTCGGCAAAGTCGCATTTGCCATCTGTCGGATGGCCTAGATTTTCCAGACTCTACGGTCGAATCACCTGAAGATGGCAAATGCGACTTTGCCGAAACGTCGTGAAATTGGTCCTTTTGAGGACCGAAACCACACAACGTGGATCAATACCCGAGAATTCAGTTCTACATATATATATATATATATATATATATATATATATATATATATATATATATATATATAACTTAAGAGATATAGAATTAAATTTTCTGAATTATGAAGATAACTTAGATAATTTAACATAGGATTATAAAGATGAATAAACGTAAAAGACTGAACCATAGGCGGGATTCGAACCCACATTACTGGATTTCTAGTCCAGGGTGTTTACCAATTACACCACTTCGGTCCTGTTAGATTTTTATATTTTTGTAAATATAAACCTCTGAAAGGATAGTAGATCATTGATGAACACAATGCGATTCGATGCCGTACCATAGATCAACTATTCACGCACATTCATCTGAAGTTCAGTCGTTTTTTGAAGTAAGGATTGTAGGTTAGTACTGCTATGGTTGGCAGTTACTTGACAGTTCTTATTCAAATGACAGCATCCCGGTTCTTATATATTTCAATAGAACTGACTGAGAATTGTTCTGGTTAATTATAAACAAGTTTAAAGTTTCTTTGCCTAATTGGCCACTATCGTGTATGTAACTTAAGAGATATAGAATTAAATTTTCTGAATTATGAAGATAACTTAGATAATTTAACATAGGATTATAAAGATGAATAAACGTAAAAGACTGAACCATAGGCGGGATTCGAACCCACATTACTGGATTTCTAGTCCAGGGTGTTTACCAATTACACCACTTCGGTCCTGTTAGATTTTTATATTTTTGTAAATATAAACCTCTGAAAGGATAGTAGATCATTGATGAACACAATGCGATTCGATGCCCTACCATAGATCAACTATTCACGCACATTCATCTGAAGTTCAGTCGTTTTTTGAAGTATATATATATATATATATATATATATATATATATATATATATATATATATATATATATATATATATGTTTCTTCTTAGGTTCTCGCGGACGTAATGTGTAGAACTGGATTCTCGGGTGTTGATCCGCGTTGTGTGGTTTCGGTCCTCAAAAGGACCAATTTCACGACGTTTCGGCAAAGTCGCATTTGCCATCTTCAGGTGATTCGACCGTAGAGTCTGGAAAATCTAGGCGAACTGACGCTTACTTGGAGGGACAGGTATTTATATCCCCCGTTATGTTTGACCTTTGGACTTTCGAACTATTTCACGCTTGGTTGATTTCTACGTGTTTGGCTCCGAGTGACACGTTTGGATGACGTCATTGCGACGCTGGAATCAGCCGGAAAGTTTCCGTGACCTGTTGCACGTGCACTGGATATCACGTTCTCTCTTGTTTTTGGTTTTATCTTCCGACTTTCTAAAGCGGGTTTCCATGTTGCTGGTAATCTTAGTCCGTCATCTCGTTTGTTAAGACTATGTGGACGTTTATCGAGAAACGTCCACATAGTCTTAACAAACGAGATGACGGACTAAGATTACCAGCAACATGGAAACCCGCTTTAGAAAGTCGGAAGATAAAACCAAAAACAAGAGAGAACGTGATATCCAGTGCACGTGCAACAGGTCACGGAAACTTTCCGGCTGATTCCAGCGTCGCAATGACGTCATCCAAACGTGTCACTCGGAGCCAAACACGTAGAAATCAACCAAGCGTGAAATAGTTCGAAAGTCCAAAGGTCAAACATAACGGGGGATATAAATACCTGTCCCTCCAAGTAAGCGTCAGTTCGCCTAGATTTTCCAGACTCTACGGTCGAATCACCTGAAGATGGCAAATGCGACTCTGCCGAAACGTCGTGAAATTGGTCCTTTTGAGGACCGAAACCACACAACGCGGATCAACACCCGAGAATCCAGTTCTACATATATATATATATATATATATATATATATATATGTATATAGAGTATATTGTAATTGGACATAATCAATTTCTTCGGATGACAACGGAAGAATCCGTTTTGTGCTTCTCTGAAACCAAATAGACTCATTTTGAGATGGAGGAAGTGCGTGCGTAACCCAATGGAACTGTATCATTTTTGCAAGTGGTACTTTAGGTATCGATCTTCAGTTTATCACATGGAATCTATAGTACTTTTTGTATCATTATTAAGAGTGTTCTTCTGGTTTTGAATATATCAAGCATACATTTGCTCTGTAGAAATATTCGAAATCAACATTTTCTAATATCATTAAAGACTTCACCGGAGTAGTGACGTCACATATTCATGTACTTCGTAGTATACATAGTCTCAAAATCTATAGGCTTATAATAAAGTCACATTAAAACTCAGTGGTATCATAGAAGTAAGTTCGAAAAAGTCTTTAATGTCAATGATTTTGACAGTTCACCTGATGACAAAACAAGACAATGATACATGGAGTATAAACCATAGAGTTGTAAAACACACATGTTCTCAATTGGGGTGTCACTATGATAGCCAACTCAAAAAAATATATAGAACAACTGTATTTTTTGTCAATGATTCAACTCTGAATAAATAGTTTACACCATATTCAGTATAATGTAAAAGTTTTGCGACTCGCAAAGGTCTAAAATTCAACATAGTTACTATCAAAAAATTTATATTCTATATTCGGATAGTGTTTTTAGAGTTTTAGCTTAGTGGACTGTATTTTTTATAAGAAGGTTGGTTCCAATGTTTATTAAAGATTTACAATTTTATAATGACAATTTTATGTTTTTCCTGTTGCTATTTATTAATTAATTCAAATCTTGTCACCATTCCGTGGCCTGCTACGCGCTGTCCGTGCGGGTCATAGATACGGTATATATATAGCATAATCATAGATCTTTACAAGATACAACAGATAGTATGTTTCTATTGAAGAATTCTAACAATTCTCATTCATATGTAATTATTGTTGTTCTGTGATGTCATTTGACATCATAGTCAATTCTCAATTGTGATGTCATATTCTTTTCACTGTTTCAGTTTTGGACAATTTTGACTTTTGTCGTACTTTTGTCTGATAAGTTGTGATCTTGCTCTTGGTGTCTGTGGCGGGTGAACTTGAATATTCTGCAAGAAACTAGGATAGGAATAAGTCATCAGTGGATGCAAAGTGAAAAGTATGTAACCAAAGAGTTCACATTTAACTTCAGTTAGAAGTTTTAAGAGCATTCACCTTAGATGAACTTTCTTTTTTCGGGCAGAAAAATCGACGTTGTGAGAATCTCAAATATCACCATGTTATGGAACTTCTGAAGTACGTAACTGAACGTTTATAGAAACACAGCCCAAAACAGGAATCAGAGTAGAGAATTATCAACCAAGCACAAAATCTATAATTACATTGATTTTTCAGACATTTTACAGACAAGGAAGTAACATATGGCAACATCAAAATGGTCTCTATTGGTTCTCTTTCAGTGAAACGTATCAATCAATAATTCCTCAACAAAATCGATATTTCGTCATACCTAAAATTGGAAGACTTGAAAAACGTCCACAATATGCTGATTATAAATTTCAAAGCATGAGTTGTCATCGCAAGGGTAATAGCAATTTTCATATTTTTTCAAGATTGCCTATCATGATGTCACTCCCTCATTTATAATAAATTTTCAATGTCTTGACATACATTATATTTTTTTATATATTATGTTAACTATCAAGAGATCTAGTGAGTATAAGATATTTCAAACAATCATATATTCAACCCACAGAAGTATCCGGAAGTGAAAAATTTTGCATTCAAAAGGAGGGTGAGGAAAGTCAGTGATCATGGATCAGTTATTGTTCCATTCATTATCAGCATAACGCGCAATTTGGAAACCTGTCTCAGAGAACCAACAAACACTCAATGTAATTTTTCAGACGAATATCAAGTGGGAGTTTCCCTTCAAACTCCTTCTAATGGGTAAGAAGCGAAGCTCAAAATCTTGACTTATTCACAGTACTTAACATAAATATGGAAATCTCTTCTTCAATTTGATATGATTTGATTATCTACGAATGCTCCGAAACGAGAAAAGAACCAATTATGTTTATTCGACAGAAAAACAGCACAATATAATTAGACAACACCAGAATGTGAAGGAAGAATTTGTTAATATTATTGGTATAACCAAGTTGATAGATCATAAATATTGGCTCATCCTGATGTTTCTGTTATGGGAAACAAATCTTGTGGATATTTTTTGTTTCAAATGAAATCTCAAATGATGATCACATGTGCATTATAACCGTTCAAATTGAAGTGAGTGATAAAACATGAAATTCACACAAGATTAACATACTACTTTATAACTCCATATTTCTCATAAAATAATTATTAACAAGTCAATTTGTTAATCTGAAGATGTCAATCATTGTGTAGATATTCTGTTAGTTATTTCAATTTTTCATGAGTAAAATTTCAACACCAATAAGGGTTACATCTAATTGAAGCTCTAGGTAAGCATAAAACATTTACTTATGCGACAAGTACAAATAACAGGAATTTATTGGAGGTTTTTACGGACAGCCATTCTCAAACAATCTTAGTTTCCAACTGAATTCCTGGGAGTAGTTAGTATCCTCGAGGCGGATTGAAACTAGTTCTGAAACTGTCCGAATGGAATAATTTGCTCGATGCACATCGATAGAAACTCATTCTCAGCTATTATTAATTTTGATTCTGACTCGCCAACAAGCAGA
This sequence comes from Endomychus coccineus, assembly GCA_958510875.1. Lineage (NCBI taxonomy): Eukaryota > Metazoa > Arthropoda > Insecta > Coleoptera > Endomychidae > Endomychus > Endomychus coccineus. The sequence continues at coordinate 219,662,513 of OY294067.1, forward strand.
TGGATTTTCAAGGAGCAACAATAATAATTATATGAGATGAGCATATTGTTGTGAGTCCTTCTCTCAGACAAAATTATTTGTATCGCAATAAACAGCTTATCGTCGCTGGTGGAAAATTAATCCTGTGATAATCTTCAGTGACAGTGAATTGATAATTTCAATTGGAAGAAGTTAATACTGGGTAACAGTTAGAATTATAGAAGCAGGCATATAACTGAATATTTGACTATTTTATCATTATTTGAATTATACCGGGATACAGTCAAAGAATAAATGACATTATAGTCTACATCCGTTACTAATTAGCATATAGCATATTTCGAGCGAGTAGCTAATTAACATAAACTGAACCTGGTTAATTGGTAATTTTTTGCTGAATCGTTCGGGTGTAATTAAATAGATACCTACGTTTTGGAATTAATTATGATGTCTACTTTAGTTCATTCGCACGTAAGTTGTTTATAACGTGTAAACAGTATATCTGGTCGAATGTAGTTACATATGTTATATTCACATGCAGTGCAATTCACCGTAATAGACCGCCTTGTTCCATATGCGTTGTATAATTCTGTACAAAGGATGCCATATACAACACAATACGGGTATATCGACATCGCAAATACATTAAACTACTGCTACCTCCACCAATTGAAAACGCCTGAAACACAGTAGAATTTTTCAATGTGCAAATTATATATGTTGATTTTTAATGTAGCGAAAATGAAATTTGGACCTATTAGATATTTATTTTATTGACAAAAAACATCATTCATTAGAAATTGAAGACAGAAAGTATTAACAAGAAAAAATAACTTACATTATTAAATCTGTAATAGTGTACATTAATATACTTCAGAATTTCATTCTGTGAAGGATTTTAATGAAAAATTTCTTCCAAACTTCTAAGTAGAGTGTATATCGATTTTGATTAATATCTTCGAAACAATTTATCATGAAATTATAAAATTTTGAATGAGGAATACACATATGATTCCTCAAATATGTCAGCAAGCCAACTTTTTAATACATGCCTTTTTAATAATTCTCGATGGAAAACCTTGAAATTTGGACATTTCTTGACAAAAAAAATTGTTTATTTGTTTCGATTTTCAAGTAGTGTCGATTTGAAAATCATCTGACTTTAAACTTAGGACTTCATCATCATCATTTGAGGAGTCTTAGGATACTTAGTTGGGTCCATTGTTCATCATCTGCGATGCCCAGGGTGTGAAGGTGTTTATTGAGACGACAGTGACCCATTATGATCCCAGTAACCTCTCTTATGTTCCTTCTGTTTGGAGAAAGAAGTTTCTCTGAAAGCCTGGACACAGGCTTTTTGATGAACAGCTTTGCGTGCCATATTCGTGGTGATTTCTGCCGAGAGTCAGACCATTCTTTGTTCAGTGGGCCCAGAAGGGCGAGATCCCCGATACAATTTGATAAGCGATCCTTAGCTCCGGTCCGACAGGGGCGTCGGACGACCTCCGCCTGGCCAGGAAATGGGTCATTTCATTTCCTCCAACTCCACTGTGTACAGGGAACCAGATGAGTTGAACTTCATTTCTTCTGGCTAGTTGAGCCAGTTCATCTCATTGACAAGCCTTCATGTGACTCTAGGTGACTTGAGAGTTCCCAGAGCCGACCAGCTACCTATGAAAATATAAATGCGCCTATTTACATCGTTTCTTCTCAGGTTTTCCATGGCGCAAGTCAATTTTGCCTAGACCTCCGCCCGAAAAAGCATGCACTAAGGGCCTATGGTTAGCGAGACAGTAACCTTTGGCATTTTTAGGTATACTCCCACTTCAGAAGCCTGACCTACCTCGGACTCGTCTGTGAACCATACGAGCGAGAGTTTCATTGTTTTCTATCAGGGATGACGATTTTGGGAGTAGTGAGAGGTATAGCTGGAATCATGCTATCTTCCCTCATTTCTAGTATGGAGCATCCAGAGATTGCCTCACTCAAATTCCCTGAGTATCCCCAAGAGTAGTGCATTTTGGTTCAGTGATCTAAGTCTCTTGACATATACGCCGTTCTCATGACTTCATCCTTTATATATGAGTGTAGAGACCGACGAGTTTCCTGCAGGAACTTAAAGAGCCCTCGTTGTAGCTGACCGCATACCACTCAATAGACCTACGCATGCAAGTCGCTGCAGTCGGTACAAAGTGCGCTTGAACAGACCAATTCAACCACCACAACGACGGCAGCATAGCTGACCATAGATCTGATCATAGCTGTATAGATCCAATGAAGCTACTGACAGTTCTTCTGCACTCCCAAAATGACTTCCTCACTCGATATTGGAGTTGTTCGTGCCTGAAGAATTTGGAGTCTGTGATTCATCTCAGAAACTTCACCGACCATTTGAGTTGTAGAACCTTGCCAGAGAATGTAATCTCTGGCAGGGTACCGAGCTTACATTTTCGGTTAAGCAGTACAGTTCCCATCTTTTGTCAGAGTTGGCCCTGAGCCACTTGGTGCTACACCAGCGGTCCACCATGCTGTGCATCGTGTTTTTCAGCTCGCAGTGCCCCCAAGTGCTGCCCAAAGGTGACGCCTACCATGTCATTGGCTCAGGCATGATACCCTGCCCCTCCCAACTCCTCCAAAAGTACACCAACTATGACAGACCACCGAAGCGGAGATAGGAGACCTCCATGTGGGCAGCCTTTTGTAGCGGTGATTTCAACAACGCATCCGTTAAGTTGCGCCTTTATCGTATGTCTAGATAGCATGACTTCAATCCATAGGACTAAATGTTGGACCGATTTCATGCTCCTCATCGGCTGTCATTCAACTCCATCCATGAACACTGTGGTTCAAATTGTGGGTGCAGCAAAATAGCATAATCATTATTCATAGATTATCATGACTTATCATATTTAAATTCTGACGAGACATTTAGAGAAATTTAAAATTAGTGCTCTATTCAAATTTTTCTATACAATTTCAATGAATTAACATTGATTAATGTAGAAATGTAGAATCATTAATTCAGCACTAACGCTCAATGAAGTTCTTAGTACTCTTCTGAGGTCTAATCAACGAGTTTCTAAGAATTACGTTTCAGGTTTTGTTTGGGATTTCTATAACCTTCAAGATATGAATGTCAAATAAAGAGAACAATGCTGGAACGTTGGTTGTCACAGGAAAGTGAGACTTTTATATCGAAAGATTGGGCAATAATAGCAGCTGAATGTTGATCGGACCTCAATACTGCAATTGAGGAAATGAGTGTCAAATTAAAAATATCCTTTCAGCTTCTCCCCAATGATCTTTTTTTTGACAAATGGGTATGACGATCAGTTTTCAATGTTGTCTTCGAACTGAATTCATCAGTATTCTTATTTAGTTCGAAGACAAAATAGGAATTCTCAAAACAAAACTGAATCTGTTATTTCCTGATATGAGAACAGAATAAACTACGTCTCATATCTAACAAAAATCAGTCCATACACATAAAAGTAAAAGATAAGAAATTTGTTTCCTAATTTCAAAATTATTTTCCCTTCTCAGTCAGTAATTACATGATTCCTCATTCTGCTCATTTCTATAAAGCTTGTCACTTATGTTCAGTCATAAGACAAGTTTTATATGAACCACTATCTTGAATTTTCTAATTTTGATATGAAAATCATGATATCCGACCCCAAAAACTCCACATACCAATTTCGAATAGTGTCGAAACATAGTAACTGAACCTGTCCGCCATATTGTAGGTGCCATATAGATTTTTTGAATTTTGACTGTAAAAACTGTTTTCTTATCCCGAAAATTCCCATATATCAATTTTGAATAGAATTGGACCATAATCACGACACTCATTCACCATCTTGAATTTTTCAATTGTGACAGAAAAATCTCCAACTTCAAAAACTCCCATATACCATTTTTGAATAGAATTGTATCATATACAGAAAACTCGTCAGCCATCTTAGCCGCTATCACGAATTTTGTGTGAAAGATCATGATTTCCGACCCCAAAAAAAACCTTATACCAATTTTGTATAGAATCGGACCTTAATCAAAAAACCCATGCCATCTTGGGGCCCTCATCTTGATTTCTTGTACTATGACTTTGACTATGAAATCATGATCCCCGTACCGAAAACCAACATATACCAGTTTTGAATGGGATCGCAACATGATCACAAAGCTCGTCTGTCTTTTATTAAAATGCTATAATGCACTGTCATCTGAATGATGAATACCTGCCAAATTATAAGTTATTCGGACTAAGTGGGTCAAAATTGACTCGCAAGATTTCACCCGTTATAATAGATAGAGTGATAGTGAAAATTATAACTGATCCAAGCCTCCTCTGTTCTCCCCAGTTGAAGCACTACCTGATCATTATTTTGCATGGGAAGTGAATAAGGTTCAGCAAGTATATCTTTTTTGCATAGGAAATAGCAGAAAAAAAGAATATCAAAAAAGTCACAAAAGTTGTGATAGTATAGTTTGTATATGTATTTTTGTCATCATTCTCATCGAGTTAAGAATAATTATGTAAGAGAATATAAAACATTGAATACACACAAATTATTGATGTTAATGGCTTGAGATATTTTGAAATTTTAATTCTGTTCTGGTAATTCAAATGCGAATTTCTCCGATATCGAAGATCCTGAAAACGCAAAAGACACAATACATTTTATATCTCATTCAAATTATTTGTTTCCATTTCCATTTCTCTTTCAATTCATTTGCATTCCGTTCCCACAAATGATATTCTGAGCAGCGATCAAAAAAAATATTCTACTGATATATTTATGTGCAGTTAACTCCATAAAACAGTGAATTGATGGTTCTCGTTTAATTGAATTCAGTATGTTTCCGGAGTGATCGCAATAGAAATGAAATTGTGGAATTTCATTTCACTATTTAAATCTGATCATTATTAAACATACTATATTTGGAAGTATGTAAACGAAGGTATGGTTTCACTCAATAATGATATTCTGTAATAATAAGCCAAACAGGATATTGATCTGTTGCTAATTTAGAGTGAGTAAGAGTGAATCACTTAGTTCTCCTTGAAAATTTTGAAATTATAGAGGTTTTGTTATGTTTGACATCATCTGAAATAATATAACGTATTATGAATCGTTATCTTCATATTGCCCACTGCATCTCAGAATCTCACCAAGCGAAAGCTACTTGCCATGAAAACTATTTGTTAACGAGTTTATCACGGTAACATTATATAAAGTTAGTATACTAGGATAGGTATAATAATGAATCAAAATATCAGTTAGTATACTAGGATAGGTATAATAATGAATCAAAATATCAGTTAGGAAAAATTCAATATTCAAATAAGTCTTAGAAAAAACAGCATTCATACGCTATTCCTCAAAAAATTAAAAGATGATTTTCGCGAATTCTCCAAACCAATCTCAAACGCATATTAGTGCATATTAGTTGCCGTCTCTTCTCGTACGTAGAAGTGGACTGTTACGGAACTCGGGGTATCCTTGTTATTACCAATCTTCAACAATAAGTTATTTGAGAAACCTTGGGAGGCAAGGAACTATGTCTTAGATTGAGGAATCAGTTTCAGCAAAGTTTATTCCATTCCCATATAGATATTTATTTCCAGAAATCAATCATTTCCACCTATTATTACCATTGATGAATAAGTTATGGACAATGTAATTATAATGCTGATCTATAATAATTACAAATTCCCAATATGAGCTCATATTCACAAAATACAGATTATTATTCCACCATTTTATCAAAACTTTTTTATATTCAATGTGTATGTGGGCGTTATTATTTTCAGCAATCTATCAAGATCGAATAAGCTGGGATAGCGTATGTATGAATAAATATTACATGTCGTGTAATGAACACGAAAACATGAAAGGAACCTGAGATTACACAGCTTGATTACTTCGACTTTTTTCACGCAATTTACTGCAGAATCTTTCAAACGATATTAAAGTAAACTTTCCACATTTTCCGAAGAGCGATATGGGCAAGAATTATTTCCTACCTTATAGGAGGTTCTTCATTCTATTTAATGTTACATCATACAGCAATATGATACTTTGCATTAAGAAACATTCAATTTTCCCTTAGAAAACATATAATGTACTTTCAAAGTGCAATTTTGTACATAGGAACGGTCGCAAATCAAAATTTGTTTCCTGGCCACATGCTTTCACTATTTGGTTTCTCCAATTAATATTTCTTTGTATGTATTTGAGATTCAATTATTCGATGATAATGATCACTGAACTGAAAGTTCACGATGTAGTAGAAAAACAAGTAGACATGTTGTTTATTTGGCTCTGCATGCTCAAATTCACTGTGTGTTGAAATTCTATCTCCAATTGATGATTTAATTTTTACATTTTGAAGTTTCGACCTTTAACACGTATAAAGTCATTGAGATTGAATGATAAACTGATAATAAAACACAAATCACACTTTCATAACATTATTATCTTACAAGGTACGATCTTCAAAAATCTTATAGTAATGGTAGGGAAGAAAGCAACTCCATGTCCTTTCCGAGGAAAATAAATGTCAATTATATTATAAGTAAGACTCAAGTAAAATAAAAGTAATACCTGGTGAGGAATTCCAAACCGTTTTAAAAAGTCAACTAAGGCATCGAAAAACTCCAAGTGCGGAAAAGATGCATGCGTATTGACAAAAAGTAAAATTGAAGGACTATAATAAGTGGAAAAACAATATTCTACCAACGTTAGTGTTCCACAGGATCTGTACCGGCACCAAAGCTCTGTTGGAAGTGACCTTCTGTCCCGTCCACAGACTTGCAAGTGATTTTACACTTAGAAAGCGACATAGAGGTGCAAGAATTTAGATCTGGTAACAATTTTGGAATTATAAGAGTTCAATGCTATCGTAATTGGAGCTTGTTCATTGTCTGAGGAAGGGGATCCCATTATACCTGATAAATTATGATGTTAGATATAACTATTTCCATGGAGTTCTCAATAGACATGCTCGGTATGGTCACCAAGAACTCTGTTATGGGACAAATTGTGAAAAGTGATACAGGACATGGTTATTTACTTAATTGAAAGTTGTTACGATTTGGTCCCAGGGTTCAGTTCTATTATTTCAATGAGGGTTCAGAAATGAGGTTGTGTTGAACGTTTGTGGAATTCAATGAACAAAATTGAGTTTTTTCCACCGAATTATAATAATTAATCGCCTTAAAGTGATGAGTTTTTCCAATGCAAAAATGTGTAAAACACTTGATACAGCTTTATTAATCTTAAAATGTTTCTATGTAAGGGAGTAGAAGATGTGAAGATATGTATCTGACGTATTGTTTGGAATTATTGAATATTTTCTGGAATACTGATCATTCAAGTTATCACGAATTCTAAAATGTGAAACAAAAGAAGACTGTTATATGATATTCATTGGTTTCCTGTATCATAGGATTTCTGAATCGGATAGTGTATTAGTAGTGCCTGAACTGAGGCTATTCACAAATATGGCTGATCCAGTAGATCTTATTTTGGTTATGTAAGTATTTCGTTGTTGTATTTTTCATTTTGTTTATCATTTCCATTTGGGAGTATCTAGTAGTTATTAGTATAAATACGAAATGTGTAGAATTTAGATTAAAATTTTAGAGTGACATGGATACGACTGTCTTTGTAAAACAATACAACAATATTGTAGTATCTTTTTTGTCATTGATGGAGACTTAGATCTATTCAGCAAAAATATCATCTCTCAGCATATGGGTTTGTTTACAAAAATTATTAAATCAAAACCAGGAAATATAGCTCTTAGAAAATGATGAGGAAAATAATAATAACTTGAATCGAAAGCATCGTCTAGTTATCGCTTGATATAGTACTGCCGGTACGCGCTTTTATCACTTCCATCATATCCCTATCTTTTTCAAATGTTTATCATTAAATCTCTCAAGCTCAACCTACAAATAGGGAATCAAAAAAACACATTCGCAAAAATAATAATATATACAATATATATGTTATACACCCTGGAACTTATGAACTTACACTTTTCCTATATTAAGAATAGTAATTATAAGGAAAAACCCTGTACCTACATCAGGTTTCACATATATTTTTCAGGCAAACCAGCTATATGGATGATCTTGCTTGATGATTTATATTGATCAACTCTGAAGGTTTTAGTAGACTTAAACGTGTTTCTAACATCTCCGATTTTATTATAGTAATCTTGTAACAGGAATTCTCCAAATGAACAAATCTTAAAATGAAAGAAATATTTCAATCATATACATACATATGTATGTAAACAGTTGAATGAACTGTGATCAATTGATCACATAACTTCTCAAGCGTTTGTTGGAAACTTAGTCTGACACTTCTGCGGATCAAATGTATATGATCGTAGAAACAGAGACATTGGCATATGACATTACAATTATTGTTTGTATGTCATAGGGATCTCACTCTCAATAAATAGTAGGCAGATTTTCAAATGAAGATGCCAGTGAAAGGAGAAGTGTTGATATCACTATTGCTAAATGTTGACTCATATAAAATATCACAGTTTAAGATTCGGGGGACAATAATTTGCCAGGTTCTCAGCTTAAGGAAGTAGCAGAACTTAAGGGGCAGATGACAGATGAAAAAACCATCTCTTTCCTAATAACTTATTTATCTTCCCTCACTCTTTCAAGCTTCATATATGATTTGAATCCGCGAGCCAACCCTTTATCATATGTCCAATAACTAACAAAATGTTATGAGAATAAAAATTAAATAAACTTGTTATCTCAAAATGGTATGATAAGAATATTGTATCCAATGCTGTTTCTGCCTGTCCTCTTCATAACATTTCACTCTATTGACGGAAACAAAAGAAGGGCATCACAGAGCAGAAGCCACATATTATTTATGTGAGTAACAACAATATGGATGACGTGGATAGGTACGGTCGTATACACAGGTCTGGAAACTCGAGGTTTCCTATGTGAGCAGTGAGTCGCTCACGCGTAGCAGTTCGCGTAGTACCAAAAGACGCCACGTAGGGGAATCATAAAAGGCGTCACCACGGTCGTATGTACGACCGCGGGCGTCACGTAAGAGTATCATCTTGATCTCTATGAAGAGTATTCTGTGACATTTGTCAGTTGACTCGTAAACAGAAGGAATACCTGCGTTTTCAGCAAAAATGAAACTGTGCATTGTGCCTAAATGCAAAACGGGGTACAAAAGTGCAAAAACAAAAAACTTCTGTTTTTAAAGATACAGGAATGTGAAAAAAGTGGACGCCTGCGATTCCGGGAAGAAATCGTTTCAACTCGTTATAAGGAACATTTTGCCCATATAAAGAAAAATAATAGTGAAAAATCAGCGATAGCCGGACATATTTTAAATACAGGTCACACCATTTCTCAAGAAAGTTTATCACTTTTAAAACACAGTACAGACAAATTTCTAGGTAATTTAGAAGGGATGGAAATGTATAAACAAAAAAGCAATTTACTACATTTCGATTTATCTCCAGCTGAGGGTAACTCTTTGTTTACATCATTATCTCCAAATAGTATTTAAATAGGCACATTTTGATTTATGATTTAGTTTACTCTGATGATGGCTACTTGGTAGCCGAAAGGTTCTCAGTACTTTACTAGTATTTTTAGTGGATAAGGGTGATTGTTTCTCATTTATAGTGTTATAATATATCCACACTGTGAACTCTTTTATAGTTTATTAGTATACATGTATTTTGATTGTAATCCTAATTTAATTAGAAGAATGCTTATATGCGATCGATTATTTTCATACATTCCCTTTTTAAATTACTACCAAAAAAAGCCTTAGATAATAAGTACATACTCCGGAAAGAAATCGTTTTAACGAGGTCTTTCATGTGTACGAAAAAGGGGAAGTTATTTTTAAGGTGAGTAATACATTTTGACAAGAGTAAAAGTTCTATTCCTCTCTCAAATCAGAATAATAAATACAAGAACACATTTAAGCAATAATCATTTTAATAATTCATAAAAATATAAGAATCTACACATCAGTTTGGTTGAATTTTATTAAAAATTCACTAGTGGCAATGAGAACAAGTCATAAATTTAAAAAATGCAGTGATCCAAAATACCTATGAAATAACAAATATATATATATGTTCTGCTTCAGGTTTCCGCGGGCGTTATATGCTGTATTGGGTCGCCGGCTGTTTCAAGTTAACTCGAAGCAGAGCAGCCCGAAGAGAATACCTGAAGATGGCAACCCAATACAGCATATATATATATATATATATATATATATATATATATATATATATATATACATATATGTTTCTTCTTAGGTTCTCGCGGACGTAATGTGTAGAACTGAATTCTCGGGTATTGATCCGCGTTGTGTGGTTTCGGTCCTCAAAAGGACCAATTTCACGACGTTTCGGCAAAGTCGCATTTGCCATCTTCAGGTGATTCGACCGTAGAGTCTGGAAAATCTAGGCGAAACTACACTGTAGTGTTCATTTGTAACATAATGGATTTCCATTCCAACAAGTAAAGATCCTTTACAATCTAAAAAAAAATATATAGTAATAGAGGAAAAACATTGACAAATTACATAGATTCTTACTACTTCTAATTAAAAATTATAAAATTACTATCTTGCTTTCAAATTAATAAGTGTTTGTTTCTTTATCTCTAAATCTAAGAGCACGGCTTCCCTCATGAAGTATTGCTGTTCAAGCTGCCATTTCACATCATTTTGACCTTTTTTTAATTCCATGTCTGCAATGGCCAACCTTTTGTCCAGGAGGGAATCATATTTCTCTGCGACTGTTGAGGATGTCAATTCCCGAGAAACTAAAGGTCTTCTCCTACTGGAAGTTGCATTTGCCTAATGTTGGTTGATTCTGTCAGAAAAAAAATTTGTTTCTATGATATATTTATGTTTTCCAAAATACCTTACCATATCAGTAGTTTTGATTTCATCGTTAGAATTACCAGGTTCGTCACAATTATCAGGTTTCATTGGCACATTGATTGAATCCTGTGAATAATAGATTTTTAATGAAGAGAATAAATTGAGTTTAATATTTTTGAAAGCACATCCCACACCAACAAAATTACCTGGAAAGGAAGCCACACCCATGCTATTGAACATTTTTCATTTTTACCCTTACCATTTGTTTTAGGAAACAAGTTGTGCTCCCATGTAATGTTGCTGCTATAATTCCAAGTGAGAAGCAAAACAGTAGTATTAATATATCGTAATCATCTCAAATTGTGTGTCGTAGCTCATATTTATATGATATTTTACCTGAATAACAATTTACACAATTTTTTTTCATCTGCATTTAATGTTGCATCATAATATCATAATGATATTGATAGCGATATCACAATTTGCAATTACCTACAATTTCCACCATTATTTTTCCTCCATATTAGAATCATATGGATTTTCTAATCCTTTAGTGGTTTTATCATTCATAATGGATAATAGCAAAGCCTGATCCCGACCTTTGTCTACCTCCTTCGACACACCCCCACCTGTAAGTCATTGCAATGTCATTGTGTTACTGCTAATTACAATGATCATACAAACCTGTTGAATATCTTTGCTTTCTTTCTTCAGCTACAACTTTCCGCACATCCATGTTTCTGTTGCTGTAAAATTTTTTAAGAGAATGCACCTCTCTATACCTCGATTCTGAACATGAAGAATTGAATTCATTGGCTACAGCTTTCCAGGCCTTGTTCTTGTCATCAACCTGACACCGTCAGTTTTCTTGCATTCAATAATGTGCTTATATTATGCACAAGGCTTAAAAGCAGTTGCTTCTCTGTTTCAGAAAAATTAGGGTTACGGGTCTTCGTTACAATAGTTTTCTACGAAAATAACAGTTTTCGGTAGAATTCACTACGATAATTGTGTATTATATTACCTTATTACTTTCCATTTCAACGGTGCAAATGGGCATTAGTAACACGGCTTGTGATTCCGGGAAGAAATCTTTTTACCTATAGATAACTCTACTACCGTACTACCTAGTAGAGTTATCCATGGTTTTACCCCCTCGCGATCCAAGCGCTAGCTGGTGACTGAGCGAGGGACTACGAGTTTGGGGACGCGTAAGCGACTCAAGTCAACCATAGAGTTTCCAGACCTGTGTATACCACCGTGGGTACGACCAAATATGAGCCTTTACCGGTCCACAATACCATTTTGCCTAATAGCTCACTGAGCAAACCTGTCAACAACACAAAATACGAGGAGATAAAATGAACGTTTTGTCGATTAGAAATCAGCGAGAGATATACTTACTCTAGTTTGGGGAATATTGACTATGGAGAACTTTTATATTATATGATATAGGAAAAACATGTTTTATTCACTCAAATGCCTTCAGTCCTTCTAAAAGAACACCCGAATAAATATCAAAAATATAATTAAGATAAATTTCAAATATAATTATGAGATTATACAGATATATCACCACCAACATAGGTACTGTGAAAATTCTGATGAAACTGTTCTAATTAATAGTTCAGGCATATCTAGGTACATGAAATTTTGAAATTAGAAATACGCTTCATTCAACTCTACTGTAAATAGATAGTGCTCTCGCATGAACCGGTTCATCCAAATCATAAGTTATAGAGAAATAAATTAAGGATAGTAGAACAGAACATATTCAAAGCAATACAGAGGAAATCTTATATACAGAAGCGCACATTAAATAAAATGTAGTTGATGAATACGTCAGGATTTCAATACGAAAGAGAAGAGATGAGAAATTCTCTTAGGTTTTAATGACAGGGATCCTTGAATGTTATCTATTAAAAATAGGAATCGTATCAGGAAAAATTACTAATACAATCCATTATTTCTATATTCATGATATAGAAGAATCCATTGTTATATGTAATATCCCACATAAATATAATGGGAGAAACATTAAAAACATACAATCTGTACGAATTTTTGTATCGAACTTTTACATCACCTTCCAACATCATCGGGTTATTATCAAACATTTATTGAAATTCCTCGCCGTATTTGACTAGCGACGGGAATGCGAACATCATTAAGTTTTAATGTCATTGTACCACTCTTTGATATGAAAATGCATGCGAACTGGTTTTTATTAAAAAATGTTATGTACTACACGATGTTATTGCGGAGCACACTGCTTTTTTCCAATTCCGTGTTTATATATATATTTATATTTATATTAGACAAACACTAAAGGGTACCTAGCTAATGTACTGATGTTCTATTTCGTTAGGTTTTACAATTACCTTTGACCACATCTATAAGTCCGGAATTATGGGATTTATATAGGACAGATTACAAGGCCCTTGATTTATACGTTCCTTCATTTTAAATTGTACTCAGAATCCCTCGTTTTCCAAGGAGAATAGGAAAAAGGAAACAGAATGGAACTTCGTGATTCAAAATTATTCATAAAACCATTATGATCGAGATCTTATTCCGGTAACATCTTATACACGATGGGTATGCATGTAGAAAGCATTGTTTGTCCCTGTTTTACCGACCTATCAGGTCCACTCTACTCCACTACCCACTCCACCTATTGAGGCCCGCCATTACGAGTATCTGTTTAAAGCAAATCATCTCTGATGAGAGCAGATAAAAGCTGATTTCGGACCTGATATAAAACTAGAAAGGTTTGATCTGTTTCAAACAGATATCTGCATTGGTATGCCTGGATTGCTGGAAGAGTAGAGTGGACTTGATAGGTTGGTGAAACAGTGGCATTGCTGATAGAAATGTGTCGTGAGGTCAGCCTCAAGAGACACCATACGTACTACGATGTGTCTCATATAAAAACTCCACCGTGCCTACCACTTGTGAACGGTGAAATTGTGTGAATATGTCAAACGTTACGGTAGCCATGCGAACAACACCCACAGTAGCGATAGAAACAATGCTCTGCCTAACACTACTTGACATTCACATAGAGGAAGTGCCGACAGCGTCTGCACTACTAGTGAATTCAACAGTAATCTGATATAAGGGGAGCACGGAAGGTAAACACTGTTACCTGCTGGATGAGGTAATCAAAAATGAATTTTCCCTAAATACAGAAGAACACAACGATCCACCTCACTAGGTGCTGTAACGAAGCTTAAATTTTGAAATATCATTTATTTTGGATCAGGCAGGAAATACGGATATTACATGTAAACTCCGGTTAAATAGTTCATTATTTCAACAGATATGAGTGAACTCCGAATGTGTATTCCGTGATTGTCACTTTTCTAAATCTCCGTAATTTTGAATAAGTGTAATTATCTCGATGAATGAATTGAATTTATGCCCGCTTGAAAATTGCATTCATTCCGATTAACTTATGTTGCCAAAACGGGGATCTGGTAAGTTAACGCATCAAAGTTTGAACAGCCTCATGTATAAAAAGGGCGAACAACCGAAAAAAACTCCGATAACACTTGTTTAATGTGCCAAGAGGAACTACCGAGATATCATGAGCGCGAATTTTAGATCTGAAAAGTAGCGTCATTTTCAAGCATTAATCGAGACATGAATAAAAAAAGCCTCGGCACAAAATAAGGAATTGGTGGTGCGGACTTGACCAGAACCTCGAAAACATATAAGAGCAGTGACAGATAAAAGATCTCTCTCTTTTGTTATTTTGATTATGAGTCAGTGTCGTTAAAGTGAGATTTTATTAGAATCAGAGTGAATTAATTATTATCCGATCTCAAGTCAGATTTGAAATTTGAATTGTTTAAAGTGTTCCGTGTTTGTATTTGTGAATTTTACATAAGGCTAATGATAGCTTAATATTTTATCTTCGGGCATTACGATATATTTTCCGATCCGACCGAATTTTAATCGTTTGATATATCGTAGTGCGTTTTAACAACATTTCAAGTGACAATGCTATCTGAATGATTACCGAACACCGCTTATTGCTCTAGGAACTGCTTGATTTGTACTTTCCGTAAATTGATAAATGTAAATCATTTATGAACCGATTCCGTACCGTTGAATTGGAATTAAATACCGAACATATCGTAAAAATAGATATGTTGTAACAGTTTCCTTATACCGCTTGAGCTTCCTTACATTTTCCACCTGGGTGAATTTTTGTGAAATATACCGTTCAATTGTGTTTATTAATTATTCTGAAAATGTATTTATTGTTATTATATATTTGATATTTGGAATTCCCCGTTTTGATAAATTATTTCTGCTCCATCTTTTAACGAGCTGAGTTTTAACCAGGTATCAATTGTAATCAAACCCTACAATTTTGATACGGTTTTCTGCCCAATGGGCCCTGGTTTTACTTCACTGTAGCTACCCTAGGGACAAGGCTATCTATAGATAGCATAGTGACAAGTCTTGTGGTGAGGACCCTAGCAGAAGTCCTTAAAAGGAGTAATCCTTCAGAAAAATCTGACGCCCGAGGATTTGAAGCTTACAGCAGTAAGCAGTTCACCAAAAAGTCACAAGGTACACGTCATAGTGCTCCAAAGATGCCACGAAGTATCATCCGAGGTGAATGAAATTCTAAACAGCAGAATCAGCTGTGAAGGCATTGAAATTCTATAGACAGAAGAGTTGCAATACTAGCCATGAATGGAAGCTATGTCTTCTCCAAACTGGTATTAGAAACAACCGTACCGTACGCCAAGCAACAATAGCTAATAATATTAAACGGCGTTGGGTAAAAGGCACGACATGACAGAAGACATTCATAAGGCAGGCGAGTTGGCTTGAGAGGAACCCGTCAAAGAAAATTCCGAGAAAAAATCTATAATCGCATCTTCACACAAAATCCATAATGTGATTCTTGAAAAAATCAGTCTCAAAGCACTCACGAAAGGATGGAATGTAATCACAGGTTATAGATGGGACAAAGAAGCGATGAGAGCACATTATTGAAAAACAGCAGAACATTACTCGAGACTGTCCCGGAAGAACTTGGTACTACTTACAGGAATCACTTAAGTACCCTGTCAACATAGAAAATACCTGCAAAATATGGTTCTAGGATAACTTCGTATAGGCATATGAAGTAGAAGACGAGGTTGCGGGGCACATGTTGAGCATTAGCCCTCGTATTCCCTGTAGGTGGAACTCTGGCGGAGCATGGCTAAAATTAAAAAGACACTTCCGAGTACTATGTTCTCGTTCGATCAACACCTAGGGTGGCTGAACAACTAGAAACACATTGGAGGTTTGTCTTGATAAGGACTACGTACTCTAACCAATAGTGCAATAGATTAGCCTCCCAACTCAACCCAGAAACATTATTTGTTAAATTTTGTAACAGATACATAGATCACAAGCTACATCATACCTTTCTATTTGCCATGAAGGAAGAAATGATAAACTCTTGGAATATTCTTCGTCATCTGGAATAATAGTGAAGTAAGGACGAATAGCTCCGAAACCATAGAAGAATAGAAGATTATATCATGACAGACGTATAACAAAAGATGAAGTATTTGGTTTACTAGCACTGTTGTTGTAGTTAGTAGCTTTTGTTCATTCGAATGAATATGACATGAAAGTTGGTCTCAACACGCTATAACATAGATTGATATGTTCGTCTCTACTCAATTATAATACAAGGTTGTCATGAACTAAGGGATATATTTCAACTTATACAGTTTTAACAAATCTAATTATTAACAAAAAATAAATGGAATCTAGTTGCTTGAGTAATGGGATTCCTAATGTCAAACAGTAGTTACCGCTCATGCTCGATATGACCTTCATTTTGTTGTTGTGAAATTACCAACCGTGCCTACAAATTGTATACACCACTATTGAACATTTCTGGTTGAATTGCATAAATTTGCTCTCTGATACTGTCGTTTAATTCTTCCAGCGTTGTTGGCCGTGTTCTAAACACCAAATTTTTTAAATAACCCAATAGCCAGTAATCCGCTGGGTTGAGATCAGGTGATCTTGGTGGCCACGAATTTGCAAAATGTCTGCTTATAACACGATCTTGAAAAATCGCAGTTAACAATTCTACAAGTAGTCGGTAAATGTGCGGAGGTGCTCCATCCTGCATAAAGATCATGTTTTCAATTCCTTCGTGCTCGTTTTGCAACTGTGGAATTGCATAACCCCTTAACATTTGCAGGTATCGTTCATCAGTAACGGTTACAGATACGGCCAACTCATTCTGTAGTTTCTCAAAAAAGTATGGAACAATGATGAAATTAGCTGTGAAACCGCAAACTGTGACTTTTTTGTCATGAAGGCCTTGCTGAACGATTTCAACCTTGAGAGATAAATAGGCCTCATCTGTACATAAAATACGGGATAACCAGTCGGGTTCAATTTCCATCTGAATATATGATACATAAAGATTAAATAGTATTTTAACAATAATATTAAAGTCAGGTTTGTATGACCTTGTATAATAGCTAACCTGATTGTTCATATTCTTCATATTATATACAGTGTTGCTCCACTTTGGCCACCTTCGAGCAATGAATATACTTCAGCTTAATAAAATTCATCATATAGGTTACCTGTAACATATTATCTTTGTGAGAATATAATCCATTATACATATTTGACGAATCGATCGTTCGTTAGAATCCCTATTTGACCTTCGCCACAGTATTTGCAATGTGGGGTCACAACTGAACCTTCACAAAATGGCAGTAAATGTAATATCAGAAAATAATGTACGATGTACCTCACTATTATAGGTTATGTCTACTATGACTGATTGAGCTCAGTAATTTAAAGGCATTGCTATTGGTATTTATTAGAACTAGGTGTACGAGTAACTTTCCATTCGGTGGTGCCTCTGATTACCATTATGAACCAGAAAGTGGAGTTAAGGCATTTGATTTGAACTAAAACACATTTCATCACCTCTGTTATTTGACTATGTCCAGTTTACCACTAAGTAGATTATATTAAGAAGATTAAACAACAACACTTACCTCATAAGAACGAATAAAGCTACACAGGCCACGATTTGAGTCCAGTAAACACACAACACATTTTGATGCTTGAAGAAAGAATAAAAGCCGCTAACGTAAAGCCAATGCGGATACTCAGAGTAACGTGTTGGATGCGGATTGAACCGAACGGCATTTTACAATTGGCAGTGTCACTCTAGTTAGTGAAATATTTCTATGCATTTGACACTCCTAGTGTGAACCTAGAACATTCGACACTAAAACAATTTAAATGTAATTTTGTAGTGTAAGTAATGAACATTAAAATAGTAGAACAACTCAACTAGAGTAGTTTAGTGTAAACAGCATCGCTCACCAATTCTAGTGTTACAAAAAATAGTAATTTAACACTCCAAATTCACTCTAAATTTTTCACCCATTACACTAGCTATTTTACACTGACCAAATTTTTTACTGTGATACGTTTTAATTCTTCAGAAATTTGAACATCACTAATCCCAGGTTTTCCTGATCTTGGAAATTCTTTTACAGACCCTGTTCTTTCAAATTTGCTAATCAAATTATGAAATGCTTTCATTTGGCACGACTCGCTCTCTAACCCATTTTCGTACGAAATCATCGTAATTCAGTAGTGTAATTTCTACCGCCTTCATAGTAACATTCCACTAAATAAATTCTTGTTTGCAGATCCATGTTCAAATTATTATAATTTATGTTACGCGAGTTTTATTCTGTAAACAATTACCTAAATTACGATTATTTCGTTTGAGACTTATATCAATAGTTGTCACAACAGTTCTTTTGTTTTCCGTAGAAACTTTAAAATCCAATTATTGAATAAACTAGCATAATTTCTTAAGACTATATAACAATTTGATATTAGACCCCTTACTTTATGATAACCTCATAGTTCAATCTTTCTGTATTCCTCATCCTCAATGATATTCCGTACCTGTCATTAATATTCAACTCAAGAACAACATAGTTGTTCCTTCTCAATATTTGCAGAGATCGACAGTATACATCCTCCGAGTCAGAGGCCCGATCCAGATCATAACATCCTTTCAACACCCGTGGTTCCTTCAACGTTCAATGCCCTACTAGTATGTTATTCAATTCGGAAAGTTTTGAAATTTCAAGTAACAAAAAATTTTGACATTCGTGATTTATTAATTTGCCATTTATGAATTCCAAAAAGTACAGAGGCATTTTTTCATCATAAGAAGAATAATCTATGACGATGCCGGCAGTCAAGCAACAAAAATATTCTGTAATAATTGTCAATAACGCTGAACCGCTTAGCTATTTTGTGTTATGATGTTAAAATGATCGTAGAAATTAATCATTCTGAAGAAGTATCGTTAAAGGATGCCAAGGCGGCCAAAGCACATTACAAAATAGCTGGTATGACATTTGTTTGATACTTAATTTATATTGAGATGTTAATAAAGGTCACTTGTAAGTCTATGTTATAAATTCATTCTTGGCTGTGGTAATGCATTTCAATACTCTAGGGTCTAGGGTAATATAGATTATTATTTCTAATGTAATGTATCTCTATATAGGGTGGTTATTGGAAATTATAAACCAGTCAGTAGGACATTGAAGTCATTATATTATCTGGAATATTCTTGTTCTTTTGCTATTATTATTTCTTCACAGGAACAAAAAGAATTGAGTATGTTCGAGATTCATAAATTAATTTATCTCAAAAGTATTCGTTACAACAGACGTTTTAGATTAATGGTAGTAATGTACTGTATAGAAGAAAGAAACATATGAAGTCATAGTCTGCAAATTCACAATGTTATTTGCTACGAATGGAAGTAACCTGTGAAGCGACTTCACAAACAGGACTATCCCCAGGGAACGCGTTAGAAATTGGAGCCTTGCGGGAAAGTAGATGAGAAATCAATATTCTATATTTTCGTAGACCGCGATCATAAATTATTCATTACGCTGATAATTAATAAGCAATTTATTTCTGGTTTAGGGTGCATAAAATAAAAAATTTGCGCGGTAACTGTGAGATAATCCGGTGAACGTTACTGAATACACCGTCAGTGTTAATGCAGTCATTTTAAAAGTGTTGTTTGCTTCCGATTTCATTTGAGCAGTTTCTGATACGTCAAGCCTCATGGTGTACAAGATTAATCAGGAAGTAACTGACTGAGAGCACTGAATAAGAAAACTAATGTGAATTCCCAATAACAATTCGAATGAATATAGTATTCACAAGTCATCTATGATAGTGATTCATGAAAAGGAAACTGAATTCAAGGTTATGAACATAAATGAGTGATTCGCAATATGAGCACGGTCAGAAGTCGTTCGTAAATATTGAGAACGGAATTTATTATTATTTTTAATATTGATTTGATATCAAATTCACTTATTGAATAAGGAGGATCAACATAATGATAAAAAGAAATTTCCTTAATCGGATTCATTCCAGTTACAACATTCCTTGTTTTTACTGTTTACTAGAACGATTATTAAAATAGAACAGATCCTACACTTCAAAGATTCAAAAAAAGATAGGTAGAATGAACTTCCAACAATAATGAACTATAAAAGTGTTCACACTGTGGATACACTATAACACTATAGATAAGAAACAATCAACCTTATCCACTAGAACTGCAGTCAAAGTACTGAGGACCTCAGAGGACGCTTTGTGTAATACAATAAGTTTTAAGTAATCCGGTTTTAGACATATAATGTGTTATTACAGTATTTCTAAGTAATCAGGTTATTGTATTAATAAGTCTTCTGATGATGGTTGTGAGACCGAAACGTACGTAAAGACAAGAAAATGTAAAGCATAAGTTTTAATGTGACCTATTTCTCGAGAATTTACAGATAATTATAATTGATTGTATATTCTATATTGATAATTGTCGATATAAAATGTACATTTATTATGATATCTAAGGTACGACTGTGGGAAATAACGTGATGCAATTAAATTACGTAACATAACTAAATTTAGTTTACACTATCACCCATTTTCCACTTGAATTTTGACTGGATTATATCATAGAGTTTCAAAGATGCGCCCAAAACAGTACCCAATTTCTTCTCATCAGAAATTAGTTCCGAAAGATGAGTTGTTTATGACTATCTCAAGTAGCTCTACCGCGTCCAACCGAAGTGGTCAGAGGGCTAAGGGACTTGACGCGTAGTTTTATAGCTTTCACAAAGCTCTAAATTCGCCGAAAGTAGACAACAGCATTACCACATATAGGATAGCAATATCGAGTAGGGGTGTTCAGGGCACGCTGATTGTTTTATCAGCTTACAACTTCGCTTTCACTTTGCCGAGGGTTCAAGCCGCACACGATACATATATAGCGAACACCAGGGAAGATTATAGAATGCAGACTTGCAGGTGGTTTAGTTCCCGTAACCTGAAAGGAATATTTGAGCAACTTCCGCTGGTTCGTATAAACGGGACAGAAACAAAATTAATGGAATTGCTTTCTAGAAGCTTTCTTGGTGAAAATGTTTGAAGAGGTCAGAAATATAGAAACGCTTCTATTTAATGAAACTCATGTATCGTTTCACGTTAAATCTTGCGTTGATGTAAGATTATAAATTTGCATTCATGAGCTCATAATTTATCTTCTCAAAAGTCTGGATTATGGGCACCCTTATGATATTCCGGAATATTCATCTAAAATATACCTAAAACAAATGGAAACACAACTTTCAATTGTGTGAACTTTATTAATATATTGTTACTAACTGGTTTGGTAACAGGTTTTTCAGACCTAATTGATTACGACAATCATATTTGAGTCATCAACGATTCTTGCAAATCTCCCAACCTTCGAATGTTCGAACTTCTGCAAGTTTTAGTTTTGATAACATGAAATACATAGGTATCAGTAATAAGAGGATACTGAAACTGTAACGTGATTAGTATCAAGAGATGAATCGGAAGTTCGTATACTATCGCATTAAAAAGCGACAATACATAATCAGTTCCGGACAGCTGTTTCACTCTCTCGTGATATCTAGGGTCTTGGAGCGTTTGTAGTTTGTGATAATAAGAACGGGTGGGATTATACCATCGTGGATTTCATGGGTTTATCAAGTTACCCTTACACTTTTAGGGGAAAATATTTTATACAGGTTTAAGACTCGTAGTCACTAGATTATTCGTTTGAGATTAACTAAGACTAACTCAATAATACAATTTTATGATCTCTGTATACCTCTATTTCTTTAAAGTGATTCCATATCTTCATATTGTTGGCACATCGTTCAATGCAATCCAATAAGATCGGGACCTCCTGCTCGGACTTTGACTTGACGTATTGTAACAATACTGCCTTGTTGTTCACGCATTCATAGCATTGAATGATCTAATATTCCTATATTTGTTCACCTTGTTAAATTCTAGGTTACAACATTAAATGTTATTCAATTGTAAAAATAATGCAATCTCTTGGATTTACCTGATTCAAGATTTATTGAAGATAACTCCTTTATCGTAATTGTTACGTTACCTCATCCAGAAATGCTGAATCAGGAGTGGGAGAGAGAGATAGAGAGATAGAGAGAGAGAGAGAGAGAGAGAGAGAGAGAGAGAGAGAGAGAGAGAGAGAGAGAGAGAGAGATCGGGAGCGATAGATGTGCTGTCAATGTTTAATCTAACTATTCCCTCTTGATTCTATAAATCGCGATACCTAAATAATTACACCTATTATGTAACACTGGCTACTTACAATACAAGTTCAACAATATGATATTAGAATTTTTGAACCGAAAGGTTCAGGCATGTGAACTTGTGTTAATAATGTTTTTCAAAGCAATAAATCAAGTACACTCGCATAGCGAGTAGGTAAAATATTGCATCTAGGACCGTCAAACAATGAACACGTCGTTTTGAGAACAAACGCACCTTGGCTTACACCGATCCAATGTAACCCTGAATTGAACGACCGACATGTTCGGTTTTAAATGTACAGCTGCTGTCGCTGAATTGAAACACGAAAACAATTTCGCATCGAAAACCTCATAATTAAAAGTTAGGAAAACTTGTGTTCAATCAAAGCTACACTCTGTGCGCCAACTTTCTATTACGTTTTCATTGTACAAAAGCGAAGTTATGTTCAAAAGTAAGGCAGCGTACGAAAACTCAATTAAAGCTAATTTAACTGTGAAATCGTCTGATACACGCGGCTACATCAAAGTTCTACTCTTCTAGGCAACTGTATAAATGAGAGAGTGGTCAGATTAGAAGTTTTTCAAATTGTGTAACTTCATACGATAGCTTAAAATAGTGTACATTACAAACTAGATGAACATCCTAGAAGATATATAGAATTATTATAGATCCTATTATAAAACGAAAGTATAACCGAAACAAATGGCTCTGGGAATATCAGATTCCTCAGAAAACCTTTTGAGACATGATAATACAGGGATACATTCACATATTCCGCTTTGATAATGCACTTATTCATCCATTCCATATTACAAAGAGTATGTGTCTAATATATAAAATCATTATGATTGAAATTTTAATAATGATTCATGACCCAGGTATGAATTATATATGAAATTCTCAGGAAATAGGTCACACTAACACATATACTTATTATTTTCGTCTTTACGTACGTTTCGGTCTTACGATCATCATCAAAAGACGTATCACTGTATAAAACGTGATTTTTAAAACTAATTGTATCACCACAAGGCGTCCTTATCGCACTAATTTCAATTAAAAATGCCCAAACGAACAGAAACACGAACATTCAAAATTATATAACAATTGTTCGTTTCGGCGACGTGAGCATTTATGATTGAGAACATATGTGTTAGTGTAACCTATTTTTTGAAAATTTTATATATAATTATTGAGATAAATTATTACATTATTTCACGAAACCCTTGGGAAACAATTTAGAATGAAACATTTATTTTATTTTTGAATCCAAGGTTACATCTTGATGTTGTTGACTTCTATAGAATTTGAATTAATATATCATAAATACAAAAGTAAATATGCAAGTTTGAATTTTTCTATCCATAAACATTATCAATATACTGAAGTATTTGTTATTCAGATTATAAACATATTTGGAACTAAAATAAATGTTTGACTTGGTCGCGTGTCCGTTTTCTCTGGATATGACACTCTCACTCGTGACTGAAAATGAGTAATGAATTTTACGCAGAAAAGGTTCACCGTTAATGAGTTATTTGCGGGTGGAGGTTGTACATTTTTCCTTTCAAAAATTATGTTTGTGAACGATTTTTCGCAAATGACTCGGCAAGCTTACATTTTGTATAAAAACAGGTGTAATGAAAATTGGAGGTAACAAATTTTGTTATTCACTTATTTGTGTAGGAGGAATATTGACCGAATTGCAGCTTGGTGAAGGTTGCGCCCAGCTTACCGAAAACAGTAATACAAGCATTCAAAATTGAATAACTGCGAACAGCAAGCGTATTCTTTCAAAATGGTTTGCCTCTCTAGCATGGAAAACTATGGAGTTATGACGAGAATAGTATCAGTCATGAGCATTTTTCAAGCAAGGAACCAAATTGAAGTTGATGGCATTTTGATCAGTATTCAAGTTGATCAGTTCTAAGTTTTCTTATTGGGGTATTATCAATATGGAAAATAAGTCTTGTCGGTATAGAATGCATAATTTTGGAAATGAAAACCCATTTAGTATATCCAAAAATGTTAAGTTTTCTTCAAAAAATGCACCTCCTCCAAAATATATTCCAAACAGTAATATTATTACCATCATTCATTTCAAGACCCCAAAAATTTAAGAAAGCCACAGAATTTGAATATGGTACATTTTTAAAGGGATGTCCCTGAAAGGTCATCATTTCCCTAATACCGATTATGAGGTGCAATGAAAATCTTCCTCCTATGATTTATAACAGGGCGTAAAAGAGATATTCTTCAGCTGAAGATAAATCTCAATTCATCAAGTTGCTATTTCGCTTAAACACATCTATTACTTCTCACATACCTGGATATTTGTCATTAATGTGTTTCAAAATGATAAAATTTTTCGAGAAATGGTGTCTTCTGCATGCGAGAAATGTTTGGCTAACGCTGATTTTTCACCATTTTTTTATTATTCTCTTATGAACAAAATGTTCTTTATACCGAGTTATTTCTAGTTTGGTACACATATTATTTTGAACACGATTCAAAATCCATTTCATTAATTCTGTATTTGTCGAAGTCAGAAACAGGGCTGGATTTAGGTCTGTGGAGGTACGGGGTAGAACTCGTGTGAGGGCCCTACCTCATAGCATTCGAAAAAAAAACAAAAAAGTTCAGTCCACTTTTATGAATAATATATAAATATAATAATAAGAATACAAAATACAAATCACAGATACAGTCACCTAGACGTTTGGAAACACACCATCTACTTTCTTTTCTGTTATAGCAGCCGATACATTTTACAGTTCTTTGCTTATATTTGATAAGCCCGATAAGTCGATTTCTTCTACAAAAGTACTAGAAAATTCAACAAATTGCACTGGTTCGACACCTAAATCATTGTTATAAATTCTAACAAGTCTTAGTGCGTGAGCTTCAATTTCATTGGGAGTCAAATTTTCCAAATGATGTAGAAATCCAAATCAGAATGAATGGCTCCATATGCAGAAAGCCTCCGAAATAACGAGTGAATTGATATATGATAGGAATAAAATTTTGAGTTCTAAGTTTCTCTGATGGTGTCATTTCAGCCTCTGGAGCCTTCCCATATTCCAGTGGAGTTAGCCGAACATTCCGTTGTCGCTTTCTATTCGTGGAATTTTAATTGAAAATGTGTTTGGTTTGTATAAATGTGCAGATTATTTTCCACGTGTGGGGCCCTTCTTCAGCGTAGGGCCCCTGGCAGGTGCACAGCCTGCTCCCTCCTCTAAGTCCGGTCCTGGTCGGAAACTTCATTAAAGGTGTTGCCTAAACAGTTTTCAACTTGTTCTTACGTCTATAAATAGGTTGTTCTGCAAATGTATGGAGCAATTATATAATTTATTAATTCCAGAAGGATGATAAGTAGATCGTTTGAATGGTATTGAACTATTTGAAAGTAGTGGCTACAATTTTGTTAATTGCTCGCGTTCCATTTTTCTTTTTATTTAGAATTGAAGTCATTGATCTAAGATTTGTCGTGATCATTGTCCAACGCTATTTGCTGAATTATCTCTAATTCGTTGTTATAATTTCGCTAGCTCAAAGGAACGTTCACTAATGTACGAGCAAGACCAATAGATGAAGATATTTATTAATTAAACGTTATAACGAATCCGCAGAAGTATACAAATTCGTTCGTGTAGGTTTTCTGAATATGTTGAATTCCAAGTGATAACGTTTTGATAATGAAGGCCCTCCGTACCTGTACAGTATCTGTATTGTATCGTAATCCTTGTCAAATTGCAATTAAAACTATATTAGCTCAGCCAGTAGGTAATTTCACCCCAGAAAAGGTATAGGAAGCTTCATATTCGGCATGATTGTTCAATTAGGTGAGTTATTGAAATTGTCAAGTATTTGACTCTGAGCTGTTGCTACAGGCGCCACCATGTTGGATTTAAAGTGTGGAAAATCATCATAAAAAGTGTAGAACGTACAATTCTCAATATTTTTTGCCTCACATATTTTTTCATGATTGATATTTCCAAAACTACAGCGCGCGAAGAAAATTTGAAGGGTTATTTGTCTGTACACGTACTTATAGAGTATCAATGCGTACACTATGACTTGACAAACGCCAAATAACTTATAACTAGGTATTCGTCGTAATCGTTTGAAAATTTTATTTTAACCTCCACTGAAACAAGACTTGCAACCTCAAATATTGAATGCGTGTAAAAATGAAAAAGTGTCAGCTACGTTATATTGTAAACTACCAGGAGAGGTTATTTCTCAGCCGAGTTTTCGGAAGTATACATTTTCAAAATCTCTTACCAGAGCTTTCAAATTTGTATCGAATATTTTTATTTTCCCGCTCTAAATGTTCACGACGTGTAACTTATAATATATTTGCCGTTTGCCAAACTACAATATTACCGCGTGCGCGTGCACAGACGAATACTTCCATTTCAAGAAAATGCTCGGTTTCCACGCGCTGTAGTTATTGCTACCTTTTTTATAATGACCTTAATAAACGCATCTCGCACCAATAATGAGATAATCGAGAAAAAGTGATATTCTACCCTTATCACTCAACATGGCTGAGGGAGCAGCAGCCACTCAAGGTCGAAAACTTGAAAATTCTATTAAATCACCTCACTGAACAATCCTGCGAAAAGTACAAACTTTCGTATACCTTTATCAAATTTTTTCGCCTCTATTGACTGGTCTACATTGTTTAAATCCGCAGACATTCTGATTACCGTTTCGATTTTTCTTGTAACATCACATTCTCACGGAGGATACTTTTTATTCTAATCGATCACCAATTGAAAATCTGATGTGAAAGGTTTCTGCGTGAGGTCACGCGAACTCCGAATTGAAGGCATTCTAAAACATTCGTTATCGTAATTAGGTCATTTATTCCTGGAATAGAAACATTGCTGCACTTTAGAATTCTACGGACTTTTCCTTGTGGCTCCAAAGCTAATTTATTAAGGCAGAGCAGGGTTGAAAGGAGGGATCCAAGAATAAATTTTAAATCTCGTAGTTCATGTAATTGAAAAGCGTAGAAAAAATGTTTAGGGTACCTAACTCATCGATTCAACGATACTGAATCATTGTGATGAAAAAACTAGGTGCCATCTGATTTCACAATTTATCATCGTCATATAATTACTTCGTCACTCGGTAATTCCATTCATTTTTTGGAAATAGCCCGGTGGAAGTGATGTATTTGATGCATAATCGTTTAACATGAATTCAATGGAAAATATCAGCTCGATAATAAGCTTTATCGATAACTTTTGAACGGATGTAATTTAGCGTATGTTGTAGTCAACTTCCCTCTTCTCCTACATTCTTAAACAGTTCGGTCGTTTCTAATTCGAAGATTATAAGGACAATTTGGTATATTTCCTGACTTACTCATGACTGCATGGGCTATAATGGCTTGTTCTATTATGAAGAAACTTCAAGAAAACACTTTTGATTGTTATTCCTTCCGTCTCCAAGCTTGTACTATACGGTTCAATAACTGTTGGAATGAGAGCAAAGTTTTACAAAGTCATAAGCGTCGAGCGTGAGGATATAATTAATATTATAATAATTATGCATAATATAATAAATCCCAGAGGATGTTCACAAAATCCGGAGTGAAATACTTAGGATGCACTGATTAACCTATTTTAATCATTCATTGCCGCTCACAAAAGGGATATTATAGTTGTGCAGCACAATAAATGTATGGGAGTTGCGTTTCGAAGATAAAAATCCTGCTATTGTACTATTTTGTATCCAGAATGCGATTAGAAAATGGAGTATAAACAAAAAAGTAAAATACTATACGCTATGTGACTATGGTGAACAGCATGAGATAGTTTTGACATTATTTCCACCGGTGTATGTTCTCAATAATTATTCAAATTTTTTATTTATTCTCATCTGCACCCAAATGCAAATTCATCTCACATCGATAGAAGGTATGAAGCTCGATACTAGTAGCGTTTTGATGCAATTCTGTAAATTATTGTTAGCTTGGTATTGTTATATCAAATTGAAAAAGTGGACTTAACGCTGTGAAGCTTGTGCTAGATGGAGTGAACATCCAGTCGCCTGGAGACCTGACAAAACTTGCAATAAAGCATTCTGGTTTGCGTTTTAATAATCACTCCCTAATAGGATGTAAGACCTCTTGCCATTCCAATATTTTTGCGAAAATATGGAGGTATGCATTGATACGTGTATTAGCGGGAGAGAACTGTTATACCATATGTTTTAATAACTCGATAAAATATTTCAGATGAATGTTCGAACGTACCATCAACAAACCAAAGACGATGTTGTTGGAGATGTCGAAGATTTCATCATTTCCTTCTGTATGAAACAATCATATGGTCTTCAACCTATAAGATTATGGGAAAAATATGCATATTTACAATTTAACAATAGACATTTTTATCTTTCCGTTACAAATTTTTTTTTTCAATTTTATTGTGAAATTTTATTTTACAGCCTTCTGTCGTTTTCCTCACAGGTACCGGTTCTTTTAGGCCTAAATGACAGTTGAACCATCTCAAAAAAAAATGTTATAAGATTATGAGGAAAATATGCATATTTCAAATTTAACAATAAACACTTTTATTTATTCAGTTACAAAATATTTTATTGGGAATTTCATTTTAAAGCCTTCTGTTGGTTTCGTTGCAGGTTCAATTTATTTAATAACCTTAACCTTTATGACAGTTGGAGCATCTCAAATTTCCAATTTTATCGCTATTAGATTTGTACTGACGCATTTTATTTTTTTCTCCCAATGACAGTTGGAGCATTTCAGAAAACTTCCCTCTTATCGCTTTAGATTTGTGAATGTAATCCACAAATTGTTGTACTGTTTAAAAAATGTTTGAGATATAAAAGAAAATGCATGTAATTATCCCAAATAGAAATATAAGGTACAAACTTACTGTATCTCAGTGGCTGATTAAGACATTTGGGGACCCTAGGCACAACTTACTGGATGACGGCCTCGAGCTCCTTTATAATTCAAGCCTTAATCTGCCTAATCACCTTAACAGATCCTCATATTTTAATTTTAACTAAGAAATGTGATGTCCTGTTCGAATTTTCAATCAAACTTTAATAAATAACAGAAATTAGACTTCCTACTGGATAATATGTAGATAAAAATCTAGAAATTAAATTGTAGCATCTCATATTCATTCAAAATAACGAATATAAACATGAATTCTGACAGAACCAACTTGTCAACTTTTTGTAGGATTACATTTCTCAGTTTTTTCCTGGCAAAAACATCAATGAGTTCCTCAAAATTAGCGAATCGTGCGAATCGACGAATGAAGAGACTGCCCAGTGATTGATGGTGCCCCAATTATACACGGCATTGCCAGATTTTGCCAAATGAATGCAAATTTAGAATTTCGGTATGTTAGATTGTATAACCAAATGTTTTTAGCGACCTTTGACTTGAGCTTTTCACTGAAATAATGGACTATTTGAGGTCTAGTTGGTGGATCCAAATAATTGGGTGCCCTTGGCGAGTGCCATGTTTGCCATATGGTTATTACGTCACTGTCGTAAGTTCCCACAAATATTCAAATAAAATCTTAATTCAATGATCTTTCTTGAACCGTATAGGACGTACGTCCGGATGTTATCTGAGCGAGGCTATCATGTAATTATCAGAGATAATATCAAATAAATGGGTAGAACGTAGCTATCAACGTTTCTTACGAAAATTTCAATTTTTCTTAGCAATTTAGGTATTGAAATAGCGTATAAAACGCAGATTAATTAAGCTGAGTTCCTCATATAAGGGAATTAAAATCAGCTCACATGTGGGTCTTTGTTCTAAGATAAACATTGATCAAACAGATCAAAGAACACGGATGTAAGTTTCTTTAATGATAAATCTGACTAAACCTCCGCAGAAGATTCAAGACTCTAGACTAGCCTGATGAGTTTGCCAGTTCACCCACCTGGAATTGCTCATGGTGGAGATGGAATGGAATGCGAGATTTCCGATTAGCACCAACCTAGGAAATATCTATCGGAAAGGAAGAGGTTGCCCAACTTTCTACGATCTTCTAGAGAGGTCAATGAATTTGTTAATGTGACATAACCAGCTTCCTTCTGGAATTATTCTGAGAACTTTTCTGTTTATACCTGACATCATCATATTAGGTATTGTGAGATCCGCCTCTCTGAAATGTGAGCATAACGCTATTACGATACTCGAGTACTAGTGCATTTTAACTTTTAGAATTTAGTATTGTTGAGATTTTAGTGGTAACAAGTTATCGACAGATGGTTAAACTATTTTCCTCAATTTGGCAGAAGTGCTCATCGATACGACTTCGTTCTCTTTATTCAAAAATATTATGAAAATTAAAGTAACTTCAAAGGGAGCGCAAAAACATTTGACATATGTCGAATTGATAGAAGTTTCAAATGGCTACTTCAAATGTAATGTATCTGTTTCCAATCAAATAGAAAAATTTACTAAGATAATTTTGAATTTATTAAAAATACATTTTGAAAACTCGGAAAAGAAAAAAGTGTAGAGAACACATTTCATTGGGCGTTTTGGCGCAATTCACCTTGGGGAACTCCCGCTTCGCGTTATTTCCTCGAACTTCAGCTCGTGCTCCAAAACAGTCATAATGGAACTAGTTCTCTAATACATTATTTTTGTACAACTGTCACCTATATCGATACTATCTTTCCATCTCCGTGAAGGAACGCTTTCTTTTTACTGCAACAAACCGTTCCTATAGTAACGTTAGAACAAGTTAACTTTAACGCTGTGAAATTGTACAGTAATTTATTTATAACATAGCAGTTTAGTCGATTCATTAAAAGTTACAATTGTACAATAAATGTTGTTTATATTTCATTTAAAAAATTTGTGTTCCAATGACACATACGAGTGAATTTTAACGCTCGCATATGCCATTATAAAACACTATTCCCACACACTCAATACAAAAATAACTATTCTTGTGACTTTTGACTAGCCATCTCCATGGCATTAGATAGAACCTCTGATTGATTGAGTTAAGTCGAACTGATGAAAGCCATATTCCAAAAATACGGCATTGATCATTCAATCTTCTCTCCCAGACTGTTATTGATTTACGTCGAAGTGAGAAAAAAACCTGCAAAGTCTGAGGACAATTTGTGTTATTTGGTTTTGTCTTTCCCAAGTTTGAATTTGTCCCACTTTCCTCGAGATATGTATGTCAGATCTCTTATCCAAACAATAATTAATTTCGAATAGAGTCCATAACTTCACAGGATTGAATTCAATTTATCCGCAAACCGTAACAACCCTATCAACTTAATCAGTCTAAAACATTAAACGCTAGTATTTGTTCAACGTTAATCAACAATCTTACCATAACACCGTAGGTATTTGTTGAAACAATATTAATTAATGAAGTCGAATTTCCTAGGGGCATATCTCGATAACTACGTATATTCCGGTGCAGACGTAACCTGTATTTCCCCAGAGTACGATAGTACTCAGTGGCCGATACATTAATAGACTACAATAACAGTACAACTAATATTACACCATGTTACAGGTCGATGTGACCGCACAGTTTGAAGATGTGGAATTCAGCAAAGGAAGGAAGATTATGGATCTTTACCATCCTTGTCTGCCTTGTCTCTTCCCCTACGAGTCTCGATGCATTTGATATACGTAAGTTACTTTTATTTTCGATATCATAACTATGAATGTTTGAGATGCATAATATTCATATATAATACCACAAGAGCTTCAAAATTATCGGGTATTTCCCGATAGGTTCGTTGCAAATAAATGAAGGAGTCAAGTTTTTCAGGTTAAAAAATCACGAGCGCGAAGCGCGAGTGATTTTTCCTGAAAAACTTGACGACTTTATTTGTTTGCAGGGAACCTTGAGGGAAATGCCAGATAATTTTGAAGCTCGTGTGGTATTCGGGGGATTATTTTTCCGTCCCAAATGAACATTTCCTTTGACTTTTTTATCGATGGTGGACAGAATTCAACCTGTCAGTTTGAAGTGTGGTTAATTTGACTGGCCGTCCCAAATGAACATTTCCTTTGACTTTTTGATCGATGGTGGACAGAATTCAACCTGTCAGTTTGAAGTGTGGTTAATTTGACCGGATCATGTTTTGTTTTTTATATATATCAACTACCAGAGAAAATATTCAAAAAATTATCATATATAATACCACAAGAGCTTCAAAATTATCGGGTATTTCCAGATAGGTTCGTTGTAAACAAATGAAGGAGTCAAGTTTTTCAGGTTACAAAATCACGAGCGCAAAGCGCGAGTGATTTTTCCTGAAAAACTTGACGACTTTATTTGTTTGCAGGGAACCTTGAGGGAAATGCCAGATAATTTTGAAGCTCGTGTGGTATTCGGAGGATTATTTTTCCGTCCCAAATGAACATTTCCTTTGACTTTTTTATCGATGGTGGACAGAATTCAACCTGTCAGTTTGAAGTTTTATATATAGCAACTACCAGAGAAAATATTCAAAAAATATTCAGTATAATTCCATGTAGGTTGTACCACGTGACGTCGAATGGTGCAATTCTATTGGTCGATATTTGGGACGGAAAAATAATCAGTATAATTCCATGTAGGTTGTACCACGTGACGTCGAATGGTGCAATTCTATTGGTCGATATTTGGGTCGGAAAAATAATCATGAATATTGCATTTGTAAAATTTTACTTCATCGTTATTAGCGTGGTTCAACCAAATAGTACAAGTAGGCTGCTGGATTGAGCCCATTGTGTGCCTCTTGATCAGTAGCCCATTCTATTCTAGCAGGTGGCCCGCAATAAACCCAGAATATTACTTACGCTAGCTGTGTGTCGCCGAAGTAATGATTCTGAGTGTCAAAGCTGGGCATTCCAACAGGAAGGCAGTTTCTTCTACCTCTCGATATTTCCTAAATTTAGAGCTCTCAGAGCTCACCTGTTGTCGTGTCGAAAATGTCAACAAATGACTAGGGGTTATATTAATTTTCTACGTACTGTATTATACTACTACTGAAAATGACGGGCGGAAGAGCGTGTTCAAACGTTCACGCACGCTGTTTCTAATGGGAATCGTTCCATATGGCATTACCGGAGAATCGTGTAACGAAGAAAATTTCTGTTTTACCCTGAAGATTCCAAAATGCAGTAGTAGGAAAATTTTGTGTGCAACTATTGTAGATAGCGCTTTTCACACTTGCGTAACTTGTTACAATTTTCTAAAACTAGTGCCAATTTGAACATTAGTTCCACAACATGCTATTTAAATCGTTAACTCTTGTTGGTTGAGAAATTCTATTTTACCGCACTATGTCTGCAAAAAGTAGATATTTCATTCAGAAAATAATGTTATAGACTGAAGTCAATAGTGACATATAAATCTATTTAAATATGAATGCAGCTTCTGGAACACATTAATGAGATCACAATCAAAAATTAATGGCAAGGGGAAACAGAGTTAGAAACTTTGGTGTTCGTGATATCCTTCGCAGGGCTTCTTTAAAATTCTAGAAAATTTTTAAATTTCAACTTTATCACTTGAATTCCCGATCTTCATCTAGATTAGCAAAAGTCGTGATTGGAATTCAAGACAATAGATACTTCGGATTTATCTCCAGATGGATGGAGTGTATTTTTATTCCTTAATTTTCACAAATTTATTAGCTAATAGTTACAAGACCTACTTAGTTTTCTAACTCTTAGCTAATGTTCGGATAACTGGAACATATCAAAGTTTGTATTCTATTTATGTATTTATATCAATTATTATCCCAATATTTTCGTTGTTAATGAAGAGAATTTCTGAAAAATTATGATAAATAATGAAGATAACAAAAATTAATGAAATGTAACTATTAAAAGTTCGATTTTCATTAGTTTAATAGATATGTCCATATTTTCGATAACACAGTAGCTTCTTCAGACAAATATTACAGAGTACTGTGTTAGCGAAACTATAGTTAT
Organism: Endomychus coccineus; assembly: GCA_958510875.1. Lineage (NCBI taxonomy): Eukaryota > Metazoa > Arthropoda > Insecta > Coleoptera > Endomychidae > Endomychus > Endomychus coccineus. The sequence continues at coordinate 219,697,073 of OY294067.1, forward strand.
ACTTATCAAACTAGTGACAATCAAACTTTAATAGCTATTTTATTTCAGCTTAGAATGGATTCTCATCAAGTAATGTCTGATCCTATTAAATTTTTATAACAGAAATACGTACCAATACTTCATTTTTCCCTTGTCGGAAAATGTGACTAGAACTACACACTGGGAAACAACGTCTCTTACTGGAAGTATGTTCCATTCTCAAATTGTTGGTTTTCACCTTTTTTGCAAAGTTATCACATAGCTTCCGGGAGATATAATGAGCCAACCATCGTTCGAAATGAAAGAAGTCGGGATAATTATTCTCTATTTTCTCAACTGATAGCTGATGAAAACAAATATACAGTCAATAATAATTGGCATAGTGCGTGATGTATGAGTCTTTATAATTTCACTCCCGTGTTAAATCATCACATAATTTTTCTCAAATTTGAATTATTGAGAATTCTCATAAGATTTCTGATACTATGATGTTGAATTTATCATTATATGAAGATGTTATAAACGTTCTTATGTTAATTCAACTATAGTCCTAACAAAGTGTGAATTATTCAAAATACTACTTCCTTAACGAATGCTTCGACGGTTGTTGAATTAGAAAAATTCTTCAATGACAAAAGAAAAATTTCATGAATATTGACAAGTTCAAATCACATCCCAGAATGATATGAATGGAGCTGTTGAGATTTGATCTTGGCTGGCTCTCTTCAGATCTCCAAGGACTACTTGATTGACATATTTTTCTGATTCCAATTCTTATATTACATATTACATATTGAAATTGATGGTTTAAAGCATATTCTCATAAGTAATAAAGTTTTATGTTCTATCTATTCATGCGATGTACCTAACAAATCAACGGAATAATTATATATCTTTGAATATTTGTCGCCATAACGGTTACGCATACCTTAAATGCGCATAACCTTACCATTCCACTCTTTAGAGGCGTTGCCTGATGAGATAAATAGGGAATTCGTTTACGTATCTAACAAAACGAATATGAAACAAAAGTGGCAATAAATGAAGGATTTATAGAAGCTGATTCTATCATTTCTCACAATTTTCGCAATGTGCCTCTTGCTACCTAGCTTCCCATGATTCCGTGCGTAATAATTATTGCAGCGATAATTGCGAGGCCTGCACTGTAGTTAAAAAGTATTGCATGCTTCTTAATAGTGAAGGCTGCTCCGATTGCAGAAAATCTAACATAATTTTCTATTAACTGTAATTGGAAAACTTTGAGGTTATCGTTCTTTCACATATATTAGTGCATTTCCGACAATTCACATTAAGGAGAAAAATATGTATTATATTAATGTTCAATAAGATGATGTCCGCAACAAAAATATTTCGAATATGGCTTCATGTCTTCGCGTCAACTCAAGTCGAACACTTTTTTCGGTGATTTACTCCTCTTGCATGTAAATAAATGTTCCTATTGAGTATCTAGTCAAACGGCGGAGAGCAGAGCTTTCGGAAGACTTCGACCTTCACCGGTTTTCATCAAATTCAAATTAGGTTTCCTGTATGCATTTTAACATAGAATATGTTCTTACGGAGGACCTAATTGATGTAAAGAGTTACGCGAGAACCGTTACGTGGATTCATAACAGGTCTGATTGGTCGAAATCACCAATAGGCTCCTCCTTCTCTTATACCGCCGCCGAGCAAGCGCGGAAACAACCGAGTAGTCCAGGCAAATGGTAGGTTTTTCACAGTCGCCCTCGTATTTTCCAACCAAATTTTAACCAAGTATGGGTTTCGGTATAAGAAAATATGTGTCACTATTCCGGAAGTCGTGGGGGGGTAGGATTAATATACAGGGTGTCCTCGAACTGCGTGGCCAAAATAAAACCGAAGATTCTTTGATTCGAAAAAAAGTTGATGAGCCTTTTTACTTTTGCCTCAAGTGTCTTGTTTACCCGGTAGAGGGCTTCAAAATTGCAAAAATAATTTTGTTTTTTCGGTATAACGTGAGAACGTGATTAAGAACTTTTACAATATTTAGCAGGTGAGTTACTGTCAATAATGGCCATTTTTGTGAGTGGAGCACAGAGCCTTAGAGACCATAGAAATGGCTCAAACTTGAAGATGTAACGGGAAAAGTGTCCAGAACTTTTTTGTGGTCAATGTAATTCACTCGATATTTTTTACATAGATAGCTTATCTAATTTGAAAACTTTTCTTACTCCTAGAAAATTTTGATAAAATCAACGGATTAGCTTGAAAAAATTAATTTCCGAGTCGCTGTAATTTCGGCTTACTAATTTTACTTGATTAAAATACCTTAGTGGCCTTTGCTTTTCTAATGTCATTTTGGCATTTGAAGAATTTATTCTCAAAACCGTCAGTTTTTACTTTGCTTTCCGTAAAAATTTTATAAAATTATGGTTCAAAATTTCACTAACACTGAAATGGTTGATATGTTATTGATTTATGGACTTTGTCGTTGCAATGGCCGGAGAAGGGAAAGATATCCGCATCGCAGAATTCCAAATCGGCAAACCTTCGCGAAACTGGCAAATTTGAAGCAAATCGCAGAGAAACTGGACGCAGACGGACAAGAAGGACGTTAGAGCTCGAAGAAGCGATACTGGAAGCGGTTGAAACTGAACCTGGGATAAGCACACTACGTTTGGGACTTCGTATTGGAGCCTCAAAATCATTAGTTCATAATGTACTGAAAGAAGAACTGTTGTATCCTTATCATATTAAAACAGTTCAAGACTTATTGCCCATGGATCCAGGTCATCGGCTAGATTTCTGTCGGCTTATTGTCCAAAGACAAAAAGCAAACCCCAATTTTTGTAGAAGAATTCTGTTCACGGACGAAGATACTTTCACGAGATGTGGTCTTTTTAACCTCCATAATGAACATTTCTATGCTGATGAAAATCCTCATGAAACGGAAGTTACATATTTTCAGAATCAAACTAAAATCAATGTTTGGGTTGGAATTGTGGATAACTTTATTATTGGCCCTAGCGTTATACCCGATCGATTGAACGGGGAGAACTACTTGAACTTTTTGGAACAAAGGCTACTTGAACTGTTGGAAGACTTGCCCTTACACATTCGTCGTGGCCTGGTTTATCCATGATGGTGCACCTCCTCATTTCACATTAGCTGTGAGGCGACATTTGAATGCGGAATATCCAGATCGCTGGATAGGTAGAGGACACGATGCACCAGTGAACTGGCCGGCCCGCTCCCCTGATTTGACGCCCTGCGACTTCTTTTTATGGGGCGCTTTGAAGTCGAAAGCTTATGCAGCTACAGTAAACACACGAGAGGAATTGTTTGCAACGAATTAATCATGAAGCGGATTTATTGAAGAATGATCCTGAAGTACTAGCCAGAGTTCAATCCAATTTCTTGAAACGAATTAATTTGTGTATTCAGGAAAATGGGCAACATTTCGAACAATTGATGCCTTAGGGATTTCCCAAATAGTTTTGTTGTTTCTTTTAATTTAGCATTTGTTTTTCCTAAATAATCACATCGTTTCCCCGTTTCTATTGTTTTTATTATTCGTGTTTTACCGAGATATTAACCATTTCAGTGAAATTTTGAACCATAATTTGAAAAAATTTTTACGGAAAGCAAAGTAAAAACTGACAGTTTTGAGAATAAATTCTCCAAATGCCAAAATGACATTAGAAAAGCAAAGGCAGCTAAGGTATTTTAATCAAGTAAAATTAGTAAGCTAAAATTGCAGAGACTCGAAAATTATTTTTTTCAAGCTAATCCGTTGATTCTATCAAAATTTTCTAAGAGTAAGAAAAGTTTTCAAATTAGATAAGCTATCTACATAAAAAATATCGATTGAATTACATTGACCACAAAAAAGTTCTGGACACTTTTCCCGTTACATTCTCAAGTTTGAGCCATTTCTATGGTCTCTAAGGCTCTATGCTCCGCTCTCAAAAACGGCTATTATTGACAGTAACTCACTTGCAAAAAATTGTGAAAGTCCTCTATCACGTTCTCAAGTTATACCGATAAAACAAAATTATTTTTGCATCTTTGAAGCCCTCTACCGGCTAAACAAGACACTTGAAGCAAAAGTAGAAAGGCTCATCACTTTTTTTTCGAATCAATTCAATTTTAGCCACGCAGTTCGAGGACACCCTGTATATAGATATATATATATATATATACATATATGATTTTTGTCCGATTTTTGTGAACAAATTAATGTAGCTCCGAAATGGTGCACTTTAGCGAAAAAAGTTTCAATCAAAAGTTGTTCAACGTTCAATTTCCTACAAGAATACACTATTCCGATTTCTAAATTTTCATAGCTGTTTTCCTCAGGAGGGTGAAAAGTCATATATATAGAAAAACACTTACTACCCCTTCAAAATCTTCACCAATTATGACTAAAAAATTTTTTTTCACCGCACAGAACATAGCTTACTATGAGTAGAAAATGCTCACAAAAGCTGTTTCCTGAGCGATACACGGTTCCGGAGATATTCGCAAAAAACAAAATTTTTTTTTCAATTTCAACACCCTGTATCTCGAAAACGAAGCCTTCTACGACATATGTTTATGGGGACTTTTCTTCTTAAAAACACTTGTTCTATCTCCTGTTGCAGTTTGTCTACAAAACACTGACTCACCCTGTATATGACTTTTCACCCTCCTGAGGAAAACAGCGATGAAAATTCGTAAATCGGAATAAAGTATTCTTGTAGGAAATTGAACGCTGAACAACTTTTAATTGACACTTTTTTCGCTAAAGTGCACCATTTCGGAGCTACATTAATTTGTTCACAAAAATCGGACAAAAATCATTATATATATATATTATTAACTAAACTCTTACGAGTTTATTTTGCCCCACGTTGTGGCGACAATTATTATCTAAACTCTTACGAGTTTATTTTGCCCCACGTTGTGGTGACAATTTTTAACTAAACTCTTACTGAGTTTATTTTTATTTATTGATTATTATTAATGCTTCCGGCTAGCTTTTTATTTATTGATTATGAATAATAATGAACTTTCTCTTTTATTATTATTTTATGGAATTAAACACAATATTCTTTGAATGTTGAAAAATTTCTATATTTAAATCTCTATGACTCTATTTATCTCGGGTTTCTAATTTACAATTTTATTTTATGTTCTAAGCATAGAACTAGCTTTAACCTCAAAACTATTCAATATTAATAGTTGTTTACAAAATTACAAACGACAATCTTTCTTTCAGATTTACAAATAACACTACAATGGAAATATAATAAACAAACTTACTTTTAGTTTATATCCAAAAGTGTGTTTAACTATGTTGGCAATTTTCAATTTAATTCTTTTATAATTTCGTTGATGATTCACTTTTACACAATACTATGCTTTTTCACAATAATCACAGGTAACTAATTTGGATTACTTCTTCTTGAGCCTCAGGAACTGTTGATAATACTTTGTTTTATCCTTTTAGATAAAACATGAAACTTTTCGATGCTTTATTTAAATTATTGATGAATGGCAATCGTTGGAAATTTCTTCTTAATTGGAGGTTATTACAGCCTTTTTACTGGATTCAGATACTTGGATAATCGTTGACTTTTAATAAAACTTATTAACTTTGGTTTCTTTGAACCTATCGAAGTTTGGAACACTTTCGTTCAATTGGAGGTTATTATAGGTTATAAAATTTTGGTGAGTTGCAGTAGTACTTTCAGTCTACAGATGTAATGGCAAACTGAACTTCTTTACTTTCAGATTCGTTTTTATAGGCCTCCAAAACCGACGCTACTAGATGTCATAATCAACCTATGAGAAGCTTTCTTTTCAAATCAAGGATGCCAAGTTAATTGTTGTGAAACTGACACAAGTCTTCATTGTTACCAGATTGACATTAGAAATTCCTATTGACCAATCAGAATTTAGTATACTTTACTTTTTGAGTTATTTGAGATTTTCAACTTATTTTAATTGTTAGTGATTCCTTCTTTTTAAATTAATATTGCCTACATTTTTCCCCACACTTTGGTATAATATAACCTATGATTGGGTTATTATTAATATGATTATTCCCATATTTATGGTTTTCTTGACAGTTACTTATTCTTAAATCTAATACATATCATATTATATCAATAACATTCTTTTAACATTACATAACTCAAATTTACTAATCCTAACTTACATCTATAACATTATTCAATGTTTTGTACTATCTCATGATAGTTTTGTAATCATTTTACTTATGATTTATGATTTCGTTACACTGAACGTTTCTTCACTTTCACTGAAGTTCTTGTTTATCACATCTTATACTATTACATCGTTGTTTATTATGTTTTACATTGTTAATATTAATATCCTAACTATTATTTAGCTTTTATTATTGTTTTTAATTCCATAAAATATTTTTTATTTGATCTTTTCTGATTTTCATAGTTCGGTAAGTTATTATTTTTAAATTTTTATTGTCTATGAAATGAAATCATAACAAATTCCCCTAAATCAATTTTAACATATTAATCACATTAATATTTAAAATTTATTTATCTTTTGATTTTATTTTCATGAACTAAATTTATTAATAATTATACTTGTATATTTGATCAATATTAAATATTCCCCTTATCTTTCCGTTTTCAGGATTCATTAATTCATAACTATTTTCAGCATTTTCATTCATGACTACATATGGACCTTCAAAAGCAAAACATAATTTTCCACATATATTCTTTTTATTATTAGTTACTTTCATTGCTCTTACTATTACTAATTCACCTATTTCAAATTTAATTAACCTTCCTCTTTTTCTCATTTGCCTATTCATATATTTTCTTGCATTTCTTTCTAACCTATTACTGATATCTTTCAAAATTTCATTTCGCTCTACTGAATTTTCATCTAACCATTTTCTATCTGGTTCTTCGCCTTTCATTATTAATACAGGTGTTTTCTCTGTTGTAGTATTTGGACAATGATTTAAACATTTTTCTACTCTGGATATTGATTCATCCCATTGACGATGTTTATCCTCACAAGATATTCTCAGATATTTTATTACTTCCTGTATATAACGTTCTGATGGATTGGATTGAGGATGTCTGATGCTTGTTAATTGATGAAAAATTAAATTCCTTTTGCAAAAATACTTGAAACGTATGTTTTTGAAATATGTTGCGTTATCTGTAATTAACTTTCTTGGCCTACCAATTTCTTCAAAATAGTTTTCTAACTTATGCATTACTTCTCTACTTTTTGTCGTTTTGCAAGCATATAATTTTATATATTTAGAAAATAAATCTACTACAACCAAAATATGTCTATTTCCTTTTTCTGTTACTATTAACTCACTTAAAAAATCTATTGCTACTATTTCTAAACATTCCTTTACTATAATACTCTTTGCTAAATTGTGGTTAATTATATTTTTAGGCTTTGCTCTTTGACATATGTCACATTTCTTTGTGATTTCTTTTGCAATTTGGTAATCTCCTTTACCTATATAATTTTCTCTGAATATGAGCCACATTTTCCTTGCTCCTATGTGATTGAATTCACTATGTAAATGATTTAAAATTTTTAAAGTTAGGTCTTGATTTATTCTGTATAATTCTTTCCTACCTATATCTTGTAAATAAACTCCCTCTTTGATTTTACATTTCTTTTTATTTTTTTCTGTTAATTCTGTTTTCCCTTTTCTAATTCTATCTAATGAAATATTTGTTCCTACTTTATATTTGAACATTCTATATGCACTTCGAATACCAACAGGTTTATCTTTAAATCTATACACTTTTTCTTTTAAAATAATGCTAGTGTAATTTCTACAACTTTCATGTAAAGGAATCAACCAGAAACTATGTCTTAAATCAACTTTACTAAAAATTTGTGCCTTTATTATTCTACCAAAAATTGACTCTATATTTTTAGGAGCTTCATATTGTGGTACTGACAATCTATTCAATGTTCGAGCATCTAAACATAACCTAATATCACCATTTGACTTTTTTGCTATAACAATAGGGTTTATATATTTTGTTTTACTTCTTTCTATTATGTCTTGTTCTAGCATTTCACCGATTTTTTTCCTAACATCTTCTATGTACTTGTATGGGATTGGATAGTTCTTGGATTTAAAATTTTCAATTTCTTTGACTTGGAATTTATGAATATAATTACTAGCTATACGAGTTTCATCAATTATTAAACCTTTATGTTGTGAAATTATTTCTGATATTATTCCCCTATATTTCTCGGATATTTTCATCTGCGAGATTATTTCATTTAAATTTCTGCTTGAGTCTTTTCTTTCGACCGCATTTATTATATTGCAACCTTCATTTGGTCTGTCAATATTTTCATTTTCCCCTTTCCCTATCTTTATAATTTCATCTAACAACTTTATTTCCTTTTCCTCGTAATCTATAATAATTCCATGCTTTTCTAATTCATCAGTTCCCATAACAATATCCAATTTCATATTCGGCACTACAAATAATTGCATCTCTAGACTTGACTTCCCTATTATAATATGCTCAGTAATCATTTTTGATACTTCAGTAATTTTCTTTCCACTAATATTTACTAATTCTACTTTTGGTATTTTCAATTGATTTGTTATTTTTATTTCAGACAATAGTTCTTCCCTTATTAATGATAGTTCTGATCCTGTATCACACATAATTTCTACTTCTTTCCCTTTTAAAAAACCTTTTAATTTAATTAAACCTATACTTTCATTTTCTTCCCTTTGCTGTTCGTAGTCAATGTATTCCCTCTGATGTTCATATAATACATTAACGTGGTATTCGTGCTTTCTTAAAAATCCTGATTTTGTTGATTATTTTGACTTGAAGAGTCTTCCCTTTCCATATTACTTTCTATCCTACTACAGTTTACTTCCCTTTGATTATTTTCATTTCTACTATTATTTCTATTATTATTATTATTTTGACTTCTATAATCCCTATATCTATTTCTATTTTGATTAGCATTATTTCCATTATATCTATTTTCCCTATTATAATAATTTTGGTTTCTATTATCTCTATTTCCAAAATTGTTTTGATAATTATTATTTTGGAATCTATTATTATAATTTTGATTTCCCCTGTAATTGTTCCTGTTATCATTATGTCCATTTTGTTGCCTAGTTCCTATGTTATTCTTATTATCAATTCTATTTAAGTATGATAGTAGTTGATTCATGTTTTTAATATTTGCAATGGCTATTGCCTCAGATATTTGACTTCGATACTGTCTTGAAATGTATAAAACTATCTCTTCCTCTCTCATTTTAGGTTCTAAATATTGCGCTTCATTATATAGGCTAAGTGCATAAGCACTCATGCTTTTTCTAGTCCCTTCTATATACTTCCTAAAATATAACCTTTCTCGACATTTCGACTGTTCATTTTCACCCCAAAAATTATTTAAAAACTCATCTATAAACTCATCTAAACTATTTAATTCCCTTTCTTTGCAATTGAACCACAACAAAGGTTCATCAACCAATCGTTCTCTTATTAATTTTTTCATTCTCTCTATATTCCTTTCATACTGTATTTCATTTTTCAAATCTTTAACAAAAATGCATGGATGTAATAATTTTATGTTTCCATTAAATTTTATTGTATTCTCATGACCTACATTTCTGTATTCTATATTCATTCTCTCTTCGGATCTATTCTCAATTCTTTTTATTCTTTCATCTTGTTCATTTATCATTTTTTCCTGATTTTCTTTCATACTTTGTACATTCACGTTCACATTCTCTTCAATATTCTTCCCCATATCATTCATTCTATTTTCCATAATATCTATTTCTTTCTCTACATTATTAAACTTTCTATTTACAAAGCTATTATATTCTTCTAATTTATTATCTATACTTTCTTCAACATGTTGTCTTATTTCCTTTTTTTCAGTTTCAACTATTCTCATAATTTCCTCAGTTCTTTTATCAAATTTATCATTCACTCTCTTAATTTCATCTCTTATATCACTCATACCTTGTTCAATTCTAGCATTAGTTTCATTCTTACATTGTTCAATTTTAGCATTCGTTTCATTCGTTTCATTAGCTTTTAAATTTAAACTTTCAAGCAATCTCATTATTTGTGATTGACTATCTATTATTGGTGGTCTTTCTGCACTAATCATTTCACCCTCTTGATCAAATCCTATCAATTCTGGAGTCCTCTGTCTATCTCCTTCCATTTTTACTTTCTTTTTAATTAACCTAGTTCTTTAAATTATTTTGATACGCGGTTCTATTCCTTTTTTCAAATGGCCTCACGTTTGAGCGCCAATTATTAACTAAACTCTTACGAGTTTATTTTGCCCCACGTTGTGGCGACAATTATTATCTAAACTCTTACGAGTTTATTTTTATTTATTGATTATTATTAATGCTTCCGGCTAGCTTTTTATTTATTGATTATGAATAATAATGAACTTTCTCTTTTATTATTATTTTATGGAATTAAACACAATATTCTTTGAATGTTGAAAAATTTCTATATTTAAATCTCTATGACTCTATTTATCTCGGGTTTCTAATTTACAATTTTATTTTATGTTCTAAGCATAGAACTAGCTTTAACCTCAAAACTATTCAATATTAATAGTTGTTTACAAAATTACAAACGACAATCTTTCTTTCAGATTTACAAATAACACTACAATGGAAATATAATAAACAAACTTACTTTTAGTTTATATCCAAAAGTGTGTTTAACTATGTTGGCAATTTTCAATTTAATTCTTTTATAATTTCGTTGATGATTCACTTTTACACAATACTATGCTTTTTCACAATAATCACAGGTAACTAATTTGGATTACTTCTTCTTGAGCCTCAGGAACTGTTGATAATACTTTGTTTTATCCTTTTAGATAAAACATGAAACTTTTCGATGCTTTATTTAAATTATTGATGAATGGCAATCGTTGGAAATTTCTTCTTAATTGGAGGTTATTACAGCCTTTTTACTGGATTCAGATACTTGGATAATCGTTGACTTTTAATAAAACTTATTAACTTTGGTTTCTTTGAACCTATCGAAGTTTGGAACACTTTCGTTCAATTGGAGGTTATTATAGGTTATAAAATTTTGGTGAGTTGCAGTAGTACTTTCAGTCTACAGATGTAATGGCAAACTGAACTTCTTTACTTTCAGATTCGTTTTTATAGGCCTCCAAAACCGACGCTACTAGATGTCATAATCAACCTATGAGAAGCTTTCTTTTCAAATCAAGGATGCCAAGTTAATTGTTGTGAAACTGACACAAGTCTTCATTGTTACCAGATTGACATTAGAAATTCCTATTGACCAATCAGAATTTAGTATACTTTACTTTTTGAGTTATTTGAGATTTTCAACTTATTTTAATTGTTAGTGATTCCTTCTTTTTAAATTAATATTGCCTACATTTTTCCCCACACTTTGGTATAATATAACCTATGATTGGGTTATTATTAATATGATTATTCCCATATTTATGGTTTTCTTGACAGTTACTTATTCTTAAATCTAATACATATCATATTATATCAATAACATTCTTTTAACATTACATAACTCAAATTTACTAATCCTAACTTACATCTATAACATTATTCAATGTTTTGTACTATCTCATGATAGTTTTGTAATCATTTTACTTATGATTTATGATTTCGTTACACTGAACGTTTCTTCACTTTCACTGAAGTTCTTGTTTATCACATCTTATACTATTACATCGTTGTTTATTATGTTTTACATTGTTAATATTAATATCCTAACTATTATTTAGCTTTTATTATTGTTTTTAATTCCATAAAATATTTTTTATTTGATCTTTTCTGATTTTCATAGTTCGGTAAGTTATTATTTTTAAATTTTTATTGTCTATGAAATGAAATCATAACAATATATATATATATTAATCCTACTCCCCCTCAACTTCCGGAATAGTGACACATGTTTTCTTATACCGAAAACCATACTTGGTTAAAATTTGGTTGGAAAATACAAGGGCGACGCTCATGTAGCCAAAAAACCTACCATTTGCCTGGGCTAGAGCCTAGAGGAGTGTATACGTGACTGTGACCACATCCATATAAGGCAGTCCACTTAGGACACAATAAAAGTTTATTAAATATAATTGTGTTTTCAGTTTAGATTACATTGTAATTTCTGATTCAGCATTGTTCAGAATTATCAATTTATTCTTTTTTATTTGTTGGAAAGAAAGATCATTAAGCATGTTCTATGTTATTCGTTTTCATCCAATAAGAACATTTTTTTTGACACTGCTTTTGAAATGGATTGGAAAAAAAAAAAATTGTTATTATTGTTCACAATGTGGTGTGTGTCAGTCACACTTATGATGAACAGTTGAAATAGTTAGAGAACGAACTACATTGCTTTACATTGCAGTTATGTCACTCACTGCCATTCTTACTGTAAAACAGTATGCAAACGCATAATATAAATTCGTTGAATTCCACTCTTCCTTTATTAAGTTGCTGGGAAAGAATCGCAGGGAATTATGAGACAAGACATTACTTAATTATACAGAAGTTACTACTCTGTACATGTTTCAATACCACACCACAGCATGTGGAATCGCGTAGAGTATTCAAATTAGGTGCTGACCATATTTTATAATAAAAATAATAATAATAGTATATGTACCTATGTATTTCATGTCAATGATCACCATGCCAGAATGCAACAACTTCTTGAGTAGAAGAGATGGGTCTAAAGTGGGTCGGATTGGTATTCTCGGAACCATCTCTGGAATTCATGCATCCCCCATCCAGAAATACCAGTGAATTAAATCGTTATGAATCCAGTGTTATCATAACCATTTTTAGTTTCTTCTTAGTTTGAAGTCAATATTAAATAGAATCTGATGAAAATGTTGATAGAGTAAATTGAATATAGGACTCGATTCAAAAGTGCATTGGTTATGGTAATGCGATTGAATGACATCCAATGTTATTGCATGTTAGGAACCAATGAATATTTCACGTTAATGTAACACTTCAGCATCATGATGGGTCCCATGGGAAGCGATTCCTTATTCAATGATCCGATGGGACACGAATCTAATAGCTAGTGAATGTGCAATGAACATAGCAGTGTCACATAAAACATGCTTTCCCTCTGATTATCTGTATAGTGTATATAATTTATATAATCTAATATGCGTGAAATCAATTTCATCCTTACTTGCACTATATATGTCATATGTAGTGCTCGTAGAAACATTGGCATCTAACAATATTTCTGTGCTGAGAAATTTCATCCATGAAGACATTTCAAAATGTGTCTACGGAGGTATGAGGATTCTAATTCTGAAAGAAACCATTGAGGTGATGATTACGATGGATTCATGAACTTCAATCTTATAAGGACTCTTCTATATTTTTTGTTCACGGAATAAGTAAATATACTCTTATACCTCCAGTTAACAGAATAAATCAGCTGAGATCAAGAGATTCTACATATTTTCAGGAGATGAGATAAACATGAAAGAAACCAATATTAGACAGGTAGGTCTAATATTTGTTTCCGGGAAAGATCCCATTTTTTCTGAAGATTTATTAATTTTGTTTAGGAATAAACTGACAATAATTCATAAACTTTAACTATAGCCATCAATTAATATCTAGATATGAGTTGTCTGAAAATATTTTATCACATCACTTCACATTATTGTATGAAGCTACAATATATCTTTCACCTTGAATTTACTTCATTCATAAGTCCAGATCAAATTGATCAATCTCATAAAAAACTTTTTTAATGTTTGATGGTGTCGGTTATTGTATCAGTAATGTGGAAACATATGGACAGACTCAGCCGTAAATGTCTATCTCTTGTCATAAAAGTGAAATTCCAAATTGAGTTTTATCCGGCTATAAAAGGCAACAAGTAAAATTCATATTATATCAATTGAATGAAATTATCCTGAAAAGTAAACTTCATTTCCAAATCCTGCTAAATCTTCTATATTTGATATCAGATTGGATGCGTAAACAGAAAACCGAAAGCAATATATTTCTGCACGGTCGCTACATAACATATGTTTTCAAATATATTGGTGGTTTTATTTCAGAAGCCACAAAGGAATTTGTTTTATGGGCCAGCTCTGAGCGAGTGTCAACTTGCATGAGAATTTATGTTACGTATGCACGCTGAAATCTGTCATCGCCAAAACGGTTATTAGTTGAGGAATAATTGACGTTTCAGTTTTTCTTTTGACCGCCATATGAAAGCAAATGGAAAATGCATATAGAATAAATGGAATATTGCAAACGTAACAACAGCATACTTCTATTTGAATTATTCAGTTCCGTAAATTGAATAAGTTCATACTTCTTATAATAAAAAACTATCCCTCGGAATATCGCAAACCACGAATTACATGTTTATTACTATATTTTACATGTTTTGGTCTAGGAGCTATAGCGATTCCGTGTTACTGAATGACACTATAGTTTATGGTAAGAGGACGATTCAATGTTCAATTCATCTCACAGATCGAATCTTCGCTTTCATGTAGTTCTCGAGATCCTACCTCCGCAAATTATCGATTCTTTGATTGCAAGTCAACCCTTTCCAAATTGCGGCTATTTGAAAAGCATGCCATTCTTATACACTTCCACCATGTGCCATCATTTTTTATAGTGTCCGTTTATCGGGCTGGCCAGATAAAATTTGAACAAAAAGGTACTGCGAGTTAACCCTACCAAACCTGATGGAAAATGGTTATTTTTGTTGTCAATTGTTGAAATATCCTATGCTATTAGAAGTAACCGGTCCAATTCAATTGCCAGACAATGATCATTTAGGCCATTTTGTGACTAATACTTACGGATTACAAGTAACATGATGACACCGTGTAAAATACGTTTATTCGATTTTAAATAATGATATAATATGAGTGACATCATTTTTTGGCCATTTCGTGCCACCCCCCCCCCTCCCACAACACCAAAAACGATCCCAAAAAAATCGGTAATATTGATATTTAACAGCTGTCGGAGTTGAGTAATTTATCATAATATTGGTCTCATTATCCACCGTTTTCATATTCATGCTTTTTTTCACCCCTACCCATTTACCGTTCCTATCCTCCGAGAAATTAACGCCAGACAGACTGACCGTGTCCAATAATTTTCAATACAGTTTTGTGACAAACAGCACATCATCATCCCCTAATCAATAGAAATTTATTGGACACTACCACCATGTTTGGCATTAATTTTTCGAGGAGTATGTGAAGTAAATGAAGGTAAGGGTGGAAATGAAGCAAAAATATAAAAAAGGTGGATAATTAGACCAATGTTATGATGAAATACTCAATGATTAAGACTCCGACAGCAGTTAAATTTTGAAATTACTGATTTTCAAGGGGTGCGTTTTTGGCGTTGTGGGGGAGCATGGAAGGGCCAAAAAGGTCCTCATATTATATCATTATTTGACCTCTAATAATCGTATTTGACACGGTGCCTTCATGTTAACTCATAATCCGTAAATTTCAGCCACATATTTGATGGCATATGGTATTTTAACAATTGGTAACACATTTTTCATCAGGTTTGGTAGGGTTAACTCCGATGAATGGACGCCAGTCCGATAAATGGACACGATAAGAAATGATGGCACATGGTGGAAGTGTATAAGAATGACATGCTTTTCAAGTAACCGCAACTTGAAAAGGGTTAACTTGCAGACAAAAAATCAAAAAAATTGCGGAAGCTGTATTTCGAGAACTACATGAGAGCGAAAATTCGGTCTGTGAGATGAATTGAACATTGAACCGTCCTATAACAATAATTTATAGTGCCATTAAGTTAAGTTTCAGTCATACTGCATCACTCTAGCTCCTAGACTATTGGAATGTCATTCACCCATCGTAGAACGATATTTCAATAAAAATACCTGTTTGAGTATTCGAGAAAATTTTAAGCTTCAAAACCTATCGATGATTTCACGTTACAGAGTTCAATATTCATCAATTCATCATCTTTGTCTGGCCATCTCAAAATGTTCTGGTTGAACCGTTGTTCGTGGTTTTGAGAATGGCGATACCCAGCGGTGCATCTACGGGAGTTGGGGGAGAGGGGCCTGTGGTCATATCCCCTCCAAACGAATTCTCATAGGTTACTTCGATGTTATATATAGACGATAATGATGATAATGAGCATGAGCAATGAATACATATTTTCCTCAATAAAAGGTAAGTTCTCCTTAGAACAATTACTGAATCCACTACTGGCGATTGTTAGTTTAGTTAACATTCGCTTTTCAGTTGTAAACAGCCCCAAAAATAAGGATGCAAGGTTCGAAATCGCAATCTACAATTTAATAAGCATATCTAATTGCCTTTTGTTCGCTTCATTCGTTCACAAACCGAAATAAATTGCCTGTGTATGTTACTTTTATCCCTTTCTTCCACACTCAAACTATTCTTTCAGTTGAATTCCTCCCTTCGAGTATAGTATAATCTTCAATCCATTTGACATTAGATTCTTCGTGTATTGAAAATGCATGTCGTTCCAATCATAATTGAATGGTATTATAGAGGATTATTGAATATACGGAGCATCTCATTCTAAATGGGGAGTTGATTTATCTCATTCTTAATACTCATATATGCCCAACATAACCACTAGAATCATGGTGAAGATTGTTACGATATCTGGAGTATGTTCATGTTTCATTGAGACAATTAGAAATTAGGACACTCGGTAAAATAACAAACCTCACACTCACAGTGGCTTGTAGACGAAGGAAATTTAATATTGTGCTAGTAATTATCTCATTGGGAATGGCTAAGATTCGTATTTTGAAAAGACAAATACGCAACCGTTGGAATAAAACCCAGAAAATCATAGTGATAATTTTCATAAAGATTAATGAGACATTAAAAGGCGTCCCTCTGGAGAGTTCAGTATTCCAGCTCCTTCGTAATCTGCCTATTACAATAATTACTCGTTTTCTGATTCAAACCTGTCTTCAGATTCCATCTCAAATTTCAATTGTTTAATGGGTCGGAAGAATTAAAAATTGGACTAATAAGAATTAATCTTGAGAGCGGAATGTTCAAATTAAACTTCTTACCATTTCTTTGATGGCTATTCATATTTTTTCATTATATATTCAGGATTGTTGGATACAAAATTCATTAAATGTGTCTGACCTAAAATTGATGTGCCACTCGCAAATAACTGAATTTATAATTAATTGATATGATAAATTAAAACATTTTCACTTCGTTTTTTATCACATATATTATAGAAACAAGTCGTGACTATAGTTTCGACACTAGCATGTCATCTTCAAACGATACTAATGTATTAAAATATGAATAATCTTGGCTATTTATCGTACAATATAAGACACAGGTAACGGTTGGAGAAATACATTGTTAGAATAGTATAATTGAAATTGGATAATGATGTAGAGTTAATATTGAGATAAGGAAATTTCAATGCGGATACCGAAACATCAAACAGAATGCTGCAGTACACGTCCAATATATCGTTTAAAATTTTATTGTCATTATTTATAATACCTTTTAAAATTTCTATTGATTCTAGTGTGTTTAATTTAAAACCTCTACTCTGGTTATGTAAAATTTTAAATTCATCTAAATTTGGAAGACGGTGCCCTGTTTCTTAAATATGGTTAGAGAAAGATGAATCTGTTCCATTAAGTATAAAGAACAGAAAATGTTCCTTATATCTAATTTCTATATTACTACTAGATCAATTTATTTTGAGTTTTTAGATTATGTTTCTATAAAATGTCTACAATTCTTTCACTTTATAATCAAATCTTTGTTTGAAAATTTGAAATGTTGACAGTGAATCAATCCGAAATAATTGGACAAGATAATACTGGGCATGAGGCAAAACAAAATTAAAAAAGAAACGTGCGGCACTCGGGGACTGCCGCGGTAAAGCTATTGCATAGCACTACACCACTGGAAAAAGTTGGGCAGAAAAACATCCACTACCCCTTCAAGATCTTCACGAATTATAAGTAAATACATTTTTTGATCGCATAGAACATAGCTTGCTAGGAGTAGAAAATGTTCGCAAAAGATATTTTCTGTACGATAAACAGTTCCGGAGATATTTGCAAAAAACGAAATTTTTGTTTCAATTTCAACACCCTGTATCTCAAAAACTGAGCGTCTGTGCATATATGTTAATAGAAACTTTTTTCCTCAAAACCAAATTTTCTATCGACTGTTGAAGTTCTGGTGCTAAAACCTGGGACACCCTGTATATATATATATATACATACATATTGAGAATTTAAATTGAGAATTTAAACTATATGTGTGTGTGTGTGTGTGTGTGTTTGTGTGTGAGTTTGTGTGTATAAAAGAGGGCTACTTTTAAGATCGCTCATTTTAATATCAAAAATGTAGGTTGTTTTTTTTATAGCAGTATTATACCGGGATATCAGAAATTATCTAGGTCAAGGGTGGTTGTGGAATCTAAAACGTATATCTTACTTTACGTTTGAAATAAGTATGTCACTGTCACACTGACATCATCAATAACCTACAAATTTCATATCTATTTATTTCAGTTGTAAGACAATAATGAACTACAAATTAAATTATCTTGGTCAAGGGTGGTTGTGGAATGTAAACGAAATGTTAACTTTGAACCTTTTACAAGGTCGCAATGGCCACAAACGGGGTCGGAAACTGTTTTAAATTGGTTAATTTTCGATAAATCGAATGACGTTCACGTGAGGAGCGCGTAGCTCGCGAGTTAGAAAAGTGCAAATCTTCGGAACATGTAGTGTAGTACCAAAAGACGCCACGTAGGGGAAACATAAAAGCCGTCACGTAAGAGTATCATCTTGATCTCTATAAAGAGTATTCTGTAAAAAGCATAGATAACTCTACTACCGGTAGTAGAGTTATCTATGGTGACAAGTGTCAGCTGACTGAATTTAATACGAAAGTTTTAACGTTCAGATCTCGATAGCGCTTCCGGCTCCGAGATTTTCACGTGGCCTATCGAAATTAGAAGGTTCGAATTGCATAAAAACACAATTGCATGAACGCCAGACGTCTTGTGTAATTAGCTACGAACGTAATCAGTTTGACATATCCTCGAGGAGCCCGCTGCGCGTAAGTTAGGGTTTATACATTTTACCTCTATTTTGTTAATTTGGGGCTGTTTCTAACCCCGTGCGGCCGGCGCCAATTGTAATAAAGTATTTTGGGTTATGAGCCGCTAGCTTTCACCCACTTTCGGTATATTCAAGTATCTAGAAAATTCCCTTCCGTACGTCGCTCGTTAGACGCTAGTAGGTGACAGCTGAGAATACCTCAAACTGTTTTAAATAAATTTTCCTATTTAATCGACATTTTGGGTCCCGAGACTATGCTATTCAGTTGATCCCGTTCATAAACTAACGACATGGAGCGAAAACCGCATGCGAAAAGTCCTCGTTAAGACGTTCTATGTACCGTCAATTTACACTCTAACTTCAACTCGCGAGCTACGCGCTTCTCACGTGAACGTCATTCGATTTATCGAAAATTAACCAATTCAAAACAGTTTTCGACCCAGTTTGGGGCTATCACGACCTTTTAAAAAGTTCAAAGTCAACATTTCGATAACATTTCGACAATATTAAGCTCGGCCGAGCTACATAGTAGGCGGAATGGTGAGTGTTACGATATTTCGTTACGGTATTTGTTTTTTGATTTAAGCTATTTCGTTACGGTATTTGTTTTTTGTTTTTTTAGATTTTCGTTACGGTATTTCTTGATTCGGTCGCCGCGCCGCGCTCAAAGCCCGCCATAAAAGCTATATGCAATAGTTTAAAAAGGAAACTGAACAGCTTAACGCCAGAACTGACAAATAGTAAAGCATTAGACAGTATTTTCCTCAAAAAAGTGTGTGAATAGATACGAGTGTCTTCACTATATGAGATCAATAACAAGATAATGATAATCCAAATTTACTCAGATGAAGAAAATATCGAATAGCATCATCAACGGTGGCGATTGTTGACTGTGATCTGGTATAGTGAAATACTTGCATGATTGATGGCTAATTCAAAGAGGATATGAGAGAAATTAAGGCAGATTTCGGACATTCTTCTCTCATTCAAAACAAAACTAATGAAATCAATCAAGTCATTCTGTATAGTTTTTGATATGCTGGAGAGAAGGAATTTGGTACTAATATCTTTCCCTACGAAAATTGTAAAAAAAATTTTTTATTGAATTGTCGAGTTTTTGAAATTATCTCGGATTGGAGAATGAACAGAACTCTCCCCGTATTCTCGAAATGGGAGCTCCTATGTGTAGTAAAAAACTGAACCATCGATATAACTTCCTGAATTTACCCGACTTTTCCGACTGTTATCTTGAAATCTTCAATTTCAGTTCATCGTCTGCTATCTATTATTGTGATAATGTTTTATTACCCAACCAACACACAATTGTAAGTGATATGACCCTTGCTCATGTTATGTTTGTCTTTCAAGAAAAGACCAACAAAATAGTTTTTTCATTAATTAACTTCCCGTGAGCCACTCATATATTTCATTCTACAAATCATAGCATGTATCATTTGGTTTGCATAAAATATTATTGATCAAAGGTTCACTCAAATCTGGTACAACTTATCTTCGTAACAAAGATTGCTGAAGCGACATTATTATTATAGAAGGCCAACATCGTCTTTACAATATTTTATTCACCCGGCTCTTCACATCCTTTTTGGCTAGTTGACGATGATTCCATCTTTACCTGCCACCTCACTTTGATTTTATCCAACTTTCACAACACGTGAACAACGAAAATGATTCAGAATGATAAAATAGAATCATTTAACTTCAAGCACCTGTACTACACCGAACTCCAATGGAACAAATGGCAGAACTGCTATACAAACTGAGCTACCTATCTACTACTATCGTAGCTGTCTTTTTCCAACTCCCACGGTGTCTCAACGGATGACTTCTTTCTGTTTACTTTTCATATTGTTGTTACAACTCACAACAACGACATATGCACTATATACCT
The DNA here is from genome assembly GCA_958510875.1 of Endomychus coccineus. Taxonomy (NCBI): domain Eukaryota; kingdom Metazoa; phylum Arthropoda; class Insecta; order Coleoptera; family Endomychidae; genus Endomychus; species Endomychus coccineus. Next base: position 219,718,118 of record OY294067.1, read on the forward strand.
CATTGGTCGCTGAGTATGGAGCATTTCACTCGATATATCTGGAGTGAAATAAACGCGGGAATTTCATGACTTTGGGTAATTGGTTACCGATTCTATGCATGTAAAGTGAATACTCAAAATACCATTTGAATATATGATGCATATTCAAACCTGTACTCGCTCTCCCATCTTTTAATCTTGATAAATAAGGTATTATTGCATAATAATAATTATTTTTCTATTCGTGAAATTTGTCATATATACAAATTTCGGCGTCATATACGCTGTATTTGAAAAGTCATAGGAAACGTTTCATCTGAATCCAGAAAGCAAATTCAGATCTTTGTTTCGATCTGCTTATCATCACCGACAGGTCCCTTCCAAATAATCTCAAGAATTACCAATATGAACTTGACATACTCACACGAGAACTAATATAGTAACAAGCCAACTTACAGCATTTGAGTAGAATTGTAAGTTCCTGTATCGATATATCCCAATACTGAGAATGGGTATATAGGATCTATTAAAATTAAAATTTGATTTATAATTATGAGTTTTATTTGAAAGCGTAATGAAATGGAGTAGAACAGGTGTCCATGGGTACAAGTATATTTATTATTGGTTGTTATTATACACAAGTTATGATGTGAACAATTCAATAAAACATGGCTAACTAAAATGATACTTGAAACACAAATTGGCGATACGAATAAAATGAATCACAGATTCAGTATCATAGATAAAACAAGTTTTATTAGATAAATTGAATTTTATTAAATAAAATCACATATTCTGTGATACCACCACAGATGACAAAATATATAGAGAGAAGGTGACTGAATTATCTGTTGTCAATGTAATGAGGTTGAATTTTAAATTGGATGTATAAAAGTTGAAATGTTATTTGAATGTTAATGAGTTAAATTCCAGAATAATATATGGACATCGATAGTTATTTGATCCGGTTTGATAAATAGAATGACTTTAACTATTTTTTGATGCATTTTTGTATATAAAACAAGGTAATGTTGTAACCTCCTTCCGCTTGAATGGTTAATTACAAGAGGGGAGGTTGTCACTTACTGTCCTCTTATGACAGTAACTGACCTGCTCGGGTTTCTTGAGGGTCCAGGTTCCCTTTTTATATAGGTTTTAAAATTGCTGTTTCTCTTTCGTGTGGATTGCCAAATAAAACAGATATTTCTTGCTTAACTAAGTTTATTAATTATCTCTATTTACATTTACACCAGCTATGTACAATCTATTTACAAAATGTTGCTAGGAACAGGCCGTTTTAATGTGTTCGTTTTCCGTGTATAAAATAACGCGCTAATTAGATGTTTTCCTATCGTCGGGAGTCTCCACCATCTGCGTGAGATGGTAGACAAGTTTTTGTCCCTAGGTCTAGAAATGAAATGAATCGCGACAATCTAAATATTTAGTACACTGTTAACTTCGACGTAGCGTGGGTCGTGTATTCGCTCTGACCTGTATTTCAGACGTAATTTCTTACGGAACGGGGTATAACGGACTAGGTTGATTTGTCAGCTATCGGCTATGACTGACTTAATAATTTCACAAGTCGGTCTCGGAGAGAATCACCACGTAGCCCCTGAAATCAATTCGCAGAAGCTGGATCGTATTCGTCCAGGCTATAAGGATTGATTTTTCCAGCGGTTTCGGCTGTGACTTTATTAACAATTCTACAAATCGGTCTCGGACAATATCCTAACTTAGTCTCTAGAAAAACAATTCGCAGAAGCTGGATCGTATTCGTCCAAGCTATCAGGATTGTTTGTAGACTATTGAATTTATAAACAAAGTTCGAATTTGAAATCGGACTTATATACTGAAATGTTAATTCTCTAGAAAAACAATTCGCAGAAGCTGAATCGTATTCGTCTAAGCTATAAGGATTGATTTTCCCAGCGGTTTCGGCTGTGTGTTTATTCACAATTCTACAAATCGGTCTCGGACAATATCCTAACTTAGTCTCTAGAAAAACAATTCGCAGAAGCTGAATCGTATTCGTCCAAGCTATCAGGACTATTGAATTTATAAACAAAGTTCGAATTCGAAATCGGACTTATATCCTGGAATGTTAATTCAATGACTTGGATGGATTTTAAACGGCAATTAATACTCACTCTCTATTTCTCGGATTTGCACAATAGCAACGGCTTCGGGTTGTTTAGATTACGGCAGGTCAATCTCGGTGCTGGTCTCGCAAGTCAGTCCCTTTCGCTATGAAATGGGCTTGCTTTTATACAGATCGCGGCGTGTGACGTAACGTGAACAGGTGACCGGCTGGCGAATTCTGTTCACCAGTTTTTATACATAGATGTGCACGAAGTTTGATCTCTTAACTTTGCCTATGTAATTCGATTCTACTGAGATATTCAAATTTATTTGTAAGTAATGAAGAATGCTTCATTACAATGTATTGATTGAAATGTTGTGAATCGAATATTGAGTGTAATTAGCCAAAAGGGAAAATTGAATTTGGTATGAATTTGTGTTGAATTCTCTTTAATGAAAATCTCAAAATTTTCTCAATTTCATCATTATATAATCTGTTAAGAATGTGAACCTGATTGAATTTGCTGATAAGTTCCATTTTGGAAAGTTTTGGTGATCATTACCTAATAATAAATGAGGAAAATTAGTTCCTGAATATTGATAATTCTATGATACCAACATTTTGAAAGTGGAAGGAGAAGAGTGAGTCTTCCTATTAATCTTGAATACTTAAAAGGGAAGAATGTTGTTTTGAAAATTGAAAGTTACTGAACATTAGATCCTAAATTTGACGTATCAAAAGGGAAAAGTGATTTATTCTATACATTTTGAGTACGCCCTTGTTTCAAGAACTATCCTACATTATTATTTATGTAGTAAAATGTAGAAATAATTTCAAATGGTAAAAAATGAAACTAGCATATTTTAACTTGGTAATGATATGTGATTTTGATGTTTAGGTAAAAATTGGATTGATAGTTGAATTTGAAGGAGTAGAGAGTGGTGAAATTTGACTTTAAGAAAATATTTGAATTGTTGTACCAAAGTTATTTGAGTAATGTTCGTCTATATGCTCCTGTGACTCCATTACATCAATTGAGAAAGAGAAACATCACATGGAGCACTCACCGAGTTTAAAATTGTAAAGATAAAATGTAGTCCGGGCCCCTAATGTTGGACTTTGGAAATCCAAAATTGAATTCCAAATTGCCAAAGGTATCCAAAATTCCAGTTTTGGCTACCAATATGTTTACTGAGGTTTTCAAAATTCTCATATATATATATATCCAAATAGAAATGACCTGGATATCGTCGTTCTGTTTACTAATATGGAATGATGACTTCGTTGAAGGGGTTGATGATGATGAATATTCTCCTTGTAGTCGGGGTCACCAATATAGAATTTATTAAAATTGAAATTTGATTTACAATATCAGTTTTATTAGAAAAAAATATAAAATTGAAGAGAATCTGTGTTCGTGTATATTATATATATTTATTATTCATTATTATAGATATGTTAAGATGCAAACAATTCAATAAAACATGGCTAATTAAAATGATACTCAAAACAATCACAGATCAGCAATATCAATAAAAAAATCACAGATTCAGTATCATAGTTAAAACAAGTCTTATGAGTGCATATAAATGAAATCGCATACTCTGTGAGACCTGCACAAGTACAAGTGATTTGTGTTATGAAGAAATATGTAGATTTTTAGAAGTATTCAATTAATTCAATTGAATGAATTCGAATCAATAATTGTACATCAGTTCTATGATTTGAAGAATTTGCATCACATTTTATTTGAATCATCTCCATGATAGAACTTTGATAATAATTGGTTTCCTTAGCTGAGATATTAGAATTTTTGTAATCAAATTAATGGTTATAATCAAAACACTGTTTAGAAAGGGTGCTTTTAGTACTATACTTGTGGTCATACATTCTTTCTTCTGAATATTGTTCAGTGATTTCTGTATAAGTTCCATCGTAATCTAAACAAATATTCAGCAAAGCAATGGGATTTCCTATGTCAGCTACTATCGCTTACCTTGTTATGGAAGAAGTTTGGTCTCAACTATATCTTCACCATAAATTAGTTGCACCAATAAATGAAAAAAATATTATGAACTTCCTTAAGTTCGTAATAAACTGGAAACGAATGGCTACCGTAAAACATTTTCTCACCCCATCATTAAAGGAAGAATAAACAAAATCTATAATAGTACATCATAATGTGTAAATAATATAAACAGTAACAAAGCTGAGTTAATACCCAAAGATAAACAAACCCATACGGTATATAAATTTGAGTGTTTGAATTGTAATCGGACTCATACAAAACAAAACCATAGCCCTAGCTGAAAATTGCTTTGATTATAAAAACGTTGATATTTTAGCTAATAGTCCAGGTATTTAAGGAGGAAAATCGACGTATGCATTTTGACGCGATGAATACAATGGTGTAACTTAAATTTGGATTAGCCCTGGGCTCGAAAAACTATGTCCATTATTCGTTTAACATGAGTATTTCGTCTGAAATTTGCGTATTAAGGATTTTTCAAAATGGCCGAGCGCCAAAACATGAGTTAGGTCAAAATACCAAAGATAGAAAAAATCGAAATGAAAATACTATCCTTTCAACGTAACAGAATATGAAAAAAACAAAAACTCTCTGACATATACTCAAATTGTCAAAGTGCTAAGAAAAACACACTAAATGACCCCAAGATCTCAATCGACTCCGGACCGGAGCCAAAAATTGCATATTAATTTTTTCAACAACTTTTGTTCGAAACATTTTTTCAAACAATTCATAATTTCCTCTCAAAACGCAAGAAAGTTCAAAAATTGCCATTTTGGGTCCAAAAAATGGCCATAGTTTTTCGAGTAAAGGGTTAATTCAAATGTGAACTAAACCATCGTGTTCAAATCGTCAAAATAGAGAATAGACCAAAATTAGAATTTCCCGAAATTCGGACATCAAAATTCCTTAAATTCTTACTATAAAGGAAGCAATTATTTCTAAAGATCTATCCTGAACATGCTTGACATAAAACGTCATGGTAATTCTGTAAATCATAGAATTGATACAATAAATCAGTAATACCGGCACAGCAATGTTCTTTTTTATCATAGTCATAACATTTTAAACTCTCATTGTACCGTTTTGACGCGAAGAGATTTTTGTTGTCAGGTCAGAATGGTCAGACCGTTCTGCCTCTTTCGAGATAAAACGTCTTCAACTATAGTAACATCACTGTAGAGGTTTTCTGATACATATCCATATGTTCACATATTAATGTGTTACATTTTCAATTATTCGTGTTTCGTTCATTGTTGCGACGTGGACATTTTTAGTTAAAATTAATGAGCTAAAGACGCTGAGTGTTAGTGAAATTATTTTGAGGAATCCCGCGCTTTGGTGACGTAAATTAGTTTTCAAACGTCTTCTGATGATGGTGGTGAGACCGAAACGTACGTAAGGACGAAAATATAATTGGCGTATGTGTTAGTTAATATGACCTATTTCCCAAGAAGTTATGTATAACTAAAAGTTTGCATAAGAATAATGCAGCCATAGTTTGCCGCCTCTATTCGTGCTGACAAGACCAAATCTTGACTGTACGCTCCATTGTAATGAACACTATCAATTCAATTAGAAAACCACTGAGGTGATTTTCTCAATACATGCTCAATCCTATTCATGCAATAGATGCAGACTCAAACTGAGGACGAATCAGTGTGTCAAACAATAATTGAAACAGTGTCTTAGGATTAATAATATTAAGAATATTTCATGACATGAAGCCCAGTCTTGTGTGTCCTGAAGAAAGTGTACGTTTGCTCTGAAGTACAAAGATAACTCCCCGAGGATAGATAGGTCTCTCGTCTTACATGTTCGGGTCAAAGGCATGGTAGCAATCCCGTTCGAGGTCTGGCTATTAAATAACGATACTGCTTGAAAAAACATTTCATTTTAAAAATTATTCTACATCGAATGCTTTCCTTCAATGTACTCCCCTTCCTTCGCCGCACACCGTTCCATTCGTTTTTTCCATTGGTCAAAGCAATGCTCGAAGTCTTCTTTAGTAAGAGCATTTAGGAGCTCCTCCGATTTTCGCTTCACCTCTTCCATCGACTCGAACCGGGTTCCTTTTAAGGCAGACTTGATTTTCGGAAACAGGAAAAAGTCACAGGGTACTAAATCAGGCAAGTATGGCGCGTGTTCGAGCACTTGAGTGCCTCTAGCGGCTAAATAACGCTTGACAGACAACGCATTATGGGCAGGTGCGTTGTCCCGGTGCAAGATCCACGACTTCTTTTTCCACAACTCCGGCCGTTTTTTACGAACGCGCTCTAGCAGTGTTGCCAAAACTTCCAAGTTAGAAGTTTGGCTTACAGTTTGACCCTGTGGAACCCATTCAGTCATCACGATGCCGTTGATGTCGAAAAAAACGATTAGCATGGCTTTAAATTTTGATCATCTCCGGTGCTCTCTCGGCCTTCAGAAAACTGTTTATACCATTCGAAAACACCCTCAAGAGATAGAGAATTATCACCATAGGCTTCTTTCAACAACTTATAGCACTCAGTAGTAGTTTTTTCAATTTAACGAGAAATTCCACAATGATCCGTTGCGCGTAGTCTCGTCATTCAATAGTCAGACCCCGTATGAAAATAACAGTGATGAATTGTTTCTGGTATATAATACCACAGTTCATTCAGAGATGCGGACATGTTGCATTCGAAAGTCATTTCATGTTGTTGGCTGCAACCACGGTCGTACATACAGGTCTGGGAACTCTATGTTTGACATGAGTCTCTTACATGACGCCAAACTCGTAGTCTTTCGCTCAGCCACCAGCTAGCGCTTGGATCGAAGTATGGCAACAATCACATTATTAAGTAAAATAATTTTTATCGTAACGCAATATCCACTATTCTGATTTGAGAGAGAAATACAACTGTTACTCCTGTCAACATGAATTACTCATCTTCAAAATAACTTCTCCTTTTTCGTTATACATGCTCGCACAAATAAAAGACCTCGTTAAAACGAGTTCTGTCTGGAATCGCAAGCACCTCTTTTTTTCGCATTTCCGCATCTCTCGGCACTTTAAAAACAGAAGTTTCTTGCTCTACACTTTTGTACCCCGTTTTGCATTTCGGCACAATGCACGGTTTCATAATATTTTTCGAAAAACAATGGTATTCCTTGTGTTCACAAGTCAACGATGACAGTTGCCAGAGAACACGGTCGTATACGTGCCAGAGATCATTCCTCGACTCATGCGCCATCCTTTTGGTACTATGCAACAGATGACGCTTAGCGGACTCACTCCTCACATAGGAAACAGCCTCGAGTTCCCAGACCTGTATATACGACCGTGGCTGCAACTAATGTTAACATTCTGGGTGATTGTACTTACTAAGTTTGATTGAATTCTTTACAGTATATTTGCATCCTTTTCGTTGAACGTGACAAAAGTATTTTACTCATGTGGGCTATGGGTATATAGGATCGTAGTTCATTTATAGATTTCCAAATCTTGGTCATTTGATTGACATCAAGAGTGCTATTTAGATCACACTATAATATAATAGTGCCTGAAGTATATTTAATCTGTAATTAAAGCTTCATGTCATCCGCATGGAGCATACTAGTAGAATCAATTAATCAATTCTCTACAAAGCAGTGCTGTTCCGTCTAATTACTCAGACTGAAATAGGGAGTTCATATGGGTCACAGGATACGTTATTATTCTAACGCAGAGGATCAAGTTGGTTTCCGAGTTATAGAACTTTTTCTTCCAAATATTTTTCCTACCTCAATGATTGAATTGCTCGTCTCACCATTTCTGAACAGTGTGTAGTATTTCCCCGGTGATAATGGAGAGTTTTATCGCTATACTAAATTGGATTACTCATTATTCTTCATAATTAATTTTTTTTTTCAATCATATTCATCCAATGTCGGTCTATTCATGCTACAGTGTCTTTACGCCTACGTCAGGAGGCAAGCTCACCTCAAACTATAAATTTCGTCGAATCCTGACTAATTCAAATCAAAATATTATCTCGTCTAATGGTACTTATGAGGTACTCATGATATGTATCGACAATGTGTCAGCCGTGACCAAAATATCAAAACGGGTCGACAGTGGGAGAGGCTACCGTGCTAACCACTACCCTACCGAAAATGGTAAATATAATACTTATTCCAAGTAGACATACAAAAATTTGTTCAGGTCTTATGTGACAATGTTCAAACTTCGGCATGTATCACCTTTTCCATCTATACAAATACAGTGATTACTATTTTAACTTACAAATTATTCATATTCTCTTGAAAACAGAATTTTCTTTATAGATGGATTTGATTCCGTTTACGATAATCGCCTTTTCACACTAGAAACCAAAGTGAAACAATATTCCTCGTAATGACTCAATGCAGCCTTTGACTAGATTGAATTCACGTAATTCTCCTTGTAAAGTCTACAGCGTTATGAAACAAATGAACCGTAAGCAAACATCGACAATGATTGACATATGTAATTACTAGTTACGATGTTCGTACATGTCGAAAACCTTATCCATTATTGCTGGCTCATTAAAACTAATCACATTATATTTCGCACAAGTGAAATTATTTACAATTAATCATATTTTCATGATACCATAGAACACGCAATTCTTGCACCGTTGTGCTACCCTATGATAACGCAGTGTAATTAATTGAATGAAACGATTTGAAGCCATATTCCTATGACGTAGTGTGACGTCATTCAAATCGTAAATTTATGTAATACATTATACCGGGATATCAAAAAGTATCTTGGTCAAGGGTGGTTGTGGAATCTAAAACGTATGTCTTAGTTTACGTTTGAAATAATTATGTCACTTTCACACTGACATCATCAATAACCTACAAATTTCATACCTATTTATTTCAGTTGTAAACAATAATGAATACAAATTAATATAGTAATAAAAATTGTCTAAATGTTAACTTTGAACCTTTTAAAAGGTCGGGATAGCCACAAACCGGGTCGAAAACGGTTTTAAAATAGTTAATTTTCGATAAATGGAATGTTGGAAAAATGCAAAAGTTAGGAACATAGAACTTCTTTACGAGGGCTTTTTGCGTACCGTTTTCGCTCCATGTAGTTAGATTTAGTGGCGATACGCACCCGACGACCCTTCTTTTTTCCGAAAATTCCGTTTAAATAGGAAAATTTAATTAAAATAGAAGCAGGTACTCTCAGGTCTCATCTGACGCGTAGCGAGCTTCTCGAGGGAAACGTCAAAATGATTCGTTCGTAGCTAATTACATAGGACGTCTGGCGTTCATGCAATTATGTTTTTAGATAACTCGAACCTTCTAATTTCGATAGGCCAAGTAAAAATCCCGTAGTCTGAAGCGCTAGAGACTTCTGAGTATTATAGTATTCGTATAAAATTGCGAAATTTCGCACTTTTAGAAACTTCAAATTAATTAATTTGACACAAGTAAAGACACACGTTTTAGATTCCACAACCGCCCTTGACCAAGATACTTTTTGATGTCCCGGCATAAACAGAAAATCACAGTTGTCTTGATGGTGCAATAAAAATATATAGTTCCATTTTAGAAGAAAATGTAGGAAATGTCAAAAGTGCCACTTGTTACCGTTCTCCAAAACAAAGCAGATCCATTTTCACCACTAAAACAATCTACAAAATTTCAAATCCGTACGACCATTCGTTTCCACAGTGGCTTACATACTCATGCACAGACAGACAGCATCTGAAAAATAGCCCAGATTAATTCAGAAAGACTTGAAACATATGTTTCCGCGAAAGTCCGGAAAATTTGGTCAGGCCATTTACAATAGTGCCCTTATACCACGTATAATCAGGAAAGTTAAAATACATTAATATTTATAAGGTGACAACTCAAGATACCTTTTACTGGCTATAACTGTCTTGGAACAATAAATCAATTTGAAAATATATATCGATCAAGGTTAAATAATGCAATGTAATAATATCTGTCTATATTTGAACCCAAATGAGATTTGTTCCTAAAACAAGTTATTACATTTCAATACATCAAGAGCGAAATAAATCATATTACGAATTCAAATTACTTTCCAGGATTTTACGTAACTCAATCAAATCGTAATATTTTCTTCAGAATAAAGTTGTACAGCTTAGTTTTGATTTAATAAAAACAAATGGAACTGTAGTACTTCAGATGAGAAACACAAAATACAGAAAAATTGGATTCGCGATTCATTGAAATAAATTTCGCAGGGCGGTTTGATATGGGTGGAAGCGAATTGTTCGGTTCTATATAAATTAACGAGCACAAGAAGCATCAACTCGAGAACCGTGGAGATATTCGTGGAACGTAGTAACCGCAACAGCCGCATTTGTAATATCTGCCCACTTATTGCAACAGCCCTCCCAAGATACACCTCTTAATACCTAATTCAATCTAACATTAGTGATTTCGACGTGCAAGCCATCTGGAAACATTTGATTGAATCTTCGCTAAGGGTATTGTGATGGGAAGATATTTGAATGCGAACAAAAGAGAATTATTGACACTTAACGTTCTGTAGAAATACAGAATCCCTCCCCATTCTTTTCACTTGTCAAATTTCCGTAGTCGTCACTGTATTGTATGTAGCACCGCAATTCGCTATTCAAAATGAGCAAACTAAGGTTGGTTGATTCCTTCGAAATCTTCCTAAGCTTCATTGTAACACTTGCTACATCCAAGATTTGATTGAGTGAGATTATTGAACCTTTTATGCATCAATCTTAGATCTAATGTTTAATTGTTCAAATATAGATCAACAACTCCCTATGTCGCTATGTTGGGATGAAACAAATTACCGATGTGGCTCTACTCGACTCAGTTCTTCTAGAGGAACGTCGTTCAAATGAAAGAAACACGAAATCACGTTCTTGTGGGATGTGTGAGGCCATCTCATGCTATTTCTATGAAAAATTCTCTTGATAGGATTTGCCCGAACTATCAACTCAGATATTATGCCCTATAAGAACTCCACACATCCTTTTCTTCTGGAGTTCCAATGAAGTGACATATATATTTTGAAAATGCTGTCTATGATGCATTTGAAAATCATTTCATTGCTGTTGTCATGGGCGTTATTCTCGATTTTCTCATTTCATTTCAATTTTTATGTAATCTTATATGAACTAAATTATACGTTCCTTTTTAGGCGAATATATTTAGAAATTTCGACAACTTTTATACAGTGAATTTGTATTATTTCCGTTAGACGACCTAAGGGTATAATAATTTGGAATATTTCCTGACAAATGTTCCGCCGAAATTGAATGTTGCTTCTATAGTCTAACATTTCAACCTGAAAATACAAAAATGAGGAATTTGTCTTCTAATATCCACGAATACATTTATTGATAAGGGTGAAAGAAACCGAAAGTTTACAATGATATCAACTTCCATTTATTGACAGTATTTTTTTGAAGCATTATTTATTATCACTGTACAGTGTAAACTTCATGATATCATTCCTTTTTTCCATTTCAGTAGCTCACTCGAATCTCTTCATATACATGCGTGAGGAATCCATTCGCTTTCAGGCGCGCTAAAGCAGCATGCTCATGAGGTTAAAGATTTACTTAGTGTCACAGATCTTGATGGCAAGTTATCTAACTTTTCTAGATTATACGTTATAAACCTGACAAATATGCTTGTTGACGCATGTACCTTTGTCGGAGAAGCGCTTCGCATGCTTGCTGTTCCGGTAGAGTAAAGCGGACTGGGATGATGGAGTGCGACTTGTAACCACTGCGCGATAGATGACTCTATGCGGACCAGGAGCACTACCGAAACTACACAATTAGTGATGAGCAATGTAGAAACCTGTTTTGTTCGAATTGTCAACCCTACGCAACCGATCTGGTACCTATCGTTTTTTTGGGAGTCTACCAACCATCCATCAATTGCCATTCACCCAATACTGTGAGGTTATGAACTCACATAGTCTTATCCACTTCTGATGATCAGATGTGGGAAGATACATTGAACGCCAGATGAATATAAAGAATCTCTGCGAATGCCTTTTTTCAAACAGTGTCATTTCCTGAACATTTATAGAATAAGTGGCACATTCGTAGCATACCAATTCTGTTGTTAGAGGAGATTAACTGTTGATAGGATCGTGTGTGAGTGGTCACATTTTGAAGATGTACGATACTTCAAGATCATTCTGCTTTTTTAAATCAACTTTGAAATGAAAGTACCTCGAAATATCGGTCCTGATATTCCCTCATATCAATGTACCGTGGATATGACAAGCTAAATGTAATGAAATGAAGAGCTCTATTATAACAACTAATATTTTCCCTTTGACAATGCGCTTGTTGTTGACAAAAATTATCAATCAACGATTACAATTAATAAACTATAAAGAGTTCACACTGTGGACACACTATAACACTATAAATAAGAAATAATCACCAAAAATTAAGTTGTTTCAAAAGCTAGTTTCAAACGTAAGTTATAAGCCAAAAGTTGTAAATAATCTAGTTTATGATATTTGTTACTGATTTCTTTTAACCATCTTTGATTTGCAGAGAAAATGATTCTATCTATTTTCATGTTCTTACACGTACATATTTTAATGAATTCTGTGAAAACCTTATTGGACAAACAATCTTCAAGGAGGTTCCCTACCTATGCGGGGGATTGTAAGTTGCGGGGAGGAGAGGTGGAAGAAATATGACAACGTCGCTCTTAGCGTTGTACGCGTTGACGCATACTTATGTATACACATTATACCACGCGTACATTACATGTGTTTTTGTTCACTTTGTTTATTTAAAATTATTTAAAAATGAGTACTAAAATACTAGAAACACCGGGTAAAAAAACCGTTATTTTTATAAAGGGAAAAGAGTGACTGAAAAAGTATACAACGATAGAATGCGTCTAAAAATCGTAGGGACAAAACTCGGTGAAAGAAGAAATACAGAAGAAACCATGCCTAACCTCATTTCTTCTGATAATCAATTTATTTCAATTGATGGTGTCCGCGTTATTGACTATGATTATGTTTCAAATCAAATGTTCTGTGAAAAGTGTAATAAAAATCTGTTTTAATATTGTTAAAAATGAGTTTATAAACTATACATTTTCACTGCATGACATCTAATCTCATTGATGTACTAATTGTAAATTGTATCAAAGAGATAATAAAACGAATTATATTTTTCATGTTATTATTATATTTGAATTTGAATTGGCGCGCCACTTTCTATAAAGAAAAAGAAAGCAACGTTGCCAGATTATTGAATTTTGTAATAATTTCTCAATTTTTCTATTAAAAAAGTTACTATGAGGATAAAATTAGTATTGAATTTGGTTTAAACAATATTACAGAATCCGTGTGTAAAATTTGAGCAAAATCTAGCTTTTTATTCTATAAAAATTTTAGCTTCAAGACAGATCAGCCATATATATACATGTAATTTTGAGCGGTTTTATTTTTTTTATATCTCTCCTCACAGCTACTTAATCGTTTCAAAAATTGTTTTTTACTATATTTATAACAATTCAGCCAAGTTTAGATAAAATCTCGCTCTAAAATCATTATCCTAGGGAACCTCCTTAAGGAAACGTGGATCTACTACTAATTTTGCTTTTTAATTTAATAATTTCTTTGAAATCACTTTACCGGCAAGTCATCGTGACTGATAAACTATAAAGAGTACACACTCTGAACCCACTATAACACTATAAATAAGAAATAATCACCGTTATCCACTGAAAATGTTTAGTGGATAATGGTGTATATTTCTCATTTATAACGATTACAACAACTGATAAATGGAATGTTATAGCAACTGATGTAGAGTTGTTAAATTTTCTTGCTTTGAAAAGAAACGGCGATATTTCATTGGAATTTTTTCATGACGATAATATGCTAGATAAACTTACGAAAATGCATTGTAACTGAAACTAAGTGGTTGATCTGGTCTCATGTTTGAATGTCAGAGTTGACGCTGCACTTGTAATCATACCTGTCTGTGATTATTGATGATTCATAACATTTAGAAAGTCTTGAAGAGATCTATACAGCTCCAACCAAACTTCAAACTGTACTTCAAAAATCTCATTTGAGTGAAAATACAGAATGAAGCCAACATCCCTTTCATAAATGAAAAATAATCCGTATATAATCACGAATAGCTGGTACAGGCAGAAACTTATGAAGAAAATTTAGGATAAATCCACTAAGACTTAGCAAATGCAAATGATCAAGCTGCAATGGTTAATTCACAATTATACATTTTCTACTGCAGTTTCACTCTTAGTTAAGATCAATATTTTGTCCTAGATTATTTGTTTTGTGAGCTACGTGATTCATATAATTATTTGTAAAATAACTTTCCATAACCTAATAATTAATAATAATGGTAAAGATTTTGAATTCCGATTGATCGTAAGCAGAATGAATAAGATTTAAAAAGTAAGTTTCATATCCACAGATCTTCTGCTCCAGGTCATTGAGTTGACAGACTTGTACTAAGACATTGAAATAATTATGTTCCGTTCGAAATAACTATTTTGTTATTTCATTCTTACCCCACCATATCTTATATTTTTCCAATATTGGGGAAGATCCGTAAAATGTCATTCATTGCTTTTATTGATTTATCCATTTTTTTTATAACTTCATAAAATGTATATCGCTTATGGTAAGCCATTGAAATTTATTTTGAGGTGAGATTGATTACTAATACTAATAATGTATTCTTAGTTTGATTTTCAATACGTTTCCAATTAAAATATTGTTCATTTTGTGTCATATGATAGAAGCTTTTAGTATTGTTAATGAATACAAATTTCTTATAAAACATAATAGGAACATTTGATAAAACCCATCATTGGAAAACTTACCATTGGACATACGTTCATACGTTCAACTTGATCTCCCACCCGATTATATGTTTCGAAGAAACGTTTCTTTCAAATTCCTTGCTGAATTCTTCTGATAAATTCCCTCTTCGCTGGGGCAAGGTTCGAATTTCGCATCAAATTTGAAGGTGTTCCATTAATATTTCGTTTTTATCATTCATCTCATGAATGCAATGTAGATGGAGGGGTAATTAATTTAAATCGTTGAAGTATCGTACGATAAAATTTGCTCTGAAGAACCTTCACCAACTATTCGCAGCGCTCAGCATAACTACCAAGATTTTAACAAGGTCACTTGACAACAAGTATAAATTGTAAATTGTCTTGCACAAAGCTCCGAAACGTTGAAATTACCCGAATCTCCGACGAATATTCTTGAATCTAGTCATATTATTCCAAATCTCTCGACGTACCTATTTACATATTTCATCCCGTCTTCTCTAACTGGAAGTTGAAATAGTTCAACTTAATAATATTTACCATTGTCGTTTCGTTACATAAACTCTTCTTGCTCTCAGCAGTCCATTATTTCGAGTTGCAGTATTTGCTTAATTTGTATATATTCAAATGACCTCTTTCCACTCTCTCAGAAATTTGTCCCATTTTAGAAACTTCACCATTTGCAGTATTTAAATTTCGTCTGCTAATGTTGTTGATTAAGAACTTCACAAGTTCTCTTGTTGAAATATGAGGACGAATGCTGTTCAGGAGGAAGGTGAGATTTCATTAAATTCGTGACGTCTCATACTAACGGTTATTGTTCTTATCCGAAGAGTCCAAGTGAATATACAGCAGACATGCCTGTCATGTAATACTAATCATAAATATTCGTTCACCATCATCGCTTAACGAATTTTCTGATGAGTGGTTAATTATATTTTGAAGATGAAACAACTCATTACTGTCGGGAGGGTAAAATTTGTACAAGGCTGGAATCTCATGAGATTTCAGGGCAAACATTTCATCCAACAACTGATACATTCCTCAATTATGCAGAAACTCTAGATAGTATTTTAATGTTATCAGTTATAAGCAAAAAAAAACTAATTGAATTGACATAACACTAATAAAATCAAATTATGAAATTTTGAATATTAAATTGATTTATAAACTGCATAATTTCATATTTCACGACATTATCAGAAGCTCTTGAGAAGTAATCATCGTTGGATGTGTTACATCAGTACGTGAAACTCGACTGGTTCCTTAAAAATTTAACACAACTTGTATCGTTATTAGCCTATCCTGAGTAGTCTTAGGCACTCTGGCAACGTTGCTTTACATACAGTGTGAGGATAGTTGCTCCTGGCGTCATCTTTGACAGCTCGGATATATCTCAAAACTTAACCACTTCATACCTTAGTCTTTTGTCAATGGTTTTGTAAGTCGTCAACTATTTCGCAATATCACAACAGGAAGCTTCCAAAACTTCACAACTCAGTTATATTAAATTAATAATAATAAATATTATAATATATAGCATGGCACCTAGTGCATGGAGTTTCGTTCTGCGTTTGTGAAATTGGGCTTACCAGATACGAAGACGATATCAGTTGTCTCAAATGTAAAAAAAGCTTTCATTTGAAATGTACCTACTGAAGATTTACATAAAATTCGCGAAAGTAAAACCGTGTAACAATGAAACTGTAGTCTAGGTGATTCTCCGATGAATATTATCCCACATGTGAGAATACTGGTGGAACTAACGATAATGTGCTACAAGACTTGTTATTGAGAGAAATGTGTGGAATAAAGTTTTTTATCAAAAGATAAAATGAAGCAATCACCGATATTCTCAATGAATCCAGTCAGAATATTAGAGAAGTGAAATTCATGATAAATCGACAAAATGATTATATCAAACAACTGATAAACCAAATAAAAACAAGTGACGAGAAAGTAAACGTAGAAAAACAAAATAAGATAAATCCGGCTGTTGAAACTAAACCGAAACAACAGCCGAGACCAGAACAGTACACATAAAGAAAAAACTGATTCAGCGAATTCAGAGTCAATAAGCGCTAGAGTTAATTTGCAGGATCAATACCCGAAAATTATGAAAGGAATAATTGAAATTGAACCTGAATTAGCCTTATTAGGCAAAGAACACAATACCGCAGCCAATTCTGCTCTAAAATTTTGAGACGTATTCGGAAGAAGGAAAAGGAAGAACCTTACTCAACACATCAAATATGACCAATGTGGCTGTTTCTAGAAAACTATTATCGTTTTCCAATAGATCTTCGGAAATCTAAGCCGATAGTCAGTACATTTTGAAGCACTACTCTAACAAGTGCACCTAAAGATGAATTATCGTACATTCATATTAGCAGACTATATCCCGATACAAGTACTAAAGAAATTATGGACTATCAGAGCAAGATGCATTCGATGAAAAATATAACTGAAAAACTGAATTCTAGGAGACCAAAAATATCATTCAAACTGATTATCCCGAAGACACATACAGACAAAGTAATGTATCACCAAAAGGTGTTACGACAAACAAGTTTTTTATGAAACGTGCCACCCCATATCTACAGAAATGATCTTCAATGAGACAAATAAGAGAACTATAGAAATAAATTTAGTTCATCAAAACATACAATATATGAAGAGAAAGCAGCTTGACATTGAAGTATATCTAGAGTCTGCATAATCTCCCAATTTATCTGTTTTACACAACATTGGTGTTCTCAAGACCAAATAATCAACATAACTATTCTGAACTACACACTAGGATCATATTATTCAAGAGAATGGATCTGGCATCGTGGCTCTTGTATTTTTGTGGTTGATGATAGTAACTTTGAAGAAGCCGAATGTCTTAAGCAACTTAATATTGAAGGTTCTCTGGACAGTTCGTTCATATTGTGCGGAACAAGGAAATTGGTCATCATTTTTTGTATATATGGACCTTCTTCTGAGCTAGTGGATTCATTTTTATCCAACTTAAACAACATCATTGACCAATGTCAAAAAAAGTATAATAATTTCAATAAAATTCCTTGTGGAGATTTCATTATCAACCTACATACATTACAAATTATTTATCGATCTCACCACATCTTTCAATCTGATTCAAACAATATTCGCTCCTACTAGAACTACAGAAGCAACCAAAACCATATTAAATAACATTCTTATAAATTTTCATGGTCAAATAGAATATGAAAGTAATGTACTGTACCGTGCACTATCAAAGCATCATGGGCAAACTATCTGCACACAGATGCCAGTAGTAAATAAACAATAAATGAAAACTATGATACAATTTGTCATAGAACAGTACCGAGTAGTGCAAAGCTCGAATATTTTAGACTGAAGCTGCTCGAAAAAAGTCGGCAAATAACTTATGAATCTACAGATCCCAATATAGCTTACAACCACTTCATCCAAAGATTCACAACAATATCTGAATCAATTTACACAAAAAACAATAATCGAGAAAAAAAACACTGGATAACGTCAGAAATTAGGAGGCAAGCTTATTGAAATCGTGAAACGTATGTTGTATGAGCAAACATGTAGTGGAAGAGTCTCAATTGATACATATAAAGAATTATCTAGTAACAATAAGAAACTGGTAAATGCTGCTAAAAGGACCCATAATGTAAATAACATTACTAAAGCGTAAAATAAAAATGAAGCAACTTGGAAAATTGCACTGGCAAAACTACTAAGTCCAAAAATGATACGATATCGAATTTTCAAAACTCAGTGAGGCAAACAATTATTTCCTGAGTCAATACCGTGACCTCATACGTACAATTGATCCATCAATTTTAAATGGTATAAATAAAATCAAAAGAATATGTTTTCGAATTGTACTGATACACAAGAAATGACAGAAGTCATAAATGCGCTTAAAAACACAAATTGTACTGGGGATGATTCCATATACATTAAAAAAATTAAATATGTGGTAAATCAAATTAAAGATCCATTACAACACCTTAGTAATCTTGTGTTCATCACCACATTTATCCAGAAAAATTTAAAACTGCCGAAATCGTAGCTATACATAAAAGAGGCGAAAAAACTGAACTTTTAAATTTTCAACATATTACCTTGTTATCGATTATAGGTAAGATAGTAGGAAAAATTAGATATAAGAGATTGATATATTTTTCAGACTATTCATACCTTCATCATGTCTAATGGGGGACATGGATTTAGAAGAAGCAAATCATCGCTACTTACCATTTACTTTGTAAGATATTTGAATCTTTGAATGAAGGCAAAATAACTCAATTGATGTGCCTATACTTATCGAAAGCCTTCGATAAGGTTGATCATAGAATCATGTTGATGAAATTAGAACAGAGGCGTCTAAGAGGCATAGCACACCCAATATTCGAGTCTTATCTTTCAGATAGAAGTCAATGCGTAGTAGAATATGATATTTACGGCAAAAAAATCATATAGTCAACAAATACAGTGACAATGGGAGTGCCGCAAGACTTATTCTTAGTTCCACTTTTATATATTCTATACACAAACGGCCTACCAGCATGTTCAGAAGAATTTATTATCATGTTTGCAGATGAATATGTCATATGTCACATAAGAAAATTCCAAAATTCGGATGCAAATTACCTCAAATGATAAAATAGACAAATTCAGAAATTAGTCTACTATAAATGATCTCAAATTGAATCGAAGCAAAACTCAATCAATAAAATTTTCATATTACTCAAATATCAATTCGGAAGCCTGTCAAAATATTAATATACGCTAAAAATATTAAGAAATCAAGGTAATTTAATAATAATATATGACATAATATTCTTGGAAAATTCCGTCGATGCTGATGGAATTTTTTTCAAAAAAAGTCACTGAAATCAACTACTTGTTCATTGTTCATTAGTGTCTCGATGTTATTTCGAAAAGAAGCGAAACGCAAGGACATATGGAAATCATTTATAAAATGCCAATGAAGTACGTTAAATTATGGTGATATATATTGTAGGACAGTACATAAGTACTAGGTGTCCCATTTTAATCCGCCAGTAGCGATAATTCTGAAGCAGTGCATTGAAGCAAAAAGTGTTTTGAATAAAAAGTTAACGGTTATGAGGGGGACATTTGATGCCGTAGACCTTGCCCCCCAGCCCCCCGGGGGCGGCGGAAACAGGAGCCAACTTTCAAATCTTAAATAGAAACCCCTATTTTGTATTGCAGATTCGAATAGTGTTAAAGAGTAGGTCAATTTTATTCGGGGTGTTATTAAAATTTGGTAATAGATAGCGCTGCAAACGTCAAAATCTGTTTGTGTGTCTGTTAAATTACAAAAATCATCAGATAATTGATTATTGTTATTACTCAAGACTTACTCACAACATGACAAGTTTGTTCCCCTTTTTGTCACCCCGCCCCACACAGATAAAATACTATCCCCCCCCCTTCCCCACAAATGTAAAAATGTCTGAAAAAACTGCTAACTCTTATTTTAAAACGAAGTTTATCTTGACTAGCAAACCGAGAAAATAATTAAAAGCATTTTTCTATCACACAGTAATCGAATTTCTTAATGAGAACATTAGTATTTTTGACAACGGTATCTTTCATGGCACAATTAAATTGAAATAGCTCAATCAGAACCGCCGGCATTAGGGTTACCCAAGACGTACCACGAGGAGGTTGCTCGGTCGGATTAACGTCTCGTGTGTATGTGTGTCAGTGTTCGTGTCCGTTTTCGTTTGCGTGTTTTTCCGTGTGTTTGACTGTGTGTTTGTCACACCTACTCTTTTACACTATCCGAATCTGCGATACAAAATAGGGGTTTCCATTTAAGATTTGACAGTTTCCCCCTGTTCCCGCCGCCCCCGGGGGGCTAGGGGTGCAAAGTCGACGGCATCAGATGTCCCCCTCATAACCGTTAGTTTTTTATCCGGAACACTTTTTGCTTCAATGCACTGCTTCAGAATTATCGCTACTGGTGGATTTAAATGGGACACCCAGTATATGGAAGAAGATTCAGAAACAGCCAATGGAAGACGTTGTATTAACTTCTGTTACATGGAAATTTTATCCAAATGGTCTACATAATGTATTTCAGAACTGTATGTCTCATACTGACAACGGATGTGTTTGTTATATAATATAACCTTGTATTATACTGACACTTACTATTAAGACGAAGAAAAAAGATGGATGTCACAAATACCACTGGAAATGGGGCTACCGCGCTGGAAAACAATACAGTTCCAATTCTTATACCACTTCATAGCGATCTCCAAAATTTCAAATCTATCATTTCCACAGTGAGTTACGCAAGCACATACTCTTAGCATTATTTTTCGAAGTTTTACTTATTTATGTTTTATTTCATTAAATTATATAATTTTCAAATCCCTAAGCTTCGATTGACAAATTATTAACAAAAACTGTTGTTTCATATAACAATTATTTTAAAAATGTTGATTGTGAAATAGTGAATTTGAATGTATTTTTGTATTATAAGTTTTTGATGAATATTATCATCACAAGCAACTGAAGGAAACAAGAATCCTATATCTCAATCAAACGTGCCTCTAATGTTACGATATCAATTCGATAAAGATTTCTTATGATGACTTACTGGTGGAATAAGGAATAGAGCAATGTTTCGATCATGCATGTATGTCAACTATCTAGTGTTAACTATGCAGTATCAGTGTGTTTCAAATTCTATTTCGAAACACTGATTCCAGGATCGAACACAACAAGGAGCACAAAATGTATAACGGATGATCCCATGTTGGCGCCCAAACTACAGTCAAAGTAAGAGAGATATTTGTAGTCTGAACCTAGGATCGCAAATGTGATGATCAGAGGAACACGTTCAGCTGAAAGATAACACCGATCAACACGATTTTTGGATCTAACTTCTACATGTTAAATTTTGGTTTCTCCTACGACAAAAATAAGGGAAAAAATTTATTTTCCGATTAAAGTTTGCTTTTGTAGAAACTAGAACAATTTTTCAATTTTTTATATTTTTTCTACACTTCCACTGTAAATTATAATCAGAAAACATTCTTTTAGATACAAGAGTCTTTTTTATTCAAGATTTGTGATAAACAATAACATATAGATGTAAAATAACAAGAAATTAATGTCTGAAAGTGAATATTTTTCGTATTTCTTCTATGCTTGTATGAGCTCTCTCGTATTAAACCCCAAATGTAATCTCCCATCATATTCTCGTTGTACTGACCTTGATATCGCCGTTCAAAGTCCATCACGTCTTGGTGAAAACGTTCTCCTTGTTCCTCAGAGTAGGCCCCATGTTGTCTTTAAATTCGTCCAGATGAGAATGTAGCATATGAAGTTTATGAGACATTCTGCAGCCCACAACTTTAAAGCTTTTAAGCATTTTTTCAATCATACTTATCGTCGTAAATCAGACCAAAGCAAACTTTATGAACTAAATATGAATATTTAAGTGTTTTTCAATGTCTAGAATCAGAATTTAAACAAGGGAACAGAAACCCAAAAAAAATTTTTGTTGACCTGTGTATTAAAAGCTATTTTGTTGAGTTACACCAAAAACGGACAGCATATCAACTTTTTCGTAATGTGTATACGTTTCAAAAGATTCGAAAATTTAACGGTATCTATTGTAAGCAATCATGGATGACAAATAGCTTGACGGATTCAAATTCGCCTCGTTTGTATATGAAACAATTTCCAATTGTTTTTCATAGAAATTGGATTTAATTCCTATTTCAGTGATTTCTTGATAAGGCACTTTTTGATTGTGTAGCAAAAATATATCTAGAAAACATGTTTTGAATGGAAGTTATTCACAATACAGCTCAACTGAAAAAATATGTGTATATTCCTAGGAAGATATAAATTCCGACGTCATTACGATCATTTCAAATACTCGTGAAATGATCATTTTTGGCGATTATATTGTAAATGTGTGATAATTGGCATCAACTCTGATCATTTATTTTGTTGGTATAGTGAAAAGAATGAATATTGCCTGATTGAATTAAATACGGTTGAGCTCGCCATCTTTGTTTGCATTCTCTGTATATCATCGTAACTTCACCTCTATGGTTGATACTATTTGGAATATCTTGGACATCATGCTCCTGGTTACGTTCTCTATTTACAAGCTGCTCCGAAGTCGGTGCCTAAGGCCTACTGGCAAACACAATGGCTTGAGATACAATTTCAGGTGAAAGAAAAAAATGAAATGGGAATTAAATCCAATTTCCATAGAAAACAATTGGCAATTGTTTCATATATGAACAAGGCGTATTCGAATATGTTAAGTTAGTTGTCATCCACAATCGCTTACAATAAATATTGTTAACTTTGGAACCTCTCAAAACGTATACACATTTATAAAAAGTTGAGATTTTTGTGGTCGTTGAACACGATTCCGGTGCCAGATTTGAACTACGACGCACCTAGGGCTCAGAGCATCCTGGTAGTGTTGTCGTCTCCAGGGAATTCATGAAGTTATCTTTTGGAATGAGATGTAACTTGTGAGGGAGGTTCTTTTGAGGTTGCCAGTTGTGACCATGAACCTGAATAGTCAGCTGGTGGTCAAGATACCCTGGTCATTTCCATGGATTGTTTTTTAATATCTTCTGAAATGCAACCAAATTCGTCTCCGGGGTTTTTTTGTAACCGCTGAACATGATTCCGGTGGAAATTAATTTAAAATTCCTTTCCCATTTCGGACTTCCTTTAATTGACCAACATAATTGAAAATGTTCGAGTTTTACGATATGGTTATTTTTTTTTTTTCCTTAAAACTCATCTTTCTTGCATAACAAGTAATGAAAAACATCGTTATTAAACATTTCAAATTTTGTCTTTAAAATAGAAAATTTTCAACTATTACTTTTTTTCGGATTAGAATAATTCAATCAAGTTTCATTGAAGTGCAAACGGTATTATCCGAATTCTTTGTTGTCGATATCACAGATCTGCTCATCAGATGCTTCGGTGATTTATCCAAACTCCAGAAAAGTTATCAGCGATCCGAAAAACTCCGGAGAGACGAATTTGGTTTTATTTCATTGCATATTGAAAAATCTATAAGGAGAAGAGCTAGATAATCATTTCCAATATACTTCATGTTCCTACAATCATCTATATTTTATCCGTTATGTTTTCTTTGAGTTGAATGATGGTTAAAATTGTTGCGATACAGTGATATTCTACAGAATTTCAGGATTCCTTTAAGAAATGCTGCAACAACACAAAAATAGATGGGAATTGTGCAACGTTAAAACTTTATTCCAACTACTGCGGACTGTTTTTTTAGTCATTACTTTATAAGAAATGATTATTTATGTCATGCTCTCAGCTTCAAATGATGAATGTATCATTTTTATCCTTCAAATGATATGTAACAAAATGAATACTGCTTCACAGTTCTGTTTTCAAAAGAAAATTTCCCTGAAAATAACAATGAAAATGAGGAACTACATGTTTTGTCAAATAAGAAGTAAGTATAAATGATATTTTGCATGTTACAATGTGGATGACTTCACATAACACCACTAATCAGTACCAGCTTGGTAGAGTATCTCTCGAGCAAGCTGGATATCCAATTTTATGTTTTTCATATTCTAAATACATACATAAATTGCATTTTTTCTTCGAACATTTGGTAAATACTACAACTATTTGGGAATTACATTTAAGATTACAAATAATTCTTATTGATTCATATAAATTGAGAACACAATTCAATTTTATGTTTTTCATATTCTAAATACATACATAAATTGCATTTTTTCTTCGAACATTTGGTAAATACTACAACTATTTGGGAATTACATTTAAGATTACAAATAATTCTTATTGATTCATATAAATTGAGAACACAATTCATTATATAACGATATTTCAAATCAGCAATAGCATATGACACCATGTGAATAATATTATGTAAGCAGAAAATGATTAAACTTCAATAAAATCAGCAACGACTATTTACATGTTTTCACTAGCAGGATATTTGAGAGTTGAAAACAGTTGAAGTAAGTGTAGAAGGCAACCGCGTTTAAAATCAATCAGATATTATTTAATCAATCCAGTGATGAGCGAGTCTGGTCTTGATCTTGCATAAAAAGCAAGACCGAGATCAAGATCCCGACCGTTTTTTGAGAGCAAGATCACGACTCTACATGCAAGAACAAGACCTATACCAAAACCAAATCCTGCAAGACCTAGACTTCTGCAAGACTTTTGCGAGACTCTTGCAAAGCCTGAACTAAGATAAAATCAATGAATTGTTTCTAATAATATGTATAGTATTCCTGTATTACTGTAGAGGGATCTGAGAATGTAATATCTAGAAGTCCTTGCTAAAAGGATCATAAAATATAAAATTATTCATCTTGGGACGTTACCGAAGGCGGCTTGCAGTTAGTTTATCGAAAGTCGAATATCGCTCGCTTAGCTTTGGCGGCGCGTGTGCCTCTGAATTCTTTCTTCTTTGTTATGTCCGCACTCGCAGGTATTTTTGTTCCATTCATTGCGAGTCACGTTATATGTGTTGGAACTTCAGTTCCAGCTGAAAACCTTTCAGCAGAAGCATCTTCAATAATAGGAAAGCATCGCAACCGGTTAGGCAATGAATCAGCGCCTTGGTTAGTTTGCATAAATTCTTGGTTATCCAAATTTGAAAAAATTTGAGTGTAGCTATTCTTACAAAAAATACTTTTGTTTTCACTTTTAAGCTCTATAGCTTTTAAGTAGTACACAAATATGATGTTTTGTTCTGTTTACTATGGGCTAAATTTGTTGCTTTTATTCTTGGGCTGTATAATTCTAATAGTACAGTCATTTTATGGATTGGTCGTACTTTTTTTTCCGACTTAAGGTTTGAAAATACAGAAAGTTAGGAAATTTTCCGTAGATTACAAAAAAATAGTGGCTGAAAACCTCCAATGAAGGAAAATGTCTTCATTTATATACATATACGATTTTTCGTGCTTTTCCGGGAAAGAACACTTATATCTTCGGAAATAAGCATTTTAGAAGGAAAAGTTTCAATCAAAAGTTGTTCAGCATTAAATTTTACATAGGAATTGACTATTCTGAATTTAATTTTCATCGAATTTTCCAAGCATTGGATGAGCAAACAAAATATTTTCGAATAAGAACTACATATGAGAAAATATTGTATTTGGCTGGTAAATATGGTATGATAATTGTATATTGGGGTATATATCGTTACTGTGAATGATTATAATTAAGAATTTTCCAATATTTGCCCTAATTTTCCGGGTTTCCAATCTTAGTGTATGATATGTCGATTTTTAGGTTTTATAGAGCTCTGATAACGATTTTACAGTTCATTTTGTCGTGAAAAGTCATTGGAAACGTACATTCGGAAAATTGACAACTTTTTTTTTTTTGATCATGTGACAGATCAGTTCTTATATTTTTTAGGGTACTGAAAATGTTTTTTTACTTTGTTTCATCGTGAAAAATCATTGAAAATATATATCCGAAAATTTTAATTTAAACAATTTAATATTAAAAACGAGGTTGTAAGAATCAAATTGTTTTTCACTTGAACGATTTTTTAATCAAATATATAAATATTTTATAATAACGTTTAACGTATACAATAACAGAGCACATGTGGCGTTATTTTGGGCATCATATGATTGAACGCTTGCGCATAAATTCATTGCAGTGGTGCTACATACATAGTCCAGCGCATCGAAAGATTCAACGCAGTGGTGCTCGATCGAGAATTTCAAACGCGCGGGATATCATGAATTTTTTAAATTTTATTCATGATTTTATATAATTTGTTTTTCCTTATTGCTCTACATACTAACGAAAACAATTGAATTTCGTGACAAAATTAACTAAAAAATGTTTTCCGAACCCTAAAAAACATAAGAATTGATCTGTCACACGCCATAATAAAAAAAAAAAACAAATTCCCAATTTTCCGAATGTACGTTTTCAATGACTTTTCACGACAAAATGAACTGAAAAAACGTTATCAGAGCGCTATAAAACCTAAAAATCGACATATCATACACTAAAATTCTTAATTATAATCATTTACAGTAACGATATATACCCCAATATAAAATTGTCATACCATATTTACCATCCAAATGCAATTTTTTCTCATATATAGTTCTTATTCGAAAATATTTTGTTTTTCCATTCAATGCTTGGAAAATTCGATGAAAATTGAATTCAGAATAGTCAATTCCCATGTAAAATTTAATGCTGAACAGCTTCTGTTCGGAACTTTTCCTTATAAAATGCTTATTTTCGAAGATATAAGTGTTCTTTCCCGGAAAAACACAATATATATTATACGAGTCCCCAAACTGTAGGATTTATATACATATATATATATATATATATATATATATATATATATATATATATGTAGAACTGGATTCTCGGGTATTGATCCGCGTTGTGTGGTTTCGGTCCTCAAAAGGACCAATTTCACGACGTTTCGGCAAAGTCGCATTTGCCATCTTCAGGTGATTCGACCGTAGAGTCTGGAAAATCTAGGCGAACTAGATTTTCCAGACTCTACGGTCGAATCACCTGAAGATGGCAAATGCGACTTTGCCGAAACGTCGTGAAATTGGTCCTTTTGAGGACCGAAACCACACAACGCGGATCAATACCCGAGAATCCAGTTCTACACATTACGTCCGCGAGAACCTAAGAAGAAACATATATATATATATATATATATATATATATATGTAGAACCTAAGAAGAAACATATATATATATATATATATATATATATATATATATATATATATATATATATATAACTTAAGAGATATAGAATTAAATTTTCTGAATTATGAAGATAACTTAGATAATTTAACATAGGATTATAAAGATGAATAAACGTAAAAGACTGAACCATAGGCGGGATTCGAACCCACATTTCTGGATTTCTAGTCCAGGGTGTTTACCAATTACACCACTTCGGTCCTGTTAGATTTTTATATTTTTGTAAATATAAACCTCTGAAAGGATAGTAGATCATTGATGAACACAATGCGATTCGATGCCCTACCATAGATCAACTATACACGATAGTGGCCAATTAGGCAAAGAAACTTTAAACTTGTTTATAATTAACCAGAACAATTCTCAGTCAGTTCTATTGAAATATATAAGAACCGGGATGCTGTCATTTGAATAAGAACTGTCAAGTAACTGCCCACCATAGCAGTACTAACCTACAATCCTTACTTCAAAAAACGACTGAACTTCAGATGAATGTGCGTGAATAGTTGATCTATGGTAGGGCATCGAATCGCATTGTGTTCATCAATGATCTATCCTTTCAGAGGTTTATATTTACAAAAATATAAAAATCTAACAGGACCGAAGTGGTGTAATTGGTAAACACCCTGGACTAGAAATCCAGAAATGTGGGTTCGAATCCCGCCTATGGTTCAGTCTTTTACGTTTATTCATCTTTATAATCCTATGTTGAATTATCTAAGTTATCTTCATAATTCAGAAAATTTAATTCTATATCTCTTAAGTTACATACACGATAGTGGCCAATTAGGCAAAGAAACTTTAAACTTATATATATATATATATATATATATACACATATATATATATATATATATATGTATGTATATAAATCCTACAGTTTGGGGACTCGTATAATATATACACTTTATACAACTTATACAGCTTATACGGTGAAAGACGTCCTCAAAGTGTATTGACTATAGAAACTTTATACGGTTATACGTCTTATTCATAGTGTGGCGGGAACCAATGCAAATCGAAAACTTTATTTTGTTCAACAATTATAAAAAAACTTTCACAGAGAATAATTTTTA
Source organism: Endomychus coccineus (assembly GCA_958510875.1). Taxonomy (NCBI): domain Eukaryota; kingdom Metazoa; phylum Arthropoda; class Insecta; order Coleoptera; family Endomychidae; genus Endomychus; species Endomychus coccineus. Next base: position 219,746,916 of record OY294067.1, read on the forward strand.
TTTGAGAGGTCTGAATTTATTCTTCATGTGGGTGTGAATAAAATCTTCGAGAACGAAGTGAGCTGTAGTCTCGAGTACTTTCTTCCATGATTATCATTAAATCTGATTTGGATGGAATCAGCCGTTCCAGAAATATTTTTATTTCTCGTCCAACCTCAAATCAGATAAGTAGGTACTTAACTTGATCAAATTTTTCTCACTTCACCTTCAAAACAAGAGGAAAGTCATTGCCTTATTAGATAACGGAAGAACTACGGCGAAACGAAATGAAATGGAGCGCAGCAAAACCAAGAGAAATATGAGGCCGTCGTCGCTAGCTGTTGGCTTATTACGTATAATGACTAAAAAAAATTGTCAGTGTTAAATTCTGTAGCCAGCCAACGCCGGGAATTTGAGCTGGTATATATACAAAGAAGAATGTTCTTTTGTATTCTATATAAATCTATATCTATATCTATATATATTTGATTGAGATCTTGATGATATTTTGCACACTTGACCTTCAAAACACGACGAGTAACAGTCTGCATGAGATTTCCAACTCAATATCCTTTGCCACCTCTTGAAGCAGACAAGTACCGTATCGGTATAAAATTTTGCAAACTTGACCCCAACAAAAGGAAAGTCACTGAGTACATGAGATTCCGAAAAAAACTAGCGCATTCCCATTGCACACTTCTTAAAGCAGATAAGTACCAATCCTGATGAAATTTTGCTTACTTGTCCTTCGAAACACTTTCTAGATGAGATCTAGAAAAAATAGTCCCAACTCCCTCCTTCACCCCTCAGGGCAAACCATTTCCGATCTTGATGAAATTTTGGATAATTGACCTTCAAATCAGAAAGAAACTAGCTTTCTGCATAAGATCACGAAGGAACTCCCCCATCACCCCCTCTCATCAGTTGAAATAGATAAATATCGATCGTGATGAAATTTTGCGGACTTGACCTCCAAAGCAGAAGGAAAGTCGCTGTCCAAATTATATTTCGAAAAAACTATCTCATCTCCATTGCTCACCCCTTGAAGTCACTACCGATCTCAATGAAATTTTGCACACTTGAGCTTCAAATATGAAGGAAGTTACAGTCTACGTGAGATTTCAAAAAAACGTCCTTCCCATTTTCCTCACATCTTGGAATAAATAGGTACCGAAGTGAAGCACAAGCAATTACTTACAAATTCCAGAAGTTTACAAAGAGACGAACGAAAGCATATAAAGTGCATATAATTAGGTTAAGCACAATCTATGAAGATCGAAAACTTAGTTCTGGAACGAAATTGAGGATAAGACAGGGTTATACACCCAGCTGTTACGGAACTACTCAGCTTAGTTCGCCATTAGGGAATTCCAAATATCCATAACAATCATGTAATAACGGTGATATCCGGATTAACTCACAGTTTCGAAAATTACGCAGGTTTCCTTGAAGATAATTTGTGCTTGAATTTTGTCCAAAATCACAATTGAAAAATTTTGCGTTGGGTGTTTGTTTTCTATCATGGATTTGGTAAAATCAAAAACTAGGAAGAAGATGGAACTGACTCTTTTAAACTGAATTTATTTAAATTTTGAATCTTCTATTATGATTATTAGGTTTCATTTTGGAATTCTAATTTGATGAACAGGCTAGCTTTAGCAGTGCCCTGCCCAAGTCATAAGATTTTGGATGTATCATAATTTACAAATAATAAATAACAAAAATATAAATTCATTTGTTCCTTCAACTAAGGGAACACAAATTGAATGTTGATTCTCCGTTAAATATATTACATGATCCAATATAAAAATTATATTTATTTGAATTAGGATGAAGTATAAAATTATATATTTGATTGAAAGATGGATATTATCAGTTATTGAAAACAAATCTTTCGTAATTCTAAAACAATTTCACAAGGCTAATTATTGTGTATATAGAACAATCACAGATAATATCAAAAAAATAAATAGAATAATCCATTAAATGACCATAGATAAAAACAATCTCTGTGAATACACATGAATAAAACATAAAACTTCACACACAATCCCCTTTAACACCTCACGTAATTATATCAATTGTAGCTGTAATGAATACATCAAACAAGAACTTTCAATTGAATATTATGTTAGGAACAATTCAGAATTGTATTTCAACCTCAACGTGCGATTAACAATGGAATAAAGAATTAAGAAACGAGAGCGGGAAAAAAAATTTGAATGCAGTCTCAATAGGTGTAATTTGAAAAAAAGAAAAATTCAAAGTTGACAATGAGTTTAATTTCTTTAAAACGATGACAAAGTGTTTGAATAATTATTACTTATAAATTTACAGAATGAAGTTATAGTCAAGTATTAAAAACAAGAACCAAAGAAAAAAAAGGTTAGCTTCAGTTACACACCCGGTATAATCTACAACTCATTAATAGATAGATGCACTTTACTATTTGTTTTGTCAGAATCAAACACATATTTATGCAAAGTTTTTTGAAATATCCAGGAACCTATCCATGTTAGCATAAGATTAGGACGTTTACAATAAGATTAAAAACTTTCAAACATAATGTCACTGGACTTGCCATAGATATATAATATTCATCCATAAATTTCACAAAAGGTTTATTACACGATAATGCTTACATATCTAGGTAGCTGGAATTTCCAACATGAATATATCAATGACTCTTCACTTCTCAACATAATAATTGGTAACCAGCAAAAAGTAGGTAGAATCACAGCATATTACTCTGGTTGAAACTATTTTGGAATGAAAATGAGAACATTCATGTGGAGTTCTCATTTGGAAACACTCCATTGTGTTACCTAAGAGTGATTTTGAAAAAAAGTTGTTTTCAACAATGCCAGATTGAACACTGTTCAGCTACAAACTTCGTCAATCAGCATTTCTACATTTCGTATTTATGTAGGTACATGTAGCTAAATGTCGATGTTTTAATAGGGATTCTCCATAAGTATATGAGGTAGAAAGAAACGAATTTATCATCCTCTATCTCTCCCTTCGAGAAATGACTCTCGTCTTCTGTTTTCGAGTTATTTGAGAAAACTTGATTTTTCGAGTTTTTGTTTTTCAGTTATTCATGAATTTGGATTGAAATAGTTTCTATATTATCGAGTTTTTACTCAAGTAGAATGCAGTTGCGCAGTCACTATTTCCAAAAAAAAAAACATAATAATTTTTTCTCATTTCAAATATAGGTATAATGCTGAGTCGATTTCATCAGTTTTGCTAGATCTGGTATTTACATAATAATTCTTAAAACATCTTCACTCCAAATAGTAGGCTTACGTCATTTAGAAAATGCTTTATTGAAGAAATACTCCTCCTCAATTCCATAAGTAACTGAGATATACCAGAAAAACAAAAACTCGAAAAATTGAGATTTCTCAAATGAATCAAAAGACGATAGTCAAGTTGCATTTCACCATGGACATTTTTTCAAAAAAAGAGATCGAGTATGGGAGGTTAATTTTTTATATCTCTTTCTTATACTTATTGAGATTTCCTATTGAAACATCGAAATTGAGCCAGCCTGTTCATATGTGACAACTAGCGTAATTTCATTGGTTCAGATAGAATATGTGCATACATATTCTCATAGTATAAAGATATCAAAAAATCTAACCATGAAACTAGATACACTAGCGGAAGTTCAACAGAATATTTCTGACGGTAGTTTTAAATATTTTTTCTTTATATAAGTCATCACTCCATAATACATTATTAAATGATAATTATGTATCATTTTATATTTTCATAGTAACGTCGCTATTCTAAACATTATAAGGTGATACAAAGAAAAGATGTTATATGAATCTATTATTGGTTTCTGTTTTTTTATTATATCAGCGGTCAATTGATGGCTCAAGATACAAAACGTTTGTCAATTCATTCCAGGAATCTAAATCTATATTAGAACTATAATCCTGATTAGATAATATTGAAATCATTTGAAATTTAATTGATTACATTCAAACATAATCAGAAATGCATGATGGATTTGCTCCTTTTCGATAACAACAAAGACGATATTAATAATTCAAGCCAAAACATCTGTTTCATAGTTCCCGGCAATAAACAACTCGAAATCAACATACAAGGTCAGGTACCTACCCTCAAATGTAGCCGAGTTTTATGGAACACTTCCATAGGCCTGATTCATAATAATACTTCCAAACAACATTTAAAATGTCTCCAGTATTATTGAAAATGATTCGAACATTGATACAGGTAATCTAGGAACGTATATTATAAGATCAACATACTTTACAAATGGAAAATTATCAATTTTCCACTTGAATATATGCAGCCTATCATGTCATTTTGATAAATTAAAAATTCTTCTGAACTCTTTTCAGAAACATAATTTTGGAATTATGATATTAACTGGAACATTGCAAATAATTCCTGAAAGTTTCAATATTCGAAACTATAATTCTTTCTATAATAACAGTTTCGAGATATGTTAATAAAATTGTGTGCACAAGCATTAGGAAACATTGACATTTCTTTAGTTAATCCTAATTGGATTTTTTTGCGTATTGAAAACACACAACAGTGCTTTAATTCATCATCGTCAGAAATAGTTTTTTTTCAAATTTCAAAATGGATCAAAAGAGATGGCTACAAAGTGTTCCTCTTGGGGTAGATACTATTTTCATTTTGTAGACTATGGAACAACGCATGAAGTATTTGATTACAGTTGATAGCTGTTAATGGAAATTTGTGAATTTCAAGTTTGCTCAATTTTTTTATGGAATTAAGATATATTTAACTTAAACAGAAATCACTACTATAATAACAACAATTGTTGGAAACTGTGACTGTGCATTTATGCTCAGGTATGTCGAGTATTCAATAAAATACATCTGTATAAAAACATTACTAGGCAATTGTTTAAAAAACAGTGAAAATATTCACAGAGACAGGCAGCGTTGAGAATCGTTCAAAATCAGGAAGACAAAAACCAATGACTGAAATTTGTTGAATGTTTCAATTAATATAGTAGACAATGGTCCGTGAAACAATTAGCTCTAAGCCATAACATGTGTCGACGACGCTCAGTATGAAAAATAATCAAGAAGACTTTTATCTTCACAAAATATAATTACTGCAAAAATTGAGAGATCGTAGAATAGAAATTTACGAAGTTATGATGAAAAAAATATTAATCCATATCCTGTTTCAAAAATTTTTCACAAGGATGAAGCAATATTTTGTTTGAACGGTTATGTTAAAAGATACAATTGTAGATATTGGGCTGATAATAGTCTGAACTAAACGGATCAGGTTCATATACAGTATTCCCAAAAAGTAAATATTTGGCTGCGATTTAGCGCCAACATTGTTGTGGGATCTTTTTTCATTGATAGAGATTTAGATCTATTGATGGAAAATATCATCTCTCAACATAGGCGTCTGTTTCCAAATACATTAAATCAAAACCAGGGAATATAGTTACATGAAAATCATGCACCAGCACACTATGCCTTCAACTTTAGACATTTTTTTTAACACTAGGTACTCTTTCAAACCAATGGATCAGTTGACGAGGAAGCATAGGATTGCCGGCGAGGTAACCAAACTTGGCACCACTTGTTTTTGGAGGTATCAAAAAAGTCGGGTGTACGTTAATAGATCACACAAGATCTCAATTACAGATTCGACGAAGAATTGTGGAGATACCCCTTATTTGGTAGAAAAACTCAATTCAAGGCAGCAATCATGTGTAGCATTACTGTTAGGAAGTTGATGATGGATACCAAAGTTCTCAATTTGAGTCAACTTGTTGTAGTTTTTCTCATAAATGGCAACTAGACAGATGACATTCCTCAACTTAGGCTTCTGTTCCCAAATTTATTAAATCAAAACCTGCAGGATGGTGTTAACTACAAATTTTCTTAACACTCCTTCCCCAATCAGATGTAGGGGTCGACCAGGAATTATAGAATGACAAAGTAACTAGACTTGGCGACACTCGATTTTATTCGTATCTAATGAGTCGAGTTAACGTTAATAGACTGGACAACCTCAAAACCCTATTATGAATTGAAACATATACATGATTCATTTTCTTCATGATCATTCTAAGGTCAATATTACATTTTTAGTATTTAATAACAGCACAGGAAATTTTCCATTCAGATCATTTGATTATTCAAGGTTGAACATCCCCAAAATTAGAGATTTGCAGATCGCACGTTCGACATATGACAAAATATGTCTTCAGGAACAAGTATCTCTTGTGATCTGATTTTCGTAAGTTAAATAAAACTTTTGAAAGATCTTACCAATGAAGCATTTCATTGTACATGTATATAACATTAACCATTTATTAATTTGCCTTGTAGGATTGGTCAGTCATCGGTCGCAAGTCTCTCAATACATTACTACCTCAAAAAAAGGCTATCTATCACTCACAATCCTTCTGTATTAAATATAGTAATTATGAGGAGAACTCTGTACCTATATCAGGTTCCACATATATTTTTTTTTGCGGTGGATCTATTTGCGAACCTGCTATGGTTGATCTTGTTTGATGAATTATAGGAATTAACCCTGAAGGTTTTAGTAGAAGACTTAGATGTGTTTCTAACATCTACAACAGAAATTTTCCAAGTGAATAAATTTTGAAATGGGAGATAAATTTACTGATCACTAATCACTATGAAATACTCCAATTTTAGTATAGATAGGAAGATTCATGGTGTAATCATAAATATATATATACAGTTTAATGAACTGTGAACAATTGATCACATGATTTCCCCAGATTTTGTTGGAAAATTGGCTGTCGGAAATTTCTGAGGATCAAATGTATATGATTGTAGGAACAGAAAAATATATCGGAAGATGAAATAAAAAGTAATGAATTTTATCAGGACAAGCTTTCATATTGAAGTTATACAGGAGGAAATAATAAATCATGATTTCCGACCCTAAAAATCCCATATACAAGTTCTGAATAGAATCGGACTGTATTCACAAAACGTCCGCCATTTTAGCCACCATATTGAATCTTTGAATTTTGACTTACATAGTATAACTTACGGCCCCAAAAACCACACATATCAATTTAAAGAAGAATCGGACCATGATCACACAACTCGTCCGCCATCTAGAGTTTTCAAATTTTGATTGAAAATTCATGCTGCTGCTGACTACAAAAACCCCCTTATACCAATTTTAAATAGAATCCTACTATAATTACAAGACCCGCCCATCTTGTTTTTTCTTTCATACATATGTCATAATACTTCACCCGAATGATTAGCACCTGCCAAATTTCACCAGAACGTACAAATAGATAGATCGATAGATAAACAAGGCAAGTTAAATAAAAGCTTGTAATGATTTAGAAACTGCTATTGAAATCACTTTGTATTATACTCTGTCACATTGAAATTATGATGTATCTCACAAAACTATGTTTTATATTGCTGTATGAACTATTAAAATTTGTCACAGAGTAAAGACATAACATAGAAAGTAATGTTATATCGATGACGTCACTTGAATCTTAAAATAATAATTTCAGAAAGTTCTGCGGGTTAAATATTTGCGTGTGATATATATTTATAACTAGAAAATCATGGTTGTATTTATGGTTCGATAAGATAGTATAATTTCATTCGAAAAACCGAATATAAATTAATTAAGAAATAATTTTATAGATATTCAAATTAAATTAGGCCATACAGTCTAACATCTCAAAATTATAGAAAATGTTCAAGTCCTCAAACTGTAACATGAACAAATTAATAAAATGTCCTCAAAGTGTACGATATTTAAGAATCCAACAGTTTGGGGACCTCGTACCCAAAGTGTAGTATATGTTGACCTAAACTATGGCTTGCACTTTGGGGTTGTCCCCGAAGTGTAGGATCCTTGCATTTTTAGGTCCTCAAAGTGTAGGATTGACATACATATATATATATATATATATTTTCCTTCATTGGAGGTTTTCAGCCACTATTTTTTTCGTAATCTACGGAAAAGTTCCTAACTTTCTGTATTTTCAAACCTTAAGTCGGAAAAAAAAGTACCAAATCTCAAAATAATCCATAAAATAACTGTACTATACTATGAGGGAAGGTTTTCGTTAGGAAGTTTGAAAAGTTATTTTGGGATTTCTTGAGACATTTTGAAATATATATAATGATGAATTTCGCAATATACATTTAATAAGTTTCTACATATTTTCGTAACTCCCAAATACTCTTACCATATAGGTGAAGTCAGAAATTATATTCCCGATCATATCCCCACGTTGTCTTCATTCACTGGACTTATATGATAGACCTACATAGTTTTCTATATTGCTGATTCATACCAGAATGCAGAAAAAACGTTTTGGGAGCAAGAACTGGGTGTAGATCGGATCGTAACAGTATCTACTTTCGGAACCATAATAGAAATTATGTCCTCTCCCATCACGTGGAATGACTGAATGCATTGATATACATTCACATCCTCAGTGCAATAATAGAGATTCAGATGAGGCACGAGATCCATCTTTGAATATACTGTCAAAAAAATCGTATGAAAATTGTAATAAAGTAAAATGAATATAAAACCAGATTCAAAGTGCATTCGTTAATCGAACACGATTAGGTTGACATCTCATGATATTGCATGTTAGGAATGAATGAGTAGGTCACGTTAATGTAACACATCGGTATCATGATGGGTTCCATAGGAAGCGATACCTTTTTTAATGTTCCGATAGGACACGAATCTGATAAATAAATGTGCAATGAACATGGCAGTGTCACATAAAACATGCTGCCCCTCTGATTATGTGTATAACGGATGTTATAATGGCAACCATTACGAAAAAGCTGCCTCTGTATATATGGAATGTTACGAACTTACAAAAAGAGTGACAGTTGAGCATTCCGGAAACTCTACTATTCAATAGCAGATCATGTAGCACGCGAATTTATGCATAAAAATTTAGACTGTCACGGAAAATTTATTCTGAAATATGTTATTGGTGGCAAATGTTCAACAACACGGACAACACTTGAATCAATGCTTTTGCAGATTCAATAAAATTGTATTCTTATTCATTTTATCCACCTTAAGGCATACTTCTAATGGGTGGTTTCATCTCACGAACATTCAGGCAGCTCATTATACTACTGCAAAGTTCTAAAATAATAATTTTTATATTGAATATTAAATAGTTCACTCACCCAGAACATTTCTCAGTTCTATTAAAATATATAAATATTATCCTATAGAATGTTTGAGTTCCGCAATCGGTTTTTCTATATTCAGTGGCAACTAAATACGTCACAAAAGGGAATTTCAGGAAATCATCAATTTATAATGGAAGTCACTATACTAAGGGAGTATATACTTTACTTCAGAGGATGATTCCATAAAATAATATCATTTCGACATTATAATGGCAATAATTGGAAAAGTCATTATTTGATGAAATCTTCTCGAATTCGGGGGGTTCGTTTCAAACATCCATTCAATGATTGGCCATGTATATTTCACGCAAAAATTCCTAGTGGATTCAGATATACGAGTTGATATACTAGTTTCAATCGTAGTAATATTGTGGAAACAAGAATATCATGAAAACTATATTGTAAGTACGAGTACGAACTGAAATACCAAAAAATTTATAAATTTGTCTTCTTTATGCATTGGGAATGTAAATAAGACTTCCATAAAAGCTTCGTTCTGTCTCCGAAATTGTACAATTAATTGCAAAACTGGCTTCAGCAAGCTACTATCAAATTTTATGTTGTTGGAATGAAAAGTGAGGATCATTTACAAAGAAACTCGTGACACACGTTAATGATCATTTGTATTAATTTCCTAGGGTACGATTATTTCATAACGGCAACTTAATCATTTATCATTAATATTCATTTCCGCTTTGTTTATTAACCATTTGCATTTATATTGAAATACAATGTCGAGGTTTCTATGTACCTTACACACTTTAATGTTATGTACGGATACTGTACAGCAGCCTGATGAGTGATTTATTGCTTATAAATTAAGCTGCTGAAATACGGCGTGTCTGAAAGTATTCAAAATTATTATTGAATATATCTATCCGGAACACATTTAAAATTGTAGGCCTGATAGCGGAAGTTTACCGTGTTCAACAAATAATTATTATATTTAATATCTAAAAAATCCGAAAATGACCTTTATAAAATGTTAAACTTGTCGTAATATAGAAATGGTAAAAAGCTATAATTACCTGATGGAAACACTTCGCAAATGCGTGAAGTTTTCTGCTTGTTCATACATTCTTATCAACACAAACGGAAAATAGGATGCCCATTTGTTTGCTTTCGTGCACATTCGAGATGCTACATTTTGTACTACAGACCCTGTGGTCTGTGTTTTACCCAGAACTTTATTCTGCATAGCGGACCTGGTACTGTATGATTCCCATTGCATTTGTTGCATAGCAACTTGCCTCGCAACCGATGCATTATGAACCATTATTTAAAGTATATATTGCATGATATACTGTTGAAATGTATGAAACCTCAATGAATAATAAGTATGATATAAACAGCGCTTCATCAAAATGATGAATAAAATATGAACGTTTGCGCAAAAATGTGTTGACTTAGACAGAAGAGAACTGAACAAATTATTGTCATAAAGTATTCAATTCATTTGAATGTATTACTACTCATCAAGGATGGAAAGAGGAAATTATTATAATTATTGGATAAAGGTATCATCGAGTATGTGAAATGTCACCATAAAAAAAATTTAATTGAATTCAGCGTTTTTCACTTTTGTAGCCCATTTTCTTGACAGATGAGTATAAATCAATTTTTAATAAATTTCAGTTGCAAGTTTGATATTCATGAGAAATATTGGTTTCAAAAGGATATCCACGTGAGTGAGTATTTCATTATTGTTTCAAAACTTGAAATAGCTTCACAACCAATTCTTTGTTCTACTTCGAATTTTTTTCATATGATATGTTTTAAACATTCAACATGTAGCAAATTATCATAAAAGACAATGACGTACTTGATTATCGAGTGAATATAAGCATGGTTCGGTATTGAGCTGATGATAATATTTCTGATATATTTTATTATGATCTTCAATTATCGGCAAGTAGTAGCTTCCACTATCGATTTTTCTTATTGAAGGGGACGTAGAATATAGATCAGTCTACGGTTGTAACCTTTTTATTGATCAATGATTAAAACAATTATTATTTTTATATTTTCTGGAAAGAATCGTATACATCAAATAGCAGCCATTCATTGCGTTTCGTCATTCATATCGAATGTGCACGGAAGAAAACAAATCAGCATCCTATTCTTCCGTTTGTGTTAATAAGAATGTATGTCAAACTGCAGGATCTTTACATTTGTGATTATTTCTACCGCCATTTCTATGTTACGATAAGTTACGTAGTTTCTTATTATTTTAGGTATTAATTATAATAATTGTTTGGTGAACATAGGAGACTTCCTCCTTCATCAGGACTAGTTTTTTTTATGTGTTCCACGTAGATATATTCAATAATATGTTAGAACGATTTGAGACACGTCGAATTTCAGCTTAATTTATGAGCAATACGTTACTCATCAGGAAGCTAAACACTATCCATGAATACCAGTAAAGTTTGTAAGGTACATGGAAACCCCAACATTGTATTTCATTATGAATGCATATGGCAAATAAACAAAGCCGAAATGAATATTAATGATAAATGATAAAGTTGCCGTTATGAAATGATCGTACTCTAGGAAATTAATACAAATAATCATTAACATGTGTCACAAGTTTCTTTGTAAATGATACTCACTTTTCATTCCAACAACATAAAATTTGATGATGGATTGCTAAGGCCAGTTTTGCATTTACTAGTACTGAATGAAGCTTTTATGGAAGTTCAATTTACATTCCCAATGCAATACAAAGACATATTTATTAATTTCTTGGTATTTCAGTTCGTACAAACAATTTATTTTTCGTGATATCCTAGTTCTCATAATATTACTACGATTGAAACTGGCCAAGTTTCTGACTTTCGAATAATGGTAACTACTCATTTTTTTTCATTAGTGTTTCGATGTTATTTCGAAAAGAAAGGAAACGCATGAGCATGATTTTGATTGATAATAGATATTTACGATATAAGTGTCGTGAAGATTTATATTACGAAATGAGATGGAAAATTGAATATCGTAATATGAATTTACTATACGAATATAGTACATTATTTTACCTACTACCAATAATGTTAATTATTTACTCAAAATTAGTCAATATTCCTGAAATTAATGATATTAGAATCATGTAACAAGCAAGCGTTGCGCTCATTGTTGATTTATTTTGCGAACTGTCAATTTTGACGCGTTCACATCAGTTTGGTATAATTGTATCGACATGAGTTCCGACTATGAAAGTGTGGATTCTGATAACATAACATGAATAAACTCAACAACAAAAAATTTTATTGATAATAATATTTGACATTTTCTAATATTTTTTTACAAACAACGATATAGAGGACAACATTTAACCGCGTTTGAACGGATCTAGGGACTTAATCACTTATTTAAACAAAATTTATTCAAAAAATGGTGGTGTTTGATTGTTCCATTTTATAATGAGGAACATTATCAATGATATTCAACTCTTTATCAAAATTATTTATCGACATTAACAACATTACTACTGTAGTGGTAATAACGATCACTACATATAGGTATGTATATATTTGATAAAGTGAATCCAAATGGTATTATTGAATTTGATGTTTCCAAAAGAATGAAGTTGAGAAAATATTATTCAATAAAGCATGACAAGTGCTTGAAACTACTGAGCCTAGAACGTAAATTCATAGTGAAGCGAATGTAAATAGAGAATCCAATAGAAACGATAAAATGGTCAGTTTAGAATTTAAAGAATACCATATTTGTGTAACATCTTATCCAGTATTTAGCTTTTTAGATTAAATTGTTGTTATACACTGTGTTCTACCAGAACTATTATACCCCTTCCAGTACTGGATTACATCATTCTGATGCACTTGGAAAACACCAATGAGTAGTAATGAATTTATTCTTCTACTTTAGTTTGCAAATTTTAACCTACTGCAATTTTATCATTCAAGTAAAAGGCAGTTAAAACAACATTAAAGGACGTTAATGGTAATGAGAAAATTTAAATATCTTTTGGTTTGAGATAAAGTAACATTGATAGCGAAGTTTTTTAAAACTCTAAGAACAGCAATCAATCCAAGTTTGCCTAATAGCTAGATTTAACACGGAAAGAAGAATTTTATTCACTGACTAAATCCAAACGAATTCGGAAACCATCAATGAATATTCCCTAGGTATTCTGAAATTCTATCGTTAGACCCTTTACTTTAAGATATGGAACTTCATCCATATCGGAAAATTAAACATTACTATGTTGAAATCACTTTCATTCATAACTTCCGTTGCTCGAGTCTTGGCATACCACACTATCAACATGGTGATGTAACACGTTGGCTGCCATAATAAGATGTTGAGAGGGTCCTCAGAGACTTACTATGAAACATCTCAAAATTGATTTTTTTAATTAAAATTTGCACAGAAGAATACGTTCGAAATTATGATGCACAACTTTTTTTCTTAAAAGAAGAAGTAAGTCACCTGTGATCCACTTGGCTTACTAGCTATTCTGAATTATGTATGGACCATGTATATCATCTGTGACAAATTTAAATATTATAGAAAAAATCCAAATAACTCAGTTTCTCATTTATAACAAATATTTTTCAGATTAATTGAACTAAGTTGAAACAAACTTGGATTGTATTTTTGCAAAAGCTCTACCTCTAACTCACACGTTTCCCAGACGTAATATACTTTGGCATATTCTGGAGAGGAGTTGAAATAACGATTGGGTAGCAATGCACTTGCAAACATTTTACTTTGTGATAGTAGTGAAATAATAATTTTCTGACAGGTATATAAGTGTTGCATGCTGGCGATCGAGGTTGTATTGATGAAGCGGAACTTACATTTGGCTCAAAAACTTGCAATCCAAATTATCATGGTGGGATGAAATAAGAGTAACATCTATAATAGGTTTCAGAAGCAATTGTTTGTAAATTTAAACGGACTGCTGTATCAGAATGGATAAAGCTCCATACCGTTACAAAGTAGTGAATAATTGACCGGATGCCTTACAGAAAAAGGGAGAATATCTTGCTTTTGGGGCTATTTATCTATACTCGCTTTTTTTAGAAATGAACCACCGGAGAGATATCTGATCTATGGATTGGCTGCTGAATGTTTTCAGATTACCTCAATATCACTGTCATCAATACAATAGAAATGACTTAAATATTATAACCAACACATCACAATAGGCGTAAAATTTACTTATCACTGCTAAAATTAGTCGAAGGAGGTTTTAATCACGGTAACACTACAGTTTTGATATAACTGTGTTCGTCATGTTAAAGAAGAGATTGGAGATGATTTGAACGAGAGAACCAATTTGATTCTCAAGACATTATCCCCAAGTATAAAACATAAAGTAAAACACATTGTGTAGTCAATCCGAATGAACTATCTATAACAATCATACATTTAACCCGGAAAAGTGTCCAAGAGTGGAAAATTGTGCTAACAAAAAATCTAACAATAGCGCTTGGTAATTCATCGGTGTCATATAATAATACAATGAAGGTCCGTCCTGTCAACCCTTGTTGAACACATTATGTTGTCAGCTCGGATGAATTTTCAATATGATGATATAGTCTTTTCTAATCATTTGCAATATTATTCAGAATTATGTATGGGCCATGTGTAACGAATTTAAATATCAAAGAAAAATCAACATACTAGTGCTTCTCAGTAAAACATGTGAAACACAAATTGTTTCCAGGCTCATTTGCGAAAAAATTAAACAAACTTAGGTTGTCTTCTACGATAATTAGAAATAAATATATAAGAATATACTAATTTATCTCATGTTGACTCTTGCCAGATAACAATAATAAGGTTTCTCTAGTACAAATTGATCAGTAACGTCACAAACTTATAGTTCCAGACAGCTGTTTTAATCTTCTCATAGAGGTTATGAGTGGAACGAGCAAGTTTTCAAAGTTACCGATCGATCTCTTCAACAGAGACGATCTTACATCACGTTGGCGCACTCAAGTAGTTTCACATTCCCCATAACTTCTGCAACTTTTGTCAGTCAATGTAGTACATTGTTTGATTCCTTAGAGTAACACCTATTTCCTGAGATACTCTTGGGGTTTATACCATGTTATTGGCCGGCTATGGACTACCTTCAACAGAGATCGTTCAGTAACAATCATTCCATTGATGAGCTCCATGAGAATAGGGAAACCACTATCTACTAGAGACCTTATTATTGAGTTGCCTCATTGCCAGAGCTCTACCTCCATAATTCACACTCTCTCTTTCGATTCTCCCTTACATCATAATGTCTTTCCTACGTGTAGATCAGACTGTTATTTCCGCCTCGGACTCGCTTATTTTGATCCAGTTTGCACATTTTCAGCTTCTCATTCGCTAATTTGTAGATTTATCTTCTTTATGAGATGCTTCCAACTATGGAGAGAATGGATTGCATAGGTATTCAGATGCATTCTCAAAAATTTCCTGTGATGGTTTTGCTCAGAGGTGAAAGTAGTTTCCTATCGGATCGGAAACACTGTTCCATTTTTATGCGCATTTTAATAATAATAATAATAATAATAATAATAATAATAATAATCTTTATTTCAAATAGGCATAACCTAATTTACAGAAGGAAGACTAAGTAATGTAAAATCTATAAATTATCAATGTTTCAATTTCGAAGAAACATTTTCAGTTTTACTTTAAATAATCTTAGAGTAACACAGTTTTTTATTTCATCTGATAGACTATTATATTCTTTGAATCCTTTGAAGATTAGACAATTCATTGTAATAAAGATTCTTGACCCACGTATGAATTAATACACAATTCTCGGGAAATAGGTCACATTAACACATATATTTTTATTTTTACCCTCGTTTTTACGTACGTTTCGGTCTCACGACCATCATCAGAAGACTTATTAATACAATAACCTGATTACTTAGAAATACTGTAATAACACAAAGCGTCCTTATCGCACAAATTTCGTTTAAATGCCAACGTCGCGAAACGAACGGAGACATGAAATCGGAACTATAACACAGCAATGTTGCAGCGTAAAAATTAAAAATCCACTATTAAGTAGAATCATCAATAAATACGAACACATTTCATAAATGTCTGCGAGAGACTAACAGACAAAGAGTTCTATCCTCTTTGCTAACAGACGAGACCATCTCAAGTGTTCATTTAAGCGCCAGATGTCATAATTTATTAGGTGATAAAAGAAGGTCTCTGGCCTGTGAGAAATACTTTAGACAATTCTACCTAAAGTAAACTTTTACATTATAAGGACGTAAGTAGGAATTTGCAAGAATATTAATTAATTAAATTAGTATAAATATGACTTAGTGTTTGAACGTCACTCCTATGATTAACAGACTTGGAGTCACGTTTTATATGAATCATCTCCAGAATAGATCTTTTATAATAATTGGTTTCCTTAGTTAAAATATTAACATTCTTGTAATCAAATTGATGGTTATAATCAAAGCAATGTTTAGCAAGCGCGGTGGAATTTTCTAAGTTTTTGTTTCTTGTGCTATACTTATGGCCATACATTCTTTTTTGTAAATATTGTTTAGAGATACCAGTATAGGTCCCATCACAATCTAAACAATTTAATTTGTATACTGTGTGGGTTTGTTTATCTTTAGGAATTACAGGTTTTAGATTTGAGAAATATTTCCCAACACAGTTAGTAGGTTTATGCGCTACGTTTATATCATACTTTTTCAAACATTTCTTAATTTTCTCTGAGGTCTCCGGAATGTATGGTAAAGTTATATAATTCTCTGAATTACCTTTTACGTTATTTTTATATGACGCTCCATTATAAATTTTGTTTATTCTCTCTTTAATAATAGGATTGAAAAAAGTTTTTGGGTAGCCATTCAATTCCAGTGTATTACGAACAATTTTTAGATTTTTGGGACGGTCCTCTGGGTGGGACAATTTAACCGCGCGGTCTGTAAGACTGTTTATGACGCTTTTTTTATAACAAGTTGGTGCAACGGAATTGAAGTGAAGATAGCGTTGAGACCAAACTTCTTTAGTAAACCACGAAGTTTTTATTTCTCCATCTGCATCATGCCTAATGTTCATATCTAAGAAATTTATGTTTTTGTTAACTTCTATTTCACAGGTAAATTGAAGTTTACAGTGGAAATTGTTAAATTTATTAATCACGTACTGAATTTTGTCATTGGGAACACACATAAGGCAATCATCTACATACCGTTTAAAAAATACGGGCCGAAAATCTAATGAACTTATAACAGATTCCTCCAGGCATTCCATAACGAGGTTAGCAATGGTAGCAGAAATAGGAGATCCCATTGCTGTGCCGAATATTTGTCCAAAATACTGTTCACCGTACTGAAAATAAGTGCATTCTAAACAAAACTTCACAGCATTTATAAATTCCGATTAATCTAGAGGTGTGTGGTTTTTAATCTCTGCCCAACGTTTTTTGATGCTATTCAATGCCAAATCGACTGGTATATTTGTAAATAAAGAAACAACGTCTAAGGAAATTAGTTGATGGTTTACGGGTACGGATTGATTTTTTATAAATTCATTAAAATGCCATGAGTCTTTCACATAAAATTCATTATTTCCTATTATATTATTGATCGATTTTGATAAAAATTTTGATAAATTGTAAGTAGGCGCTCCTATATTACTAATAATGGGTCTTAGAGGTATATCAATTTTATGTAGTTTTGGAAGCCCATAAATATAAGGTGCTACCCCATTATGGCAAATTAATTTATTTTTCAATTCAATAGGGATTATCTTATTTTTGTGCCAATTATTTATCAATTTATTCATGTTATTTTGTATTGATAAAGTAGGATCAGATTTTAATTTTTTATAAGTTGTTTCATCATTTAAAAGGTTTTCTATTTTCTTTTCATAGTCATTTCTATGCATTATGACGGTTTTATTACATTTATCCGCGTTCAAAACTAAAATTTCAGGGTTAGCATTTAAGAACTCTTTTGTTATTTTTGTATGATAGTTAAGACGATTCTTTGCAGTACCTACTTCTGCTTTCTGTTTGTTCTTCTTGTTTGTCAAGATGTTACAAATTTTGTTTCTAATTTCATTCTTTTCTTCTAAATTTTTATTCCTGATTCCACATTCTAAATTTGCAATTATATTGTCGATAGGCAGTTTTTTGTTATCAGGCAATGCAAATTTCGGACCTAAGCTCAACGTATGCTGCACCACATCCGGAATTTTTGTTTCGGTTAGATTTTTCAACCATTGTTCATTGATATTTTGTTTTTCATAAGCTACGCCTTTCATTAGATTATTTATCTTTTTAGATTGTATGGCTTTTATTTTGTTGAAATTTTTTTCGAAATTATTTTGTTGATTTTGAAAAAATTGCGAGATAAAGTTGCTATCAAAGTTTAAATAACAGGATTGTTTAATGCGTTAAATTTTGTTTTCAACCTCTGTTACATTCGCGCATGCTTCTTTAATGCATAAATTTAAACAGCTTTTATGAAGCGAATTTAATAATTTTGTGTAAGCCATCTTATTTTGCAACCTGCTAAACATATTCTCCTTTGATTTAAATATAATAAAATTTGGGAAAACTTGCAAACTCCTACATCTTACCAGAAATATTCTGCGATTCTTCTCTTTTGCTAATATCTTCATTAATTTTCCGTATTCCTTCAAATCTCCAGGATAGGTGGTTGTTCCTTCCATATTAAGGCTTATATCCCAGCCAAAATTATAATAAAGATTCTTGACCCACGTATGAATTAATACACAATTCTCGGGAAATAGGTCACATTAACACATATATTTTTATTTTTACCCTCGTCTTTACGTACGTTTCGGTCTCACGACCATCATCAGAAGACTTATTAATACAATAACCTGATTACTTAGAAATACTGTAATAACACAAAGCGTCCTTATCGCACAAATTTCGTTTAAATGCCAACGTCGCGAAACGAACGGAGACATGAAATCGGAACTATAACACAGCAATGTTGCAGCGTAAAAATTAAAAATCCACTATTAAGTAGAATCATCAATAAATACGAACACATTTCATAAATGTCTGCGAGAGACTAACAGACAAAGAGTTCTATCCTCTTTGCTAACAGACGAGACCATCTCAAGTGTTCATTTAAGCGCTAGATGTCATAATTTATTAGGTGATAAAAGAAGATCTCTGGCCTGTGAGAAATACTTTAGACAATTCTACCTAAAGTAAACTTTTACATTATAAGGACGTAAGTAGGAATTTGCAAGAATGTTAATTAATTAAATTAGTATAAATATGACTTAGTGTTTGAACGTCAGTTTTCAGTACGGTGAACAATATTTTGGACAAATATTCGGCACAGCAATGGGATCTCCTACCTCTGCTACCATTGCTAACCTCGTTATGGAATGCCTGGAGGAATCTGTTATAAGTTCATTAGATTTTCGGCCCGCATTTTTTAAACGGTATGTAGATGATTGCCTTATGTGTGTTCCCAATGACAAAATTCAGTACGTGATTAATAAATTTAACAATTTCCACTGTAAACTTCAATTTACCTGTGAAATAGAAGTTAACAAAAACATAAATTTCTTAGATATGAACATTAGGCATGATGCAGATGGAGAAATAAAAACTTCGTGGTTTACTAAAGAAGTTTGGTCTCAACGCTATCTTCACTTCAATTCCGTTGCACCAACTTGTTATAAAAAAAGCGTCATAAACAGTCTTACAGACCGCGCGGTTAAATTGTCCCACCCAGAGGACCGTCCCAAAAATCTAAAAATTGTTCGTAATACACTGGAATTGAATGGCTACCCAAAAACTTTTTTCAATCCTATTATTAAAGAGAGAATAAACAAAATTTATAATGGAGCGTCATATAAAAATAACGTAAAAGGTAATTCAGAGAATTATATAACTTTACCATACATTCCGGAGACCTCAGAGAAAATTAAGAAATGTTTGAAAAAGTATGATATAAACGTAGCGCATAAACCTACTAACTGTGTTGGGAAATATTTCTCAAATCTAAAACCTGTAATTCCTAAAGATAAACAAACCCACACAGTATACAAATTAAATTGTTTAGATTGTGATGGGACCTATACTGGTATCTCTAAACAATATTTACAAAAAAGAATGTATGGCCATAAGTATAGCACAAGAAACAAAAACTTAGAAAATTCCACCGCGCTTGCTAAACATTGCTTTGATTATAACCATCAATTTGATTACAAGAATGTTAATATTTTAACTAAGGAAACCAATTATTACAAAAGATCTATTCTGGAGATGATTCATATAAAACGTGACTCCAAGTCTGTTAATCATAGGAGTGACGTTCAAACACTAAGTCATATTTATACTAATTTAATTAATTAATATTCTTGCAAATTCCTACTTACGTCCTTATAATGTAAAAGTTTACTTTAGGTAGAATTGTCTAAAGTATTTCTCACAGGCCAGAGACCTTCTTTTATCACCTAATAAATTATGACATCTGGCGCTTAAATGAACACTTGAGATGGTCTCGTCTGTTAGCAAAGATGATAGAACTCTTTGTCTGTTAGTCTCTCGCAGACATTTATGAAATGTGTTCGTATTTATTGATGATTCTACTTAATAGTGGATTTTTAATTTTTACGCTGCAACATTGCTGTGTTATAGTTCCGATTTCATGTCTCCGTTCGTTTCGCGACGTTGGCATTTAAACGAAATTTGTGCGATAAGGACGCTTTGTGTTATTACAGTATTTCCAAGTAATCAGGTTATTGTATTAATAAGTCTTCTGATGATGGTCGTGAGACCGAAACGTACGTAAAGACGAGGGTAAAAATAAAAATATATGTGTTAATGTGACCTATTTCCCGAGAATTGTGTAACAATTTATTGCTCTTTTGCTATTCATTCGATTTAAATGAAAATTATTACTACTTCTAGTATAATATTCATGTATTTCATGGTTGTAAGTAATATCTGTAAGTAGATATGCTGGTAGTAGTTTTTTTAATATTTTATATACGAATATCATTGCGAAATATACAAGCCTTTCAGTGCCCTTCAAGACACTTAAGCATCAAGTTAATTGGGGTGTATCTATTGCACTGTAGTATGATTCTCATTCCTCTATTCTGTAATTTCTGAAGTGAGGCTTTGCTGTTTTTATCTAATAAATATATTAAGGAAGCACAGTAATCAAAATGAGGCTGTATTATTGATAGATAAACTATGAGTTTAGAGTTAATTGATGAATTAGCTGAAATTCTCGAAAAGAAGAAAAGTTTTTTTGATATTTTGTTTATGATATAGTTAGCATGCTCTTTGAATGTCAGTGTATTATTTATTAAAACACCTAGATATTTAATTTTTGTAACAATTTCAAGTTTGGACCCATAAAGTATTATATCGATATTTTTTGTAATAATTTGGGAATATTTATATCTGGATGTTAGAATAATGATCTTGGTCTTATCAATATTAAGTTTAAGTTTCCCTATATCCATGTATTTTTCTACGTTTTTTAATTGAACATTGTTGACTGCAGTTGTTAAGTTCTTATCATTTGTAGATGCAAGAGAATCATCAGCAAAGAGATTAAGAGAGTCAGAACTAGTATAATAGTTTATATCATTAATATATATAATAAAAAGTAACGGACCTAGTACGCTTCCCTGTGGTACACCTAAGCAGTTTTCAATTTTTGTTGACCTATTATAAATTATTTTAGTTCGTTGATATCTGTCAGTTGAATAGCTAATGAACCAATTTAATACAGTACCCTTAATTCCATAGTATTTAAGCTTATTTATCAACACTGAGCGATCAATAGTTTCGAAGGCTCGTTTGAAGTCTAGGAATGCAGCTACTATATAATGATCTTCATCTATAAGTTTATTCCAAGTGGAGATAGTGAGTTGAATGGCTGATTCACATGAGTGGTATTTTCTAAATACAGATTGATTAATAAATAATAAATTATTGACATTGAAATAGTCATAAAGCTGGTTATAAACAACCAATTCCAGGATTTTCTCCATTGCTGGCAGTGTATTTATAGGTCGATAGTTGCATGCATCGTAGTTGTTTTTAATTTTTGGTATAGGTGTTATTACGCTTGTTTTAAGTTCATTTGGGAATTTTCCTTTTTGCTAGAGAGGTATATATGAGTTTTAATAAAATATGTCCTATAGCTGGAAAAATATTTTTCAACGTTTTAGCATTCAAAATATCTATATTCAATATTAAACTTATTATCGAGAGAATTAATAATTGAAGTAAGTTCTTTTAGGGTAACTAATTTGAATTTAAAAAATTTGCATGTTATTTTTGGTAAGTTTTCAGGTGAGTTTTCAGGTGACCAGGTTTCAGCATCCGCAATTGATGATCTAATCTCTTTAATACTAGTTATGAAGTAGTGATTAAAATTTTCTGCTACATCTATTTCATTTTTGAAAGAATGGGGTATATTATTAATTTGAAATTTTATTTTACCATAGTCTAAATTAATATCTTTAGGGTTAATTAATTTTTTTAGTGTTTTCCACATTATTCTGCTGTTATGTCTATTTTTATCTATTTTGTTATAAAAATAGATTCTCTTTTTGTATCTTAGAAGATTGACGTTAGTATTTCCAAGTTCCTTGTATTTTTCCCAAAGAGAAGCTTTAATTATTTCATCAGAACTATTTCTAAAATTATTATATACTTTGTCACATTCTCTAGCATTCCTTTCAATATCCCGATCATACCAAGGCAAGTCACTTTCCCTAACAATATATTCATTTATAGGTGCAATTTCATTGATTATTTTGCAACATTTATCCAGTATATCCTTATATATATATAATTTACATCATTAGATTGCAGGGCTGAGCTCCATGACATATTTATCAATTCTAAATTAATTCTTCCAATATTATTTTTATTCATGCTTCGATTTTGTTTTTTAATTAATGAATTATCCCTAACGTTAGTTTTTACTTTGAATGAGAGTCTGCTATTTTAGGTTCATCACAAATTTCATACTTAATATTAAAATTTGTTATGGCTAAATCAATTAAAGTACTATTTAGTAGTACTTTAGTACTAGTAGGATTTGTTAAAATTTGTTCAAGGCCTAATAAATATAAAATATTTTTTAGTTGTTTACAATAGTCTTCTTCTGTCCTTAAAAAATTGATATTAAAATCTCCAACAATTAATACTCTGTTTCTATTACTAAGTATATCGTCACATATTGATTCAAGTTCATCTAGGAATACAGAGCGACTTGAGTTGGGTGAATGATAAATTACTCCTAATATAAATGAAATTTTAGAGAAATTAATTTTAACAAAAATGCTCCAAAAATTACCTTTCAATTTGAAGGATCCGATTAAAGAAAAATCAATACCATATCTTATGTATATCAATACTCCTCCAGTATGTCCATTTAGAGAATTGCATCTAAGTAGGTTATAATTATCTAATATAAGATCTCAGAGTCAAGGATATCTGAAGTAATTCTAGTTTCACTCAATATTAGGATATTAGGCTTTTTACAAATAATAGTTGCTATTATTTCATCTTTATGAGGAATAAAGCTCTGTATATTCAGATATACTATATCCGCGAATATTTTTAGATAATATGGATTGTTAGGATCAACAGCTAATCTTTTGCAGTTATTAATTGTATGCACTCTTACATTGTCACTTTTTGAATTAACACTGGAATAATTTATATGTTTTTTGATTCATCTTCAGGTACAATATTTCTGACATTATTTCTTGAAAAATAGAAACGACTTTTGATGCACCCTGATGGCCAGAAATTTGGTTGAGTACAGGTTGGTTCCAAATGTGCAGGTATTCCCACTTTGAAAGAGTTATATGTATGAATATCTCCCCGAGGTTCCATCCATTGTACTGAATAATCAGCATCATGGTTTTCTTTGAGAAATTGTCTCAAATTCACTTCTGTTGCTGTGTTTCCAAGTCTAGATACGAAGTACCAAAGCTTCCTGGGAACTGTCTCTAATTTAGTATTATTGGTTCCTTTAATAATATTTCTATTTCTTTTATTACCTTCGTGATAGACTTCTGTGAATTTATCATCATTGTTCCATGTATTATTGGCTGATAATTTCTAGTCTCAGGTTCGCAAAAAGTTTCAATAGAAGTTTGCGAATTGATTGATTTTTGTTTGTTTTTATTTTTATTTAAGCCGTAATTTGTTATTTCAGCGTAACTAGTTTTCATAACTTTATTTTCTTCATTTTCCGTTTTGTTATCTGAGATTTGAGTTTTATTTATTTTATTTACATTATTTATTAAAGTTAACGATGGATTTTCCACTTTAATACCATTCGTTAATAACTTTATTAAATCTATATTGGACGTTACTAAATTATCCATTTCGTTTTTGACTGATTTCATAAATTGAGTTAACTTGTCAATTTCTTCTGTGAATACGTTGAATGGGACTAATTCATCTTCATCCTCATCATTTATTGACGAACATCTATCATTCTCATTTATATTACTTGCAATAGAATTATTATCATCGCATTCTGGGCAGTAGTATTTTAACTTCCGTTTTTTTAAGACAACACATCTCATTTCCGATTCGCATAACGTTGAACAGTTTTCACATATCTGGATAGAGCATTTATCGGATTTTGCTAATTTATTTAATTTTAATTCTGCATTGCATTTGTAAGCAAGCTGTTTTTGTGGTCAGGCCCATCATATGTTGTTGTACACAAATGTATGATAATAAAATAAAATATGCTGGTTATTTGAGATCGCCTTATCTTATCTTCATAAACAAAAAAGGGAACTATGTAGAAATAGGAAATAACTACGTTCTTTGTAGAGGTAAATTGATTTAATAATTACCATTAGTTGGAGTATGCAACTGCTTTTTTGTATAAAATCACTTCACCATTAAAAGAACTACTTTTTACCTAGAGTTTAGAGTGACATTTGTATTAAACTTTATTATATTTCCCACTGTAAATGACTCATTTCACACTAGCAGTAAATATGCGTCACGTTTGAAGTGTTTGTGTAACATGTAATGTATGATAGTGGACGGCTCCTTTATATGCTCCCTTTTCCTGTTACGTACTCCAGTAGCTTTTTTTGCAAATCGTGTTCTGTACAGACGGATGAAATATTTGTTTTGTCTCTCCACTTAGCATCGACTACTCATTTTGAACTTTCCTTCTGTACTTTCTCAACTTTTTCAAAGTAGCATTCATTATTTCTTTGAACAGTCCATTTCCGTTTTTCGTAACTATACCTGGTAGATGTGTTCTAGCTTCTAGAACTCTTTGTGATGAAATAATAAGATAAACCCCGCAAAATACATAGGTACTAAAGATGTATAGATGGGTCTATAATAGTACTGAGCACCGCTAACAAAGTAGAACGTGACTAGTCAGCCTTCAAACTTGCCGCTCCATTGGAACATATGCTGCATGTCAGAGTTGTAGGTACACTTACTTCTAATAAGATTATTCTGAAGTCCCGGTGTAATATCGTGTGAGAAGGTCTTCAGAAGTTGGTATGTTTGGAATTGTTTCCATCTACGTGTGTAATATTTCGGATGGTGTATGGCAACTAGTGGTGGAATTGTCTTCAAGATCGTTAACAAAGCTTTGATGCAACTTTAAATGAACTTGTTTAGAGGCACATATGTAATACGTTGTCTAGAATTATTTCGAAACCATGTTTTCTAATCTCCGAATAAACTGTTTCGAAGGATGTTGAATGAACTTCAAATGGAGAGGCTCCGTAATACGTGTGAAGTATTAGCGATGAGTATTTATGAGATCAAAAACGAACTCACTTATTTTTGAGGTGGTTCGAATGATTTTCATCATCGTTCTCATGTAGGTACTTCGTATATGAAAAACTTACAATAATCTCCATTTTTTCATTCGTGTTCAAGAACCTATACAGCAGTTCGAATGAAGTTGTTCTGAGATAACTGAAGGGAAATTTTACTTTCGACACTGACAATCAGAAGCGGTCCTGGTATTTGTTGTCTTCTGCATTGGTATATTCTACAGCCACACATGGAAGTACCAAGATTAATTCAATAATAACAATAATAATAAATTTATTCATTTGATATTTTGCATGTTTGTGAATTTTAATAATATAGTGGGTAGCTATATTCTTTTCCTATTTGAACAATTTGAAATCTATTTGTCTACATATTAAATTTCGTACATTCCCACGGAGCCCATATCCTTCCATCTTTTCCAATAATAGTGAATGACTGATGGTATCAAAAGCCTTAGTTAAATCTAAGAAAATTGCTAGTGTTGGAATAGACTTATCAATATTATCATAGACTTGTTCGTTCATAGAAACTATTGCGTCTTGAGCACTTTTATTTTGACGGAAACCGAACTGGTTTTCATTGATTATGTTTTTATTGTTTAAAAAATTTGTTATTTTGGATGATATTATTTTTTCAAAAAGTTTTGCGATATTAGATATTAACGATATGGGTCGGTAATTGTTCATATCTGTGCTTTCTCCGAATAATGGCTTTACTAATGCTATTTTTAACAGTTTGGGAATATACCCTTTTCTAACGAACAATTTATTAGATTAGTTAAAGGCTCTAATATAAAATTACTTATATTTTTGAGAGTTAATGCTTTTATATTGTCTAATCCTGCAGCTTTATAATTTTTCAAGTTGTTAATTTCATTTGTGACCTCATTTTCAGTGATGGGGCTTAAAAAAAGCGTTTTTTTTACGATCTTTGAACTTTTTGGAGTGAATTTCAAATTAGCTTTGATATTAGAAGTTATTTTAGAACCTGTATTTGCAAAAAAATTATTAAACACTTGCGCTTTTTTCTTATCTGAAACTATCGTTTCAGTTTCATGAATAATATTGCCTATGCTATTACAATTTGTCTTAGTGTTACCTTTTATTTCATTTGTGATTTGCCAGATTTTTCTTAGGTTATTGAGGTTCTCTTGGATTTTGGTTTGGTAATTCATCGATTTAGCTCTTTTTATGATAACATTTAATTCGTTTTTATAATCTTTGTATTGTTTGATTAATTCTGTATTGTTAGAGTTTTTTTTGTTTATAGAGTTTAATAGACCACTTGTGATCCATTCCTTCTTTTTACGCTTTTTATGATTGAAGTTTATTGTATCAGAAGATTTGTTGATAGTTTCTTTTAACGTATTTATGAATAACTCCGTTGTTTGAAGAATGCAATTAAAATCTAATATTGAGTTCCAATTAATTAATGCAATATTAGCTTTTAGAGAATTTATGTTTATTTTCTATATGCTGCTGCAATTAGTTTTACTTTGTTTTTTAATCATGCTTTTATTATTTATTTTGAGAACTATTGGATAGTGATCCGTTAATTTTTCGTGAACTACAAATGGTTGAAAATTTAGATCTTGAGAAGCACTTTTTATTAAAATATGGTCAATGCAAGACGGTATTTTATTGTATTCCATTCTAGTGGGTGTATTAACATATGAAATAAACCCATTTGTTGACAAGCAATTTGAATAATTTTCCGTAGAATTCGGTAAAGGTGGATGTTCTATTACGTTTATATTTATATCACCAGTTATTATTTCACTATCAAGTTTACAATTATTCACTATATATTGACTTAGACTGTTGTTAAAACGATCAATATTATAGTCGTGAGATCGATATATCCCAGTGATGCAAAATAGATTTTTCTATTATGCAGAAGTATTTCTAATTCTTCGAAATGTTTATTTATACTACATATATTTATATCACAGATATTAAGATTATTTCAATTTTTAGAATTTGATTTGATATTTAGAATATCAACTATGTTCTCCTTAATATTGTCATTATCAATATCATTCAAGTAATTAATCATTTATATCCTCAGTTTTTCCTATTTCAAACTTTGTTCTTAATATAAGTATTCCCAAGAAATTACAATATTAATGAGAAATACAAAAGGAAGAAAAACACAAAAACTAAAAAGTAGATAGTAGGATAATTGTTTGAAAATGTACTAATTATAAAAATCATAACTTAGATAGCTATATATTCTGTACTGGCCCTAAACTATGTTAAAAATTAAGAAAAAAATTATTCTAAATAATTTTTAGAATAAAAATGACATAGTTAAATGTGGGAAAAAACAAGATTATATTTCGAAAAACATCGTACAGGCTATTGCAGTTTTATCTAATAGTTTGTACTCACTGTATTGATTTATTGTTGATTATTTATTAGGTCATCCACTTCTTGCACAGTGTGTACTATTTGTTTTTTACCATTCAATTGTAGAAAAACTGTTCCATTTCCAGACCAACATTTGTGTTTGAAAGAATTAAAACAATGTTTGAACAATTTCCAAGTTTTTACATAACATTTCAGTAATTAGCATATTGGAACCTTCCAGTTTAGATTTTCCATAGAACACTTGATCACGTGACCACTTATTCACGAAGTAAACAACTATCGGACGCTTCTTATCATGTCGTTTTCTTCCCATTCGATAACATTCCGAGATCGCTTGTTTTTCAATGAAGATCCCCATCTTAGATTTTAAGATTTCTCGTACTTCATTATAAATTACATCATTACCTTTATTAATTTCACTGTAGTCATCCATTCCATGTATGATTACGGCTTTGTTGTGATATCTCTGTACATTGTAATCGGTTGATTCCTGTAACTCCTTTATATCCGACATTGCTTTTTTTAATTCATTTTGGATGGATTTAAGTGCACTATTCACAATTTTCTCAAATATTTCAAATCTTTGTTCAATATTTATTGAATTGTTTTCTTGAGATTCTGGTGTTTTTAACTGAAGATTGTCCTTGAAGGACGACAATTCTGTTTGAAAGTACGATCCAAGGTTTTTCACTTGAGCTTCTTTCAGATTTTTTGCCATATTTTAAATACACACTTGAAAATTATTCACTCTACTCGATTATGAAATTATTACTTGTTGTATTACGGTCGTAGGATTAATTTAATTTTCCCTTTATAGTACGTAAAATACAATAATTCAAGCCAGCATTCATCATACAGCTACACACTAGACGCCATCTTGAAGCGCGGTCCAATGTTACATAACTTCATCTTTCAGTTTTCTTATTACATATTATTTTCCGAGCAATTATTACTCAACCTCAAAGAGAGGAATTTGACAGCTAGTTGGAAAAACAATGTGATATTGTCAAGCCGTTGTGTCTGACGCTTTCGATAAGACTCACTACTTTTCAAATTCTCAAAGTATCCTACGATCTACATGATTCATGAATCGTTACCTCCATGGAAATGGTTTCCGTGAAACTTGTTCGATACAAAATTTTGTATTAATTCTAGTGATTCGGTAATTTTCCGTTGATGAATGGAGCTAAAATGCTATGATTCTGGGGAAAATAGAATAATTTCCTAATTTCTCAACAATGCAGAACAACCTCCCTGGCACTTTCCGTCCTTTTCACCATGACATTATCTTCCATCGACTATTTAGTAAGTGTAAGATCAAATTCAGTAACAGCCAACTCACTAAATTGTACAGGAGGAACAAAAATTAAATAACTGAATGAATAGATTAAACAGTTCATTCACAACATCTGAAAAAGAAGTGGAAACTGTATATAACAACAATAATGTTATTCAATTGTTTAAATATTAATAATTTTGCTCAATTTTTCACGTAACTTGACTTATCCAGTTTTTGTAAGGATTGAAAATGTATACCAATTTTCAATTATCAGAAATATTTAAAAATTTAAAAGTGGATGGAAAGTAAACAAGATTCCATAATTGAAGTAATGTTATTACACAAAATATTTTTAAATCCTATGGATCATATTCGTTATAATCTTCGATCAAAGGCACGCTAATGTAACTAAATGAGTCGATGACTTGTGATTTTTCTGAAACAAAATGTATGATAGGAATTATTGACATCGTATAAAGAGTAAGCCCACTCATACATTTTCACACAGAACTTGCGTCTACCAATGTAAAAGTGAATTTTACAACAAATTCTACTCATTTTTGAAACTATCAATTCAATTGTTAGAACATAATGGGGAATGAGTACCTATGTGTATCTTTCATGACATTGTCACCTGTTTTGTTTTTGACTTTTGCTTCCTAGTTTTCACGCAAAATCGCACAATAGAGCTTTGAGTATGGAACGCAGTTTTGATATTTAATCGAGTTATCTCACTAAATACTGTACGCATATGTTTTCACAATATCTGCAATGAGAATAACTATTGAATTTTGATTGACACGGAGTAACCTTTTAAACCCTGATGACTTACAAATAATCATGATGCTCATTGGAACTACATCAATTTTCATTATATGCATTATTCTTTGGCAATGAACAACTCGATAGTTTGGCCTTTGGAATAAATGTAAGTAATTTATTTTAAAACCTAAGCCTGCTATCAATAAATATTCTAGCCCCATAATTTAAGACTATTCAACAATTTCTCTTTGTGGATATAATAATTTCATCTTCTTCTTCGGTCTAAAATATAATAACCAATTCAAAACAATTGAATTACGTAGAACAGAAACTCCACCTATAAAATTCCTCTACTTAAATAATAATATCCTTGAATTTATATGGAAACAAATTTTTATTACAAAGGCCCAGGTCTTATACAAATTTCATTTTAGTGGAATTCTAATAGAAATTGAGGCGCATTGTATTTTAATTTGAAACACAATTCTTTTGTAGACTGCTATTATACGGGAATTCATATTAAATTCATGCATGCATTTCTGTGATAACCAAACTGATGTGTAAGTACTGTAGATTCGAATTTCTATGATACCATGTAATTTTATGGGAATCGTATTTTCCTATGAATCGAAATATGGTAGAATCGGAATATGGTTAACGAATTTACATAGAACTTATGATAATGCATATTTCAATGTATTTGCTATTCTTATTTTAACCACTTATCTATAATGATATCAGCTCTTACGATTATGTCTCCAAATTCTTTATTTCAATTTGTGCCAATTGTTAATGTAACCATGACATTCATATGCGAATTTCGACGAACCCTCCCTCAGTTTATTTGAGCTTATTTCAATGTTATCTGAATGTCGACGTTATAATTATTTATATTGATAATTTTAATTATCACCAGGCACCTGGGTAAATAAAGAATCATGTAAACAATGCAAATTGACGCGCCTCTCGTCAGAGTACTTAGGAAATCAATCAAGTGCAACTATACATGTTGTGTAGTTAACACATTAAGTGATTATCCATCAGATGCCAGCAGTATCGTTTTAAAGATTGAAGTTTTCATTACTTGCAAATTTTTATTGTATGCAGACACCTTGTGTTAAGTAAAATTGGAAACCACTAAAGTTTTATTCTTCAAATAAATTGTGGTCATGTTAAACATGATGTTCCAAATATATCAGAAATGGCTTTATATTAGGAATAGCGAGAACGTAAAATTCAACAATCATTTAAATTAGTCCACTTTATAAGTTTCAGAATATTGCAATTGAGGAGACATAACCCGTCATTACCCGAATTAGAAAGTCGATAAACAGTATATGATATGAATTCGTGCAAAGATTTTAATATTTCTATAGTAAGGTGGAAGATCTTCATAACATACCATTGAAATTCATATTACTGATAAATGAGAGAATTTATGAGAAATCCTATTTGTGCTAATTGAATCTGAATAGAGCAATAAAATATAACAACAGAATA
Organism: Endomychus coccineus; assembly: GCA_958510875.1. Classification (NCBI taxonomy): domain Eukaryota; kingdom Metazoa; phylum Arthropoda; class Insecta; order Coleoptera; family Endomychidae; genus Endomychus; species Endomychus coccineus. The sequence goes on from OY294067.1 coordinate 219,778,839, forward strand.
TCCATACCATTGAAATTCCTATTACTGATAAATGAGAGAATTCATGAAAATCTTATTTTTGCTAATTGAATTTAAATAGTGTAATAAAATATAACGACAGGATATCTTGGAAGGATAGTAATAAGCATCATGTAAATCAAAACTTAACCACGTTTACAATTGAAATTTATATAACAAAGAAATTGGAAAGATATATTAATATAAGTTATTCAAACTATCAAAAAGTTTCCGAAAGGTTTCCAACAAATTGGTAACAATAAATATTAGACGAATATAAAAATTAATCATTTCAGCTCAGCTTTCAATTAAAACACAAAAGAATCGACTGTTTTGAATGGAAATAGCATCTCCAAATATGTAGTACAATTATTTTGAGACGAACTGATGTTATGACTTATGTAATACTACAAACAAAATCATACTATTTTCTATGATCTTGGTTGCGATTTAATGGGTAATACATTCATCTGGAAGCCATCAAAAGCCTGCTGTTAATAAATATCTTAACGGCTTTCCATATTTGAGTTGGTCAATAATACCATCGACAAAGCTCGCGAGTTATAGTTAATTCTTCTTTATCCAACGTTCATGTGTTAGTTAGAGATAAACAATGAAAGACTTCACACTGTCGATATATTATAACATATTGATGAGCAATAATCACCCTTATCCACTAAAAATACTATTGAAGTACTGAGCCCCTTTCGGCTACCACGTAGCCATCATCAGAGTTAACTAAATAATACATCAAAATGTGCCTGTTCAAATACTATTTGGGGATAATATAATGTAAACAATCAGTTACCCTCAGATGGAGATAAATCTGAGTTTAATAAATTGATTTTTCGTTTATACATCTCTATCCTTTCTAAATAACCTTCATATTCATCTGTCCTGTGTTTTGAAAGTGATAAACTTTCTTGAAAAACGGTGTATTCGGGATATATTTGGCTACAGCAGATTTTTCAACATTAATTTTCTTTATATCGGCAAAATAATCCTCATAACGAGTTGAGACGTTCCTTCTAGTTCGACCCACATAGCATTTTCAACACGACTCACAATTAGTTATGTGAATCCCGGACTTGTCGAAATCGGGAACTTCATCAAAGGTGTTGCTCAAACGGGGTTTTAGCTTGTTGTTACATAATGTATTATTGAACCTATAAAACTGGAGAGACTTTTCTAAACGTTACTCTCAGGTAGAAATTCTACGATGTACTTCTTTGAAATGAGAACAAAAATATCGGATCCAACAATCACCGATATTGTTACTATAAAGTTCCAAATAATTATTTACGGTTCCAATCAGATTTCAGGAAGACGAAAGGTTACAGATCCCATTTTATTATATACTCAGTCTCACATTACACAATTACCTATCAAGAAATACTATCATGTCACAATTCTACATTTTGTAATGTTGGTAACCATGATGTAGTATGTTACTGATTTACATAAATCGACACAGATCTAAATGCTTCTAACTTTGTATGATGTCAGTTACAATATATGAAAAAGCTGCTCACTACCTAATCTACCTATTATAATTTATAGCGACGGCTGCACTTTTCAAAATCGGAATGTTGTTATAGCTAATGCTCTTCTTGATTCATAAAGTTTCCATAATATAACCATCGAAGAAAAATATCTGGAAAAGGGCCACTCTCGAATGTAGGTGAATTCAATTCACAGCTGCATAAAGAGAAAACAGAAAAATCGCAAAATTCATTTACAGTGTGAATATTTGGAAGGAACAGCGAAGCACGAAAATACCCAGAACCTTACAAAGCTTTAAGACTGGGGAGACTTTTCTAAAGACTACCATTGAGTAGAAACTCTTCGATATACTTCTATAAGAAGAGGACACACAAACATTAGATCCAACAGGCACCGATTTTGTTGCCATAAAGGTCACGATATAAACTGTGGGGGTTTTAACGCCCCCTGCCTTCCCGTCGTTAGACTCTAGACCCGTTCATAGGGCCCTCTCCTACTTAACAGCACGCCAACTGCTCGACAGAGACCTGCGCCTAAATTGGAGAGGATACAGTCTTTTGAACCGTCCGGGCCCCTCTCCCCCTGTCTACTCGTGTTGGTGTTATAATTTATAACAGATCCCGTTTGACGAGTCGCCGTCGACCTCTTATCATCGGTCTTCCACATATCGTTGCCTACGGCCGCGAATCAATTTCCCAGAAAGGCCTGGCATAAGAAGCACCGACATCGGACTTTATGAGTAGGGCCATGTGGTGCAGCATACTACCCCCGCAGAGGCAGCTTTTGTTCACCCCCAGCGGAGTTACTTTAGGCGGACCCACTTCAGGCGAACCCAAAATGGAGCTACTTGCTAGACTCATATAGTGCCCCTTCTGGGCTATGGTCAATTCCACCTCCTCGTGTAACCTGTTTCACCAGGAACGTTTGACGAGTCACCGTTCGGCTTCGTTCAAATAGCCTACCGCATTGTCTACCAAGCCCGTGAATCCATTTCGACCAGAGATCTGGAATAGGAAGGCACGAAACTTGGTTTTAGTGATGAACTGCATGTGGTGCACAGTTCACCGGATCTTAGGCATTGACAACGTTAGTTTCTCCCCGTAGGGTTACTTATCTCGAGAACCACGAAAAGGTGTTGCTTGCTGAATCTACTCCCGGCCTAGCGCCGGACCAAATAGTTCACTCTCGAGGCCATAAAGGTCAGTCAAATATCTCATAACGTCTAATGTACAAGTACCAATACCTCCTAAGTCAGTTAAATTGCAGCTAAAATCAATGTAAGATTACCGATTTTCGGAAATTCCTATCAGTCTTGTGCGTTAGTTTTTTAGGAAAATTGATGCTTTTTCCTAAAAAATTAACGTAGCAGAAAGAGAAGTAGGTATATTATTATCGCCTCCTGTAAAATGAGGTTGTAAGCAGAAAGGAGGAATTGTCACACACCGAAGATATACTGTTTCTTTATTAATTTGAAATTACACTTAAATTAAAAACATTCATCACTATATTACGTATATGAAAGTGTCAGCTCCTTTTGTAGCAACATAAAGAATATCGTTAATATCATGATCGTTACTTTCAGGAATACAATTACCTAGAATTTAACAATATGACAATTTGGTATTTGGGAGAGAATAGTTTCTGGATGAATTCATCAGATGGAGATTCATTTAAGGTATTAAATTTTCCGATAATATGCCTATTGACCAACTAACCTATGAAAAGGATTTCTATTACTTATCTTTCAATAATGTTACAATATATTTGGAATGAATTGAATGAAAAGTAAGTTCCACCATGATCATAAAGTATCATCGATTGTCTTTTTTATCAATGATGCACATCTTATAATATGGAAGGAACAAATTAATTCAATCTGGTTTATGTTGTGAGTATATTGGGAACGATTCGAATATTGAATCGACTCCTTTTTGAAAGAGCTTATCTGATTTATTCCTGTTGAGTTGAAAGTATAAAGCAATGCTCATTGCTATTTTTCTTATAGTTCTCCGATCAATAGCTGAAAGTCCTATTCTCAAACAGACCAACTGCCAGAAGTAGAAGTTCCGAGAAAGACTAAAACCCCGAGGGTCAGACAAAAACAGAAACGCTTCCAAAGCACCAATAACCGGTGAATGTTGCTACGTCACGATCATTGTTGATGTTCAGAATGTTGTCGATATAACTTGATGAAGTGTAAAGACATCAACTCGAACGATCTCGCTAGAAATGAAGCATAAATTCTCATGCAAATCTTGTCAAAACATTACCTAATTTGATATAGATTTTGGTCCGTAATTCAAGTGTTGGTGAAATGCTATTGTACTGAGTCTGGAAAACACAAGATTATACCAGTAATTTTATAGATAAACGATACAAGCTGTCTATGCTGCACTAGCTACAAATCGGAACAACTGATTCAATTAAATTTAGTTAGATACAAATAGTGGTGGATTGACAACGGAAAACCATTGAATTGGATTTTCTTCGGGCGTTGTTTCCAAACCAAGTGTCAACTACAATGAATATTTCTATTGAATATTGAATATGTGAATAAAATAGAAATTTCTCATAATGGCATCAACGGAATGAATTACTAGAAAATGTTATAAAGACATACCTAGCACGTGAGTTACTTTTCAGTAGTATAGGACATGGATAATAGACGAGATGTCATAAAGCAATCGAAAACTCGTTACCAAGCAACGAGCTTGAGAAATTTGTCATAAAATTATGAGGCATTTGTCAATGTCCGAAGAGTATTCGGCGGAAAATTCATAACTCAACACAACTAAACATTTATTTATTTATTAAAAGTACAATTAGTGAAAGTACAATTATTCAAATTTAACTTAACATTAGATTCGTTGCTCTTTTCTACTATAGAAGATCTATTACCAGGCATAATATTTATGATCTTATTGTGGTGTTCTTGATCGAAATTCGAGTATGGTTTTATAGAATTTTGATAGCTATGACCAGTAATTTCCAGCAATTGTTGTTCTCGTACACCACTTTTAGCCAAAAGCAGTTGCTAACAGCAGTTGATCTATTCGAGTGATTTGTTATCTTATTGTCATTTTCATTCAAGCCAATTGCCTCAGCAGCAGATTTAGTCCATCCATTTATTGTATTTCTTCCAACAGGTACATTATCGTACCATTTGTCGGGTTTCATTTTTCCAGTGTCGATTTGGTTTTAAGAACAGTCGTGGTAAGGTAATATTGTCGCCACTCCTCCTCGCCGCGCTAATTCTACAGCAGCAATATGGTAAAATTTACGCATAGGACCTTCAGGAGTATTTTCATTCCATAGCAATATTATTTTGTTAACTTCAGATAAACTTAACGGAACTGAACAGGACTTACGTTTACATGGATGTGATTGTAGTTTCTTCCTGATTGCATCGCAGGCATTTGGGGCTGGTTTGAATACTATATTGGTAAACGGGTCAATCATAATATTATAGTCATTATAGTACTTTTCTTGCAAAAGTTTGCACGAAGCATTCCACATTGTCTTCACCGTTGCGTCTTCAAATTCGGTCCCGTCTTTCTTTCTCTATTGACCGCACAATCTTTTAGTATCAACGCCAATTCTTCTAAGCTTCTATGTTCATTTAATTCACATTCTCGTTCACAGCAAAATTCCATGAATATTCCCCAGATATATTTGTGACTGTAGGTTGTATTCCTGGAAATTTTTTCCTTGATTAGCTCATTTATACTTTAAACATCCGCATTGCCAAAACGTGACATGAAATTTATTTGGAATGAAGTTGTCAAACACAATCGTGTTGTCATAGTGATTGATAATTGCACTGAATGCAATTATCGGTTATAATTGCACAAGTGCATAAAAATTACCGATAATTTTGCAAGAAAGCGTGTGATCTAAAAATTGCACAAGATTTTTTTCACATTTTGGCCCTCCTCCTTCGGACTCGGGCTCTTTTACAAAATATGGAAATAACGGAGTGCAATTTTTATAAGATAACACGCTTGAATGTAAAATTATCTGGTCATTTTTATGCACGAGTGTAATTCAATGGAATATTTCACGAATAAGTCTTGATTTTTTTCTGAGAAAAATCACAGAATCTACTTACTGACAAAGACTATGAATAAAATTGTGCTAGACACGCTTTTAAACAATTTCATTTTCAACACAAATTAAAAATTACAAGAATTATAGTTGAACACGCAGTTGTAAAAGTTTTTGGCATTCCGACTGGATGAACCCGATACAGGCGCATTAAGAGCTGCAGCTGACACATTATCGGAATTCGACGCAAAACTTAGTTGCGGTGCTACTTCATTTCCACGCATTTTTTCAACTATTTCTTCATGGTGACCTTCGTCTAACTGCAGATACGGTGTAATTGATTTAGTGGTCGAATGGCCGGTAATTTTAATAAGCTGCTCCTCACCGACGCCTTTTTTTGCTAAACTTGAGACAGCTGTAGACCGTATCGAATGATTAGTTATCTTCAGGTTTTTTGTATCCAGGCCAATTTTTGCTGCTTGTTGGGCTATCCAAGAGCTCATTGTATTCCTTCCTACAGGAATATTCTTATACCATGCTCTGCATGACTTCCAAGAGGGGTTTACAGTAATAAAGAGTCGATCTGACTTAATTCCCTGCCGCTTCTCCAAAAATTTTTGGTATAATCGTATGGGACACTAATCAGAATTCGTTTTATTCCTAATTAACCATTTTAATGGAACACACGGTTTTTCCCCGCCTTGTCTTTTCACCTCATCTTCCTTGAAGAATGACGTTGAACACTTGCTACCTTCTCCACCACGCCAAGCTAACTCAAAAGCAAAAACGAAAAATACTTTTTTATGCAATCCATCTGGTGTCTCTTCGTCACAATTCTGAACCAAATTTTTGTATTCGTCATGATATCATAGGCCTTGAGTTCAACCTTCATCACAAAATTGTTTCATTTGATGCTAAGAAAATATTTGAAGACATACAGCAATTCACCCTAGATATAATTAAAGATTTTTTTTTCAATGTGTCATACCTGCAGATCTGTCTGTGCCCAGATTTTGTCATAGTCACCCTTGATTGCCTACCTTAACCATGGTGTCAGCTTAGATATATGCAGTTATCCCTATTGATGGTACTGGGTGCTACAACAATATTATTATTAAGTTCCTGAATGTATAAATATATTAACCATCCTATCAAAATTCAAAATTCATACTTTTATACATGACCATGAAATATACGATGCAACATTTGTTTCCGAAATGTTTCATACATTTTCCAACCAATTACTTTAATTTTTATTGCTGTGAGAAGAAGTTTTCGCTTTCAATTTCCTCACTATACTAGATATAAGGGAAGTATTGTTTATTGTAATCGGCTAGAATGAAACTTTGGAGTTTGTAGGAATTTTTGCTCTGGGCTTTTCTGAATCAATCTAGACTATTTTTGAGAAGATCTATGTGTGCTCACGTGAGGCGGGTGTGCATAAGTGAGTATGCAGGTATGTGGATACACTGTAGACACGATTGCGCTGAGCAGATTGATCATACGGATTTTGGATAAACCAATCGCTTTGAAGTGGTGAAAAAGAAACTGTATTGTTTTGTGGCGTGATAGCTCCTTTTGCAAATGGTACTCTCGACATTCATGATCAGTTTTTAAGTATCCGAAACGATTTGAATGACGTCACACTTACTATATCATTGTGTGGCGTCACTATATTGCATTAATTAAACATTGTTTTATAAAACTACCAGGAAACGAGAAACGTAATCCAATATTCAAGCAATAGCCGAAATACAATATCGATATCGTGGTGTATTCGATCAAAAACATGTATCTGAGTGGAAAAATCTATCCGAATTATCATACTGAATACGAAGATGATAGATCATGAAGACTATTGCTGTGAAAAGGGAACAATGATATCTTTTCATAACTCAGTTATTTCAATTTGGTATCTTTACCAAGAAAATATACAAATTGTTTCAAACAATATTATAATGGTTTTTTAGTATTACACTTGAAATTTAACATTAGACAATACGTTACGTATGTCAAAGTATTGGCTCTTTTTTCATTAATGAGAAGAATATTTTCTTTCTTTCAGATGTACGGTAATGATCGATACTTTCAGAGATGAGATACAATTACCTAGAATTTGAGAATATAAATATTTGCTATCCGTAAGAGAACAGTTTCGGATTGAACATATCAGATGGAGATTCATTTAAGTTGTTGAATATTCCGATAACGTGCTCAAGGACCAACAACTATATAGAAATGATTTCTGTAATATCTTATTATTTTTGGTACAGCTAGTAAATGTAAAGATTGAATTCATATACAGAGTGAGTCAAGCGAACGATTTTGGGACTAATGTGAGGGTATGAGAGAGTCAGACGATAGTATTGTTAATAAAATGAACAGAACAAGAAGACAGGGAAAGGGAAGCCGGCATTGTTCAGGTCGAATTGTTAGTAAGAATCAGAGATAGGTCGCTATTCAGGGATATGTTGCTATTTACCGACTGTTGTTTCATAAAAGCAACTCCATGACTGTAGCATGTTTTGACTAATATCGAAAAACAACTGCTACTCTGTACCTCTTATTATAACAGTTATTTTGATATTTGAGATAGAAATAGCAGTATTTCTTAGAAGTCAATCCATTTTGGTGCAGCTGATTCCAAACATGTGCACAGTACTCCAAGACAACCCAATAGACACGAAATAGAAAACTATGTTTTTTTAAAGCGGTTTTCGCGATGGACCTCACATTAAAGGGTGATGTTGGTGCTGATACCAAGCTTGGATATGAAGAACTTAATAGGAATAGCTCTTTCCAACATCATCATATTGGGTTTGTTTGATCTACCTTCCTGGAGAAAAAACAAGGTTGCGTTAATATCTACTCTATACTCTATACCTTATGAATTGAACGAGATTGATTCCAATTACACGATGAAAAACGTGAGCGTTGTTATTACATTGAATTTAGAATGTACTCATTATAATTCAAGATGATAATGATTGAATTCACGCCTAACAATTGCTCAAGCAATTAAGCTTATTTGGAAGATACCCGACTATTATAATATCTCTCCATAATTGATTTCGAATCACAAATTATTAGTGTCCAAAATTTATTTTACTTTCTCATATTGAACTATTTATTTTCATCAAATATGTGAAGAAAACTACTTACTTTAATCCAATTCTAGATTTTACTAAAATTTTGCTATTTCATTAATTTGAGTAGCTCGAATAATTCATAACAAACAATATGGATTACAATATTATACGCTTTAATAAACTATTTTCTTTACTTACTCCCTCCGAGATTATTATCTTTGGACGTCCTTGGACACTTGGTTTTATAATCATTGTATTTCTATTCAGAAATAACAGTTTTGCCCGTCTCTAGTAAAAATACTGGTTCGTGTCGTTAGTTGAGGTTTACTGACATGCGCCTTATAAATCATCATTTGTTTCAGATTGGGAAAACATGCTACTCTCATCTGCGTCGATTCTTTATTAGCTGTAAATGTACCGGGATATTTGAATCAATCTATATATGAGTGCTTCAATAAGTGCAACCTTTTTCCGACAAAGGTGGAACATTCATACACATGATATTGGAATAATTTTTGTATTGTGTGGCAAGCATAAAATAATTATCGAAATATAATTATGAAACTAGGATTGAATTGAAACAAGAACTTTAAATTTATTTTATTATCCCTAGAACGAATTTATGAGATATCAAAGAATTTCAAATCAAAATAGTTACTGCCGTTTGCCTCAAGTGAACAATGGACAGTGGAGTAGAAGTCAGTTGGCTTGCGCGGATCGCATGTCGTTACAAGATACAACTCCCTATACCATTTTAGTTATTTCTCTTGTACAACAATACAATGTGTCTAGATCACTCCTATATACCGGTGATCTGAATCCAATCTGTATATCACAATCAAACATTTAAGCAGCGGAAGTATCTGAAAGGGGCGAATAGTTGTGCTTACAATAAGAGGTTACATATCAAAGAAGGATGTGTTTATGTTTTTCTTTGTAATCTATTCAAATCTATAGTTTCATCTCACTGGACCTTTCAAACAAGGGACTATTAACTATCTGTATAATATTTTGAGAAAATCAAACAAGAATTTTCGGCAGTTCGAGGTGGATAAATATTGATGATTATATCAGAGAAATAAACACAAGTTGCAACTTAACAAATTGGTTTCAATCCACTAGGTAATTACGATTGCAACAAAATTAGTTAGAATAATAACATACTTATGTTATAAATTAACAAAAGATCAATACCAGTCCAGTCCCTCTGTTATTTTAGGGTTAAAATTTTTACGTTCCTCAATTTTGGTCAATCGTTATGTTCTCGGGTGCGCTGACCACGAATATGGACATTAAAATTGTCTGGGCCCGACTTTGGTGTTTTTTCAATTTTTAGAAGAACTCTGACTCCCACTGGATCATTTTATGACAGAAAAAGTTGTACGAAATAAAAGAGAGCAATTAGAAGTTGATATAATGTAAGGGGCCTAATATACGACCCTAAAAGTGAGATTTTTGAGCAAAATCAAACTTTTGTTCGATTGTCAATTAAAAGATGCCTGTTTGTCGTATCAACTGATACTTAACATGCGTTGATAGTATTTTGCATGTACTTCAATATTAATTAGTTTTTTATTTGTTTGATACTTGCAAAGGGGGCGCTGCAATCGCTCTTTTTATAGAAAACGTAATTTTGCGATTGTACCCCAAGAAATTCACTTTTTCACTCAAAAGAAAAAATTCGAACGAAAGGTATTGATGGCTTCCACCTATGAACGAAAATCCTACCACTTTGGTTGATATGGGCCGATTTGAGACCATCTTGAAAAAACGGAACTACGGAAAATCAGAAAATTTGTTGGGTCAGACAGTTCAAATCAGGAGAGTAATATAGTTATATAGTTAGATAGATGAAACATTCACGCAAGTTTTGATACCAAGCACGATCTTCTAGATTGCGTCCATCCCGAGAAAACCCATGCTAAGCCTTTTGGACCAATTTTCAGTCCTCCGTTATAAACTTTGATTTAGACTATAGGTGCTTCTTGTGACTATCTTAATATACTATTTTCCCAGCTTCAACGTTTGATAGTCACACAAAAGAAAAATCAAATAATAACTCCAATCCTTTATTATCAAAGATGATGTACACTAACGATAACCCGGGTATGGTCCCACCCGGAATATAACAATAATGATAGTCATAATGATAATAATAATAATAAACCATTCCGATAGATCACGAAACTATTTGTGAGTATCTTTACTCTGTCGTACTCATCAATGTGAATCACTTTTCGGTAAAGAGAAACAGTCACGAAGCTGTTCGTTCGTATATTTTTTCTGTCGCACTCATCAGTTTTCATGCGGATCGTCTTTGTATATATTATATGTATGTGTGTGTAGGAACAGCCTCCACTGTTTTTGATGAAGAAACATCCGCTTCATCTCCTTTGATATAATATGCAAATAGAATTTCTAGCAAGTCAGAGATGAAGACCACGTTTTTTTTTTGAACAAAATTTCATTATTATATGCATTTGAAACCTGCCTCGAAACCAGCATTCCATTTGGTAGTTTTTTTATTGATTAATCAATTTTAATATTAATTTATTAATCAATAATAATAATAATGATAATAACGATTATTATTACTATTATTTTCATCATGATTTTGTATTATAATTATCAATAAAAGCGAAAAAAAAAAAGAAAAGTCTCCTGGGTGGGATAGAACCCGGGTTAACGCTAGTCTAAATCATCTTAGATGATTAAGAATTGAAATTTTCAGTTGATTTTTTTTTGTGTGATTCTGTCAAACGCTTGAGCGGGGAAAATGGTATATTGAGATAGCCACAAGAGGCATCTATAGTCTTAACCAAAGTTTATAAGAAAGGACTCAAAATTGGGCTCGGTAGGGCCCAAAAAGCTTAGGATGAGTTTTCTTGAGATTGACCCAACCTTGAAAATTGTGCTAACTATGCATTAATTTTATTGATTCAAATTTTCTGACTTTTTTTTCTCATTTTTAGCGGATCCTTTTCTTCAAAATAGTCTCAAATCGGCCCATATAAATCAAAGTGGTTGGATTTTGGTTCATAGGTGGAAGCCATCAATATATTTCGTTCAAATTTTGTTTTGAGTCAAATCGCAATATTAAGTATTCTACGAAAAGAGCGATTGCAGCGCCTCCTTTGCAAATATCAAACAAATGAAGAGCTCATATTAAAGTTAACAAAAAATACTATCAATTCATGTTAAGCATTAGTTGACAAGGCATCTTATAATTGACAATTAAACAAACGTTTGATTTAGCTAAAAAATCGCACTTTTTGAGCCCTGTATTAGACCCCTTACATTCTATTAACTTCTAATTGGCGTCATTCCGTCATTCCACTCTTTTTGATCTCTTACAGCTTTTTCCGTCATGAAATGATCGAGTGAAACTCAGAGTTTATCTAAAAATTGAAAAAACACCCCAAAGTCGGGGCAAATCGAACCCAAAAATAGCTCGAGTAGCATAGGGCCCAGACATGCTTAATGTCCATATTCGTGATCATTGCACCCGAAAACTCAAAGATTGACCCAAATTAGGGAACGTAAAAATTTTAACCTAAAACCTGGAATAAAATTACAAAGGAACTGGACTGGAAAAATTGTAAATGAAAAAGATTAGCATTCTGAATAATTTGATTAATTATATTGGAATTATGAAGTTTATAAAGAAGGATAATTTTTGAAGCGAAGGTTCAAATTTAAGAAGTTAATTTGTATATGAAAACAGTTTTAGGTAGTGATCATAAGCAATTGAACATGAAAACTTGGTTATTCCAACTAAAAACAGGTCACCATCCTTGAAACTTTGATGAGCTTGGAGGAACTGCTCTGTCAGGAATTTCCATCTACAACACAGCATGGGAAAAAGATGGAGACGTCTCAATCGCTTCAACTCTGAAATATAGACAATATGAGCAATACTCTGGCTGCTACTTCGAAGGTCAAATAACTAAATCAGCAGGAATAATCAATATAATCCCACAACTTATTATGTTATCTTCCCAAATTGTATATTCTGAATTATTAAAAAGATTGGAATCTTAAAGAGTACTACTGAATTACAATATCAAAATCTGAAAGAGAATATTCGAATAATAGTTTACTTATTGAAGTTATAGTACACAAAAATGGTAGTTTTAATGAAAATGAGTGAATTAATTTAGAAATCTGCAAAAGAACAATTATATTTTACTAAATATAGTAGATTGAGATCGTGATAGTAGTTTCTAAATGAATAATCTGTTTGAGCAATATCAGAAGGTTCATTCCCATAAAGCAGTAAATGAGAATTTCGGCTTTATTTAAGTTTACCCAGATCAATAATTATTCCGTTATCTTACCATGACTAACCTAAAGAGACATATCTATTCTGAATTTATCAAGAGGTATGTTAATTAAGGGTGATATGGAATAATACGTTATCATGTAGATCACTGCTATGTTGAACAAGCCTTGAAGAACTATATAAACCATTCCGACTATTACTTGATATATTATATACGGATTAAAGACAAGAGGAAGGATATGAGTCAATGATTATCTAATTTAGATCTGAGCAAGTAAAAGTGATTTTGTTTGACCACGCGGTGTATACACGTCTACCACAAGACATCAAAGTATCAACTTAACTGTCTTTAGTAATCCTTGGGAATATTCAATTATTAAAAGACAAAGGAATGAAAATAATTCGACTCACTACTTATAGAGTCTCACACGTTGATTCCTAAGTTGATTCCTATGCATTTGCGTTTTCTAGTCTCCCCTCTCATCACGTGTCGCGAGAGCTCTCTCGAGTGTTCGCACATATCAAAATAATCGATTAGCGCTATTTAAATACAGATGCCGGTAACAATCTCTTTCCAACTTCAATTATCTATAATTCCGAGCGGAAACCGTTATAAAATAAACATTACTCAATCAATTAGAAACTCAGTAACACGACGCAACATTTAAGTAATTCGTTTCTCCTTCACAATTGGCATGTTCTACAGCCGGACATGACAGTTTCGCGAATCAAGATTCATTCATTTTATTTAACCATATCCTCATATTCTCATACGGTTTCATTTTGAGGAATGTAACTCAACCTTGAAAAAATTGTGTCACGGATGATTTTCATAAGACTCATTTTTGAAATCTCAAAATATCTGACGATCAACATGAATCATGAATACGAATAATCTCCGAGGAGATGAGCTACCAGTATCATCAAACCCCTTGAAATTGTTTCGGTAGCCCCATTCTCTACAAACGAAATGTTTCGCTTATAATGGGACTAAAATCTTAAGATTCTGATGTAATGGAATGAGATCTCTGAATTATCAACTTATCTTCTTTTCATCGGCTATTTGATGGACTCAATATGCATTTTATTGACTAGCAAATATTAATTATCTTCCATAGTTGTTGCAGTATGAAGATGAATGAATACGCTGATGTTTTATGACAATAACGTATCTGCAATAGGCAAAAAATATGAATAATTATTCATTTTCCCTCAATTACCGAATGTATTTTACTGAATATTCGAGTTTGAGTATTCACTATCAAAAGAGGGAATCTCTGTAGAGAACAATTTTACCATCTAGATTTCATGACCTTCGTGAAACAAGTCCAACATTTTAGTTGTGGATTTGTGCATATTTCACAGACGTCCCTCATTGAATTACATTACAGATTCCGGGATTTTTGTTTATATTATGAACTAACCCCACATTAACAATGTACTTTAGTATATCCAAAATAGACTGCAAAATGTCCATCATCGATAGTGCTCATTATCCTATTTACAATGTGGTCCAATGCAGTTTCCGAATTTCAATACGGTTACTTTCATAACTTCTTTTGTTCTGATTCACGCAACCGATCGAATTGTTTTGGAATTGCTATCTAAGATACTTTGACATATTCTCAAGTAGCATGAGAAAGTTGTAAATTTCAAGATATGAGCTGGATTCCTTGAGTTTCAAAATCTACTAGATGGATATCTTGTCTGGATCAATAAAAGCAAGAATAAATTTAGTGTATCAAGCACCATACCGATACTTATAGATCTGGATACGTATTTCGGCAAATAAATTACCATCTCCAATATTTCTTTTGCTCCACCGAAGATGACAACTTGGTTGTCAAAATACAGTTTTCCGAATGTCGGTGATATCTTTGGGCATCTTCACTCGATGATTTCATTCGTGCCGCATCCTCTGTAACCTCATTTAATTTCCACGAGTTGCTGGAATAAAAATATGTATGATCAAAGTGCATTTTTCAAGCCAAAGTAGAGCATGTCCGGCTCCACTTGCTATATGGTATAGTGTCCAGAAGGGGAATAGGTGAACTATTGGAAAATATTCAAGATTAGTGCCATACTCGTAAATGCCCTATTCATCATCTTCCGTCATAACTTCTATCTTCTTGAACATGAATCTGACATTTTAACTTTATTCAGATTGAATTTTTCTTCTGCCTCATGTACTTTTTAATTGATGATCGTTGAAGTTCGCTATATTCCGATACCGCAACACCATAAATCTTCTGGAGTTGATAATGATTTAAATGGTTTTGTGTGGGTGACAGTTTGATGCTTAACTAATTAGCTCTGGCCAAAATAAATCAATTTCTCATCGATGTGAAATAATTAACAACTTATATAAAATACGGCCACAATACGAATGAGTTGAAGTTGGAAGGATCCGAAATAATATTAGTAGCGGAGCTATGCAATTGGGTATAACAAAGCTAGGATGATTTAATAATATGAATTAGTACTTGACTTAATCCAATTCGAAAAATCTTGTCTTCCGGATGGATTTCGCGTCACAATAGCTTTACTTAATTCCGACGTTTCGCCAACCATTACATCTTCGTGGCATCTCAGGGCAGGCTTGAGGCTTGAATTGAAGCTGGTTCTACTGGTTTCTGTAGCCGTATTTATTGTAGGAAAAATCCTTCACGCTACATAGTTCACTGCTTTTATCCCGGTGCCGGAACGACGTTAAATACGGCTACAGAAACCAGTAGAACCAGTTTCAGTTCAAGCCTCAAGCCTGCCCTGAACATGCCACCTGTAATGGTTGGCGAAACGTCGGCATCAAGTCCAGCTATCGTGACGCGGAATTCATCCGGACGACAAGATTTTTCAAGATTAGCTGTCCGCGGAAGTCTACTATCCAAGATTGATCCAATTCGATTCATGAGGGATAATTCTATATCAAAAGATGGGCATTTAAAGATGATTTTCAAAAATAGCATAGTTTAAAGAAGAGCAAGAGTCACACATCAGTTCTACTATTCGCCTATTGGTTGGTCTCAACACCGTTAGGAAAGCTCTGCTAATTTTCATGCAATAAGGAGAACCAAACTCACATGGAAAAGTGAAAGTATCACAGCATACATGATTAAAGAACAGTATCAGCCCCACCTACACCACAATTATTCAAATTAATCATCTAGAGTTTTTGATGGTAAGTTTAACGAAACTAACAAACTCCTAGCATATATTTGACTACTTTGTTTTAAGTAATAAGTTAGTGTTGAGAATTGATCAATTGACAGCTGACCCGACCTATCCTAACTACACACTTTGTTTTATATAGAGTAAAAGTTGGCTATTATGTATTCAATTAATTTTTAAAATGTGTCATACTTCTGTCACTGTATTTTTTGTGTGCAAGTTATAAGTTAATAAACTGAACATTAATCAACTCTGAACTTCATCTTTTCTCAACAAAGAACCCAAAACCCACTCAAATTAACAACACTTAGTTTACGAATAAATTAAAATGAATAGGAATGTATCGAGACAAGTTTCAATACACATATTATACTCAACAAAACAATCAGACATTCACAATTTTTCATCACTTCAATTGAAGACGCCCGCTTGAGAATACCAGTAGCAGTGGTTAGTGAAACATCGGAATATAATTTTCGTTAAGTGATGTGGAATCATTTCAGTAACAACGATTTGATTGATACAGGAGACATCTTCTTATACACTGGTTAATATATCAATTTGTAAATGACCTATAGTGAGTTTTCATTCTGATTGAATCATACTTTTCCATTTCATACTGATTACTAACTTTTTCGGTATCAAAGATGCAATGACAATTAAACTTTCCATAATCACTGCATATTGAAAAAAGTATGAATAATGTTCAACCGTAGCTACTCTACAATAAAATTCGAAATAATAAAGGGACAATCAACTGGAAACTGAAATCATAGGGGTGAATTGTATTAATAATAGTATCGAACTATGAAACAATTGTAATATTTCAATGAATCAGACCAATTTTTATAAGAATCAAATTTCTAGTAATTTCAACAATTCTAGAAGGATATGGAAAATATTAAATCACATCAAAAATAATGGTAATACAACAACAAAAAATCCTTAAAATGAAAATAGATAAAGTAAAATCTCATTATCCTAAGCTTGTTACTAATAACTTCAGAAATGTTTCCGTTGATATCGAACGTAAAATCAATTGAAAACCCAGTCTTCTTGATTAAGTAACAGAAGATGAAGTCCTCACTTAACTGAACTTAGTAACTTCAGCTTAGAATTAGGTGATTTTCTGAAATGTTTTAAAATAGCCGTAGTAACCTTCATATAAGCCGTAAAGAAGAATAAAATAAGCAATATCTATATTCAGAAATATTTCTGAAGTTTTTGAAAAAATTATTACAAAATAATTACCTCTTTTTTAGAAGCAATTTGGTTCAGAACTGATGAAAATACTCGAAGTGCAATACCTACTCTTACAGATAATATAATAATCTTGATAATTCAAGAGCAACTATGATGATATTTTCTAGCAGCCAAAGCGGTTCGATACAATTAATCCTGAAATGCTTTCGAATAAACTACAGAAATAAGACATTAGAGCAATAACTTCGAATTCGATAAGGAATTACCTATCAGGAAGAGAACAAGTTCTTATTATAAATAATATTCATGTAAAACAATTCACGTTTCAAAATAGAATACTACAGGGAACCTGGTACCTAATGTCCTTCATTATTTATTATTTAAATGAATGAAATATTATAATACAATTATTACTTATCATATGATATGAAGAATAAAAGAATATGGAAAAATAACCTTCTCAAGCGATAGTATATTAAAAATATCAAAGGTGGTAATGAAAAAAACTCTATATATCACAAATTCTTACATATTTTTATCCCAATCAAAGGATTATAATACATTTCATTCACATATATAATCATACGGATTTGATATAACCTACAAATAAAAGAAATGGCAAAAATATTTCATTATTATTTGACTAAATTATATAATTATATTCCCAACGAACTAGCAATCTCAAGATATTTCAACAAAGCTCGTTAAAAAAGTAGAATTCAAGATTGGATATTAATATCGGATGCAATAATAGACGCTAACGTTTAGTTTTCATAAAATATAACATTTTTCTCTTGACGTTATTTTATATACAACAAATTACCTCAGAAGTCCAATCTATTCTGATCTCATTGTCTTCCAGGTTTTTTCAATTTTTGCAACCCTTTTCACTGTAATATCTTTTTGTCTCTGTTAAACCAAGATATTAATTGTAAGCTCTATGAATATATTAACATATGAACATAATGTTATGATATAAAATAAAACTAAAAGTGTGTTGTCGCTTGGAGAATTAGTGAATAGTGCGCTTGTCAATGTTACTCTTGGCAAATCATTTTATTTGGTTACTGATTTTAATATAATTGTTCCACATTCTATAAATAATTTCAACATTTGTGTGAAGATGATGAAATAAAAGATGTCTCCATTATCTCTAGACAACTAAATTATATTCAAATCAATTTTTTTTTTTTTTCAAAAAAGAATTCTAAATCTGGGAATGGAACACGAGTCTACTTTGTAGGAGACCGATACACTATCCCCTTAACTACATCGCCGTTTGTTATAAACTGTTAAAGAACGGTGTATATTTTGGTTTACTTCAATAATTGTTGTACGATCTTGTGGAAATTTGGGTGACAGCAGTTTTAAATTTCCTGTAATAGTTTTGAAATTTTTGCTCTAGGACTTTTTTTCAACTATTTTAGAAATAGCTTGAGTGAATGCAATATAATACTGGTGCTTTGCCGCGAAGTGTATCTAAATTAAAAACATATAGTAGGAAAGTTGGGTCACAGACAAATATCATTGAAAATGTTATGACTCTTGTTGTTGAAGAAAATTAATTATTGTAAATCAAGAATGTAATAAAAATTTCTATGCTATTGCTATTCTAATCTAATAAATTGGCAACCATTTCTTTGTTCGAACTTGAACATTCTGCCAAATCGAACCTGAATTATGGAATCATTGTTGTGGAACATTAGATTCAGGAGAGCAAACAGTTGATTTGGATCATTTGACCATACAAGTCAGGTAACATCTTTCTAACCACTATTGACATCTGCCTGAAAATTCTGAAATACTGAAGGGTTTCCCATTTAGTTCATCAGCAGTTTAATGCCAAAAGTAGG
This sequence comes from Endomychus coccineus, assembly GCA_958510875.1. NCBI lineage: Eukaryota > Metazoa > Arthropoda > Insecta > Coleoptera > Endomychidae > Endomychus > Endomychus coccineus. The sequence goes on from OY294067.1 coordinate 219,797,978, forward strand.
ATTGTTCTTCAATTTTAATATTAAATCATGCTGCCAAATATGTGAATTTGATCATGTCAAGTTATGAAAGTGACACAATTCAACAGGACCAAAAAATTAATCGTATTTACCATTTGAATGCGTGTTCACTTTGCGCATTGCTAGAAGTTTATGTATGTCGGTATTCCCGATCTAAAGTCAATATTGCTGCTATATTGCTATGAAGTTTCAAGAGCCTCATCTATAAGCTTACTACTAATGTGAACTGACAACCAAGATCTTGAAATCTCACTCCATTGGAATGTTCCATATGAAATCATGTAGTTTTTCTGGTTTATAAAAATAAGCCACGAACAATTCCCAACCTTTGGGAATATACCACGCGTCATTTGTGGGAGATTAGTCGTCAATTGGGATCAAAAATGTACTTAGTCTTATAAAGTCGAGGAGAACAATTGAACGTCATTCTTAAAACATATTAAATGTCATCGATTGTTCTTCAGAATAAAATAAATATTGAAGGATTATCAATTTTCATTATTATTGGGTCTCAATTGAAAAATCCGATGAGCTAATTGGAAAACTCACGATATTTGATCAGTGAAGGTGGAAAATTCATTGGTTAGATTTAATAGAAATCTTTGTTCTAAAAATCCTGTAGATAATCCAGTTAATAGCCTATAGATTTTGAAAACTGTAGATTTTCGATTTCATTTTCCTCAAGCATAGTGAAATCTTTCCAAGCCACAGTTAGTCCCGCATTTTCTGAACTCACTTTATAAGTGCTTCGTAATTATAAGATTCATATTCTCGATTTAGGATGATTAATTGGAGGTATTTTTCCCATCTAAAATAGAAAGTTATTATAGTGGTATTATGTTTCCCTTGGCTATTTAAATACAGCATATATATTATGATGATAAATTACCCGATTAGTGAGGGGTTGTTTTTCCTCTTCAAGTTTATAAGGAGAATGGATATATTCCGTTTGTCAGTACAAGTATGAAGGAAGGAAGCATCTGGTACGCCGCAGTTTCGCAATCCATTGTAATCATTGTTGTTTAGTAGTGATTTGATTTAATCCTACGCCACCTGTGTCGTACTCCGGCCTACGAATACGCGCTGATAATGTTGAAATACGAAGCATGCATATTAAACAAGATTGCGGTAATTGTTAGGTTCCGTTACGCTCTATCCCAGTCATATCCCTTTGTTAACTTTTACTTATTGTTACCTTCTGTTGTGATTCTTTGAAATTTGTATACAATAATTACTTCACATTCAATAATTGCGATTCAATGGTATTAGCAAAGGAATACAAAGCATAGGGAATAACGTCTTTGCTACGGATCTTCTGAGTCATCTCGGCCCTTTTTTTATAAATGACGATAGCCCTTTAATTTTCACGATTCTTGTTGAGCGCAAATGATATATCCGTCAACTGCACAATTTTAGTTCAGCTTCATTATCTCTACACTGATTATATTATCACTCATGATACACACTGATTTATTTTCGATTAAATAGGATACCAAAACTATCAACATCCTGCAACGCTTTGCTCTATATTTGATACATACTCTTCGCCTCATTTATATGGTTTATTCTGATATGTGGTGTCATCTTACATGACACAGACCAACTTAGCATTAATTCTACATTTTTCGCTCGTGATCTTCCCAAGTGTGATCTAGTTTCTCAAGTTTGCAAGGTATTTTCCTCTAAAAACTATGAAAGGAAGTACTGTGCCTCTCAATATCTGCTTATCAACGATATAAGCATCGTAGTAGCCATTTCATATCTATATTTTTTCGAGGTAAGTTAGTATTTACGTATGTACCAGATATGATAACTTGTGCATTTCGGGTACTTATTTTTTTAGAATATTCAATTTTGACTATGAGAGACATATATCACTTTCTGATAAATAACAAGAAGTTTGTGATAATTTTCGAAGAAGTAACAGTGAGGACGAATCAGACAATGAGAATGAATCTAGTGATGAAGATATAGAAAATATGGCAGTAGTATTCGCAGAGCAGGCAGATAAAAACGAACCTTTCGGAGGTGGATTACAAGACTTCACTATAGAAGAGGAAGGAATAGTTGAAGGGAAACCGGAAGTACCTACCTAGATCCATGTTTGATACAAATGCTTCAAAAAACTTGACTTGGGAAAAGAAAAACCTAAGCATCAATGACGAATCTCTAATGTTCAAAGGTAATTCTGAATTGCCTTCATGTATGGAAGAGCAGACAACGCTATATCCATTCTTAAAATTTTTCGATGACTTACTTAAAAAGATCAAAAAAGGATCATGTTTGTATAGTACCCAACAAACCAATGAACATAACTATTGAAGATATAAAAAAAATCTCGGGGTAGTTATATTATATGTCAGTAGTTTATTTACCAATCATGCGGTTATATTGCTATCAGAAAATTGGTTTCCAACAAAGAAAAGATTCAATGAATCAAAGAGCATTCGATAAAATTCGTCCAGGAATTCATTCCAATAATAAAACAAATATAATACATACAGATGACAGTTCTTCGGACCGCCTTTTCAAAATTAGACCAATTGTTGATATTTCGAGTTCCAAGCATGCGTCAATACCATATGAAACATTATTGTGCGTGGATGAACAGTTATGTGCTCCTGAAGCAAGACATTTTTTGGAGCAGGATTTGCCTATGAAGTGGCTGCAAACTTTTCGTTTTATCTGGTGTCAGTGGCCACATCTATGAATTTGAAATGTATACTGGAACTGAAAATAGCAAACGATTCCCAGAAAACCAGATCTAGGAGACTGCATTTATTGTTGTAAAGCTTTGCCCGAAAATTCCAAGTGATGCAGCCTACATACTTCATTTTGATAATTATCATTCATCTACACTATTGGTATCCTACTTGGCTCGCCAAAGAATTCATCCTTCACTCAATTATCCGGCGGAACAGAATCGTTTGCTGCAAGCCTCCATCTGAAGTAGTCATGAAGTAAGACGTGAGAAAAAAAGCTACGAATATGTAGCTAATGCGAATGGAATAGATGAACAGTTCTCTGGAAAGATAACAAATTAGTTACCCTGGTATCCAATTTCACTGGAGAGTTACTATGCCATGAGGTAGAACGGTTCGACAAGAAATAGAACTGAACTTCTATGTCCAAATCTGGTTGAGGAGTATAATAAGCACATGGGCGGCGTTGATTTCCTCGACAGTTTGATCGGAAGGTACAAGAAACAGCTTAGAACCAAAAAATTTTATTCGCATATTTTATCATTTAGTTGTTCTGACCTTGGTGAACAGCTGGATACTGTATAGAAGGCACTGCAGAGAACAAAATAAAAAGTATATATCACTGGCAGAAACATGGAAGACCATCCACAACTTCTATGGACGAACAGCTGAAAGAGAGGATAAAAAGACCCCACTCCCTCCTCAAGGTATCCGAACAGACGGTATCGGTCACTGGCCCATATGTAGTTGCTACCACTAGAATAAGGTGCTAGAGATCTTTGTGTGAGAAACTTTCATATGTAAAATGCGAAAAATGTGCAGTATTTTTCTGCTTCAATAGAGACTCGAATTGTTTTCGGGACTTTCGTCAATAGAGCTATTGATGCACTTCGTATCAAATCTGATACATATTGAAAACCATTGTTATTCCTAGATTTTTTATGCATTTTTTCCTTATTCCAAATAGTGTGTTCAACAATATTAATTTTTTTCAAAGTAATAAAAACATTAAGTAGTGTAGGGTTACAGTATGTTAAGCTTGAAGATCGAAAACTTTCACAGAGCGATAAATCGACCACTAATCCCTATGGTCTCTCAGATTCATTCAATATGCAATGGAAATGAGCTCTAGTTGATCTAATACTTGACATTCCCTTATTTGTCTTATAGAAAATTGTATTGTTGTTCGTAACACAGCAAGCATACTAGAAATTGCAGGTATAAAACAACGAAACGGGTCACAGAGTAGGATCAGCTCGGGTACCAGCGCTGCACTGAATACTACTACAATTCCGAAGACACCTCTAATATTTTTCGCATTATCACAAGACTTCATTACAAACTTCAAGAGCACGTGATGACAGATAATAAAATATTGATTTTGAGCTATTACGAGCTTTGAAAGAATAAATATATATTGGAATCCAGATATTTACAATTCGGTATTAGCTAATTGGTGTACATACAGTAGCAGTTGGCTTACTTGTGATAAGTATTTGCTTGTAACTTATCTACAAAAATAAGCCAGAACTCACCTCGTGAAGGTAGCTCCAAATTGAGTTCAGCCTAGAGGCAAACCACCTTGGGAGTCTGGTGTACACTCAGAAAGTCTTAGTGGGAGTCTAGCGCCGATGTGGGAACTTTTAAAAAATCTCATGAGAATCACAGATATTGCTAACAATTAACAACAAGGATTATCACGTCAAGATGATAAACAAAATACTTCAAAATAGTCTCATAAGAACCCTAAGCCTAACTTATTCACAGATTAATAATTTTTTGGTTTTAATAACAATGACAAATCTTAATTCGCTTCTCTAACATATTTAGGTAGATAAAAATATAATAAGATTCTTGACCCAGTATGAATTATATAAAAAATTCTCGGGAATTAGGTCACATTAACACTTTGTTATAAATGCTCGTCTTTACGTACGTTTCGGTCTCACGACCATCATCAGAAGACTTATTTTGTCAAAAAGGGGGTTAACTAAAACTAATTAGCACAAGCGTCCATATCGCTCAATTTTCAAACAAAAAGCTCACGCCGTCGAAACGAACAGAACCACGAATAATCGAAAATTGTATCGTTAATATTAAAGTATAGATTTTTTCGTAACAAGAAACCACTGTTAAGTAATATTCTCATAATGTACAAACGCATATTGCTATGGTCTCAAAGCAACTGGAGTTCGAAGCTATTTGTTTGTAATAACTCGACCCAGATGTAGATTTATGACGTACTTGAAAAGGTTTTAGACCTGCATTGGAATTTACATTACTTTAAGCGTTCTTCCTAAAATATACTTTTAACATTATAAAGACGTATGTAGGAATTTGCAAGTTTTAATTAATCAAGTTAGTATAAATCTGACTCAATCCCTGAATATCGTTCCTATGATTTACAGAATTTGAATCCCTTTTCATGTGAATCATCTCCAGGATAGATCTTTTATAATAATTGGTTTCTTTAGTTGAAATATTAACATTTTTGTAATCAAATTGATGGTTATAATCAAAACAGTGCTTAGCAAGGGCGGTGGAATTTTCTAAGTTATTATTTCTTGTGCTATACTTATGGCCGTACATTCTTTTTTGTAAATAATTTTCTCAAATCTGAAACCTGTAATACCTAAAGATAAACAAACCCACACAGTATATAAATTGAATTGTTTAGATTGTGATGGAACTTATACTGGAATCTCTAAACAATATTTACAAAAAATAATGTACGGCCATAAGTATAGCACAAGAAATAATAACTTAGAAAATTCCACCGCCCTTGCTAAGCACTGTTTTGATTATAACCATCAATTTGATTACAAGAATGTTAATATTTTAACTAAAGAAATCAATTATTATAAAAGATCTATCCTGGAGATGATTCACATAAAAAGGGATTCAAATTCTGTAAATCATAGGAATGATATTCAGGGATTGAGTCAGATTTATACTAACTTGATTAATTAAAACTTGCAAATTCCTACATAGGTCTTTATAATGTTAAAAGTATATTTTAGGAAGAACGCTTAAAGTAATGTAAATTCCAATGCAGGTCTGAAACCTTTTCAAGTACGTCATAAATCTACATCTGGGTCGAGTTATTACAAACAAATAGCTTCGAACTCCAGTTGCTTTGAGACCATATAGCAATATGCGTTTGTACATTATGAGAACATTACTTAACAGTGGTTTCTTGTTACAAAAAAATCTATACTTTAATATTAACGATACAATTTTCGATTATTCGTGGTTCTGTTCGTTTCGACGGCGTGAGCTTTTTGTTTGAAAATTGTGCGATATGGACGCTTGTGCTAATTAGTTTTAGTTAACCCCCTTTTTGACATATTAAGTCTTCTGATGATGGTCGTGAGACCGAAACGTACGTAAAGATGAGCATTTATAACAGAGTGTGACCTAATTCCCGAAAATTTTTATATAATGGTAGATAAAAACTTACCTACAAGAAATATGTCAATTTCTTAAGAACCAGAATAAGAAAGTGGTCTTCAAAACAAGAAATAATCTATACTCATACATTGGTAATTCGAAATCAAAGAAGGTAAATTAAGTAATCATACTCAAATCTATGTATAGGCTGAGATGTGATGACTTCAATGCTTTGTACATAGGAAAAATCTTGAATCAGTTTCGGGGTACGGTTCCACGGACGTTTGGGAAGTTATTGGTCAAAAAAGGACCATGCTCACGAGAATCACCTTTTGGAATATAATCAAAATTTCACAAATCACCTATTTCATATATTCAGTAGATAAATATTCTAGAATCAATAGAAATTCGAAAAACAATAGTAATGAATATTAAATGACCAACTCAATGCCTACAATTTCAAACTATTCAGCAATTTTGTAAATAAACTACCATCCAAACCATTGTCTACCCCTATTCCTACATTTTTGCCATATTCAGATTGATTCCCAATATTTACAGACACAATTCCACAGTTATTGAAGGAAATAATGGCGGATCAAGTGGATAAACGGATTCTGTATTAGGTATATTACCATCTAAGGCACTCATACAGAATAGACTGAGAGCCGGTGCCACCTTTCTTGCTAGGAGATATTGAGTCCGTTGTCGGAAACGGAAAATTCCAGATCTACTGGAATTACCCGTTTCCGGCCATCAGCTTCATAAAAGCGAATAGGCCTGACATTGTCCTCTCCGATAAACAAACCGCTAAATGGACAAAGTATCAACATCTCTCCTTCAAGCTCCGCATGCGACACCCAGGCCAGAAGATGATTATAGTGGTTCTGATTAATGATGTTTTTGGCGGAATTTGATCTTCGCTGCGTTTCAACTTATAAATCATCCGCGCCTGCAATACACTGCACAGATTTTGGTATATCGGATGTAGAAGGCAGTCATTCTGGGTTCTTAGGGCATACGATTTTGGAACTTGAAGCCATTTACCGACCGGTGGAGCGGAGTAGCTTCAGTTAACTGATTAGGTTACATTCTGGAGGGGGCTGCTGCGCACTCCGTCAACATTGCGGCAATCGCGCAAGGAAACCTAATCCATTAACTGAAGGTACTCCTCCACCCGGTCGGTGAGTGACTTTAGGTTCAAAAATCGTGTTAAGGATTACTTTCGGCTAACAAATAGCCATCTTCAGAGTAGACTAAATTATAAATCAAAAATTGCCTGTTCAAATACTAATTGGGAATAATAATGTAAACAATGAATTATCTTCACCTGCAGGAAAATCGGAATTCAATAAATTGCTTATCTTGGATAGTAGACTTCCGCGGACAGCTAATCTTGAAAAATCTTGTCTTCCGGATGGATTCCGCGTCACAATAGCTCGACTTGATGCCGACGTTTCGCCAACCATTACAGGTGGCATCTTCAGGGCAGGCTTGAGGCTTGAACTGAAACTGGTTCTACTGGTTTCTGTAGCCGTATTTATTGTAGGAAAAATCCTTAACGCTACATAGTTCACTGCCTTTGTTCCGGTGGTTAACTTCGTTCCAGCACCTGACCCTGCCTTTGTGCGATCATGTGCGAAGTGGAATTTTCGAGGATGGGTTTCCAAATGTTGGGAAGGTAATATCCTGAGTCACGGTTCAGATTATTCGGATGTTTTAGGATTTCTATAGCTTCATGGATTTTTCGCTGATAGAAGTTTGGGACTCGGACTAGGATTTTAGTATCTTCAAAAAGGATTTGATGATTTGTGTTACACTTGTGTTCCGCAAGTGCAGATCTACTGGTGTCACGAAGTCTTGTACAGCGCTCATGTTCTTTCACACGAGTAGCTACTGTACGACCTGTTTCACCAATGTAGACTTTACCGCAAGAACAGGGAATACTATAAACACCTTCTGAGTGGAGAGGAAGAAGGGGATCTTTGATAGGTTTGTAAAACTGAGATAATTTTGGAAGTGTGGAGAAACGGGTAGAAATATTATGTTTTTTGAGGATTTTGGAAATTCGATCTGTTACATTTTGAATATATGGAAGATAGGCCGTGGATAAAGCAGGTGGGAGGGTTTCTGGCTCAGGTCGATTTGGAATTTTAGGTGAAGTGTATTTCTTTATGGCTTTTTGAATGTTGTAATGGGAGAAATTGTTTGATAATAAGGCAGATGATAGATGTTTTAATTCTGATTTTAAGGATTGAGGCTGAGATAGGTTGACGGCTCTGTGGACCAGGGAGTTTATGACAGATTGCTTTTGGGTAGGGTGGTGGTGGGAGAGACTATTGAGTTTTTTATCGGTATGGGTGGGTTTCCGATACACAGAATGTCCTAAAGTACCGTCAGTCTGTCGACTAACCAATACATCCAGGAACGGGAGTGAACCTTGCGTTTCGACTTCCATGGTGAAACGGATATTGGGATGTAATGTATTCAAATGATTGAGGAAGGGAACAAGCTTTTCGCGACCATGTTGCCAAATAACGAAAGTATCGTCGACATATCTAAACCAACTTTTTCACTTATACATTTCCATCCATGCATGGGCGAAAATTCAATTTATTAAATTCCGATTCATCTCCAGCTGAGTAACTCATTGTTTATATTAGTACCCTCAAATAGTATTTAAACAGGCACAGGTTAATTCATAATTTAGTTTATTCTGATGATGGCTACTTGGTTATCTAAAAGTCCTCAGCACTTTGATAATATTTTAGTAGATAAGAGGTTTCTTATCAATTAGTTTCACTAAGCCATATTGAACATACGCATGATATGCATAACAAATATAATCCCATTTTTCATACATAATTCATCCTATTCACAAAAAAACGTGAAATTCATCATTACGAACATCTATAATCAAATAACTATCAATTCAACAGAGGTTCCTTTGGTTCTATATCAAAAATTTTCAAAGTCTTTGTCAACGAGAAGAGACTATTTATTACTCAGTGGATGATTCTTTTCAAGGACTCCAATTGCAATATTCATTGTTTGTATTTTCAATTGATTTTAATTCACTTCTCAACTCTTTCATATTATTTATGCAACTGGATTACTAGAGTAATTGAATTATCAACTTATTTTCAATTATTTGAGTTTATTTTATCACTTTTATTCTTATTTTCTATGATATGTTCAACACCTCAGAATTTCACGGCATATTTTTAGAGCTATATTTGCATTTTGTATTAGTACAGTAGTTTGAAGTGAGAGATCATAACTTAAGCTTCAAACTTATTAACTCTTTGCTCAAATTCTATGTTGTCATGGAATGAACTATCTGGAGGGTATTCTATGAAGATTATGAAGAATGGATCACGGGAGACAAGGCATCTTATGGGAAGGAATAAGTATATATCCCACCAAAAACATTCTGTAAAAAACTAGCCAAGTCTCGATGGAGCTGCTTGTTTATCTCTAAAAAGTAATGAAATCTAGACAAAGTCGTGCCAAGTCTATGGTTCCTTACTGCGATTTCTTTATTATTATAGTTAATGTTGTGTGACTTGGCCGTTGAACATTCTTCATACATTAGTGGGTACAAGTCAATTTTGTTTACACGTAATGTTATCTGTTGTAGCTACCTATGTTTGTTAAGCGAGATAATAGCCCATACTGGTATTGGTAATTGGACGCTAGTGTCTCATTTTAGGCTGTTGTTGATTGTGCAACACATGCATTCAGCATTGACAATGCTGACTTCTGCTCTCTTCTTTTTGGAGCGTCAAATCGACCACCGATCTAACATAAAAAAGACGTACAGAACAGACTTCTATCAATGATTAGAAGTCCGTCTGTACTGGAAATAATTTTTTATACTGTTTGTTCCAGGCTCGCCTACACATAAGTATTATTGAAATACGCAGCTTTATCAAGCCTACAATTGACTGGTTATTGAATCAACGTTTTCAAAGTGGAAATTTTCCATCGTCAATGGGTAGCGGATCTGGCGACAGATTGGTGCAATGGTGTCATGGAGCACCTGGTTTTGTACCCTTGTGTACCCTTCAACGGCCAAGTCACATAACATTAACTGTGATAATAAAGAAATCCCAGTAAGGAACCTTAGACTTGGCACGACTTTGTCTAGATTTCATTACTTTTTAGAGATAAACAAGCAGCTCCAACGAGACTTGGCTAGTTTTTTACAGAATGTTTTTGGTGGGATTTCACTTCTTCTTGTAGGAACGTGGGCATATTGATTTATTTCATTAGATTTTCTTATTTGATACATTTTTTCTTTTTAGGAGTAGTTTTTTTATTATTACAAATCTTTCTTTTCTTTTTTTCCGGTTCTGATTCTTTATTCTTTTAGACGGTTTAATTTCTGAAAGATCGGGGCAGTATTTACGCCTAAGCCGGTTGTATTCGGTGATCGCTGAAGCTTGAGCTTTTATACTCTTGAAGTCTACATCTATGAGGTGCACCCCATGAAGATTGGTTACTCATGAAAGCGCCACGTAGGCTTGGCCACAAGAGGCATTTTTTAAACTTAGACCTTGGCTCTTGTGAATGGTTAGGGCATACGCCACACAGATTGGGAATTGTTCTCTGTACACGTATGCCCGGGGTATCATCTCAAATTTTGACTTAATAGGCAATAATTCGTGAATCAAATTCACGTCATTCTTTTATGTAACAATAGTAGAAGGGGGCATTACCATATCTCTAATACGGCTGAGACAAGCTGAGGGTTATTCATCAGATACATCAGATCTTCGATTTTTGACATCAAATGGAGAGGCAAACAAAGTTGAATATTTTTTGTAAAGGCGGTATGTCGATCTTTAATAGTTTGGTTGGGCTCTTGTGTTTTCAAATAAGGGTCACCAGGTACTCCACAGATCTTCGATTATCCTAGTTTTTATAGTTTTCCCTTTATGTGGCAATTAAACCCTAACTCTTTACCAAATTTCAGCTCTCTGAGTTCATGGGAAGTACTAGTTTTATTCTGATGATCATGAGTGAGTGTCATAAATGCGAAACTTTGCTTTCGCTTAACTTCGGAACTAGATGACCTACAGACTTGAAATTTTTCATTTTAAGTATGTGATTTTATAGCTTACTGGATGGCGAATTTCGGCGTTCCGGTCTTATCCAGAGGTTCTCAAATAGGGTCTGAAAATGCGGCGAAATGGTTCCAGTAAAGGATGGTACGGCAGTGTTTGCTTCGCGCTCGACTTGGCGGGGGCACTACCGTGCCCCGTGATGAACGATTCATTGTTTATGGTAATACATCATATTGATAAAACGAAATATAAAAAATAGCTTACTATTATTATTATTTGATAATGACAGTCTAATTGTGCAAACTGCAGTATCGATTAGTGACAAAAATCGGTGGTAATACACATAGTTAGGATGGTGTTGTTTTCATTTCGTCTTATCTCTACGTGAATGGTTACCGTGATATGTAGTGGTGGAATTCCCTTTCGTTATAGATTTTATTGAATTTGTCAGAATAAGCTCGCTAGAGGACGTTTTATTAAATTTCTAAAGAATGAGTTACTGAGAACTACACATCTTCTACGATACGTCATATCCAAACATGTCATTCCAGTGACAATACAATTTTGCAACAGGTCAGGAGCGTAATAAAAATTCTTGAAGGGATATGTTCCATATACTAGCTACCTAGCTAGACTACTACATTGAACATTTTCAAGATTAGCTATTCGCGGAAGAATCTACTATTCAAGATACATTTAAAAGGATCAATCTTGACAGATACAAATGGAATATGAGATCCAACGAAAAGTGCCCATAAAATTCAGGAATTAACTCTTTGTAGATTATATTATGACATGAACCTAACAATTTGCGATTGAACTGGAAAATAACTTACAATTCAATTATAATATTTACAATAACAAAAAATTCAATAGAATCAATCATTACCTGATGAAAATTCATCATAATTTCGAATAAAATAACTATCAAGAGTATATGTATAAGGACTTAATTAATCTTAATGAAATAGATAAACTCCTTGAATGCAGAATGATCCAAAATTACTTTGATTCCCTATCAAATTTGAAGAGATGATTGCTGTCATTATTTTAAGATGAACAGCTCTTATGGTCCTCCGCGGCTTGGTTACGAAGGAAATTATTGTTACGAAGAAAAAGTATTTTTTAATAACTTCTAAATGCATTGAACTACTCTCATGACTTAGCAAATGGCATAAGAAAACATATTATGTCATAAGCATAACTGTGTTTATTATAAATGATCATCAAATTAATCAATTCGTATGTATTTGTTGATATTTTCTATTTTGACAAGGTGGCTTTGGCCAGTAGCTTATAAAATCACACATTATTTAACAGTTAACTGCTAATGTAATTTATTTCACTGTTTATTATGTGTCTCATTTATAAGTTATAGATTGTTTGAGACATAAAGCCTATTCAGTCAACATAAATTTGCCCATGGCCTTGCCAATGGCAACGCGCGCGAAGCTGGAAAAATTTATCAGGGGCGATATCCAACCCGAGTATTAACTGCTGCTACTACATTTAGTAATCTTCACACCCGTTCAGCATAAACAGGGTATTTTGAGAAGGCACGTGATATTCCTGGATGGCCGCGAATAGCCCGAACGCTGGGATTGGGAGAAGGTATAACGCTATAGAGGAGAATCCAGAAACAAGCACCAGAATGAGCTGATGCTCTCAATCACACTCAAGCCGCAGTTTGAAGAACTTTACACGATCATTAGTTTCATCCGTACGACAGTCGAAGGAACAAGCTCTTTTATCAAGAGACTTCTCCATTGCATTGATTTGGATCAATCGTTCTTGGAAAAATAGTCTACAAATCCACAATTTTTGAATCATGAACATTTTACGAACGAGGCGAACTTTTCTCAGAGTGCTATTACAAACATCATCAATAATCGCAACTGGTCTTCTGAAAATCCACACGTATTTAGTGAACGAAACTTTCGATACCAATTCTTATCCAGCGTGTTTCCAGGAATAGTTGGTAATTACTTGTTAGGCCCTTTTTCTTGCACCTCGGATTTTAGGAGGATTACACCGACATTTTTCCGAAAACACACTTCCTGCTCTATTGCATGGTGTACACGTATCTGCGATCTTATTGTCTGTTGAGACGCTCACTTATAAAGCCACAGCAACTCAGTCTCTAACGGCAGGGATAGGAAGACATGGTTCGTCATTTTCCGGTTCCTCTCCAAAGTGATTCATTGATTTGAACTGTCAAGTTATTTCAATGAATCGGCTGTTTTATATCGGCAACCCATGTAAGTGTTGCTGTTGCTAGCTGATGAAGATAAATATAACTGGTTTGACGAAGATGACGTCATTTAAGTCATTTCTTTGTTCCAACGAACAAGGGATATGAGATTCTTGTTGAATCATCATTTCGATGAACTTATCCTACAGGTATCAATCGTTCGTAGTCTAGACTCGGTCACTAAGTGAAATCACTTTAAAAGTAATTGGTCAGCCATATAAATGCACACACTTTTCACTACTGGACAGGCACACACATATGTTCAAAACGTTCAGGTCTTCTAGGGCCATATATCTCACGAAACTTCCAAATTGTCGATTCACCGTTTTGTACGATTGGAATGCGCCCTTCAATTCGTATTCATAAAAAAATGCTTATCTGTCTGTTGTTAACAGGAGAATAATATCTCTTCCGAAAAATATCCCGTAGATTGATTATATAGAGACAAGATATCCTGCTGATGTTATGTTATAATAATAATAATAATAATAATAATATTTATTTGCAATTCGTGGTATACATGAAAAATAAGTAACAGTAATACAAACTTAATGATAATTGCGCTTCTATGAACTATTAAGTGACATTATAATAATATGTAATATTTGCATTTTGGCAGTTTGCATAATATTGTCAGGTAAACAATATGAACACAACGATTTCACACAAGGCAACTGAACACCCGCTTGTGTTAGAAATCGTTGCGTAGATATCACGTTATATAATCATAATCATAAGGTAGTTGGTATATTTTTCAATTGGTAGATTCTAAAAAATTTCATAAATTCTTCTTTGTGCGTGTGTACATATTCATTAATTTTGCGATCAAAAACTTTTTTTGTGGCCATTTTTAGTTGGAGTGGGATTATATTATAGAGTTTAGGGGCAAAGTAGGTACTATGACGGTGTGCGATATTGCGGGGATTTTGTGGTAATAGATAATTTTTGTTTTGTTTTGATTTTGTGTTATAGTTGTGCCTTATATAATAGTGACCTGATTGATGGTTATGCACTTACTTACAAGTTGCATGGATGAAAAGGGTGCGGATGTCAAAGAAGGGTGGATTGTATAGAGATTTGGTTTGCGTTCGTTTTCGTTTTCTCAAGATTATTTTTAGTAGACTGTTTTGTGTTGTTTGTAGGTTATTCATGATGTTTGTATATGCCTCCCCATGCTGTTATGCCATAGGTAATTATGGATTCTGTAAAGCTTTTGTACAGCATTGTGATTTGTTTGTAGTTGAGTATGTCACGTAGGATGTAGAATTTTTGCGAGAGTGATCTGATTTTATTGGCCAGTGTTACTATGTGTGATGTCCATTCAAGGTGTCTGTCTAGTGTTAGGCCTAGCTACTTGATAGTTTCCTTTTCCTGTTTGCTGTTTTCAAAATTTATTATTCTTAATTCATTGAAATTGGGTCTCTGGTATTCGTTATAGAGAAAGCTATATAAGCAGTTTTCTTCTCGTTTATAGAAAGTTGTAAAGAATTCAACTTTTGCTTCAGTTTATATAGCTCCGATTCAGCAAGCAGTTTCACTTCTTCCCATGAGTGTGCTTGTGAAACAAGGACCGTGTCATCAGCATAGGAGATTAAGTTGTTGTTTTGTAATATATAATTGATGTAAGCTATAACAAGAATTGGTCCTAGAACAGTGCCTTGTGGGATTCCGATGATAACTAGTTGTGGATTGCTGAGAGTATTTCCCATGCGAGTTCTCTGTTGTCGCTTTGATAAATAATCAGATAATAAGTCATGAGCGATTCCTCTGATGCCGAGGGTATGGAGTATTTTTAATAAAAGTGTATGGGATAAGTATCGAAAGCTTTTGTTGGGTCTATGAAAATTACGATGCACTTTTTATTGTTGTCCGGTTATTTTCATTTAACTTTTGCTTCATAGTATTTCTCCGTTTTATTGATATTGCTAGACTGTCAGTTATTCAAGGTTTTATTTTTAGCGGCGCGTTTTTCTTCTGTTCAACTACATATGTGGAGTTTTGTATCACGTTTTCAGAACTTTTAGTGAAAATGTCATAGGATTTATCTGGGTCTAGCTCTGATTTTACTTCTTTCCATGTCAGATTTCTCAAAAGATCTGTTAGTTTCTCATTGTCTACTTCCGTCATAGGTGTTGATTGTATTATATTTTGTATTTTGGGCTTAGATTTGGATTTATGACTTATATTGACAAATGTAGGATTGTGATCAGTGAGATCAATGTCTATGACGAAGGGTTGTAGTAATATATTAGTGTATAGCTTTTTCCTTAGGTAGATATGATCAATGCATGTTTTACTAGTTTCAGTTATTCGTGTTGATATATTTATTAATGATCTGAATCCATGTGAACACAAAGTTGACATATAGGAGTTTACTACTTGGTCTTCTGTGTTGAGGATATTTATGTTAATATCACCAATTATGATATCAATATCAGATCTCTCTAAGGTTTCTAGGTAGTGTGATAAAATATCAATGACATTTTTTGTATCAGTAGAGGGAGGTCTATAGAATCCAAGGAGTTGGTGTTCACATTTGTTATGTTTGAATATAATTCGTGTAGTAGTTATCTTAGTTAGGGGAAGTTGAGATTTGGTAAAGATTATTATCCCGTCATTTTGATTCAGACCTCCGTTGTTATAAAAGTTGTTGTAGCCTGAGATATTATAGCATTTCGCATCTGTTAGCTGCCACGTTTCTGATAGAATTATGATGTCACAGGTATTCAAGTCATATTCATTTATATAAACTAAAAGTTCATTGAAATTCTTCTTAATGCTACGTATATTTATGTGCATCACAGATAATGAGTTATTGTTTCGCATCAATCTTATGGATTCTTGTAGCACACTTGGATCTATATGTACTGCTGAATTCTCTGTTTCAACCTCACTGTTTGTAGGAATATTATTCATTGTATTATTCATTAAGAGTTGTAATTTATTGCTGATCGAGCTTTGTTAACAAAAAAATCAAGAGTCTCACAGTCCAAGGAGTTACATGGATGGTCGGTATCGTAGGTCTTTTTGAATTGATTGTTACTGATTATACAGTTATTGCACCTTACCGCTCCAGAATTACAGTCTTTGTTCTGATGATCACTAGCACATGTGGCGCACACAGTATTCTTTGTACAGTTCTTTCCTTTATGGTAGAACTCCTGACAGTTGTGACAATGGGATTCAGATCTGGTACACTTGAGGGAGTATTGAAGACTTAGGAAGAAATCAACGCCAAAAAGTAACAAGGTATGTCACAATTGAAGGAAATTAGAGACAATTGTTACAAAAATCATATTCATGATTTACTTTTGACAAACGATTCACAGCAAATTTCATTCAAGGCAATGCGTTTTATGATATGACTGATGCGTTCATCTAATTGTAACTGAGGATCAAGATTCACGAAATAATGTAATTTTCATCGATTCCCAACTTCAAGTTCCATAAACGTTGATATTTCATATCCTACCTTACACGGATATATTTTAGGACTAGAACAACTATTTTTACTTTGTTCTTAATCACTTATACTATATGAACACTGACTTGATCATAGTTTTACAATATAGCGTCGTTCCATGTTCGAAACGATAAAGTGTAAAATAGTCAAGTATAATTTAGAAACAGCAACATTAGTTAGAATATGAGTAAAAGCAAAACAGGGATTAAATAATTGGAATAAGATAATAGGGGAAAGTTCGAAAGTAATTATAAATTTGAGTAAGTTTATTTCTGTTTCTTCAAGTTAAAATCCAATATTGATGGCTATAACCTTCGTTATATTCTTCAAAATGTTTTCAAAGGGCAGAGGAAGTGGAAAGGCTCTATAGACGTAGAGCCAGAGCCAAAAGAGTCCCTGAATTTACTGAGCCTAGTTTTTTTTTATAGTTTATACGCTCGAAAATCCTGATTGTGAGAGTGAAATCAACAAATTTGATGATTCGGAGGGAGAATTTGATAATGAATGAATTATTAAAATATCATTTGCCACCTGCGACCCCGAGCGCGCGCTAGGAAATCTTATTTGTATTTTTGCTGACTGACTGGCGTCTTCCACACAATCGATGACTGACCATTTTGTTTATGTTTGATATAACATTCAATACCCTCACAAAAGTCTTAAGATGTGGTAAACGAACTGCGCAGTATTTATTTTTTTGTACATACATTGAGCCGACTGACCAGCTCCGTCCCCATATTAAGCTGAATGACTTCCATAACTTTTATTTATATGCAACATACAATTTGTGAAACGATTTTCAGCCTTATTCTTTTATTACCTCAGTACGTACGGCAGCTTCGGAAGCGTACCTGAGACACCTATTTGCTTGACTGACCGCAGTATGCTTGTGAACACAATCACTGTAATAAACTATAAAAAAACTAAGCTTAGTTAATTCAGAGACTTTTCTTGCTCTGGCTCTTGAACCTATGTATCATTGAATTGCCTATTTGTGACTATATGAGGAGAGCGATAGTTGTATCTGAGAATGTACGTTTTCTATGAGTTTTGAAGGTGGTGGTATTATTATAGTGTGTGAGGGTGATATCTAGGAAATTCATTTTGTTATCTTCCCCTGTGTCTAATGTGACATTCATGTTAAGATGAATTTTATTACTGAATGAGAGGAAAACATTCAGTTATCTTGATGTACTTTGAATAGAGATAAGACATCAATGAATATGTTTTCTTAACTGAAGCGAGAGTTATATAATTTCTCCAGCATGAGGCATGGCAATATCTGCCAAAGAAAGACCCGATGGAGATCTCATATCTAAACTATAGTTTGAGCCGTAACTTCCACTATCGAGTTTTTGTATAAAATAAACGTTATGAACTGGAATCATAATCTTGTACTGGTCATTTTATCAGAAAAATGTTTTGTGATATTCTACATCAGGCCTTCATTAGATCGGAAGCGTCATTAGAAGACAGTTGTAGGTACTGCTGAAAATAAAATTTATTTCCATCAAAACGCGAAACAAGAGCCTTTGTGTATTCCAGCATTTCTTCATCGACCTCCCTTGCATGATCCGAAAGTCATGCGAAAATCTCTAGTATATATTTCTATTTGGAGCTCTTGTGCATGATTACTTGTTGCAATCCACATATCGTTCACAGTGTTCTGTTCGTTGTTATTTGATGTAACCTCAATTGGAAAAATGTTTTGAAATGAATCTAATTTTTCAACAGGAAATTTCAAGCTCGTCCGGTAATCCGAAATAAAGAAATTGTAAATGTTCGCTTTTTCAAAAGTAGCGTCGAAATTCTAGGCCCCAGGTAAACATGATATATGCTGAAAGAGTTTGCATCGTAACAAAATGTAAGCTGTTGCTCTTCAAACAATTGGAATCCAATGAGCGCACTCTTAAAGACGGATCTATATTAAAGTAAACAGTAGTGCCATTCTGAACGAAACCACAGAGTAGAGGGAGTATAGTAAAGAATTGGTAACGTAATATTCATGTTACTGACAAATAGTACATTTGTTTAGAAAATTGTCAGAAACAAAGAACTGTTTATACCGGGATATCAAAAATTATCTTGGTCAAGGGTGGTTGTGGAATCTAAGACGTGTCTTACTTTACGTTTGAAATAATTATGTCACTGTCACACTGACATCATCGATAACCTACAATTTTCATACCTATTTAATCCAGTTGTAAAACAATAATGAACTACAAATTATGAAATAACGGTTCTAGTAACAAGAAAAACTAAATTACAGTTATTGTTGGAAATGTCCCCCGTTTTGTTCGATGCACAAGTTGACGCGCATCCTCATGCTGTGAAAACCGCTTTACAGCATTTCTGGCGTTATCGTTGCACATTGCTGAACTATTCTTTGTTGAAGTTCTTGCAAATTATGTACCGGAGTTGCGAAAATCTTGTTTTTTAAGTAAGGAAATATAAAATAGTCCATAATTGTCAAACAAGGTGATCTCGGAGGAAACTCAACTTCTATATGCAAACTTATCAGTCGGTCATCAAAAAATCTCACGGAGAAAAGCAATATTTTCTCGTGTAGTATGTGCTGTTGCATCGTCATGCTGGAAATAACCGTACCGAAGTTCATCATCGTTTAATTAACTGTTGCACAAATTCAGCCAAAAAGTTGTGTCTGTACCTTTCTGCGTTGACGGTGAAATCGAAAAAAATTGGCCCAATTATTCTCCTGCGAGAAACTGCCATCCAAACACCGATTTTTTGAGCATGTAGTGACGATTCAGTAAAAACATGAGGGTTATCATTGCTCCACATTCGCATATTTTGAGAATTGATGTATCCCGGCAGGTGGAACCACGCTTCGTCAGAAAATAAGTTAAGTCCAGAAGATCGTCATTCATTAAATTATTGACAAACCAATGGCAGTAAGCAAGGCGTCTGGGGTGGTCTGCGGGCAGGAGAGCTTGATGTGGTTGCATCTCATATGAATGCATGTTCAAGTCTTTCTTTAAAATCTTCTGACATGTTCCATAAGAAAGTCCAATTTCCTGAGAAAGACGTTTCAATGGTTTTGCAGGCTCCTGTTCCATACGTTGACGAACGTCATTGACCACTTCTTCTGTAAGAACTCTTGGTCTATCAGCACCTTTTTTATGAGTCACATAACCAGTTTCGCGAAATACTTCAACACAATTTGTAAGGCACGCATAAAAATTGTCCGGTAATATTGCCACGTTTGGGAAGTGCTCTCGAAAATTGTCCAAACACAAACGTTGACTGTATTGCCAATTTCCATTAACTAGCGCACCCGTTCGAAAATAGGATTCGATCATGAAAATTTTATGCTGTGTGGTAAGAGGCATAATTCAAAAACTGGATTAGAAAATTTCAGCACAATGACTTAACAGATTCTGACACAACAAAACATTCAAAAATTTAAAGTAAGACACACGTTTTACATTCCACAACCACCTTTGACCAAGATAATTTTTAATTTGTAGTTCATTATTGTTTTACAACTGAAATAGATAGGTATGACATTTGTAGGTTATTGATGACGTCAGTGTGAAAGTGACATAATTATTCCAAACGTAAGGTAAGACACACGTCTTAGATTCCACAACCACCCTTGACCAAGATAATTTTTAATATCCCGGTATAAATACAGAGGTTCACTAAATACATGAAATTCACAAACATAAACATACAAATGGTATTCTACATAATATTATTCAAGCGAAATGTATATTGCTTCCAATGAAATATTCATCTCATGAATATATACAGGCTGTCCCAGTTGCGATCGCCCCGAACTTCTGCAGTCGATAGTACATCGAAAAATAAGTAGACTCTTCTATCGTAACTTTCTGTAGGCCACAACGATTCTGATCAAATTTGGTTCAATTACTCCTGAACTAGATAACTATTATCTGACATTGAAAATATTTGATGAATTATCTAGTAATATAACTACAGGGGGTTGCTTCCCTTTCCCCATCTTATTTTGTACGCCACTGGATATTCATCAAACATTGTTCATCTTTCAATTTGGAAAAATATATTCCTGCAGAATTTTTAATAGAGCAGTCGTTTAAAAACATGGAGTTTAAGGTATAGATAAAATCTAATTAGTGTGATAGAATCAGCGAAAAATGTCGGTAATTTTTGCATAATTCTGAGTTCGGAGTAAAAAAATGGCTTCAAGTAGATAATTATGATACAAATTGAAGGAACTAAAATCGAACAATTTTTGATCATCGCAAATGGTCCAAAAAAAATAGTAAAAAAACCGGTTTTTCGCGTCGAACATCGATTTTCGAGCAAGGATTCCCGAGATATTGTTGATTTTTACAAGCGTTTGCATCTTGAACCCATACGCTCGAAAATGCCGGAGTTGAGCTGCAGAGAGTGGGCGTGGCCTAGCGCGGCGGCTTTCCCTTCCATGCGCGCCGCACAGCCAAGCGCACGAAATACCATTATTCAAAATAATTGTTTCAGCAATTTTTATGAAGGATAAAAGGTTGGAAATTTGATAAGTTGTTCATCAACTATTGAAGAAGATGATCCCGTTAAAAAAATAGCGCGTACCCACACCACAACTTTTTTAGGTCCATTTTACAAAAGTACTTTTTTTGTATTGAGCTGCGGTTTGCAAAAAGTATATATCCAATCTTGCTGAAATTTTGTGTGGTACTTGGTGAACACAAAAGCTACAACCTGTCAAAATCTTCGAAAGAACAAGAGTTATGAATTTTTGAAACTTCGAGCAAAATCGATGGTTTTTGCAATTTGCGGGGTCACCGCTAGACCAATCGGGTTCATTCGCTGCTCATTTTTCCCGTCTTTTTACGGCGCATAGGCTTGTTGGAACCTTTTTTTTAACTCAATTTGACAATATTCGACTCGCAAAACCGGTTTTGGCCATTTTTACCATTTTTTTTTACCATTTGCGATTATCAAAAAGTATTCGATTTTAGTTTCTCCAATTTGTATCATAATTATCTACTTGAGGCAATTTTTTTCTCCGAACTCAGAATTAAAAACTCCAAAAAGCTAATTCTATCACCGTAAAATGGCAATTTTTGTATTTAGTTGTACGCTGAGGGAAAATTTGTTATTAAACATGATGTTCATCTCATGTATCATGTTTTTTTTCACATTTGGAAGGATATTCCCAAAAATTGGGGAGTTGACTTCATATTAAAACTCAAATATTTTGTGAACGATGCCTTTGATGAAAATTTTTCTTCATAAATCTAACTAAAAATCACTAACATCTGCAATTTGGAGGCGTGAAAAAAAGGATAACCAAAGTATTTTTAATTTAATTTTAATAATTAATTCTAGTAACAGATGAAAGGTTCTGTTGTACGAGTTATTGAACAATGTAGTGTACACCTTGAAGAGATGGGCTGGCATGGATCGCCATGTGGAGTGCAGGTCTTTAGTATGGTTCAGCAGAGATCATAGGGGGTGTTCAGGTTTTTAGGGTCCGTAGCTATGGGTAGTACAGGAATAGCTCGGTGATTGGTTATGGTTTATTGTAACACATACAATATATCTTCATCATCTTCATCATCTTAACTGCTTCCGTTCTCTATACACAAAGCATCAAAATAGAGCCTTGTCCTCTTACGAAGCTTGACATTGACTTGTCGCCTTGCTAACCTAATGTTTATGTTGCATATTCATCGGCATAATCTTCATATTTACTATATCGGTAGCGTACCTAGGTCACGGTACCGATTTTAAGAAAGTAGAGCAATTTATTGAATTAAATAAATTTATGGGATCTAGTGAAATAATCTGTATTATTTCATTGCCACAAAATTTGATTGAAATCGCTGTAGCAGTCAATAGGTTTCAATAAAAACGATTTTAACATAGAATGTGTTTTCACGGAAGAGCTAATTGATGGAAAGCGTTACGCGAGAACCTTTACGTGAATTCGTAACAGGTCTGATTGGTCGAGACCAATAGGTTCCTCCTTCTCTTATACCAGCGCCGAGCGAGCGTAGAAACAACCGAGCGTAGAGGATTGTATACGTGACTGTGACCACATTCATATGAAACAATCTACAGAGGACACGGTCCTTGTTCAGAATTATCAATTTATTCTTTTTATTTGTTTTGGTAGAAAGAACATTAAACATGTTCTATGTTATTCGCTTTTATCTAATAAAAACTGTACATTTTTTTTCAATCGAATTTCAAATGGCAGTATACCTCTTATCATATACATGAGTGTGCCTACTCATTGACTGATAATCTCAAAAGTAATGGGAAAAAAATATATATATATATATATCTCCTACATGAACACGTTTCATGTCTGACCTCCATTACTGCCTGACACTTGATTCACATGATTAAATAAATATTTCTGTAGCAAATCCATCTCAATTCACAATAATAATTTCAAGTTATTTGTTTTCAAATTAGTTTTAACTGAAGAAACAATATATGCATCTACTTACTGTTGTTCATTCTGTGGAAACCAATGGAATGGAATAGTTTCCGTTCTAATAGATGAAGCACTCATACATTTTCTATAGATTTAACAGAATTCACAAAATCTTGGATGAGTCATCGTCAGATCGAACACTACGAGCTACCGTCTAAAAAGTAGAACTAAACAAGCCATTCCAAATTGTCTAAGAATATTATTTGAAAACAATAAGCACAAAATTAAACGGCGAGACTAGCCAGGAAATATTTTTCACATATTCACAATGTCATCATATATTAATCGTTATCATGACACCTCGTAACTGTCCTCTGCATAACATTCGGAAATAAGATGTAAAGTTGTAAACATAAACGCAAGAGTTCAGTAGTAATTTGCTGGACTTAAATTTGGTGGACGATTCCGTCCCTTTCTTATTCGTTCAGATTGTCTAGCCTCCTCCGGTATATATATGATCTACCCTGTGGTTAAACTTTCCGGCAATGTTTCAATTCGTTCAGAATATCCACCCTAACGTATATTGGATTATGATTTTAATAATGTTATATACAATGATTTTCTGAATTCAACTCGAAATGGAGAGGATCATCTAGCTCTCAATACTCCTCTCCAGATGTATGTATGGTGAGGAAGAGGTCTTAATTGCCCTCGTCCTGTGGGGATCAGTTCTTAATATTGGGCGGTTTGCCCTAAACTGACCCGTGGTCCTGGTGGAGGCATAGGGGATTTAAACACAACACTCAGAAAAGAGTTACTTAACTTAATTGTAGAGCTTGACGCCATTACGACTCAAAGTCTTGCTCTACATAATAACAACTGGTACACTTGAATACTCTTACATCAATATCTTCTATGAATAATGATCTACATCTATATATATATATATATATACATATATATATATATATATATATATATATATATATATATATATATATATATATATATATATATATATATATATATATATATATATGTAGAACTGGATTCTCGGGTATTGATCCGCGTTGTGTGGTTTCGGTCCTCAAAAGGACCAATTTCACGACGTTTCGGCAAAGTCGCATTTGCCATCTTCAGGTGATTCGACCGTAGAGTCTGGAAAATCTAGGCGAACTAGATTTTCCAGACTCTACGGTCGAATCACCTGAAGATGGCAAATGCGACTTTGCCGAAACGTCGTGAAATTGGTCCTTTTGAGGACCGAAACCACACAACGCGGATCAATACCCGAGAATCCAGTTCTACACATTACGTCCGCGAGAACCTAAGAAGAAACATATATATATATATATATATATATATATATATATATATATATATATATATCAATGATTGCATTGTCCTACATAAGTATATATATATTATAATCTGTAATGTGATGTTATTGTTATTGTTCTAGTTAAACTAGTCTAAGATTTCAAGGTATCTGTGCCAGCCAATATGTTGAATATATTAATATTAAACATATAGCTTGTGGGTAAGCTCCGAGATGTAAACATATACTTAATAACATTACTAAATAGAATGGAAGATTCCTATACTACAGTATTCCAGAATGAGAAGTCATTATAAACATCATGGCCATTTACGCAAATCTACATTTTACAAATCATGTTTAAATTAATCTGGCGCATCCTCCCTATTGTTGGTATGTGAAATATAGCTTACTTACTTACTACTTATTGTTTTCGTGATAAATTCTTAACTGTTCAGTATCACTTGATATTTCCTCCGAGGGACCAGTTTTTCCATTTTTCGAACTTGGCGGACTCATAAAATCAACAGATTCAATTGACAATGTGTCTGTTGACACATAATAGGATAAAGGAGTTGAGTGTTGAACCAACGCTTGAAACGCTTGAAGAACTGCTGAACAGTCCCTTAGAGAGACACTAGTGGTGAATCAAGTATATTCGGGCAGCCTAAGCTATCACTCGAAGAGTACAATATCCAAACGGTGAGGAACTTGTATAAATTAGTACAGGGGAGGAGAGTTACAGAGTGGGTCTAGAGTAACTCACAGGGATAGACGAAAATCCCTAGTGGCTGAAATGAGGCTAGTGTGAAGGAATATCGTTCAAGGCACACACGAAATGGAGCATTATGGTTTAAGAAATCATATAACCACATGTTCGGGGTGTCTCATTCTTGGCAAATGGTATATCTCTGTTATTTTTGAAGATATCAGGATGCATATCACAACACATTGTTACTTTTTCGTTAGGCATAAGATGCCGCAAGCGAAGTTTTTTTTAAGAATTTTCTAAATTTTCCGAAACCTCTCGTCAGTTTCCATAAATTTTTGTGGAGGAGTAATGCTATCGATACATTTTCTTACGTAGAATCCAATGATGATTTTAGTTCTTCCTCCATTTTCTACAATTCCAAAATATTAAATGAAGTTGTATTTTCTTGAATAAAATACCATGTATATTTGTAAATATTTGAATTTGGCTCTTCATAAATAAATGGAAGTACCTATTTATTCCAATAACTATCTGAAATGACTAGAATTTAATTCAATTTATTTTATAGTAGCCCACGGCGCTGACGAAATGAAACAAAAATATTCTGGAAATGTGTAGATCAATTTATTCCCGAATATGTAACGACATAAATTCTTGACAACATAAACAACAATTTCAAGTTTCTTATAAAACATATACATTTCTTTTTTCAATAATCACAAGAGTTGCTCAATATGATCAACAGTTTACCTATCAAAAAATTCTCACATTTTGATCATCTGTTGTGGGTATTTGATAGCATCATTGACCGTCTCTGGACATTTTGGAATGCATGATGGCTTCACGCAATTCTTCGATATTTTATTTTGAAAAAAGAAGTCAAGGACGGATAGATCGGGTTATCGTGGTGGTCTTCTCATGGGTTCATTGGTTTCTATCCATTTGCAGAATATATGAGTATTATGTGCTGGTGACCCAATCTGTGGAAATAAATAGTGTTTAAATGGGACAAGGGAACATTATCTAA
Source organism: Endomychus coccineus (assembly GCA_958510875.1). Taxonomy (NCBI): domain Eukaryota; kingdom Metazoa; phylum Arthropoda; class Insecta; order Coleoptera; family Endomychidae; genus Endomychus; species Endomychus coccineus. Next base: position 219,824,319 of record OY294067.1, read on the forward strand.
CAGTTCAGGTATAACTTCTTGCAATATATTCAGGTGGCGGTCTGCTGAAAGACCTCCCTCATTAATTCTTCGAGTTAGTTGTCGTCTCAAAATGGAACATGCAACGGTAAAGCCAAATCTTCCCTGCTGCTCACGTTCAAAGATAATGTTTCGGTTTTCTTCATCACAATAGCAAGTATTATGTCTGTTGAAGATAGCAGCACTTGATAATGAATATTTACGATATAAGTGTCGCAAAGATTCATATTACGAAATGAGATGGGAAACCCATTGACTATCGTAATACGAATTTACGATACGAATATAGTACATTATTTTACCTACTACCAATAATGTTAATTATTTACTCAAAATTAGTCAATATTCCTGAAAGTAATGATATTAGAATCATGTAACAAGCAAGCGTTGCGCTCATTGTTGATTTATTTTGCGTCAATTTTGACGCGTTCACATCAGTTTCGTATAATTGTATCGACATGAGTTCCGACTATGAAAGTGTGGATTCTGATATAGAACTTGCTGCAAATAACGCAATACAAACCCTAGTACCCGGTAAATCCCGCAATAGATACGAAAAAGGATATAAGCGATTCGAAGACTGGTGCAGTTCAAAAAAAGTCCGTGATATATCGGAGAAAATTAACTTTGACACGTTCATTCCAATTAATTTTACTTTACCGCACTAGTGCGGTAAAGTACCTCATTACGAAACTCATAACAGTGTCGTAATGTTTGACATTACATATTGGTAGTAGGTAAATATACATTACCGATCTAGCAATATTTATGTTGGCATGGATTTGCTGTAAATACCAATAACAGAATATTAGAGGACGTTCAGCCTGAAGATGGATGTAACCGCTGAACGATATTCATTTTATAGGATCTGAAGTCATTTTTTTTCCAAAATTATTTATTCTCTACTCTTGATTACTCCAAACTTCTACCTCAATAGCTCCACATGAAGTTGAAGGAGCTGCCTCTACTAAGGCTGAAACACTAACCTTGTCAATTTCTCGACTTTCCTTGAAATAGGATTCTGGCGTAAGCCGTCTAAATATTCCATAATTAAGTAAATTATTCAAGTATAGAAAACCTCCAGGAAACGGATGTCTTCTCTCCGTATACCTAGAAAAAGTGTGGAGATGGCCAATAAATTGAAAATTGAACTGAAGGAAGTTCTGCGGCCTTAAACGTATTCTCATTGGACTTTATGTATCAAATTACCATACATTTCGAAATTTTCGGCCAGTTATCGAATAGATAATACAAATTACAAGCTCACAACCTTGAGACAAAACTAAGTAATGCGACAAATTTTGACAAGTGGTCTGACTAACTGCTATCAACAAGATTTTTTTTTCCATTTCGTCAACGTCATGACCTACTATGAAAAAACTTATAACTGTAGAAATTTCAGTTTATCCAGATAGCTATTGAGATAAATACATACTTTCATATCTTTTTGAAAAGATAAAAACAAGCCGAATTCAAAACTATAAATATATTCACGGGAATACAGTTTCAATTCATACCTTCAAAATGTAGAAAGTCAGAAAAAAACAAGAGTCATAATTGATTTCTATATTAAAGACTGTTACAATAAAGTTCTGTGGTCCAATTCGAATTCTCACTGGACATTATGTATCAAACTAACATATCATACTTTTCGAAATTCTGATAATCTCTCAGTTCAGCCATTTTTTAAACAGAAAACATAAATTGCAAACTAACAACCTTGAGACAAAACTGAATAATGTGACAAATTTTGACATTTGGTATTGTGTATCATATTATATAGTATATACATATTGTACTTTGTGCGATACATATATGAACGTGTTTCACAGGCTATATTCTATTTGTCGAAATAAATATATTACTTACTTACTCACTATATTCGTGTTGCAAATGACGACTAAAGGCGTGAAAAGTCAAATTATTCTCTATGAAAGCTTATTCGATACATATAATATGCTATGAAATGGTCTATCACGGATATGTTACTGTCAATGTATCAGGCTTCAATATATGAGTTGTATGTACGGTCGTATACACAGGTCTGGAAACTCTATGGTTGAGTTGAGTCGCTTACGCGTCCCCACGGTCGTAGTCCCTCGTTCAGCCACCAGCTAGCTTGGATCGCGAGGGGGTAAAACCATAGATAACTCTACTAGGTAGTACGGTAGTAGAATTATCTATGGGTAAAACTATTTCTTCCCAGAATCACAAGCATCCACTTTTTTCGCATTTCTGCATCTTTCGGCACTTTAAAAACAACGTCTTATAATTCGATGGAGCCGGCTGCACGCACGAAAAAACATGACTCATGCGGAGTTACCTCGCTCTGAGGCGTTCCATTTAAGGCTTGAAGTGCAAGCGAGAGCGCGGAACGAGCGACAAAGAGGCACAATCGGCCTCCGCGTTCGGCAGCGTTCGACATCTGTCTCTCTCCTACTTGAGTGAGCGATGCGTCCGCGTGGACAGCTGCTATACAATAATACATTTACATGTTTTCGTCAAGTATGAAGTGCAGTGAAAAGTGAATGTGGTGTCAATTGTTTATAGCACCGATAATTGCGGCGATAAAGGTAATGATTCTTTCGATATTAAATATATGTTCAGTGATATATTGTCGAATATTCGTGCTTTCATCATTAAAATAAATAGCATCGGTCCGCTAGAGCAGCGATTGTAGGTTATGCTATAATTGACAAAACTTTAGCAATAAGTTAACAGAACTGTTTCCCGATGAGTGAAAAAATTAAAATATAAATGTTAAATCTTCCACATATCATAACAACGTGTTTGAAAGATGAAACCATTCCATCAGTATTTTCTTATGACGTTGTCACGTTCAACTATCGTCAGTAAACCGACTTTACAGGCAACCGATTTTTGTTCTACACTTTTGTACCTCGTTTTGCATTCACTCACAATGCACAGTTTCGTAATTTTTTCTGAAAACGCAGGTATTCCTTCTGTTTACAAGTTAACTGACAAATGTCACAGAATACTTTTCATAGAGATCAAAATGACGCCTTTTATGTTTGCCCTACGTGACGACTTTTGGTAATACGGGAACTTAGACGCGTAAGCGACTCACTGCTCAGATAGGAAACAGCCTCGACTTTCCAGACCTGTCTATACGACCGTGGTTGTATGTCATGTAAACGTTACCTGTGTTATGGGGTTAACTACAGTATGTAACGAACAGTCTCATTTGTGATGAGCAATCAATTCAAGAGATATCTGTCATGTGAAGGTTACTTGATTATATCAGACGTCACACTATATCAATTACCTTTTATCTCCTTTACAATTGGATATGAAAAATCATACTCGTCTAATTTCGAGTTTCATAGATTTCGTGATGACTCAGTGAGTCGGCAAATTTTATCAATGTTTTGTGTTCCATGCTTTATTCTTAGCATAAGATTGTTTGATGAGGATATATTGAAATGTTTGTATGACTAAATCGAAATAAATCTTCAAGGTTCGTTTCATTCAGAAACTGATTCTTCAAGTATCTTATTGAGACCGATTCTGTAACTCCAATTCCTCAACAAGTTCTTAAATTGCAAAAAATTGGTGAATGCAATTATTTTCATTTAGATATTCGAAGGAATGCATGAATATGAAAAGCTATATTGATCCCAACTTTTCAATACCTAAGGTTTTAGAGGAATGCACAAAGTAGGTTTGACTAGTGATTACTGCACCTTAGACTTATCATCTCACGAAGTGCGATCGATCATAATTCATTGAACAGGACAGGAAACTCGACTTATCAAACTCAATGCTTCATGTTGAGTAATGAATAGTTTGATAATGTATTTCCATTCACAAGTTGAATCATATGAAACTATTACAATATATTTTGCATTGAGATGCCAAATATCAAAACTAGTCTCATATGGTTGTAGTGTCCATTTATTATTATTCGATCAATAAATCTTAATATGAACCGGTTCAGTTTGCTAATCATATTGCTTGGAGGTGAATTACGAATGTAAAATTATGCAGCGCACATAAGCAAAGGCTCGCATGAAAGTATTGGTATTGATTTATTGTTAGCATTGATATTTTCAGTATGTTGCCTTGTTTTGAGATATATAGATACAACAACTCTTCTATAACTGAGATAATTGAGTTAGTTATTGTAGATATGCAGCAACTTTATACCTTCGGAGAGAATCAGTTTACCTAGGCAACCTTTGAACTGAATAATAATAATTGCATGATTATGAGTTGCAGACATACAAGTCTGCCGAATTGATGTCGACTCTCCTTAAAATTGGAACATGAACAAGTTTGAATAATTCCATGAAATTCTTTTTCTCTCATAATTATTGTCAGTTTTATTTTTAGAAAAGCAACACAGGTTATTACAACATCATATGCAATTTCAGCTTCTCTAGTCGGAATCGGAGCGTATCTAATGATCTGATGCTGAAAATCTGTGATTTTCATGCTTGAAGTGATAAAGAAGTTAAAGTGACTTTGCCATGTCCTATATATATTGAGCGTGTAGATAGAATGAACTGATATACGCTCAATTATCGGATTGAATAATCTTCTGACTAACAGGAAACTTTACTCGGTACTTATTTGGATTGAAAGAGTTTCCCGATCTATTGATACAGCTTTTCTTATATAAGAATGTGATGGTATCAGTTGAGTTCCAAAAATTCATTAATCTCAACTTATTCAACACCTACAAACATAGTGATATATTTCTATATCACTTCGTTGGTGAGAAATTCCAAAACACATTATCCATTTAATTTGTGATATGAACAATATAGAAACTCTTTGTTTGGTGCCTACAACAACATATTTAAGCGCTTGGTATTCCATTGTAGAATATTTTATTTCTAAATTTGAAAGTCAATAATTGATAATGAATAAACTCAAACAAAACAGCCATCAAAAGTTTGATTTCCACTAATTTAATAGATCACTGTAAACATATATTACGAAGTATTGTACTTTTTAATATCTGTTTGAAGAACAGCATATAATGGATGCAACTTAGTCACATTTTTCTATTGAATTAGTGGAAATTATCTTTCAATTATTTTATTTTCATTACGTAATTGCTGATTCTATTCAATTTTTGATAATGAAAACTCAGTACTCTTTTATCAATCATAGAGACTAGTTCTTACATATTTTTTTTCCTGAAATCACTCAGAATGCCTACTTTCTCCTGGACATCATCATCATCACTGTCCATTTCAAATATTGTTCAGCAATAAGTAGGTATCAAACCGAAATAAGTAGTGGACATTTGACACAACAATAAACAAACAGGGATTGTCAGGGAAACGATTCCATAGCCAATAATCAAAAATTGTTATGCATTTATAAAAATTCTTCAATTTATGATAATGTTGATTGCGATTTCAGAAAAAATAGGGCAACGTGGGGCAACCAATTTCACAAAAACCCATGGGTAACGAAGTTTTGATGTTTGACTGTTGAAATTGATTAACTGCTCCAGATGCCCCACGTTGCCCCAGAGGACACTCTGCCCCAGGAGCTTCTGAGCTGAAAATGAACCTTGAATTCGTGTTCAGCGACCACAAAAACCCATGGGTAACGAGGTTTTGATGTTCGACAGTTGAATTTGGTTTACTGCCCCAGATACCCCCGTTGCCCCAAAGGACGCTCTGCCCCAGAAGCGTCTGAGCTGAAAATGCACCTTGATCTCGTGTTGAGCGGCCACAAAAACCCCCAGAAAAACAAGGTTTTTAGGTTTGATGGTTGAAATTCGATAATAGTCCCAAGTGCCCCACATTGCCCCACTTTGCCCCGGGCACTTGAGTTAACGAACATCATTTAGTTTGTGTTTAAAAATCCCAAAATTGCCATAAAATACCGAATGATTGAGAAAATTTGAGGATTTTTGCTTTATATTGCAAATCCTCCACCCCAAGCCCCTGAAATCTGCCCCAGGGTGCAGCTTGGCATTATGAAAACATCAAATTCGTAATCAGCGACCCCAAAAACCTCCGAGTAACAAATTCTGGCCAATTTTGATCAATATTTGATGAGCGACAATATAATATTTACACAGATCAGCAAATTGCATGATTTAGATGCATTTTTTGTATGCACAAATGCAGCCAAGCTTTTCCTGGTAAAACAAATATGTAACATTTTTTTCTATTGTGTTTCTTAAGCGAATGGCGAAAACCGCATCTCGATACAGGTTGCCAGTAAAAAATTCGATCATTTGGCCTTTTCACGGCTATATTTCCTCGACTATGTAGTAAAAGCATATTCCCAGACATCAACGCTTGTTGTCCGAGGCATTAAGCGCACATTATCGTACGGGAATGTATTGCTTTTACTACTGGATACACAATGTACTATTGTCTATTTTATGCGGGGATGGAATAAAACCTCTTATGTTACTTTTCAATATTTATTGAATAAATTTGTTCATAATGTCACCAATTAACAAGTTTCGTCTGAATGTATTTCCTTATCATAGGCGAATTGAATTTAATACTACTTATATAACTTTATTGCAATTTTCCTGGGCGAATATAAGCATTCATGTGCACATCAAAGTTTGTATAATATTTTTGGAATAGCGTGTGTACCTACAGGAGGAAACAATTACGTATCACGGAAATTAAGGAAACTAAAGATAACCATGCATTTTTTTATACTGAAAATTTTAATTACCAGAAGCAATATTCTAACAAGTTTCACATTATCAAAGCAATAAGCAAAATTATTTGAAAATTTCACAAAAATTTTTGGTTGCGACCAAAACATGCGTCTTGCCGATTCTCAGCAATGCGCACTAGAAAATCCAGTCAGTCGTCAATAAAGTAGAATGTGACAAAAAACAGGTTAGGTCGTTGACCCTCCAAGATTGCAAATTGTTGAAAACTGCAAGATTTATACCGAACATGCATTTAGAAGCAGTTCGGCTAATATTCTAGTCATAAAGGTGTCGATATTATATTAAACCTCAAAAGGCATCACTAAAGGAAATCCTCTCCGTTTGCTGAATAATTTGTAGAAGACTTTTTGCATAACAAAAATTAGTATTTTACAATTCTCGATACAAACGGTATTCCTTGCAATTCAATTTATGAGAATATTTTGTTAGAAAAGGAAAGTTCTTCAAATACCTCAATAACCTTCAACAATTGTTCAAATTGTAGTTTTGCCGTCGTTTTTAATGATGAAGATTGAGTTATAGATTGAGTATATAACATTTTATTCTCAATTCACTTTCTGCCTACTCGACCGTAGAGTGAACTTCCCCGATCACGTACCGGTTGCTACAGTCGAATCAGTAAACAAGCCAAATTGTCCGATTGCACAAAAATTGAATTAGTTAACAATACATAGGAAGTCGGGAAATGACTCCAATATGTATGTGTTGAATTATGAATTCAGTCGAGAAGAGTGCCATTGAGAAGTCATACACCTTATGTCAAGACTTGATCACTCAACAGAATGTGGATGTTTCCAGGATCTGCAGTTTCTATTAATCATGATTCCAACGATGATGAATCTTTCAAACACTTCTAGACGTCTTAAGTTTTGCAATAAGTTTCAAATTATTCGATTCCCAATGTTTTTGTTCTGTGCAATACACCAACTTAATAATTTCTTTCATATTTTGGCTGACAGAAGCAGTACTTTCAATTCTTAATCAGTTAATAATAAAAGTATTTGAATTGATATTACAATTTCGGTGAGTCTTGATCATCCACGACCTTATAAATGTAATTACGACCTAAAGTTGATACAGGCTTTTGAAAAAGTGTTTCATCGAAAAACCATACTATTTAAGGATTGCGCGAACATGAACAACTTTTTGCAATAGTGTTTCCATGATATTTGATTGGATAAAATCTTATCTAAGCCGTTACCATCTTCATTGTATTTCAAGGTGATTATTTGAGATGCAAGTATTGCAAGGATCTGAAAGTGATTTATTTCATAAACAATTTATAAATGATAAACTGGCGAATAGTTCCTATTTTTGTTGGACGAAACTGGAATTATGAAACAATGAGAACATATTTGATCGCCTGCAATGACCCCATGAACAGGAAGCTTGTCGAGATTATTCGATCATCTGCTATTATTTTCCATATAACTCATTTTCGATTCGTCGTTAATAACGATTGCTGGTAATATTAAACGTACAATTCAAAATATATTTATTCGATAATTCAGGCCTCATCTTCCGATATTTGTTACGTGTTCTATCATATTTATAACATGTCATCCAAAATTTCATTTGAAAATACTTTAACCAAAATTACCCTAAGGAGTACTGAATATCATGGAAAGTTGCTTTTGTTTCGTGTTCTTACCACATCCTAATTTTATACGTTTTGCTAGTTGAAAAAGTATAAACGCATTGGCGACGTATGAATTCAACTTGACCTATTACTGCTCCTATCTATGATATGAATTTTTCGATTACCAGAATAGAGGGATTGACAGTCTCGTATCAATTGTGGTGATAAAACGCTGACTCAAGAGAGAGTAAGGAAATTGTTAACTACCCACTTTTCACACTCTTTCGGCACTAAGTAGAATATAAGAAATACGGAAAAGTACACCGTTCAAAATGCAAACATTATTTGACATTGCAATTATATCTATCGTTCTAGAAAGTACCCACATCATTAATGTATTGGTTGGTTGATAAATTGGGTGGCTAATCAGTTCGTAGAATCCAAACCTGTTATAAGATTATCTGGATAGTAGAGTGTACGAAGATCGGGCAAATAATTCAGATACACGAAATATGCATAAGATATGGTGTAAAAAGATAAATTTCACCTAATGTTGTGACGAACATACAACAAGGATAGTTCATTCACAATTTTATAGACCACTAGCAATCAGTCAATTTTCTGGCACATTGTGATTGTTATACATTTCTGTATTATTTTCATCTTCTTTGGTTTAGTTCAATATGTATCACACTAATTTCTACTGATTGTAATATATTTGTTGTATTTCAAATGTATATGAGCTATGTGTGAAACTATTATTTTGTGATAGTCAATGACTATAAATAGACACAGCATCGCTTATACGTTACTAAAGCGGCGTTTGTGACCAACAACGTGAGCGTACAGACAAGAGGAAAGTGATGTTGGGGACACAGTTTCCCTCCTAACCAGATGTGGATTTGAACTCTTCGCTCGGAATGTGACGAGTTGTCGATTGCATTTTCATGTGAACAATTATGTCCATTTAAATTTACAGTCAATGGTGGGAATAGAGAAACACCTACGAACTAAGAAGAAACGATGGTCTCGTACAAGTACAAATTTGGAGAAGAGTAAGCTTTTCTTGATTACTACTACTTTATAAGCTAGGGAAAAATAGGCTATGTTTTTCTGTTTCATAGAACAGATACCAAAGGTTTCTAGGAGTTTTTATTGAAAAAATGGTCGGTAATCCAACTATTAAAATGACATATTTCATAGGCAACCAGATTTCGACGTCGAAGATGAGGTATAATAAAGTTACTGTGCAGTAATTAGGAATTTATTTGCATTTCAGTTTTTATTGTCAACGGTTTAGGTTGGAGTTAGCAACAGCTACCTATATTTTATTTGTACCTAGTTGTGATTTATCATAAGTTCTATTTCTAGTTCATAGTTTTTTTGAATATAGTTTTAATAAATACATTTACTTCGGTATTTTTCCGACCGATTGTCATTTTTGTGTGTCAGATGAAAATAAGAAAAGTTGTAAGAATTTTAAACAATAACTTTTTATTTTTATTCAGTTTTTCCAACGCTTTTCATTTCGATTTTGAGCTGAAGGTTTACATAAAGAACTTTGCAATGATGCCTTGAATATACCTTGCGAAAAACGGATCTGTATCTTGATGAACCGTTTTTTGAGGGTACGTTGATCGCAATTTTCTAGAATTGGAATTTTGGCTCTTGGCTACTTCAAATTTGATCTCAATTTCATCTACTAGCAATCAAAATTTTGAGTTATTGTGATTGTTATCCATTTATTTTCGACTCCTTTGCAAGTTCCCGTAAATTTAAATACAAAGAATATATTTTTTTCTTTCCTTCTAGTTCAAATTCTTGTGAAAATATCTGTTTATTCGTGAATGAGGTTTGGGGTGGGACGAAATAAATTTCACCCAATGTTTGCAAGTTCCCAATTTTTCGAGAATTCCATTTTTCCAAAATCTGGAATTTGTTCTATACTTCATCTTTTCTTTTCATCTACGTGCATGATATTAAAGGGTACATTTATTACACATTCAATTAATCAAGATTATGATTGATTCGGGTGAAATTCATGTTTGAGAATCGATTCAGTTATCATTTATTCTGCTATCTTGTCTTGCCTAGCTCTCGTACAACATCTGAAATGCATGTTTAATAGATATTCTTCAAAGTGGTTGAAGGAGGTCATGTAAGTTTCATTAAATAGTAGAATATAGCAATTGTTCCCAATATTGTCGTTATCAATCATAGTACCAACTAACGCTGTCGCAGAAAAACGTTGAAGGCAAGTTGAAGAATTCATAAGCCATCAGTCACAAAACTTGGCATTTCCTGTTATCCGCTGGGCTAAATAAATTCTCGATGAATTTCGTGACTCAAACAATATCGTCGTGAGTTGAAATATGTATCATGACAAAATGTTTTCTCTTTATCCTCATGAACAATCCCCTCTCCTAAATAGTGTTTCCTTTCAAAACCATAACTAATTATCGATTTTGAATCAAATAAACCAGCCACCTGATGTCAGTAAAATTTTGATAAAACAGAAATTCACGTATCAATGATAGATTAGAAATTTCTCTAGCATTTTATTTTCGAACGAGAAAAACAAAATATATAGAACAAAAGAAATATACATCATCGGTAGATCCTAAGAATGACGATCCAAAAGTCCGTGAGAGCGATATACAATTCATCAATAATCAAAAATGCATCATGAGAGGCAAAATCAAGACTATACGGAAAAGTAATTAAACCTACTGTACTGTATGGATATGAAAGATGGGTGGTGGACAAAAATGAGGGAGAAAAACATCTTGAAACACAAATTGGTGAAGAAGATTTGCCAAAGAGTTGAAGTACAAGGGGAGGAATAGAGATGACGCTAAAATTAAGTCTGGGGCATATGACGATAATGGGAACGAACAGATTGGCGAAACAGCAATGATCAGAGGTGAGTGGTTATAAGCGTGTGAGGAAGAATTAAGAATCCTAGGAATTAAAATGTGGCCAGACATAGTCAAGAACAGGAAGGAGCAGAAGGAAATGATAGGAGACTCTCAAGCCATGGGCCTCTCAAGCTTACTGGACTGCTTTACTGTTATATTATAATAAAAATTCATTTATCATTCAGTGACAGTGGTTATCAGTTGTCTACAATTTACAATCGAAATTTAATCAATTACTGTGACATCGATTTATAACTCCCTCATAATACAAGGATGTTGCATGTACATTCAGTGAACATATAAATAGGACATCATTTTGAGTCTTGATAATATTCCCTACACGTCCCCTGCGACCACAAATGACACTACTTTGAGCTCTTATTGAACGTCATTATGGGACGTCCCAGAGATGTCCATTGGTGAGTATGTTCATTATGGAGCATTCCAGCCATTCCATCTAATTGATACAATAAACTGTGTTACTAACAAATTTAGGAGTTCTTTACTTATTATACCAAATAATCCATTTATAATTCAAAATGCAATTCACAAACTGCTGAAGTGCTTACCAAATGAATGAAGAAAAATAAAGCTATTTACTTCTCCTACTTGCATCGAATCCAAATTTAATAGTCCCAAAAATATATATTTTGGTAAAAAAATAGCGAAAGAATAGTGAATATAAAAGTGATGTAGTTTTCAGAAGGTTCAAGCGAGAGATATCCACGAGTTCGAGAAAACTCTTCCGATATCTATTATTGTTGATCACCGAATCAGTGATATGATGTCTTGGTTGAAGGTCAGCCATTGTTGTCAGGTTGTTCTAACTCGCCAGCTACGCGCTCCTCACGTTAACGTCATTCGATGTATCTCAAATTAACCAAAATGGCCAATAAAGACCGGGAAAAAAAAATAATTGAAAAATGAGTTCCATGACATAAAACTATATGCAAATACGTACATTTTCCGGCAAAGCAGATTCAGCTCTGATGTAAATGACATGAGATATCTTAATTTGAAAACTGACTAAAAAACTGACTTAAAGTTGAATTTCTGGAAAACTATTCAATATTTCCACTTGAAATTTGAATGGTAGTTTTGAGACCATAACACCTATCTTCAGTTCAAATTTCAGCTAAATCGGTTGAAAAATGACTGAGTTAGTCGTTACGCAATATTCCTTGCATATATGAGTATATATATATATATATATATATATTTATTTAGAAGGTTTGTTAACGGGAATTTCGGTCTGTAGTTGGGCAATCAAAAGAAAACTATTTTTTCTATACCAATATTTCGCAATAATTTATTGCTTCTTCAGGGTACTACAATTTTAACAAATTAGATGACAATTATGTATTTAGGTTAATACTTACAGAAGTTTAGGTTAATATTAAACTAGACATTTCTACAAAAAACATTTAGATTTTTCTTCTCCTTATTGTAGTCATTGGACTGAAGATTCTATTTTCCAATTATGTCACCAAGTTAAATTTAAAATAAAGACGAATTACAATGAGATGAAAATGGATACATTTTAAAATTTGACATTTAACTAGTCAGGTTATAACGGTAAAAATACACGTGCATATCGGACTAACAGCTGATTGTGAAGTCTCTAATGCGCAAAATCTGGATTTGAAAACACGTCACCACCATAGAGTGTGACTCGGTTGAATTGAATATTTCTTATTAGGAATAAGAATCACTGAACATTTAACTATTCATTTTTGTGGTTTTAATCAACTGTCAATAAAAAGGAATATATTATATTCAAATTGTCTGTGTCTGTTTTCTTATTTAAAACTGAAGGTTCCTTATTGATGTGGTACATTTCTAAAAACAATCTTTTTTTGTAATTACTTTCTTTATCCAGAATCCAAACACTGTAGAGAGGAAAATCATAAATTTGATGAAACAGAAATTATGATTCTAATATTGTAACTTGAGGTTATTGCACAAGCACATCAAAATAATGAATTTTACTTCACTACCTTAAATACTATAAGTTCTTCAAATATTGCACATTAACAACAATACATAGTTATTCATTCATTTTATCAGTTTGTCGAAAAGTATTTGTTCGTATTTCTGGTGTTGGTTTTCCTAGTCTCTGTATACATAGGCACTGATTTCTCCGTCGAACTATCATCTATGTCAACGTGATCCCTGTAGTTTTCAGGGTTCATACAGCCAGCATAAAGTACCTACAATATATACTCTACATGCTCCATCAATTTTCATCGCTATCACAGTTTTAGTGCTAGAATCTTGCCAGAAATGAATGATACCGTCTTCGAATATCCATATCTCGTCAAGATAAACAAATACACGTCCCTACACCTTCATTTTTTACTTTCATATACTGATATAAAAAGTATAAGCTTCGCAGTTTACACAACCCACTACATAAATGTATGTAGAATTGCAGCTCTGAGAAGCTTAGTTGTTGCTATACTTTGATTTTTTCAAAATTTATAATCACGATTCATGAAATGTCAACAAGAAGCTGTCAGTCAAGTCAATTTAATAAATCAACAGTTTATACCGGCAACTCTGTAATTTGTTGCCAACTGTAAAAATGGAATATACCTGGTTTCATGGAGATAGCCCTGCAGTTATTCAGGGCAATTGTTGAAGTGAATTGTTGTAAAAATAAAAAGATGTGACTTCATATCATTGCTCCGGTGAACAAGATATAGATACGGATTTCAGTTAAACAGTGAATCAATTGATAAATATGAGCAAAGCAAGTTAACTGACGATCCAAAAGAAATTTTTGCAACAAGTTTAGCATAAACAGTGCAAAATGAATAAAAGTGAGGGGCGATATAACCTAAAATCACAAAAGTGCTAACCAAGAAATTCTATCATCAACAATATTTCGAATTACCACTTTCTGTTGTTTATTTAATTCAAACTAAAAAGATATCTATTATCTGACATTGTTACATTTTCGACAAAGACAGCTTTTAAATTAAATTCCATAGTTATCTTAAGCCTAATTAGTCTTTAGTAATAGGGATGTAATGTAAATCATAGAATAGGTAATTCATAAAATAAGCATCGTTGTTTAGATTTGTAAAATCATAATATGGTGTCTTAAGTATTTATTTAACTAGATTCACAACCGATCCACTGTTTTCTGAAGTTTTAGTTGGATTTACGTCGAAACTTAACGAACTTCAATAAATTTGTAGAGCAATGTTGTCTTCTTTACTATAAATATACTTTTGGTTCAATAAATTTGTTGGGGGTAGGTATAATTGCATTTTACACAGATACTTCTAGTATATGATTTTCCAAGAGCTCACTGTCTTCTTGAAAAGCTAACGAGATACGGAGTGATTTCTCCACTTTTTTCTCAGGAATATTAATTTGTAATTTGCGGTGCATCAAGAAGTGTTCCACTTAAAATCTCCAGAGCTCTGTCTCTTTCTTTCTCTTGTATTCCTAGAACAATGTCTCAAGTAACTTAAGAATGATATCCTTTGATATAATACCTTCCATATTGTATCAAAGTTCCTCAGAATTAAGAGAGTGCATTCTTAATTTTTCTAACGGGTGTAATGCTTCTACTGCTATTCCTTGCCTTTGAAGTGATGTTTGTTAGAATTCCTTGAATTGTTTCCCATCTCGAAGATTCTCGCTCTGGTCTTATTTCACTGTAACTTATAGGATATCAAAGATAAATTCATCTTGTTGAATTCAACGAACGATTTTTGCTTTTATTTTAACAAATTCATTCGACGTCTTTGAAGTGAATGCAACTACCTACGGCATATAATCCTAATTGTGGTATAGATTTCTAACAGTTTCCACATCACTTACCCTATGCAGGTGAATTCAAAAATACTTGAGGTATTCCCTTGACTTGGAAGACTATTTGTTCCTCTATATTCTTTCGACATCAACGATGTATCCAGAGCGAGGGGAAACTTCTATGGCAATTTGGTGAACATGGTGATGAATTTTTTTGAATTTTATGACAATTCTTTGGAGATATTTGGGAATTGTGGAAATTTCATGTCAATTATGGAATTTTCATGAAAACTATGAGATTTTAAATAGAAATTTTGGAATTTTTTCGGCATTTATTTGGAATTCTTCTGGGAGTTTCAGCTATTTCTCCTGACCAAAACGGACATTTTACATCGAATTGGTCTCGAAATCCATAGAATGCGACTCATATTCCTGCCATCCTTTGCTCGTCGTTCTCTTATGTTCCGTACTTATAATACTTCAGTAATAAACTTCAGTATTAGGCAGCTAATTTTCAGAATTGATAGAATAGGGTATTAAAACTACATACTGAATGACTTGAATGATTTGCTCGTGTTTCCTAGATGTGAAGTAAAATTTAAAAAATGTGGGCAGTCACCGGGCACTGCTGACAGAAGTGAAAACTGACATTATGGAGTAACCAATTTATTTTGCGAATTTCATCCAAATTCATATGATTTCACCAGTATCATCTCTTTCTACATGACACGATTTTCCGACAGTGCCATTGGACAATCCATCCCCAACCTCTATGTTATTAGTTATCATGTATGGTGGGTTAAGAACTAAAATTAACTCGTATGGTAATCCACCCGTATCATCGGTTCTCATTTTATGCAACTTCTGCCTGACGGAACTTTGTTGCTCAGCATTATGACAACCAACAAAGACGTCCGATGCCACCGATACTATTGTCTAAGGAGTTTAGTATGGAGTTGTTGTACTCGTTGTAGCATCTGAAATTACAATTTTATTATTTTTAAATGAAAATTAATATTAGATTTTCTTCAGTTTTCACAACTGTCAGAATTTCATTCAACAAGAATTATATACTTTTTTATATTTAATAATAAAAAACGTATAATGGGAGGTACAATCCCTGTAAAGAGTATGAATGTAACCCGATAGTCATTATAATAAATACACATTATTTTATTTTCAAAACATATTATTTATTTATTGATATTGACATCGATGTAAATGAAAGTAACCTCAAACAGCATTGGTCCGAATTAAAGATGTCTACGGATGGTGGTAAGAGAAAACATATTCAATTCGGACCAATGAATATATAATCTGAAAAGAAACCCAAAATGTAAACATATAAACATTTCCATCAAATGTCAGTTTCATCGTAAATTACACCACAAATAATTATTTCAAATAAAATTCAGTACTTTCAACATCAAGACGATACTCACTATTATATTTGATGCTATGATCCAACATTCGAACATTGAACATAATAAACTAGATATAACGCAACGTCATCAATGTGTTGTACACATGCAAAAGTTCTCACTTTTTCACATTACTAATGTTATATTCTTATGACAAGAATTGTATTCACAATATTTAAAACCTTGCACGTAGATACGATACTAAGTACACAATGTACAATTAATAAAATATAACTTTAGTCTGCACGAGGACCGAGGATTGAGTGAATGAATAACGTCGAGTATCCGACTCAGGTATGCACACGTGTGTGAGCGCGTAGAGAGACTGCCTGACGCCTGACCCCAGTAGTTAAGCACGCGGCAGTATACCCAATTCCTAACATATATAGCTACAGCGTGACGGCACGTGACGAATCCATGGTTTTACCCCCCATTTGATATAGCTGAATGAGCCTTAAGAAGTTTTCACTTCAAAAATGCGCCTATTCAATTTCTCGATGAGAAATAGGCGAAATTGACATAAATACTGTTGATGATGCTTTTACTGTGCTAGTGAGCTCGGTGTGATAATAAAAATGTGGCCTTAGGTTGTACAATGACAAAACATCTATCAGTTCCATACAGCTTTTTCCTCTTAAGCTCATCGATGAAACGAATGGGGTAATAAAGTCACTATCCGACCATATCCACCAGAGGTTTAGAGAAACCCATTTGGAAATGCTAAAGCATCGAGTGATCCAAACGACACCTACCAGAGGATAGACCTAGAGCAATCTTAACTATGTTCTTGACTGCTAACACGGAAATGTGTTTGTTATCTATACAAATCATTTTTTATGTATCGACATCAGGCGGCTGTATGTCCAACACTATCCACATCGCTTTTTGGTACGTGAGAACTTTGAATCAGTGCGTCGCATTGGAAATAATTCACATGGATGAATTATACTTCAATTCAAAATTACAGAAACCATTGGATAATGAAGTCTTCAAACGAGTCTGTTCTTGAACATGAAACCGATGACAATGGAAGCTTCTAATCATTTGGGGAAGACTTAGCGGAAATGCATGAACATGATGTCACAGCAAATGTGTTAATACCGGGATATCAAAAATGATCTTGGTCAAGGGTGGTTGTGGAATCTAAAACGTGTGTCTTAGTTTACGTTTGAAATAATTATGTCACACTGACATCATCAATAACCTACAAATTTCATACCTACTGACGCGCAGCGAGCTCCTCGAGGCATATGTCAAAGTGATTACATTCGTAGCTAATTACATAGGACGTTTGGCGTTCACGCAATTATGTTTTTATACAACTCGAACCTTCTGATTTCGATAGGCCAAGTTAAAATCCCGGAGTCTGAAGCGCTAGAGACTTCTGAGTGTTATAACATTCGTATAAAATTGCGAAATTTCTCACTTTTAGAAACTTCAAATTAATTAATTTGACTTAACAGATTCTGACACAACAAAACATAGTCAAAAATTTAAAGTAAGACACACGTTTTACATTCGACAACCACCCTTGACCAAGATAATTTTTGATATCCCGGTAGTAAATGAAAATTATTATGCTTATTATTATATGAAGAAACATGGTATATCGACCGAGTTATAGAGAAACCTTTGAAAAAACTCCGAAGAAACGGTTCAAATAAAAATAATTTTAAAGAAGTTTAAGAAAGTATCTTATATTATATATGTCTCAAATTGAAGATAGTGATTAAGTAGATGAAAGAAAAATTGTTGGCCGTTTAAACTTATTGAATCCGAATTATTTTAATTGTATTTAACAGAACTTATAAGTTAGCAAAAATGATGAATTAAACTTTCGAATTATGAAGATAACTTGGATAATTTAACACAGGATTATTAAGATGAATAAACGTGAAACATTGACCCATAGGCAAGATCCGAACCCAAATTACGGGACGTCTAGTTCAGGGTGTTTACCAATTATACCACTTAGGTCTCGTCAGATTCTTATATTCTTGTAAATATAATTCCCACCAAAAACATTCTGTAAAAAACTAGCCAAGTCTCGATGGAGCTGCTTGTTCATCTCTAAAAAGTAATGAAATCTAGACAAAGTCGTGCCAAGTCTGAGGTTCCTTACTGCGATTTCTTTATTATTATAGTTAATGTTGTGTGACTTGGCCGTTGAACATTCTTCATACGTTAGTGGGTACAAATCAATTTTGTTTACACGTAATGTTATCTGTTGTAACTACCTATGTTTGTTAAGCGAGATAATAGCCCATGCTGGTATTGGTAATTGGACGCTAGTGTCTCATTTTAGGCTGTTGTTGATTGCGCAACACATGCATTCAGCATTGACAATGCTGACTTCTGCTCTCTTCTTTTTGGAGCTTCAAATCGACCACCGATCTAACATAAAATAGACGTACAGACAGACTTCTATCAATGATTAGAAGTCCGTCTGTACTGGAAATAATTTTTTATACTGTTTGTTGCAGGCTCGCCTACACATGAGTATTATTGAAATACGCAGCTTTATCAAGCCTACAATTGACTGGTTATTGAATCAACGTTTTCCAAGTGACAATTTTCCATCGTCAATGGGTAGCGGTTCTGGCGACAGATTGGTGCAATGGTGTCATGGAGCACCTGGTTTTGTACCCTTGTGTACCCTTCAACGGCTAAGTCACACAACATTAACTATGATAATAAAGAAATCGCAGTAAGGAACCTTAGACTTGGCACGACTTTGTCTAGATTTCATTACTTTTTAGAGATAAACAAGTAGCTCCATCGAGACTTGGCTAGTTTTTTACAGAATGTTTTTGGTGGGATTTCACTTCTTTTTGTAGAAACGTGGGCATATTGATTTATTTCATTAGATTTTCTTATTTGACACATTTTTTTTTTAGGAGTAGGTTTTTTATTGTTACAAATCTTTCTTTTCTTTTTTTTCCGGTTCTGATTCTTGTACACTAGCAAAAGTTTTTCGTATTACCATTCGTGTTCATTATTTATTCTTTTAAGCGGCTTAGACGGTTTAATTTCTGAAAGATCGGCGCGGTATACACGCCTAAGCCGGTTGTATTCGGTGATCGCTGAAGCTTGAGCTTTTATACTCTTGAAGTCAACATTTATGAGGTGCACCCCATGAAGATTGGTTACTCGTGAAAGTGCCACGTAGGCTTGGCCACAAGAGAATATGGAGGTGCCAATGTCCATGAGGGCATTTTTTAAACTTAGACCTTGGCTCTTGTGAATTGTTAGGGCATACGCCACACAGATTGGGAATTGTTCTCTGTACACGTATGCCCGGGGTATGATCTCAAATTTTGACTTAATAGGCAATAATTCGTGAATAAAATTCACGGCATTCTTTTATGTACCAATAGTAGAAAGGGGCATTACCAAATCACTAATACAGCTTAGACAAGCTGAGGATTCTTCATCAGATACATCAAACCTTCCATTTTTGACATCAAATGAAGAGGCAAACAAAGTTGAATATTTTTTGTAAAGGCGGTATGTCGATCTTTAATAGTTTGGTTGGGCTCTTGTGTTTTAAAATAAGAGTCACCAGGTACTCCAGATCTTCGATCATCCTAGTTTTTATAGTTTTCCCTTTATGTGGACATTAAACTCTAACTGTGTACCAAATTTCAGCTCTCTGAGTTTATGGGAAGTTCTATTCTGATGATCATGAGTGAGCGAGTGAATGAGTGTCATAAATGCGAAATTTTGTTTTCGCTTAACTTCGGAACTAAATGACCTACAGACTTGAAATTTTTTATTTTAAGCATGTGATTTTATAGCTTACTGGATGACGAATTTCTGCGTTCTGGTCTCATCCAGAGGTTCTCAAATAGGGGCCTGAAAATGCGGCGAAATGGTTCCAGTAAAGGATGGTACGGCAGTGTTTTCTTCGCGCTCAACTTGGCGGGGGCAATACCGTGGCCCCCGATCTAAATGAACACAATGCGATTCGATGCCTTACCATAGATCAACTATTCACGCACATTCATCTATAGTTCAATCGTTATGAAGTAAGCATTGTAGGTTAGATTATTATCATGATTGACAATTCCTCTTGACAGTACTTATTCAATGACAGCTTCCCGGGTTCTTTTATAATTCAATAGAACTGACTGAGAAAAGTTCTGGGTAAGTATAAACAAGTTTGAAGTTTCTTTGCCTAATTGGCCGCAATTTCGTGTGGGTACATTAAGACATACAGATTTAAATTTTCTGAATTACGAAGAAAGCTTGGATAATAATAATCATTCTCTCTTAGAAATTAAAACGTTTTTGTATTATTCATATTCTCAGCTTAAGCGCTTTCCCTTTAGTCTTCCATTCCACAGCTACTAGGAGTATTGCAGTGCCAACACATTAATTGAACTTTAGCTTTTTAATATCCTTGGGAGTTTTGGCATTCAAGTTGTAAATTTCTGGCAATTCTGTGGAAATATTTGAAATTTTCTGGGAATGTTTGGAATTTAGCGGAGTTGTTTGGAATTTTTGTTGGAAAGTTTGGAATTGTTGCCACTTTTATGGAAATTGTTGGCATTATGGAACTTTGGTGTGGAGGGGAAGTTTGTGATTTGTGCGCACTCAAGCCATAATCGTTCTTGTGACAATTACATGATAGCCAGCATAAATTTGAAATAGTTAATAGAAGCGCTAGTCAGTATAATATGATTATGTAAAATAATATTCGAATAAAATGATATACCACAACATTGGGAAAAATGCGAAATGAACTGTGCGCACCATTCCCGACTAGGGTGAGTTGGTCAATGTATGGAAATGGAAATTTTCACCAAATAGAGATAGACCATTAGGCAAGAGATTTTTCCATCGAATGAGTATTCTGAATAAAATACTAACTAGAAATATTTATGTTAATACTGCCTTGAGTGGCTTAAACTCTGCATAAACTTAAAATCGGCAATTTCTCTTCTTTTTATTCGGAATTATTATTTCTTTATATCAAAATTGCCCAATGAGCGGCAGCTACTTATGAAGTACATGTTCCGCATATAATATATTTTCCTACAAATACGTATATTTAATACTGTCTCAAGGTACTTAAATTCTAACGTAAATGTAAAATCGTTAATTTTCTTTTATGTCATGAACCATTAAATCACACTTAGAAATCATTGTTGTATAAGTAATAAGATTCTTGACCCAGTATGAATTATATATAAAATTCTCGGGAAATAGGTCACAATAACACTTTGTTTTAAATATTCGTCTTTACGTACGTTTCGGTCTCACGACCATCATCAGAAGACTCACTATGTCTAAAAAGGGGGTTTATTAACTAATTATAGCACAGGCGTCCAAATCGCACAATTTAACTTCAATCAAAATAGCCCTGTTCGTTTCGACGGCGTGGGAAAATCTAGACTCTGCAGTCGAATCACCTGAAGATGTCAAATGCGACTTTGCCGAAACGTCGCGAAATTGGTCCTTTTGAGGACCGCAACCACACAACGCGGATCAATACCCGAGAATTCAGTTCTACACATTACGTCCGCGAGAACCTAAGAAGAAACATATATATATATATATATATATATATATATATATATATATATATATATATATATATATATATATATATATATATATATATATATATATATATATATATAAACAAGTTTAAAGTTTCTTTGCCTAATTGGCCACTATCGTGTATGTAACTTAAGAGATATAGAATTAAATTTTCTGAATTATGAAGATAACTTAGATAATTTAACATAGGATTATAAAGATGAATAAACGTAAAAGATTGAACCATAGGCGGGATTCGAACCCACATTTCTGGATTTCTAGTCCAGGGTAAACACCCTGGACTAGAAATCCAGAAATGTGGGTTCGAATCCCGCCTATGGTTCAATCTTTTACGTTTATTCATCTTTATAATCCTATGTTAAATTATCTAAGTTATCTTCATAATTCAGAAAATTTAATTCTATATCTCTTAAGTTATATATATATATATATATATATATATATATATATATATATATATATATATATATATATATATATAAAGACATGACTATAATTGGGCTTCTATATAGAATGTATCAAGCAATGACCGGGATCGAATTCCATGAAAAACAGTTCGAACCACCCTGTTGAACGTTAGTATCAAACTAACAACTATATTAAATTTTTTTATTTGAAATTTGCAGTTATCGCAATTGTCATGATTAAAGGTAACGGCGACCATGCAATCTAACAGCTTTTTTCTTAAAGTTGATTCAGGAACATTAAAACTACTCCCATGTTCCTGCCATCGTTTTTTATGGCGTCTAATACATTTTGCAAAACTGCGTGGCTACATGAGACAATCTCAGTTTCGCGAATGTAACTTCTTAGCGAAATAAAAATTGAAATTCAATATAGCTCTTGCCATATATCTGCATGGGGTAGAATCGTGCGAATTTGTGCGCACCGTTGCCCCATGTGTTTAAAAGATAGAAAACATTAACAAGAAAACGAGAACTTATTCAAGTAGTATATAGTACTCAAATATGTAGTGTAACAAAGCTCCAAAAACTTGAATAATTATTTAATGGGAAAAACGTAGATTGGTCATAAATTTTAGATTTCGTTCATATCAGTATTTAGAATTAATAATTCTGAACGATTATATCGTTTTGTAGGGAGATAGATATTACCGGGCATTGACATCCGTGTAGTTTAGGTGTCAGATTTGCAAACGGTTTCATTCTTAAAATTGCGTATATTTTGATTTCATTCAGAATTGCGTTTCAACAAAAGATATCGGAACAGATGTGACCATAAAAATGGTACAAAATCGAAGAACTGGTGGACCATCATGGGCGCGAAATGAGCACAAAAGGGCTCGGCTGGAGCTGGTGTAGGTGACTTGACCAGCACCTCGATTGGTATAAAAGAACACCTCGCAAGCGAATTTTAATTCTCATGAGCATAGTGAGCAAGCAACTAAAGTGTGAGTTAACCACTTATTAGACAACAGAGATCAAAAAATAGATCCTCCACCATTTACCTTTGAAGTATAAGGTCAATAGTGATTTTGCTATTTGAGTTAGTACATTGAGCTCCATTGTTTTGCCCCCGGTGCGCCCTTGTAATATCAAATATTGTTTAATTAGTAATTGTAATTATTGTATTGTACCTGATAAATTTATCCTGTATAGATTTCCATAATGTCCCGAAAAAAAATCAATTGTTTTCTGTACCGATAAAAGTAAAAATTGAATTGGTTAAGCAATTGTATTAAGTCAGAGGATGTGAATGATTAGAGTGAAAGGGAATCACGACACACCAATATACACTGTGTCTACCCGGAAATAGGGGTGTGTCGTAGATACTCCTCCGCCAGGGTCTACACGCTGTGACTATCCACAAGTAGGTTCCGAAGGAGGAATAGAGTGAAAGTGAATCACGACGCGCCAGTATACACTGTCTACCCGGAAATAAGGTTGCGTCGTAGATAGTCCATCGCCAGGGTCTACCCGCTGTGTCTACCCGGAAGTAGGCTCTAAAGGGGGATGTATGTTCGAGAGTAATTTCCACTGTACACACTGTGTCTACCCGGAAGTACAGTGGTATTACTGACGAGGTGATTATAATTCTAACAAGCTGTGACTACCCGTAAGTAAGAGCTATAATTGCCAAATTTATGTGTGGGTAGTATATAAGTGCCTGGCACTGTCGTACAATTACCCGTGAGACCGTTCCCGAGAAATTACGCGTACTAACCTGAAAGAAGTGCAGGATAAATTATTAAAAGTGCCCTAAAGATTACTGATATTGCGCGGGCGTAGTGAGGGTATTGCGGAGGTTCCATCACAACTCAAGATCTGCTTTCACTTGCTCTGCTCGAGTATACCATGCACGATAATTAATTTTGCTAATAATTAGTGCATGAATAGCAGTTTTAATAACACTCACATGGCTATTTGTTTGTAAGGCTATAATAAGGAAATAGCCAGCTTGTGCTTCCCCCGGGTCGGGATAAAGTATTGTTATACAGAGATAGTCAAATATTTATTTATGTTCAAGCTATAAATAAACTTATTATTGGGAAGTTCCATGCTTATCTGAATTGACTTTCTACAACAGCATTAAAGTAGTCTAGAAGTAACCAAGTATTGATTGCAATTAAATCCTGCAACTCTGATACTATTCGGTCTGCCCTATTGACCCCTGGTTACTTACTTCACTGAGACTACCCTGGGACAAGGCTATCCATAGGTAGCATAGTGGTAATGTGAGAAGGGTCCTAGCAGAAGCCCTTAACGAGGAGTAAACCAACATAAAAGTCAATCGGATTCAGATCTGGTAGACTTGAAGGAGTATTCAAGCCGTAGTAAGTAAAAATCACCAAAAAGTAACAAAGTACGTCACAGTAGTTAACAACACACTCACTGACTGTAATTAATATAAGACATTCAGACAAAAATTGTTGAATAACCGCCATCTTTTCTGTGTTTTAAATATTATAGCAAAATGAACGTTTTTACATAAACTCGTCTGATGTGCGCGATTTATGATATCTCTGGTAATCTTAAATAGGAATTAGTGAGTGATAGCACTATCTAGGATACGTATAACACCCGCCGATTATGAAATATGAAGATGCGCACGATTACCAGCGGCGAACCTTTCTCCCACTTTCCCCTACACAGATTACTCAGCGGTTTCCCCCTCGATCCAGAGTACCACTCCATCATTTCTATCTTCGTTTTTACTCTTTCTGCACCCATCTGAAAAATAATTTTCGGTTCATACTGTTCAATATAAGTTATATCTATGGTGCTGACAACTGAAAATAATTCGGATTCGTATATTCGGTGGATAAAATAATGTTTGGTAGATTGCTTTCCAAATATCGCGTAGATGTTTTTCAATGTGTTCAATTGTTATAGAGATATTTCCTACAACTAACTCCCAAAATGTGGAAAGCGTGGGAACGTATTATATGGACGAATAGGTTTCACGACTAAGATGTGAAATTATTCCCCGGTGCAGTTGAATCGTTTTTTATATAACCAAACATCTCATCCTGTAATTCATATAGAGAAATGGAATTGATGTTCAAAGAAAGCGCAGTTACAAAAAAAGTTGAAAAAGTTGGATAGTGAATTAAATCTTTCTGGTAGCTACCGGGAGATATGACCATACCAGACAGGAATATAAGTAATAAACATGAAATTTCCTTCATTTAAAAACCCTAAGGAATTTAAATTTAAGGAACGAGTATTAGATCTTATTCTGGTGTATATTTGATGGAATTAATCTTGCATAAACATCCAGCACGTGGATACGAGTCGCCATTTTCGACCGATACTTACGCTTATATTTTAAGCGTGGGAAAATCAAAAAATTGAGAAAACTTCCACAGCAGATTAGACCGTCACAAAAGTTCCTGTTTCGGGTGTTCCTGCACCAAGGTTGATCCTGTTTCATCAGTGTTCTGTAACCTATGTGCTTCAAAATAAAAATTTTCTCTTACCTCTCCTACCTTACCTACCTTCGGAACATGTGACCCTAGGAAGGCTTATAAAATCTATTGTTCATTAAGTTAAGGATTCCTATGAATCCACCCTAGAAACCAATCCTTTCCAATATTAATTTTCAGCTCCAGAGTACAACAATGTTAGATACTTACTAAATATCTAAGTCGTATCAGTTTGCAGTCACCACCTTGTGGTGACTCTGAGACTTGTTGTTTTGACAAAGTGGTAAACCCATAATGCATTTTGATCCATTTCAGTGAATATTCGACTAATAATTCCTCTTTCTCTAATGAAAATATCTGAGTAGACTTTTAATGGATTCCTGTTTCCCTGATGTACTGGAATTAGTTCTATCGATACCGTACTTCATAGTAGAATTCCTCAATAGTATCTCTTTTCAACATTTTCTAAAGCAGCGGTAAATTGATTGCTTGTTAAAAGTCTTCCTTCTTATAACAGTTCCCTTTTATTTGTATTTGAGAGGCATTTTTTTTTCTGATAAGAGCTCTTTAGACTATATCGATCAGTAACATTACAAACTAACAGTTCTAGACTGCTGTTTCGCTTTAGACCAGAATAGACAGACCTCATCATTAGTATCTAGCGAAAGTCAACTAGAAATGAATGAATGTATGCATATGTCCATTTATATCTCTATTGTTACGTTACATAACTTGCCTATAACAGGATGCGGGTG
Source organism: Endomychus coccineus (assembly GCA_958510875.1). Taxonomy (NCBI): domain Eukaryota; kingdom Metazoa; phylum Arthropoda; class Insecta; order Coleoptera; family Endomychidae; genus Endomychus; species Endomychus coccineus. The sequence goes on from OY294067.1 coordinate 219,850,911, forward strand.
AGATCCCCCATCACGTGGTTTTAATGTCCAACTGATGATGTATTCACAATTCTTCCTATTATACAGTACTCAAATGCGAATACAACATTGAACAACACATAATATGAGCAATGCTTCCTACAACTCAGAAATCTTAGGATATCTTCTGAAATGCGGTAAACAACGGTTCGTTCAAACCCGCAATAATCGAAGCCATTATTTACTTACTGCGATTGGAATATTTCCTAAATAACGCTTTGGTGCTCGTTTAAATTACTAGGTTAGGTGAAATGTTATGGAGTCATACCACAAAATACATCTTCTATCGTTTGCTGAAAATATATCTTTGAAAAATTAAATTATTCATATGAAGTTTTGCGCGAAAGGATTAATTGTAGAAAAGTTTAATGAAAATAGTTACTTCTTACGTATTAGAAACTGATAACAACTCATCTGATTCACTGGTTCGGGTATATAGTGAAAGTTAGTTCATACTGTTTTACGATACCGGCACAAGCATTTACTAAACCACAATCTATGACAGATTTTGATAAATCACTAACACTATTTTCATTCATACCTTCTGATTTATTATAAATCACAAAAAGTTCAGATCTTAATGCTGGAAAGTCTAAATACTGCGAACAATTTTTTCAACTATAAAAAGTGCCTTCAGCAATTTAAGTTTGCTTGTTGTCAATGTTGCCTAAATGTTTTAATAATTCATCAGAATGAGTTTGAATGATTAAACACATTTTAAAGGGAGTTCAATCCTTAAATTGTCCTTCCCTAGCTTTCACGGAGAACAAGCTGCTGGAAGCCTTTCGCATGAAAATGTACGTCACAACAATATTCAGCATGTAATTCAACAAGTTGGAGGATAGTGCATCAGACTAGCTTGTGTGAAACTAATTACATAGTTTGTATGGTTTTCGAAAAACTGATTAAAACATTTCATCTAACTTTCATTTTAGTGGCACATTCACTGATTTTACTCGAAACTTGTTCTGCAACAAGTTGACTCACATTATTGCAATTTGAATTAAACATACATACTTCTAATGTGTGTGTAACCAACTTCTTGCAGCACCTATTGTTGATGTATGCAGACCTCAAAATGCAATTTACTAAAAACGTGTATACTAATATTAATATTAGTGCTGTGTGCTTGGATATTTGACATTGATCGACCTAAAATAATAAGTTCATTTATATATAATTCCACAGTGATGATACAAACATTCATAAATATCGTAGGTAGTTGTCTGTTATCAATCACAATTTCCTTAGACACTGAAATGAATAGTAATATCTACAATTTATGATAACGAATTTGTATAAGTTAAACTCTATTTAATTATGTTCTGTTCTTCTTATATTCGTCAATATAATATAATAAGCTGTCATCATACATTTCACTGACTCGAAAGTAACACGACAAACCATATTACAATAAGGACTGATGGGAATTAAGGAAACAAAATGGACTGAAACCCTTTGAATAGGGAAGTTGAAATAAAGTTTTCGTTCTAATCGAATGAATAAGATTCACAAACAAATCCTTTGATTATTAAGTTATTGATAGTAACGAAACGAACAATTTTACTAGAAACAATGGATTATTTCCATTTAAACACTTCAGTTTTGCCTCCTCTTATGTGAGATATGTTATAAGGAGATTGAAACAGATCTAATTTTAAAAGAACCTTAAAGTTTTTGGAGAAAATTTACTGCAGATGACCCTTCATAAGCTTGTGGAAATTCCAAGCTGTGAACCATTTGAGGAAATAGAAAGAGCAATGTATCTCCTGAGCACGGTAAAGTGCAAAAATTGAATGAACATTGGTATTTATACGATGTGGCCAAGGGTGAAGAGCATGTACAGGTTAGTTCACGGAGAAGTCGAAGCAATAAAAATAAAACCGCCACCTTTTTCTGGGATGATGGATTGAGATGCGGTATTCGGCATTTAATTCTGGAAGACAAGTAGAAGAAATGTTACGATTTCCTCATTTAAAATTGCATTTATGCATCAAAAAATTACTTTTCTTGAACATTGAACCTGGTTCAAGAAGCTTCATTAACTGATGAATATTCGCCAAAATTAATCAAATTTTGATATTCGGGAGTTTTGGGGTTGCTGGATATGAATATGATGTTTAAAAAAGTCTCTAATGCACCTGGTGCACAAGATAACCTGGTGAAACTTAGGAACATTGTTCCAACTGCATCCGAAATGCAGCGTTACTCGGTGGTTTTTGAGGTCGCTAAAAATTACCTCCATGACATACTCTTTAACAGCGATCTTGAAATCCCTCGATTACCTTTTTTTCGATGAATTCCAGATGCAATTGGAGGAATGTTCTTGAAGTGTCCTAGTGCACCACGTACATTTGTGATCAGTGACCTCATGTAACCATTCTACATTCGATTAGAATGAATTAATGTTCTAATGGTGACGTAGTACTACAGAACATCCTCACCTACAGGAGATCATTTTCAAATGACATATTCTTGATCAGCGACCTCGAAAAAAGCATCGATCAACCATTTTTTTCTGCGTTGTCGTGGTGCACCAGGGTACCCTGTGCACCAATTACATTGGAAATTTCAACATCATTGTCGTATTTAGCTACCCCAAAAATTGGAATATTTTTGACGAATATTCATCAGTTAATAAAACTTCTAAAACCAAGCCTAAAAAATGCCTCCTATTCATTATCCTCAGTTACTTAGATAATATACCTCACACCAAGATATTACGGTCAAATTTATCAAAATTACTTAACTATCAATCTATGTGGATGAAAATTTAGTTTACAATGTATCAGAATGAAAATGAAAATTTGATAGGACTAACTGATGGAATCTTCATGTCAAAACCCATAACATGCACGGTTTTCCTACGTAATGACTTTTGTTCCGTCATTCCTCTTCGGATCTATTATAAATCACATTCCAGAACATTAGTTATATGTTACAAACATTAGTACTCCTAAGTGTTTTGTAAGTTGAAATTATCATAACTGAAGAAGCTCAACATGAATAATTGAAAAACCCATCAAAAGTTGGAAAACTCGAATTCACACTAGAACGTGTGATATTTACATACTGTGAAATTATCAAAGCTTAAGAGTTATCAACTGAAGCTACTTGAGAAATCAAGTCCTCAAATAGCCCAATACAAAACTGGATGTGGTTCAAATTGAGGGATGGGCTAAACAATATTGGCTTGGAGGTTATTTCCTAATTTTTCTTCCTTCCTCCCGAATAACCCCCCCTCAAACATTCGCCTACCCGAATGTATCAATTTGTGTGAAATCGAATTTTGAATTGTAGTATTTGAGGACTTAATTTTACATGTAGCTTCATTTGATACGATTTGATAATGCCACAGTGTAGTGAAACAAATGTTTGCTAGCATTGATTATTAAAATTGAATGTTACAGGTTCTAGTGTGACATTTAATTTTATTTCTCCAAATTTAAAAAAGCTTAATAGTATATTAAAGAACGAGTTTCCTAAGACTCGTCTTAAAGCACGAATTCAAGTTTAAAAAACGAGTGGCGAAGCCACGAGTTTTTTTAAAGAATGAGTGCTTCAAGGTCTTAGGAAACGAGTTGTTTATACTATTTTTTGTAATTTGCCCTTCTTATGCCGTTTTTAAACAAAAATGTTTAATTTAGTCCATTTAGGGGTTTTTATGGTGGTTGGTAACATCTTAATTTTGAAAGTGAAAATTTGATTTAGTGGTTCTGTGATCGCTTTTTGAGTTGTTGACGCTCGACACTGTCATTTAAACTGACATAATGATGACAAGATAATTCCGCATCAAGCTCGCCAACCTAAAAATTTTCGTAAAAAGTTCCGTGATTTTTTGGATATTAAGACACGGCGAGTGATGACGTTGCGTTCGTTAATGGGTCAATTAGAAAATCAAAATGGAGGCAAATTACAAAATAGTATATTAAAGAACGAGTTTCCTAAGACTCGTCTTAAAGCACGAATTCAAGTTTAAAAAACGAGTGGCGAAGCCACGAGTTTTTTTAAAGAATGAGTGCTTCAAGGTCCTAGAAAACGAGTTGTTTATACTATTTTTTGTAATTTGCCCTTTTTATGCCGTTTTTAAACAAAAATGTTTAATTTAGTCCATTTAGGGATTTTTATGGTGGTTGGTAACATCTTAATTTTGAAAGTGAAAAGTTGATTTAGTGGTTCTGTGATCGCTTTTCGTTTTATCAAAATTCTGTCACAAACCATGAATATGGAAGAATAACACTAGAAAACGACTATTAGTACAAATATCTAATAGTATATTGTATAACTAGCACGGAATGATAGTCATTTCCCACGAGTATGAAGTTTGCAGCATGAGCCGTAGGCGAATGCTGCAAATCATACGAGTGGGAAATGAGCATTCCGTGCAAGTTATACACTATACTTTTTCTACGGCTATAACATAATATATTAGCGAAATGATTTTACAACAGAATTTTGAACTTTGAATTTAATTAGGTATATTAAAAATGTCAAAATACAATTTAATTATTAACAATATTCACAGTTATATTGTTACAGTGATTAAATGTTATATTTGAAGCATCTGGGCACGGCAATGACATGTTTGTATTTTCCTTGTGCTCCAAAATATAGGATCTTGAAGTAGATGCCTGTTTTGCGGCTTCAATAATTTCTGGGGGAGTCAGTTCTACGTCACTTTCGCTGCTCATCGTTTGATTCAAGATCAAAAATCTAACTAAACAGAGCTGTCAGTATTCGTTGTTTGAATTTTGACATTCCATGGGATACGTGATAAATTGTATAATAAAAACACAATGAAACACAATGACTTCATTGTGTTATCAGGTGAGGAAATGAAATTGAAGGCATACAATGTACCTCATTGTTTAATCAAAAACAGTTAGGAAAGAGCAGTATTGTGTCATGGCCGTAGAAAAACCATATTGTGTATTAGCTGAAATCAATTTTTCCACTGGACACGTCGGCGACTTTCTCTTCTTGAGTTGTTGACGCTCGACACTGTCATTTAAACTGACATAATGATGACAAGATAATTCCGCATCAAGCTCGCCAACCTTAAAAAAAGTTCCGTGCTTTTTTGGATATTAAGACACGGCGAGTGATGACGTTGCGTTCGTTAATGGGTCAATTAGAGAATCAAAATGGAGGCAAATTAAAAAAAATAATTTTTTGTAATTTGCCTCCATTTCGATTTTCTAATTGACCCATTAACGAACGCAACGTCATCACTCGCCGTGTCTTAATATCCAAAAAAGCACGTAACTTTTTTTAAGGTTGGCGAGCTTGATGCGGAATTATCTTGTCATCATTATGTCAGTTCAAATGACAGTGTCGAGCGTCAACAACTCAAGAAAGCGATCACAGAACCACTAAATCAAATTTTCACTTTCAAAATTAAGATGTTACCAACCACCATAAAAATCCCTAAATGGACTAAATTAAACATTTTTGTTTAAAAACGGCATAAAAAGAGCAAATTACAAAAACTAGTATAAACAACTGTTTCCTAAAACCTTGAAGCACTCATTCTTAAAAGAAACTCGTGGCTTCGCCACTCGTTTTTTAAACTTGAATTCGTGCTTTAAGACGAGTCTTAGGAAACTCTTTCTTTAATATACTATTAAAGCACGTGAATGCGGAAGTCATAGTATAAGTGGAACGAGTGAGTTTACATTGTTTTTTCATGGAGTGACAATTACTTATTGACTGACATAATGAGTTTCCCGAAACAATCAGAATGATAGTGGAGCAAATGATTGAAATTCATTATGCGAACATCCTTTAGTGTAATGTGATGACTTAGTAGCTGGCTACTGAAATTATTACGGCTCATTATAATGAGGATGGTGGCATACTGGTCTACAGATAGAGACTTTCATCTATATCGAGTCATTATCTCGGAAAATGATGGGATTAACGATAACAACTTCAATGTAACATTAACTCTGTGCTATATGGTGGTCAGGTATCCAATTTGAATGAAAGTATGTTCAGTGTTATGTCGGTAATTATGATAACGAGGCATTATCTAGCGGTTTCCAGTAAAAATAAACGATGGAAGCCGCGTAAAATTTGCATTAAAACGTTACCAACGTGCCATCTCGACTTATTTAAATAAGTTACATGATAGATAATTACTCGTTTATTTTCAATCGAATCCTTTAAAATGTAACAACAGCATTGCGTTTTTTACCTCAGCTTCTAAACTTCTTCTTGGAAATTAGTGGCTATTATTTATCTAAGCTGTTGAATCCTGTTGGATGGACGGATTTTTATGAATTTGGTATGTGGGTTCCTGAAAGTACACTCACTCGAAAATTTGGGGAGTTATTGAGTAAACTGTTCAACCCTATGTTGTCGAATAGGATAAATTGGTATACATTAATTTTTGGGTCAATAATACTTCAAACTTTTCCTTTCTTATAATACTTCTTCAAATAATGATAATACTTCTTCAAAATTATAGCCATTTTAGAGCGGAAAGCGTGGGTGTTGAATAACTACATAAGAAGGCAAATATGCAAAACTCATATTGCATAAAAATAGACATCATTTGTTGTCGAAATATAAACATTTTTTTTTATATTTTGATGCGAAAAATGAATTTTTCGACTTCTCCCAAAAACCATAAAGCTAAAAGTTGAGTTTGAGGAAGATACGGAAAAAAAACTCATATTATCCGAGTTATTGTCCACTCTAATTGTATTAGATAAATTGGGATTAGGGGTTGAAATATTTCAACTAAAAATATATTTGATTCGATTTTGATGAAATTCACATCCAAGGAATTTTTGGGGCTTCTGATTAAGAATTCCCCATCAAAATTTGGAAATTTCAGTTGATCCAATACGGCTCGCTAGAATTATAAATTCCAAATTGGAAAAACTTTTGTAAATCTATTTTTTCCCTCTGAATAAAGCCTTTTTATTCTTGTAAATGCATGTCCTTCAAGATGCAGCTTTTTAAAAAACCAATGTTACTCATTTTTCAACAACTAACTACAACCTCCAATCATTTTTTGATATATTTTGGCACTTTTCACCTAAGATTTCTCTCCAATCCTGATTTTAAATGAGACTGTAACTCGAAGGTAATCCTTTTTTTTCAAATTACAAAAATGAAAGTCTTTATTTGGAGAGCAAATATACATAATCACATATTTCTCTCAATTTGACATAGTTTGTGGGTATTCGAATTTTATAATTTTAACGAGCCGCCAAATTTGATCAACTTTTGAAATTATCAAATATGGATGACGAATTGTCATCAGCGACCTCGAAAACTCCTTAGTTGTGAATTTCATCGAAATGCAATACATTTTGATTAAATAAAAGATTTCAACTCATAATCCCGATTTACCTACTACATGCAACGCGGACAAGTATCAATAAATCGGAAAATATGCGGTTTTTCGAATATTCTAACAATACGTATTTACTTGGCATTAAGCTAGATGCTCCAGGCTTCTTCAAAGGTCCAGGATCAACCCTTCCCTCATTACCTCTTCAAATTTAACTAGATAGTTTTATGAGAAAATGTCGGAAAATATTTATTCTTGTAGAAAAGTGTTATAGCCCCAAAAACTTTGTATTTTTCGACAAAAAAGGTGTCTAATTATTTTAAAATTTAATTATGGCATATTTGCCTTTTTATATAGTTCTCAACCCCTTTATAGTCCAGCAATAAGCCCGGAAAGAGACCATAATAAAAAAAATATGGTCATCTAGAATTTCAAAATTTTTTTGCGTTTTGTTCCTAATACCCCATGGATCATTCATGACTATCAAGACCGCGGGGGTCGACCTTCCTACCCCTCCAAAACGGGGTTTAACCCCCTCAGAGGAGCATTCTTATAAAAACAGTCCAAAATGATGAATTAAATGACCCCCCGTATGTTTTTTGGGTCGCTGATCACGATTCCGCAGTTAGTTTTTCCGGAGAATTCCCTCCAGATGGGAAATTTGGGAAATTTATATATAATATATAACTTATAATTTTGTTGCAAAAATGACCTCTAGTAGATTTTTTGGGTTGCTGATCAGGATTCCGCTGTAATTTTTCCCAAAAAAGTCTCTCCAGATGGAAAATTCGGTAAATATGAGATTTTCCTGAGACGGTTATGAATAATAAAGTATAATTTTGTTGCAAAAATGACATCTAGTAGGTCTTTTCGGTCGTTGAACACGATTCCGATGTTATTTTTCCCAAAAAACTGTCCAGATGGAAAATTCGGGAAATTAGAGATTTTCCTGAGACCGTTATGAATAATAAAGTATAATTTTGTTGCAAAAATGACCCCTAGTATGTTTTCCGGTAGCTTATCACGATTCCGCTGTTAGTTTTTTCGGAAAACTCCCTTCAGATGAGAAATTTGGGATTTTCCATCTGGAGAGAGTTTTTTGGGAAAAATAACAGCGGAATCGTGATCAACAACCCTAAAGACCTACTAGGGGTTATTTTTCTATTGAAGTTATACTTTATTATTCATGACCGGCTCAGGAAAATCTCAAATTTCCTGAATTTCCCATCTGGAAAGATTTTTTTGGGGAAAATAACAGCGGAATCGTGATCAGCTATCCAAAATACCTACTGGATGTCATTTTTGCAACAAAATTATACTTTATTATTCATAACCGTCTCAGGAAAATCTCATATTTCCCGAATTTTCCATCTGGAGAGATTTTTTTGGGGAAAGTAACAGAGGTATCGTGATCAGCGACCCAAAAAACATACCAGATGTCATTTTTGCTACAAAATTATACTTTATCATTCATAACCGTCTCAAGAAAATCTCAAATTTCCCGAATTTTCTATCTAGAGTTTTTTGGAAAAAACTTACAAGAGGTCATTTTTGCAACAAAATTATAAATTATATATTATAGGTATACATATTTTCCAAATTTCCCATCTGGAGGGAGTTTTCCGAGAAAACTAACTGCGGAATCGTGATCACTGATCAGCGACCCAAAAACCATACTGAGGGTCATTTTCGGCTCTTAATTCATTAATTTTCTGAACTTTTGGATCGTTTTTATAAGGATGCTCCCCTGAGGGGTTGAAACCCCGTTTTGGGGAGGTAGAAAGGTTGACCCCCGCGGTCTTGATAGTCATGAATGATCTATGGGTATTGGGAACAAAATGCAAGAAAAAATTCCACATTCTAGCTTACTATATGTTTTTATTTCTTCTGGTTTGTTGCCTAGACTATTAGTTTTGGTCTACAAATGACTAATAATGAGTGTATTTTTCCAAAAAAAAATGAGAATGTGGAAAGTTGTATTATGGACCCAAAAATCCATGTATACCTATTTGGCAACTTTTCCATCCATCTGGACAGTTTACTCAATGAGTCTTCACATTTTTGAGTATGGCGTTTTTCCAAACCCTTCTATCCTGGTCCTTTCAGGAGCTCACACAACAAATTTCATGACAGATTATGACATTTTTTTCCTCCTCCATTAACTGGACTAAGTAGAAATTCTCTGAAATTAGGATGTGACTCACTTTGTTATATTGTTATAATTTATCATTTAAGTGAATGTGATTTTGGACACGCGTGTGTCTGTGTCCTGTTTCCATAATGAAATATTTCAACGAACACTGGTCATTCGCTCTCAGAAAAATGGAACGTTCAACTTAATTCAGATAATAAATGATAAAATGTGACTGAAACATAAAGTTACACTTCAACAACATTATATCACAACAACTGTTCAGCACAGTGAGATTTTGATTTATATTATTATGTTTCGAATAAGTTTCAACTTAAATCAAAGATTCCATTTAGTAGGGCAGCATTATCTGAGTAGATTAGAAATGAAATGCATACATGTTTGCGGTTTGTAATTATACAAACATAAGTATTGGCCTTTTAATCTGCATAGAAAAACAATTTTTATAAAGAAAACAAAACTGTCAAAGCGATTTTTTATACAAACTGTAAAAAAAAACTTGACTTTTCGCATCTCTATTGATAGGTACGTGAAATCATTTTTTTTTCACATTTCTATAATAACAGCAAAGCAAGTTAAGTTAATGCTCATTTATAAGAATTTCATGCGATTAACTCAACGTCTACAATTAATATTTTTTGTTTTTCATTTATGAAATTCGTATTTTAGTGACACATTCGAGTATTCTTGATCTCGTCCTGCGATCGTTCAAAAATAAACACTCCCATATGCCAACGAAAAAAACCCATTCATGCACTTAATACAAAACTGTGTTGTTCAAACTATCTAAGTAATTTAAGGTTTTCACATCTGTATCGATACGTGAACCTATTTTTTTTCATCGTGAAATTTTTTTATTTTTTCCACCCCGAAGAAAATGTTTTTCACTGCAAAAAACTGTTTTCATGGTAACAACGGAACAAGTTATCTCCAATACTGTGAAATTGAATAAAAAGTATTTATTCATAGCATAGTGGCTTAGCCGATTAACTCAAAGTTACAGTTGTACAAAAATTGTTGTTTGTATTTCGTTTGTGAAATCCGTGTTTTAATGACACATTTGAGTGAATTTTAGCCCGAGACCGAAAATTATCAGATGCCATTGAAAAAAATCATTCCACGAACTCATAAAATAACTATTATTCATAGTGGTATCGTACGAACCAAACTGAAGAACCGAGCTCAGAACGAATAAATCAGGCATCGAGTATCTAAGAAAGGTCCTTAGTGCGGCCACGAGAGCTGTGAAAATTACTCCTACGGTTGCACTTCGAGCTCTAATGAAGGAGGAACCATCACACCTCACTAAAGAGACTTAGGTCAATATAACTATGAAGAGTAAGAGGTAGCCACACCTCACTATCATTCAAAGGTGAAACATTCAATTTACTCAATGAAAACAAATGGGATGACACCACATTACATCTTCGATAAAGAGTATCGTATAAGAGGAGATTGGTTATACAACAGTCAATCAGGTCTGCCAATAGTTAAATCTGATTCACTGCTGGAACCAGAAACCATTGACAGACAGAAGTAGGGATATACCTCAAATACCCAGGTAAAGGTATTACTCATAGTCAAAGTATAAAGGTCTGTTGGAGCCTCCCTTCTACTCTATTTAAAATTCGCTTATTTCGTTTATTTAATGTTATTGACGACGACATAATATGATATTGTTACGTGCCGGCGACGAGCCGATGAGATCAAGGCTGTGATTGGAGGAGTCAGGTGACGTCACCTAGCGCAAGAAACGATTGTAGGGAGGCTCCAACAGACCTTTATACTTTGACTATGGTATTACTAAACCTCTGAGCAGACACGCTACCATTCTACAAGCGGAGAGACTGGCAAATAATATTAAAACAACGCTACAAGAAAGGACGTCAACTCACATCAGCATATGCACAGACAGCAACATAGCCTCGCTACACTTGGTAGCATGACATTCTGAAAATAAGACACTACACTCGCCACGATCTAATTTCAATAATTGCTGTGCTGAGCTAGTTATGCGTGATGTTCATTTATGCTCACCTTCACCTAACATCGATGACCTACTTATATGTTCAATGTTTTCAACATCAATGTCACATAATCACAATCTTGATGAAACCATCGATGCAATTAGAACATCGAACGCAGTAGAGGGTCACTCCATCTGCGCGATATAATATCTTCACTTCTTGCACTTACTGACTAGCGACTATTTTTTTTTGTGTTTTATATCAAATAGAGTACCTGTCAAAAAATTTCAGATTTTACAATTCAATTTCACATTCTTCAATTTTTATACATAGGTACATGGAGCCCGACTGACCAACCCCCGTCCATGCGTACACTTGACTGACAACTACAATTCTAAATTAAATCTAATATTATACTCTGCGTACATATTTTCCGCTTTTATAGATTCATTTTACTACCCCGGTATCCACCACATGTTTGAGGATGCAGCTACGATACCTGTCTCAAACAATGGCTTGACTTACCGCAGTATTTTAATGAAATACAAAAAACTAGGGTTTTTATTTCCAGACTTTTTTTGACTCTTGGACTATTCGATCACTATGAAGAAACCAACAACTGCCTATGAGTCGAAAGGAGGAAAAAATTCATTTGCTACTCTCAGGCCATCTTTCGCATAAGCCCATAAAGAGGGGTTTTTGGAGGAGGATTCAGTAGAGAGGAGGAGAGAGGTTTTGTCGAGGATTTCTAGAAATATGTAACTCGAGTTTCTGATTTGTTTCAACTATATATGATTGTTCGAAAATTCAGATTTTAGTTCATAATGTTTCCATTCAAAGAACAAGGTATGTTTAAAAAATTGGAATGTTTTGTCTATTCACCACAAAATATACCGAGCTATATCACAGTTAAATTTGTTTCATGGAACACTTTCGAGTTTTCGACAAGAATGACGTAGTAGAACATTCATGTAACGTCAAATTCAGTTTTACTACATTTTTATGACCACATGTGGAGAAGAAGAGGCTGTTGTAAATCTTCGAAGGATTTCATGAGCTAGAGAGGAGGAACACCTCATCAGATTGCTCTGACAATACTGATACGCCATTCCGTGAACAGAATACTCACATCTAGAGATTCAAGATTCCAATAAAGGATACCGCACACTTTAGTAGGGAAAGTGGCCCCCTGTCGAATTGGCTGAATTTTTGATATGTTATAGTCCAAGTCATTCCGAACAAGAAGTTCAATGGGTACAACTTTTTCTATAGGCTGGTTTTGGCGCTAGAGGCCAATGAAAACTTTCATTTGTTCTTCATTGTTAAACAACACGAAACGTTATCCTGGATAATAATCACTTTTCTGAATAATCAAGATCTAAACAGTCATTAATATGAGATACTATTAGAAGTATTGTTCATTGATGTCACTATAGGTGATCAATTATACAGTGTGTTCCAGCTACTTACAATTTTTGAAGTGCAATAATTCGAAAATGGTTACAAATCGTCTTAGGGATCTACAATGAAAAAATGTTTATGAATCCTATTCTACACCGTATTCTACATCACATAGTCGGAAAATATAAGGAGTGTTCCTTTTAAAAGAAATCGAAAGTTATATTCGAACAGTTCCGTACCTACTGAAAAATATTGTTCGACCATCCTGAATACTTTTAGGCCATGAAAAAGAATGAGAAATATTACAAGTCTGTCTATAAAATGGCCTTAAAAAGATTTTCTTTCTAAATCTATCATCTTAACGTCAGGGATTTTCAAGGTATGCATCTGCAAATGGACTACCCAATTTCGACCAAAAAGTCGTAACGTCCAAGTGATTCAGAGACAATCAATAATAGTAGGTGTAGTGGTGAATGGAGGTTATGTAGATGTTTGAAAAATCCACTAATATATATCATTATCATTATTTTTATTATTATTATTAATGATATTTCTTTTTAAAATAATGCACTCCACCTTCCAACCCAATTTTTTTCGTATCGCCCTGTAAATGCAAAACATTTTTGTGCTAGATTCTGTGTCTAGTTACCCTTGTTTTCAAATCGATATCACAATAGAACAACTCTAGAAATCGAAAGACACACTATTGCCCCACCCTGTATAAAAATATAGTCCAGATTTCTTTTAAAAATGGTTTCTTCATTCTCGAACTTGAAGGGTACCTATTGGATAATATGAAAACATTGCATCCCTTTACTGCAGAAAAACACATTTTTCTGTAGATGGCTTTGGAAATGATGTCAAATCAAAGTTTCTAGCAAGGTTGTGTTTGTTTGTTACTTCATGTCAATATAATAGTATCTCATATTAATGACTGTTTAGATCTTGATTATTCAGAAAAGTGATTATTATCCAGGATAACGTTTCGTGTTGTTTAACAATGAAGAACAAATGAACGTTTTCATTGGCCTCTGGCGCCAAAACCAGCCTATAGAAAAAGTTGTGCCCATTGAACTTTTTGTTCGGAATTCAGCCAATTCGACAGGGGGCCACTTTCCCTACTAAAGTGTGCGGTATCCTATGCTTTAATATTTGATTAATCGAACTATAGTAACCGTTTGAGACATTAAATCATCACAAAATAATCGATTATTCAATCATTCAATTAATCTAATATTCCAGAAAATAATCTCATTCCAATCCATGTTCACGTAATAATGAAACATCAATGAGTTCGCCATACGTTCTACATAATGTTTATCATTCATTCAAACAAGATTTGTTGAAGATTCGAAAGTTTTCATGCACACAATTTACTTCTTAGTGAAACAACATTTTCTATTTGAAGAAAAAATATCCATACGTAACCTGTAGGAGGATACATACGGATGAGAATAAAATTGAAAAATCAAAGACTGATATTTCATTAATTCCGCATGACTAAAGACGAAATCCATAGTACAACGAACTATATATTTTACTGATAGGGTGAATCTAAATTTACACTGTGAGTAGCAGCCGACAAGTTGCTATAAGATTTAGCGATGATATCAATGAAGGTAAAATATAGAATAGCGTAATTTAGATAAATAATATGGTATATGTTACTGTGTAAGTTGGAAATGTGATGGATTTCGGAAAACTAACCTTCGAAAAATTTAACGAGCCAAACTGCAGTAAGATTGCTGCTTGGTATTTCGAACCTACATCATAGATCCAAGCAGCAATATTATCGCAGGCTAGTTTGTCAAATTTTTCGCGGTTTTGTTTTCTGAACATCACCGGAGAATGTTGAGATTCACTAGTTTGGTTCTTTCACAGTAACATGCACACCAAAAAGGGAATTGCAGTTCTGACAGAACTCTTCAAAATATTTTTCGTTCAATCTGTGGTGCTGCTGTCGATTAATGATTAAGTAATCATTTAATTATTAATATTGATATTGCAATGTTTATTTCTCACAATCCATTTTTTTGTAGATCTGCACTACCTGATTTCGAGGTCAGTTGTTACACCTCATCCTCGGGATATATAAATAATGACTGCGATGAAGAAAATTGTATCAAAATTTGTTAAAAAAGTTTTCACCCAAGTGTGAGTTCATATTGATATAAATATTGTAATATTCATTCTTCACAATCCATTTTGTATAGATCCGTATTACCAGGTTTCGATGTCAATTATTACACCTCATCATCAGGTATATAAAGAATGGAAATTGTATGAAAATTTGTTAAGACAGTTGTAAAAATATTTTTATTCCAAAGTTTGACCAAAATAGTATTTTTTGAATTAATAGTATTGTAAATTTTTAATTTGATGTGAAATTTTTTAAAAAGATTCACTTACATTCAATATATAAGTTTATATGTAAAATTTCATATTTGATTTATATAATTCATGTTTAACAGTTGAATTCCAGGAAGCTTATTCTACTGGTGAGGAATATGTAACTTTAGATAACAAATTGGTCAAAGAATTAAAGAAAAACTTATTATAAAAAAGAAGTTCTTATAAAGCTGTGTAGTTCCTGAATGTCAACTGTTTTACAGATAAACATCAATTATCTGGAAATGAAGCCATATGATTCATAAGTAAATTTATATATAGAACGTAAGTAATTCTTTTTAAAAATATTACAACAAATTAACAATTTTAACAACTGTTTTAACATATTTTGATACAATTTTCTTTACCATCGCCATTCCTTATATACCTGACGATGAGGTGTAATATTGACCTCGAAACCTGGTAATACGGATCTAAAACAAAATGGATTGTGAAAAATAAACATTACAATATTTATATCAATATGAACTCACACTTGGGTGAAATCAATTTCTTATTCAATTATTAATTAATCGAAGCAAAGCATACCATTTGATTAATTGTTTAATCTGAATGGAATTATGAAATCTTATAACGATTCGATTTATCGTTGCCATATCTACTAACAACGCAGTTTGAAATGCTTAGTAGACAAACAAACAGTTTTGGTTGAAACATCAAAGAATTTAAGGCAAAGAAAATTTACTCAAATTGTTTCGTACAGTCGCATTTGACGTGTAAGTCTTTAATAGCGAAAATAATATTTCACTATAAATTTTTCGCTTTTTTTATATTCATTCCGCGTAGGCGGGTTTCATCTATGACAGTGTTCATCCGTTTGTCAGTAAATAGCATGTTAACGATTTTTTCTCCGTCATAATAACAATCAACTCATTCAATCATAAAAGTGAAAATGTTTTACGAAAATAACGATAAATATATGTTAGAAAACTTCATCCAAAGTGATAACAATTGTAAAATTGCATCTGAAATACTTTTCAATATCTATCCAGAAAGAAGACCCCTAATAAAGCTATTTTCAAGAGGTTTACAGAAAATCTTAACAATTGTGGATCCTCCAAGAGGCCAAGACCAAAAAAATTAAATATTTATATTTAATTATGTAATACATAACAGCTACAAAATAGAAATACGAATTAAAGTAAATGTTCAAACTGATATTCGTTATGTTCGATACATAAATTATACTTGAAAAAATACAACTTCAGGCCATAACTCTGAATAGCATTTTTTAAACATTTTCGATTCATTGGATTCACATAAATAAAGTGCTTTGAGAACTTTTCGTCTAAAAGTCGAAAAACCGAACTTTTGTTTATTACTCGGAAACAAAAGACGATAGCCAATTTTCATTTCCGCCATCAGTGAATTTATATCAGCAAAAAAAAAATCAGTATGTGACTTCCATTTTTTGTATATCCTATAGTTATCGAGTTACCCTATATAAGCATCGAAATTTGGCCATCCTGTACAGAACACACAAACGGCCAAAAGCACATTTTTCACATTGTCGTTTGGGATCTGGGTTCGTTTCTATTCTTATCACCAAGTAATTCACACCAATTGCGAAGAGATTCGTCATAAACTTGTTTAGCTCTGTATCTATTCTGAAAACAAAAAACACTCACATATAACAATGTGATTTGCCTTCTAATTTCAGAGAATGTCTACTTGGTTTCGATTCAACAGCGTAAATAAATAATAGCCTCTAATTTCTGAAATGAAGTTTAGAAGCTGAGGTACTAAACCGCAACGCTGTTGTTACATGTTGCCTTATTGGATTACGTTGTAAAGAATTCCAGTGAAAATAAACGAGTAATTCTCTAACATGTAATTCATTTAACTCTACATGACACGTTGGTAACGTTTTAATGCAAATTTCATGCGGCTTTCGTCGTTTATTTTTGCTGGAAACCGCTGGATAATGCCTCGTTATCATAATTATCGACATAGCACTGAACATACCTGACCACCATGTAGCACAAAGTTGAATTTTACATTGGGGTTGTTATCGTTAATCCTACCATTTTCCGAGATAATAACTCGATATAGATGAAAGTCTCTATCTTTCTGTAGGCCAGCTTGCTGCCATCCTCATTAAAATGAGCTATAATTATTTCAGTAGTCAGCTACTAAACCATCACATTACACTGAAGGATGTTCGCATAATGAATCCCAATAATTTGCACTAGTACGATTCTGATTCTTTTCGAAAACTTATGAGGCCAGTCATTATGCAATTTGCCATATTTTATGGAAAGACACGTGAAGATGAATAATCAGATGTTCTCTTATAGTTCATTTGATCTGCTTCAGTTTGATTGTTCAAACAATTAAGAATATTGCTCTTTGTGAAAAAATAACATATACAGCATTTTTTTTCTTTCTGGAATTCATTAAAATATTGACACAAAATCTCTGAAGCGATGAATTAGTAAATGAAATTCAACTCAGTGACTTCTTTATATTAATGATAATAATTATTATGTCTCAGAACTCGAAAAATGAAAGACACATCACAGGATTTTATTGACGGAATTAATATATCTATCTTATTACATTCAATTAGTCTTTACCGCGTTGAGTTTGGAAATGATAGAAAAATTTGAAATATTCAGAAGCAAATTTTTCAAAAAAAGATATTATATATTACAAAATTTGTTTCAATAATTTTCGCCCTAAACAATTTTTTTTAATCTACTAATAGTTAGCGCACGATTAACTTCATAAAGTGCAAGAGTTTCTCCTGACGGAAGATCGAAATTGCTATTTTCATTCTAGCAATTTTTTATTGTTCGAAAGATAACTAGATAATTTACAAAAGCTAGCATAATGGAGCTTATGTACGGAAATTGGGAACTCATATTTTGATCGATGATTTGTGATATTGTTTAGCCTCCCTTTCATCTGGCACAAGTTGCTGATGTTATAATTTTGCTGTATACTAGGTAAGAAAAGACATGATGAATATTAAGAATGGTGGGTCAAAAATGTCAAAATATGAGAAAAGGCAATGTTTCTTTCACCTGTTATTGATTCTTGTCTTTTTCAGTAACGTTATGATTATGTAGTGCTCAGACTATTTGAATTCATCAAATGTGTTCTCTTCTTCTTCGGAAGAATAGAGAATCCTCTTGAGTAGGTAACCATGAAAAACAGCAAGCATTTTTTTAATTTTCGGTTTTGACTCAAAATGAGATGCTTTTGTTTAAATTAATATAAGATATTGCATGAGTACTATAAAAGGAGAACAGGAAATCCAAAAGTGTCATGAACTTCGAAGATGTACCTTCAATACACCGGGGGCAAGAAATATGAAACTTGTCATCATTCAGTAAAATATTCGATTCCAATTATTTCAAATTCTTAAGGTGGTTGGGTTTGACTCATCTGAATATACTGATTTGATTTTCCAATTCATTTTGAATCTGTCTTGAAATTGTTTACATCGTATAAAATAAACTCCACGTTTCATACAAAACGAATAATTCCAAGATATAGAGTTTCTTTTATATTCTGATCTGAAAGATGTATATTTACTGAAACATAAACCCAGTTCCTTGTTACTGACTATTCCAGGGACAAGGTGAAAGAAATCGTTCATGCCTAGAACTTATTGAAACATCCTCCTAATTTGACATCTCAAGGAAGGCTATGCATTATCATAGATTTCTATTGAAAAATAGTAACTTCTTCAACCGAATGACGCTTATTGATAAATTCTCTGCAGGCAAAGATATAGATAAAAATGCATGATTATGAGGAATATACGAGGGAATATTCAGATTCAATTATCATTCCTCCAACTTGTTCGATCACGTATGATGGACTAATACTCAGTGTGAGCCTGATATCATTAATTGAATGATTGCAAATACGGTTATCTGGAGTGATCGTCCAAATTGTATTTTAAAACTTAGTATTAAAATTTCATTTTGGTTAAGTTATACTGAATCCGTGCAAAAGGTCGTTCTATCTAATATGTAATTCAATTTTTGTATATTAAGTTGTAGGAACCAATATAGAGAACGAACATTGCAGAAACGAAACACTGTGCTAACATAGTTATATTAAGACCACTTTTCGTTTTTTTTTTCAATATTTATATTCATTCGTGTAGGAGTAGAGCTGGGTTAGTTGTTATCAATATTGTAGAATATTTGCTACAACTTTTGTATCTATATTTTCAAGTATTGAAAACGCTTATTTCACCAACGTCCACCTTTGAGAAACATCGCAACGACCACATTCTCGTGAGTGGTGAGGTTTGCCAAGACAACTATCGCTCAAGGAAGGACTAGTTGGAATCCAGACAGGGACCAGTTCTCGTTGAATACTACGTGACGTCTGTAACCACGTGATTGCGCAACGCTCCTCTCCTACTAGCTCATCATATAATATGCGAATCGATCGTATTGCAGATACACAAAGACGCTATAACTTCCACTGTTGGAATGTATCTTATATGAAGAGCGGAATTATTAACATATTCAGACTACAGTTAGAGATATTGACTGGACCTGATGAAACACCGAAAGAGATACTAATTATGAAAAATGTCATTCATTTAGAAAGGGACGGAAGGAGATTGTGGACAATGATAGTGCCATGACCACTGAACAAGTCAAAATAGTACTGAATAAATGTTGGCAGGCAGGTGAACATATCTTCATTACCTGAGATAAAGTAAATAATAATTTATAAACTGAATTATTGTTTCAGGATGACTAGTATGAAATGAGAAAAGACCCAAAATACAACTTCTGCCCAATATTTTGTATATTTAAAAACAATTAAAAGTGATAAATAATCAGCAATAAGTATACAACATTTCATTTATGGAGCGACTAATTAAACTTTGACTCATGCAAATCCACCCAGACAATACGACCGTTTTCTCGGGAGAAATGCAATGTGGCTAGTACATGCAGGTGTAGAGATATACCTGAATTTTTTCTCCCATGAGGAGCATCTGGATATATAATGTCAATTATATTTCTTGTTAAATTTTTTGATAGTCTGAACACCTTTGTAAATTAATAATCTGCCTACTAAAAAGGGTTTTCATGATCTCGAAGCTTTCGCCTAAGCTCATTTTGATACAAAAACTTGAGTAAATATTTAATTGTTTTATTAATCAAAAATGTTGTCCTCAGCTTATTACCGTCTATAGTCCTCCTGGAACAAAGGAAATATGTAATGTAGTAATGCGATTCTAAATAATCCGAGATATTCTATTCCAAAATTTGTAGGATATTATGTTCTGTTTTTTATATGTATGGCAATATGATATGTTACGATACAGTAGTCTTACACAACCGTCTTCAGTGAAGTAAAATAACAGTGACTATTTATAGCGCAAAATAAGCTACAGAATACCATATCCATTATAACGCTTTAGAGTTTGTGCTTACAGCGCTTCTCAATCTATACAGAATCGTACCATGAATTAATTTTATTTGGAATCATGTAGAAAAACACTTTATTGATGCAAAATTGTACAACATATTCAATGAACAAAATTTGTCATTATAACTGTTGACCACGTTTTTTTTTCTGCTTGCCGTCAGTGGATGTGACACCACATCTGCCATTTTTGGCTCAGGTAAAGGAAAATGCCTCTGTAATTTTGTATCGAGGTGACATGAACACACAAAATTTAGATCGCCTCCATTACCTGAACTTCATATAGGCAATAATGAATATTATATAATAATATCTAATATTCCTGTGATTGTATTCGTATTCACAGGCTTCTGAATCTTATGAATAATTCCAAAAGTGATTATTATTTAATTATTAATTCAGTTAATTTAAGATAAATTGATGGTATTCAGTGATCATCTATTTTGCCGAGTCTGAAAGAATGAAAATGTTCTCAGTATAAGTTCAAAATTACGAAAAATGTATTCTTCAACCTCGACTACACGACAGGGAAACCTATAATTTTCAAAGAACATCATGTAAGCCAGCAATGGGATGTAGAGAGAGGAGATTGGCATTTCTTATTTTTGGAGGTAATGGGCCTGAGGAAAGACTTCACTAGGAAAAGAGTTCCATAGCTTCGCTGTTCTATTAAAAAATTAAGTCTGGTAGGGAGAAATACGGCAGGTCTCGAGCTTAACAGTGGAGGTGTGACCAGTTTGATTTCGTCTACTCCGCCTATCTGGAATCTCTCGTGGTAGAACAACAGACGAGATTTCTGATGACATCGACCATGGAAATATTTAGAGAAAAGGGGAAAATCTAACACCTTCATACGATATTCTAGAGAGGTCAATGAACTCGTAAGTGTGATATCATCAATTGAACGAATACGATTTCTTTTGGATAGAATCCAAGAGCTTCAGCATATGTTTGGGAGCCGAACTCCAAACATATGAAAAGGACTCCAGGACAGGTCGAATCTGTGCCTTTTAGATCATGATGAGCTGCTGGGATGTGAAGTAGCTTCTGGCACGGAATAGAAAACCGAGTTTTTGTGAAGCAGTTTTCGCAATGAACTTCTCATGATCGTCCCACGTGAAAGTGCTGTTGCTTGTGATGCCGAGCATCGTTTTGGAAGACTTCATAGAAATAGTTGTACCTGACATCATCATATTAGGGATTGAGAGATCCGCCTTTCTGGAGAAGATGCATGCTTGAGTTTTGGTTGCATTGAACTCTACTAGATTATCAGGTCTTCGTTCCAAAATCTTGGACAGATCTCCATTAATTGCATCAACCTGCCCCTGTCTCGCTCCCCTAGCTTAATTGGATTGTATAGAGGCTCTATATGAGTAAGTGTTATGAAGTGTACCATCATCTGCAAAAATGGGGACGGGACAGGAGGTCACTTCCGTTTGTTTGTGATTATCAAGCTTGAATCACATTATATTCTTGTGGTTCTAGATTCTCCACGCGGTTGCATGAGAGACAATTTCTAGAATAGAGACAGATACCTCCTTTAAATCTGAAACGAGTGCGAAGCTCGTAGCCGGGGAATAGCATATAGGTCGTGTTGGTGGATGAATTGACCTGCGTCCCAGTTAAGGTCAGTACGCCTGGTTTGTCTGTCTGCAGTGTAACCTCCTTCCGCTTTAATGGTTAATTACAAGTGGGGAGGTTGTCACTTACTGTCCTCTTATGACAGTAACTGACCTGCTCGGGTTTCTTGAGGGTCCAGGTTCCCTTTTTATATAGGTTTTAAAATTGCTGTTTCTCTTTCGTGTGGATTGCCAAATAAAACAGACTTTTCTTGCTTAACTAAGTTTATTAATTATCTCTATTTACATTTACACCAGCTATGTACAATCTATTTACAAAATGTTGCTAGGAACAGGTCGTTTTAATGTGTTCGTTTTCCGTTTATAAAATAACGCGCTAATTAGATGTTTTCCTATCGTCGGGAGTCTCCACCATCTGCGTGAGATGGTAGACAAGTTTTTGTCCCTAGGTCTAGAAATGAAATGAATCGCGACAATCTAAATATTTAGTACACTGTTAACTTCGACGGAGCGTGGGTCGTGTATTCGCTCTGACCTGTATTTCAGACGTAATTTCTTACGGAACGGGGTATAACAGACTAGGTTGATTTGTCAGCTATCGGCTATGACTGACTTAATAATTTCACACGTCGGTCTCGGAGAGAATCACAACGTAGCCCCTGAAATCAATTCGCAGACGCTGAATCGTATTCGTCCAAGCGATAAGGATTGATTTTTCCAGCGGTTTCGGCTGTGACTTTATTAACAATTCTACAAATCGGTCTTGGACAATATCCTAACTTAGTCTCTAGAAAAACAATTCGCAGAAGCTGAATCGTATTCGTCCAAGCTATAGGGATTGTTTTGTAGACTATTGAATTTATAAACAAAGTTCGAATTTGAAATCGGACTTATATACTGGAATGTTAATTCTCTAGAAAAACAATTCGCAGAAGCTGAATCGTATTCGTCCAAGCTATCGGGATTGATTTTTCCAGCGGTTTCGGCTGTGTGTTCATTCACAATTCTACAAATCGGTCTCGGACAATATCCTAACTTAGTCTCTAGAAAAACAATTCGCAGAAGCTGAATCGTATTCGTCCAAGCTATCGGGATTGTTTTGTAGACTATTGAATTTATAAACAAAGTTCGAATTTGAAATCGGACTTATATACTGGAATGTTAATTCAATTACTTGAATGGATTTTAAACGTCATTTAATACTCACTCTCTATTTCTCGGATTTGCACAATAGCAACGGCTTCGGGTTGTTTAGATTACGGCAGGTCAATCTCGGTGCTGGTCTCGCAAGTCAGTCCCCTTTCGCTATGAAATGGGCTTGCTTTTATACAGATCGCGGCGTGTGACGTAACGTGAACAGGTGACCGGCTGGCGAATTCTGTTCACCAGTTTTAATACATAGATGTGCACGAAGTTTGATCTCTTAACTTTGCCTATGTAATTCGATTCTACTGAGATATTCAAATTTATTTGTAAGTAATGAAGAATGCTTCATTACACACCCCCCTTTCTTTCTTAGAAAATTTTCTCCCGAAAATTTTCGAACGTACGATACGTTTCGTACGTCGGCTTGACCTCACAGTCCCACGGTATTTTCACGCGCGCCACATGCCGGCCGGTTGGATCATACACCCTATAGTCATGCATTTTACGTAAACGTTTCTTAAAATATGGTTTCTTACTATCTACACTCAATCTATTTATACCACTAACGGTGTCTCTGTCACTATATTTCAGGGGGTTATTTACACAAGGGGTTGATAGTTGCTTTGGTAAGGACGGTTGCTGCTGGGGTAGATCGGGAGTAGGCGGTGTCATATTGGGGATCGGCGAATAGTACAGCTGGAGTTCTGGACTTGATTCCGGACTGGAACCAAATAGATCGTGCAGCCTCTTTCCCAGTCGGATGGCAGCCTCGGCGTCTTTCCCGGGAGTTCTAATTTCCGGAACTGAAGTCATATTTACTCCTGGGGAAAGAAAATTACATTAGTTAACAGTTAATTTTTTTCAAGTCCTTTACATGGACTCGAACGGGTTTACGACTAGTTCCATTTTCCAGCTCGACCACTACCGGTGAAATGATTTTCTTCACTTTAAACGGGCCTGCGAACTTCGGGGCCAGTTTAGCGGCGAAACCTTGAGCTGCCGAGGATAGCGGGTGTTCTTTGCACATGACCTCCTCCCCTACTTTAGGTGCCCAATCGCGCCGTCTCAGATTATAGTGTCGACTCTGGATAGTGAAGGCTTTATTCAACTGTAATTTGACGAAGTTGACGGCGTCTCTCAATTTTTCTAACTGTTCCTCATGTCTAGTAGGATCGGGGTTTCCATCATCATCGTCGCTATTCGGTCCCTGAACTTCCCGGAACAAAGTCTTCGGGTGGTCCACTTCTCGACCGTAGTTTAAATATGCGGGAGTGAATCCAGTTGAGTCATGTCGGGCCGTATTGATGGCAAATATTGATTCCGGCAAATATGCGTCCCATGTACGGTGATCGTCCTCACAGTATTGCGCAATCATCGTTTTTACCACTCTATTAACTCTCTCTACTGGATTGGCCTGTGGGGTATAGGGAGGGGTGAGTTTATGTTTTGATTCCAAACTCTTCTAAAAATTTCCGAAATTTATTAGCGACAAACTGGGCACCATTGTCACTAATTAACACTCTGGGACATCCGAATCTCATAAGTACCCTATCTTTCAGCACCCTCATGACAGTTTCCGTGTTCGCTGTCCGAATTGCTTGACATTCTGTCCACTTGGTCAGCCGATCCTGCAGCACTACTAAATAATTGTTGGATTTGTTCGATCGAGGTAGGGGTCCTACTAGATCCACACTCACCATTTCCCATGGTTTGGATATTTTGCTTTGCTGCATGAATCCCGGAAGTGCCTGTTGCGAAGCTTTGTATTTCAAGCAGTGCTCGCATTTCCTCACATAGCGGGATATCTCCCTGAACATACCAGGCCAGTAGTATCTCTGAGCCACCCTTGCGATTGTTTTATTAATCCCTAGGTGTCCTGCCGTGTTCTCATCATGACATTCGTACAGAACCCGTGTTCGGGCATTCTTTGGAACACATAACTTCCATGGTTCGGGGGAGGCTCCTTCCGTGTAATCATTAGCCTCGTGAAAGTGTCTGTATAGATTACCGTTTTCCACTCGATAATCCGGAAGTAGTTCGGGTTTTTTGTTGACGGCTTTAACTTTCTTTTCCCACCAGGGATCCGGTATAACAGGCTCGATAAGGGCAATCTCTTCTTCTTCTTCGTGATCCGGCAATGGGGCTCGGGACAGAGTATCTGCTACTCTGTTTAATACACTCTTCCGATACACAATCTCGAAGTCATATTGCTGCAGTTCTATGACCCATCTGGCCAGCCTCTGGGATGGGTTTTTCAAATCGCGTAACCACTTTAAAGCCCTGTGGTCAGAGATAACGGTAAATTTGTAACCTTCTAAGTACATTTTCATCTTTCGAATTCCAAAGATAATGGCTAGACACTCTTTTTCCGTCACGGAATAGTTCTTTTCTGAGGAACTTAGCGTTCGGCTAGCAAAGGCTATTATTTGTTCCTGTGAACTTAATTTTTGAGTGAGGGCCACCCCAAGCCCGCTATCTAAGGCGTCTGTTTGCAGCGTAAATGGTTTGGAAAAATCAGGACACGTTAGAACCGGAGCCTGCGTAAGTTTTTCCTTGATTTTCTCGAAAGCTACCTGTTGCTCGGGAAGCCATTGAAACTTCATTTGTTTCTTCAATAGTTTCGTTAAAGGCCCCACCATCTTTGAAAATTCAGGAATGAACCTGCGGTACCAAGATGCGACTCCCAAAAATCTCCTCAAGCTACGTACATTCGTTGGAGGATTCATTTTCACGATAGCTTCCACTTTCTCTGGGTCTGTTTTTATCCCTTCTTTTCCCACTACATGCCCTAGATACCGTAGTTCCGGCTTACAAAAGTGGCATTTTTCTGCGTTAATTTGCAGATTGGCCATCCTCAATCTTCTCAGCACTTCCTTTAAATGGGCCAAATGTTCCTCAAAGGTTTTGCTAACCACAATTATATCGTCGATATATGGGTACGCATTTGGCTCCATGTCCGGTCCTATTACTCTATCGAGTAGGCGTTGGAATGTGGCTGGTGCTGAATGTAATCCGAAAGGCATCACTGTAAATTGATATAGTCCTCGGCCGGAGACAGTGAAGGCAGTGACAGGTTTACTTTCGGGAGTAAGCGGAATCTGCCAATAGCCTTGTTTTAAATCCAGGGTAGACACATACTTTGCTTCTTTCAGCTTTTCAAGCGTGGCAGTAATATACGGTAACGGATATGCGTCCTTTTCTGACTGGGCGTTAACTTTCCTGAAGTCTATACAGAGCCGATGCTTACCCTCTTTCTTTTTGATGAGCACTATTGGTGAACTCCATGGACTGTTCGATGGCTCAATTACTCCCTCTTCCAACATTTTATTTACCTCCTTGTCCACAATTTCCTGCATTACGGGATTCTGTGGTCTATACCGCTGTTTTATAGGGGTGGGATCCTTCAGCTTGATTTGGTGTTTAACCAGCGGCGTACATCCTTTCACGCCTATAAATTTCCCCAACTCGTGTTTCAGGAATGCTTTCAGTCTCTCTTCCTGACTAGTCTCCAATTTAGAGATACTACCTATTATTTCCGTTTGGGTCTCAACCGCGTTCCTCGGCATATCGGGCTCTCGCAGGTCAATGGTTATCTGCCATTTATATAATAAATCCATCCCTAAAATAATCTGGGACATCATTCCCGGTAAGACCAGAAAATGTCCTTCCTTGTCGTGGTTATCCACAGTACATTTG
The DNA here is from genome assembly GCA_958510875.1 of Endomychus coccineus. Classification (NCBI taxonomy): domain Eukaryota; kingdom Metazoa; phylum Arthropoda; class Insecta; order Coleoptera; family Endomychidae; genus Endomychus; species Endomychus coccineus. The sequence continues at coordinate 219,877,989 of OY294067.1, forward strand.
ATATAAAACCCTTGGTTAATTGGTACTGTGGCCCCATTCGCTAAACGCGCCCTTTGTCTGACCTCTTGTTGTGGAACATTCCATCTTGAACAATGATCGGCCACCTCCTCATTAATACAGGACCTAACTGACCCTGTGTCCACTAGTGCTGAGAACACTTGCCTCCCTGTTGCAACCTTAAAATGTATCCTCGGGTCCACTGTGCCCTCGGTTGTGGAGGATACATCCTTTATCACAGGTATGTGTTCTATGACGTCCCAGCGGCTCCTGCTTGTCCGCTGGACGTCCGCTCGTTTCCCGGTTTCGTATTCCTGCATTGGCATTCTCGAGTCAGAATACCCTGTTTGCCACATCGCGAGCAGAATCGTTTAAAAGTGCCCCTACACTCGAAACGCCGGTGTCCCTTTTCACCGCATCTCCAACATACTTCTTGCTGATCTATATTCCGTGGCAATGCTCTATTCGCTTGTATGTAGTTTACAGTCTCTTTTGGTTCTATACTACATTTTCTCCGATCATCCCCTAACTCCTTCTGTAAATTTCCATACTCTTCGCAGAGTTGGATTAGGTCCGACAGAGAAGAGAAATCCCTAGGCCTAACGTACCTTCGGATTTCTGGCCGCAGGTTTCTATAAATTCTGTTCAATTCCTCTTGTTTGTTTATAGCTTGACTCCTTCTGCACAGAGTCTGCAAAGCAATTATAAATTCCTTTGTGTCTTCCTGAGGGCCCTGCACCCTTTTCACGATTGAATCTAGGATATCCTGTCGATAGTTATTTGGAAGGAAATATAACTCAAAATCTGTTATAAAATCCGACCATGTTTGCCACTGTGTGTTATTGTTTCTATACCACAATAAGGCTTGGCCTTTCAATAATTCGGGCAATACCTGCAGACAATCTTCTTCTTCAATTCCATATGCTATCCTGAGCTCGGAAAATCGTTCTAAGAATTCCAGGCTGTCCCTTTTCCCTTCGAAGTGTACACCCCATTTACGGACCTGATCCATGAGTTTACCTCTGTCATTATTCTTCTCCATTTTGGATTTTCCCCCAGGTATTTCACTTCGTAAGAATTCGATTAACCGTTTTCTCAATTCGTCTACAGTACCTTTCGTTTCTAATCCCAACTTGGCAAGTTCCACTTCCAATTCGTCTTTTCGTTTGCTATATACCCACGATACTTTGCTACCGACCCCTGTAATATCTTCCTCTACTAATGACATTTTATTTGGCAATCAAAGAGAGCAATTTCTATCTAGTTTCCGTTACTTCAAATCTCGGGCGCCATTTTGTAACCTCCTTCCGCTTTAATGGTTAATTACAAGTGGGGAGGTTGTCACTTACTGTCCTCTTATGACAGTAACTGACCTGTTCGGGTTTCTTGAGGGTCCAGGTTCCCTTTTTATATAGGTTTTAAAATTGCTGTTTCTCTTTCGTGTGGATTGCCAAATAAAACAGACTTTTCTTGCTTAACTAAGTTTATTAATTATCTCTATTTACATTTACACCAGCTATGTACAATCTATTTACAAAATGTTCCTAGGAACAGGCCGTTTTAATGTGTTCGTTTTCCGTGTATAAAATAACGCGCTAATTAGATGTTTTCCTATCGTCGGGAGTCTCCACCATCTGCGTGAGATGGTAGACAAGTTTTTGTCCCTAGGTCTAGAAATGAAATGAATCGCGACAATCTAAATATTTAGTACACTGTTGACTTGGACGGAGCGTGGGTCGTGTATTCGCTCTGACCTGTATTTCAGACGTAATTTCTTACGGAACGTGGTATAACGGACTAGGTTGATTTGTCAGCTATCGGCTATGACTGACTTAATAATTTCACACGTCGGTCTCGGAGAGAATCACAACGTAGCGCCTGAAATCAATTCGCAGACGCTGGATCGTATTCGTCCAAGCGATAAGGATTGATTTTTCCAGCGGTTTCGGCTGTGACTTTATTAACAATTCTACAAATCGGTCTCGGACAATATCCTAACTTAGTCTCTAGAAAAACAATTCGCAGAAGCTGAATCGTATTCGTCCAAGCTATAGGGATTGTTTTGTAGACTATTGAATTTATAAACGAAGTTCGAATTTGAAATCTGACTTATATACTGGAATGTTAATTCTCTAGAAAAACAATTCGCAGAAGCTGAATCGTATTCGTCCAAGCTATCGGGATTGATTTTTCCAGCGGTTTCGGCTGTGCGTTTATTCACAATTCTACAAATCGGTCTCGGACAATATCCTAACTTAGTCTCTAGAAAAACAATTCGCAGAAGCTGAATCGTATTCGTCCAAGCTTTCGGGATTGATTTTTCCAGCGGTTTCGGCTGTGTGTTTATTCACAATTCTACAAATCGGTCTCGGACAATATCCTAACTTAGTCTCTAGAAAAACAATTCGCAGAAGCTGAATCGTATTCGTCCAAGCTATCGGGATTGTTTTGTAGACTATTGAATTTATAAACAAAGTTCGAATTTGAAATCTGACTTATATACTGGAATGTTAATTCAATGACTTGAATGGATTTTAAACGGCAATTAATACTCACTCTCTATTTCTCGGATTTGCACAATAGCAACGGCTTCGGGTTGTTTAGATTACGGCAGGTCAATCTCGGTGCTGGTCTCGCAAGTCAGTCCCCCTTCGCTATGAAATGGGCTTGCTTTTATACAGATCGCGGCGTGTGACGTAACGTGAACAGGTGACCGGCTGGCGAATTCTGTTCCCCAGTTTTTATACATAGATGTGCACGAAGTTTGATCTCTTAACATTGCCTATGTAATTCGATTCTACTGAGATATTCAAATTTATTTGTAAGTAATGAAGAATGCTTCATTACAGCAGGTGATAATGAACGTCGTCTATATTTTTGCTAAGACCTCGGATGTTACAGAGGTCTATCTTCAAGTTTATATTCTTCAAAGTTTTATTCTTCTACCTATACAAAAGTTATCACAGTCTGAGGAAATTAGCTTATCCACACCAGATTTATTATGTTTGTTAGTTTGGTCTTTTGTATTATAGATAAGATCGCAGAGTATACGTTGTTATTTGGAAATTATTTTCGAATTATGGCGTGATTAATTGTTAGCAATATTGTTGCTTACGTAACCAAAATAAGTCAGAGGAATGAATTCAATAATTTAATTTTGTTTTTTGTTGTACCGAGAAACCATTAATGATAGCTATTCTTAGTGAGGTGTTCTTTTTGACAACGGTATTGAAGATGCTTCATGAATCATTGAGTGATTTGATGCTAATTTATTACTACAGGTACTAAACGATGAATTATGAATAGTGGTGTTTGTAAACGTAGGTTTTCTATAATGTAGGAGTTCATTATATTATAGTCATCAGTTCGTAATAGAATAAACTTCAACATTTGATGAAAATCCACGTTTACAGACCCCACTATTCCTAATATATCGTTTAGTCGTAGTCATAAATAACGGATTCTCGGTAGATCAAATAAAGGAATTAAATAATCGTCAACAAAAATATTCAACTCAATACAATATTTACACGTATATAAGACACATAAATGTATCAACAAAATTAATTTCTCTTCATTGTTTTGGTTCCGTAAGTGAAAATATTTCATCCCGCCATAATTTTAAAATGAGTTTCAAGCCACGAAATAAACTCTGCCGAATTATAAATAATGCTTAAGACAAAACCAATACGTATAGTAAACCTGGAGCTTTTTAAGCTAATTTCCCAGGATGTGATAGCTTTTGTATAGTTAGAACTTTTGGTAATTTCTAACACAGTAACCAAGAACATGTTCGTTCTTTCAGATGCAACATAAAAGGTTCAACCTTTGCTAACCATTTTTTACAAACAGGTCATGCCTCTTCTTATGCAGAAAATCTGACATAATCAAACCAAACGTTTCAAATTAAATACATTTCAATCAATAGAGATTCATAAAGGTGTCAAAAACGTCTATAATAATATCCTAAATGATCACTTGATCAGTAAGACCTATACCAAAGTGATAAAATGATAAATTACCATAGTGTAAGGGCTTCTACCATCGATTTTTTTCTTCATTGAAAACTTGAAAGTAGGATGATTATTCCAATGTCTTCCACTAGATAATATTGTTAACCACAATTGTTTCGTAAATGCTGTAAATTTCGTTCTAGTACAACTTCATCATATGGAATACCACATCAGAGTAAAAACTTTATTTTCCTACATTTTATTCGACTAAGCGTTGGAATGCGAATGATGCCAGTACGTTGGGCAACAGTTTAATTGATATAATTTTGTGCTAAATTAATATTTTACATTTTTCATTCAACGGCTCGAAACAAATTGAGTTGGCAATGCTGATATTAAAAATTAATATAAAGTAATTCAATGGCATTTCATGCTTTCAAATTTCAATTAAATACTGTATTTGAAATATGCTCGAATTTATTTATGACGCTCGAATGTTAATTCGTTTATTATTCGATGTCGCCAAATAACATGCATGCACGTTCCTAGTTGGTGGATCAACTCTATCATTACGTTAAACCGACAATTTGGAAAATGTTCCATTAAAAATTTCCCATCTCGATGTTACAAAAATAGAACTTCATTAAAATTAGTCTAGATTCCTCGTCCATTCTGAATTAATGAGATAGATCACCAATATCCCAAGTAATCATTAGAGAGGAAAAGATGCAGCTCATCAGCTTATTCCACTACACATTGCACGTCGGTATTCTTCATACAAACATTTGCACGATGTGAGCTTTTTCTAATTTAACACCACATCTCATGAATCAGTTAACGAAAAACGAAGATATCAATAAATCGGACATGCACATTTCAAGCTCATCAGAATTGATTCAATTATGAACTATACATTCGTAAAAGAATTACCCTCCAGTAATATCACGACCCAAGGTTTGCAAAACACTAATATATTCACTATATATAATGAATAATCACCTTTATCCACTAAAAATACTGAGGAATGTTCGGCTACCAAGTAGCCATCACAATAAATACCAATTTGTGTACGATAGTTATTATTTAATATCCTGAGAATCATTCTAAAGGTGCTTTGAAAGACAAAGGGAAAGATCACATTTGATTTCTAATTCCGTTGCTTTTTTAAATAGTATTTGAGGATAACAAGAGGTAACCCTCAGCTGAAGATCAATCGAAATTTCATTTCCATCCCTTCTAAATTATCTGGATATATGTCCGTGCTGTATTTTGAAAGAAATCAACTGAGAAATGTTGTGTTCTGTATTCAAAATATGTTCGGCTAAAGCTGATTTTTCACTTTTATTCTTCTTTATATGGGCAAAATGATCTTCAGACCTATTTAAAATGTTCCTCCTAATTTGAACCACATAGCATTTTGAAACGGCTCACAATCGATTTTGTAAATCCCGAATTTGTCGGAAACTTCATCAAAATGTTGTATTGAAAATTTAGAAAACAAGTTATCGGAATTATTGATTACTGAACGATGACAAGTAAAACTTTCGAATTGTATTGAAGTATTTGGAGATAATGATTTGGTTGGTTGGTTGGTTACGTTCCATTTTTCTTTTATGCTTAGAAATTCAATTATTGATCAGAGATCCGCCGTAACCATTGTCCAACGCTATTTTCAGAAGTTCGTTGCTATAATTTTGAAGGCTCTATGAACAAGACTATCAAATGGAGCTATTTTGTATTTATAGTCCAAGCAATAGACGACGGCCTAATGTTAAATTTGCAGAAATTAATACCTGGAAAAAAAGTATGAGCGTATAGGAAATTAAATTCGAAGGTTAGTTTCTGTTTCATGCAACTCTATCCGAAATGTAGAACATTTCGCAAAGTTGCAAAAAGCGGTTTTTCCAAAATAAGTAAAAAACTATAGCTCGAATCGAAAAAAGTTTAATGAAAAAGTTATGGGTATCAAATTGATCTATCGATTTGTGCCCATCATAATTATCGATATCTTCATACTTTTCGAGGCATATTGAAAATATCGTTAACTATTACGTTTCCATACCTATTCTTTGCTGTACGTATAGTCCATGGCAAGTTTGAAAAGCAATTTTTTTTTAATTCAAAATATTGATAATTTTTCGAGTTATATCGATTTTTCGAAAAAAAGGCTCGCTCATAAATTGACTAGATCTTCTCAGCGGATAGTCCTGGAGTAACGATTCTGGATCTATTTTCTTCTTGAAGAGTTGTGCTATATCGTTATTTAAGGAATATAACGATTTTTCGAATTTTAAGGCTAAAAAAATCACTTTGAAAAATTGCACTTTTTACGAACATGTTTTTTTCAGATAATCTTTACAATTTTTAATTTAGGGAAATGTCTTTGACGGAAATCTATTCCTGACATTTTTTCACGAATTCCCAAAAACATTTTTCATCTACGACCTTCTGGACCAGACATAATTTTATTATTTCAAAAAAATCTGTAAGACGCGATAAACATTTTAGAGAAGTGTACGTTATGGATGCTAATGCTAAATACCTACATTTTCACTAAAAAATAATAGGATATGCTTTATTGATTTATAGTATCAAAAATTGAGTAACAAAGTGAAGCGTACGTGGCTGCCGGAGCGTGCGGCGGAGTGGGAGGAAACTGATTTCGTGCGTTCAATGTGGCTTGTGCTTGCAAAATCTTCAATATCTCGGCTTTTGGATTACGTACCAGAATCGAGATAAACACGAATATCGTATATATTTTCGCCTTAGAAGCAAAATAGACTCGGAAATATTTTTTTTTACATTTCTAATTTGTTTTACTATTACATCATTTAAATTATTATTTATCATCAAAACCGTATTTTCCTTGTAATACCTCAAATTTTTGAATCATACGAATGTTTCGCTTGGGGATCTCTTTAACAGTTATTCAATTATTTCAGTAAATAATTTTTTATGATACAAAATTAAATGAATGCAACATATTAGGATAAGTTTGTAATTTCATTTATTCACAAAATTTTTATGAAATATTTATAAAATTCTTACAATCAAAGCGGTATACAGCAGTCTTATATTAGTTCTAACAAGTGTCGCACAACAAGCATAACGTCAGTATGATTCACTAAGCAAAAAACGATATTCCCCAGATTAAGTACGAATGGATTTTTTTACGTGATACAAAAGCCGAGATATTGCAGATTTCGCAATCACAAGCCACTTTGTTACTCAATTTCTAATACTATGAATTAATAAAAAATATCTTAGCATTTTTTTCTTGAAAATATAACATCAACATCCATAACGTACACTTCACTGAAATGTTCAAAGCGTCTTACAGATTTTATTGAAATAAAAAATTATCTCCGGTCCAGGAGGTCGTGAATAGAGATAAACATTTTTCTTTGGTAATTCGTAAAAAATTGTCAGGAATGGATTTCCGTCGAAGACATTTCCCTAAAATAAAATTTGTAAGACTTATCTGAAAAAACATGTTCAAAAAAGGTGCAATCTTTTCAAAGTCATTTATTTACCCCTTGAATTCGAAAAATCGCTAAATTTCTTTGAAAATATTACAGTACAACTATTCAAGAAGAAAATAAGCCCGGAATCGTCACTCTAGAACGATCCGCTGAGAAGATCTAGCCTTTTTTTTGAAAAATCGATATATTTCGAAAAATTATTAATATTTTAAATTTAAAAAAAAATACTTTTTGAGCTTGCGATGGGCTATACGTACAGCAAATAACAAGTATGGAATCGTTAACTGATACCTATAACATTCTCACTCAACTTTCTTCGATCCGAGCTATAGTTTTTTACTTATACAAAAAACACCGCTTCTTGCAATTCTGCCAATTTTTTAGGTTATGTTTGTTATTTCGGATTGAGTTGCATGAAACAGAAAGTCACCTCCAAATTTAATTTCCTACACGCTCAAATTAATTAATTAATTATTAGTTTATCAATTTCTGCACGCACTTCTGTCTATTGCTTGGACTATTAAATGATGTAAGTGAATCCTCCGTAGTATACCTATTTGTTTGAGTGGGTTTCCTGTATATGTCGAAATTCATGAGATTATCATCTTTTATAATGTTAACATCAAGGAAAAGAAGCTGATTATTCATTTCTATTTCGACAGTGAATTTCAGTGAAACAAATTGATTATTCTGCGTGTTCCAAAAGTCATGTAAATCTAAATCTTTACTTATAATCGCGAAAATATCGTCATCATTTCTATACCAAACTTTCGGAAACTGATTCAATTTTAAAACATAGTACGGACAAATATCTAGATAATTTAGAAAGGATGTAAAAGTATAAACGGAAATGCAATTTATTAAATTCCGATTTATCTCCAGCTGAGGGTAACACCTTGTTTGCATTATTATTATAGTATTTAAACAGGCACATTTTAATTTTCAATTTAGTTCACTCCGGTGATTGCTACTTTATAACCAAAAAGTTCTCAGTACTTTAACAGTATTTGTGATGAATAAGAGTGATTATTTCTTATTTATAGTGTTATAGTGTATCCACAGTGTGAACTCTTTATAGCTCACTTATATACCCAACTCGTATCTCTTCTCCCAACATTCCGTCGCTTTCTTACAAGATGTTCTTCAAAAAGTATATGTTTCCCTAGCGTGTTGTCAAAGTATAGGAAAAAAAGTAGAACATTCATCCAAATGGCTTGTAAATGCAAATGTAAAAAAAATCAGTAGATCTATCAGTTCAGTCGACTTGAAATCAAATTATCATATATATTTTTGAAGGGACAATAATTGCTATTATTTAAAAGCTATTGACGGTAATAATATAGATAATTCAATTGAGAATGAATCATACAATGAATCACTCGTTAGAATTACACCAATCAGGAAATATCTCAATCTCATAACTCTGTATTCCTGAAGCTTCTATTCAAACTCGGTATCTCTTATCATACTGTACATAATACCTGAGATCCATAAACTTGGTAAGTCTGTTTTATTGTTGATGTTAGAAATGTTATACTCGAGGAAAGTGGATTATTTGTTCTATTTTATATCCGTATTACCTATAACTGAAACTATGACTTATTACAGACATATTCTAGCGTCTAATAAAATAATATTCATAAAATCTTAGAATTGAATATCTTCAGGAAACTCATATTTACCTAAGAGACAACGTGACTTCCATATTAGTATACAGCATGAATACTTAGCTCAGAATTTTCTGGCCGAAATGTTACTCAATTTAAATTTTTCTCTGCCGAGAAATACAATATTCAATTGAAAATTATTGAAATAAGAGTGTGACGACATCTGAGATAATTGCTTGGGTCATTTCTATCATGACGACGATCGACATAATAACAAAACAGCTTCCGCTGCAGCTCTGATCAAAAATTAGGTAATCGGCAGTACATTTTTAATTGTGAAAAATTCTGTGAAAACATCAGAAATTTGCAATTCGCAGCGTTGGTGCTCAATTCAAGGCCCTGTGAAGTGTTCCACAGGCAGAGTAACACAAATTAGATTTTCCACATTGGTGGCGTGGTGCCAAAAATAGAAAATGAATGCAAATATAACAACGAAATCAATAATATATAAATTCTCGAGAAATAGGTTACACTAACACATGTGTTCATTATTTCCATCTTTACGTACGTTTCGGCCTCACGACTATCATCAGATGACGCATCACTGTCTAAAACATGATTTCTCAAAACTGATTGTATCAAGCATAAAGCGTCCTTACAGCATTAATAAAATGCTCACGTCGCCGAAACGAACAGAAACACGAATAATCGAAATTCTAATAACTTAATGTTTTAAGTATATGAATATGTATGAAGAAGCCACAGCATGGCAATCTATCTCTAGTGATCGAATTCATCTCTTGAATGTGAGAATAAGACTGATGGAACAAACTCTAATACGGTGAAGTATCCACTTTCAAACCAGACGTTAAAGATTTATGATGTAATATGAAAAAGTTGTTAGACCTTACTCGACATATTGATTATTTCAGCATTCTCCCTAGAATACACTTTTAATTATATGTATGTAGCGATTTGCGAGGGTTTTAATCAATTAAATTTATGAAAATTTGACTTGAACGTCTGTTCTATAATTTACCGTCTTAGAGTCACGTTTTCTGTTAATATAGCCAAAAAAAAATTTTTCTTCACAGATTTCTAATCCCAACAGGATCAATAGGGACAAATATGTTGGCAGAGATGGAAGTGTGGCTCTTTACATAAATAGACCGTGACCAATAGATCACTAACTTTGCCAATAGGAACTGGAAATATATTGCAAATGTCAATTCATTCATACAAATTTTGGACTCTTCTGCGAGCTTAATCTATGCGTATGATATACAAGTTCATTCACCATGAATGAACTATTGAACGTTAACTCTCATCAGCGGGTACGATATGTTTTGTTCAATATTTGCGAACATGCCGTGTTGCCGTTTCTATTAGAAAGTACTAATACTCTGAAATTACAAACGAAATCCTGTAGCTAATGCCATATTCGAATTCTCTATATGTTCTCAAATGATTTTTTTCCATGAATAGAGCTATGACTATGTTGCATGCTTTTTGGGAAACTTATTACTTATTTCATATATTATTATTCACAAAAATTTACTTTGAAGAAATGTTCATATCTGCAGATAATTTAGGCTTAACCTCCGCTTTGAACATTTATTGAAAATCAAATAGACCTTTTTTATCAACGATTCTTAATTTTACCTACTCACTATAGACCAAAAGTTTACTTAACAAATTGAATTGTCACCTCGAAACCAGAGAAACTAAAGAAACGTTAAGATACAGGAAGTCCATAACTCTTATAATAGAATTGTTCCCTATTAGTATTTTTTCCAAATACATGCTCATAAGTCAATAACTATCCAGATTAGGTGAAGGAACACTATACATGGAGGAGTGGCAGCTTCTCGACAAAGAAATAATATACAGGCTATACCATTAAAAAGAGAACTTTTGGTAATTTTTCTACCCGACCGAAATAAAATTATTTTGATCATCCTATATACTGCACCCAAGATTTAATTGTGAAATAAAGCTTTAGAACTCTGTTTAATCGTGACCGACAGTTGAGCTTTTGAACATTATAAAATATAAAGATATGAAAAATATCAAATAATTAATATCTCAAAAACCGGTGAACGTTCTGAAGTGTACCTGTTTCAAGTATGATTCGGCTGACTACGGTTATCTTCGCCATACGCGCTTATACCGTCGGTTTGGGGGACAAAGAACCGTATCTCCAGTGAACATGCTGCCTTCATAGTGTACATTGTGTGAATTCAATTCGAAGACTTGAAGTCCGGAGTTAGCCATTGAATTGGCGTTACGAGGCCATGATGAGACATTGACGTCGGAAAATCCAGGTATTTATGGAGGCTCAATCAACTTTGCAGCTGAACTAGACGCTGTGCTTACAATACATATGAAAGGTTCGGGTTGACAAGTGTTTAAAGGCGTCTCTGAAACTATTCAGAATGAATTGCTATATATAATGTTGCAAATTTATAAGCAGGCAATATTAAAAGAAATTAAATCTGCAAATTTCATTGCTTTGGAGGCCGATGAAAATACAGACACCTCTAATTATAATCAAATGGTTTTTAGTATTAGATACGTGTTAATGGATAAATTTTTGAATGCTTTGGTCTTTTTTTAAGCCGGGTAGACATAATGCTTATGTATTAGCAAAAACATTGCTGAATGAATTTGCTACAATTTTTTCATTATTCGACGTCTGTTTCGATTGAAGGGGTAGGTTCGCAACTGTCTCACTTGAATATTATCATTATTGGAGAAATTAAGAGAGGGCCGCAAATGTATCGGATTCAGAAGAACATTGCTGTCATGATGGTTCAATAAAATCGTATAGCTTCAGTAGGTATTCCGGCACTTGGGCGAGACTCTGCTGAGGCTTAGCCTCCGACCACTTCCGGCGGCTACAGAGTATTCGCGCATGCGTGGTGGGTATCCCTGTTGGGTAGACGGTTAAGGTATCTTGGCCCCAGTGTGGTAGGGTGAGCGAGGGGTAATTAGTCTAAGAGGGTAGAGCATCTGTAAGACTAGTGGTATATAAACATACACGAGAACAAAGAGGTTTCACGAAATAATCCAACTTAGCGCTATTGCGGTTAAACGGATTACTGTTTGAAACACATCGCTAACAAGATTACATTGCCCTGACGCGCGCTAGAATATTTATATGATAATGTTAATATTGACCAGGCTCGGACCGGCCCCCAGACATCTGTTTCTCCACACTTCAAAAATTCCACGATTGTAGATATATGCTAGGCCGATAGAACAACATGTTCATTCTATGCTTCCTCGAAAACCAGGCGAACGAAAGCACAAAGCAACCTATACACTCATGTGATCGAGGTTAGCGATCAGCAAGCGTGACGAAAACGACTCGAAAAACGACATGAAAAACGATAAAACGACATGAAAAACAATAAAACGACATGAAAAACGATAAAACGACATGAAAAACGATCAAAACGACATGAAAAAGCGATAAAACGACATGAAAAACGATCAAAACGAAATGAAAAGCGATAAAACGACATGAAAAACGATCAAAACGACATGAAAAACAATCAAAACGACATGAAAAAGCGATAAAACGACATGAAAAACGATTAAAACGACATGAAAGCGTGACCAAAACGACTCGAAAGCGTGTGGGTCGTACAAGGCGTGTGGCAGCCCAACGAGTTAGTGTTTGTAACATATAGCTCACATAATATTATATCATGGACCCGAATAGACCACCTTATTGCAACTACCATGATCTACAAAATTTTAGACTTATACTTAAGCTAGATTATAAAATACATAGCTGCTGCTGAAGCTAACATTTAGTTATTGAAATAATAAGTATGATTTCACATTATTAGAATCTAATGAGGTAGTTTGAACATCCAACAGTTAGAAAATACACATAGAAAATATACAATTTTCCTGTATACTCTCTCTCACAGAGGTGAGTTACTTGTTTGTGTGAATATAATCACTGGATGTAAGCAGCTTATATGGCTAGTGTTTCATTTTATGTAATATTATTGATATCTATTCACATGTAGCTATTATTATTGATATTTACATATAGTTACAATATACTCATTTCACATAATTAGAATCTAATATTATATCATAGGAAATAACCTGAATAGTCTGAACATAAGCATTTTTAACATTTAGTTGAATATTTGTGAACATTTATGAGATATATAGGTGACAAGAGATTATGGTTTGGGGTCCATCAGCTCGGTGGAAGAACTCTACTCAATAAGTAAACGATCGAGCCTTGTATATTTGTTAAATATATATTACACTGTAGAATTATTATTATCGTAAACGATGGTGTGTCTTATTTCATTTATGAAACATGCGATAATTATATTTAACCGATTATAAACTGTACCCGCGATAAAACGAATGGATAGATAAATTATATCAAACTCCGTTCATCAGCAAACCAGCGCTCAAAACCGTGTGAACGGATTTACATAGTCGCGTGGGTCTTCATAAGTGGAAACTAAAAGGCTGAAGACTTCATTTCTCAAGATCCATCAGGGCCTTAAACATGTGTGTGTATGTGTTCGAAGGTAAGCACTCTTTTGATATTTTTATCCTATTGTTATAATGAATCTAAAAGAAGTTGGTCGATAGATAGTATGAAGGTAGAAATATTCTTGAATTCTCAGAATATGTTTTGACGGTAAAAAAAATTATTCAATGTCAAGATTTGTTCCAACCTTTTGAAATATGTACAGATAGGTGTGAGCCGAAAAACGGAGCATCCAACTCCATGAAAATATAACTACAGTTTAAAAAGGGGTCTGAATATTATTCTGAATTTTTATTTGAACATGTTTAAAAAAAAAAAAGAACATCACCATATAATATTCCACTTACATGTAAAATCATTCTGAAAACATGACTTTGGCTCTAGTTAAAACAAATTTCCAGGGAGTTACAATTGTAAAATTACCGCCAGGTCTTGAAATCCTCATTATATGTTTTTGGTTTTAAAATGAATAGCTCTCCAACGAATTACTACAGTTATCATATAATTTTCCATTAGTAAAAACCCAATGTGAATACTTCAACTATTTTGCCATCCTAAGTATAAAAAGAGTTACAACAAGCTGATAAAAAATATTCGTAATCACCTATATATACTTCCAGAGATTAGTAGAGACTTGTTTTAAATTATTCATATTAGAAATTATTCCATCTAGAGAGCTGGAATAAAATTGCAAACAATAGAAATATTTAGGTCAAAAATAGAGGTAAAAGAGCTTCACCATATGTTAGTGAGCGAATTTTCAACGAATTACAGCATATATACTCATACCTGTCAAAAAGGTTGGAACAAGTCTTGACTCATATTTCACCGTACTGAGAATCCAAAAATATTTCTATCTCCATAGAACCAGATCCTTTTAGAAACATTTATTATATCAATAAGCTGAAAATATCAAAAGAATGCTTACCTTCGAGCACACACATACACTTATGGTTGACTGGATCCTGAGAAATGAAGATCTTCAGTTTCCTCACACGGCTGTGTAAAAACCATTGTTTTGTTGATTGAACGGAGCCTACTCGCAGACAGTCATTTTATCGCAATTTGTTCTTATAATTATCGCAAGCTTCCATGAGATAAGGTACAATGATTTATTTGTTTCGTACAACCGTTTTCGATAACAACTCCTGCAGCGTAATATTTTTCATAATGTTCACAAACATACAGGCTGAAACCTCACTGAAGGTGTCTTTATATTTATCTGGAAGAGTTTTGGTTGCAGTGTGTTTTTGGTTTTAAATGAACGAGTTTCCAACGAATTACTCACATCTATTCACAGTTGAATTAGTAATATTAAAGATCAGCTAGGTATTAGTATTTTGTCATTCACAGGAAAAATGGCAATATAAAAGAGGCTACATTAAGTTATTCAAAATTTTCTTTTTGAACAACGTTTCTTATAATTTTTCCTGAAATTACTCTGGTTCTATATGTTATTCGCTGAACACAATGTATATAGGTCCTTGTTCAACTACATAATTTTGATACTGAGATATAAGTTGAGGGTTTCATCTACAAGTATTTTGTAATATAAAAGAGGCCGGATTTCATAAATGTGAAAACTCCATCCGTAGATGAATTAGTAATATATAAAACAAATGTGAAGATTTCATTTACAGGTGTTGGATAATATAAAAACTAAATTATCAGAAATTTCTTATATTTTACCCGTAATTATTCAGAATCTATTTCGTTGAACATAATATTTCCTGAGATTAATACCTGTAGTGTGGCCTGTTTTTAAATTATTCAAGCATATAATTTTGAAGACTACAACATCCCGAGAGGGATAGTCAAACACCTCGGGTCAGTATTTTTTTTTCCCCCTGTTAAATTATTCCGAAAACGTAATTTTATAGGATTATCATTTTATAATCAATGTTTGACATATATACATTGTTTTCCACACCACAGGCAAAAATGATGATTCAAGACATACCTAAACAACAAGCTCAAAATGAATGAAAAACGTTTCAGTGTATGTAATATCTTCCTGACTTGAGCAATCTTTCTGAATCACTATTTCTGACTTGAATTTATAAGCATTCGACTGATTCTCATTATTTTACTTATTTTCCATTATTCAATAATTAGCTAATTCAATTCATCGGATTATGAAATAGAGAATGATTCTAGTAAGCTTTTTTTTATTTGTAATATACAATTCATAATTCATAATTCAGGATATATTAAGGGTATCCAAACATTACACTACCACGTTTATCTCCATGATTGATATACCCACATTCTGTAAGCAATTTCTCCGAATCGCTATTTGAACAGAATGCTGAAAATTGATTCATCTTCTTGGTATGCATAACCAATTTTGCTGCATATCCTTTTTTACGGTACTCCTTCAGGGTATAAATGAAATTCATCGTCTTTGGATTGGTATGTTTACCCAGAGGATCATAATCCATACTTGACATTAGCACGAAAGAGGCTGGTTTATCATCTATGTATAATACATAACATGACACCCTCTGATCCTGACACCACATCTCGATAATGATGCGTGTAATCATATCCTCTTCTAGATGAAACTTTCGAATTTCTCTAATAGCTTTCTCTCCATATAAAAATGTTATCTTCTCCATGAGCCTCTCAAAATCGAATGTTTATAAGGATATTAAATTACCTACTACTGAGGCGGGGGCGCTATTGAGATTATGTGTATATTACACGCTGGTATATTACTTCATCAACGACCGAATATTGAACTTTTTTTTAAATTTGTTTATATCAGCCCATACGCATTGTTTTTACATATATAAACTATGTAGTCACTTATTCTACATCTACAGATATAAAACAGTTGCACCCTATCCCATTATCTTCCGATTCTGATAATGTCATATTTATGCGCTCCCCTCCAATTTTACATATAGATTTTTTGTGTTGAACTTCATATTCTACACATCAAGGCCTTTCATTCAATACCCATGAAGCTATGGTTGCAACAAAATTTACAGTTTTTCCTGTTTATACCCTCGATATTAGATTTTTCTCTATGTAAACCATAAAATTCATACTCTACTTGTTGAGACCTTTCATTTGATACCCATAAAGCCCCACTTTAAAAAATAAAAATTTCAAATCCTTATCGCGAGAGATCGGCCAAACTGATTGACATATAAATAGTATATTCTTATTCAGCACATCACATACATTCTGAATATGCAATAAAATCACCACTTTCGGTCTCACTTCCGGTGTGACAATGTGTCGACTATATAATCTACTTCCGTTAGATGCACATGAATGTCTGATTTTTTTCGAAATTGATCAATTTAATATATGTGTAAAGCTACATTTTTGAATGCAAAGTCACAAGGCGGTTCTTTCATAGCCGTCAGGCAACAGTTCCCGTTAATGCTGCTTAAGCAAATGAAAAACACTGTTCGTACCTAACCTCTGATGGTAACAACCCATTTTGTAAGCGGGGATTACAGATACCGAATTTGATACTCTCTCTCCCCAAAAGGAGATACCTGGCGTGTTTCCATTTGGGAAAAGTCGACCACCCTTTAGACCTCGTGATGGAGGGTGAAGCAAAAAGAAAATTAAGGAATAATGATATTTCGAAATTGATCAATTTAATATATGTGTAAAGCTACATTTTTGAATGCAAAGTCACAAGGCGGTTCTTTCATAGCCGTCAGGCAACAGTTCCCGTTAATGCTGCTAAAGCAAATGAAAAACACTGTTCACACCTAACCTCTGATGGTAACAACCCATTTTGTAAGCGGGGATTACAGATACCGAAGTTGATACTCTCTCTCCCCAAAAGGAGATACCTGGCGTGTTTCCATTTGGGAAAAGTCAACCACCCTTTAGACCTCGTGATGGAGGGTGAAGCAAAAATCAAAAGTAAGGAATAATGATATTTCGAAATTGATCAATTTAATATATGTGTAAAGCTACATTTTTGAATGCAAAGTCACAAGGCGGTTCTTTCATAGCCGTCAGGTCTGCTTAAGCAAATGGAAAACACTGTTCATACCTAACCTCTGATGGTAACAACCCATTTTGTAAGTGGGGATTACAGATACCGAAGTTGATACTCTCTCTCCCCAAAAGGAGATACCTGGCGTGTTTCCATTTGGGAAAAGTCGACCACCCTTTAGACCTCAGGATGGAGGATGAAGCAAAAGAAAAAATGAGGTAGAAAATATGTTAACTTACATTATTCTTACACTGAAGCACTGGCACTTGATTGAAAGTTTTCCACAAAATATATTCAACGCACTAAACACAGAATACAGGTTGGAATGATTCAAAGTACGACTTACTTGTTCCGAATCATGCTGTTGAATAATTTGAATATGTTTAAGCACTAACAAAACACGTCTACTTCCTCCTTTTATAGGAACTTCCGTCACGTACACCGTTCATGTACGATGTCACGTCCATCGTTTATATTCTGTGTTGATGAATTTGTTGTTGTAACCACATGCCAAAAGAGCACAATGATTAAGTTTCGTTAGATCCATCATAAATCTGAAACAATATGAATAAGAATTGAAGATTTTTAAAACTCGTAATACACACACCAGATTGAAACATTAGCTAATTTATAAAAGTTAATTAATTAATTTTGTACTTGTTATTTTATGAATATGAATTGAATAATTTTGTAACTGTCTCAATGCTAATAAGAGGTTTATTCTGAATAAGAGACAAATCAAGTATGTTTTATGGCAGTGAATTAAATAATTGAGTTAAACTTACATTTTCCGTTCAATAGAAGACACACAGGATATGTGAAAAACGATGTGTTTCGTTTGAGTTGTAACAGATTACTGAGGAAACGAGAATTGAATTCGTAGTCAACATAACTCTCAGTTCTAATTCGCTTACTAACAAGTCTAGACTTGTATATCACTTATTGTTATTTGTTTACCTAATGAATGAGTCCATTGTATTCAATTGTTCTAGTATAAACTGAATGTGATGACGCAGGTGCATGTAAAATGAACTAGACTTGTACATCACTCATTGTTATTTGTTTACCTAATGAATGAATCCATTGTATTCAATTATTCTCGTATAAACTGAATGTGATGACGCAGGTGCATGCAAAATGGATTGCTTTCACGTGTTCTCATATACTCAATATGGTTTCTGGTGTAATAACTTCATTCAATAGATAGTGATATAGCTATAGAATTGGTAATATTTTGAATTGGGGTCTCATAGATGTCGTCCTTTGAGATTAACACAGGGCAAAATAATTTTGATTGACTGTCATCATCAACAATTTCTGAATATCAATTGTGATTCACTATGATCCATAAGATTATGAATATTTACTTTTTTCAACTACATGTATATTGCGTAATTCTTATTTCGATTAGAGAGGGGGTACATCGTGCATGATCTTATGACACCAAACATACAGGATAATATGGACGCCTTGGAACTTCTGAATATCATCGAGATCTACATCAATTAAATATTTTCCATACACCGAGAGTGATGAGGTTATAAAGGGGTACGTCAAGGAAAAGATTCACGAAATTTTGGAGGATATGAAACTACTTAAGAGAGAAAATATACCAGTGTCAGTATTGTGATTATGAATATCATAGAGATCTTCATCAAAAAACTGTATATCTTAAACAAAAGGGTGATCTTGACCCTGGTACTCGTGCATTTGATCGAATATCAGAAACCTAAACATGTATTTTGGAAAAATGTCTTTAACGGAAATCAATTTGTAACATCTTTTCACGAATTACCTCCGGCTGCCGGAGTGTGAGGAAGCACTGCGCGCTCGCACTGAAAACTGATTTTGCGCGTTTAAAGTGGCTTGTGCTTGCAAAATCTTCAATGTTTCAGCTTCTGGATAACATACAAAAATCTTTTCGAACTTAATCTGGGAAGCTCGATGAGATAAACACGAATATCGTATTTATTTCGGTCTTAGAATCTCGAATATATTAATTTTTTTTTTACATTTCCAATTTGTTTTACTTTTTATGTCATTTAAATTACGATTTATTAACAAAAAACAGTTTTTTTTTTAACAATGTATGATCATATTTTTCTTAATGAACTTACACATTAGGTAATTCATTGATTAAAACCTCTTCTAAGTGACATTTCCCTGCATAATAACAAGCAGTTGTATGTACTTCATTGATAATAATCTCTCTCCCGTCGTTCAGGGTACACCTCTCTAGGAGAAATTTATTATTAGTTTTAACAATGTATGATTATATTTTTCTTAATGAACTTACACATTAGGTAATTCATTGATTAAAACCTCTTCTAAGTGACATTTCCCTGCATTATAACAAGCAGTTGTATGTACTTCATTGATAATAATCTCTCTCCCGTCGTTCAGGGTACACCTCTCTATTTCCCCATCGTTCATCGTTAATTTACTAATGGTGAGAAACTATCAGAGAACACCCGGGGCAAAGCCCTACCAAGACTACTCAGAAGAGAACATGCAAAAGGCCGTACAAGCTGTTAAGGAGGGGATGTCGAAAAAATTAGCTGCGCAAACGTATCAGGTACTTCGGACAACTTTGTGGGCGGCCTGTGGTGGCGACATCTCCATCAAGCAGCCTGTACCCAAGGGTCGCCATGACATGGTGACATCTTCACGAATCAATCTGTACCTTAGGTCCGCCATGACAGCAGCTAATTTTTTCGACATCCCCTCCTTAACAGCTTGTACGGCTTTTTGCATGTTCTCTTCTGAGTAGTCTTGGTAGGGCTTTGCCCCGGGTGTTCTCTGGTAGTTTCTCACCATAAGTAAATTAACGATGAACGATGGGGAAATAGAGAGGTTTACCCTGAACGACGGGAGAGAGATTATTATCAATGAAGTACATACAACTGCTTGTTATAATGCAGGGGAATGTCACTTAGAAGAGGTTTTAATCAATGAATTACCTAATGTGTAAGTTCATTATGAAAAATATAATCATACATTGTTAAAACTAATAATAAATTTCTCCTAGAGAGGTGTACCCTGAACGACGGGAGAGAGATTATTATCAATGAAGTACATACAACTGCTTGTTATTATGCAGGGAAATGTCACTTAGAAGAGGTTTTAATCAATGAATTACCTAATGTGTAAGTTCATTAAGAAAAATATGATCATACATTGTTAAAAAAAAAAACTGTTTTTTGTTAATAAATCGTAATTTAAATGACATAAAAAGTAAAACAAATTGGAAATGTAAAAAAAAAATTAATATATTCGAGATTCTAAGACCGAAATAAATACGATATTCGTGTTTATCTCATCGAGCTTCCCAGATTAAGTTCGAAAAGATTTTTGTATGTTATCCAGAAGCTGAAACATTGAAGATTTTGCAAGCACAAGCCACTTTAAACGCGCTAAATCAGTTTTCAGTGCGAGCGCGCAGTGCTTCCTCACACTCCGACAGCCGGAGGTAATTCGTGAAAAGATGTTACAAATTGATTTCCGTTAAAGACATTTCTCTAAAATACATGTTTAGGTTTCTGATATTCGATCAAATGCACGAGTACCAGGGTCAAGATCACCCTTTTGTTTAAGATATACAGCTTTTTGATGAAGATCTCTATGATATTCATAATCACAATACTGACACTGGTATATTTTCTCTCTTAAGTAGTTTCATATCCTCCAAAATTTCGTGAATCTTTTCCTTGACGTACCCCTTTATAACCTCATCACTCTCGGTGTATGGAAAATATTTAATTGATGTAGATCTCGATGATGATCAGAAGTTCCAAGGCGTCTATATTATCCTGTATGTTTGGTGTCATAAGATCATGCACGATGTACCCCCTCTCTAATCGAAATAAGAATTACGCAATATACATGTAGTTGAAAAAAGTAAATATTCATAATCTTATAGATCATAGTGAATCACAATTGATATTCAGAAATTGTTGATGATGACAGTCAATCAAAATTATTTTGCCCTGTGTTAATCTCAAAGGACGACATCTATGAGACCCCAATTCAAAATATTACTAATTCTATAGCTATATCACTATCTATTGAATGAAGTTATTACACCAGAAACCATATTGAGTATATGAGAACACGTGAAAGCAATCCATTTTGCATGCACCTGCGTCATCACATTCAGTTTATACGAGAATAATTGAATACAATGGATTCATTCATTAGGTAAACAAATAACAATGAGTGATGTACAAGTCTAGTTCATTTTACATGCACCTGCGTCATCACATTCAGTTTATACCAGAACAATTGAATACAATGGACTCATTCATTAGGTAAACAAATAACAATAAGTGATATACAAGTCTAGACTTGTTAGTAAGCGAATTAGAACTGAGAGTTATGTTGACTACGAATTCAATTCTCGTTTCCTCAGTAATCTGTTACAACTCAAACGAAACACATCGTTTTTCACATATCCTGTGTGTCTTCTATTGAACGGAAAATGTAAGTTTAACTCAATTATTTAATTCACTGCCATAAAACATACTTGATTTGTCTCTTATTCAGAATAAACCTCTTATTAGCATTGAGACAGTTACAAAATTATTCAATTCATATTCATAAAATAGCAAGTACAAAATTAATTAATTAACTTTTATAAATTAGCTAATGTTTCAATCTGGTGTGTGTATTACGAGTTTTAAAAATCTTCAATTCTTATTCATATTGTTTCAGATTTATGATGGATCTAACGAAACTTAATCATTGTGCTCTTTTGGCATGTGGTTACAACAACAAATTCATCAACACAGAATATAAACGATGGACGTGACATCGTACATGAACGGTGTACGTGACGGAAGTTCCTATAAAAGGAGGAAGTAGACGTGTTTTGTTAGTGCTTAAACATATTCAAATTATTCAACAGCATGATTCGGAACAAGTAAGTCGTACTTTGAATCATTCCAACCTGTATTCTGTGTTTAGTGCGTTGAATATATTTTGTGGAAAACTTTCAATCAAGTGCCAGTGCTTTAGTGTAAGAATAATGTAAGTTAACATATTTTCTATCTCATTTTTTCTTTTGCTTCATCCTCCATCCTGAGGTCTAAAGGGTGGTCGACTTTTCCCAAATGGAAACACGCCAGGTATCTCCTTTTGGGGAGAGAGAGTATCAACTTCGGTATCTGTAATCCCCACTTACAAAATGGGTTGTTACCATCAGAGGTTAGGTATGAACAGTGTTTTCCATTTGCTTAAGCAGCATTAACGGGAACTGTTGCCTGACGGCTATGAAAGAACCGCCTTGTGACTTTGCATTCAAAAATGTAGCTTTACACATATATTAAATTGATCAATTTCGAAATATCATTATTCCTTACTTTTTTTTTTTGCTTCACCCTCCATCACGAGGTCTAAAGGGTGGTCGACTTTTCCCAAATGGAAACACGCCAGGTATCTCCTTTTGGGGAGAGAGAGTATCAACTTCGGTATCTGTAATCCCCGCTTACAAAATGGGTTGTTACCATCAGAGGTTAGGTGTGAACAGTGTTTTTCATTTGCTTTAGCAGCATTAACGGGAACTGTTGCCTGACGGCTATGAAAGAACCGCCTTGTGACTTTGCATTCAAAAATGTAGCTTTACACATATATTAAATTGATCAATTTCGAAATATCATTATTCCTTACTTTTCTTTTTGCTTCACCCTCCATCACGAGGTCTAAAGGGTGGTCGACTTTTCCGAAATGGAAACACGCCAGGTATCTCCTTTTGGGGAGAGAGAGTATCAACTTCGGTATCTGTAATCCCCGCTTACAAAATGGGTTGTTACCATCAGAGGTTAGGTATGAACAGTGTTTTTCATTTGCTTAAGCAGCATTAACGGGAACTGTTGCCTGACGGCTATGAAAGAACCGCCTTGTGACTTTGCATTCAAAAATGTAGCTTTACACATATATTAAATTGATCAATTTCGAAAAAAATCAGACATTCATGTGCATCTAACGGAAGTAGATTATATAGTCGACACATTGTCACACCGGAAGTGAGACCGGAAGTGGTGATTTTATTGCATATTCAGAATGTATGTGATGTGCTGAATAAGAATATACTATTTATATGTCAATCAGTTTGGCCGATCTCTCGCGATAAGGATTTGAAATTTTTATTTTTTAAAGTGGGGCTTTATGGGTATCAAATGAAAGGTCTCAACAAGTAGAGTATGAATTTTATGGTTTACATAGAGAAAAATCTAATATCGAGGGTATGAACAGGAAAAACTGTAAATTTTGTTGCAACCATAGCTTCATGGGTATTGAATGAAAGGCCTTGATGTGTAGAATATGAAGTTCAACACAAAAAATCTATATGTAAAATTGGAGGGGAGCGCATAAATATGACATTATCAGAATCGGAAGATAATGGGATAGGGTGCAACTGTTTTATATCTGTAGATGTAGAATAAGTGACTACATAGTTTATATATGTAAAAACAATGCGTATGGGCTGATATAAACAAATTTTAAAAAAAGTTCAATATTCGGTCGTTGATGAAGTAATATACCAGCGTGTAATATACACATAATCTCAATAGCGCCCCCGCCTCAGTAGTAGGTAATTTAATATCCTTATAAACATTCGATTTTGAGAGGCTCATGGAGAAGATAACATTTTTATATGGAGAGAAAGCTATTAGAGAAATTCGAAAGTTTCATCTAGAAGAGGATATGATTACACGCATCATTATCGAGATGTGGTGTCAGGATCAGAGGGTGTCATGTTATGTATTATACATAGATGATAAACCAGCCTCTTTCGTGCTAATGTCAAGTATGGATTATGATCCTCTGGGTAAACATACCAATCCAAAGACGATGAATTTCATTTATACCCTGAAGGAGTACCGTAAAAAAGGATATGCAGCAAAATTGGTTATGCATACCAAGAAGATGAATCAATTTTCAGCATTCTGTTCAAATAGCGATTCGGAGAAATTGCTTACAGAATGTGGGTATATCAATCATGGAGATAAACGTGGTAGTGTAATGTTTGGATACCCTTAATATATCCTGAATTATGAATTATGAATTGTATATTACAAATAAAAAAAAGCTTACTAGAATCATTCTCTATTTCATAATCCGATGAATTGAATTAGCTAATTATTGAATAATGGAAAATAAGTAAAATAATGAGAATCAGTCGAATGCTTATAAATTCAAGTCAGAAATAGTGATTCAGAAAGATTGCTCAAGTCAGGAAGATATTACATACACTGAAACGTTTTTCATTCATTTTGAGCTTGTTGTTTAGGTATGTCTTGAATCATCATTTTTGCCTGTGGTGTGGAAAACAATGTATATATGTCAAACATTGATTATAAAATGATAATCCTATAAAATTACGTTTTCGGAATAATTTAACAGGGGGAAAAAAAAATACTGACCCGAGGTGTTTGACTATCCCTCTCGGGATGTTGTAGTCTTCAAAATTATATGCTTGAATAATTTAAAAACAGGCCACACTACAGGTATTAATCTCAGGAAATATTATGTTCAACGAAATAGATTCTGAATAATTACGGGTAAAATGTAAGAAATTTCTGATAATTTAGTTTTTATATTATCCAACACCTGTAAATGAAATCTTCACATTTGTTTTATATATTACTAATTCATCTACGGATGAAGTTTTCACATTTATGAAATCCGGCCTCTTTTATATTACAAAATACTTGTAGATGAAACCCTCAACTTATATCTCAGTATCAAAATTATGTAGTTGAACAAGGACCTATATACATTGTGTTCAGCGAATAACATATAGAACCAGAGTAATTTCAGGAAAAATTATAAGAAACGTTGTTCAAAAAGAAAATTTTGAATAACTTAATGTAGCCTCTTTTATATTGCCATTTTTCCTGTGAATGACAAAATACTAATACCTAGCTGATCTTTAATATTACTAATTCAACTGTGAATAGATGTGAGTAATTCGTTGGAAACTCGTTCATTTAAAACCAAAAACACACTGCAACCAAAACTCTTCCAGATAAATATAAAGACACCTTCAGTGAGGTTTCAGCCTGTATGTTTGTGAACATTATGAAAAATATTACGCTGCAGGAGTTGTTATCGAAAACGGTTGTACGAAACAAATAAATCATTGTACCTTATCTCATGGAAGCTTGCGATAATTATAAGAACAAATTGCGATAAAATGACTGTCTGCGAGTAGGCTCCGTTCAATCAACAAAACAATGGTTTTTACACAGCCGTGTGAGGAAACTGAAGATCTTCATTTCTCAGGATCCAGTCAACCATAAGTGTATGTGTGTGCTCGAAGGTAAGCATTCTTTTGATATTTTCAGCTTATTGATATAATAAATGTTTCTAAAAGGATCTGGTTCTATGGAGATAGAAATATTTTTGGATTCTCAGTACGGTGAAATATGAGTCAAGACTTGTTCCAACCTTTTTGACAGGTATGAGTATATATGCTGTAATTCGTTGAAAATTCGCTCACTAACATATGGTGAAGCTCTTTTACCTCTATTTTTGACCTAAATATTTCTATTGTTTGCAATTTTATTCCAGCTCTCTAGATGGAATAATTTCTAATATGAATAATTTAAAACAAGTCTCTACTAATCTCTGGAAGTATATATAGGTGATTACGAATATTTTTTATCAGCTTGTTGTAACTCTTTTTATACTTAGGATGGCAAAATAGTTGAAGTATTCACATTGGGTTTTTACTAATGGAAAATTATATGATAACTGTAGTAATTCGTTGGAGAGCTATTCATTTTAAAACCAAAAACATATAATGAGGATTTCAAGACCTGGCGGTAATTTTACAATTGTAACTCCCTGGAAATTTGTTTTAACTAGAGCCAAAGTCATGTTTTCAGAATGATTTTACATGTAAGTAGAATATTATATGGTGATGTTCTTTTTTTTTTTTAAACATGTTCAAATAAAAATTCAGAATAATATTCAGACCCCTTTTTAAACTGTAGTTATATTTTCATGGAGTTGGATGCTCCGTTTTTCGGCTCACACCTATCTGTACATATTTCAAAAGGTTGAAACAAATCTTGACATTGAATAATTTTTTTTACCGTCAAAACATATTCTGAGAATTCAAGAATATTTCTACCTTCATACTATCTATCGACCAACTTCTTTTAGATTCATTATAACAATAGGATAAAAATATCAAAAGAGTGCTTACCTTCGAACACATACACACACATGTTTAAGGCCCTGATGGATCTTGAGAAATGAAGTCTTCAGCCTTTTAGTTTCCACTTATGAAGACCCACGCGACTATGTAAATCCGTTCACACGGTTTTGAGCGCTGGTTTGCTGATGAACGGAGTTTGATATAATTTATCTATCCATTCGTTTTATCGCGGGTACAGTTTATAATCGGTTAAATATAATTATCGCATGTTTCATAAATGAAATAAGACACACCATCGTTTACGATAATAATAATTCTACAGTGTAATATATATTTAACAAATATACAAGGCTCGATCGTTTACTTATTGAGTAGAGTTCTTCCACCGAGCTGATGGACCCCAAACCATAATCTCTTGTCACCTATATATCTCATAAATGTTCACAAATATTCAACTAAATGTTAAAAATGCTTATGTTCAGACTATTCAGGTTATTTCCTATGATATAATATTAGATTCTAATTATGTGAAATGAGTATATTGTAACTATATGTAAATATCAATAATAATAGCTACATGTGAATAGATATCAATAATATTACATAAAATGAAACACTAGCCATATAAGCTGCTTACATCCAGTGATTATATTCACACAAACAAGTAACTCACCTCTGTGAGAGAGAGTATACAGGAAAATTGTATATTTTCTATGTGTATTTTCTAACTGTTGGATGTTCAAACTACCTCATTAGATTCTAATAATGTGAAATCATACTTATTATTTCAATAACTAAATGTTAGCTTCAGCAGCAGCTATGTATTTTATAATCTAGCTTAAGTATAAGTCTAAAATTTTGTAGATCATGGTAGTTGCAATAAGGTGGTCTATTCGGGTCCATGATATAATATTATGTGAGCTATATGTTACAAACACTAACTCGTTGGGCTGCCACACGCCTTGTACGACCCACACGCTTTCGAGTCGTTTTGGTCACGCTTTCATGTCGTTTTAATCGTTTTTCATGTCGTTTTATCGCTTTTTCATGTCGTTTTGATTGTTTTTCATGTCGTTTTGATCGTTTTTCATGTCGTTTTATCGTTTTTCATTTCGTTTTGATCGTTTTTCATGTCGTTTTATCGCTTTTTCATGTCGTTTTGATCGTTTTTCATGTCGTTTTATCGTTTTTCATGTCGTTTTATCGTTTTTCATGTCGTTTTATCGTTTTTCATGTCGTTTTTCGAGTCGTTTTCGTCACGCTTGCTGATCGCTAACCTCGATCACATGAGTGTATAGGTTGCTTTGTGCTTTCGTTCGCCTGGTTTTCGAGGAAGCATAGAATGAACATGTTGTTCTATCGGCCTAGCATATATCTACAATCGTGGAATTTTTGAAGTGTGGAGAAACAGATGTCTGGGGGCCGGTCCGAGCCTGGTCAATATTAACATTATCATATAAATATTCTAGCGCGCGTCAGGGCAATGTAATCTTGTTAGCGATGTGTTTCAAACAGTAATCCGTTTAACCGCAATAGCGCTAAGTTGGATTATTTCGTGAAACCTCTTTGTTCTCGTGTATGTTTATATACCACTAGTCTTACAGATGCTCTACCCTCTTAGACTAATTACCCCTCGCTCACCCTACCACACTGGGGCCAAGATACCTTAACCGTCTACCCAACAGGGATACCCACCACGCATGCGCGAATACTCTGTAGCCGCCGGAAGTGGTCGGAGGCTAAGCCTCAGCAGAGTCTCGCCCAAGTGCCGGAATACCTACTAGCTTCATTTAATCACCTGAAAGGGTGTTGGAAGTACCACCTGTGCCTCAAAACCATACATATCCTATTATCATCAAATGTAAATTTTCAAATTCGTGTGGCCGATAGGAAGGGCGCAATCGTCTCCACATACAGACATCATTACAAGAATAGTCTAGCTGGAATCAGAAAGGCTCAAAATGGATATTTCCGCGAAAATCCGGAAAGGTTTTCCAATAAAATTAAACTTCCCTTGCGTATAGGGAGTGAAGTAAAAATTGATTTAATTACAGCCAAAATGTCCCCCTTTCACCGATGGACCCTGCTCATCATGTGATGTTTCGAAGTAGTATAAAGTATTCCACATTTGTTCCCATGTCAACTTTCATAACGGTCATACTGGGAAGTTTTGAGATTGTGCAAGAAATACAAGCCTGATCTATTGATATTGCTGTGATGCACAATCTGTTCAATTCATATATTTTTAAGTGTGCCTCGAAAACACAACTACCTAATAAATTATAAAAATTGGATTTATTGTATGGAAGAGAAAGTTGTATCATAATTATTTAATAAGCAACACGAAACGTATACGTAAACCGTACAAAGGTAACTCAACCTTAATTTCCAACGAGTTCCCTTTGAAGTTCAATTTACACTAATTGAATACTGTTTATTATCACAATTTCTTCTCGCTAGCGAGATTCGGTATCGTGCAACTAGTACTTGAAAATGAATAGGCGTGGCTTCGTCATGCAATATATCTATGCATCATCCCAAATTCTGGGGTAGCGAACGAAATTATTTTATGTCATTTTAGTTAATTATGAAACATATATTAGGGTTAGATGACAGTTTATTCATTATGTTTGTCATGTTATAATAATTTTTTAGCTTTTTATAAAAACTGAAGTCATCCATATGACTGTCAACTTTATATTCTCATACTGGTTTATAATGGAGTTCAACAACTCGGTCCTTTGCGCCCTCTTTTCCATTCTGATATAAATTATAGCTGATCTATCATCAACTTTGTGAACTTCCAATTCGTTCTCTAGCACAGCATATACTCGTACACTGAACAGGTGCTTTAAGTTGCTTCTATCAATTTCTATAATGTGTTGATTTCGTTCTTGCAACATCTCAATTTCGCTTTCTTGTTATATTGAATCATAAGGAATAGTTGATACCCGTAAGGATTCAATCATAACCACCAAGAGCATATTATGTCGATATAATCAAATTGAAAATGATGATAGTTTGTTCTACCGCGTTATTTATGATTTTTGAATATTATCTCCTTTCCAAAGTAAGAGTTTCTAAGTATTTAGAAGAAAGTAACATGTGTCTGTAAATTTCAGTTCCGTCGCTACACGTAGTGTATAGTGTAAGGCCCTAAATAATTTTTCCAGAAATTCGCGAATATATCCGTTGAGAGCATTTCTAAATCGATCTAGACTATTTCCGACATTATGTATGTGTGTGTATGCTTGCTTACTAGTCCGAGCAATAGACAGAAGAGCGTGCAGAGATTAATACCTGGAAAAAAAGAAATGAGCGTATAGGAAATTAAATTTAAAGATGAGCTTCCGTCTCGTGCGACTCGTTCCAAAATCGCGAACATAACCTAAAAAATTGGCAAAGTTGCACAGAGCGGTTTTTCTTAAATAAATAAAAAACGATAGCTCGGGCCGGAAAAAGTTGAATGAGAAAGTTGTAGGTATCAAATAGATCTATCGATTTGCTCTCACGACAATTATCGATATCTTCCATACTTTTCGAGTTATATTGAAAAAAACTGTAAAATCGAGGTATATAGAAGTCGTTAACTATTACATCTCCATTTTTGTTATTTGCTGTACCCATGACAAACTTAAGAAGTGTTTTTTTTTTCAATTTAAAATATTAATAATTTTTTGAAATACAACGATTTTTCGAAAAAAAGGCGCTGTCATAAATTGGCTGGATCTTCTCAGCGCATCGTCCTAGAGTAACGATTCCTGGCTCATTTCCTTCTTGAAGAGTTTTGATATAATGCTATTGAAGAAATATAGCGATTTTTCTAATTTCAAGGGTAAAAAAAGACTGAAAAAATTGCACCTTTTTGAACATTTTTTTTTCATTTTGGAGATAAGTCTTCGACGGAAATCGTTTCCTGACATTTTTTCACGAATTACCAAAAAAAAATTTTTCATCTACGACCTTTTGGACCAGAGATAATTTTCTTATTTCAAAAAAATCTGTAAGACGCAATATACATTTTACAGAAGTATGCTTCATGGATGCTGATGCTAAATACCTACATTTTCAATAAAAAAATACGAGGATATGCTTTATTGATTTATAGTATTAGAAATTGAGTAACAACGGAAAGCGTACGAGCCTGCCGAGCAGTGTCGGCTCGCGAATTTTTGAGAGATGAGGCTGGACATAAAACGTTTTTGTAAAAATACACTCCATTCACAGCGACCGTAGCAGCTACTTCAGTGACAAATATAATTGTTTTTCTTGGCAAAAAATTTTTTTGTTCGTTTTTTGTCTTTTTTTTTTGATTTGTATAATTTTTTCTTTTTTTTTGGAATTTTTCATATTTTATTTATTTTTATTAATTTTATCAACTTTTTTTATATATTAACGGAATTCTACGGTCTTTAGTTTACGAAAAATGATCAATAATATTATCAAAGAATGTATCATTTTGTTTTAAGTGTTTTACTGAATCTTTTTCAATAGATATTAAACTAACATTGTATGAACGATTTTGGCCCATTGTATTTGGCATGTAAGTTTTAATTCGTTTGAGAGTAGAAAATGATCTCTCCACCGATGCCGACGTGACAGGAATGGTGACTGTCAAACAAAGTAGTTTATAAAACTGAGGTAAAACTTCTTGCAAATCATTGTGTATCATATATTTTATCATATCGGCGTGAATATCGTACTGGCCTACAATATCTTTATCCGAGTATATAACGCATGATTCATTGTGCAGTGCTATTTTATCAAAAAATATATATTTTAGAACTAAGTTATACAAAAAACTTCAATTCATGTAAATCGGAAAATCGAATCTCAATTTGACCTTTAATAGTATCTAAAGTTTCATACAAAAAAGTGTTTATAATGTAGTTTCTTGTCTACCAAATTATATGTTTTCCTCCTTTAACAATATTCTGTTTACCGGTGAATTTGAACTTAATACTCGATGTAATATGTTCCTGCGATTTTTCATGTCTGTCTATACCACGAGCTAAATTTTTCAAATCATCACAACCCGAGTGCCCCCAACATGAAGTTGTATCAGATGTAGATAGCAAGCAATACCAGTAATATAATTTATTGTGTACCTCAGATCCCGTTAACCATAAATATTGTTTACAATTATCAGTATCAAATGATCGATTTTGAAACATACCTGTCATCACTAATCTTTTCAGCAACTGAATCACTACTCATTTTAATGTTTAATAACCAAAGAACTCTTTGTTAATAACTCAAAAAACACTTTTATCATATGTTAATTCACTAAATGGATTTTCTATAAGGCAGCAACTAACACACTAACACTCATTTTAAATTTACAACAGACAACAATCTAACCTTACTTCGGGTGGCGTGACAACACATAAACAAGCACTGACTGACCTACTCAGCAGTCGGCAGAACGCACGTGTTGTATTTCATAGATTGCGAGCGGCTGCCGCAGGCTAGCCTCCAGAGGGTGTTGCCATTTTCGCTGATTTAGACTATTTGGCGATCGGACTGCTCGGAAAAACGGCAAATGCGTTGAACAACACATGCTCACCGTTTGAGATATATAGAGAGTCTAGAGTGGGGGAAACTGATTTCGTGTGTTGAAAGTGGCTTGTGCTTGCAAAATCTTCAATATCTCGGCCTTTGGATCACGTACAAAAATACTTTTGTACTTAATCTGTGAAATATCGTTTTTTGCTCAGTGAGTCTTACTGACGTTATGCTTGTTGTGCGACACTTGTGAAAACCAATATAAGACTGCTGTATACCGCTACTTTGATGGTAAGGATTTTATAAATATTTTATAATAATTTTGTATTTTTTGGAATTTGTTGAGAGTATTTCTAAATCGATCTAGACTATTTCTGACATTATGTATGTGTGTGTATGCTCGCTTACTAGTCCAAGCAATAGACAGAAGAGCGTGCAGAGATTAATACCTGGAAAAAAATATGAGCGTATAGGAAATTAAATTTAAAGGTTAGCTTCTGTTTCATACAACTCGATCCGAAATCGCGAACATAACCTAAAAAATTGGCAAAGTTGCAAAAAGCGGTTTCTCCTAAAAAAAACAATAGCTCGGACCGGAAAAAGTTAAATGAGAAAGTTAGGTTAGATAGTTAGATAGGTATCAAATGGATCTATTGATTTGCTTCTATGATAATTATCGATATCTTCCATACTTTTCGAGCTATATTAAAAAAACCGTTAAAAATCAGGGTATCGAGAAGTCGTCAAACTATCACGTCTCCATTCTTGTTATTTGTTGTACCCATGACAAGCTTAAGAAGTGATTTTTTTCTAATTTAAAATATTAACAATTTTTTCAAATATCTCGATTTTTCGAAAAAAAGGCGCTGTCATAAATTGGCTGGATCTTCTCAGCGGATCGTCCTAGAGAAACGATTCCTGGCTTATTTTCTTCATGAAGAGTTTTGATATGATGCTATTGAAGCAATATAGCGATTTTTCGAATTTTAAGGGTGAAAAAAGACTGAAAAAATTTCACTTTTTATGAACATTTTCTTTCCAGATAAGTCTTACAATTTTCATTTTGGGGATACGTCTTTGACGGAAATCGAATCCTGAAATTTTTTCACGAATTACAAAAAAAAATGTTTCATCTACGACCTTCTGGACCAGAGATAATTTTTTTATTTCAAAAAAATCTGTAAGACGCAATAAACATTTTACAGAAGTGTGCTTCATGGATGTTGATGCTACATACCTACATTTTCAATAAAAAATACTAGGATATGCTTCATTGATTTATAGTATTAGAAATTGAGTAACAAAATGAAAGCGAACGCTGCTGCCGAAGCGTGCAACGGAGGGGGAAACTGATTTTGTGCGTAAGTGGCTTGTGCTTGCAAAATCTTCAATATCTCGGCTTTTGGATCACGTACAAAAACACTTTTGTACTTAATCTGTGGAATATTGTTTTTTGCTTAGTGAATCATACTGACTTTATGCTTGTTGTGCGACACTTGTGAAAACTAATATAAGACTGCTGTATACCGCTACCTTGATTGTAAGGATTTTATAAATATTTTATAATAATTTTGTATTTATGGGAAAATTCAAAATTATCTTAATATGTTGCATTCATTCAATTTTGTATCATAAGAAATTATTTACTGAAATAATTAAATAATTGTTGAAGAGATCCGCAAGCATAACGTCAGTATGATTCAGTAAGCCAAACATTTGAGGTATTACAAGGAAAATACTGTTTTGATGATAGATAATAATTCAAATGACGTGAAAGTAAAACAAATTAGAAATGTTAAAAAAAATTATTTTCGAGTCTATTTTGCTTCTAAGGCGAAAATATATACGATATTCGTGTTTATCTCGAGTTTTGTACCCGATCCAAAAGCCGAGATATTGAAGATTCTGCAAGCACGAGCCACTTTGAACACGCGAAATCAGTTTCCTCCACACCGCCACATGCTCCGGCAGCCGCGTACGCTTCACTTTGTTACTCAATTTCTAATACTATAAATCAATAAAACATATTCTAAAAATTTTTCATCGAAAATGTAGGTATTTAACATTAGCATCCATGAAACACACTTCTGTAAAATGTTTATTGCCTCTTACAGATTTTTTTGGTCCAGAAGGTCGTCATTCGTGAAAACAGTCAGGAATCGATTTCCGTCAAAGACGCTTCCCTAAAATAAAAATTGTAAAACTTATCTGAAAAAAACATGTTCAAAAAAGTGCAATTATTCAAAGTCATTTTTGTACCCTTTAAATTTGAAAAGTCGCTATATTTTTTTTTGATGGCATTTTAGCACAACTCTTCAAGAGAAAAATAAGCTCGGAATCGTTACTCTAGAATCATACGCTGAGAAGATCTAGCCAATTTATTAGAGCCCTTTTTTTTCGAAAAATTGATATGTAATTAACAGTATTTTGAATTAAAAAAAACTTTTTGAACTTACCGTGGACTATACGTACAGCGAATACCAAGTATGAAAACGTAATACTTAACGATTTCTCGATTCCCCGAGTTTTAACGGTTTTTTCAATATAACTCGGAAAGTATGGAAGATATCGATAAATATCATACCAGCAAATCGATAAATCTATTTGATACCTACAACTTTCTTACTTAACTTTCTCCGATCCGAGCTATAGCTTTTTCCTCATTCAAGAAAAATCGCTTTTTTGCAACTTTGTCAATTTCTTAAGTTATGTTCACCATTTCGGTTCGAGTTGCATGAAACAGTAACTCACCTCTGAATTCAATTTCCTATACACTCATATTTTTTTCCAGGTATTAGTTTCTGCAAATTTAACATTAGCCCATCGTCTATTGCTTGAACTATACGTACTTACGTGCGTATCGCACTGTGGAAACGATCGCGCCGCTTGATTGCATGAAAGTTGTGCAAATAGAGCCTGTATGATTTAGGTGCGAAGTAGCTCTCTTTCGAGTAGTATTTCTTACATCCATATTCTATTTTTCGAGTAGAAGTATGGTATTCTATTGAATAATAATGACATTCTTGTTTTTCTGGTTATAAATATATATCTCACATATATATTTAACGTGCAAAAGTGTCAAAATTTTCATTTTAAAATTCGAGTGACGTCACGATTCATTTCATGTCTTTATTATGTGGTACATTTTGATAGTTCATGGCACAGCGAGTATCAGTATCAAACAAGGTTATATGATAATGTGAATAATTGGGAAATGCAATCAGACTGCAGGTGTCAGTATGAAACATAAAGCTGTGAAATACATTATGTGGACCGTTTGGATAAAATTTCAATGCAAAGTAATTTTCTTATAAAATTAGGTGGCGAGTGCATGAGTTAGTTAGCATTTAGGATTAAATGATGAGTGTTTTATCACACGACTAGCCACTGTTCGACTATCCTAACATGTTCATATTGCAGAAAGAACAGGCCATAAAATTGACTCGATAGAAGATAGTTTAGTTCGGATGTTTATTTTTCAGGTTGCGATAATTGAATCTTTCTATATACCGAGGGATTCAGGACAATATTTTTCATCTCATCACCATATTACTCAAAAATGATCTGTTAAGAATTCGATCTACAGGGCGAATATCGATACGAAGGTATTTACAAAAATTTGTATAAGCGTAGATAGGTTTTGGATGAAAAATCAATAAAACATAAGGAAGCTATTCAAGAGGGTGCTTGAATAGGAGCGAAGCCTTCATATGTGATGCTGGGGCGTCAAACCTAACAAGTGCAGTTCACTTTGAGTCATTAGAATAGTGAAAACTTAATAGTATACTTTACTGACATTTGCAATATATAGACTGGTCTAATTCAGATTCACCACAAGTGGGAACCTGGGAGAAGGTTATCAATGTCGCTAGTTCTACCCCTTTCGCCAGCTACCTGCTCAGGTTTTCTTGAGAGGGTAGGAATTTGTTAGAGCTAGCACAAACTCCGAAAAGTGATCGATAAAAATAAAATTGGCGGGCGGAGCGTGATCTGAAGGTTGAATAACCACATTATATTATATCGTCGACTCAGAGGTTGAAGTCAATATAACTGTTGTTCTCTGGCAATCAAAATGCACTCCCCTTGTTGGTCAAATATCACTATTTCCTCTCGAGTTCCTTGCAGAAGTGAGGCACAGAGAATCTACTCACTCGAGTCCTACGTCGAATTAAATTGTGTCATGAGATAATTTTAAGGGAGCTAACACTTTCCTCGAAAGAGGAGCACAAATCCAGCACTGTTTCACTATCCCTAAAAATAAATAACTCTTGTGGCAGAAGTACTACGTTTAATATTGCTCCACAACTGGGTTCTAACTATGATCCAAGTCAATGCTATGAAGTACACTTACGCAAGCTACCTACAGCTCCGAGATTCTACTTGACTAGACTGGAAAATTAATTTATAGATATATTACCCCAACATCAATGAGAACAAAAATTGGAAATATTTCGAACACTTTGAGTGACTTAATGCAAACTTGAATTAATGCAAACAATAGATTATTCCTTAGGGAGTAAAAACTGGCTGGACAAGAAGATTAGCTTACCAAACGAAGAATTCTTCTTTTTCCTGTAAAGGTAATTAATTTTCATGAAACCATTGAAGAGGAGGTTTGATCCCACGAGCAAGGTTTGCAAAATATGTTTAATTAAGAACACCGGGAGGAGACACCGCTGTAACAGTGAGCCGAGCGTTGTATTTTATAAATCTGGAATTAATCTAGATTTGATATTTCAAGCAAGTGAGTAGGTTTGAAAGCCTATCTCACTGCTTGTAACACTTGTACTTGTGACAGTCGGCTGGGTATTATTTCAGGTAGCATTAATACCTCATCGACGTGTTATTACTACTACTACTAATACTAATTGTTTGTTAGAACCTGTTCGGGTATCAAAGATCTTAGTTAATCCGTGTACCCTCAAGGTTTCTTAAAGCTGCCACCACTAGGTGTATATTTCAGCCCACCTAGAAGCTGTTTTTGACTACGATGCCTTGATCCCTTCCAAGGGACCGCCTCGTACAATTTCATCTTTATGATTGAATAGTCAATCTTAAATTCTGAAGGTCCTATTCGCTGAGAGATGATTAGGAATCATCGGTTAAACTCGTTAATCAAATTAAATAATAAATACATATTGAATAAAGTTAACAAAATTTAGTACATCAAAATTCAACAAACGATCATAAGATTAATACAAAATTTAGGAATGGGAATGATACATAAATTCAAAGACGTCTAATTCGGGTTCACCCTAAGTGGGAACCTGGGAAACTGTTATCAATGTCGCTAGTTCTACCCTTTTCGCCAACCGGCGAGTTCCTGCTCCGGTTTTCTTTAGAGAGTTGAACTCAGTGAAAACTAAGTAGCACACACGGAACAGTGATCGATTTCGCGTTCGATCACGCCGATGATTGATAGTAGATTTAGAATTAAAAAAAGATTACTCTCTTTCTGGTGACCTGGGGTAAGCCTAACGACCTGATACTCTATCATATCCCCTACGTGATATCTGATATGCGGAATTGGAATTGATCACTGCTTAGCCTGAGTAGCTGGGAAAAAACATATATCAACGAAATAAACATTGGCTGGCGAAGCATGATTTGAAGGTTAAATAACCACATTATATTATATCGCCGATTCAGAGGTTGAAGAACAGTTGTTCAAGAATCCGCTGCTAGGCAATATTCTAATAAGCACTAAATTCATATGGAATTACAATATGCAATACGACTGAAGGACTGAACTAAAGATATAACGTTCGAGTATCCACTTTCGAACCAGATGTTGGATATTTATGAGGCAATTGAAAAAGTATGTCAGACCTTATTAGAAATATAGCTATTCGAGCATTCTATCCAAAATATACTTTTAACATTATAGAGACGGCCGTAGGAATTTACAAGGGTTTTAATTAATTAAATTAGTATAAATCTGACTCAATGATCGAATATCTGTTCTATGATTTACAAACTTGGAGTCACGTTTTATGTGAATCATCTCCAGAATAGATCGTTCATAATAATTGGTTCCCTTAGTTAAAATATTATCATTTTTGTAATCTAATTGATGGTTATAATCAAAGCAGTGTTTAGAAAGGGCGGTGAAATTTTCTGAGTTTTCGTTTCTTGTACTATACTTATGATCATACATTCTTATTTGTGAATATGGTTCAGAGATTCTTGTATAAGTCCAATCGCAATCTATACAATTTAGTTTGTATACTGTGTGTTCTTTGGCAATCACATACGCACTTACCCTGTTGGTCTAATCTCACAATTCCCTCTCGAATCCCTTGTTGAAATAAGGCACAGAAAATTTACACACTCGAGTTCTACGTCTTGAAGCGAACAAACACTTTCCACGAAACGCGAAACGCGCACGAGTCTAGCGCCGCTTCAGCCCCAAAGAAACATACCCCTTGTTGCACTAATCCTACGTTTAATTTTGCTACACAACTGAGTTCTAACTATGAGCCAATTCAATGCTCCAAACTACCCCTACGCAAGCTACATACAGCTCCGGGTTTCTTTCTTTTACAATACTACAAGCAAAATTGAATGTAGGTTGAATTCAAATAATTTCTTTGTTGACTTTTATGAACACAAATTGATAAATTAGTTTAATCTCTATGAGTTTCTTAAACTTAATTTTGTTTAAATCTTCACAAGCAAGATAATAATTGATTTAACAAAAATATGATCTTTGGAACAAAAATAAAGCTGGATCAAAGGTTCTACATGACTTGACTGGAAAATTACTTTATTACTTTATAGAGACATGATCTCAACTACAATAAGAAGAAATTAAGAATATTTTAATTATTTTGAGTGTGAAATCTAAATAAAATATATGACTTGAATTAATGCAACAATGGAGCATCCCTGTGACATAAAGCTGGCTGGACTTACCAAACGAGTAGGTGGTGGAGAACTCTGAGTAGATGGTGAAGAAGTCCCCGTTTTTCTCAAAGTAATTAGTTTTTCACCCCACGCGCAAAGCTTAGAAAATATGTTTAGCTTAGAATACCGGGAGCAGGACCCCACCCATAAGTTATAAGCACAGCCGATAGAAATCTAGCTAGGCGAAAGAATCGTAAATGACAGCTCGTCTCAACTCCACGTGGATTTCTCCTGACTCGGGGAAAACAAGTACCGTTGACCGCATACTTTGCTACGTTTGCTAAGCATGGAGTCAATGCTACAGGAAAGGGAGGGTTCAGATTACAGTCGCCTCTAGACATATCTAACATGTCGTATGTTCATTTCTAAATATAATAATTTATAAAACTCCCAATTTGAATTAAAATCAAATTATTCTAGGACCCAAAATTAATGATTCGTCGGATTATTACACCACCCATACGTTATTAAAACAAACTCTAGGCACAATAACGGTCCGCGAAGGTTTTTTTCAAGTCCACGTGGATTTCCCCTGACTGAGGGAAAAATCTCCGCTGATTAACTTAGCTGAACATACTTCCTTGCTGGCCCAGAAGTCAGTCCTTCGTATATCGAGTTACGCGACACATCGTCGCTAGGCCTGCCTGACATCTCGTATGTTCTATCACGATATAATAATTTATGAAACCTCATTTCAAAATAAATTGAATTATTTCAAAAGAACCGAAAGTAATAATTTTTCGGATTATTACACGTAAGGAAAGACATCACTAGGCAAAGAGTTCCACAACTTCACCGTTTAATAGAAAAATGAAGTGTGCTAGAAATGAATCAATAGGATTTGAATATTATGTATCAGTTCATTTAGTGATTAAGATCAAATATGTTGTCAGATATAAGATACATCAGCCCCATGGCCTGAGGTTTGCCAGATGTGGACTCTATTAGCACTTGGCAATGATAAATATTTGGAAGGCCGTTATTATGTATTGACTGTTAACATTCTCTCTATGATTTTCAAGCTCTTTCTGACAGATATGACTCCAACATTTGGAATATATTCTAGAATCCTATGATTCGGTAGTTAAGTCAGAAACCATATCGCAACAAAAACAAATTATTATATCAAGTTCCAAACGATCCTGAGGCTTAAGTACAAGCTGATCCAAAGTTGGCTCCCAAGGCTCACTACAGCGAAAGTAAAAAAAAAGGAAATCAAATTCTGAGCTTTGGATCGCAAATATGATGCCGTGCTAGAAAGAAACTAGTCTAAATTCAATAATAAGCAAATCAAATAACGAACTAAT
The DNA here is from genome assembly GCA_958510875.1 of Endomychus coccineus. Taxonomy (NCBI): domain Eukaryota; kingdom Metazoa; phylum Arthropoda; class Insecta; order Coleoptera; family Endomychidae; genus Endomychus; species Endomychus coccineus. Next base: position 219,918,407 of record OY294067.1, read on the forward strand.
TATATCATCAAAATAATTGTTAATTAAAAAATTACTCATTACGTATTTTTCCAACATATAGTGCGGGCAGATGAAAGCCGTTTCGTCAGCAAAGGTAAATCAAATCGCCAAAAAGGACATTACAGGGTGACAGTAAGTCATACTATGTTAACGATAAATATGTTGTGTGGGATTATTTTTTCACATTTGGTTGGTCCTTTCTTTTATGAGGGAGTTCTAAATTGCTAATTCCTACTCGAAAACATTATACTACAGCTTCGTGTCAACATGTGGTTTTAGTAAAACGGGACTCCCTGCATAGGGCACATATTATACGGGACTTGTACGCTGATTTCGCAGATAGGTGAGTCCGGAATAATGGACCAACACAATGTCCCTAGACTGAACACCCTTAGCTCTCTACTCATGGGACACTCTGAAAAATATAGGACTAAGTAAAGATCACCTGAAGGAAAAAATACAAGCAGCCCATATAGCTATATCTAGAGAAGTGCTGGAAAAACCTACAATGCAGGTTTGAAGAATATTGGGAAAATATATGAAAGTTGAAGGTCATATCGGAAATCTTTTATAGGAATTATAACACATTAATGTTTTGAGTTTAAATCAAGAATCCGCTGCTAAGCAATATTCTTAAGAGCTCTAAATTCATATCGAATTACAATAAGCTATACGACTGAAGGACTGAACTGAAAATGTAACGTTCGAGTATCCACTTTCGAACCAGATGTTGAAGATTTATGAGGTAATAGAAAGAGGTAATAATAGAGATATTAGAAATATTGCTATTTAAGCGTTCTACCTGAAATATACTTTTAACATTATAGAGACGCATGTAGAAATTTACAAGGGTTTTAATTAATCAAATTAGTATAAATCTGACTTAATGATTGAATATCTGTTCTATGATTTACAAACTTGGAGTCACGTTTTATGTGAATCATCTTCAGAATAGATCGTTTATAATAATTGGTTTCCTTAGTTGAAATATTACCATTTTGTAATCTAATTGATGGTTATAATCAAAGCAGTGTTTAGCAAGGGCGGTGAAATTTCCTGACTTTCTGTTTCTTGTACTGTACTTATGATCGTACATTCTTATTTGTGAATATCGTTCAGAGATTCCTGTATAAGTCCAATCGCAATCTATACAATTTAGTTTGTATACTGTGTGAGCTTGTTTATCTTCAGGTATTGAAGGTTTAAGATTCGATAAATATTTTCCAACACAGTTAGTAGATTTATGCGCAACATTTATGTTATACTTTTCATTATAGATTGTTTTTATTCTTTCTTTAATGATGGGATTGAAAACATTTTTAGTTCAGTCCTTTAGTCGTATTACATTATGTGATTCGATATGAATTCAGAGTTTATAAGAATATTGCTTAGCAGCGGATTCTTAATTTATACTTAAAATATTAATGTATTATAATTTCGATTGTTCGTGTTTCTATTCTTTTCGGCGACGTGGACATTTTTAATTGAAATTAGTGCAATAAGGATGCCTTGTGATACAATTAGTTCTGAGAAATCAAGTTTTCTTCTGATGATGGTCGCGAGACCGAAACGTACGTAAAGACGAAAATAATAAGCATTATGTGTTAGTGTGACCTATTTGCTGAGAATTTTATATATAATATCAACATACGAACAATTGTTCATGACACAGTTAATAACACATAATGAGGATGCATCTCAAGGAACAATAATTATTGTTGATCTATTGTTGTAATGTTCATTATTCGTTAGGATTGATGGCTTAAGTGATGACAAGCTTGCAGAACCTTAATAATAGGAGAAAATTATGTAGAAAATTTGAAGGCACTGCTTGGGCAATGCTATGTATTGTCCAGGTCTCATAACAAATGTATTTTATGATGAAATGAAGTGGAACATCGACTCTTGCGTGTATAGCGTTACAGGTTATGTTCTCTATAGAACTTTGTCGATTAGGTGCTTACACCCGTCACTGGTACGGGAACAATTCAAATTCCTCGTTCCGTGAATGAGATCGAGAGAGCGTAACAGCTATCCGGAACTAGTTACTGCAGGGTTATTGGTCGAACTAGAGAAACCTGATTACCTTTGTGGATAATATCTAGCAAGTAATTTGTTCAATTGTTGATTGATATTGTAATACATAAATTTTCCCCAAATGCCACTAAATTCACAGGTGCTTAACGTCTCAGATGTTATCTCTGATAAATAATATGCACTCAGCACAATTACACAAATGTCAAATCCGGAAAATGTAGGTTGCTCTAATACGGATGATTTCAATGACTTCGATGAAGATGCCCCACTTTTCAAGTGTGTAAATCATCCTGTACCCGTAAAATTCATACGCAGACCCCCATGCAGTAACAGTAAAGACTATGACAACTCATTTCGAACCAGTAGAGCCTGCTTCGCTTCTCACACTTCTTCCATAAGGATTCACGTAATAAGAGATTTTTCCATATATGCCGAAAAGAGACCGGGAATAAAAACTCAGATACCTCTAATACCCTGAGTCAATTATTTCCTAACCTAGAAATCAGCAAACCTTCCGGGCGCTCAAGTGCTGAAAACAGATTCATTCTAGAAGGTTGGAAGCAAATCTCATATTTTAATATAAAATCATTAATAGGAATATAAACTCAGCAACATTTAAAAACTCATAATATTTAATGTTAACGAAAGAACACGTCATTCTGAAATATTTGAAATTATATTTTATCGAACAGATGTTTGACGTAATGAGTCGATTGTTAAAATTATGAATCAAGCCAATAATACAATTCCACAATATGCCTCAAAGTCAACGACTTCATTCAAAAGAGTTGTAAAAATATTGTAAATATATTTTCATTCATACATTTTCTTCCTTTATAATATTTTTCATTTGTGATAGTAAAATTAAGTAGTAAGTACGGCGATTTGTACTTTGAATGTATAAACACCTTTGTTAAATTGGCGATATCGTGAATAAATAAATAAATAATGTGATTCAAAAACCAAAGGTGTACAATTTAAATATCCCACAAAAAGAATGCTTTCATCAGTGCAAACTGTGGAGTGCAACAAATTAACGAATGAAAGTTTCATTTCTAGGTTTTGATCCACATATTACATGTTTTTCAGCAGATGGCCTTGTATGGTTCAGTGTTCCGAATAAGATTAGTTTGCATCCCTCTAGTCTAAAATTATGAAAAATTCCAGGAACGTTCATTCGGTCATCTATGTAGTCTATCTTTGTAACATATGCGCGTGGACTTCGATAACTGAGAAGCTCATATGAAGAAGTTTCTGAAGAACAAAATCCTTAACACTACCTACTGTTGCAGCCTTATTCTGTCCAGGTACCTTATATCTATTTTACCATTGATGATAGTAGAGTATCACTAATCGATTAGTCTCGATATATGATTCCTTTCAATTCACACAAGCTCAAACCGTACTCTGGTTCTATCATGGAATGATTGAAGTTTTTTGCGCTCTGTAGAATGGTCGCCTCATAATCGCTTCCAAGTAACGCCGTAATATTCGAAGATAATGTTTACATAGAACATCACATACGTCAAAATCGATATTTCATTTTAAATATCTGGAAGTTGCATAAGAAAATTCTAATCTTAAATGTCACATACACGTGAATCGATCTCGAAACTCCACATTCAGAATGTAGATAAGAATTATTTAATATGCAAGTGTGTTATAATGTCCCATTTATATGAAGCAGGTGAGATCAGCAAATCTGAGATTTTATTGATAAATTGTATCGAACATAATTTCAACTTGTTTGCTACAGGAGTAGAGATAATCAATTCAATCGTACTGTAAACTCTTTATATCCTTGTCTTTTGCAATGAAACAAATTGTAAAAGTTGTAGCTACTGGCTCAAAGGCTTCAAAAAGTTTGGATTGTAGTTTGATGAATTAATTTTTGGTCAAATTTAATTCTGCTATAGTATCTTGAATTGGCGGTTCAATGTCCAGTTTATAAGTTTTAAAATGATATTAGTGAGAATGGCTGATTGGCAATGATATTTATATTTACACTCCGTGGAACGCAGTTTTCGTTTAACGAATATCGGCTTTCGCCCTCTTTCAAAATTTAAAGATTTATATTTCAAAATGAGTAAATTTTACTTGAGCATCTTAACTTCTAATTCATAATAACCTATGGACACTATATTATATAATACATATTTTTCCTTTTTCTTCCAGTGACATAAGAGTTACCATACAATAGTTCATAATTTGATATGGGAGATTCATGCACCAGGGCATACTAGTATGTAGTGAGCCACTCAGAACGCCCCCTCCACTCTACCTCTAGGTTCCGCCCCTTTCCTACCTAGACTAACCCACCACGAAGCTTCGCCTTTTCTCACCTAGATTCGATGGTATGCCAATTTTAGCACATGCTGAACTCAACCCGAGGCTTCCCCTCTTGGTGTACTAGTTGTTATTGGCCAACGCCTACTACAAAGCTCCTCCCTCCCAAGCGTTTTTTACCTTGTTCTTATTGGATAACCTACTGACGAGGTCTAATCTGTTTCCATCTAATTTGCTCTTATTTACAAAACCTACTAATCCATTGGTTGATCTCTCCACTTATACTTAGTGTATTTGCTATGGTACGCTATCTATGAGCCTACATCAGTAGTAATGGATGAACTTTTAGATGTAATTATGAACTTCTGTCGTTACGCCATATATAATTCTATGGAAGAACCATCTATAGCTCTATGGAAGAATTCTCAGTATCTGTTATGGTACGCTACCTATGAATCTATAGTAGATCTAGTGTCTCAAATTGTAGGAATATTTTTGGATTTCTGTTGTAACGCCACCTATGAATCTATGAATGAATGAATTCTCTGCATCTGCTATTTCGGCAATGGTAGTTGCTATAACCGATATGAATGAAGACCCTGATCTTGTTAAAATACGGTTGAACAGGGTAAAAATACAGGATTAACATAAATTTCGCCGACAGTTTCGATACTTCGAAAGTCGTACGGTAATCATAACGACAGGGATCCTCTATGATTTATGTAAGGAACGGCGGTGAAGTCAGAGAAAGAGAGCCTAAATGTAGCGACCTTCAGTTTGTCTTTTTTGAGAGTGAGCATAGAACACGTCAGAACACAGTGAGATACAGTATTATGATGTAATAAAATGAAATATACAATTAAAATTGGTAGAATAGTTCCACAAACATGTAATAGCACACTTTATAAGACATTTGGAACTACAACCTATTCTCCAAGGCTTTATTTTGGAATAATTAATAATAAACGTTCAAATTAGACAGATGAACTTAACGCGATTAACAATTTTTTCTTAATATCTTCTTGTATAATGAGTAACGTTTAAAATGTTACACAAAACACTTATTTTTTAAGCTTATTTCCTAAGATTAAAGTACATTTCTTTCAGTGACGAAAGGGATTCATTAAATAGTTTTAGAATGGTGAACTCAACGTATAGTTCACTTTGCTGCACTTACAGTTATTTTTGAACCTTGTGCCATGCTCGTGAGTTTCTGAATACTCCTAAAATATACTGAATACTCCCTAAATATTTCCTCTCCTCATCAATGAAACTATAATAGAACTATACCTGAGATTTATAGGGAGTGTATTGTAACGTAGATAATATGAGTATTTTTTCTATTATTCAACTGTTTTTTCTTCCATAACAACTCTTTCTTGGTTCTTGATGAGTGTGTTGAACGAAGACGAATTGTTGCAATCATCAATATTGATAACTGGTGTCTATCTCTCACCTTGATAGCTGTTTCAAGCTATGTGAATGAAGACCGCGAGCTTGATAAAATATGGTGGGTCAGGGGAAAAATCCAGGTTCGAATTTTCTGGGAGGATTCAGGATTCAGAAGATGTTAGTAGTATTCATGAACTCCAATAGTTCCAAAAATATCTCTCTGATCATTGAATCACGTTGTTTGATTCAAGGAACATCAATTAGAATGGTATGTTAAACATTCAAAACGTTGATGCTATGTTGAAGACTCATGATATGAACTATTGCTGATGAAAAAATATACGTGCTTACTCATTGTATAGAGAGGAGACAAATACAGTTTTTGTATTCACTAAGCTCCAGAATTCGATTCGCGTGTAATTAATACGAATATTTTGTTTTTCCAACGACGAACGGTTGGAAAATAACTCTGAAATCTTCTAAAAAGCGATGTTGGTCAGCAAATTCTCATATGTGATGATCCGATCACCGTTCTTTGGCCATATCTCCCCATACAATGAGTATGTTTAAATTGTTACACAAAACAATTTTTTTTACACTTATTTTGCAAGATTAAATTATAGTTCTTCAGTGACGAAGGGGATTTATTAAATAATTTTGGAAAGGTGAACTCAAAGTATAGTTTACTTTGCTACACTCATAGTTATGTTTGAACCTTGTGCCATGCTCTTGAGTTTCTAAGTACTCCCCAAATATTTCCCGATTATTGCGAGCACAACAGCAATAGATTTCAGTAAATGATTCTCTCCGCAACTATGAAACTACAATATAACTAGCCTGAGGTTTATTGGGAGTGTATTGTGGGTTAGATAATATGAGTTTGGAAAATAACTTTAAAATTTACTTAAAATTCGGTGCAGCAAATTCTCAGATGTGATGATCCGATTACCCGTTCATTTGTCACATCTTGACGTTATACGAGAGATTCTAAAAATTTCATTTTTTTGTACATTATGGTAATCATTTCGATTACCAGTTTATTCTAAAATGTTACTATTTTCAAATGACATTCTAGCAAGGTAATTAGAGATTTCATCGGCTGATACACTATTGGAAGGTGCTTCACGTTTAGCTTTCTAATTGATTTATAAAACATCTTATAGATCAGAATATTGAACAATCAAAACGTTATAGCTATGTTAAAGATTTATGAAATATGCCAACTTACCTACCCATTGTATAGAGAAGAACATTTGCAGCAACCAAATACTAACAGTTTTTTTGTAGTTACTAGAATTCGATTTGCGTGTATTCCATAAAAATAATGTGTTTTTCGATACTGTTGGGAAGAGTGTATGGAAAATAACTGGAATTTGTTTGAAATGCGGTGTTCGTCAGCTAATTCTAAAATGTGATGAGTTCCGGCTCGTTGGTTATATCTTGACCTTGCGCAAGAAAGCCAAAAAATGTTATTGTTTTGGCACATAATAGTGGTGATTTCGATTACCAGCTCATTCTAAAATTTCACCATATTCTAATGACATTCTAGCAGCTGATACGTTGAGCTATCGCAATGATTCAAGAAATATATATTAGATTGGAATGTTAAAATGTTATAGCTATGTTGAAGACTTATGATATGATGTAAATATTGTAACGAAAAAAGTTACGAGCTCACCCATTGTATAGAGAGAAGACGAATAAATTACGGTCTTAACCATTGTATAACGAGAAGACAAATTCATTTGTAACATTGTTGTAGTTACGAAACTGTAGTATTGGACTTGCGTGTAATTCATAGAAACAAAATAAAAACGCTAGTGGGTTTTAGGAATGTTGATTTTTTCAGATGACCTATTCTAGCTTTCCAAAGGTTATATTGACCATTTAAGTTCAAGTAGTATTTTTAAAAGTATATCAACTTTCCAAATTTAATGAATAAAATAGCGATTTTTCCGTTTTAACATCACATCGTTAATGTCATTGAATCCTAATACAACGGTGTGTATGTACGTTTCCTATGAGGACAATTTTACTAATAGCATCGTTCCTAAATTCAATTGTGTGTACGTGTCCCCTAATCAATAATCATATCAAAACGTGAGTATTTTAACATTATTAAACTGTTTTTTTTTCTTTCATGACAACTCTTCTTATGTATTTCATGAATTTACTTCACGTTCGAATATTTTAGATGATGGATTTGAATTGAAAGGTAGCAGAAAGCTGAATGAACTGTCATAATAGCCAGCGTGTCGTGAAGGAAAAATCAAAGCACGAGCAGTGCTTACAAGTTAACGCCGAAAGTGCTGATGATCAGGAACGAACGACATCAGACCACCAGCAGTTCTCAGAAGTAAACGCCGGAAGTCCTGATGATCAGGAAAGACCGATATTAGACAGCCAAGACACTGTAACATTTTTGTAGTTACTAAACTCTAGTATTGGACTTGCGTGTAATTCATAGAAACAAAATAAAAACGCTAGTGGGTTTTAGGAATGTTGATTATTTCAGATGACCTATTCTAGCTTTTCAAAGGTAACATTGACCATTTAAGTTCAAGTAGTATTATTAAAAGTATATCAACTTTCCAAATTTAATGAGTAAAATAGCGATTTTTCCGTTTTAAAATCAGATCGTTAATGTCATTGAATCCTAATACAACAGTGTATATGTACGTTTCCTATGAGGACAATTTCACTAATAGCATCGTTCCTAAATTCAATTGTGTGTACGTGTGCCTTAATTAATAATTATATTAAAACGTGAGTATTTTAACATTATTAAACTGTTGTTTTTTTCATAACAACTCTTCTTATATATTTTATGAATTGACTTCACGTTCGAATATGTTAGATGATGAATTTGAATTGAAAGGTAGCAGATAGCTGAATGAACTGTCATAATAGCCAGCGTGTCGTGAAGAAAAAATCAAAGCACGAGCAGTGCTCACAAGTCAACGCCGAAAGTGCTGATGATCAGGAACCACCGACATCAGACCACCAGCAGTTGTCAGAAGTAAACGCCGGAAGTCCTGACGATCAGGAAAGACCGATATTAGATCACCGAGTCGATGATAAAATATGGAAGCGTTCAATTCTGCCTTAATGGATGAAAGTTATTTGTTGGATGTAGAAACTGATAATGAAGTTGATGATGGAATGCCTAGACCAGACTGTGTTCCCATCGCAAAAGATATTGGAGAGTTTCTCAGAGCAGCACTGGAGACGATAGGAAAAAAATTCAATTCGCGTCCCTGGTACAGAAGATTTCAACAACATATTTAGTAGGTGGGAATAATTGTTCATGATTTTCATATCATTGAGATGGTCTGAATCATTTGAGGATATTCTCCAAATGATGCAATTACTGCTGTCCTCTTGCTTGAGGAAAAAATTATCTTCGAAAAGGAAATTTCACTCAATTCTGTAACCATCTCAAAATATAGTGAGCTATATCACTCATGGAAAACATATTCAAGTGTGCATGTACATCGCCTATTTGGGACATATGTTGATGAACATCATTTCCTTATAAATAGTTTGAGTAACCCAGAGTTTCGTTCAATTTTGGAGGAGTAAAAAAGCTGAATATATCGTTTGGGGCTACGAAGAGTTATATGTCTGAGTCTTCTTTCATTCTCGGGGTTAAACACGGAGCCGGTTCGTCAAGTAGATTTTTTGTCTGAAACTTATAAATAGCTCGACACAAAAGCTAGATACGTCATTGGCTTTTCGGTTTCACGAGAAAAGTCGAAACCCTTCAAAAAATAATAGAAATCCCACTGTCTCTGTATTTAAATTTTGTTCAGAGCCTTAAATCTTAAATTAGATTCGCCAATCTCTGAATATTGCATATTTTTGAGAAGAATTAGGAACAAATTATGTCCTCGTGAACGGATGTTCCTTGATAAATTATTAACTCTTATGTGGTAACTGAACACGAATGTTTGTTTTGTATATCGATTTTATTTCCAATCAGTGTCATTAAATTTCCTCAGAATAGAATTGAAAAAATTCAAGAAAAGCAACTTTCTGTATGTTTGGATAACAGCAACATCGAAAAGTTGAAACTTTTCTGTGATGGTATGCTATGACCTACCCCAATAACAGAATGGAATAGTGATGACTCATTGCATCGTAATGACCCCGGATTAGCTCTACATAATAAAATAAGCAGGTTCCCATTAGAAAACCAGATGTTTCTTTTTGTTTTGTATTCACTCACTTTGTTTGGTTCAAGAAGCATCTCAAGTAGAAGTTTTTTAACAATAATCAAGTGTTTTTACACATTCCTTTCACTTTCTTCCGAGAGAACTAAGTGATACACGATACATTTCTTACGTGGAATCGCAGCTCAGTTCCGGATTATATTTGCATGAAGTTATTGTGTGCGAGTGTGAAATTCGTATACGTTTGTAGGTTCACTCATTTTCTTTGGGATTTCAAGATTGATAGTAAGTGGTTTCCTTAGTCATTTTCTAGGTTGCTTTCCGAAGTTCCTCGTTGTGGTATTCCTGGATGGAATAGTGATGATAATTCAACTAATAACCGCAGCAACTGTTTCTACATTTCGTTTTCAAAGGAAAAGAAGAAAAAAGCACTTATTTTCGGTGATACATGGAGAAAAGAAGACTATTTTAGAAAACCAGTTGGTCCACTCGTTCAAATTCAATGGTGTGCTATTCTAACCACCCTTATTCATATTGCCTCAAGAATCGGTTTCTCCTTATAGACATATTTATTTTAAACTCCATGAAATCTCCAGGAAAATGACCTTTTTGCACTGCAAACCAATATTACTCATAATTTTTCGCAACGACCTATATTTTGCTCAGGTTAAATGTAATAAAAATTATGATTACTTACAATACCACAGGGTATGTGATTCTTCTTGTAAAGTGTGCAACTTCATGTGTTCATCTATGATACCTCAAAGTAATTATTTCGATGTGGCTATGTGACATCACACTTCGATGACATATGTCGCGCCATACGAACCTTGAATTAAGAATTTCCGAAATTTTTGCGTTTAAGATGTATGCGTATGATATATATTTATAACCAGAAGAAAACTGCTGTCATAATGAATTAATAAAACACTATAGCTCCAATTCAAATACTGAAGATTGATGTCGAAAATACTATTCGCAGGGAGGCTAGCGCGCTCCAAAACCATACATTTCCCATTCCAACCACTTCAAAGTGATCTACAAAATTTCCAATCCCTACGACCAAGGAACGTTGCAATTGACTCCACGGATTGCAATCATCTTTACAAAACCCGAAATTTTTTCTTAGGCCGATTTCAATATACTGCCCATCGAAAAATCTTGGCTTCCGGATGGATTTCGCGTGACAATAGCACGACTTGATGCCGACGTTTCGCCAACCATTACAGGTGGCATCTTCGGGGCAGGCTTGAGGCTTGAACTGGAACTGAAACAGATGCCACCTGTAATGATTGGTGAAACTTCGGCATCAAATCGTGCTATTGTGACGCGGAATTCATCCGGAAGCCAAGATTTTCCAAGATTAGCTGTCCGCGAAAGTCTACTATTCAAGATACTACGCATATTGATAGGAGTAACATTTGAAAGGTAACAATAATCTCTGAGGTGGAGCGTAATATAGTGAAAAATTTATGGACTTGTGTTGGAGTTGATATCTAACAATTGTGCAAATAATTAATACATTCATTTCATTTCAAATCTTATTGTGAGAAGCCTTAGAAAACATAATTTATTAGGCTGCACAGCCGTATGCAATATTAAAATGCAATTCGACTATTTCTTGTTCATTATACAGCTTATAGGTGAATTTCTCACACTGAAGGGAGTGAAAGTACCGATTTAATTCCTTTTTCGCGAAATAAAACGTTCTTTATGTCGGAAGGGTGGAATTATTCTCAAGAGCTTGAATGAAGAAAGCGCTACCGATGTTCATAAATTGCCAAGATACCAAGTACGTTCTATCACCTTCAAAAATTTCAATTTCACGTTTAAATATCACGTTAACAGGAAGTTTATTATAACAGATAGATTAAATGCTTACGTATTATTCTTTCTCTGTAAGTTTCATTTTTATATATTGTAACAGTGCCGAGCGTATAATTACCAAATCTGAAATACTGTTTGACTGAGGTTATCAACTTCCAGTAGTTCCAATGTGGAACCAGCTGCTCTTACTTACAAACAAGTAACACGGCCACCACGATTTGTAACCCAACTATCAAAACTTCTGATTTATGAAGCTCTAATGTATCTGTCAACTCCAAATTTAATTTTTCAGGCACGTGAATAGGTACGAAAGCCTATCTCATCGCTGATTCAACACTTCTAACAGTGGACTGGGTATTATTATTTCAGGTAGCATTAATACTTCATCAACGTGTTATATGGATTGAGAATTATTTGTTGGAACCTGCTCGGGTATCAAAGATCCCAGTGGATTTGCGTAACCTCAAGGTTCTTCTGAGCTGCCACCACTAGATGTATAATTCACCCCACCTAGAAGCTGTTTCTCACTACGATGCCTTGATCCCTTCCAAGAGACCGCTTCGAATTACGTACAATTATATCTTTATATCTATTCAAGCCTACATTCTGAAGATTGTTTTCGCTCACAGGTGATTAGAAATTACCAGTTAAACTTCTTAGTCAATTAAATGATGAATACATATTGAATAAAAATCAACAAAATTTGGTACATAACAACACAACAATACGATTATAAAGTTAGAACAAAATCGAGTTACGGCAATGAATGGGATATGAATTTGAAGACTTGTCGAATTCAAGTTCACCCCAAGTGGGGAACTGAGAGACAGTTATCAATATCGCTAGCTCTACCTCATCCGCTACCGGGAGAGTACTTGATTAAGATCTCTTAAGAGAGTTGGAACCTAATCAGCACAAGCTCCGAACAGTGATCGATTTCGCGCTCGACTACGCCGATGATTGATAGATAATATTTTGAATTAAAAAAAGATTTCCCTCTCTCTTCCTCTCTCTGGTAATGCTCCAAAGTACCTCTAAGCAAGCTAACTACAGCTGCCAGTTCCTTTACTTTATACTACTACAAGCAACATTTATCGTAGGTTGTGCTCTTCTGGAGATCATTAAATTTGAAGAATTTTTTTGTTGACTGTACACTTATATGACTCCAACTTGATGAATTAATAAAATCTCCATCTACTTACTTGAATATGAATTTTCACAATACTGACACAGGCTATTAAATTAGGAATAAAAATTAAAATGGGTTGAACTCTATTTGCCTTGACTAGAAAATTACTTATAACTTTATAGAGATATTATCTCAACAATGAAAACAAAATTTAAAAATTTCAATCACTTTGATCGTGGAGTCTAGGTAAAATATATATGACTTGAATTGATGGAAACAATGGATTATTCCTTATTATGAAGTACAAACAGGCTGGACAAGAAGATTAGCTCACCGAACATGTTCGTGGTGAAGAACTTTTTCTTTCCTAAAGGTACCATTATGGAACCATTGAAACGGGGCCACCTCACGCGTAAAGCTTAGAAAATGTGTTTTGACTCAGAACACAGGTGGCAGACTCCGCTCATATGTCATTAAAGCGACCTGTAGAAAAATTACTAAGCGCAATAACAGTCCCTGAAGGTTCTTTCCAACTCCACGTGAATTTCTCCTGACTCAGGGGAAAGTTTCTTGGCCTCCTGCTGTTATTACGTAGCTATGCATACTTCATTGCTGGCCCAGAAGTCGGTGCTCCGGATGCTAGCGACACATCGTCGCTAGGCCTGCCTGGCATCTCTTATGTTCTATCAAGATATAATAATTTAAAGTGATAATTATGTTGCAATATTTAATTTTACCAAATAACTTTATATGATATTACATAAGTTATATCCGATATATAAATATAATGGACATGAGTGACCTATTTCCCAGAAATATAACGTATAAGTTAGATAGATTCTTTCAAGGTGCAAAAAACAACAAAAGAATTTCCCGCTGATATCACAGTGTGACAAGGGATTGTTCTTCAATATTTATACTCAACATTGAATGAAATAAAGCAGCTATCCCGGATTGAGAGAAATTCTAAACAAGAGTATTTTATTCTTGAGAAGATTTGTTTGTTCTCGAATAATTCGAGCTCCCACAGCTGCAGCTTCTTCATCACCAAAATGATCACTAATACAACTAATTCATTCTGATAAAATTTTATCTATGACTATTTTGAAATTTTACATGCTCCTCTGATGAAATTGACTATTAAACTAATTTATTGACGAGGTACATTTGTAAAACTTTCGCTCCAGTATTCCAACACCATGTTCGAATATACAAAGGTTCTTTGTCAGTTGGATGTTGAAATTTTTTGTATCATAGTAAAAATGCCCCTATTTCATTCAAATTATTCATGAGAAGAGGATTCGTAAATACTCCACAAACTCTAGATCATTCTAACTAGTTTCGATATCTCATAGAAAGTAAATATCTCCATCGTCACCTCATTTTACAAAATTTTCGTAAATAACCAAAATAAACACTCAAAATAATCCCCAAATGACAATTCGATACTCCCATGATCCAAAGAATAATGCTGTATTTACTATTTGCGTATGATGAACAAGACTTAAAGCGCAGGTCTGTACCAACATTTTCTACTCTCTTGCATACACCGGAATGACCGCACAGAGCACGTTATTTATTTATTTTATTTATTCATTTTACGTCGACCTTTTACTGCTATTGTGGCTAATCACTGACGCCAGGAGGCAAGCTCACTCCAACTTGGAAATTCAGCCGAATCCTGTCTATTTCCAAGTGGATGTAGGGATCTTTAACGTGCAGTTACATCACACAATACACGGAACCTATTGTTTTACTTTAAATCCGATGAAGGCACTGTTAGATATTATCTTGCCCGATGAATATCACCGCCTCTTTCCTGAGATATCAACGATCTGTATCGAAAATACCTCAGCCGTGCCCTGGGTACAAGACCAAGTCACCGGAGTAAGTGAAAACCGTGCTAACCACTAGTTTGATTGGAACAGCATAAGAATCGTCCGATGAACTGTCCACGTCTCGGTTGGAACGCATTGCTATACAGGTGGTCCAGTTTCGAAAGCGGAAACTTCACAGGCAGACAGATAACTACAAAATAATATCAGTTCGTACTATAAACTATATTCGAAAAATGCTTCGTTACAAAGATACAGGGTGTCAATATTTTTATAAAAAAATTCAGATTTAATATTTTCAAAACTACTTCAGATATTCAAATAAAATTTGGCACGTTTAAATAGACAATTTAAATACATCTTTTTACATACAAAATATCATTTTACTACCATCAGTGGCGTGCTTACAGACACATCTTCGGCTATTTTTCATAAAAAATATGGTACGCCACTGATTTTTCAGAAGCAAAAATTATTTCTAGAATTCTCGTTCAATTAACAACAAAGAAAATCTTCATACTTTTTTCCGTTTGACACATCGTTTGCCAGTAAAAAATTAAAATTCTTTCAGCAACTGGAATTCAGACAAATTTCTATCTGTCGTAGTAGGCCATTAAAAAAACAACTACTACTGTGAGTGCTCTTTCATTTTATTATGACAGTTGATTGAATTGTGTCAGGTAATTTAATTTCTAGTTATTGCTAACATTGTTATTAGTGTTGCGCAAGTGTTAATCTGATAAATGATTTTTTCTAACAACGAATACTAGTGGAGTAAAATCCACCCAAAAAGTCGTTCCGTTCTGGAAAACAAATTTTTCGAGGTATAACCAGTTCCGACCTTCACAATACAGTGAGGTATATATTTTTCTATTAGAATACCATTGGACGACATTTTTGAGTGGAGACGAACTTTTTTATTTAGAAAAAACTGAAAAAATAATGGTTTTTCTAAAACACGTTTCTTGATGAATATCACCCCATAACTCTGAAACTACAGGAGGTACGGAAATATTTTTTTTTACAATAGAAAGAGAATTCGTACTTCTTTGAATGAAAAAGCTCAGCCCCATAGAAAAATGTCGTCCAGCTGGATTATGATGAACAATCACATGAAGAAAATTATCAGATAGGTCTGATTTGGTTATACTCAAGGAAAAAAAACGATGGATTTTGACCCCGGTTTTACTCCACTATAGGGATCCGAAATGACATTACCGCCCTCTGGTGTTTTCTACGCCGAAACAACAACGAATTGTCACAGGAAATATTATTTACATATAAACATATGTATTACTAGAATTTTTGGAGTATTTTGGAGTAAAACTTGAAAATTTATTGTACATTCAGTAGCTTGTAAGAATAATAAACAATAAAAGAAACCCGTTTGATAACATTTTTCTATACAAAAGAGTAACAAGTTGTATTTCTTCTGCTGTGTTATACACTTATAAACATTTTCAAGCTTCCTCAATTGTCATTTCTGATCCTTTTAAAGGCAGGACATTTTATTTCTAGTAAAGACTTGGATTTACTATTCTCCACAACTACACCATCAGCAGAGTAAGCGAGCCAATAATGTTTTGTAGAAATAATTTAACCCACTTCGACTACCTCCGTTGTTGCAACTGAGATGAATTTTTCTATGGCTTTATCTTCACTCGCAATCCCTGTTTGTGTAGTCACTCCTGAACTCTTGCGGATTGAAGTACGTATTACTTTTTTGATTCCAATTGGCATTTTTATTAGTGGCATAAGTGTATATTTCGTAAACTCTGGAACCTGTTATACGATATTTCCTATGACTTTTCCAGAAATCATAATTAAACTACATCACAGATGGAAATATAATCTCCTTCTAAACTTTGGATTATTCTTTTAAAACAGTCGTTCATTTTACATACATACATTTAATTTGTCAAGCCAACTGTGCAGATTGCTGGTTGACTGTAAGCTGGAAATGTTCCTTATTACTTCTTTGATATTATCAGTCAATCGGTAACTTTTATCTTCTTTATAATAATCACAATATTAATAATCATATATTGATGTTTTTATGTTAATATAACCTCTTACTTGTAGCAATATAATTTTGCCATGACATGTTTACACTGTCCCCCTTGTCCTGCCTTGCATGAACATTTCATGCTTAAAATAGAACCACTATTTTTATTAATTTGGCCTTCTATTTTGTGAGGATCACCTCTTAAATTAGAAACAAAATCAAGATATACGCATTGCTTTATATGTACGTAAACAAATAATGTGACAACTCGTCCGCCATACTGGAATGGTAAAGCAGGTACCTAACCATCATTTCAGATCCCTATACGCAGATATTCATTATTGCTACGGATTTTGTGATGGAAATGCAGAAGCGGCAGTTCGTGAATATCGTAGACGCTATCCAAATAAAAGAGTTCCAGATGCTCGCGTTTTCATCAGAACACATCAGAATTTTCGTAAATTTGACCTGCGTGTTAATAACGAACGGAACAAATACCGTCGATATAATATTCAGAATAATCGAATACTTCGTACTTTTGATAACAATCCGAGGCTGAACTCCTGGCAGGCAGCTTAGAACCTTCACATACCGAAGTCTACAATATTACGAACACTACACGATGACCACAGACATGCATATCACCTACAGCCTGTTCAGGATTTGCATCCTGGTGATGCTAAAATGAGAATAAGATTTTGCCAGTGGCTTTTAAACTCAATGGAAGAAAATTCTGACTTTTTCCATAAGATTCTTTGGACGGATGAATCTTCTTTTAGCAGACCCATATTTGGGCAGATCAGAATCCTAGAGAAATTCGGCCAAGATCGTTTCAAAATGAATTTTCCGTAAATGTTTGGTTGGGCGTTATTGATGTTAATGTTTGTGGTCCACATTTCCTACCCCCAAGGTTGAACTCGCAACTTTTTATGGAATTTCTTAACAATAATCTGCAGGACTACCTACAGGATTTACCCATTAATTTAAGGCATGAAAGTTGTATACAACAATTATCCCCGACGATGGATTGACCGGCTAGGGAGGAATTACATGAATAATGACGTGGTTAATGATATTGGACCAGTGGCTAGGCCACCCAGGTCACCGGATCTTAATCCGCTAGACTTTTACATTTGGAGAACTATTAAATATAAAGTCTACACTAATCCCGTATCAACAGGGGAAGCTTTAGTTTTAAGAATTCGGCAAACCTGCAATGATATGCGGCAAAATCCGCATGAAGTATCTGCTGCAGTAAATGCGTTAGTGAGTAGATGTCGAAAATATATTGATGTGGGTGATGTAGTCCACGAGCAATTTTTGTGATTTTACCTTTAATTTTCTTCCATTTTGTTATTGTTGTTGTAAGCCACTAATTAGATTTCTTATTTTCGTTTTTGTTTAATTGTGTTTCAGAAATCAAGTATTTTAATTTTTTACTGGCAAACGATGTGTCACGGAAAAAGGTGCAGAGCCTTTTTTTGTTGTAAATTGAACAAGGATTCTAGAAATGATTTTTACTTCTGAAAAAATCAGTGGCGTACCATATGTTTTATGAAAAATAGCTGAAGATGTGTCTGTAAGCACGCCACTGCGTTCTTTTCAAGTAAAAAGATGTGTTCAAATTATTTATTCAAACTTGCCAAATTTCATTCAAATATCTAGAGTATTTTTAAAAATATTTAAAAAAATCTGGATTTGTTTATAAAAAGTTTGACACCCTGTATCTTTGTAACGAAGTATTTTTCGAATATAGTTTATAGTACAAACTGATATTATTTTGTAGATATCTGTCTGCCTGTAGTTTCCGCTTTCGAAACTGGACCATCCTGTATATTGTGCATGAACAGAACCGTTCAACGAACTTAATTTCTCATTGTTGGAAGAAACCTTATACCTATATTTGGAATTGATTCTAAAGTATTCGAAATTGTATGATCATAGTTACACAGGAGTCCACCTACATGGTGTTTTATTATCTCACTAGCTTCGCTACACGAAGTGATTCACCTTGCTCTATATCATTATACTATTATCCTTTAATAAACTAGGTACGTGTATTTCACCAAGGGCATATATTGCAATTGCACCAGGGAATTCATTCTCAGCGTGCAACTATATAATAGAGATTTGCAAATATTATATCATGATATTTCTGCATAAAAGTATTTCATTCGTGGATATCAGGTTTACTATTAATCTCTTTAAATAATGATCAAATTCGGAATTGACCTGTTGTGGTATTTGGTGTCACTCTTTGAATCCTGAACTTTGAATGAATTGATGATTCGTATCGAAAGAATTTTTTGACAGATCTGTTGAGTTTTCAATTTCGAAGGTTGAAGAGTTTCGATAGACCAGAATTTTAAGACGCTACAATCGGTCCTCTCTTGGAAGTTCTCAAGTGAAACAATTGATAAATTGAGGAGTGGCGTGACAGTAACTAATTTGTAAAGATCGTTAAGAATTAATTATTCCAGATAAGTAATAATGCAACTTAACATGTTCGTATTATATAGCTAAGTTGGTAAATTAGCGTTTAGCTTAACCGCCACTTACCAAACTTAGACAATTTAAGCCGAAAGCTTTAGCAGTTCGAGTGACGGTCGGCTTTCCAGGAGTTTGCAATGTTTTAACCGATATTACATTTATAATTGAATTCATGATTAATATGAACCGGGTAGCCTTTGTACCTATGCATTATTGAAGCTCTGGCTTTCCTTGTTTACTAGTTTCGTATATTCATCGGCATCGAATTCCCTTGAGATCTGAATTTCGAGGAATGTGCGGAACTTGTAAGATACCAAAAGGTGATGTTAGGAGTAGAAAAAATTAAGAAAAGTGCAAGGAAATGTTGATGTTGTGAATAGTACCACATAAATACTCATATTGAGGGAGTTGATACTTAATAAGTTTCAACCGAATAAAGAGAACAAATTCAATTTCTCAGGTAACAAGAAAATGTGAAAATCAATAAACTGCCCAGTTATTGAACAGGTTGTAAAATTTTAATTTTTACATCAGAAACAAGTTAGTTAAACTAGGTACGTAAGTCGAAAAATGTATATTAGCTGAAACTAAAACATCAACAAACACAACAAAATTTTTTGATTTACTCCAACTGGTTAGTTGTGACTAGTTACTGACTCCGAAAAAAAAATTCAATATAATTCAGGTACTGGATAATAGAAATTAATATCTTCTTATGATCAGCTCCGCACATCGATGAATCACTTTGCCGCCTTTAACATAATGACATAACCTTATTTCGATGGCATCACTTCAACATAGAACGGACCCCCATAACATTCAGAATATTAGAAGAGAACTGTATCAGTTTAGTTGGCATCTGCTAGCCTAATTTCAAATATTGATCATAAGGTGACATTCTTTAATCAACAGTTATTTTATTTTCGAATTCACGCTTATCATAGATTTCTAGAAAGGAGCCGTTCAATAACTCGTAAGTATCTAATTACTGTGCTACTTACTACATATAGTATAAATATTAACATAGATGGTATCACCGCAAAGAATTGGGACGAGGCGTCAATAACATGAGAAGTCACATTGTAAACAATGGAGAAAATATGCTTGTAACTTCCCAGCAACCAGTTCACCAATACACGGACAATAATCAAAATTCACCTTCACCGTTGATTGAAAGAGTCTTTCAATCAACGCCTTCACATATAGGTTCTACTAACTTCAATGTAGTGTTACTGTTAACCTTCTGACAATTACAGGTCTTCTTAGACGTCGATTATTCATTATTACTCCTTTTTGAGATACTACTCTTCTGAAAATACCTGTAATTTTCATACATTATAGAGTGAAATGGACTTATAGTGGTTGATTAAATGTTTTAATCTTCCATAAGTCGTAATATAATAAATTTACGTAGCCAAATTATTGTGGGTTTAAATTGGTAACTCATTTTCTAAGTAGGTAGATAGATAGATAGATAGATAGATATTTATTAGCGAAAATCATTATAACTTACATTATAATTATTTACATAGTCAAAGAAATGTTTAAAATATAAAGGACAATTAAAAATAAATGGTTGTGACAATTAAGCAAATGAAAATAGAGTCAATACTGTCTCCACAGCACATTTAAGGACACATTAAAAAACATAGAGTGATCACAGCTTTTTGTCTAATCTAAACTGAGTTTAGCAAAATATTCACTAATGGAGTATTTATCAATAGTTTTTTCAATTCCTTTTGGAATGCATTTAGGTCTTTTATACGCGACAGGTGTTTTGGCAGTGTGTTGTAGAATTTGATGGCACTATATTCTGGACCCTTTTCGGTTATTGTGAGGCGGTGTTTAGGCAGGGCGTACATGTGGTTGTGGCGGGTAGCGTATGTGCAGGGATTTTTGCTGAATAAACTTTGATGTTTTCTCAAAAACATTATGCACTCCATAATGTAGATTCCATATGTGGTAAGAGAGACGTATTTCTTGAAGATTCCTCTGCTGGACTGACGCCTCTTTAGGCCATATATAATACGCAATACAGATTTTTGTAACCGAAATACTCTCGTTACGTTCGGGCTACGACCCCAAATAATGATTCCACATTTTATAACTGAAAATATATATCCATAGTATACTGTTCTAATGGCCTTCATGTTTGAGTATTTTGCAACTACCCGTATTGCATAGCAATCCTGACTTAGTATTTTACATATTTTATTTATTTGCGATGCAAAAGATAAGTGTTCGTTGAAGTTAATGCCAAGTAAGGAACTTTCTTCTTTAAACTCAACCGAGCCTCCATCTAGGATTATTTGCTTCGGGCATATGCAGTTATTATTATGTGTTTTGAAGAGAATACAACAGGTTTTGTTTTTATTTAGTATTAGTTTGTTAGGTATAAGGTAATTGTTTACGTTTTTCAGAAGTGTCAATGCTATATTTTCTGGAGATCGATCTTTTAGTACAGGTACCACTGCATTTACGTCATCGGCATAGCTAACAAGTTGTTCACTAGTGTTCTGTATACTTTGAGGTAGGTCGTTTATGAAGATAATGGATAATATGGGACCCAGAATTCTGCCTTGTGGAATGCCGTTATTAATTTGGATTCCGTTGGATAAACTGAGGGCTTGGTTGTTAGATATCTTGACTTTTTGTATCCGGTTAAATAGATATGATTTGATTAGGGCGAGTGCAATTCCACGAACACCATAACGCTCAAGTTTTCTATACAAAATTTCGTGGTTTAGGCAGTCAAAAGCCTTAGTCAAGTCCATAAAGATTCCACAGGCTGCACCGTCACTCTATAGGGCACTTAATACTTTTTCCATAAAATCAAAGAGACCAGGGTCTGTACTTTCGTTTTTTAAAAAACCGTGTTGGAAAGGATGTAATAAGTTATGTTTTGTAAAAAAGTTAGCCAAGCGGTGGCAGATAGCTTTTTCAAATATTTTTGAGAACGAACTCAATAAGCTTATCGGGCTATAATTATTCAATTCATTCACGTGTCCTTTTTTGTGTATGGGTATTACAAGTGCCTCTTTGAGTTTGTCATGAAATGTGCCCGTTTCGAAGCAAGTGTTTAATGTGGCATATGGGTTCGCAAATGAGTGTTATGCTACCTTTGAGTATATGAAGGGGAATTGCGTCTGAGCCACTCTTTTTTTTATTAGGAAGATCATTTACGATACTAATTATTTCCGCGACAGTAACCGGCGCTAAGAATAAGGTATGAGGATTTAGAGTAATAGTGACCGCGTTATTGTGCTTTGATGTTGATAAATTATTCGACAGTGAATTTATAGCTTCGCCAAAAAAGTTATTGAATTGTTCCGCCTGTTCATTAGAATTTGCAAAGTAAGGTAATTTATTATAAGAGATGTATGATGAGTCGGTTAATGTTTTAGCTATATTCCAAGTGCATTTAGATTTGTTTTTACTCGTAGCAATTTTATTCCGAAAAAAATCGCTTTTTGCGTCTATTAGTTTATTAGCGTAGCGTCGATTATACTCAGAAAATATATTTTTTTATACAGGGTTAGTATTTGCCATGATTTGCAAAGTACAACGAGTTTTTTCATACTTATTAAGTCAGGGGTAAGCCATCGGTCTTTCTTATTTACTATCATATCTCACCTGGATTGATGATCAAATTGATCATACAGCTCAAAGTCCAAGCGACCGGAAAATGAAAAAAAAATATATAGTAAACTGTAATTTCGAAAAAAAATTTTGCATTTTGTTCCTTATACCCCATAGATCATTCATGACTATCAAGACCGCGGGGGTCAACTTTCTACCCCCCCCCCCAAACGGGGTTTCAACCCCCACCCCCCCCAGAAGAACCCAAAATACCTACTAGAGATCATTTTTGCAACAAAATTATACTGAATTATTCATAACCGTCTCAGTAAAATCTCAAATTTCCCGAATTTTCCATCTGGAGAGACTTTTTTGGAAAAAATTACAGCGGAATCCTGATCAGCGACCCAAAAAACCTACCAGAGGTCATTTTTGCAACAAAATTATACTTTGTTATTCACAAACGTCTCAGGAAACATTCAAATTTCCCGAATTTTCCATCTGGAGAGAGTTTTTTGGGAAAAATAACAGCGGAATCATGATCAGCGACCCAAAAAACCTACCAGCGGTCATTCTTTGAACAAAGTTATACTTTATTATTTACAACCGTCTCAGGAAAATCTCAAATTTTTCCGAATTTTCCATCTGAAGAGAGTTTTTTGTGGAAAATAACAGCGGAATCGTGATCAGCAACCCAAAAAACCTACTAGGGGTCATTTTCGGCTCTTAATTCATTAATTCTGGATTGTTTTCATAAGACTGCTCCTATGAGGGGTTGAAACCTCGTTTTGAGGGGTAGAAGGGTCAACCCCCGCGGTCTTGATAGTCATGAATGATCTATAGGGTATTGTGAACAAAATGCAAACAAAAAATTGAAATTCTAGCTTACTACATTTTTTTTTATTATGGCCTTTTTCCCGGCTTATTGCCTGGACTATCACCCCAACAATGCAGTTATTGCTCAAATTTCGACATAAGCGAATTTTTGGAAAATAATAATGAACCGAACCTATCTCACACCACTTTTGCATTGGAAGTTGAGTCTCACTCACTCACCTACTCACTGATATCATGAGATGTCCCAAACCGTAATAAGTAGGGCCTTAATATTGAACCAATAACTTAAGGGAAAATGTGTTGAAAAACTATTATAACTTCTTTATTTCGTAATATTGGATCGGACAAAACTACTGAGACACCAAATATACAATAATTATATATGTCTACTCATAGAACAACATATCAGTGTTCGTACCTTAGATGATATAACAGATGATCCAAGGTTTGTTCAGACTTGTACCTCGTTAGTATCAGTACACTTCAACTTAAATCTACTTCAACACATGATATCTAAATGGCACTACTAATGCGTGGTGCAAAACCTAAAAATATAGATATGAATTGACCATACCGGCCGCCTTGAAAGGCTTCTCTTAAAATAAAAGTCCTTGGTTTGTCAATCTAACGGTAATTTAGCTATTTTTGTTATCGCTCTGTTGACAGTTCCTGCATGCGGTTCCACTGTAACAACTTTCACTAGACTATCACTACCTGGGTGTACCTCAGTTATTCGCCCAACGGTTCACTTACTGAAAGTTTCGTCATTGGTCACTATCACTAAATTTTCGATCTGGATGGTTGGTGTTTCCTAGGTCCATTTTGCTCGCTGCTGGAGTGTAAACAAACATTTTCGATTCCAGCGCTTCCAAATATCTTGCTTCAACTTCTGGAGATGCCTTCATCTTGAGAGGCTGTTGACCTATATTTCATTGAGGTAGATCATCGATTTTTGAAGATGAGTCTTCAAGGAGGATGTGATTTGGGGTTAAGGATGTTAGGTCTGGAGGGTCGTTAGACAATGGCGTCAAGGGTCTACAATTCAAGTTGAGTTAAAATAGTTCTGTTTTCTTCAAATCTGCTATCTATCTCATCTATCTCACCTGATAGCAATTCAATTTCCGTTTGAATATCTCCAAATTCTTTATAAAGTGACTCAGATTTCTCTGTTCTCACTTTCAGTTGATTTCTGATGTTTGATCACCAAAGTTCGATAAAAATGTATTGAATCTTGTCCTTTCATTATGCTTCTACGATTTTTCTAATTTGCTAATAGCTCCTCTTTGGTATCTGCCATTTTAAGAAAGAGGACAACTTTAGTATAGGTATAGGTTGAAGTTTGAAATAATAATAGGGAGGAAGTTGATTAGAGACTCACTTACCCTGCCGATGATGCTTAGTTATTTTATGATAATTTTTTTTTGCATTAGCTTCAGGAGGTTCTCACGATCATTCATCATTCATACACCTTAGAACCTCTTGTGAACCTCAACCTCACCCATTGGGGGCGAAAATGGCCCGAAATCTCCAAGTCTTGAATTGTATTTTCTACAAAAAATGGTATTTTGGCATTTCGAGTGCACCTAGGGGGTTTTTAGGGTCGCTGAACACGAATCCGTAGCCAGATTTACTTGCAATACATCGTAGGGGTAGTCAAATTGGTCAATTTCTCACCCCTAATTGTTGTTTTGCAATTTACGTGTTTTTGGCATAACGAATGCACCAAGGAGGTTTTTTGGGTCGCTGAATACGATTCCGAAGCCAGATTTACACGAATAACATCGTAGGGGTGGAAAATTTACAAATATGGCAAATTTGATTCGCTCCTTTTTTCAATATTAAGAGGAAAGGAATATCAGTGATTATTTTAAAAAGAGCACAAATATTTAATTACTATATTTTTTCATTCTTAATCTTATTTTTTATACAATTATCCACTATACTTAATATTCGTCATCAGAATCATCATTTTCAAGAATTGGCTGGCCTCTATTATTATTACCACGTTAATCTCCTTCTTCATCTTCGCAGTTGGTAAAATCTATATTATCATATAGTTGTGTATCATCATCTTCCTCATCATTGGCAGACATCTCGGTGTCAACATTGGCACAAGTAGAACCTTTGCAATGTGTAAAGTTCACTGTATATCGTATGCCATTCTTTCGTCAGGGGTGCAAAATTGGCCAATTGTCCAGCGACCCAAAAAACCTCCTTGGTGCATTCGAAATCAACAAAAATATTGAAAATAACATATTAGGGGTGCGAAATTGGCCAATTTTGTCGGTTTGACCACCCTACGATGGATTGAAAGTAAATCTGATTCGTGTTCAGCGATCCAAACAACCTTCTAGGTGCACTCGAAAAATACCTTTTTTTGTAGAATATACAATTCAAAACTTGGTTCTGACCATTTTCGCCCTCAATGGGTGGGGATGGGGTTCCCAAGAGGTTTTAAGGTGTATGAATGATCCGGAGAACTTCCCGAAGCTAATGCAAAAGAAATTTTTGATTCAAACTTACATGTTTTTTTTTCCGGTTCATAGCCTGGACTATAATCTTTATCCGGTGTGCCGAAGGACCATGAACGAAGGATTCAATGAAAAATGTGTTAAAAAACAATATTATAACTTCTTAATTCCATAATATTGGATCGGACAAAACTACTGAGAAACTAATTATACAATACAGTTACATATGTCTACTCATAGAACAACTATATCAGTGCTCGTACCTTAGATGATATAACAGATGATCGAAGGTTTGTACAAAGCTGTACCTCGTTAGTGCCAGTGCACTTCAACTTAAATCTACTTCGTTACATGATATATTGATGGCACTACTAATACGTGGTGCAAAACCCAAAAATGTGGATATGAATTGACCAAATATTTTGAATAAAGAAAAATTATTATCTTCCAGACGATTTTTCTAAGTTCGTTGGCTATGGGCGTGAAAGAAGGGGAAATTCAATGATTGTGACAATTCCAGTGACTGCAGATAATAGTTATTTTGGTATTAAGATGGTGAAATGAGTGTGTTTTTGATGGCATATCAGAGCGTTATTCACTCGACTGTGTCATTGGAACACGAATTTCACAAACGACATACAAAATAGTAGTATATCCACAGTATTGAACTTTTTTAGTATCTAAGTACACGATTATAACTGTGGAGATTACTCCCCCTGCCTTCCCGTCGTTAGACTATAGACATGTCACGCAGTGCCCTGTCCTACATCAACAGCATGCCAACTGCCCGATAGAGACCAAAGCCTTTATTGAAGAGGAGACGGTCTTTTGAACCATCTGGGCCCTTCTCCCCCTGCCTACTCGTGTTCGTGTCCTTCAACAGCTCCCGTTTGACGAGTCGGCGTCGGCCTCCTATCATCGGCCTACCAGATATCATTGTTTTGGCCGCGAATAAATTACCCAGCGACCTGGGATAAGAATCACCGACACCGGACTTTAGGAGTAAAGCCATGTGGTGCAGCATTTTACCCACGCAGAGGCAGCTTTTGTTGGACCCGGCGGGACTACCTTAGGCGGAGCCCTTACGGGCGCTTGCTTGTAGACTTATATTATTGCCCCTTCTGAGCTATAGTCAATTCCACCTCCTCGTGTTACCTGTTTTACCAGGAACGTACGACGAGTCACCATTCGGCTTTGTTCAAATAGCCTACCGCATATGTCTACCAAACCCGTGAATTCATTCCGACCAGAGTACTGAGATAAGAAGGTACGATATCATGGTTTTAGTGGTGAAATGTATGTGGTGCACAGTTCACCGGATCTTATGCATTGACAACTGTTAGTTTCGCCCAGTGGGGTTACTTATCTCGAGACCCGCGCAAAGGACGTTGCTTATTGAATCTACTCCCGGACTCAATCCGGACCAAATAGTTGTCTCTCGAGAGTGTCTAAGTACAATGCAATTTCCCAAAATGCACCTCTGAAACACGAACATTTTGTGCCAAATATAATCCGAGTTTCTGTAATTCTTCAACCATAAGCTTCTATGATTTTCGTGATAAATCATGAATACGATTTTTTATGATGATACATCCTAATCACTCATCATGTCATTTATGTTTGCAATCAATAGATCCGCTTTCAGCCGAACTTTATATTTTTACTCAAATACATTTTTTTTGTTTCCGTAGTAGCATTAATATTTATACAAAAAAGTACACCGCAACAAAATTTTCGACTCAAAATAAAATTCATGAATGAGAATGTTTCGGAAATTTGGGAAATATGAAATCGCGGCGGCGGAACTGACACCTTGACTGGTACAAAGGGTTTATATTTTATCAACTTATCCCTTTCCCATGCACATTATCTCAACATCCTATACCCTTTTAACACCGCAATGCACCCCTTCTATCTTGTTAATGATTTAGTTTTGGTAGCTAGAAGTAGGGAATGCATTCGTAAGTGGAATCAATGGCGATCTCTTTCTATAATCATAAGAATAAAAATTCAGCAAGTTAATACATCCAGGAATTATTGCGGTAAAATTTGGTTATAGCAGGAAGGTATATCAATAAAGGCTTACTAGAACAGTTTTTTTGAAAATCAAGGAAATAACTAGAAAAAATTGGTAGAATATCTAGAGAAAACGATAAGCACGCAAAAACCATTTGAACTTTCTAAACATCATATTATTCCAATGTAACCGATGAATCTGTTCTACTTACATCAAAGAATAAGAGTAGGTATGATAATTGCTCTGGAAAACGATAAAGTTTCTTCACATTTTGTGGTACAACGAGTGATTAATTTCGCATCGTTCCTATATTTTCAAATTGATTTTGCACACCGTGCGTATACGTTATTATATCATGCTGACATAGAAGAATAAATATTATTGTTCTTTTTTATCAATCAAAATGCCACTATGAAGAAATTACAATTTCAGTTCGTGATATACCATTTTTAAGAGTTTGACAAAACTATTCAGGTTACGTGATGAAGGTTTGCAGTACTTCCCCTACTTATTATTTTGCTATCGTATCAGGGTAATGAAAATAATATAATATAATATTCATGATGAAACGACACTTTTTTATGTACTTCTTCCACACCAAGATCAATATTTACTGAATTGTATATTCACACTAATTAGTACATTATGTCGCTATTCAGTAATTGCTGTAACGTGTATGGTGAGCGGAAAGGTGTGAAAATTTTAAATGTGTTTTCGATAACGGTAGCTAGGTTGGATATATTTACGATAATGGAGTTGTTATGGCAAAGATCGAAGGCCGTTTTCAATTAGGTCACATTTGGAAACATATGGGTTCTAGCCTTTCTGAATCAGTTATAGTCGATGCTATCCCTTGGTGAATTTATTACTAGCAGGGTGTAGGATGGACGTGATATCGATAAGGGATAGTAGACCGTGACATTCATATTTGACGCAGATCCTCAAACAGTGGCGTAGTGTAACTTCTCAGAGAACTTTCAGTTAAATGTATCTATCTTGCTTGTGTGGTTCGATAAAATGAAAAATTACAATCGTTAAAAACTAGACATTTAGATTTGGCATACCTACTTAAAACTAATTTTATCAAGCACAAAATGTCCTCATCGCATTCATTTCAATTAAAAATGCTCACGTAACCAAAAAGAACAGAAACATGAATAAACGAAATTGTAACGTATATGAATATGTATCAAGAAGCCACTTCATATCAATCTATCTCTAATTATCAAAGTCATCTCATTCAATGTAAGAATAAGACTGACAAACTCTAATACACTTTCGAACCAGAAGAAGATGACTCATGAGATAATGGGAAAGGGCTGTCAGACCTTTTACCTAGAATATGCTGTAAACATTATAGAGATGTATGTAGGAATTTCCAAGGGTCTTAATTAATTAAATTTGTAGAAATTTCACCTAATGATTGATCGTCCGTTGTAGATAGTAATACGTCTTCTGATGGCGACGTGAACATTTCTATTAATGCTATAAGGACGCTTTGTTCTTGCTACAATTAGATTCAAGAAATCTCGTTACAGACAGTGATACGTCATCTGATGATGGTAGTGAGACCGAAACGTACGTAAGGATGGAAATAATGAGCATGTGTTGTAGTATGCCCCATTTCCCGAGATTTTATATATGATTCATTCCTGGGTCAAGAATCATCACTAATACCTACTTATTTATTTGGAGTATCAAACACAGCTACTGGTTTAGTTTTTCCTATTATCGAGACTAGTTAAGACACCAGTGCAATGAAAAACTATTAACGTTCCAACTCCCATCTAAGCCACTGAATTAGATCCAATACAAGTTTGATTGAATATTGGACATTCATAAATGAAATAGGTTTATCAAACCTTTATCGATTTTCACCGATAAGAAGTTCCCTCCATCCAGACAAATTGCAGTTCCAGAAGAATCATGCTTCAAAAACGATTTCATCGACTTTTACCACATTTTGAATACATCATCAGATCATCAGATTCTGAATCTACATCTCCAGTCCATAGATAAACTAACTTATTCCTAATATTTGATTGCGAATTGATCGAATGAATTTGAATACCTATTCATTTTCGATACAATGTTCAGGATCACATGACATGGAATCAAAAGCACCGTAATTGATGACTGAAATGTCCCTCATGTTATATCAAGTAACCTAAATCGAATTTCTATAATACCAGTGACGCAGATTTAGTTTCTGTCTCCCGGGGCTGATGCCCAATTTGCCGCCCAGATTATTATTCAAACTACTGATTGTTGCAATATAATTAATACTTCCTCCACTAAAGAGAATCATTTATAGCACCAACTTCTCAAATAAAGCAAAACAGTATAGATAAAAATAGTTATTACTTCATTTAATCTTTTAGTGAAAAGAAATGAATACAAAATAATATATGTAAAACAGAAAACTATCTATTAGGTGCAATGAGAAATTATCTTATATCAGAAATTAAAATTAAACTTCTTCCTTGGAATACAAGTAATATTTTCTACTTTTCCTGATAGCAAAGTATTCAAGTAATGCCTTATTGTATGCAACTTATGAAATTCAATTCATTTGGTTCATCTGCTGATTCAATCCTGTTCATAACTTTATATCTTGGGGCATAGAGTATTGTTTGATGAGTTTAAAGCACGGTCATATATACAGGTCCGGTAACTCTATGTTTGACTTGAGTCTCTTACATGTCGCCAAACTCATACTCGCTCAGCCACCAACTGGCGCATGGCGAAGTATGTGCTCAGGATGTCAGGATAAGGCGCCATATCGTTCAAACACGGTCGTATAACATTCCTCGACTCATGTGCCACCCTTTTGGTACTACGCAACAGATGACGCTCAGCGGACTCACTTCTCACATAGGAAACAGCCTCAAGTTCCCAGACCTGTATATATGACCGTGGTTTAAAGTCTGTTTGAAGGAATAAGTACTACAACGTTATAATACACATCCTTTATCATTCAGTTTGTTCATTGGTGATACATATGATATTAACAT
Source organism: Endomychus coccineus (assembly GCA_958510875.1). Classification (NCBI taxonomy): domain Eukaryota; kingdom Metazoa; phylum Arthropoda; class Insecta; order Coleoptera; family Endomychidae; genus Endomychus; species Endomychus coccineus. The sequence continues at coordinate 219,949,498 of OY294067.1, forward strand.
TTGTTGGTGGTACTGGATTGTCGTGAGCCGGCCTTTTCGTTTTCCCTCTCTATCGCCTGCACTAGCCGCGCTTATCATTGCCACGCGCAGTCCATATGTATATGTCGATGGATTGGAGACTGTTGACAAACCTAACGCTGGCTTTGCGATGTAGGGGTGTTTTTGTAAGATATCGAAGAAGGCTTAGAGTTAGATTTGATTAACTATAGAATTCATTTGAGTTTTGCTTATCTTTGAGGTAGTACAGTGAAGCTAAATACACTTACCTAAATTGTGCCAGTATTGTTATAGTGTTAAGTTACAAGAAATGATGAGTTTTGGTCACGTATCATATTTACTGTTGCATATTCGTTTGGACTGATGATTTATTTATATTATTCAAATAATTCTCTTTAAAAGATATTTTAATAACCACTTGTTAACTGTCTTGCCTGTGGAGTATTGACAATTGAATTATTGTTAATATTTTGAGATGGTCTGGGACCATTGCACGACTTTTTAAAGTATTTAACAACGCTTTGTGTCTGGAGGGGACCCTCGCGTTTTGATGTCCACTGCACACCGCAGTACAGAGTGTTATTGTCAATTGATCTAGATTGGAGGTTGCTGTAGAAATCTCATGTTTTATGAATTGTTTCTTATTAATATCTTGAGCGGGTCTGGGACCATTGCACGACTCTTCAAAGTATTCAACAAGGCTTTGTGTCTGGAGGCGGCCCTCGCGGTTTGGTGTCCACTGCACTCCTCAGTACAGAGTGTTATTGTCAATTGATCTAGATTGGAGGTTGCTGTGTCAATCTCATGTTTTGTGAATTGTTTCTTATTAATATATTGAGCGGGTCTGAGGCCATTGCACGATTCTTTGAAGTATTTAACAAGGCTTTGTGTCTGGAGGGGACCCTCGCGTTTTGGTGTCCATTGCACTCCTCAGTACAATGTGTTATTGTCCAGTGATCTAGATTAGAGGTTGTTTCAATCTCATGTTTTGTGTATTGTTTAGATAGCATGTTTACTACGGTATTGAGTATAAATATAACTCGATACATTTGTTCAGGCATTACAGTTCAGTATTAAAGTATTAAAAGTATATGGTTTATAATAACCGGATTAATGATGACGGTTGAGCATATACGTATTTACGTTAATGCAACAACTTAATATTCAAAGCTTTAAGATATTTACTAAGTCACTGCACTTATGTCTAACTTTAGTTAATTCGAGTCACTGTAGAATGAGTATGCTCAGAAGCTTCAATTCTTTCCAGGTATGCCACTGACCATCATGAAACAAGAGTCGCCCAATCGTTCAATTGTTTTTAGAAGGTGGTTATTTTATCAATATTTCGCCTGAATATTATTTTACTAATTATAATTATCCTATTCCATCATGTCACTAGAGTTGATTAATATTATAAATAGTCAAATACTAAAGTGATGACTTTTGAATAGAATCAAACCAGATTAAATGTCAGTCATAATTATATGAAAATTATTTAAGACTAGTCAAGTAGCTTAGTATTTTACCGGTTGAAACGTAATTGCAAGATGCAACTCAGCATAATCAAAAGTGCTGAATTGCTATATAATTAATTCAAATCTTTGCGAACGCTTTCAATATTATTCGTGAGAATATTAGGCGATAAATCATAGCACGAGAGGCGAAAGAAACTACCTGTTCCCAGTCAGGGTAATCAGAGAACATTTCTGCATGTAAAGTTTATGAAAGCTCGCATGAATCTTGAATTAATATGCCACAGGCCTTGTGTTATTACGTGATGAGAACGTTTCACGTGACTGGGTTACCGTATCAGTTTAGGAAGAGACCGCAGGCAAAAACGGATTTACGTACGTACATACGCTTCCATATGATAATGGATAATGTAAATTTATTTCGTTTTTACTCAATTTCCGAAACAAACCATGGTCCGAGGCCATTGAAACATATAAATTCCAATAAATAATTTTCTAACACAACACAACAGCGTTGCTTTGTTAATCGATACTTTATTTTCGGGTAGTATGCCTACTAACAATCCTGGATGAATTTCAGGAATCGTGTCCATCAATCATTTGCATAGAGTGAAAATACAACTTTTATTATATGAACTGAAAATTCAAGATGTTTTACATAGTTAATCTGGTGAAAAAAAATAGGTCTGGAAACGGTTTTCATACTCTGTAACGCATCGTAGCCAGCCCGTAAGACTGCTCAGGATTGGTTGACAATAGTACGTCAGTCAAAAATATGCGACATAGTCACTGGAGCTCTTCATTTGATATATCATAATCTAGGATATACACAGTAAAAAATTTTACCGGTGTAAACTTTCACACCCTATTGTGGTGTAAGCATTCTTCACTATATGGTGTTAAGTGCTGAACCCGTCAAAATTACTCTACCAGAAAAACTCCGTTTCAACACCTACCTAAACTTAACTTCGATAATACACTGTATGGATTTGTATTGAATTCGCAAATTGTTAAAACAACACCTATCGACCGATCAGCTCACTACTTTACGAGCTCAGTTCAGTCACTTCCTCTCGCATTGGCCTTGTGTCGTAAATAGTCAAACCCGCCATTTTGCTGCTGAAAAATTTTTCATTGCATGTGTACTGACTTTTTCACAGTAGACACATTGAACATTGATCAGGTTAGTTGTTTACGTGCCTTTATCAGTATCTCGCTCTTAGTTGATAGAGTGAAGTGAAATAATGTCGGTTTTTATCAAAGTTGAATCCCATAACCTTCAAAAGTGAATGTGTTTGGGACAAAAATAAGGAATATAAAGACTTCATTCTGAAAGGTAAGAGTTTCATATTCATAATTTCTATACTTAGGTAGGTATATGCACATCTATGTACATCAGAATTGTGTCATAATGAAATCCTTGGCATGTATATTTTCAATTATACACGACATACACGAATTCGCTATTGGGTTACAACTTGGGAATTTGGTTTGTGATCATGCGCAGTTAGGATCTTGTTCTATTAAAACAAATGGTACCAAAAAATTGTGGTTGCTGATGCTAAATAGAATAAAAAATTAGAAATTGAGAGAGGATGATTGAGAAGATGAAAGATAACGAGACGTCCACTTCAGTGTTGCTGTGGCTACGAGCTTTTACGTACGAAACCGTTTCGCCTAATTCTACATAATAAACTACTATAAAATACAATGGTGACAACAGCTGTCCGATTTTATTGGTTTCACCATGTTCCAGCAAATAAGGCAACTCATTTATCTTTTCTACATAGACAATACAGTTGTTCAGTACTAATGCCTCTTGTATCTAATGGGGTTATGGGTGTTGACAAAATGTAAATAAATACTTAACAGGGAAACAAAGACCTCAAAATCAATAATCCTCCATTCATTAATTAAATGTTTATCGCCATACATTACTTTTCTAGAAGAAAATATAAATCGCATAAATAATATGCACATGAAATACAGAACAACTATAAATTGAACAAAGTAAACAGTCAAAGCGCAGCGTAATATACTGTGGTGAAAGTGGTATATGGTAAAGTATACAAAGAGTTCAATAGATGAGACAAGAGCACCTTTCACCCGATATTTTCACGGGCCATCCCCACTCCTCTAAATTTAACTTTTACTGTACGGTACTGTCCAAAAACTGCCCGCGACTCTCCCAGTCCTTTGCGACAACCTAACCGTTCGTTAATATTCATTGCGCGCGCTGGTAAAAGAGGAGTAGGGATATCCCAAGTAATATCGCCCGTTTGAATGGAGAAAGGTATAGCTTGTCTCCTCTAGTATAGAACTCTTTGAAAGTATATGGTGCAAGACTTTTTAGGTTGTTTTGTCTTTGCACAGAACAATTGAGCTAAATTATTTGCCGAAACATTGCAGATTGCAGTTTGAACTGTTTGTCGCCAATATTTTTTGTAGTCACTGTACCATAACCTAACTTTCAATTATAGAACACTTAACCTAACTCGTCCTAGATTCACTTTTTGTCTTGAATCTACCATTTTTAATGAAAGGGGGTTTATGAAATATAAAATGAGATCTCACTATAAACCGAACACAAGTGGCCTTGTTACCAACGCCAATCGACATTGACATTTGTTGAGGCAATGCCGATTGGCGTTGGTAATAAGCAGTCTGACTAAGGTACTCCAAATTGCAGTAGCTAAGTTCGAAACTAGGCGGTAATCTTGGGTATTGCAGCACATGCACACTGGCGAGACCTTCTGAAAGATAAACTAAGTCGGTTCACTTTGGGGAGAAATCAGTCCAAGTTATTTCATTCATGTTTGTTTTTTTAACAAAAATTTTTTTGCAAAACCATTTATTGAGATATTTATCATATTATTGGGCACTGTCATCTTCATTTTCAGGTCTTGAAAAATTTGCGATGAACCTCTACAAATTAGAAGAAACAGCTGTATCCGAATATGATGAGACTGGCTGTCTCATTGATGAGGACGAATTTTCAAACCTAGTGGAGCAGGCGGAGAAAGGATTTGAATTCAAAATAATTGAATGCGCGGAGAACTGACACCTAATGAACATAAATTATTCAATTAATTCATTGGTAAACTGAATCTCTTAACTCGTAGAAGTAATGAATATAACAAATTATTTATTGTCCGAAAATCAGACTTTCATAACCTTTTTGATTTATTGAAAAATATGTACATCTGGAAGTGGTGCAATAGTATAAATATGTGGGTTCATTTAGCAATGCTAGATGTTGTGGATTCTAATCTTAAAAAATAAAAGAATAGATAGAAAAGTGCGCAATGTATTTCGAAAGCCTAGGAAGTCTAAATTATGTAACTGTGTACCCATTTAACCGATGCTATATCTCTAACCGTTTCCAAAACTCCTGTAGTGGGAAGCAAATACCTATGTAACAGGCTGGTTTTTTTTGTTCATAATAGCACTTACGTTTTGAAATATTCCTGCGTTTCAATAATGGATTTTGAAATTTAAATAAGATATCTTATTATCTCGCTTCTAAATAGGTAAAATATTATATTAACATTTTTTTGTGTAACTATTCAAAAATAAAAGATATTTATATATAAGTTACATTATTCTTTGCTATTTTAAACTGATCAAAGTTTTGAAGTCCACAAAAATAATCAGATCATGAGTTCTTAACTGCTATCGCAATCTAATGGCGAAAAGACTAAAGTAGGTTTTGAAGAAACACAACAGTGACAATAATGATATGATTCTGAATACTTTTGTGGTCTCTTTATATATTTAGTCCTCTCTACTCCAATATAGAAACATGAGAGAAATGTTGACACTCACACAAGCTTCTCTTTTACATAAAAACTACAAGTTGATGTAGGTAGCAACATTTTTTTTCCAATTTCAGACGATTTGGTCAATTTTTGGCAACAAGACCAAATTCTTGTAAATGAACGCATAGAAATGTTGGCGTATGGTTTTCGAGTAATGAGCATTGATAACAAATATTTTCCGTCTGGTCAGAAAGTGTTACACCTCGTTCCAATTTTGGTCATAACTAAAACTGCCAGTGCTGCCAACTGCATGGACAAAGAATGTTGGCATTTATTGAATATTGATCGCCAAGAGACCCTTTCCGAGTTGCACCAAACACCAATGTGTTATAAGACGTTCCAAAATTGGATATTTTCTGGGGTGGCTAACTCAAAATGGGGCGGGGTGGGAGGTGCAACTCACATAGGATAAAATACTCAGATCAATAATTGCTAAAACATTACACATATGCCAACATGTTATATCTCAGGCCCTAGATATGTATCTATCTCATTCAATAACGATTATTTCCTAAAACTAACTTGCCTGACAAACTACCTTACTTACAAGATCGAATATATTCACACTTACACTCACTCTCGTACTCACTCCACACTCACACTCACACTTACACTTACTCTCAAACTTACACTTACTCTCACATTCACTCACACTAACACTCACACTCACACTCACACTCACACTAACACTAACACTAACACTAACATTCACACTACCATTCACACTCACACTCACACTTACACTCACACACACTCACACTCATACTAACACTCACTGTTGCGTACTCCTTTTAAAGGTGATTATTTTCTCATATCGTCCGGAATTGTTATCCGGAATCCAAACAACGATGATATTTTAACGATTTATTAAAATATCTATATACAACTGATGGTACACTCAAATGTAACAAGGTACTGGTGATTACAGTACGCGTCGATGGTAAGATACACTATAGGTTACACTTTAAGTTACAAAATAGCGATATGGTTCTAGTTATACGTAGTTAGATACTAGATAGCGATATAATAGTAAGATGTTTTCGAAAACTATGATAAACTGAACAGATAGACTTCTAGAACAGTAATGAGTAATGCAAGCGCTTAGAAGGGTAGCAGGTAGATGTCCGAAATATAATACAAATGATAGAAGCGTTCTAAATTTCCAGCATTTGGCAAAACCCGACAGTTCGACAGGAAATAAGTCATAAAGTGGTTGCTATCCCTTGAAACGCTTGCTGTGATGTACAAACTTATATCTAATAAACTTAAGAAACTATTTACAACTTAATACTAGTTACAGAAGAATATTGCCGTATTTGTACAAAAATGACCAATCCATTGGCGTACCCAACATACCGGCCGCCTTGAAATAATTAAGTAATTAATATTTTAAAATATTTAGTGATATTAGAAAATGAAAGTTGTTTTACACTGTAGTTCACTAACACTATTATTGTTTTATCGGTAAAACACATATTTTGGTTATGGCACGTTATATGTTACCCTTCACTGTTTTAATTGTTATGGTTCTAACTAGTCCATCCGACCCTGGATGTAGTTCGACAATACGACCCAAGCCCCATCGTAGGGTTGGTAAATTGTCATCGCGTATTAGCACAAGATCACACTCCATCGCTTCCAAAACTGTTGTGATAGTGTGATCCGCTGCCCCCGGGAGAACCGATTTGTCGAGATGTCCGTGATATCAGGCTCCACCGGTGCAGTAAGTGGGTTACCAATGAGGAAGTGACCAGTGGTTAAAACATCAAGACCAGAGGGATTATGGGATAAGGGAGTAAGAGGACGTAAATTTAGACACGCTTCAATTTGTGTAAGAAGCGTGTACATTTCGTCATAAGTGAGAGTGCAATTGTCTAAAATGCTCTTGTCTGACATGATAAATCTAGGTATAGTTAAGTCTTTTATTGAACATAGTTGATCAATAGGTTGCTTCCATGTCGAATATAACTCGAGAAGAACTGAATCATCCCAATGGCGCTTTAATGACCACAATTTTTGCAATATCAACTTGCTAATTACCACAACAGGAGCTATTAGGCCTAAAGGATCAAAAATTTGTGCTATAGTTGAAAGAATTAACCGTTTTGTTACGCGATTTTTTTAAACAAGAGTGACATTAAAATTGTATTTGAATATATCATCTGCACTATTCCATAATCATCCTGAAGTTTTCGTACTGTCCATTTCGTTTATATTTACAACATGCGATTGCGTTCCATAATTTGAACTAGGAATTAATTGGGAAACATTAGATTCCCACTTGTTTAATTCAAAGCCATCTTTCAAGAAAATGTTTTTAATATCGTCTCGTATGCTAATTGCGTGATCTAAAGAATTACTGCCTGTCAAGACATCGTCAACATAAAAATCTCTTAGAATAATTGAACATGCTTCGGGATGATATTCGTATTCGTCCTTTGCTAATTGTTGTAAACATCGTATGGCTAAATAGGAGGCCGAAGCCGTTCCGTACGTTACCGTGTTGATTCCATAAGTACTAATTTGGTCTTGTGGATTATAACGCCATAAAATACATTGATAATTTCGATTATTCTCATCAACTAAAATTTGCCGATACATTTTAGTGATATCAGCCGAAAAAATATATTTAAAAGTGCGAAATCTCAGAAGAATATCGAAAATATCGTCTTGTAATTTAGGCCCTACTATGAGATTATCGTTTAGACTGATATTTGTTGTTGTTTTAGCGGACCCATCAAATACCACTCGAAGTTTTGTAGTTGTGCTAGCTTCCTTTAGAACCCCATGATGTGGTAGATAAAAATATTCAGAGTTATTAATTTGTTTCCCAGTGTCAAATAATTCCATATGACCTAATTCGAGATATTCCTTAATGAATCCAGTGTATAAGTCCCTTAAATTTGAGTTTTTCAACAATTTTCGCTCTATGTTGTAAAAACGTTTCAACGCTATAGACTTCGATTCGCCTAATGGTTGTTTGTTATATTGAAAGGGCAGCCTCACAACAAATCGACCGTGAACATTTCGCTTAACGGTAGTTGCGAAATGATCTTCACATTCCATTTCCTGTTTTGAATATGTTGGCTTTATTGTGCAAGGTTCCTCTAATTGCCAAAAACTAGCTAGCTGCTTTTCTAAAGAATGCTTACTGACAGAATGATTCGAGGATGACAATCCTTTAATATGTCCACCAATGACCCAACCCAAATGAGTTTTTTGTAAATGAGGTTGACCCCTAGAACCTTTTATTTGACCTACACAGAGTAAATCCCAAAATAATTCGGCGCCTATAAGCAAATCTATAGGGGCAGATATATTGAATTGTGGGTCGGCTAATTTGATATTGGGAGGTATAGCGCACATTGAATAAGGCAATGAATACAGAGGTGAATTATCCGTGATTCTTGATAATATTATGCAAGATATATTAGCAGAAAAGGCATTGAACCTAGATTTGATTTTGATATTAACTAATTTATTGGCCTCAGATGTGGATTGATTTATCCCTCCTATTGTCAGATTAATATGCTTGTATGGCATGTTGAGTTTTTTGAAAATTGATTGAGAAATAAAATTTGATTGAGACCCGACATCGAGAAGAGCTCTAGCTTTGTGAGGTATACCATTTTTATCAACAATTTCGACAATTGCCGTTGATAATAAAATTTGAGAACTTGAAATGCGTCTGGAATGGTTGGCGGATGTCGAGGGTTGTGGGTATATTACAGGTACATTTTCGGAATTATCAGGGATTTCCTTTTGAAAATGTAATAAAGTATGATGTTTATTATTGCATACTTTACAAAGTGACGATTTACAATCGGCTACAAAGTGATTTCCCTTCAAGCAATTAATGCATAGTTTATGCTCCTTTACTAAATTTAAGCGTTCAGAGACAGGTAAATTTAATAAATTGGGACATTGATTATTAAAATGAGTTTTGTAACAAATCGAACATTTAGCTTTGTTGGTCAAATTAGGTACATTTGTCGCGGATTTACGACTTAGAGTTTTATTAATCGGAGCGATATTGATGTTTGGCTTATTTGATTTTGATTGGGTATTATCAAGCGATTCTAATAATTGATATTGCTTACGCAAAAATACGATAAATTGATCGATAGTAGGAAGCTCGGTTCCCGGAATAGATGATTCCCAAGCCTTTCGAGTTGTAAAATCTAATTTAGAATTTATCAAGTGAATAATCAAAACGTGTGACATCTTATCAATCGATAGGTTTAATGAATCTAGTGCCCGCAAATGTGTGTTTATAGTGTCTAAGAGCTTTCTTAAAGAACTTGCTGAATTGCTAATAGGTGCTAAATTAAACAATGCATTTATATGACTTTGCACTATGAGCCTCCTATTTTCATAACTTTCTTTCAATAATTCCCAAGCATTTAAATAATTATCTTTTGAAATAGGTAACGCTTGAATGACGCGTGCTGCTTCTGATTTCAGCGATGACTTTAGATAATGAAATTTCTGCGTATTGGACAGAGTTTCATTTTCGTGAATAATACTATTAAAGGTATCGTGAAATGCTAACCAATTTTGATAATCCACATCAAATTCTGGTAGATTTATTGTCGGTAATTTAATGTGACCATTATTAATGTGAAAATTAGACACATCGGATGCCCTGTCTTCACTAGAAATACTGTTACGTTTCTTTGATACTAATTTTTTATATTTGGCTATAATTTCAAAAAAGTTATTTTCAAAAGCTTCACGTTCAGAAGATTGCTCTTCCGAATCGTCAATCTCTTCTATCTGATTTTGAATGTTGTCAAAATCTTGCCACGATAGTTCTAGTTTTTCTAATCTAGACTTCATAAGTTCTAAATCATTAGCATTAGATTCTACATAACTTGTATGATAATTTGAGAATCTAGTCAAGCGAGCTTTGACATTTGCACGTTTAGAAATTAAAGATTTCAATTCAGCCATTATAGAAATTGAGGTAAATTATTATGAGCAATAAAGAATATATAGAATAACAGCAACTATGAGTTGAAATACAGAAAGAAATGAGCTTTCACTTATGTAAAAATTTACGTGGACTAAATTCACAATAAATAGGAATGTATAGTATAGGATATAGGACCCACTTACGTTTTTGAAGCTGAAGTTGGTTGTTCCTGGGCTGCTGCTAGGTTCACTGGAACATCATTTAACTATCGGGTTCGAAGGACCAAATGTTGCGTACTCCTTTTAAAGGTGTAACAGATTATTTTCTCATATCGGCCGGAATTGTTATCCGGAATCCAAACAACGATGATACTTTAACGATTTATTAAAATATCTATATACAACTGATGGTACACTCAAATGTAACAAGATACTGGTGATTACAGTACGCGTCGATGGTAAGATACACTATAGGTTACACTTTAAGTTACAAAATAGCGATATGGTTCTAGTTATACGTAGGTAGATACTAGATAGCGATATAATAGTAAGATGTTTTCGAAAACTATGATAAACTGAACAGATAGACTTCTAGAACAGTAATGAGTAATGCAAGCGCTTAGAAGGGTAGCAGGTAGATGTCCGAAATATAATACAAATGATAGAAGCGTTCTAAATTTCCAGCATTTGGCAAAACCCGACAGTTCGACAGGAAATAAGTCATAAAGTGGTTGCTATCCCTTGAAACGCTTGCTGTGATGTACAAACTTATATCTAATAAACTTAAGAAACTATTTACAACTTAATACTAGTTACAGAAGAATATTGCCGTATTTGTACAAAAATGACCAATCCATTGGCGTACCCAACACTCACACTGTCACTCACACTGCCACTCACACTGACACTCACACTGGCACTCACACTGACACACACACGCACACACATAATGATGGCTACTTGGTAGCCTTAGAATTTTTAGTGGATAAGCGTGATTATTCCGCACTCAGTAGCGTTATCTCGTTTTAGTTCAGCTGAAAGTGAAATGAACTTGCAGTATTATCAGCATTAAAAATGCTCGAAATCATACTCATTTGTGATCTTGGTGTTTGAACATTACAGTATTCAAGAACTTGAACAGAAAAAGTTCAGCAAATGAAATGCAAGGATAAAAAATTCTTTCGATCACGAATGGTGCCTCGGAGGATACAATCGAACATTATCATTAGATATTCATTTTATGCATGGGTTACGGTAGATTTCCGCAATAATCTCCGAAACAAGACTTTTGGCTGTATTCGCTTTCCGCACTATGGGCATAGTATTTTAATGTGGCTTTTGCCGCTCCGTTATAGAGGAAGCACACAGAAAATGGGAAATAACTAATTGGAAAATCTATACATTCGAACTACCGCTTCCAAATTAGTTCAATTCTATGCAATGATTAGAATATGATTTATGATGGTTATCTCTGAACTAATTCTGAAGCATTAGCTCATACACATATCAAACTCTTAGATCCTACAATTGATTACGTTCTCTTCTTGAGATAAAGGAGGTGATTCGAAATGATTCATAATTAGAAGATTTCATCAATCAAACTGATACTCATAAAGAAATAGTAAGATAATAATATAAATTGGTGACTTAATTCACTTCGATTCTATCCTAATTGAAAACCTTATTATGAATAAATCATAAACAACAACCTCATTAGCTAATACCTTGACGGATATTAAATCACGAAGAATATCTTCACGAATGGAGGAAAATAGTAGAAATATGTATAAATCGAAACTCAGATCGCGAGAAATTACTTAAACAGAGTCGCTTAGAGCCGTTTCTAATTCCTCGTTTCCATCCTATCTTTTTACAATAGTCCAGGCATTTAAGGAGGCAAATTGACGATTTTTGTCCGAATTTCGGCAAGTTCTAATTTTGATCTACTCTTATGTACATATCTCAAAGCGCTGAACACGATAGTGTAGATTGAATTTGGATTAACCCTGTGCTAGAAAAAGTATAGTCATTTTTTGGACCCAATATATTTCCGATTTTGTGCGTTTTGGAAGAAAACTATGAGTTGTATGAAAAAGAGGTTGGAACAAAAGGTAATGGAAAAATTAGTACGCAATTTTTGACTCCAGTCCAAAGTCAATTCGAGGTCGTGGGCCCAAGACAAGGCCCATTTAGTGTGTTTTCTATATAATTGAGTAAAGAGATAGTACTCCTATTGTACATTTTTTTGGTTTCTGGTATTTTGACCTATTTCGTTTTTTGGTGCGAAAATCACACATTTTGAAAAATCTGTATTTTACGAATTTCGGACGAAATGTTATCGATCTAAAACCAAATTCATTCGAAAGATTCCATCATTCTGCACAGAATATCCTGAATGCTTGAGCCATTTTGATCCACATACATAACTTTGGTGCATTTTTCAAAAGTTTGAATCACCGAAAAATCCAAATTTTTTGAGGGTAGACATTTTTCACGAAATTCCTATTCTAGGTTCTATTAGAGGTTTTCTCAGCTAGTATTTCAAGCCCAAGCAAATCAATTTGAGTTGTGTAGAGGTGGAGCTATTCCAATAAATGTGTTCGGGCCTCTAGAGGGCCCAATATTGGGCCTATCGACAAAAACGTAGAATAAAATTATAGAGAAATACATCGGCTACTTAGGTTTGAAACAGAGTATGGCGATTTGTCCCCAATACTCAGTTATACAAAATTTCATCATAAAATACTAGCGCGGAATTTTATTTAGCGGCATTAAGCGAGCGTCGGTAGAATAGATTCCACGCGCAAAATTATAATTTTTTTAAATATTCTGAAATGCAAATAATCGTTTCGTGTGAATGTGTGAGTATATGTAGACGTGTGAACGTGTATATGTGACCGTTTTTCATATTTATGGAACAGTTGCCTAGCACAGTGATGTTGTTTGGTTTAGAAGGTTCTGATCCAACACATATAACCTGGTATTATATTCCAACTTTACTATATGTCATATTTATTTTAATCCACGCGCGAATTTATAATTATTTTAATATTTATAATTTTGTGTCCTCTATGATACATCAAAGATACACCAGATATGTGAGTATATAGTCAAAAATCCAAAAAAAAATCAGGTAGCATTCAGTTATCCCAATGAGGCCTCACATATATATAGGTATGCCTCTTATAATAAAAATAGTGAAGTGGGCGGTCCCAAATGAGCCGATGTTCATCGCATATTAGAGATCAAAAGTTGTGTACAGCACAGCATCATCAAACGAGAACATGCCCATTTCAGTTTTATTCTCAGTTATATAGAATATAAAAAACAAAATTAATGTGTTGTTATTTTGATATTATTCAAAATATTATATCAATTGTTGAAGAAGTGATTTTTTAGATTTTAACAATAATTTCAAATTTATATTATCTTTGGAACTTTGAAACTGAGAGTCAGTCAAAAAAAATGTAAATGTGAAAAAAATATATATATATATATATATATAAAGTAAGTTGTGGGTTCTCTTAGGTTTTTCAGCAATTTTAAATGAATTATCTCAATGAAACAATCTTTTCATTCGACGCGTTTCGGCTTTCGCCTTCTTCAGGAATTTATTCATTGTTTACATTATGAAGTGAGTTGATTTTACGGAAGCACACACTCATCATGGCTTTGAAATTCAGACTGAACACAGTTTGCAGAATAGCATTCTGCAAACTGTGTTCAGTCTGAATTTCAAAGCCATGATGAGTGTGTGCTTCCGTAAAATCAACTCACTTCATAATGTAAACAATGAATAAATTCCTGAAGAAGGCGAAAGCCGAAACGCGTCGAATGAAAAGATTGTTTCATTGAGATAATTCATTTAAAATTGCTGAAAAACCTAAGAGAACCCACAACTTACTTTAGATAAACCAGCAAAAGAAAACCACAGCGAATTTATATATATATATATATATATATATATATATATATATATATATATATATATATATATATATATATATATATAAATATATTTGGTCTTATTTTTTTAATATTGGAATTTGTTATGTACCCAATAAAAACATCAGGTCACGGTCACATATACAAGCTCACATGTGAACATACACTGACACATTCACACATAAAGATTGTAAGCATTCAGGTTCATTTTAAAATATTTAAAAAACTGTAATTTCTCCCGCGGAATCTATTGTACCGACGCTCGCATATTGCCTGTAAATGATATATCGCGATAGTTTTTTATGATGAAATTCATTATGACTCAGAATTGTGAACGGATCGCCGTACGCTGTTTCAAACTTAAATAGCCGATGTATTTCTCTGTAATTTGATCAAAGGTTTTGGTCGATAGGCCTAAAGTTGCGCCCTCTAGAGGCCCACACCCATTTATTAGGATAGATTTCTACTCAATCCAAATCAATCTTTCTGTGCTTAAGATACTCCTTATGAAAACCTCCGATAGAACCTACAATTTGAATTCCGTAAAATAATTCTAACCTAAAAAGTTTGCATTTTTCAGTGGTCCAAAATGTTCAGAATGGCGCCAAAGTTATGTCTTCGTACCAAAATGCTAGAATTTTGGATATTGAGTGCAAATTAATGAAATCTTCCCAATGAATTTTGTTTTAGATCGTCTGAGATTTGAAAAATACTGATTTTTCAAAACGACCGATTTTGGCGGCAAAAAATAAGGTAGGTCAAAATACCAGAATGCCAAGAGAAATTAAAATAACATCTTTTCACTGAAACGTAATATGAAAAAAAGAAGAACTCTCTAACATATACTCAAATGTCCAATGTGCCTAGAACACACTAAATGGACTCTATTTTGGGTCCACGACATCAAATCGGCTTCGGACTTTAGCCAAGAATCGCGTAATAATTTTTCCAATAACTTTTTCCTCAAACATTTTTTCATACAACATATAGTTTTCTCTCAAAACGCAAAAAATGGACATATTTTGGGTCAAAAAAATGGCCAAAGTTTTCCGAGCACAGGGTTAATCCAAATTGAAACTGCATAAGAATAGACCGAAGTTAGAACTTGCCGAAATTCGGGCAAAAAAATTCCTCAAATGCCAGGGACTACAAGCCAAAAAATTATCTCTAACATACCAACATTTTGACTGCCTCTTCATATTACATGTGAACTACAAAATTCATATACATTCAAGATCGTCGCAGCATGATCGAGAGCCGTGTCTAAAAATCAGGTAGGAATGTAAAAAGTTTTGAATGAGTCAAGATGCAGGGATTTGCGAAATTTCACGTAAACCCAGACAGAACTATGTGAATAAGTCAGGCCATGAAGCATATCGGTTAATTTCTGAGAACCTAACGAAATATCAGAATTGATTAATGTTCACTGAAATAGTTCACAGTTCTGGATTCAAAGAGTTCACAGTTCAGGATTCACTGTAACCCCTATAATACAGAATGAACTTCATTTTTTAATTACCTGGACAAACTGACTCTCATTAGTCATTCTGTACGTTCTGGTATTTGAATATCTGCTGAATATCATTGTTGTATGATATTATGTTCAATAAATGAAGGTTTATTGTTATAAAGAGTATCGCATTGTTTCTTTGATTTCATTATGCATCCCTATCTCAGTAATTCTGATGGGTAATGTTACTTCACACTGTAATTCTTGTTCTAACCCTTGAATTTAATTTCTAATTCATGTTTTATGTTAATATTGAAATACTTCATATTTCTTGTATACCTACTATAGGGGGTAACCCGTTAAATAAATGAATGAATAAATAACATTTCTTAATATTCCTGTTATAGATGATACCGATTAAGTATAAATAAGTTTACCTAGTTGATCGAAAACCATGGCGAATAATAAACTAACACAGGTGTTGATGCATTTCTGCTATATTATTAAACAAAAGTTTGTGATGTGACTTCATCAAACACTACCGTTAAAATATGTAAATTAACATGAGCAACTGTATACAATTGCAACAGCTAATAATAATGGAATAAGTACATCATAAAGTAGATCTGGGTAGCGAAAATAGGGATTCCATCATTTCACCCTTCACTATGTGATATGAAATTTCATACCTATTGTAAAATTAAACGCCACTATGTTGATATCACTTTTATTTGATAACTTCCGTTATGAATATTTGAATTCCGTCTGAAGATGGCGTAACTACGCTGAAACTCGAGTTACAAAGTTATAAATAAAAGTGATAATATCACAGTAGGGATTAATGTTACCATATGAAAATTGAAGGAATTCATCGAAATAATACCCAGATATTGAGAAATCTTGTCTTCTTCATGAATTCCGCGTCACAATAGCACGACTTGATGTCTACGTTTCGCCAACCATTATAGGTGACATCTTCAGGTCAGGCTTGAAGCTTGATCTGAAACTGATTCTACTGGTTTCTGTAGCCGTATTTATTGTGGGGAAAATCCTTCACGCTACACAGTTCACTGCCTTTATTCCGGTGGTTAACTCCGTTCTGGTACCTGATCCTGCCGTTGTGTGATCATGTGCGAAGTGTTTCGAGGATGAGTTTTCTAATGTTGAGAAGGTAATATCCTGAGTCACGGTTTAGATTATTTGGATGTTTTAGGATTCCTATAGCTATAAGGATTTTTCGCTGATAGAAGTTTGAGGCTCCAGCTAGGATTTCAGTATTGTCGAATTGGATTTGATGATAAGTGTCAAACTTGTGTTCCGCAAGTGCAGATCTACTGGTGTCACGAAACCTTGTACAGCGCTCATGTTCTTTCACACGAGTAGCTACTGTACGAACTGTTCCACCAATGTAGACTTCACCGCAAGAACGGGAAATGCTATAAGCACCTTCAGAGAAAAGAGAATGAATGGTTCTTTGATAGGTTTGTAAAACTGAGATAATTTTGTAAGTGTGGAAAACAGAGTAGAAATATTATGTTTTTTAAGGATTTCGTGAATTCGATCAGTTATATTTTCAATATATGGAAGATAAGCAGTGGATAAAGCAGGCGGGGGATTTTGTGACTCAAGTTGATGTGACATTTTAGGCGAGGTGTATTTACTCATGGCTTTTTGAATGTTGTAATGGGAGAAATTAATTGATAATAAGACAGATGAGAGATGCTTTAATTCTGATTTCAAGGATTGAGATTGATACTGGAGGGCAGTTATGAATTTTGGTCCAATTTTCGCGCCCGTTATCGGGACCTGGGTCAAAATGTTCGTATTGATGGCCCAAACAGCATACTAAAAAGTTGAATTACTAAAATGGGTGTCATCCAGTTTAATTGGCTAAAAACTGTTTTTTTGTGCTTTTTGAGAGGTACTTTTTTGTTTTATTTTTTTCAAGGTCTTCAAGATTTGGCTCAGGTTTGGGATTGATACCCTTTCATTCTGGGTGTCGGAAGAACCCATTGGTTCCAGGTTTTTGGAAATCGGTTCATGCCCCCTCTCACAATATAAATATATACACATGTATTTTGAGGAAAAATTAAAATTGATCTGCAAGAGCCAATAATCGATCAATTCAGCTGAAAATTTAGGTTCCCAAAAATTTGAAAATGGTTATAGGTTTGGTCAAAAATCTTCGATGGTTTTCCCTAGAACTCAATTTTAGTTCATTTTTTCCAAAAAATTCAAATCCAAATATCTTTTGTACTTTTGGGGCTATCTAGATCTATATAGTCTCAAATGAAAGCTATTTGTATGTAGTTTAGCTTATGGGCGTCATCCATTCATTTACAAAATTTAGACTGGTTTTTGGACATTTATTGTTATTATATATTTTGGATATATATGATTTTTATGGCGCCATTACGCTTATATTTGCATATAAATACATATACATACTTATATTTATGCATATTAAATACGAATATATATTAATATAGATAGGCTATGTATAGGTGTTGAATGGACCATGTCTATCGGATCTGGATTACCCAATTTTTTACTAAAATGGACATGCGACTAATGAATTCCGAAGGAAAATTATATTTTGAACATTCTTTATTGCATATTTTTTGAGAAAAAGTAAAAAGTTCAAGTTTGAAAGAAAGAACAATTTTTTTTGGAAACTTTGACGATTTAATATATTTTAACATATATATATGAATGAAAATACTCAAATGTATATCTATATATCATTGTTACCTCTACTACAGTACATTCATGTTTGCATAATAGGTGTACTATATGTGTATTTATCAGTATATTATACAATCAAACTATTCTTTTTATTATTATTAAGAAGCCACATGCTGATGGAATGATAATGATAATGATGATAATAATAATAATAATAATAATAACAATAGCAATAACAATATTAATAATGATAATAGTAATGATAATAATAATGATGGTGAAAATAAATGTTAGATCATCTTTATATTAACCCAGAAAGGGGTTTACTCTTGCTCGTGTTTAACTCAAAAAAATTGTTATTATATGTACCGGGATATCAAAAATTATCTTCGTCAAGGGTGGTTGTGGAATCTAAAACGTGTGTCTTACTTTACGTTTGAAATAATTATGTCACTGTCACACTGACATCATCAATAACCTACAAATTTCATTCCTATTTATTTCAGTTGTAAAACAATAATGAACTACAAATTATGAAATAACGATTTTAGTAACAAGAAAAACTAAATTACAGTAATTGTTTGAAATGTCCCCCGTTTTGTTCGAGGCACAAGTTGACGCGCATCTTCATGCTGTGAGAACCTTTTTTGCAGCATTTCTGGCGTTATGGTTATACATTGCTGAACTATTCTTTGCTGAAGTTCTTGCAAATTATTTACCGGAGTTGCGAAAATCTTGTTTTTTAAGTAAGAAAATATAAAATAGTCCATAATTGTCAAACAAGGTGATCTCGGAGGAAACTCAACTTCTGGATGCAAACTTATCAGCCGGTCATCAAAAAACTAGCGGAGAAAATCAATATTTTCTCGTGTAGTATGTGTTGTTGCACCGTCATGCTGGAAATAACCGTACCGAAGTTCATCATCGTTTAACTGTTGCACAGATTCAGCCAAAAAGTTATGTCTGTACCTTTCTGCGTTGACGGTGAAATCGAAAAAAATTGGCCCAATTATCCTTCTGCGAGAAACTGCCATCCAAACACCGATTTTTTGAGCATGTAGTGGCGATTCAGTAAAAACATGAGGGTTATCATTGCTCCAAATTCGCATATTTTGAGAAATGATGTATCCCGAAAGGTGGAACCACGCTTCGTCAGAAAAAAAAAAGTCCAGAAGATCGTCATTCATTAAATTATTGACAAACCAATGGCAGTAAGCAAGGCGTCTGAGGTGGTCTGCAGGCAGAAGATCTTGATGTGCTTGCATCTTATATGCATGCATGTTCAAGTCTTCCTTTAAAATCTACTAAATGTTCCATAAGAATGTCCAATTTCGTGAGAAAGACGTTTCAAAGGTTTTGCAGGCTCCTCTTCCATACGTTGACGAACGTCATTGACAACTTCTTGTGTACGAACTCTTGGTCTACCAGCACCTTTTTTATGAGTCACACAACCAGTTTCGCGGAACACTTCAACACAATTTGTAAGGCACACATAAAAATTGTCCGGTAATATTGCCACGTTTGGGAAGTGCCTCGAAAATTGTCCAAACACAAACGTTGACTGTATTGCCAATTTCCATTAACTAGCGCACCCGTTCGGAAATAGGCTTCAATCATGAAAATTTTGTGCTGTGTGGTAAGAGGCATGGTTCAAAAACTGGATTAGAAAATTTCAGCACAATGACTTAACAGATTCTAACACAACAAAACATATTCAAAAATTCAAAGTGAGACACACCTTTTACATTCCACAACCACCCTTGACAAAGATAATTTTTAATTTATAGTTCATTATTTTTTTACAACTGAGATAAATAGGTATGAAATTTGTAGGTTATTGATGATGTCAGTGTGACAGTGACATAATTATTTCAAACGTAAAGTAAGACACACGTTTTAGATTCTACAACCATTCTTGACGAAGATAATTTTTGATATCCCGGTACATATAATATCAATTTTTTTGAGTTAAACACGAGCAAGAGTAAACCCCTTTCTGGGTTACTATAAAGATGATTTATTTTCACCATCATTATTATTATCAATACTATTATCATTATTAATATTGTTTTTACAATCCATGTGCTCGTTACGTATTGTTGTCCTTATCTATTTCCAATAATTCCCAAATATTTGATTTCCCATATCCACCTTCCGAATGTATAATTCCGAAATCAAATCAAATAAATGGTTTTCTGTCAATAAATTATTTGAGTCATCTGAAATCCACTGCAACAGCACATCCAAGTTTGCAAACACTGTATTTTCTATTTTTATTAATTTTAGATTTACCATTTTTAATATCTTCACCTAAACAAATATTAGTACGTTAAGCAATATCCAATTTTCGTTTCATCAGAAAGGTTTTAAGTTAGTTATCGGGATTATCAAAATATTATGTTCAACTATATTCGAAATGTTTTAGGCGGGTGAAGATTCATTGAAAATAAATATAGACAATAATACCCATAATTTATCTAATGACTTCGAAGTATGGTAACACTTGGTAATCCTATTAATATGTATGTTGGAATGTTAATGTCATACAGATTCTCATTGGAGTTAATTCTGTTCACCATCATATACGGAAAATAACAATAATAGTTTCTATTATTTTTCGATTAATACAGAGTTAACAAGTTCACGTAGAACCATTTATAACTGTTATCAACTGTAATGTACTCGTTGTAATGTTGCCAAAGTTTAATTCGCAAACTGTAACCACAAACAACTCTTTGTATGAAGTGATTCTCCAGTTTGAACTGAATTCGTGTTAGCAATTTAAATGTAATCTAAAATTCTATGTTGATATCTACTTAATAACAACATTATTAAATTCTGGTTCGTTTAATCCACACATACATCAAGTCTCCAACCGATAGAATTTAATATTTTCTATAGTTACACTTTACTGCTAATGATCACTACACCTATTTAACAGTGAATCTATAAATACAGTGGTGATTTTGGATCGGTTCCGCCATGTTTCAGCAAATAATGTGAATCATTTATTTTGTACAATAATTTTCAAATCTGTGTTCGATACCATTTATACTACCCATTTTTGCCAAATTTGATGAGTTATTATTATTAGCATGGCTGTGACATTTCTGTTTTATGAGTTATGAATGATAAGCGTAATAATTGAGTATTCAATTTAATCTATTCTTGGAATAATTTATGTTGCTAACAGGATGTATTATTCTTCCATATTCATAATGAAAATGTAATTATCAAATTGAAATAGCATTCTTCTTGGTACTTTCTGAATTGAGATCAAATAATTGAAACTTCAGGCATTCAGATGTCGAGTTAAAACAAGACTTCAAAAAATGTATAACTGTATAGTTTTGATGATGATGAATTAATCATTTTTACTTCCATCACTATACATCGTATAAGGTAAGTTATTGTAAATGCTCTAAAAAATCTGGATTTTCGCATATATATCCGTTTTGAATATTTTCTGAATCGATATAAACTATTTTTGAGATGATGTCTGTGAGTGCGTGTATGCGAGCGTAAAAACTGCGAAGACGATTGCGCCGTTCCTATTAGTCGTATGGATTTGAAATTTCACGAAACCCGATAATTAGTGAGGAAAGGAACTGAATCGTATTTGGGCGCGATTCTCCCGTTTCTAGTTATTTTTTTGAGATCCTTCTTCAGTTTTTCAAATGGAATTATAGTATTTCATTGAACCATAAACTTACAGTATTCTTCTTCATATAAATATAGCACAAGCATAATATTTAACCTGCAGGTATTCAAATTTTGATTTCATGTGACAGCAGATGTCAGTATAAAACAAGGTCATATCCATAGTCAAAGTCAGGTCTGCCGGAGCCTTCCCTCCATCCTTTTTAAAATTCGAGTGCAAGCTGATTGGTCGTTTATTTCGTTTATTTAATATTATTGACGACGATATAATATGATATTGTTACGTGCCGGCGATGTGATTGGAGGAGCTAGGTGACGTCACCTAGCGCGAGAAACGATGGAAGGGAGGCTCCGGCAGACCTGTATACTTTGACTATGGTCATATCATATTGTGAATTATTTCTAAAGTCAACATGACAACAGAAGTCCGTATAAAACATAGAGTTGTAACATAGAATATAATTTAAAGACTTGCATTAACTGTTTTTCCATTTTCTTTCCCTACAATGATACGTTTGACCCACAGAAGCGTCAGAAAGCTATTTCCCTTGTATAAATGAGGGAAGTTGATGATCAATTAATCACAGTTCATTTCAAGAACGTACCATCGCTGAATCATACCATGCGTTGTGTAACATAATGTTAATTTTCTTCAGAAGTGTGAAAAATACCTTCACTTTTCTGTTCCTATTTAGATGCTTCATAGAAAATATATTGAATACTGGTGGTAACGACTTGATTGTTTCCTATGTTCCCTGGAAATGACGGTTGTTCGAATTCTTTATGTACAGCTTGTTCTGATATTTTTATTACACCTACATCATTAAGCTGCTCTATAAAGTGGTTGACTTAAAGACCTGTTGTATACGTTGACGAAAGCTCCAAAACTTATATACAATTTACTTTCTCTAAATTTTCTGATTAGAAATTTCCTTTCTTTGAATGGGTTCTCTAGATCATCAAGCTTAACTCAATTATCAACAGCATTCCGCATATGGAACAACCTGCACAAACACTGACATTCAACTGCTCCTGCTCTATGTCATGAGTTGTGTATCAAATATTATTTGAACATATCTCTTTCTCTTGTTTTATGTTCCATGATTGGGTCACGGTTTGCCCCAATCCTGATTTGGTTGAATATAGACTGGAATGCGTGGGTTTATTCATTCGTGTTTATCTAGATAGAATTATACACATGATTACTCCTAAATTATAACATGATATACAAATTAACATAGGAATAGATACATAGTGAAGTATGGTATCAGATTAAATTGATAATTATTAAATTATTGCCATTATCAATCAAGATTAAAGGATTACAGCACATCACAGCCTTCAACAAACTCGGCGTGATTTATAAGGCGCATGTCAGTATCTCTCAACTAACTACAACGGCCAGTATTTTTACTAGACACGTGCAAAACTATTATTTTTAAGTAGAAAAACCGTGATCATAATTCCAAGTGCTATTACTGCTGTTTCTATATCGAATCTAAGAATTGTTCCCAATTAGAGGTACAAAATAGCAGTTGCTATTTGATATTAGATAAAATATGCTACAGTCACGTAGTTGCTTTTATCAAATAACAGTTCATATGTAAAAACTGATTGCTGAATATCAACCCATCTCTAATTCTTAGACCTGTGCAATGCACTTGCACACTCTCCTCCGCACAACATAAGTTCTTCTTCCGTATATCTCATAAACATTACGATACGTATGGCCCTCTCGCTCTCCCTCTCTTCTGCTGCAGCATCTTCAGACCATTTGACCGAGTTTGGCACCAATACCTACTTGGGAAACATTCGCATTTCGTATGCCACACCAAACATATCCCGTCCATAGCTGTGCGAGTGATGGTACACTCCATACCATTATCTCTAATGACCACTACATCAAACAATGAAGACGGATATGTAACATAAAGACAGGTTCATGCAATGAATGACGATCTGGCAAGAATTATGAAATGAAGAACTGATAATTCAGTTGAGTTCAATGCACCCAAAAGGGAAGCTCAGTTTTCTTCAGAAAAGCAGACCCCACAACCGCTGATATGATGATGTTAGGTAGAACTATTCCCATGAAGTCCTCAATATCCAACTTCGGTATCACCACCAATAGCACCTTCTCATTGAACGACTATGTGGCATCGATCGCTTCAGCAGCTTCATAAACGTGTCCCAGAGCCACTTCACACCCGAACAGCCCCTGTTGATCTACATGGCCCAGATTTGATCTGCCCTTGAGTGCTATTTAGCTCCCAAATATGTGGTGAAGGTTTTGGATTATATTCAGAAACGCTTTCCTCTAGTGGATGATGCATTACTTACGAATTCATACACTCCAAAACATCATAGAAAGGTGCGCAATCTCTCCCATTTCGATAGATTTTCCGTGATCCGTGTTCCTTGAATATCTAACCATGAACGATTCCAGCTACGTAGGCCAGACGAGCTCAGGTTGGTCAGCTCTTCACCTGCCGGACAGATCTCTAACAGATATCATTTGTCTATATCCAACTATTTGTCTAGTGAGATCTTCCTTGATACCTGTAACCTCCAAACTTCAAACAAAATCCGAATGCCTACCTCCTCTTCCAACATTTGGCAGCTTACTCACACGATCTTCCATGAACATGACAGTTTTCCCTCTCGTATAGTCTCGTATATAGAGTATATATGGAAAAATGTATTCTTTGTTGTGAGTCTGTTCCACAGCTTGAGTTCTGTAAACAACTGATTTGAGGTAGCCTCAAGCAAATAAATCGAGGAATGTATCAGGTGAGTGTGGGGGGACCATTATATTTGTTCAAGCTTGCCAATCCGTCTTTCGACAGCCAATTACGAATAATCAAAATTGAAGCTTCGTATTGTTGAAATGGGAGCAAGTGTTCATACAGCATCAGATTTGCGATTGATTAGAAGATCTATCACATTATGCGGCATTACCAAATAGACATGGTTATTCAAATTTGTTCGATGAATGTGGATTCGATTACGGCATCACCAAATATTCCTATCCAAATATACAACTTTTGAGTAGTTCCAGGTGTCCCTTCGGGAAAATGAGGGTTTTTGATACTCCAGTAATGAAAATTCAATTAAATAGTGTATCTATCACTTGAGAACATATTCTTCATCAGATCTTTGTTTGCATTAATCACTTCGGTTATAATCTCGCAAACTGTAATTGTCTATTCTTGTCATCCTCTCCAAGCTCTTGAAGAAACTCCATTTTATTGGAATGAAATTTGAGCAATTTTGTGACTTTGCATACTGATGACCAGGAGTGTACAAAGCAACCTGTCGCAAGCAGCAAGTTGCACTCACCAAATTGCCTAGTGAATATCTCAATTGGACCCATTTCATCTACTAGTCTGGCACCTTTACTCTATTTATTCGTCACTAATCCTGTTTCCCAGAATTCTTGTAGGAGTGTCCTGACGTAGGTATTTGTGGCTCATATGCTTCCCTGGATATCTGTCATTGAAAACTCTAGCCGTGGATCGCAAACATTTATCTCGAGAACAATAAATAAAAATTATCATTTTAAATTACAAAAAAATCAGAAAACATGAAGAAATCTATAACCTTGTAAAATATTTCACGTAAGCACAATCTACCAGTAAATGAGTAAGACGTGATGACTAAAACTTATCCCTTCACAAATTGCGTAAAACATTCACTTAGGTTTTTCTAAGTGAATCATATCACTATCGAATTGTGAAATCACTGAATGTCGTGTTAAAGTGGAAAAATGTTCCCTTTAATATGAAGTATCATCAGGGTATAATCTCATTGAGAACTTTTAAGAGTGGGTTGTGAATTATATAGGTGTATGTTATACGTCAAAAATGTACCTCTCTATAAAAAAAAAATTACGGCAGGACCATTTTTTTCTTTTTCTCATAGTTTGTTGTTTGTAATATCCGGAGTGGGTCCTTTTGAATAATTATTGAGCTGTAACGATTGAGTATATTGTGAAATTTGTCATATGCATAGGGTCTCTTAAGGACTGATGAACTTATATTTTCTAACATATACATCAATTTGGTGAGTGTATTGAGACTTTCTACTGCATCATGCTATAGAGAAGTTTCCGTGGTCTTATCGATATTGTGTTTCTGCAGTACAATGAACATTGACCTTTCGAGTCAGTTCTGTAATTACGTAGCGTTTTGCGTACCGTTTTAAAAACTAGTTGAAACAAATTTCACGTCGGCCTATTCGTCTTGAGAGAGTGACATGCAATTTACTTATTCGGTTTGTGGATTTAGTTCAGTAGGCGAGTGCAGCGACTCCAGAATGGAAGGAGCTCGCTCTCTGACCCGGAATACTGTATTTTATCCGGACGGAACTGTATCAACGGACATTACTTCTGGCACTAATTTAAACGAGTTTCTATTTCAGACTTTGGCTGAAACTTCATTATTCGCAATTATTTTCCTAGTAATAGATAGTAATGTAGTTAGTTTTAGGAATAATGTACGAAAATCAAAGGATATTTATCACCCAGATAAAGATAACTGTTTATAGAACAATACGGAATTTAATGGAGCGTTCCTAGATTTCACATCCAATTTTATCTGATGACTTCACTAATACAAATTCCATTCATCACATTGATCCCTAGCAACATTTCAAACAATGTTCCACTAAAATTTTCAGCAAGTATACTCCGCAAAAGTATTAAATTATTGATTGAAATTATTGAATTTATTCAAGGGGGAGAATTTTATATGAGTGATCCCTGTATCGATGAAATTTACGTAGAAATAAGTGTGTCTTACCCTTATCTGAGAATTAATATAGACTTATTGCAACCTAAATCATTGATGAAACTTCTTGGTCATTCTTGAATTC
Organism: Endomychus coccineus; assembly: GCA_958510875.1. Classification (NCBI taxonomy): domain Eukaryota; kingdom Metazoa; phylum Arthropoda; class Insecta; order Coleoptera; family Endomychidae; genus Endomychus; species Endomychus coccineus. Next base: position 219,976,311 of record OY294067.1, read on the forward strand.
CGGCATTCACTACATCTAAATCTAAATTAAATACTGCATAGTGTTCATCAATGATGTACTTGCCTCTCATAGGTTTATATTTGCCAAAATATAAGACTCTGATGGGACCAAAGTGGTAAATATGCTGAACCTGACATCCAGGAATGTGGGTTCGAATTCCGCCTATGGTTCAATGTTTTACGTTTATTCATCTTTATAATCGTATGTTAGTTCATAATTCAGAAAATCTCATTCCATATCTCTTAATGTACTTACACGAAATTGTGGCCAATTAGGCAAAAAAACTTTATGTTCACATTTTCTAAAGTTAGTTCGAGAAATTAAACTGGAATTTACACTCACTATTGTATTTATATGTTTTGGAATAAAGTGATTGTAAAATATTACGTTTATGTTCTTCCTCCTCAATATGTAAAATATCGGGGACAAAATGGTGAAATTATGATGTGGTCATTTACCATGAAACCATTGACTTTTGTACGTGCAAAGATTCCTGATGATCGGGATCCGAATCTTTATGTGAAGTAACCAGTCACACGCCAGTCATCTATAGAGGAAGCTTAGGTTCAGCTCCAAGCTAACCTTGTTCGGAGCACATAAACTCAGTGATAGTTCACCTCAGAAGGCATCTGTCCCTCTTGGGTTTCGATAGTATCGGATTTTATTACCTGTTGTGTAATTTAATTTAAATTTTATCCGTCTATAATCACAAAAAGAATCACACGTTGACACATACCCATCACCGATCTTGTTAGAAAAAATTTATGTATGCCAGTGTAATGTAGATTACAGTCTGACTACGAGATGTGACGAATGTTGAATGATAAGGTGACTCCGCTTCTGCACGCTATGTGATGAGAGAAAACGTCGGAACCGATGATACGACTGTTCTTCTCACTCTTGCATTATTAAACCAGGTTCTCCAGATCCCTGAGTTGTGATTGAGTATCATTGGGGAGGTAAGTTGATACCACTACGATGCCGTTCTGTTTCAGCATTCAAGACGTTACTGGACAGCTTTGTTGAAGTGGGAGACTGTTACCTTCCTAGAATTATTGTTGGTGTGTTCTCTGTATAGGGCCCCATAGAGTCCACCGACGCCGCTTGTTCTTGATTTCAGGGCTCTTGGATTGGAACCATAGTATTTTTGCCCACCACCAGGTCATGTTGACAGCATAGGGTTGTCATGGCAACTCTCAATAAAAGGAAGTTGCTTTCTATCAAGTCATGAATGGACATCATGAGCTCCTCTTCTGCGATGCCTTGATACTTGTTCCTTTACAAGTTCGATTGCTGGAAAAATGTGTACCCCAATTTACCACCTCTATCATTATTTTGATTTTAAAAAATCGATGGTGGAAGCCGTTACCTTATGGTAATTTATCATTTTGGTTATATGAAAGAATAACTACTTTGTTTTTATACCACTTTTATTAATAATAACGTGAAAACGTATCTATAGTTTCAACACCGAAATGCCATTATCAAACAATTCGAAAATTATGAAGAAACAATGAAACAGTTCAAGTATAAATAGAGTAGAGTAAAGTAGGGTTGAGATTAAGGGATCAACGGAAATTCCAAAAACAGGTACATCCTAGGAAAGTACAGTATTACATAGTAAACATAGCAACAATTTGTGAATTAGTGTGATTATAATTTAATATTCTAAGAATTATTTCAAGAGCGGTTTGAAAGACACATGAAAAGATCACTTTGATATAGGTCTAACTGATCATTGAGGATATTTTTATCAGAGTTTTTGACACCTTTATAAATCTCTATTGATTCTAATGTTTTCAATTTAAAACCTCTGGTTTGGTTATGTAAAATGCTTAGGCTATCTGAATCAGGGAAATTATGACCAGTTTGTAGAAAATGATTAGCAAAGGTTGAGTCAGTTGTGTTGAGTCTAAACGAGCGAAAATGTTCTTCGTATCTTAATTTGAAATTCCGACAAAATTTACCTATATAAAAGTCATCACAGTCTGGACAAATCATCCTATAAACTCCAGGTTTTCTTTATTTATTGATTTTGTCTTTGGCGTTGTATATAAGATGGCAAAGTTTATTTTGAGGTTTGAAACTGATTTTAAAATTATGGCGTGATAAAATGTTAGCAATATGTTCGCTTACTGTACCAAAATATGTCAAAGAGATGAATTTAGTGGTTACATCTATGTGTTTTATACGCGGATAAATTTTATAAAAAGTTAATTGTTGTTGTTTGCGATTCATCAGTTTAATCATTTGATCTACCGGAAAACCGTTATTGATGGCTATTCGTTTGATCGTATTCAACTCAATCGTGAGGTGTTCTATTGACAATGGTATCGAAAATGCTCTATGGATCATTGAGTGATATGCTGCTAATTTATGGCTACGAGGGCTAAACGATGAGTTCGGAATAGTAATGTCTGTACAAGTGGGTTTCCTGTAGATATTGAAGTTTATTTCATTATGGTCACGTATTAGTGTTGAATCCAAGAAGTTTATTGTTCTATCTTTTTCTGTTTCTAACGTGAATTCAATTTTCGGGTGAAGTTGGTTAATAAATGAAAGAAAGGAATTCAATTGGCTGGATGTGCCTTTGAAGAAGGCAAGTACATCATCTATGTATTTTGATGTTTTTTGTCTCCACCAATGGTCGGCTCAGACACCAAATTATTTTCACCCCCTCACGAATCTGCACGCAAGACGCAAACACGTTAGCAGCTTTTGCATAACCTCTGGTCGCAGCTACCATGACATACGAATGATATGTTTTTTGTTGGGATACAGAATCTCAAGGCTCAAACCATATGATTAGTCTTCGTCTTGACATTGTTCCGAAGCTTGCTTGAATTCTTGTATTCCCACCAGCATCAAGGTTCTACAGAGTTCCGATGATCTTTCATATTGCTATGGTACTAGGGATTGCAATAATTTCTACTATTTAGGTGTAAATCAAACTTGTCATTATTATTCTGAATATTGACTAGTATAATATATGTTTAGTTACGTGTTGATGTGTTATCTTGATGAATTTGTTTGTGGGAAACAGCAATTGTATGTTACATATATTGAAATACACATTTCATTCATAATTTTGAAATCACATATTCATTGATATATTTTCGGATTTAGTTTTGATCAAATTTGCATTGCATATTTTTGGCGTGTATAATTTGAGAATTTGAATTATTGTAGCATCCGGAATTACAATTTTGTTATTTGCACGCAGCAGTATACATAATACCTAATATATATAGCTACAGCGTGACGGGACGTGACGGACTCATGGTTTCACCCCTCATCTGAAATAGCCCAACGCGTCTAAAGGAGTTTTCGCTCCAAAAACATCAAGACGATAATCACTATTATATTTGATGCTGTGATCCAACATTCGAACAATGAGAATAATAAACTACATATAACACAACGTCATCAATGTGCGGTACACATGCAAAAGTTCTCACTTATACACATCAATGATGTTATATTCTTATGACAAGAATTATATTCACAATATTCAAAACCTTGCACGTAGATACGATACTAAGTACACAATGTACGATTAATAAATTGAATAAAAATATAACTTTCGCCTGCACGAGAACCGAGGATTCAGTAAATGAATTACGTCGAGTATCCGACTCAGATATGAACACGTGTGTGAGCGTATAGAGAAATTGCCTGACGCTTGACCAAGTAGTTGCGCTGGCGGCAGTATACATAATACCTTATATATATATAGCTACAGCGTGACTGCTCGTGACGGACTCATGATTTTACCCCCCATCTGAAACAGCTCAACGCGCCTAAAGAAGTTTTCACTCCAATAACAATGCGGATGTTCAAATATTCGCAATTTGTTCTAGATATAGCTATATTCAGTCAGTAGTATCAAAGTATTTATGTTGATGTTAAATTGATCAGTTTGATCCAAATAATTAAATTTGCCGTCATTTATGAACCTTGATGATGTTATTCAAAACCAAGTAGGTATCGAGACAGAGTTACACACAATTCAAGCTAATTCCAAGCACTATGAAAAAACAGAACTGAAGTATTCAAAAAGGTATAAAGAAGAATATAAAATAATAAATAATAAAATTGTCCGTTATAAATCGAACTATCTTCTTCACTGCATCTCCATCATTACTTTACCTTGACGGTATAACATTATATTTCTGAACCGAGCAAATCCTCGAAGAAGCAAAATTATGGAACCCATAGAATCCATTCAGCAACTGAACATAATATCAACACCCTGAATCATCTATCTCCTCAACTCATGAACAAACTGGTGCGAATATCGAGAACTTTGCTCAAGAAATTATCTATGTACATGTACAATTGAATATTGCAGCAAACACACCACTATCGAGCGATTTTAATTATAATAGATCAGTTAAATACATAGCAACCACCAAACATTCTCTCTGCATCAATGTCCAACAGTCATGTTGTGTTCTCGAATTAGGAAAATTAATTGCATACGGAATTTCTCAATTATCTGCAGTCAGTTACAAACTGAATTGCAGCATTTCATTCAATTATTATTGTTAGCAAGAATGTATTACACTCCAGTGGTAACACTTTATTATAACATTTTAGTAATAAATAGCCTGAAATAATGTATCTGGTTAATTTAGAGCTACTGATAATGACCTACAGGTCATCAATTAAAGCTTTGTACTAACACAGCAATTATTCATGTTTAACTAACATTATTCCATAGAACCATTTCATCTCGTTCATCCAATAGCTCCATGAGTACACGATTCGTTAACTCTACTAGTTGATACCTTTTTGAAACCATTATTAAATATCGTGAATTGAAAATTCTTCAACATACTGTAACCCACTTTTTCGGTACTTTGTCTCGAGCGCCAGATTTTGTTTGGGAGGTTTACTCCCTGGAAGAGTTCTCTGCGGCAACGGTCCCTTCTGACTGCATTATATAGCTTGTTTCAGGACAACTTCATTGGAGGAATAAATTCCAGGGGTCAATGTTCTCGAGATGGTTCGAAGTGACTACTGAGTTGTAGATTTTACTCGTAGTGTTCTGGATTATTTCTCAATTGGGATAGTACAGAGGAGATGCAATATATAACTAAGATTATTCAAACATTTATTCAGGTAATGTTGCAGTAATTAAAAACCCACACCAAGCGGAAAGAAAACGGAAGCGTTCTTTGCTACTAAGCCGGGGAATTAAGCTAAGTCTTGAAAAAACTACGGACACCAAAGCGTGCTAAACGGGTAATTGCACGGCGGGTTTCACGCTTCGGTTGGAAAACACTAGCAAGATCGGTAAAACAACAAGCAGATCTAATGCATAAGTCTCATTCTGTTTTCTCAACTAATACACGCCTTGTTATAGGCCAGTCCTAAAATATTTACCGCGGAGAGAGAAAATAAGTAGATGTTCATGTTACTTCATAATCCTCTACTTTAGACAATGATACTACGGCGTGAAAACATGACAGCTTGTTGACCTTGCCTTAAAAAGTCTGCCCTTTTCAGATCCGAATGTCTGCCCTCCCGTTTTGTCAGACTGCCGATTCTTGAATCACGGTAATGGTGTAACCAACCGAACGTCTGTTGACGTTGTCGGGACATACCCTTCACTTACTCCATACAGAACCCCAGGGTAGTAGAGCTAGAGATTCTGTCATTTTCGGATCCGAATGTTCGCCCGGCCGTTTCGCCAGACAGTGATTTTCGCACTACTTTAAATAGTATAAAAGAAATTACAGGACTTCCTGTCATTGCCCCTTTAATGACTGTACCCCAGGGTAGTCGCGTCAGAAAGACAGCCACCTCCAGTAATTAGACGTTAGTTCCCGAAAACCTGAACTCTCAACTGATGTTAATTTCACCTTTAAATTTATTTCATCAACAGAAATAACATCGGTTGCTACGATACAATACCTCTGTTTTATTTCTCTTCAATTCAATGTGAATTTAATACTTCAAACTCAATTGAGGAAACTGTGAGATTATCTCTCTGCTCAACGGAGTTATAATTACCTGACTACTATTTTCGGTTCTAAATAAAATCTTATCAAACTTCGGTACTTATGTTCACTCAAATTGTCTCAGTTTACAAGATGTTCGCTTGTTCCGTAAGACCAACCGACGGTCTTAACTAGACTGGCTTTTCTCAGCCAACGGCCTTTTATACGCTTCCCAGCTAGTGGACAGTCTGCTTCGGTGGTTCATCGCCGGCGAGGATTTGGTACAATCCTGTTTTTTAGTTATGACGGTTGTTTCGTTATCTGATAGTGACACGGTTTACTACGATTTTGAATGAAATCCACTATACACGATTTATGAATTGAAAAGAAAGCAAATTTGACTCTTATAATGCAAAGATGACTACATCCGATAATACCTACAATCCTTTATGACGATACGTCTATTCGGAATTTTTGGATTCTACTTCTGTATATGCATTTATGATGATTTAGAATATTCATTTACCCTGAATTATGATTCATGCATGCTTCATTTGATAATATATATATTCATTTATAATTTAAGAACTTCGTTAAAATACATACTATGTCGATTTCTGTCTAACTTATGTCCATCCAAAAGTTATGAAACCCACAGCTCGTGAACAAGTAATTCAATTTCCCACAATGATCAAATACTCTGGAAGATGATTCAGGATATCATTTTTCATAAAGAGCAAAATTTACGAGTAGCACAACCTCAACATCTCGTTTAACAATTGGGATCGAGAAAATTAGAATTTTCAAGTAAAACAGATTTTGACGTGAATAACTGATGCATTTTCCGACACGTATCCAGTATCACGAAAAGTTTGGCATGCGCATCACGCTATTCATGCATTCCTATGGTTCCAAGGAGCCCGCTATCATATTTATATCAGAGTGTTTGCTACTAGTGGCCCTTTTTTCAATACGAAATTCAACTGATTATTATGACCCAAAGCCTCATCTTCTATTCGTAAATAAATCAAATCCCCAGAAATGTAGAACTCATGCGCGCTACTTTCAGAACAGAATTGAATATGTGAGCTGAATATCTTCTAGTAAAATGTAGTGATGGAAGAAAACCTTCATCGGCACAATAATTCAATCAGATTTTCATTCTCTGGAATAATTAGTTACTGCTCCATATCTCTGTTGAAAGTGACTTTCTGTCCCGTTACCAGTTTCATAGACGATGATATACTTCATACGGCCTATTCATATACAGCCCCTATATCATCTGATCTAGTCAGATACAGGTCGATGCAATGAATGGAGACCTTTGAAATGAGGATCTGATAATCTAGTAGAGTTAAATTCAACCGCATGTCAATCTTGTATTTGCTCCAGAAAGGCGGATCTCACAATCCCTAATATGTTGATGTCAGGTACAACTATTCCTATAGAGTCATCAATATCCACGATCGATATCACCACCAACAACACCCTCTCATAGGTCGATTATGTGAGTTCCATTACGAAAACCGTTATACAAAAATGTGGTTTTCTATTCTCTTCCAAGAGATATTTTACATCCAGCAGATCCTCATAATCAAAGTACAGATTCGACTTGTCCTGGAGTATTGTCCAGATGTTCGGAGTTTAGCTACCAAACATAAGCAGAAGCTCGTAGGTTCTATCCAGACGAGAGCTATTTTTCTGATTGGTGAAGTCATAATTATGAATCCATTGTCCTCTGTAGAACATCGTACAAAGGTGGGCTATCTCCCCCTTTTCTATGGATATTTCCATGGTCTACGTTCATCGGAAATTCCATCTGTTTTCCACCACGAGAGACTTTAGATAGGCTGACTAGACCAGCACAAGCTAGTCACCCCTTCATTGTCTAGCACGGGACCTGCCGTCCTATCAATTTTTCTATCAAACGGCGAAATTCTTGAACTCTTTGCCTAGTGAGGTATTTCCCTATGCCTATAATCTACAAACCTTCAAAAAAACATTCCACCGCTGACTCACACGATTTTCCACGAACATTATGGGTTTTCCTTTCGTGTAGCCAAAACATTAAAAAAGTGAAAATTGGAAAAAAAAGTTCTTGAAATATCCGACTTTATCGTTATAATAATTGTTATATTAGAAACATATCATAGCTGCTATAGAAAGTTCAATTTACATAAAAAGAAAATAGACGTGTCGTGATCGTTGATGAATGATTTTAGAGCTAGCCGATGAGAATCGATGTTCAAAAATCAATATTCAAATTTGGAAAATTTTGTAAAATAATCTCATTTTCGGAAAGGGTATAGTAAACGTAGTATGTTTATAATATATTTAAGTAGAAGAATTTGGAGATTACTTATCATATAACTATATGCAAACTAGAAAGACGAGAATTTATTGACAATATAAGAAAATGTTATGAAATTGTTAAAATTCCGGAAACAGGTCAATATTACAGAGTGTCTTGCATTAGATTATATCAGAGATATTATTGGGTGTCTACGAGGTTCGGAAAATCCATTATCTTTGAAATAATTCAAATAACAAATACCTATCAAATTTGCAGTTATAGACACAGTCATAACTGATGATCACATCTACTCTAAAATACTTCCGATTTCCTTTCTGGTCACATGAGTCCATAACTATTTTAAATGAGACAACCTGTCTATTATGACTTTTTTGGGTAGATCTCCGAAAAACAAATTCGACGGTCTCAAACTTGTTATTGTTGTTGTGAAAATTAATTATTAACAATCATTCTAGGAGGAATAGATAAAGTTCACAAGTTGTCATTAATTAATATTAATGTCAAGTTTAGCCAAGAACTGTCATTCATTATTATATTGAAAATGTAATATACCGGTATACCTGGTGCCCCACTGTAAATAAAAAGTTAATGCGTATTAAAAAACGATGCCTGCAAAATGCGTACAAAATGAGTGACAGTATTATCTTCAAATATGTTCACAAAATTTTCAATACCACTAGAATGACAGTTCGTGGATGAACTTAACATTACTATCAATTAATGCTAAGTGTAAAACATACTGTTCCCAAGCCAACTACAATTTTTACCAAATTGGTTGTTTGTTAATGATTTGCAGAAGAACAATGACAAGTTTTGTATCGTTGTATTCGTATTTTAGAGGTCTAATCAGGAACGTGATAATACACATGCTGTTTCATTCAAAATACCTAAGTTGGGGTCACGTGACCGGAAATGCAAAGGAGATGGGAAATGCTTTTACAGTAGATGTAAGCATCAGTTTTAACTGTTAATAACTGCCAAATTTGTTATTCGAACAGTCTTTGGGATAAGTTGAGAAACCAGAATTATTTTTGGAATTTGCGCAGATTATTGGAGTAATTTTGAAGATTCCCCTATATTCTCCAAGAAGTTTGTGTTTTTACAACCAGTTTGCTCAAAATTGTCGTACATTCATATATCAACGTACAACGTTTTATGAACCACTTTCCGGCATTGAGACAACTTTCCGAAAATTTCTGAGATAATAATTTTTCAAGATAGATTTGTCATCGGCGACTTCGGAACCACATTATGAGATATACAGCATCGATATATTATTAGGCTTTAAGACAGCTTATAACATTTTTCTCAGCAATTCTACCGAAATTTCATGGGTTCTCACCCTTGATAGTGAAAAATTATGATTGCTACTTTTGAGGTCCTAAAAAATAATACCAAACTTCCATAATAAAGATTAATAAATAACATTTATTAGTCCATATTGACATAATGTACACGATTCCAAAAAAATACTAAACCGCATTTTCAGCTGGAAAACGTGAATATGTAATTGCATATCTTTGATCAGGAAACCATACTTCCACTACGGCATATTCGATAAAGGGGTGAAAACATGTCTTGTACAGTTGGAGGAACAAGTCTTTAGATGGTCTTTGGGAAGTTTCTCTGAACATGTAAGTGGCGTAGTTCCTCTGAGATTTTCCCGCTGATGTGATCGGGCCAACTCAATCTGTAGTTGATAGCGGAACCAATATTAGGTTGACTTTCAACAGGAGTTGAGAATAACGATTAATTCGATCACCTGATGATGAGCAAACCAATGTTTGATCAACGGCTAGCTGATGCTCTTGATTATGTTATTGATTCAGCTGAAGACAGTCATCGACCAGCTATCGACAAGCAAATCAACGCCCAGTTACCAATCGAATTCAATAGAAAGCTGTCGATGGACAGAGCAAATAATGATCATCGGTCGATAGATTCATCGTATAATGTTATTAATCTTCTATTCCTATTAAGCAGATAAAAACACCTAAAGAAAACGTTAACAATATTATGACGTTGGTATAGTGAAATAAAAATAATTTTCGTTGTCCATTGGGAAGCCAAACGAAACATTTTGCATGTTGCATTTTCCGGAAATATTTCTCATTTTTTGCCCAAAATACGAAAAGGCGACAGATTATCATCCCGTTTCAACTATTTATTCCCAGAATGGCAAATTTTCCTACGATTTTCACCGTTTTCCGTCGTAGTGAGCGTCGACTAAAGTGCGTTTAACTATAATCCAGCAGTGAACACGAATCGATTGAGCCAAGTTCCATCAAAATCCGAGCTGATTGGAGCGGTTCCGAAGTAAGAGTATAATTGCACTGCACTACCCATTATCTAGTGACTATTATAATCGACTCATGTATAATGTATCATCAATGGAGGTATTTGAAAATGCATGTTACTGAAATGCGTATTCATGTTTGTTTCAGGATTCTGTAATGAACCACTCGGAATGGAATCCGGCGCGATTCCTGATGAGGCCATCACTGCCAGTTCCTCCTACGTTCCTAACGTGGGGCCACGAAATGGCAGGTAATTATAGTGCTGTTATTTCTCCAGTTAATTTATAATCTGGCATTACTTCCGCGCCGCCCGAATACCGCTGAAGAATTAGTGGATTAAACTAAACAAAGTTTCTAATGTCTGCGGAATGTTCAATTTAATTTTAATTCAGAGGAAAAGTGTATTAATACGTCAGCCTGATGTAAAATCCCTGCAGCACCATACCAATCCAATTTAAAATATGTTTTCTAGAAGATTTGAGTCATTATGAAAAACATGCAGGAGTTATTGCATGGAATTAATTTATACCGCGGTATCCCTGTTAGATTGTGTATTCGTAACCACAATCAATTCTAACTTTAGATACATTCGATTCAGTTTGCTAATGTTCATGTTCATATAGTCTAGGTATAGAATTTACCTAACGTATCTCAACTAAACATGTAAATAACTCTCTTGATCATATTACGCTACATCAGTGATTCCAAACCTGTGGGGCACACCCCACTGGGGTTGCGTGATAAAACTAAATACATATATCGAGAAGAGAAAAAATATCATTCAAAAATGATGTTATACACTTATAAATTGGATTGTATCTGTACCGCACAATCTATTTAATAATTAACTTATGAATATTAGATTAAAAACAAGAATAATACTTATTATATTTAGTGACTCCCGTGGATCTGTCTTGCATAGCAAAGTTTTTCGAAAGAAGGTTTAATATTAGAAATTGACACTATAAGCTCTTTTTCTATATTTAGCTAAGATCTATATTTTGTTTCCAACGCAGTCACTGCAGCAAATCCGGTTTCGCAAAGGTAGGATGATGAAAATGGTAATAGTATGCGAAATGCTTTTGTTTTGAGTGCAGAAAACTCATCATCCAACCCTGTCCAAAATTCAAAGTGTGATTTATTACCAAATTTTCTTTTGAACTCGCAACTTGCCGTGGTCTATAAAGATTTCTTTTTCGGCAGCTTAGAGATTCCCGAGAGTATTTAGAAATGGGTCCCAAACCCACTCGTAACTTGCTCTCAAGTTGAAGTCAGCAAGAAAACCTTTTTAAAACTATTTGCCAGCATTGATCTTCAATGGTTACAAAAAGAAACTTCCTCATGTTGTTCTTCAGTCTTGTAAGTTTTAATACATTCATCAACATTTTCGAACATTTCTAACTTTCTCTACTTCACATTTCTACTCCGAAATTCCAGTTTTCTACAAAAAACATCAACTTCATCACTCGTATCCAACATAATGTGTGTTTGCTCCTCTGAGTTGAAGATTCAAGGTATTCAATTTCTCGAATATGTCGAAAAAGTTAACTCAATTTCATCACAAAAAGAATCATTTCGAAACTGCTGCTGCTTTGAGTTATATTGATTTGCAAAATAGTAGCTCTTCTACTGCTGACTTACCATCACAAAATTGAACATAGGCAATCAAATGATCATCTTTATCGCTATCTGTTGCCTCATCAAGCCGAATCGGAAACAAATTGTCACGCAACTTTCCCAAAAGTTGATACTGTTCATCTTCAGCTATATTACCAATTCGACGGAAGACAGTATCATTTGATAGAGGTATGGACTGCAATTGTCAGACAAAATTATCTCTAAACATGGTTTCTACAATCGCAATTGCAGCTGGAAAAATACGCTCTTCGCCAATGGTGTGAGACTTTTTACATCTGGTTATTTGATATGAAACTTTGTGAGAGGCAAGTTAAGCTTTTTCATCCACAAAGTTTTATTTTTAATGGTGTTTGCTTTTGATATCATTTAAATTCTAATTCAAAGAATCCTCGAGATTTGCTAACGTACTCACTATGAAGTGTTTTCAAATGTCGTTCAAGTTTATTGAGTTTCATGCTGTCTAATGCCAAATGTAATGAGCAAATGACACGCAGAGACCTCTCTTCTCCATTAACTCCAGTGCTGGTGAACCCAAAATTTGGATATATTTATACAATTCTCACAGACAAATCGACCCTTCTCGCGAAGCGGCGAGAAGTGGAACAAGGTGAGAAGAGACAAGGTGTGAAGAGACAAGTGTGTACGCCAAGAAGGTCTACTTTTCGGTCGTTCTGCGCGTGACGACACTTCCGACACTCAAAAACTGGTCAAACGCTTCTCGCCCCTTACTCTTCCACAGAATGTCACTTTACGAGGCAATGTAGATCTATTTACTTGATCTATGCAGCTATTTATTTTGAATATTGATAAGTAGAATTGATATGTGTATTATGTGTTGTTTATGCAGGTGTTCCTAAATGAATCTCTGGTGATAATTGAAGAAAAAATGAGGAAATATTGTATGCTAACGTTTATTACATAGATTTCAGTACAAAACTTATTTTTAACAAATTTTCGTAGTGTAGCATTAACATCAAAATACAATTAAATTGAATTGAATATAATTTGATATTACGATTACAGCATGGATTCAGTGAAAATTATTGTATGTGGGAGAGCGCGATGAGAATTGTGACTCGAAACTAAGTCGCAAATACTGAAAGGTTGGGAAGGACTGCGTTACATATTTCATTATGTAGGAGTTGTAAATACGCATAATAGTTGTACTTGCTCATAAATTATCAAGATTATTATTGATATCGTTCCATCTAGGAAAGTTTCTAACAGCTATGTCATCTTATATAATTTTCTATATCTATTTTGATCTGCATCTCAACCTATGTATTTGAACGTTTCCAAATAGAATATACAGTGTAGATTTCAGTTCGGTTAGGTCTCTTCATGAAAGATCCAAGGCTGTGAGGTATATCTCCTGATGAAAGATTTATATTTGTAGGGTACAAGGAGGTTGGGAAAAGCCGCCATCTTGAAAAAACGGGTCAGCTGATATTCATCTTACAGCTAATTTGAATTCAATCGTATATACAGGATGAGTCAGTTTTTTGTAGACAAACTGCAACAGGAGATAGAACAAGTGTTTTTAAGAAGAAAAGTTCCTATAAACATATGTCGTAGAAGGCTTCGTTTTCGAGATACAGGGTGTTGAAATTGAAAAAAAAAATTCGTTTTTGCGAATATCTCCGGAACCGTTTATCGTACAAAAAACAGCTTTTGTAAGCATTTTCTACTCATAGTAAGCTATGTTCTGTACGATAAAAAAAATTTTGTTACTCTTAATTGGTGAAGATTTTGTAGGGGTAGTGGGTGTTTTTCTCTCCAACTTCTACGCCACTGAAAAAAGTACGATTTTGAGACAACCGTTTCAACCGGCAATGTTTTCTTCACAAAAAAGGTACTCTCGAACATAAGCTCTAAAGTTGACCGTTTTCGAGAAAAATCAATTTTTATGTTGAAAAACATGGTCAATTCTTACCAATTAAACAAAATTTATTCAAACGTTAGAACAAGTAACAAAACAAAAGGATTGACCATGTTTTTCAACGTGAAAGTTGATTTTTCTCGGAAACGGTCAACTTTAGAGCTTATGACCAAGGATACCTTTTTTGTGTAAAACATTGGCGGTTCAAATGGTTGTTTCAAAACCGTACTTTTTTCAGTGGCGTAGAAGTTGGGGAGAAAAACACCCATTACCCCTTCAAAACCTTCACCAATTATGACTAAAAAAAATTTACAGCACAGAACATAGCTTACTATGAGTAGAAAATGCTCACAAAATATGTTTCCTGTACGATAAACGGTTCCGGAGATATTCGCAAAAAACGAATTTTTTTTTTCAATTTCAACATCCTGTATCTCGATAACGAAGCCTTCTACGACATATGTTTATAGGAACTTTTTTCCTTGAAAACATCTATTCTATCTCCTGTTGGAGTTTGTCTACAAAAAACTGACTCATCCTGTATAATGAAATTATCTACAAACGAGCTCCTAAGATTGATTATGGTAGAAGTTAACGCTGCTCAAATCTCACGTATGCTTATGAGATGAGGGTGGAATTAAGTTTTTCACGATTCAGCCACACCTTTCGAATTTATGGCATGATACGGATATACAAACTTCAGATGATACAAATTAGCTTCATGTAATAGTGTACCTTATGCCCGAATGCGAATTGAGTTTACTTTATGGCCTGCGCAGGCATATATGAACAATTTTGATAAAATCAATTTGCAGTTGTGTTTGGCGAACGAAATCGTAACGCTGAAGAAATGGATGATCATCTACGAGTTCCTCGGATTAGAAATAATAATAATAGTATTGACAAATGTTACCTATATAGGAACTAAATAACGATAAGTATCATAATATTATATCATTGAATGAGCAAACGTTTTGATTTTGGAAGATATTCAATAAACTAAAATGTAAAAAAAAATTGCCGACGACGTAACAATTCAATAAATAGATTGTTGAATGAGTTACAATATGTTGAATACAAAAGTATGAAGTACGAAAATAACATATGTATAACTCTGAAAATGACGGCCCTCCATCATCTGGTTACCCAGATCGAAGGAACTCTGAACTTCGAATAACACCTCCTTCGAGTCAATGTGCCATGCTGTGGGGAGACACAGAATCGATCGTAACTTGTGTAGGTGAATCATGATCATGCTATAGAGGTGGATAATGGCGCACCACAAAGGTATCGGCGCATGTACACATGTCACCCGAGGATGTCCTCGGGGAGAGGTAATGTCTCCGCTCTTTTATTGCCTGGCGGTGGGCAGTTTGATAGTCGAACTTCATAAGACAGGGTCTTACGGCCAAGTCCACGCAGACGACTCAGCAGCTGTGACTCTCGGTAGACCCACAACTACTTTAATACCTTGTGTGAGCTTCAAAACATTGCAGTAGCCATCGTGGCTCTCTGGTGTCAGGAGGAGGGACTGAGGGTAAATCCTGGAAGGCCGAATTGGTTCTTTTCACGAAGAAACCAAAACTAGGACCCCTACCAGATATTTGTCTGGAGGACCTTCCACTCAAAAGGCTCAGTGAAGTACGTTGGAGTTATCTTCGAAGCTGAATTGAGCTGGAAATGCAAACACGGTTGAAGAAAGCTGTTGCATCATTATGGGTATGCAGGCGAGCCTTCGCAAACACATGCGGTATACGGTCTCGGATTCGGCGCTGGATCTATACGGCTATGATCCGCCATGCATAACCTATGCAGCCGTTGTGTGGTGACCGCTTGTAGAAACAGTCCAGTCCCGCCTGTCGCTGGACAAGGTTCAGCGACTTCCCTGCATTGGAATAACGAGGGTTATGAGGTCCTCTCCTACTAGATATTTGGAGGCTCTGGTGAAGATCGTCCTAGTACAACTCATTAAAAAAGTGACTGCGGGTACTGCGTATCGGTTCGCTGGTGTGAGCCAGTGGGTCGGGGCGTCCGTTCCTCGAGATCATAGCAAAAATTGAAAATGAGCTGCTATGGATAGATAGATAGATAGATATATAGATAGATAGATAGATAGATCTTTATTTAATTAGGTATCCTAATATAATAACCTAATACTGCATAACTAAACATAAGTAAATAAGTATGAACATGTACAGTACATAGTTCCAAAAAAAAAAAACTATCAATTTAAATAAAACTAAAAAAGAAAATACTGATCAACATAATATGTATAAATAGGTAACAGTGAATAATTGATTATAAATTGATAAGACAAATATTGTTAACTTCCTTGGTTTTTTATGAGAGATTTGATATTTTTTTTGAAAGTAGAGAGAGTGGAACTGTTTTTTATTGCAATTGATTAAACTCCTGGAAACCCTTGAAAAACAGAGAACTCATGGTGCTCTTGCGTTTAGTTCTAGAGATTTGAAAATCATCACAATTTCTAGTTGGGTACGGATGGACATCTCTTCGAAAAACCAAAAACATTTGGAAATAAGATGGAGCTAGATTGTTCAGAATTTTGAAGATGAAAACCATAGCGAGGTAGTGAATTCTCTGCGAGACAGTGAACCATTGTAACGTATTAGACATACAAACAATAGATGTACATCGATTCACTTTTAAAATGATTCTCATACCACGATTTTGCAGTTTCTGTAGCTGATTTATTTCATTTAGGTCCCACGAAAATAATACTGATGCACAGTAATCAAAATGTGGTTGGATCATTGTGTTGTACACCGTTATTTTAGTTTCCATTGATAGCGTTTGTGAAATTCTAGAAAAGGAGAATAATTTCTTCCGTATTTTTTTGAAAATATACTCAAAATGATTATCAAACGACAGAACCTTATCTAAATGGAAACCCAAATATTTAAATGTTGACACTATTTCAATTCTTTCATTATTTATGATCAAATTTATATTATTGATATTTAGAGCTTTATATTTGTGTTCAGATGTTAAAATCATTCCGTTAGTTTTCGAAACATTAAGTTTGAGTTTATTTAACGATAAATAATCTTGAACTTCTACCAATATTGAATTCATTTTTTTAATTGCTTCATCTAAATTTTTATCACTACATGCTAATAACGTGTCATCGACAAAAAGATTGATAAATTCACAGTCAATGAATAGTTCGATATCATTGAAATATAAAATGAAAAGTGAGGGGCCTATGACACTTCCTTGAGGAACTCCCACATTAATAGACACTTCAGGTGATACATACCCCCTGAAACGAACTCTTTGACAACGACTAGTGAGTTATTCAGCCAGTGATATACCTTACCCTCGATTCCATAGGTTGATAATTTTTTTAATAATATTTTACGATCAATGGTCTCAAAATCTCTTTTTAAATCAAGGAAAACACTCACAACATATTTGTCATTGTCTATATCTTTTTTTAATTTACAAAGCGTTAGTTGTAGAGATGATTCACAGAAATAGTTTTTTCTAAAGCCCGATTGGTTATTTCTCAAAATTTCATTAGTTACGATGTGATGCATTAATTGTTGATATACAGCTAATTCTAGGATTCTTTCCGATGGAGGCATGGTATTAACCGGTCTAAATTCAGAGGCATCAACGGTATTAACTATTTTCTGAATGAGAATGATGGTACTAGTTTTTAGTGCATCAGGTTCAAGTGAAGAATTGACTAAGTTCAGAATAATATGACCAATTGTTTCAAAAATATTTTTTAGCATTTTGGCATTAAGAATTTCATGAACCGATATCTTAGAATCCAAAGTTTCAACTATTTTTCTCAATTCAGTCAACGTTAGTTGTTAGTATCCATTAAGGGATACATATTATAATTTGTGTTAGACCAAAGTCTCGGGGAATTAAAACTTTCTATGATTTCCTTTATACTTTCAATGAAATAGTGATTGAAATGCACAGCTATGCTTTCATTATCTTTCATCATCATCATCAATTTGGTTATTGCCATCTTTAAACATAACAACATTTGGATGATCCTCAATTTTTGTATTAATTATATTCTTCAAAGTTTTCCACATTTGTTTGGGATTGTTCCTATATCTATCTATTTTATCGATATAGTATTGCTGTTTTTTAGATTTCATCAGATTGACCACATCGTTTCTAAGTTTTTTGGAGACTTCCCATTTGATCTCCTTCTCACCCATACAGCAAGATTTGAATAGTTTATAAGCTCTGTCCCTATCTCTCATTATATCATACATCTCATTGTCAAACCATGGTAGTTTAGTTTTATATCTACAGTTAACCAAAGGGGCAACTCGATTCATCACATTTTCATAGTTCACAAAGAGTTCCTGGTATAATACATTTAGATCGCCAGAATCGAGATTCCAATCATGCATCATTAAATTCATTTTTATGGTATCAATATTTTTTGAACATAGATTTCTGTATTCCCTAGTATTATACTTATGATAACCGTCCGTATTGTATATATTAATTGAAAGAATAGAATGATCTGTGATTTTTTGGAATATCATGTACTCTTACTGAAATATCATTTTGATTTGATAATACATAGTCCACTAGTGTCGCACTTGATATTGTCACACGCGTTGGTTCTGTCACATGTTGAGAAATGCCGTAGGTTGCAAATAGAGTTGTTATTTTATTTTCGTAAAATCTGTCTGATAAGAAGTTAATATTAAAATCCCCCACTAGTATACAACGTTGATTAGTGGTAAACAAACTATCACAAATTTCATCCAGATGCTCCATAAATTCAGCGTCTGAACTTGATGGTGAGTGGTATAAGCATCCAATTAACCATACGGAAGATATTAAATTAACTCTCAAAATACGGGACCAATAGTTTCCTTCTGATACGAATGATTTGAAATAAAAAAAACGTATGTTATTTTTCACATAAAGTACAACACCTCCTGTGTGTCTGCTATAAGCTGCACGATCCTCCGATTGAAGTAGACTGCGATAGCGAGTGCTGTCAGGTTCCAAACACCCGACGTCCTTATAACCCAGAGGACCGACTGGGAGAATAAGGACTTCTGACCACTACGTGTAGTTCACAAGCGGGTCCAAGACTGGCGAGTCTTGCGGCACCGGAGTCTAGTCCTGCTTACCCAGAGCGGAACTTCCAGTTTCCCTCAGTGCCCAAGTAACTAGGATCGAGGATGACTTCTGTGCAATCCTGCTGCTCTCAAAAACCTGTGACTAAACTACCAAAGTAGGCGGATTTATATCTGCATTGACAGCCAACCAGCGCTGAGCGCACTTTGCGCCCATGAATTGACTTCTGGACTTGTTTTGAAGTGTAGGGACACTTTGGCACAATTGATAAGAAGGAACAAACTTCAGCTGGTATAGGTCCACCCGTGAAGGTGAAAGGAAACGCAGTGGCCAATAAATTGGCCTAACGATCCTAAGATAAAATTAAAACCAATAACTTCCAGTTTTTTTGTAATGTTATCGAGGATCACCGTCATGATTAGTACAAAATTGTATAAAAAATTCTCGGGAATTAGGTCACATTAACACTCTGTTATAAATGTTCGTCTTTACGTACGTTTCGGTCTCACGACCATCATCAGAAGACTTATTTTGTTAAAAAGGGGTTAACTAAAACTAATTAGCACAAGCGTCCATATCGCACAATCTTCAATCAAAAAGCTCACGCCGTCGAAACGAACAGAACCACGAATAATCGAAAATTGTATCGTTAATATTAAAGTATAGATTTTTTTGTAACAAGAAACCACTGTTAAGTAATATTCTCATAATGTACAAACGCATATTGCTATGGTCTCAAAGCAACTGAATTTCGAAGCTATTTGTTTGTAATAACTCGACCCAGATGTAGATTTATGACGTACTTGAAAAGGTTTTAGACCTGCATTGGAATTTAGTTTACTTTAAGCGTTCTTCCTAAAATATACTTTTAACATTATAAAGACGTATGTAGGAATTTGCAAGAGTTTTAATTAATCAAGTTAGTATAAATCTGACTCAATCCTTGAATATCATTCCTATGATTTACAGAATTTGAATCCCTTTCTATGTGAATCATCTCCAGGATAGATCTTTTATAATAATTGGTTTCTTTAGTTAAAATATTAACATTTTTGTAATCAAATTGATGGTTATAATCAAAACAGTGCTTAGCAAGGGCGGTGGAATTTTCTAAGTTATTATTTCTTGTGCTATACTTATGGCCGTACATTCTTTTTTGTAAATATTGTTTAGAGATTCCAGTATAAGTTCCATCACAATCTAAACAATTCAATTTATATACTGTGTGGGTTTGTTTATCTTTAGGTATTACAGGTTTTAGATTTGAGAAATATTTCCCAACACAGTTAGTAGGTTCATGCGCAACATTTATATCGTACTTTTTCAAACATTTCTTAATTTCTTCTGAGGTCTCCGGAATGTATGGTAAAGTTATATAATTGTCTGTATTACCTGTTATGTTATTTTTATAAGAAGAACCATTATAGATTTTGTTTATTCTCTCTTTAATGATAGGATTGTAGAAAGTTTTTGGGTAGCCATTCATTTCCAATGCATTATGAACTATTGTTCGTACGATATAAATGTTGCGCATAAACCTACTAACTGTGTTGGGAAATATTTCTCAAATCTAAAACCTGTAATACCTAAAGATAAACAAACCCACACAGTATATAAATTGAATTGTTTAGATTGTGATGGAACTTATACTGGAATCTCTAAACAATATTTACAAAAAAGAATGTACGGCCATAAGTATAGCACAAGAAATAATAACTTAGAAAATTCCACCGCCCTTGCTAAGCACTGTTTTGATTATAACCATCAATTTGATTACAAAAATGTTAATATTTTAACTAAAGAAACCAATTATTATAAAAGATCTATCCTGGAGATGATTCACATTGAAAGGGATTCAAATTCTGTAAATCATAGGAATGATATTCAGGGATTGAGTCAGATTTATACTAACTTGATTAATTAAAACTCTTGCAAATTCCTACATACGTCTTTATAATGTTAAAAGTATATTTTAGGAAGAACGCTTAAAGTAAACTAAATTCCAATGCAGGTCTAAAACCTTTTCAAGTACGTCATAAATCTACATCTGGGTCGAGTTATTACAAACAAATAGCTTCGAAATTCAGTTGCTTTGAGACCATAGCAATATGCGTTTGTACATTATGAGAATATTACTTAACAGTGGTTTCTTGTTACAAAACAATCTATACTTTAATATTAACGATACAATTTTCGATTATTCGTGGTTCTGTTCGTTTCGACGGCGTGAGCTTTTTGATTGAAGATTGTGCGATATGGACGCTTGTGCTAATTAGTTTTAGTTAACCCCTTTTTAACAAAATAAGTCTTCTGATGATGGTCGTGAGACCGAAACGTACGTAAAGACGAACATTTTTAACAGAGTGTTAATGTGACCTAATTCCCGAGAATTTTTTATATAATTCATACTGGGTCAAGAATCTTATTACATTAGTACAAAATTGTAGAATTATAATATATTCATTATATTATTGTTTTTCACGAATCTGGAATTGAGTTTGTGTGCCAGGCAAATTGTTGAAATTTTAAAGGAATAACATTCGATCCCGGTATTTTGTAATTGAAATGTATTTAATATTATTAGCAGGAATCAATAAGCAGTTAATTGTTCAACATTATTACAATTTAGTGTAAGGCAAGTGACGTGGATCCTGATTTAGGAGGCAGCACGAAAATTATGTTGATGTCAATCAACAATATGCATATAGCGAGAACAAATTATAGGCTGATAATGTTTTCACGTTGTCACTATTATGTCTAACACGAGTGCCAACTTATACGTCTAGCTACCACCTTCAATAAAGCGATTCCGGTTTTCGTGTTTCCCGATGTAGCACAAAATTTGTAACCAAAATTAGCACATAATTATCACAAAATATTACGTTGATAATTATTTCACGTTGTCATAATTTATTGTGAAACGGGTCTTGACTATATAGCTAGCACCCCCAATACTGCAATGTTTGCACAACATTGTTAATGTCAGTATAAAATTAAAAAATAATTATCACAAAATAAAATTGTAATTTTTTCGATTTAAATAAAAGTGGGAGCTAATTATACCGAAAGCTCTAAAGGAGGCGATAGTCATCGGATATCAATATCAATTCTATTCACAAGACATTTGAGCTGTTCGTGCTACTTTATAGTGAATAAAATTTATTTCACGATCGTTACTTCAGAACGTATTCTGATACTATAGTTAGAAAGATAACCAAATAAAAATCCATTTTTTTGAAAGAAATTCTTCCTACCAATATGAAGCCTACTATTGCCTACCCCAATCTATAAAAGATTGTCATTCGGTATTGGGTTTGAAGATAATGCTCAAAACTTTTTCAACAAAAAAAAAACTTTTACTCATATGATGAATTCATAAAGTCCAGTAGATCGAATTCCCTGAGAATTCGGCAAAATTTGATATGACTGGAATGTGATCAAATCCTTTTTTTTTACAGATGAATGAATAAAAGGATTTTTATTTTATCAGAAAATGCCGCTAGAAGAGTTATGGCCATTTTGTCGGAAAAAAACATGAAATTTACCGGGTTTTTTCATTTATTTGAATTAATTTCGAAATAAAGCCTCCAGTCAAAAGACACAGGAGATCAAAGTCATAGATAATTTGAATCCGAGTCGAATGAGCCAAGGGAGAAGATATTTTTTTTTAAATAGAAAAAAGATTGTAAAAATATTTTGTTTTGTGTGGAAAGTTGGCATTTCCATTCTACTTTTCACTGTTTTTTTTTAAATATTTTTTTTGCCGCCAAAATTTGAATTTTGCGAAAAACCGTAAAATTGTAATTGCACGCTGAAAAATGTATATTTTGACTCAAAACAAAATAAATTTTGTAGATTTTGACAAATATTACCTAAAATAACTATCAAATCACATATATTGGCCGGACTTTGAAAATTTTTGACCTCGGAAAATTGAAGAAATTTTGAGGGTTAGACAATTCGAAGAAAACTGAATCCGGAATGTTGTTAGATCTCTTCAATACGCGTATTTTGAGCTATTGTAGATCAATTTTGCTTCACTAGAAGTCTAGATATTCATGTAAACGTGTTTGGGCCTGTAGCGTAAAAAACCAAAACACAATGAAATGTAGATGACTTTTTCTATTCAAATTCAAAAGCACATGATATTCTAATTTTATTATTTACTCATTTTATTAGTCATGGTCATATATTTTAAAGATCAGTGCGAGCTTTTTAATTGTCCTAGCTCCTTTTTTGTATTTTTATCATGATTGTCTGTATCTATCTTATTTTATCATTGACAATATTTCTAATATTTCCTGTAAATTCATCGCAATAAAGTATTATTAATGATAATAATAAACACTTCTTGGGAAAGTGACTGCCGATCGATGTGAATCTAATTCCCTCAGAAATAGATGTTTCTATGGTATTGAACATCATATCTTAATTATTCCGCGTAGTTAAATTTGTTATCTTCTCATATATTACTGAACCACTATTGATCCACATGTTGAAGTAACCTGATGATCATATATAGTATGCTGGAAGTACAAATCCAGTCTTTCAAGAAACAATAAACCATATTTATATCATATTACGTTCAACTCCTATCGCAGTTTCCATTCAACTTTTAGTGGTTCAAAGATTGATGCAAACATGAGAATTAAATCGAATAACCGAAGAGAGGGATCCCACATAATACTCTAATTTGCAAATCTGCAGAAGCGAATACTGAATCTTATGATAAAGGCATGGTTTGTGGTTCCTTAAATGGGTTATATTGTATTACGACGCCGAGGGATCATATTCTTCTTCCGCGATAAAATCTACACACGGCTAATCCACTTTTCTTTGTCTCTGTGAAGACAAAGACGTTTTCCTAATGTAACTCCATATACGTTATTTGGTTTTTACGTTATAACAAAAAATGTTTCGTGATATTCAGCAGTGTTTAGCGGAATAATGAAACAGCTCTACTCGCGAATTCAGTCATTTATCACGTAGTAAATATATTCAGTTGATTAAGAATCTTGTATCTAATCCGTCGTTGAATAGATCACAGGAGGTCTTGCACCCTTGCAGATTCCAGGATCGTTTGTTCTCTTTATATAGACTGCTTTTCTGACATCCGTCAGAATAATCTGACAATGTCAATTTGATGATGGTGCCACCAGACAACACTCCCAACATGATATTATATACTATCACACTTGAAAATTGGTGAATTATGAGTTGCGCAATAATATGGCGTACGCGCGTGTGTGTGTGTATTGTTTTTTGCGAGAGTAGGTGAAAATCTTCAAATGGCCCCGCTTTACAGTATGTGAAATTTCTACCCACTAAAATCACCTCCCGTTATGTCCCAGCACCTCGCGGGACCGCCGTCGGGGATGAAATGGCTATTATGGGTCCTTCCCTGGTCTAGTTGTTAACCGTCTCCTTCTACGACACATGTTGACTTCTTCTCTCGTTGTCTATGCGTCTGTCTGAGCTCCTTCAATACGGTGACCGCAAAATTTGACACCGCAATCCAGGTGGTCTGTGACTCAAGCATCTCCTCAACGATATTCTCCGAGGACAACTGCTGTTGTAGATTTCCTTACAGGATTTCATGCGATCCGTTAAAACGCGGACAATGGTACAGAACGTGATCTGCATCTTCCATTTCCGTGCCTCCTACTGGTCCACGCGGAAACATTTGGGATGAGGCAACGGGTACATCGTCCCTTGGTGGATGCAATCCAAAGCCGCTGCTATTGCGCTGACATCGTTATCCATGCATCCTAGATTATGATGCGTCGGTCGGTATCTCCTACTTTCCTCCTACGCATGTAGATCTCGTATGGCGTATGTACGACACCACGGCCACGGTCGATATCCAGATATCTTGACTTTGTCAGCTTTGTGTGCCAATGTCGCTTTCTTTTTGATACTGATGAATTTATTTTCATAGATTTGTAGCTCACTATAAAAGTATATCCACTTTCAAGATAGAGCGCACGTATGTGGCGTTAACAGAACAGATTACTCACATTAGTTATGAAGTATTTATAGTGTTATTTGGAATCTTTGAATGGGGACGAGTTTAGGTGATTATTTCTCTCGACTTGCATTGCTCTGGGACGAGTTTGAGTACATTCTTGCTGCCTAAGACAAGCATCTGTTATTTTTTATTTTGTTTTACCTCACTACATGAGAGGCAAACCTATAATGTTCCAGGAACATCATGTAAGCAAGCAGTGAAAAGTTTGGAGAGGTATTCGAATTTTTTTTGAAGTATTGGAGGTTATAGGCATAGGAAAAGACCTCACTAGGTGGAGAGTTCCACAACTCCGCTGTTCGATAAAAAAAAAGGAGCCTAGTAGTAAGAAGTTTGGCAGGTCTACAGCTTGACAGTGAAGGGGTGACCAGTTTGAGCTAGTCTAATTCGTCTATCCGGAATCTCTCGTTATGAAATAACAGGCGATATTTCTGATGAACACCGACCATTGGGGCTGCGTACAGCATCGTGGAGCTGACAACCCTGAAGAGTAGCCTTCTGCGACTCTGCGTAGGTCCTCCAATGTTGAGCATAATACTAGCCAGTGTGTTGACTTTAGCGTATGTGTGTGTGTGTATAAGTGTGTGTTTGTGTTATTCCCAGGTGAAATTAAATTATCGCATTCAGCAGTTTTATATCGAATCTTCTCGTCATTTCTTCAATTGGAAACATCAAAATTAATTAATCTACTCTATTCTACGTTCTTATCGTCTCAACTAGTATATTTATTATAAAATTGGAATACTCATATTGAAAAGAAATTCAGAATTTTCCCCAAGACTCATCAATCTCTTGAATTATCAGTTTTAATCTATAGGTTTAGATTGTGAAGGACCTACACATTTGGTTCATGTCTTGAGCAAGTTTTGAGGCCTTGTCTATTCAACTCCATTCGCCACGTAATATATGGATCATCGCGTACCTTCAATATGGTATACACTGCTATCAGAAATTTCAGTTATTAAGACTTGAATTATGAAAAATTTAATATTGGCATACCGCAATGTATAACCGTCTCTCATGGAAACATTGTTTTTGCTCGTTGCGAAAATGTTTTGTGATGTAGTTGACTAACACTTCATTGCTTCCCATGTTTATTTTTCAGCAGCGGTGAAGCTTGAGTGGATGTAAGAGTCGTTCAATTTTCATTATTAAAAATTAAGAGGCATTTTCTCAATTACATGTAATCTCATCATATTGAATCATTAACTTTACAGATATGTTACTAAATTTATGGTAACTGTGAGTGGTACCTACGTTAAGTAAGTAAAGATCTGGTAAAACTAATATTAATATTTGATGGTAATTTTGTTTATTCTTTTCAAATTCGATATCGGTTCATCGGCGATGCTGTTTGTTGAGGAATGTATATCAGCATTGACCACTGAAGTGTAACGTTCATTTATTTCCTTTAAAGGAAAATCATTGAATCAAGATAACATACAAGAAACTTAACAAGTGGGAAATTAAAAAGGCGATATTGTTTATTCAAAGATTAATTACAATTTCAAGAATTTCGAATCTGCGAGTGTCCTATTCTAGTTTGAATTAAGCCTGCAGGTCACATTTAATATTTGAAGAAATGAACCTAAGACCCACCCAAAGCAAATATTGATCATTCGTTTTGATGAATTGTGACGTGCCTTGACCCTTTTTGGCGAATGTTACTTACGATGGCTTCAACACACCTTCACGTCTACCAGATTTGAATGCTATTGACTTTATGTTGATTTCTCGGGCGCCAAATTTTTGTTAAGGTTTAGCTTCCGCTAGGGTCCTCACCATAAGTATATCACAGTTGTATCTATGGCTAGCCTTATCTCAGGGTAGTCTCAGTGGAGTAAATCATCAGGGGTCAATAGGGCAGACTGAATAGTATTAAAATTGCATGCTTTAATTGCAATTATAAATCGATTACTTCGCGGCTATTTAAATGATGTTGCAGAAATTTATTCTTTCCGTTGAACAAACACGGAACTTCCCAATAATAATTCTATTTATTCAGGACGATTTAACATTGATGAATATTTGACTTTGTCTATGTGATAATAGACCCAAGAAAGTTCAGAAACAATAATTGCAAAGAAAGCGGTCCAAGCAGGCTATATCCTTATTATAGCCTTGAAAACAAATAATCATGCGGTAATTATCAAAAGCGGCTATTCATGCACTAATTACTATCGTCAAATTACTTATTGTGCATGGAATACTCCAGCAGAGCAAGTGAAAACGGGTCTTTGAGTTGTACTGGTTCTTTCACAATACCCCCGCTACGCTCGCGCAATTTCGGTAATATTTCCGGTAGGACTTTTCAATTATGGTGAATACTGAGATTCATTTATCCTGCACTCTTTCAGGTTAGTACGCGCAGATTTTCGACAACGGCATCACCGGTAATCGTACGATAATGTCAGGTGCTTATATACTAGTCACACATAAATTTGACAATTATAACTCTTTATTCCGGGTAGTCGCAGCATATTAGGACTATAATTACCTCGCCAGCAATATTACTTCACTTCCGGGTAGACACAGCGTGTACAGTGGATATTACGAAGCTCGAACGTACATCCCCCTTCAGAGCCTATTTCCAGGTAGTCAGCGTGTAGACCCTGGCGGTGGACTATCTATGACACACCCTTATTTCCAAGTAGACACAGTGTATATTGGTGCATCGTGATTCACTTCCACTCTATTCCCCCTTCAGAGCCTACTTCCGGGTAGTCACAGCGTGTAGACCCTGACGGTGGACTATCTACGACACACCCTTATTCTTGGGTAGACACAGTATATATTAGTGTGTCGTGATTCTCTTTCACTCAAATTATTCACACCCTCTGATACGTACAATTATTTAAAAAATTCAATAATACGCTTATCGGTACGTTATGGAAATCTGAACAGGAGCTCATCAGGTACAATATAATAATTACAATTACTAATGGAACGATATTTGATATTGCTAGGTCGTACCGCGAACAAAACAATGGAACTCAATGTACTAGCTCAATTCAGCAAAATTACTGTTCACCTAATACTTCAATAAGTAACTGGCGACACGCTTACTTTTCAGATCTGACGGTACAACTTACTTCGGAACACTCACTAACAAACTTTCTCTGACTCAAGCTGTCTAACTAGCTCACTATATCATCACTGCTTGTAAGTCGTTCTTTTATACCAATCGATGTGCTGGTCAAGTCACTTCGACCAGTTCATGAGAACCGCTTCCTCACTCATTTCGCGCGAATGATGCTACACCAATTCCGAAATTCCTTGCTGTGGTTCACGACATCTGTTCCGTTATCTCATTTTCACATGGAATCAAACATACGCGGCTTATGAAATGAAAGCAAATCTGATTCTTATACTACACGGGTATCTACACCCGGTACTATGTATATTCGTATACAACAAAATAACTATTCGGAATTATGAATTCCATTATATCACCCATTTAGGCTATACCAATATAAACGAAATCTTCTAAGATTTATGACCAATATACGTGTTTCCCATTAAATGATTATTCAATATTCTTGTGCTTCCTTTCAGAATGAAATGTCATGTTTCCCAGTTCTCCAATAATCCATCAATACGTGTTCAGAGAGTAGTACAAGTGGTGCCGTCTGCTCTCAACTTATAACTAGTTGAGCTTTTTCCAATTTTTGCATTTACTTTTCATTCTGCGTTGGTAAATTTCCATGGCATTCGATGAAGATTCATACAGATATTCAAGTATTCCAAATCAAGAATAATAAGGACGGAGGATTGAATGAACTGAAATTCAGCTTATCTTTCAATTTTGTTATGAATTTATATAACAACCAAAATATCTCCTCATTCATCTTTCAAATTTTCGAATCTTACTAACATGAAATAATAGCCAAGGCGTGAAATCCGTAGATCAGAATTATATCATCTTTGTTCCTACTCGGTAATATTTATCTACAAATACTCTCCAGAGGGTAATTCCGCTAAATTCTGTCAAGAGAAAAATATTTATTCAAATTTCAATAAAGCTGAAATACCAGATGGGATAAGCAAACAGACGTGGTTTATCCAACACAGTGCCCTGGAAAAGCCTACTTCATGTCCTCGGAGACCGCACAGATATGTCCTGCCCAGAGCAGGAGAGCCCGCAGTGCATTCATGGCCTACTGTAAATCAAGACGCTAGAATCTGCCGGGAGTGATAATGCGACTCGACATGTAGAGATATGTACGGACATTCCGTTCTATTTTGTATTCGCGCACTATTGTCCAAGTTGCGAAGAACGTAAAGCTTGCCGACTCAAAATATTAGGGAAATCTAATAGCGCCTAAACAATATGAAACTATTTATTATCCGGGGAACAATTCAAATTATTTAATGTTGCATTTTTCTGTTCTCATCGCTTCACACTAACCCAACATACTTATAATGATGTTGCGATACGCCGACCTCTACATCGTTTTCTTCCTAATATAATCAATATTAAATGGAAATAAAAGCACTACGCTGTTTTATAACGCCATAGAGGATAAATATTACTTTGGTCAAAATATTGCAATTGAATCTAACGTTATTGATCAAATCTTAATAATTCGTATAACTGAAATAGAGAACTTAAGTTAATAATATAATAATATTCATAATATATAATTCGAAATGTGAAGAAAAATAAGGAGAAAATGAGGGATGTAGAAAAACATATGCACAACATAGATAAAAAATTATGGCAAATTATTTTACTGTAACTCAAACTATTGGTAACCCTCAAATATTTCTAACGATGGAAGCTTCATCTACTGCCACTCAGATGGTAGTAACTACCAAACAAATGGAAAATTAAAGGTTTTATACGTACCAAATAATAATTGGTTTTGTAATATGATCCTATTTTTACTTAATTCTTGACTCTACATATGTGTCCTATAATGGTTGATTATATCGCCTCTTTGATCTAGTATGTCTATATCTAATCTACTAGAACGTCAATCATTATTTTACTTTTCCACTCTATTGACAATTAAACGTTGCAACCTTAGTGTGTTCTCAAAACTGTTGGTCTTTTCATACAAATGTTGTTTTTCGATGCTAAACCAGTGACTTATCGTCGCCTGTCCAACTGTAGTAATTCTTCCAAGTTTCTACTACTTTATTCAACTAGCTCTATTTTATTTATATTCTTCTGTGCTGAACAAATTCGTATGACTGATAACAAACTCAAATTAAGACCAGTTTCAACATAGGCCATCTTTTCCTACGAGTCAACCAAATTCAAATAAATACATAATTTGAATATTCTGCAAAAAAATTAATTTTCGAAGTTCTGTCCATACTAAGACCTCAAACAATCTTTTGATCATCATTCATATTTCCATTAAAAGGAATTAAGAAATAACAAATGCTGTTCTCGGGAGTTCCATGGAAGACATTGTTTTAGGTTGAGTGGTGTTTCAGCAGGATGTTTACGTTTGACTGGAATTCGAATTGAAATTTCTATGAGCGAATAGAAATCTTGATTCGAGAAATAGTTGGTACAAAATTTTGTATAAGTGTTGGAAGCTGTCTAGAAAAACTAGTACATCTATTCACCACATGTTGTTATCTTGTCTTCTCTAATAATATCACTGTCAGGAAAATGTTCACAATATACATATAAATTTTCATCGGGAATGAAAGAATCTATGAATTACTGCTCTAATTCATTTTTGTATAACGCTCTAATATCGTTGAAAAGCAAACATTGAATAATGAGTCTTATTGGAATAATAGCACCGCAAATTGAGTCAATAGCTTCATTTTCACTGTGATAAGCACTATAATATTCAGCGGCTTTCACACCACAGCATGGAATTCTTGATTGGACATGCTGGTACTACGTTGGTCATTGACACGAAGGTCATTTGGTCAAAGTGCTGGCCTCAGATAGAAGAGGTTATGATGTTCAGTGATGCTAAGAGAATCATTTTCAAAGTTATTCCACAAAAGTTTCATGAATCTCTGTGAAGTAAAGGAGCAGCCGAGATATAATACGAAGGTTTTCGAACCACATAAAATGTTTCAATCATTTTCGTTAATATGGAACAGGTTGTGAATGTGACATATTGTAATTCAGGTGGAAGACAAGCATTGTTTGCTTACTAAAAACGTTATTAATGTCATCGTACTGGTTTAGTTCGTTACTATGTATACTTAAATGAAACAACTATTCATACCGGGATATCAAAAATTATCTTGGTCAAGGGTGGTTGTGGAATCTAAATCGTGAGTCTTACTTTACGTTTGAAATAATTATGTCACTGTCACACTGACATTATCAATAACCTACAAATTTCATACCCATTTATTTCAGTTGTAAAACAATAATGAACTACAAATTAAAAATTATCTTGGCAAGGGTGGTTGTGGAATGTAAAACATAATGTTAATTTTGAACCTTTTACAAGGTCGCAATAGCCACAAACGGGGTCGAAAACTGTTTTAAATTAGTTAATCTTCGATAAATCGAATGACGTTCACGTGAGGAGCGCGTAGGTCGCGAGTTAGAAAAGTGCAAATCTTCGGAACATGGAACGTCTTTTCGAGGACTTTTCGCATGCGGTTTTCGCTCCATGTCGTTAGTTTATAAACGGGGCCAACTAAATAGCATAGTCTCGGGCCCCAAAATGTCGATTAAATAGGATAATTTAATTAAAATAGAAACAGGTACTCTCAGGTCTCAGCTACGAGCGTCTAACGTGCGACGTACAAAAGGGAATTTTCTAGCTACTAAAATATACCCAAAAGCGATTAAAAGCTAGTGGCCTATATCCGAAAATACTTTATTACAACTGGCGGCGGTCACACGAGGCATAAAACGTCCCCGAATTAACAAGATCGAGGTAAAAAATAGTATAAACTCTAACTGACGCATAGCGAGCTCCTGGAGGCATGTGTCAAAATGATTACGTTCGTAGCTAATCACATAGGACATCTGGCGTTCATGCAATTCTGTTTTTATACAATTCGAACCTTCTTATTTCGATAAACCACTTGGAAATCCCGGAGTCTAAAGCGCTAGAGACTTCTGTATTCTAACAATATTTTCAGTGGATAGGGATGATTGTTTCTTTTCAATGATAATGTCTACCTAGTTCAGATCGATCAATAACGTCACAAACTTATGGCTCCAGGCTGCTGTTCCTTTCTTCTCATAGACCTCATCCATGGAACGAGCAAGATTTCAACGTTACAGAACGATCTCTATTGAAATTAGTCATAACCATACAACAACATGGTAAAAAGACCAAAATATTTCTAGCCAACTATGAATCTGTCTGGAACTATACGTTTGCGACGTTACTGATCGTTCTGGACTAAAAAGACCTTATGATTGTTATCTGGCAACAGTGGCTCAGCCTCCTCACCAATTTATCTTAATGATCATTCTCCATTTTATTTCCTGTTTCTCTGATAATTCTTTAAATTTTACAATTAATTCCCCGTTCTCAGTAGTTATTTTTAATCTGGCAACAGTGGCCAGAGGCTAGATTCTCTATATATCTCAAACGCTAAATACGTATGGTCAACACAGCTGCCGTTTTTCCAACCAGTTCAATTGCCAAATAGGGTAGAACAGCGAATATGGCAACACTCTATGTAGGCTAGCTTCTCATACGCACTCGGTCGGTCGTATGAAGTACGATACTTGCTGCGACAGCGACACGTGCTCCGTCAGTTATTGTTTTTGTTTCGCCACGCGATGTAAGGTTAAGTTATAATTTATCTGTTCTGTGAGTTATTAACAAAGAGTTCTTTGGTTAATAAACGTTAAAATGAGTAGTGATTTAGTTGCTGAGATCTTAGAAAATCCATTTAGTGGATTAACATATGACAGAAAAGTGTTTTTAGAAATGAACGGCCTTTACCGGATTTGAAAGGATTAGTGATGACAGGTTTGTTTCAAAATCGATCATTTAATACTGATAATTATAAAAAATATTCATGGTTAACGGGATCTGAGGTACACAATAAATTATATTGCTGGTATTGCTTGCTATTTACATCTGCTACAACTTCATGTTGGGGACACTCGGGTTATGATGATTTGAAAAATTTAGCTCGTGGTATAGACAGACATGAAAAATCGTAGGAACATATTACATCGAGTATTAAGTTTAAATTAACCGGTAAACAGAATGTTGTTAAAGGAGGAAAACATCTAATTTGGTAGACAAGAAACTACATTATAAACAACTTTTTTTATGAAATTTTAGATACTATTAAAGGTCAAATTGAGATTCGATTTTCCGATTTACATGAATTGAAGTTTTTCGACTTGACGAATAGAAGATTTTTCGAATCTTCTTCAAAAGAGTTTCCCAATACACTTTTATATAACTTTGTTCTAAAATATAAATTTTTTGATAAAATAGCACTGCACAATGAATTATGCGTTGTATACTCGGTTAAAGATATTTTAGGCCAGTACGACATTCACGCCGATATGATAAAATATATGATAGACAATGATTTGCAACAAGTTTAACCTCAGTTTCATAAACTACTTTGTTTGACAGTCACCATTCCTGTCACGTCGGCATCGGTGGAGAGATCATTTTCTACTCTCAAACGAATTAAAACTTACATGCGAAATACGATGGGCCAAAATCGTTTATACAATGTTAGTTTGATATCTATTGAAAAAGATTTAGTGAAACACTTAAAACAAAATGATACATTTTATGATAATATTATTGATCATTTTTCGCAAACTAAAGACCATAGAATTCCGTTAATATATAAAAAAAGTTAATAAAAATAATAAAAAAAAACGAAATATGAAAAATTTCAAAAAAAAAAGACAAAATATCAAAAATCCAAAAAAAAAAAAAAAACAACGAACAAAAAATTTTTTGCAAAGAGAAACTCTACACTTCCACGTTGGTTCTTTCTTGGCAACAATTAATTTTGTCTTTGAAGTAGATGGTACGGTCGCTGTGCAAAGGTTAAATTAATTGGCTGAATATTTTTACAAAAACGTTTTATGTTCAGCCTCCTCTCTTAAAAAGTTCACGAGCCGCCACTGTCTGGCAAAAGCCAACATGAGATACATGAGTATATTCATTTATTCATTTGTTTCTCTCACGTTGTTTCCTTCTTTAGGAAAATATTAGAGGAAGATTAGATTAGCCCTATTCGATCTGAAACAGGTAAACCGAATAATGAATGCTTAGTAGTTCAGTTCCGTGACACTTAAGTAGAGAAGTTCGATTTTCTTCGAAATTTCAATGATCGATACACGTTATATTTAATCGATACTTCAACATTCGATATATTGAAAACTTATTTAGTAGTTATCGCAATATCCCGGATGCTCCATGATATAGAGAAAGAAGGGTATCAAATACTCTTTCAATTGCTTTGCGAACTCTAGCGGCAACTAGAAATACCACATGACATACTGATTTAATCAATCCTGATGTGAGAGTAGAATGTCATTAAACTATGTACTTGCGTAATAACTTTAACTATTAAAATATTGAATTTAAATGCCTTCGAACAGAAGCAGGGTGTGGAACATTAGTTGTGAAATCGAAAATCGATGGGAAATGTAGATTATGTATGTGTGAAGCGAAAGGTGGCGGAAATTGAAATTTTTTCATCATACTGATGGCGGTACAATCAATTTAAGATTCATACCATTTCATACTTCATCATTCATTTGTTTCATTCATTATGGTATAAGGTGAAGTAAAGATTTTTGGTTTCATTTTCTGTTCAGAATTTTTTTTTACAAAAATCTACATGATATATCATTTAGTTAATTAGATATTTGTTTCTTATTGTAAATTATATACTATTGTATTGAGAAAGTCACATTATAAGTAAGAGACAATCAACCCCATCGACTAAAAATACTGGTAAAGTACTAAAGAGCTTTCAGCTACCAAGTAGCCATCATCAGAGTCACGATTATTTAGATTTGTAAATCATAGAATAGGATCTTAGGTATTTAATTAGCTAGATTTAATCCATTTCAAGTTCACTTTGATAATTAGCCACACATTACTCATTCACACAAAACCGATTCAATATTTCCTGCAGTAGATTGCATTTGGACACACAAGTCGGCTGCAGATGGATTTCATTATTCAAAGTCATCTATTCTTTTTTTAATTATATGGAAACACTAATTAACAAAACAATTCTTGTTAAAGATATAAATAATATGTATAAATTATATAGCAGCCTGTCCTGGAACACATTTTATAGAATCCCTACATCAGCATTATATGACACCAAGTGACAAGATAATAATGCAACATAAAATATTCATATTACCAAGTTATCATAATCCAGTTAGCTAAGAAGTAGATTTAAAAGATTGAAGATCATTTTGTATTTAAGCTCTATTAAAAATAATTCATTTTTGAAAACTATTTTTTGGTAGTATGACTGAAAATGAAATGAAAACTCTCTTTTTTTGATTTCCAATATAGTCGAGGAAATAAAGCACTAAAATAGGCCAAATCTGGGAAAATTGGCGCAGTTGGATGGATTGAGATGCGGTTTTTTGCATTCGATTCAGAAAGTGATTTAGAAACTTTGTCCGGTATTTTTGTTTTGCGGAAAAAATTTGTTGCATTTCTACAGCCAGAAAAGCATTTTCCAAAGATGGACTTTTTGAGGTAAATAAAAAAATGGGCTCGAATTGGTTTCTTGGGGGTTTTTGGGGTCGCTGAACACGAATATGTTATTAAAAAAATTCCGTGAGGTCCCCTTGGACCTCCCCGGGGTTATACTAGCGTTCCGACGTCCTGGATATCGTCGAAATTAATGAAAAAAATATTTTTAATGTTTGTCAACTGTTCGAAAGGTGATATGAAGGTTGCTAGTGATGATAACGACATGAAAAATCTATTTTGCAATACCGGACGCAGGGTACAGCGTCCGCGTAACAACGTCATCTTCTAGGAATTTGCTAGTTTTTCTTCATAAAAGGTAACAAATTCTAGCTCTCGGGGGTTTTTAAAGTCGCCGATCACGACTGTGACACTCACAATGTTCTGCCAATTACCTGGGGGTATTTCCGGCACACTAGAGCCCTGTGTATCCACGTCATCTTCTGGGAATTTCTTGTTTATTTAAAATTAAATGTAATAAACTCTAGCTCTCGGGGGTTTTCAAACATAAAAATAATTTTTTCATCAATTTCGTCGATATCCAGGACATCAGGACGCTAGTATACCCCCGGGGAGGTCCAAGGAGACCTCAGGAAATTTTTTAAATATCATACTCGTGTTCAGCGACCCCGAAAACCGCCAAGAAACCAATTCGAGCCCATTTTTTTATTTACCTCAAAAAGTGCATCTTTGAAAAATGCATTTTTGGCTGTAGAAATGCAACCGCATCTCAATCCATCCAACTGCGCCAACTTTCCCAGGTTCAATGCTTTATTTCCTCGACTAATAATACTTTATCACCTTTATCAAAACTTGACAATTAGATGGTAATACAGCCATACGAGTGCAGTATTACCATCTAAAGGCACTTGTATGGAATAGACCAAGAGCCGGTGCTGCCTTACATGTCGGAAACAAAAAATGCCAGATCTACTAGAATTACTCGTTTCCGAACGTCAGGTTCATACAAGCAAATTAGTCTGACGTTGTCCTCATCGATAAACAAAGCGAGACTATGTATTTCATCAAATTCTCTGCTCCGGCAGAGAAAAACATAGTCTTGAAAGAGGAGGGAAAATGGACAAGTATCAAAATCTCGTGTTCGAGTTCCGCACGCTATACCCAGGCCACAAGGTCGTATTAGTTGTTCTAATCATCGGTGTTTTGGGCAGAATTCGGTCTTATCTGTGTTCGAACTTGAGGATCAAGACGCAGATCTTGATAGGCCGGATGCAAAGGGCAGTCATTCTGGCTTCAATAAGACTACTCAGTAGGGCACATGATTTAGGAACCTGACGCTACTTACCGAATGAGGGGGAGAAGTACCTTTGGTTAACTGACTTTGGTTTTCCTGGCGTGATTGTTGCGATGAGGTCGAAGCTCGCACCAGCCCCGACCTGGCATTAATGATGAATAATAATTTAAAAAGGTCATCTCTTCCGAAAGTATACCCTAATATTATGATAGTATCGAAGCTTCATTCGAATGTTTGATAAAATATGGCCCACATGCTGAAGAAAATTACCCGCTTGTTTATTAATTATCGGAATCGGATAGTTATATCTACTTGAGGTAACATATATAACTCGGTAACTGAATGCATCAATTAGCAGCCTAATTGATCAATCGCGTGTTTCATTGTTCCCACATATGCGGATATATCGCTGAGCGATGATATAATCGTCACAATACACACTCAGAATCGAGCTTCAATTATCTATTTATTATTACTCGAACAGAATCGATGAACTATTGCATATGAAATACTGCCACTGGAGCTTTCACCGTTACAAATTCTAGGCATTTAATGTGTATTTCTGTAACTAAAGTCCGCTGTGAATTGATAAACAATACCACTCCTCCTATAGCTTTCCTATTTTCTGGTCCAGTGGGATCCACTTAACAATTTGCGGACGGCCCGCTGAACTACATTACACATTGTTTGCAACAATAATCGATGCTACAATTGGTGCCTATTGAGTTGAATACCAATCCGTTATCAGGTGAGTTAATTTAGAGCTGCTTGCTAGTTATTACTGGTATATCGCTAATGAGCTCTACCATGTTATACAGAATTGGATGCAAATCTTCAGAATCTCTATACGGATGGTATATTAAATTTCGTGATTAGATTAAAATGTATTTCGTCTAAGGCGCTTCTCTATACTACGATGTTATTAAATTTGACGATGAAGTGTGCGGCCTTCATCTGTCGCGTTCTAATATCTCTATCACATGCGATTAGTTGTGCCTCAGCTGTTTTATAATTAGGTACTATTAAAGGCGCTGGTAAAAAATTTGAAGTCTGCTAGAACCATCCAGGGTATGAGACGAAGTAGTTCTTCAATTTGTCCACTTTGAGGTAGGGATGTTCCGATACTGATATTTTTCATCGATTCAGTTCGTAACAAAAATATCGGCCCACACAAATATTGAAGTGAACTGCATCAATATTGACAGTATCGATCCGTTGTTTGATTTAAAATATCACTAGATGAAAATTGCATGATAATCAGGTTACGAATATTAAAATTAAGGAAGTAAGGACTTACGAAGAGGAAAACATGCTCTTATGCTCCTTTACTTATTTTATTCATGATTTTCAACCTTTAACTTCATAACTGAGTAGTTAATGGTACTTACACAGAGAAGGGTACCTAGATGAAATTTTTAAAATGAAAGAATAAGAATAAAATATGCAAGCAAAGAAGTGAATGTGAAGGGATCTGAATCGAACAAAACGTTTGATATAATCTGATTATGTGTCTTCAATAAACTGTAAAAGAGCTCATTTGTGTGAAGTTAGCCACGCTTTGCCAGCCACATTTTTGCCGACTCAGCTACTAGTCTCTATTAAAACATTGTACGTGCAGTCCAATCACCGCGCTACAAACCTCTCATTCTTCTCGCTCACTACGTTCATATTTACATGGCATACATATACGTACGTCAGATATTCATTTTATACCAATTCTAATAATATATACTGGTTTATTCAATTAATCCTTCCTAATCAAAAAAAAATAAAATGCATTGCCTATTGTCGCACTCAAATATGTGTCAAAAGATGTGCCCCAAACAAAATCATTCGACGTGTTTCGGAAGATTTTTCCACTCACTATGGGATAAGAAATGTACGGGGTGGCTCGTCTGAGATAGAACAGCCTGTATACGTACGTTCGATATTCATTTTATACCAATTCTAATAATATGTACTGATTTATTCAATTGTTCCTTTCTAGTCGAACATATAATAATATTATTGATATATAATAAATGGCCTATTGTAATACTGTGTTAGTCGTTTGAAATTTAAGCCATATACAGGATAATCCAGAGTATACGGGTTCAAAAGAGTACAAAATTCCATAACAGAAATTTCATATATTTAACTATTCAAATGGAGTGTGGATGGTTCGCTACGGCCACGCAATCAACTTCTCCCACACCAATGTCTTCCCTATGGTAGGGTTCATCGCTCTGATGATGGCTACTTGGTAGCTGGAAGGTCTTTAGTACTTTAACAGTATTTTTAGTTGATAAGGGTGATTATAATATGACTTTGTCAATATAATAGTGTATAATTCAGAATAATAAACAAATACCAAATGATAAATTATGTGAATCTTCCGAAAAACAAAATTGTGCACTGAAAATTGAACCAAAAATCTCTACTTCATATTATACAATAATGAATGAAACAAATAGGCCAGTCGCTCAGCGTTTTAAAAACGTCTCTTTCCGCCATTTAAAAGTTAGGGGTCGATTTATATAGATATTGGGGCACCAAAAAAGGCCCCGACATTTTGAGAAGTCAACTCACCCCTGCCCCCCCCCCCCAGTTGTGGGAAACTGTTTTGAAATTGAGTTTTTTTTTCAATATTTTGAAAAGAACAACTGTAATCGAAAACAGTTTAGTATGAAAGTTTCAGATGTTATCAAAATGAACAACTTTACACCTAGTGCAAAATTTGAACATACATTATGTTAATTCATGGTAATTTTCCAGAGTTTTAGAGAAAAATGAGGTGAGGTAACGAAAAAGAAAACTCAAAAAATAAGGAAACTACGGGGTTCAGAGGGTCGTGTATGGGCTTAAAATATTCGCATTAAAAATACCCATCGAATGATATATGTCTTACCCACTCTTACCTGTTTCTGTTCATTTTATGGGCAGTTGAAATTTTTTGAGTATCCTAAAACTTGATTTTCAGACATCTCATATATGTTTTAGCAACCAAAATTTGTTTATAAGAATATATTTCTGAATACATTCATTTTAAGTGCAAGCTTATCGAAATCGATTCTGTGGAGCTTGTGATATGCAATATTAATGTTTTCGACCTTAACCTCAAAATTATTCAACCGCCCTCCCCTCCTCCCATAAAAAAAAGCTATTTCACTATTATTTTTTCAATCAAAAATTATCAGAATATTGAAATATTTCAGTTAAGGATGATTTGATAGGTTGTAAAAATGATAATTGTCACTAATTCCTATATTTTTATTAATTTTTTCCTTCATATTGCTCCAATATCCATATGAATCGACCCCTAAAGCGACTGGCCTAAAATGAATAATGAAGTACGATATTAAAATGGTATGAATCTTGAATTGATTGTGCCGCCATTAGTATGATAAAAAAAATTCAATTTCCACCACCTTTCACCTCACACATACTTGATATACATGTTATTAAATTTATTACGCGAATATATAGTATAATGACTTGAATATGAATATTTCGGGGCTTGGGATTCATCTGATCCGAGTAGAAATCAATACTTTAAGCAAAGAAGTGTAAATCACTTCAAATCTTCCTACTGTCACATCAGGATTGATTAGAAGAGTATTTAATATTCTTCTTCCTCTATGTCATGAGCGATACCTACTAAATGAATATCGATACACAATATATCGACTGTTGAAGTATCAATTCAAAATAACGTGTATCGTTCACTAAAATGTTCAAGGGATTCGAACTTCCCTACTTGGGGTTCAAGTATTACGAAATTGAACTAATAACCATTCATTACTCGGTATTCCTGTTTGAGATCGAATAGGCTTTGGAAGGATATAAAAATCAAACCTAGATCTTTCTCTGATATCTCCCCATAGAAAGGAACAATGTAAGAGAATTATAAACAAATAAATATATGAATACATTTATCTCTTGTTGGCTTTTGCCAGATAACAATGATAAGGTCTTCCTAATCCAGAACGATCATTAACATCGCAAACTTATAATTCCCAGGTTCCCAGATGGCTTGAGATAATTTGATCGTTCACCATGTTGTTGTCTGCTTATGATTACCTTGAATAGAGATCGTTTAGTAACGTTGAAATCTGGCTCGTTCCACTGATGAGGTCTATGAGAAGAGCGAAACAGTTGCCTTGAGCCATAGGTTTGTGAAGTTACAATGATCGATCTGGACTAGAAAGACCTTATCATCAAAGAGAAACAATCATCCTCATATTTTAAAAATGTTGTTAAAGTACTGAGGAACTTTCAGCTACCTGGCAACCATTATCCTGTTTTTGTCCGTTATTATGTTGAGCGATGAACAAATGCTTAATAATTGTACGCTGTTAAATTTGTTTAATTTGATTTTTTGTTTGCTACCAGTTCATCGTTCAATCCCTCAATGGCTTTACCTGCATCAATAAGACTAACCATCTATTGAACGATTATAATTAATGTCACATATTATTAGATTAGCTTTTATGTTGTTAGAACTTTGTAATATATTTTTGAAGAACTAGTTACAATTATTAATTAGTGCAAATCAATAGTTGTTTTATGTATGTATACGTAGTAACGAACTAAACCAGTGCGTTGCGATTAATAATGTTTTTCATTAAACAAAATAACGCTCACCTTCCGCCTGAATTATAATATGTCAGATTCACAACCTGTTCCGTATTAACGAAAATGATTTAAAAACTTCAAGTAGTTCGAAAACATTAGTGTTGTATGATATTTTATTTCAGCTCATCCTTTACTTCACACTAATTCACGAAACTTTAGTGCAATAACTTTGGAAATGGTTCTCCTAGCATCACTGAACCATAGCCTTCTCTATCTAAGGCCAGCACTTTGACCACATGACTTTCGTATCAATGACCAACTCAGGCCAACATAACACATACTACGAGCATTTTCAATGAAGAATGCCATGCTGTGTTAAAGCTGCTAGATATTATAGTACTTATCACAATGAAATGAAGGTATTGAATTATTTTGCGGTGCAAGCGATTAACAAAATCTAGTTTAAAAGATTAGATGTAGTTTTGCTCTATGACTTGAATAATATCATGCATTTATTTTCTTTCATTGCTGAATTCATTTTAATTGAAAATATGCTGGAGTTTCATAAACCTTTTGTTCTTCTAGAAACCAGTTCATAAAGTGGCAAAGATTGTTATTAAATATGCTTTTATCAGTTTTCTTGGAGATATTTTGGTGGGAAAAATTTATCATTTTTATTTTTCAACATTTCATCTAGGAATGTCTTATAATATTATATAACTTATTTGCAACAGCTATTATGCCAAGAAGACTCATCATTCAATGTTTGCTTTTCAACTAGACGAGAGCGTGAAACAAAAATGGATTAGAGCAGTAATTCATAGATTCTTTCATTCCCAATGAAGATGTATATGTACGTTGTAAACATTTTCCTGATATTATTAGAGAAGACTAGATAACAAAACGTGATGAATATGATTTACTTGTTTTCCTAGACAGTTTCCAACACTGCATTTGTTTTTTCTCAATTCTTTTTGATGGAAATTTGAATGATAATATAATCCAAAGATTGTTTCAGGTTTTATTATGGAGAGAAATTTGAAGATTAATTTTTTTGTAGAAGATTAAAATATGTATCTTTCTGAATTTGGTTGGCTCGTAGGAAAAGATGGACTTTGTTGAAACTGGTCTTAATTTGATTTTGTTATCAGTCATACAAATTTATTCAACACAGAAGATTATAAATAAATAGATAGTAAAAACTTGGAAAAATCTCCAGACAGTTTGATAGGCGACGGAATAACTGTGCTTCAGGATCGGACAAGAACATTTGTATGAAAAGAAATTTTTGAGTACACCCCAAGGTTGCGACATTTAATTGACAATAGAATGGAAAAGTAAAATAATGATTGACGTTCTAGTAGATTAGACATGGACATACGGGATCAAAGAGGCAATATAATTAACCATCGTCGGATACATATGTAGTGTCACGTATTAAATACAAACAGGATCATATCATGAAATCAATTATTATTAGGTACGTGGAAAACGTCTGAACTGAGTTTACACAGATTGAGTCATAAGTCATAATAATTGAATACTACTACTAATTTGTAACTACTAAATTAGTAGATTATTGAGATATGTCTATTACTCATAATGATTTTCGACTCAGGTATGGATTATGTATAATTCTCCGGAAATAGGTCACACTAACACATATGCTTATCATTTCCGTCTTTACGTACGTTTCGATCTCACAACCATTATCAGATCAAATCCCGTTTCAGACATTGATACGTCTCAATGTC
Source organism: Endomychus coccineus (assembly GCA_958510875.1). Lineage (NCBI taxonomy): Eukaryota > Metazoa > Arthropoda > Insecta > Coleoptera > Endomychidae > Endomychus > Endomychus coccineus. Next base: position 220,019,712 of record OY294067.1, read on the forward strand.
TGAAACGGGATTTCTTAAGACTAATTGTATCAAGCACACGGCGTCCTTACTGCATTAATTTCAAGTAAGAATGCCCACGTCGCCGAAGCTTACAGAAAAACGAGTAATCGAAATTGTAACACAGTAATATTCTGAGTATATGAATATGTATCAAATTAAATTAGTACAAATCTGACTTAACGTATGTTCCATGATTTACAGACTTGTAGTCACATTTTATGTGAATAATCTCCACGATTAATAATCGGTTTTTCAGTTAAAATATTACCATTTTTGTAATAGAACTGATGGTTATAATCAAAACAGTCTTCAGCAAAGGCGGTGGAATCTTACAAAGTGGCAGGAATGAATAAATAAATAAATGGTACAAGAATAGGATAATCCCTATTGATTTGAAAAATGAACTAATTTGCCATAATGGGCAAATTAAGCACCTTATATCTATGGGCTCCCGAAACTGTATTAGAGTGCCTACCTACAATTTATCAAATTTTTTATAAAAATATATCAACAATATAATAGGAAAAATTAACGAACGACTCATGTCACTTCAATGAGTTCATGAAAAATAAATTCGTACCCATAGATAATCAATTAATTTCCTTGGACGTTGTTTCTTTATTCACAAATATACCAGTCGCTTTGGCATTAAGTAGCCATCCTAAAGCGTTGGGCAGAGATTGAAAACCACACACCTCTAACTCATTCTGAATTTATAAATGCAGTAAAGATTTATCGAATCTAAATTTCTTTATTTCACGATAAAATGGACCTACACATCATTAAATATTATAGACGATATCCTTGGGAAACCGAGAGATGTCATAAACGAAATTTTTTTGATTTCGAGAATTGAATTGACTGACGTCTATAATAAAATATTTGGATTTTTCGTCAATTCCTATTACAATTATGAGACGCTGTATGAACTCTCATGTTTGATGTTGAAAACTTGTAGTAGATAAATTTCTATGCTATTCATCATGCAAATTATTTACATCAATTTATTTGCAATAGGATGAAATAATGTTTTCAATCATTCTTAATACAGTAACTTGTGACATATTTCCAATTTGAAGATTTTATTATTGAAATTAGTCACTGATGCTGATATCCTGAACCGGATTAGAGAGATTAGAAAGATCCTAATCCTGGAACTAAAAAAATAATTTGGTCATATTTTGAGATGCTTAAGTTCAAAGGTAACCTTAGAAAATATAGGCATTATTCTCTTGTATGATTATCTTCAGAAGTCTGGAAATCTGTTATTATGCATATTAACGAGGGTTTGACAATCATAATTTCGAATATATTAAGCACTGTCCGAAAATGAATAGAAGTATAGGAATTTTCCTTTTTTCTTCAATAACAAAAAAATCTATTGGTGTTGAAGTTATTTCTGTCGTTATATAAATATCGCTGTTTTCAGGTTATCGTCGAAACGGATCCTTCCTGTTTTTGGTGAAGTTTCGAAAATCAATTTTTTTCTGTAAAATTGTTGTTTTAAAACAACTAAGATGAGTGGCCCAATGAATAGTACGATTACTGTCAATTGATGCAGCAAAGATAATCTTGTGCATTTCAATTCACCTGTTCAATATTCGATGGAGGGCCCACCACCTATTAGAAATGTGAAGTACAATGGACTCGTGTTATACCAGGGAATGGGATTAGTAACAATATAAGGGCGTGTATTGTAACTGTAAACACGGGGGAATATGCTGTGGGCGTATAGCGATAATTGCAGCTTGAAGCCAGGCAAATGTACGATGCAATGAACCAATAAACTGTTTAAAACTGCATTAACCGAAAACGTGGCCGAACGGTGGCCTTTAGCTTCAGTTACGCGGTGTTTCTGAAATAATTTATGTGCAAGCCCTGAACTCATTAATTTGCCTAATTTCTCCATGGGGATGGTGACACGCCTCAAGCACGCCCATACAATTAATAAATAAAACGTTAAAGATAACGCTCGTGTCGCCTATATTAATTCTATATTGACTGAATATGATAATGAATTGCATCATCAATTTATCATTCCATATTAAACGAGAACTATAACAGAATTGAAATCGGATCATCATCACCATTATCATCATCATAAGCATATCTTAAAAATGGTTTTTATTCTGAAATAATTGAATAACACTATTTGTCCTAGATATAAATTGATTTTAGGAGAGTTATTAAGAATTGAATGGAATAAGCCATTACGTGTTAAATAAAATAACTATTAAAATTTCGATTTTCACTAGTTTACATAGTGAACTTTTAATAGTTATTTCATAAAAGAGTTATCAAGTATTCTTCAGACATTATTATGATGCAAAAAAACTTGACAAATGCCTGCTAGTTAAATCCATTATTACCTGAATGAAAAAAACCACATTGAATGTAGTCGTAGCAAAATAGTAAATCTCAAGTTATTTCACTCAAATTTTCTATTAACATCAAAATGACTCACCCACTGGTCTGTGAGATATAAGGTTCACAGTAAATCATTTACATATTGAATTTTTACTAATATCTGGAATGTATATAGGTTAAGTGAACCTTATAATGCCATCAGAAAATAATCATAATGGAAGATGAGGAATATTTCACGTTAATTCAGTTAATCTGATTCATAATGTAATAGCGAGAATGAAAATCAGGAGGAATATCTGTAAACGGAGTATCTAAAAGAAAAGCCAAATTATATTATACGGGGAATGCGAAGTTTGGAAATATAATAAAACAGATAGATGCTCAGCCAGATCGATCGCATTCGTAAGAATATGTTTAAGCACCATCGAGCGAAACAGTTGATGGTTATGAAGCATCAATGGCTAAGTCGAAACGATATCCAGAGAGCAAGGATATATTGATGTGAATACTGCCCGAAATATAATGCGACCAAGACCAAGACTTGTTTTTTGGTGTTTATATAAAAAGGTTGAATTGATGCTCATTGAATTATCAGATATTCTTATGATTATTCCGTTGGCAAAAGAATTTTTGCAAGAAAAAATAATGATCGAAACCTTGAAAAAAAACTGAACCTGCCAGCGGAATTTCAGCTCACCAAAAACAGACCGGTCGGTTCATCCATATTTGGGTTTCAGGAGGATGTGAAGATAGTCTATCATGTTCCCAGAAAAAACAAATCCGTGATTTTGATTTCGATAATACATGAAGATTCACCGATAGATTCAGATACCAACAAACCTGTAATTATATTGGATTATAACTCCACAAACGAGGGTTGGATACAGTGGGCAAAATGTGTAACACATATTCCCAACTATGTTTAGTAGCTGGAAAAAAATTACCAGAGGCCACCGGTATGTGATGAAAGAAATATTTAAATGTTTCGTAATCAGAATGGTAATTGTTTCGGCAGTGTTTCGTAAAATTGTGCTATGAAAAACAATTTAATTCCATTATATTTACGTCATGTTTTATATTAAGGTTATATACTTACTTATTTATATAATTATAACTAAGCGTATATACATATGTCTATCAAATTGAAATAAATGCCACTGCCGGACTTTGCTCAAATAAGGGTAGATTATTGTCAAAAAGGAGGTTATCCCAATTATCCAAGAATCTTTGGAGGCCATTTATAAATTGTATGTAGAAATGTTAATGCTAATTTAACGAGGAGAGGAAAGGTGGAAGCTGATACGGAAAATACAGATATTACCGTAATTACAGATCAACTGTAACTAAAATGTCGCAAGATGAGACGACAGAGTAACTCATCAACGCGATTGAATTTTACGAACAAGATTTGACTCAAGCTGCGGACCAACAACAGCTGATCGATTTCGTTCAAAAAACTAGATTGACCACCAGCGCGTTGGCATTATTCAACACAAAACAAGGAATCAGGACAGTTGAGGAATTCGGAAAAGATATACAGCAATTGTTCCTGAACTTGATAACCTTTCAGGCCAATGTCGACGACAATGCGTATGCAATCTTGTAGCCACTCAATGAGAAAACCGCTCATCCGACGAGGAGCTGATTTGGGAGGCCAATCTTTTGCTACCAGGAAGAAGAGGGTACCCTCTATTGGGTTGATGGCCCAACATCGGGACCGCATCGGTCAGGCTTTCGAGCCAATTTAACCCCGACACTCTTTATCGATATTTCCCTCTCTACGCTCGGATATGTGGTGGCGCTACTCACCAGTGAGCACACCGGAATCTGCTCACTCCAGCAAGATATATATATATAGTCCAGGCTGTGAACCGGGATTTTAGCTATAATAAAAAAAAACGTGTGAGTTCGGATCGAAAATTTTTTTTTGCATTTGCTTCAGGAGGTTCTCAGGATCATTCATACACCTTAAAACCTCTTGGGAACCCCAACCCCACCCATTGGGGGCGAAAATAGTCCGAAATCTCCCTCAAATTTGCAACATGCCAAGTCTTGAATTGTATTTTCTACAAAAAAAGATATTTTGGCATTTCGAGTACATCTAGTAGGTTTTTTGGGTCGCTGAACACGAATTCGTAGCCAGATTTACTTGCAATACATCGTAGGGGTGGTCAAATCGACAAAATTGGCCAATTTCGCACTCCTTATATGTTATTTTGCAATTTACGTGTTTTTGTCATTTTGAATGCATCAAGGAGGTTTTTTGGGTCGCTGAACACGAATCCGGTGACAGATTTACTTGCAATCCATTGTAGGGGTGGTAAAATCGGAAAAATTGGCCAATTTTGCACCCCTAATATGTTATTTTGCAATTTACGTGTTTTAGGCATTTAGATTGCACCAAGGGGGTTTTTTGGGTCGCTGAATACGATTCCGAAGCCAGATTTACTTAAAATTCATCGTTGGGGTGGTGAAATAGACAAAATTGGTCAATTTTGCACCCCTAATATGCTATTTTGCAATTTACGTGTTTTAGGCATTTAGATTGCACCAAGGAGGTTTTTTGGGTCGCTGAATACGATTCCGAAGCCAGATTTACCTAAAATTCTTCGTTGGGGTGGTGAAATAGACAAAATTGGTCAATTTTGCACCCCTAATATGCTATTTTACAATTTACGTGTTTTAGGCATTTAGATTGCACCAAGGAAGTTTTTTGGGTCGCTGAATACGATTCCGAGGCCAGATTCACTTAAAATTCATCGTTGGGGTGGTGAAATAGACAAAATTGGTCAATTTTGCACCCCTAATGTGTTATTTTGCAATTTACGTGTCTTAGGCATTCAGATGCACCAGGGAGGTTTCTGGGTCGCTAAATACGATTCCGAACCCAGATTTACTTAAAATTCATCGTTGGGGTGGTGAAATAGACAAAATTGGTCATCAAAACCAAAATATTGGTATCTTGAAATAGAATAAAACAGTTTTCAAAATATATTTCTTTCCTTTTTATGTTTCTTCAGGCACAGGTATACAAAATCTCTACGCCAAGTATAGTATATAGTATACCTATAGGTATTAATATACAGGCATCTATCTTTATACCGGCAGGTGCACTATTTTGTAAGTAACGTACCCAGATATAATGTAAAACAGGTAGATAAAAGAAGGTGTGTTGTACTCATCATAATAATTGTTAAATTCCTTCTTTTTTTAATGCGTTGGGCCCCTTCGTATACATATTTAATATACAGAAAACCAAAGACTGTATCCTTCTAAACTTATCTCATTTTACAGCCCTGAGATCGTTACACAGGCTATATCCACATACACGTTCATGTGTTTAAACGTCGCATCTGTTTATGATGTGGTCCACTGCTTGAAATGAGAGATTTTTTTTTCACCTTCTTATGTCGGACATAACAATCTGTTCAGTTTCTTTATAGTCGACAAAGAACAACATTCTCTCTTGTAGCTACATTTGTTTCACAGCGTTGATATTATTTTAGTTGAATATTTGTATTTTATATAGTTCAATTTATATTTCATTTTGTATTTTATGGTTCAAGAACCAACAAGAACGCAGAAGCGTCTGTCAGTGTATGAAAGTTGTTGCATTTAAGTGTTATCAATCAAGTGTTTTTTGAACATGAAAGTGTTGTTATTAAATATTTGTGTTCTTTTTCAAACAATTACTAATATTCCTATCCTCTTAATATTGAAAAAGGAGAAAACTCCGAAATAATTTTGAAATGCAAAAATAATAAAAATTAAGAAGCGTGTCAAATTAGCAATTTTTGTAAATTTCCCACTCCTACGATGACATTCGAGTAAATCTGGCTTTGCAATCGTATTCAGCGACTCAAAAAACCCCCTTGGTGCACTCGAAATGATAAAAACACGTAAATTGCAAAACAACATATTAAGGGTGCAAAATTGGCCAATTTTGTCAATTTTACCACCTAAACGATGGATTGCAAGTAAATCTGGCTTCGGATTCGTGTTCAGCGACCCAAAAAACCCCCTTGGTGCACTCGAATTGACAAAAACACACGTAAATTGCAGAATAACATATAAGGGGTGCAAAATTGGCCAATTTTGTCGATTTCACTACCCCAACGATGAATTTCAAGTGAATCTGGTTTCGGAATCGTATTCAGCGACCCAAAAAACCTCCTTGGTGCATTCGAAATGCCTAAAACACGTAAATTGCAAAACAACATATTAAGGGTGCAGAATTGGCCAATTTTGTCAATTTTGCCACCTCAACGATGGATTGCAAGTAAATCTGGCTTGGGATTCGTGTTCAGCGACCCAAAAAACCTCCTTGGTGCACTCGAATTGACAATAACACGTAAATTGCAGAATAACATACAAGGGGTGCGAAATTGGCCAATTTTGTCGATTTGACCACCCCTACGATGAATTGCAAGTAAATCTGGCTACAGATTCGTGTTCAGCGACCCAAAAAACTAATTAGGTGCACTCGAAATGCCAAAATACCTTTTCTTGTAGAAAATACAATTCAAGACTTGGCATGTTGCAAATGTCGCCCCCAATGGGTTTGGTTGGGGTTCCCAAGAGGTTTTAAGGTGTATGAATGATCCTGAGAGCCTCCTGAAGCTAATGCATCAAAAATTTTTCGGTTAGAACTTACACGTTTTTTTTTATTTTCCGGTTCACAGCCTGGACTAATATACCTAGAATTAAAACGTCATCACTATCTATTTATATATCAAAATAAGTGAAAAATTCATTATGTTCCAGTTGAACAATGTTAAGCAATAAGAATTAATTATTTTCTGAAGACGGCGAAAGCCGAAACGCAACAAATAAAAACGATGTTTCATCAAGATGAGAAGCTATAAATTGCTGAGGAACGTAAGATAACCTACACCCCAATTTATACAAATAAACTGTCGAAACGTCAAGACCTTATTTTATTCATAGTAATAATATGAAACGAATTTCCGGGTTTTCTCCCACGTATATATCCCTAGTGGGACCACGTTGGACTTGACGAAGTTTCGGCATATTTACATCAGCCATATCCAGGTCTTGCTTGACAAGCAGCTTCTTATTACTCGAGTTCCGAGAGAGGCTTCTGAGTTACTGAGGGGGGTTAAGTACATACATAGGTTCATCATTGATCTCACCTGGTTGATTTCCATGGTCAGTCGGCCCGCATGATGATGGTTGCGAAATGTGGTATTTCTCCTGTTTGTCAGGGTTATTTTCCAAGATTTTGATAGTTCCTGGGTATCATCTCGTGTGTCGTGAAGAGGTCTCATGTAACTTAGTTTTAATATTCGACAGTTTATGGCTATCCTTATCGAAAATTGTTTTGTTCGTTAGTGTTTCCATGAAATATGGAGGAGAATGCCTTGGTGATATCATTAATGAAATACATTTGCAGACGCCTAATATAGTCCAAGCGCACGGTCATGAAAATCGTCGGAAAATCCTGGAAAATTTGATACAGCTAATTTTGATGTTACTTTATGTTTCTTTGGGATGCTGAATACAGGAAAAATAGTTGAAAAATTCTGTCGCTGCCGCTAGAAAAGTTATGTTCATTTTTCAGCCAGATGTTGTGGTTTTCTTAACGTTTTTCTTAATTAATTTAAAAACGATGGCTTCAATCGAATATAATCAAAGTTGTAGATGATTGAAATACGCGTCGAATGAGCCCAAGTAGATGTCATTTGGAGGTTACGGGTTCGAGATAACGCCCATTTTGTGATTTTTTTATGGTTTCTTAAAAATTTTTTTTCAACCGAAGAAAAATCGCAAACATAATTGGTCTAGATGAAAAGTTGGCACTTTTATTGTACTTTCCACTAGATTTTTTTTTTCTCAACATCCTTTTTTTGGCGCGAAAATTTGAATTTATCGAAAAACCGTAAATATGCGATAGCGTGCTGGAAAATTGTTTTGACCTGAATCAAAATGCATATTGTAGATTTTGACAAATACTATCTAAAAAACCTTCAAATGACATTTTGATATGAATGCCGAATTTTAGTTCATCTTCCAAAAAAGATGACCTCAGAAAATTGAAAAAATTTTGAGGTAAAGAAATTTCGGGAGAAACTGCAGATAGCCCTGGGTTCATACGCATATTTTGCGCAACTGCACATCTTTTTTGCTTCAGTCAAACTCGAGATATCGATTATTATGTGTTTGGGCCCCTCCAAGGCCCAATTTTGGCTCTATCATTAAAAACCAAGAACCAGTGTAATGTAAGGCGATGGCTTCATCTAAATCCAAAAATGTGACCTCCTTCATAGAAAGGAATATAAGAATATAAGACGAGTCGAAGTCAAAATGAAATCTCGTCGGGTACTATTTTTTCAAATAAAACGGTTGTCTGTAAAGTAGATTACATTTATTAAGAATACACGCATATTGTAGATTTTGACCAATAATATCTAAAAACACCTTCAAATGACATTTTAATATAAATGCCGAATTTTAGCTTATCTTTAGAAATAGATGACCTCGGAAAATTGGAAAAATTTTGAGGTTACGGAATTTCGGGAAAAAAAATTTTAATTGCTGATAGCCCTGGATCATACGCAACTTCGCGCTCCTGCACATTTTTTTTGCTTCAGTCAAAGTTGAGATATCGATTAAAATGTGTTTGGACTCCTCCAAGGCCCAATTTTGGGGCTATTATCAAAAACCAAGAACCAGTGTAATCTAAAGCGATGTCTTCACCTGAATCCGAAAATGTGACCTCTTAGCTATCATAGAAAAAAATTAGAACCGAGTCAAAGACAAAAAAATATCTCGTCGGGTACTATTTTATCAAATAAAACGGTAGTCTGTAAAGTATATTACATTTATTAAGGATACAAGTTTGAATTTTTCTTTAAACGTTATAATTTGAATAATTATCAGAAATAAGTATAAGAAGTTTATTGATCGATTATTTCAAAACATAACAAGGTAAAGGACCTGGTAACGGGACAGTCCAGGTAATTTTTCCAAAAAAAATATCAATTTATTTTATTAATTGATTTTATAATTTGTCATAATTTGAATGATTATGGAAAATCAAAATGTTATTAATTGGTTCTATATATATGGGATAGGAATATAGGTTGTTTGAGAAAATAAATGTATATATTTATACAAGGTGTTCCATCTCAGACGAGCCACCCCGTATATTTCTTATCCCATAGTGAGTGGAAAAATCTCCCGAAACACGTCGAACGATTTTATTTGGGGGACATATTTTGACATATATTTGAGGCTTGAACGAGCAATCCCCTAATAGGGGGCGCTTCAACCCCTTAAAATTGGATAGGGGAGAGGGGTTGAGTGATACGTCATTTGAAAGGTCTTGGAAGCCTCTTTACAACGGTGTATGAAAAACGTAAATTTGATGAACCGTTTTTGCCAAAAAATTAATTTTGTTACTCGAATGCGCCACCTTGAATATTTTGGTTATTTGTACAATGTACAAGCTCATTTTTATTAAGCCTTTTTCACAAACTTAAACAATCTTCAAAAAATCACATTCGTGAAAAAATTGAATTGTGTTGTCATGCTTACAATGAAAAAAATTAAAACTGCGTGTTTAAATCAAATGTTCAAATTGTCCTCCATTGACTTCCATACAATAATACAATCTTGACTGAAAACCGTCTCTAACATGGTTCAGCATAATTGGAGTTTATTATATATCCACACATATTATATACGAATTTGTAATTTTTTTATTTTTTATTTTTTTTTGCCTATTCAAACAATAACTACATACTATACTATAATACATACATACATAATAATCCATACTACATGATAATCCATTAATATATATATTTTTTTTTACATTATCACATGAGAGGAAAAATTCTAAAACTATTATGTTACAATCTTTTTAATTATCCTAAATAAATAAAAGACATTTACGTTTTTTTATTTTGGTATTTTATCTTTACCATCAGTCTCTGATTTACAATCTGTGGAAGTAGCCACAATATTCAAAATGACGCGTACGTTTGAAAGTTGAGAACCATAATAATATGGTATCATAAACAGCAGCTGCTCCATCATCATGCCGCCACTACTACTACTAATATTATTATTATTATGACTATTATTATTACTATTATTATTATTTTCTCTCTCTTATTCTTCTATTTCATCTACTTATGATGATGACTAAAGCTCGGAAAAAATGCAACCGAAAAAGTCAAAAATATGCGCATTCAAATGCATCAAAAATTGACAAAAAATGCAAGGATTTTAGAAAAAAATGCAAGTATTTTGGAAAAAATGCAAGGAATTTTTAAAAAATTCAAGAAATAATGTATATTATAATGTTGAATAATACACTATTATTTCATTATTTTATTATGGTAGGGAGTGGGAGCGGGATTTGATAAATATACAACGAAAATTTACATTAAGTATCAGATTTTATTATTTATAATACATACTATTAAAATCATCAATATACTTGAGATAACAATAAAACAAAATAACAATATAGATATTTAAACAGACATAAGTCATGTCTTACAATTATTATAAAAACTATTAATAATTAAGTATTTTCCAAATTTTTCTAGGAGGAAACTTTGTCTCTTGTCAGAAAACATGTGTTTAAGAATTGAAAAACTTCGTTCAACATCAACTGATGTAATGGGAGCATATTTATATTTACAAATGATGTTTAATTCTAAGTTAGGTATATTTACATCGTTTTCGCCAACAAAAACTTTCAAAATATTTTTCAAAATTTGAAAGCCTGTATTATTTTGAGCCACAGAATTGAATTTATGTAGAACGACGGTCACAATTTGTCCAGCGACTTTCTTACAATTTGACTCAAACTGGCTAATTAGAGCTACTGATTCCGTTAATGGAACACAAGATTTTCATAAACTTTTAATAGTTGTAGATACAAACATATAATTGGATTTTATAAACATCAAACTATTGTTCATTAATGAATTTTTAAAAAGATTTTTTTGAGTTTAAAAGAGATGTAGATGAAGAGTCACTAAGATCGTCAATCACATGTTTAATGGCGTCGTAATTGTCAGCATAAAATATAGCTGCATCCAACCAGGTACCCCAACGAGTTATTACAGGTTGTGGAGGTGAGGCAAGATTTGGAAATTTTTCTTTGTAAAATTGAACGGGTGTCGGAGCTACTAAAAATACTTTTTTTACATTCTTAATTAGGTCATTGAGCAAAATAAATTGCTCTCTTATACATTCTGCCACTCTATTAATGCCATGAGCTAGACAGGTTACATATTAGAATAAAATATTTTCAAATTTTGTCCAGCTTTAGTCATATAAGGTGCTGCATCAGATGAAAATAAAATAAATTTTTTTGTCGGAACTATTTGGGGCAAGAAAAAATTGTTCAATGAATCCTGGACAAAACGTGTAATTGTTAAATTATTAGCTTTTTCAAGTTTTTTTGAAGCAAACGGATAGGATCTGCTGGGATTCGTTTCCCCTAAAACACCTGTTAACGCATGTGCGATATATCTACCGCAAGAATCGGTGGTTTCGTCTACTACAATATAAAAATAGTTTGAAATGACTTCGTTTTTGATACAAGTTAATGTTTGTTTATAAATTGACTCGACACTTGCTTCACGTAAGGTCGACTCGTCAGGAATATTTAGTTCACAATGTTTTCTTAAAAATTCCTTCAGGTTTGGATTATTTAACTTGCTCAACGGTATGTTACTGGCAATCATTGCCTTGCACAAATCCTCATTGAACTCTTTTTGGTCGTCTTTTTGGCCTCTGTTGTTGGAGGCAACCTCTTAAGGTTTGTTGCGATGATAATTTCTGCATATTGAAAATATGCTTTGCAGATTTGACGTGTTGATCCACAATAAATTTTTTCTCGGCATGGATCTATAATGGAAACGGAAAACTACTAATTATTTTTACAAAACAAGTATAAGCAAAAAAAAACAAATATCTAACTGCAAAATAATTGGACACCCTGTACGTTTGTGAGAGGACAATTTTTTTACTTGGTAGGCACAAAGAATATAGAAAATTTACATCGAGTAATTTGATTTGTTGAAAAATAAGCTGCGAATAAGTAAGAACAGAAAAATTAAAGAAAAAATTTATAAATAAACTACGAGTTTAAAATTCCACAAATAAATACAATTAACTCAACCGGTTTCACAAATTACTTTGCATCATCACTAGAAACAAAATATTGATGAATTGATGATGATGCAAAGTAATTTGTGAAACCGGTTGAGTTAATATATTGTATTTATTTGTGGAATTTTAAACTCTCAGTTTATTTATTAATTATGGAAAGATTCCACGTAGTAAGGATAGAAACAATTAATTTGTTGAAAAATAATATGTTACCTATATCTTGAATACATGAATATTTATACTTTTAGATAAAACATACTTCAAATATAAAGCCAATAGCAATATGTAACATATACTTACAATTTTTGAACACACTACAAAAAAGGTGGTCTCCATCCCAAGTAAGTTCTCGGTGACACTTTATCCACATAGTATTAAATGTCGTTTTAGGCATTTCGACTCAAACACTTTCTTTTAATCAGAATACGATATACAATAAGTTCACTAATCATAACGCTTTCGTTGGAAGATACTGCTCAATTAAAGGTCTACCTAATATTTACTGACGGAGGCCGCTCCCGCTGCGAATCCCCCGGTTACAGTTAATTGTTTATGGTAGTTGGTATTTCCCATTCTAAGAATAAAGTAACAAAATTATCATTATTGTAAGACCCTTTCAATTAAGTAGGTACGTACTCTTTCAAGTTCTTCCAATTTTGGGGTAGCAGGTAGTTCAAAACCCAAACAGATTTTATAAATTGCACAATGAAAACTTTCTGTTCAATAGGATTTTAAAATAATTGACAATAAATGCAAAAAATGCTCAAATATTTAAAAACATGCATTTTTGGGAAAAAGTATAAAAAAATTCAAAAAAAGCAAAAAAATGCAAGCTGCGTTAATGATGACGTATATAATAGAATGTAGTCAAAGACTCGGTTTCATTTTTTTCGATGATAGCTGAAAGGTCATATATTTGGATTTAGATAAAGACATCGCTTCAGATTACACTGGTTCTTATTTTTTGATGATAGACCCAACATTGGGCATTGGAGAGACTCAAACACATTTTAATCGATATCTTGACTTCGACTGGAGCAAAAAAGATGTGCAGATTCGCAAAATTTGCGTATGAACCAGGGCTATCAGCACCTAGAATTTGGTTTTCTCAGAAATTTTATAACCTCAAAATTTTTCCACTTTTCCGAGGTCATCTTTTTTAAAAGATGAGCTAAAATTCGGCATTTATATAAAAATGTCATTCGAAGGTTTTTTTAGATAGTATTGGTCAAAATCTAAAATACGATTTTTGATTCAGGTCAAAATATGCATCTTACAGCACGGTATCGCATTATTATGGTTTCTCGGAAAATTCAAATTTTCGCGCCAAAAAAGATATTGAAAAAAAAATACAGTGAAAAGTAGAATAAAAATGCCAACTTTTCATCCAGACCAATTATGTTTACGATTTTTTTTCAGTCAAAAAAAAATTTAAAAAACCTCACAAAAATCACCAAATGGGCGTTATCTCGGGCTTATAACATCCAAATGACTTCGACGCGTATTTCGATTATCTACAACTTTGAAATATATATTCTATTGAAGCCTCCGTTTCCAAATTATTTAACAAAAACGTAAAAAACCACAAAATCTGGCCAAAAAACTTTTCGAGCGGCAGCGATAGAATTTTTTATCTGTTTTTCCCGTATTCAGCACCTCAAAAAACATAAAGTAACATCAAAATTAGCCGTATCAAGTTTTCAACTCAACTTTTTTGACCGTGCGCCTGCACTAATATACTGAAATCCAATAAGAACTGTGGAACTCTTTGGATCGGTAATGGTTGAAAGTGTATTCTGAGAAACTCAAATGTAACGATGAGAATGATGAATCAATGAAAAATCCATAGAAACTAAACCAATTGTTAAATCTAATCAAAAAATCGTTAAACCAGATGAAGGTTATAAGCTGTCATCATAAATACAACTGAGTATGATTATAAAAACGTTGAATCATCTTGAGATGTATGAAAACTAAATAATAATCCACAAACATTTTTAATTCAAAAGATTTCTCTTATATTATTTTTCAAGTAGAATTTGGAAAGTCCCGTAACTATAAACAGCTTAGAAAGAAGCTGATGCTCTTAGTAGTCGGTCAAAGGTACAAGCTGTAAGCCCATGCGATTGCTTAGTTTGTCAACTTCTAACTCCTGGAAGCGTAACCCCGGAAAAGGATTACTTGAATACATATGAAAATCCTTCCATTGGCATATTCAGAATATATATGTGATAGATTGAAATCTACTTACTGCATTATATTCGCAACCGGAAGAAAATTAAATTAAATATGACGATACAAAATAAATAACAAAAGTTCCCTTTTGAAATGCTCAACTCCAGAGAAAGGCATATCAAACTTATTGTATTGACTATAAATCTGGCAGACAATTATTGTTCATAAGATAATTCACCACCTATAATGATGCATAAAATCAGACATCGAATTTCAATTAAAAAGCCCAAAATTAGGCTAGGCTTAATTACATTCCATTTAACGGTATAGTTCAATAGTTCTGATATATATGGAAACTATTGTAATATACCGTTGATTGGAATTCAATTCACTACTATACCAAATGAGCAGTCATTGAACATTATTCGTTTTGGCTAACTAAGATATTTCAAATCTTATTGTTATCGGGCAATGTGTATCATAGAATGTTCCAGCTATTCACATGAGTGCTTATTGGAACCGCTCCCGGGTCACAGTATATTGCCACTTACTAATTTCTAATCATTTGTTATGATACCGATTTTTCGTACACTTACTTAACATCATGTAGATGATGGCGTACCATATACCCGTGAGTCTCTGTACGCTAAACGGCTCATCATTCTAAGTTTCTTTCTTGATATTTCATTTAACACTACATATTGAATGAAATTTTGATTCATTATACAGTAAAAACGCCGATAGATACAAGTTATTGCCATACTCGGCGTTCAAAGTGTGCTGGAGCACCTTTCCATAGCATCTACATTTTCTGTCAAATATTCAAGCATACATCATCAAGGTGTTCTGTTGATTTATTACGCAAAAATTTTCTATTATTTCGATAACCATTAGAAAAGTATGGACACAGTATCCTGTTTTCCCTCCCCACACATTCACATACTATCTGTATTTATGATCAAGAGTACGGAACACGTGAGGAGGTGATCAGTGAGGCCGTTATCGTGCAACGTTAACTCGTCTGAAAAAAATACATCATCGAAAAAATCTTCATCTGCCTCCACTTTTTTATAACTCATGAACAAGAATTATTTGTTCCTTGAAAGTTCTTGGTGGAATTATATATATTATATTGAAAGGATGCAAGTTACTCCTACTACTATGAAATGTCAACTTCACAATCTATTTGAAATTTAATGGTAGGTTTGATGGAAGGAGTATTAGGAAAATTATCTCTGAGAGGAGAGGAGCATAGCCGCCGAATGCACTTAGCCCAGTTAGATATTCTAGCAAGTTTGTGGTCTGCCAAAAACCCAGAATATTGCCAACACTGGCTTTCATAAGTTCTTCTGGGAGCAGTTTTGATTCTCCGAAGCGACGATGACTGAGATATGCCAATGTAAAGCATCTCAATAGGTTGTGAGGGGCAGTTTCTTCCGCCTCGCTGCACTTCCTACGTATAGGATCATCTGCGATGCCCATAGTATGAAGGTGTTTGTAAAGACCACAGTGACCGGTTGAGATCACAGTCATCTCTATGATGTCCTTTCTGTTCACAGAAAGGAGTTTCTTTGAGAGCCTAGACACAGGCTCTTTGATGGAGAGTCTGGCCTGCCTCATACGTGGTGATTCTCGACACAATTCAGACCACTCTTTGTTCAGTTGGCCCAGAAGGGCTAGAATCCCCACGCAATTTGATAAAGGGACCATTAGGTCCGGTCCGACAGGGGCACATGACGACCCTCCCCTGGCCAGGGAGTCGGCCATTTCATTTACTTCAACTCCATTGTGTTCAGGGACCCAGATGAGTTGAACTTTATTCCTGCTGGCTAGTTCAGCTAGTGTATCTCTGCATCCTTTGACAACCCTTAATCAGATTCTGGATGATTTGAGAGCATCCATAGCCGACCGGCTGTCTGTGCAAATATGTATTCGCCTATCCACATAGTTTCTTCGCAGGTTTTCCATGGCACAAGTCAATATTGCGTAGATCGTGCAGTAAGCGCCCTGAGTCACTGAGATAGTGATGTTTGGCCTTTTCAGGTACACTCCCGCCCCAGAAGCCTGACATGCCTTGGACCCATCTGTGAACCATACAAGCCCACCTGGTGGCAGTACTCATTACTTCAATCTCCCCCATCCGGGATGAGGGTTTTAGGAGAATTGAGACATATAGCTGGAATCATGCAATCTTGCTTCATTTCGAAATTGGAGCAGTTAGAGATTGTCTCACTTATAATCGCTGAGTGTCCACGAGATTAGTGTATTTTGGTCCAGTAACCTATACGCCGTTCTCATGGCCTCAATTTTTACATAAGTATAGAGATGGTAATCTGGTGAGAGCTTCAAGGGCTCTCGTTGGAGCCGACATCATACCGCTTAATATACCTAAGCAAGGAAGTCGTTGTAGTCGGCCCAAGGGGCGCTGGTGCATACCAGCCCTTGTCCTCGACCACCGCACTACCGCAGCATAGGTGACCATAGGCCTGATCACAGCGGTTTAGATCCAATAAAGAATTTTTGACTGCGATCCCCATGTGCTGCTGAAAGCTCTACCGCATGCACTCCCAGAAGGACACAGAGGCCTCCCTCACTTGATATTCGAGATGTTCGCACCAGGCCAGCTTAGAGTCTAGGGTTACTCCCTGAATCTTCACCGACCCTTACAAATTACAAATTATTCAAATATTTCAAAAACGAAAAGTGATAGATATAACGAATATTACAAAAATTTTCTTTAATTTTTTCCGAACGTGGATTCAAGAAAGAAATTGGTGTCTGCGATATATAATATAAGGAAAATTAGCGGCGCGCAGATATTATTTTTGAATTCCATTTAAAAATCTTGTCTGCACGTCACTAAAAATATCTTAATTTGTTCCATTGAAAAACTTGGATACACATTTTTAATTTCATACCATCCAGTGTAATCCAAATCATTTTTGATTTATAGTGTTAAAGGCGCTGTTTGAGAAAGGAACATTGCGTTGAGTCGTTTTCTAAAGTATTAAAGCAGTAGAGGATAAATATAATACATATTGATTATAAATTAATACAACCCATTCGTCAAAAATATAACTGATAATCAGACTCCATAGTTTTTTGTCGGCCACAATCAAGAGATTGGAAAAGTCTAGGAAGATTTTAAATGATAATCAATGGAGGAGCTCCACATTTACATAACGGTACTGCTGAATGACAATGAGAGACGGGATAGTCCAATCAACCGGTTAATCTTTAATGAACTTTACACGAAATTTTTATATGAAATCATAACCCAGTGAATCTTAGGATTTCGTCCCGAATTCATTAGTAAATGAATTGGGAACTTTTATGCACAATTTGAAGTATATCTAGCTCATTAGTCAAGAAATAGGTATCTCGATGCAGTCAAATTATTGAAAGTTTCACTGTAGTATTGGGCTTCTGAATTAAACCTCCATGAGCATAAGGCCTGAAAAACTCTCATTATTTGCATCTTTTACATTCTCTACAAATGTGAAATTTTGATGATTTTGAAAAAATCTGCTGAATTATCAATATGTTGTAGATCTTGATGGTATTTCGAAGCAAAGTCTCGATGGTCCAATTTCAATAATGGTTTTTCTATAAGAATCGAATTCTGGTTCTCGCGACGTTTAAAAACCAAATATTTACATAGTTTCCATTACTTTGTGATATTTTTATATTTCTTCATGTTATTCTTCTTGATCTAGCAAATATTTTGAAATAAGTTGTCGACTTCATTACAACTCTATAAAATTGTCTCATTTTCAAATTTTCCAGCAGTAATTTCCTACTAAATATTAGAAATTATGTTTATTCAGTTGTTCTCGCACATGTCAGATGAAATGAATGCTGTTAGTAAATTTTTGGCGGTATCGGCTTGTAATACGTATCATATAAAACTCGCAACAATTTGCTGCCAAGTGAAGCTTCCATACATATTTGAATCATTCAAATGGAACAACCCAAGTTATAGCCATAATAATCGTAGATTAGTCGAGAACGATGTAATTAAAACTCTCAAACGCAAATGGACAGATGGAGAACTGGTTTGTTTTTCATCAATACGTAAAAGAGCATTTTCATTGATTTACCATTAATCTCTTCCAGACTGCGAGTGGAGAAAGCAGGGGGTGGCTGGTGCCCGAAACAACAAGTGGAGAGGGGTATCAAGGAACATTTACAAGTAGATTTGGACGATATTCATGTATTAACGGGAATTCAGACGCAAGGACGATATGATAGGGGTCGCGGTCAGGAATATGCCGAAGAATACACATTGGAATATTGGCGACCTGGGTGGACAGATTGGAAGGAATACAAACGATGGGATGGAAAACAGGTTAGTTAGCCGTATGTTAAGAGTGAAATTGTTCGATCGTAATTTTAATAACATGAAATATCTGAGTTGCATTTATACCCTGCTCTCCCAGTTTCCAACATACTATAATCGGAATGGCTAAAGATGTAGTAGGAGTGACACTAAATCAATTGATTGGTAGGATAGAGACGTTTATACAATGTACGTAAAATCAGATGCGGTAGTCTCGCCGTCTGATATTGCAGCTGAGATAGAAACTTTTTAGCTCAACTTCTGACAAATTATGATAATATTTCATACACTGTGTTGATCCTAAAATACATACTTCCATGCAAGTCTTATATAAATAGGATCAGTATTCATGAAAATCAGCAGATATGAACAGATGAACTTTACCTTTTAATTTGTTAATGTTGACAAGAGTACAAGGAGTCTCCAAGTCCTGTACCTACGCTCTACCCACGCTCTACCTCACAGTTTCACCACTTTCCACGCTTCGTTATCTCTCACAATTATTGTTTTAATTTACGAGAGTTTTATTTCAATATGAACCAATTAATTACAACCACGTACTATAAATTAGAAATAATCCTCTTATCCACTAAAATTAATTACGTAATTTAATAGTTATTTTATTTAAATTCAGAATGGATTTTCATTCCGTAATTGATCTAAGCCTACTAATTGAGATCTGAAAATTCGCACTTAAGCTTTATACTGTATTATTTATTACTCATTTACAATATTGTGATCATCTGTCGGTAATACCCGTAGAAGTGTTCATTTTGAATAGAATATTCGGTTAAATAGTCCAGTCTATAAGCTGGGGATTTTGGCCAATTTTCAAGCAAGAGGTTGTATCAAAGAAATTCTGTTTGCATAATGTTCTGTGGCCGATTTGAATCATACGTAAGGGTTGAGCTAAGTGGACACGGCTTCCCATTCACCCCTAAACACTAAATTAACCCTATTTTCACCCTCTTTTTTGAGATAGCTTTGAATTTATGAAAAATGGGTTTTTTGGGTCGCTGAACATGAATCCGAGGTCATTTTCTCGTGAAACTCATTCAATGGGCTGAAAATCAGGGAAATTTCGTCTTTTTCATACAAAATTGCAAATTTTTCACACTATCATCGTTTGAAATTATCGTGTGATAAGTCGCAATAGGGGTTTTGTGGTCGCTGATTACGAATTTGATAATTAAGAAATTCAAGAATATCAGTTTCCGGAAAAACGGAGAAAATTTTCACATGAAATCCTATTTTTTTTAAATGTAATTTTTTGAGTGTCATGTTGACTAGTATTTGTGTTTTTGATGTGCATGTTAAATTACAAACATTAAAAGTAATGTAAAAGAATGATTATTTGAAAATTGCGGAAAATCGAAGAAAATTACAAATTTCAATATTGTAGCTTTAGATAAACAGTTAAAAACTTGTATAAATTGAAACAAAGATGCTTGTATTTGTTTCATGTTCCTTCATTTTTCACATAATCCTAATGATATTTTTAAACGTTTTTGATGTCAAATTCGTAATCATCGACCGAAAAAAAAGCTATAACGACTTAGCACACGATAATTTCAATGTCGTTAGAGTGTTTTTCCTTGTAATATTCTTCCATTTTTCCAGAATTTTCAAACAATTGTTTGTTTTATATTACTTTTAGTTTTTCTGATTCAACATACACATCGAAAGCAAAAATTTCAATGCAACACTCTAAGACTTATATTTAAAAAAATAAGAATTCATGAGAAAATTTTCTGTTTTTCCGGAAAATGATATTTTTCAATTTTCCAATTATAAAATTCGTAATCAGCGACCACGAGAACCCCTATAAGGACTCATCACACGATAATTTCAATAACGTGGATAGATTTTCTTCTCAGGTTTCCCGCAGTTTTCCGCAAATTTTCCAAGTTTTAGTCTACTCTGGATCGAAATACGCGACTGCCAACATCTTTTATGTATAAATCGATAAAATGACGAATTTTCTCTTATTTTCAGCCCATTGAATGAGTTTTCCGGGAAAATGACCTCGGATCCATGTTCAGCGACCCAAAAAAACCATTTTCTTCATGAATTCAGAGTTATCTTGAAAATGAGGGTGACAGTAGGGTTACCTTAGCGTTTAGGGGTGAATGGGAGGCCGTGTCCACTTAGCTCAACCCTTACGAGTGATTCAAATCGGCCCACAGAACATGTGGATGCAAAAAATATTTTTTTTGATATGACCTCTTGTTTTTTCTTAGAAAGTTCCCCGTCTTATCGACTGGACTAAAATATGTAAAGAACGGTTTGAAATATATTGATGATATTTTGTACACAAACGTTAGGAAATGATTTGGTAAATTTAATTTTTTTTTGTTTTCGCATATTCCAATATACAAGGCTAACTTCATCTTTGCACCA
Organism: Endomychus coccineus; assembly: GCA_958510875.1. Lineage (NCBI taxonomy): Eukaryota > Metazoa > Arthropoda > Insecta > Coleoptera > Endomychidae > Endomychus > Endomychus coccineus. The sequence goes on from OY294067.1 coordinate 220,041,148, forward strand.
AATTCAAGCACTGTTGTCATCTGAATAAAATCAAGTTAGCCCTAGATTTCAGATATGCGGCCATAAAAAAATTAAAATATACTAAACATAGTCACACATTTCCTTATGTTTCCTACAAACTTTCATCATTTATTATTATTATTATTATATCTCAAAATATTCTCCAGACATATCGTTTCCGATAAATAATAAATTTAAAATTCTTAATCAAGAAAGTAGTTGTTCAAGACTTATTTGAGTTTCATATGTTAGGTTAGATTAGTAAATTCCACTATATAGAACACAATGTCTACTCTTGGGCCCTACTAATCTATCCTAATATATAAACTCAGAATAAGTCATGAGCAACTATTGGCTAAGATTTGCATAATGAATATCTGTAATATCAGATACTTTCATTTATTATAGTTGTAGAGGTATTAAGACCAGAAAAGTACCTATTTTAGGAATTATTTCCAGTTTCTATGTAAGGAAAGATTAGTTCCGAGTTGCATAACTACAGGATGTTCAGTAAAGGAAAGGTGATACTTAAGATTTTGTTTTGAAAACTTGTTTCAGGTTTATACGTTAACTTTTCGTTTGTTTTGTTTTTATGTTGTTGATTTTTATTGTTCAGTTTCATGCTTGCTCTGTTTTCAGTTGTTATAGGAGCGATAATGAAGATTTTGCTATGATAATTTAACGAATCTCAAGAAAATAAGACATTGGCACAGGTGCCCAGAATCGCTTGTTCATTTAACCCAGGAAACGAGCTAATATTCGTATTTATAACCAACAAAAAATTTTCACTAGAAATTTTAGCATAATCATCGGAAAAATAAATCATTCATCGTGAATAAAAGAAGTCTCAGACCTATAACCTATTAACGAAAGAAAATTGTACTGAGGTGAGTTGACTTGGATCACCTTATTCTGGTGATGATGGATCTGTCCCTGAAGTATTGCCGATTCTTCACTGGACACCTGTATATTACTTATCTGTTCACTTTTCCATTTGTCCATTTCTTATATTCTGACAGCACCACAAGAAAACCCATACTGTTCGCAAGACATCGTGTGAGCTAGCAGCTCCAGGAGAAATAAAGTTAAACTCATCTAGATCCCTGGACACAGTGGAGTTGGAAGAAACGGAATGGCCAACTCCCTGGCTGTGACGAAAATCACCACGCATGAGGCAGGTCAAGCTCTTCATCAGAGAGCTTGTGCCTACGCTCTCAAAGAACTTCCTTTCTCTGATCAGAAGGGACACTGTTGTCTTAACAAACACCTTCACACTATAAGCATCACAGATGATTCAATATGTGGGAAGTGCAGAGAGGCGGAGGAAACATCTTGTTGGAATGCCCAGCATTAGTATCCCTCAGGCACCGACACTTTGGAGGATCAAAACTGCTCCCAGAAGAACTTATGGAAGCCAGCACTGACAATATTCTGAGTTTCTGCCGGGCCACAAACCTGATCAAAAAGAATTGTCTTCTGACCATGGGGCGCACAATGAGCCCACCTAAAGGGCCAATCTGCATTTGGGGGCTAAGCGCCCTCCCCTCAAACAAGGATGATGATGAAGATGATGAGCTAGCGATGGAATGTTGGAAGAGGAGGAGAGGTACAGAGGAATTTTTATTGAAAAGTTGTAGTTTATGTGCCCCACTAGGCAAAGAGTTTCACAATCCATCGATTGAAGCATGGAGTATGATAGGAAGAAGCTCGGCAGGTTTCGAACTTGAAAATGAACCGGGTGACTAGCTCAAGCTCGTCTAGTCCACCCACCTGGAATGTATCTTGGTGGAATAACAGACTAGATTTCTGATGAACGCCGAACTAAGGAATATTCATCAGAAAGGTATACATCGCTCACCTATCTACGATGTTAGAGAGCGAATAATGAATTTATGAGTGTGGCATTACCAATCAGACCAATATCTATCTTCTGAGTAGAATCTAACAGCTACAAGCTCACGTTTGGGAGCTGATCTCCAAATATGGAAAAACCAAGCTTTCGGGAAGCGGTTTTTGCAATGAACCTCACTTGATCATCCCATGAGCGGGTGCTGTTGGTGGTGATACCGAGCATGGATAAGGAAGACTTCATAGGAATAGTTTTACCTGACATCATCATATGAGAGGAAGGGTGAAAAACTTGCAAAAAATGGTGTTAACAGTGAGACACATTTCTGGAAAACAACAGGCGAACTTCCGTCTGGCCCCATAGTCTTTTTGATATTTTGAAGAATGCGCCAATTTGTAAGCTGACGAAAGATAATTTCTGGCATATGACCGATCGCAGCAATATCATGAGTATCCTTCCTTTGTGGATTCAAAGTTGAATTTGCTGCATACATTTCATCAAAAAGATTGTTTTTTTCTTGACAGTATGCCATCATCCTTGGTAAGGGGTGAAAATGAGCTGAAAGTGAAATTTCTTCCAATTGCCTTGGCGAAAGTCCAAAACGAGCGGGAGCTATTCGAACATTCGATAAGCTTTGATCTTATTTTGGCGTTATATACCTCTTTAGATGCCTCTGTTGACTGGTTTCAGATAATCCTGACTTTAACTTATTCAAGCAAAGAGGGACCACGACAAGACTAATCACGGCAGGCCAGGGGCCATGAAATCTACGCACACTGCAGCAATGGAGACACTTCTGGGATCACCTCCTCTCCAATTAGTAATCCAAGGAGAGGCAAGGCTTGGTGCTTTCAGAATACAAGATACACTGGAGAATGTTGACATTGGGCCAGGATATATGTGTATCGTGAAAATCGTGACCAAGGACGTGTTGGGCATGAGAACAGATCACATTCAAAAGCGATACTCTTCCAACAACACATTCAAGGTATCAATACCAGAAAGGACTGAATAGGAACATACAAACCTGGACGACATTCTACAGAGAAATATCCGGTATGCAAGAGTATACTCAAGAAACCCAAAGACTGCCGTGAGCTATTCATTGTGTAAACACACATCTGTCTTCCAAGCAGAGGTATATGCAATCCTCCAGTTTGAGAAGGAAAACAATCGGAGAGCCATCGAAGATGTGCAGATCCACATTTTGACAGACAGTTAGGCTGCACTTAAGGCAATGAGAACTGAGGAAATGACATCCCGTCTGGTATGGACATGCAAATAAGGACTTGAAATACTGGCAGTTCAAAACCGCGTTAAGCTGATTTGGGTGCCGGGACATCAGAGAATGGCAGGCAATGAAAAAGCAGACGAACTTGCAAAAAGAGGGTCGGAGAACGCCACAGATTCAGAACAGACCACGAGGGGAATCAAAACGTACAGCACGAAGGTCTGTAGAAGACTGGATCATATGGAGCCTCAAGGACTACTGTGAAAAAATCCCAGGAAACAAACATGGAAAGAAATACATCAAAGCGTATTAGAAAAGAACGACAGACCTATAAGTACTAAATAGGGGAAAAACAAGTCGTAACAGGGCTCATGACTGGCCATGCGTCAGTAAAAGAGTACTTGAACAAAATGGGACTGTACAATGGCGACTCGACCTGCAGACTTTGCGGTAAGGATACAGAAACAGTGACACACATACTGTGTAAATGCAAGGCACTGGATCGCAAAATACAGTCAATTTTCGGAAAGCCCAATGGCGAACCAGAATACAGTTCTCACCCATTGAAAGACTTATACAAACTCGTACAAGGTACAAAAATACTCGAGTAGATAAAGAAATAGAAACAAAACATAGGCGAGATACAATGGGCCAGCAGGCCTACGTGTCACCGGAGGAAATTGCCATACAAGAATACAAAGGAGGTGTTTTTAGTGAATATGCCTGGAATGGTAACTCTCACAGTAGACCATGAGACTCGAAGGCTCATAAATAACCTCCCCATAAAGGGTTTTCTTCACCTCCGCAACAACAACAAAAAAACACCAAACATGCATTATGCATCATTTAGTTAAATAACACAGAAGAACCTTCCACAAAAATGGAATTAGCCAAACCACTATCCAATTGTAATTCTATAAGAAAACCATGACCTCCGGTACCTGTATATCTGAATAAATCGCTAAATTTATATTCTAATGCTTCTGAAAATCTCTATACAGGGACATATCCGAGGAGTTGATTGAGCATTCAACCGAACACGTTGGTACAACTATTAATACGAAGATAGAGGATTGATAGAACAGAGATGTCTTGGCAATAAAACAACTCAAATAGCCCCGTAAACTAACGATCACAGCAGCTTTCGTCGCGTGCTTTAGTTCTCAACGATGTTGATTTGTGGAAGTCACCGTTTGATACAACCAATAAAGTTAAAAATAGGCTCGTTGCGTGGTTTCCTTTATCTTCGTTTGTCCTTTTACAAACGATAATGATGTAATTTGAAACAATAAACGTGGTGTGTTACAGAGCGAAATTGATTTGATTAATGACTACTGCTTCGTTTACAATTGATTAGATGCGATGTTGTTAGCTTGCGTGAGTCGTTTAAATGACAAAGCATCGCAAATGAAAAATGTATATTAGTACTCTCTATTTAATTCGATATGTGAAATTGTATGTAACTTGTTCTTGGAAGCTATTCAACTATTTTTCAACTTTCACAACAAAGTGTTTGAAAATTACAATAAAAAATATCGGCGAAAAATTCAGACAACAAAAGTTTGTAGTTTTCTTTGCATAATCTATAAGATTATTACAGCTTTCTCGAAATTCGAATATTCATGTCAAAACTCACTGTGGGTGAAGAAAATAAGGGTACTATTTGTTAACATAGTACTTCATCTCACCAAATAACCTCTGGAATATGTCACAGTTACTGTTACTACTGTAACAACCGAATGATAAGATGTAATTCTCTGTTAAAACATGATACTTGTTATACGTTAAGAATGAAATGACGTGATGAATCGAGATCAGCCATTGTTGCCAAGTTGAGCAGGTTTACAATGTTTTTGAAGACAACTAACGATTTGATCCTATCAACCTGTTTACAAACAAAATTAGGAGTTCTTCACTTATTATATAGAATAAGACAAATTATTTATAATGTTAAATGTAATCTACAAACTGTTAGTATTTAACAAACGTTTGAAGAAAATAGAGTAAGTACCCACGTTCTACGAACACAACCAAATTCTTCGGTTTAGAAATAGATTCAAAGTTGAATTGGAAAGCACATGTCCACCAGCTAGCTCCAAGACTTAGTAGTTTCGTTTTTGCTTCAAAAACACTTTCTAACTGTTCCACCTTGAAGGCTTGTCTGAAAGCCTATTATGCATACATGTATTCAAAGATATCGCATAATGATGTGGGGAAATAGTGTGTATGCAGATAGAATCTTCAAGTTAAAAAAAAGGGCTATAAGAGCAATTTTAGGTTTATCCATCAAACCGACAATCTTGTAGAGATGCATTCAAGGACAATGAAATACTTACCTTCACTAGTAGGAGCGTCGTGCTTGGATATCCGGAAGAATTTAAGAAATATTAAAAAAATTATTACTATGAAACTCGAAAAAGAGACAATTATGTACCAATGAGAACTCATGTTACGTTGATAATTAAAATTTTCAATCATCTTCCTGATGAATTCAAACTTATAACTTCAAAACATGCATTTAAGAAAAATTGAAGTCCCACTCACTAAAAAAATCCTTTTATAATCTGAATGAATGTAGTTTGAACTGATTATCTTCACTAAATATTCTTAACTGTGATTACTCATTGATTTATTTATACCATAATAATGTTCATATTGAATTAAATATTTAAAAGTATAACTGAGCCTGAGTACTGTATTTTTACGGATATGATCATTAGTTTTAATATGTGATTTGTTATTTTTCTTTTTTTTATATGATTGTATTGAATTATTTTATCAAACATTTATGTAAACTATTGAATTATTCTACACTCTAATAGCCTAATAGAATAAAAACCTATTTTATTCTATCCTATTCTAACCTACATACTGTTTCTACTTCTACCTGGAAGATTTAGATGAAGATATGGGAAATTCACGTTCAGCTCCAAGTCATTATTATTAATCCATATTGTGATGTGTGTTAAAGTAAGCATTATTATTTATAGAAACAAATACTCAAATACCCGATCACAAAAATATTCAAATCAATGCACGATTTTCGAATCTACTTTCGATTATCTCAGTAATTTAGTAGGATGAATATAATATTTCAACAAATATTCAAGCTAGAATTCATTTTTGGAGCCATACAAGTTGGAAAATTACTTATTTTGGATCATGTGGAAGTGTATTTTCTGTTGCATATTTACGTATTAATGATATTGATATTGGTACATTTTGTTCAACATACTATGAGATAAAGAGCTCATTAGTTGAAGGAAAACCGAGTGGAAGTTAAAAGAGAATATTCTTGACAAGATTCATTTCGGTTACATCTTGCATATATTTAACGAGAGGTTCATAGACAATATTATTCATTTACTTATTAAAGGGACGAAACATTTCACAGTATAACAAATTTACTAGAATATAACGTATCGTCAAAAGAATAAAAAGTATATGAAATAAATAATTTACATTGCAAATATACACAGACATATACATACATTCGTAATTACATAATTCACCTATGTTGAGCCAGACAAAAGCCCTTTGAAAAGTCACCAAAGGAATATTCCAAAAATTGAGATTTGAATAATGATTTGGGGTAGTTAAAATACGAAAAAATGGAGAATGCATTAGGTAGTTTGTTCTGCTATATAGTATGTGGAATGTATTAATATTAGCCCAGCGGATATTTTTTTGGAAAATGCGGAAATTAATTTTTGATAGTAAATCAGGACAGTTAACTAGCCCATTAATGAGTGAATACAAATTTTAGATCATTATGATTCCTACGTAATGTTAATTTTTCAATAATAGCTCGTAATTGAAATTATAGTCACGAAATCTTATATCCATTTTATAGGCGGCAATTCTTAAGAACTTATGGTCAACCCTTTCAATCCTCATGCGATGAACATTATAAGAAGACCATATAGGAGAGCAATAATCAAGGTGCGGGCGCACCAATGCTGTGTAAAGATATGTAATAGAAACAATGTTATCAAAATCGCTAGAAACTCTTTTCATAAAACCTAAGGACATAAGTTCTTCATTAACTATATAATCACAATTTGCATTAAGAGTAACTAATTAAATTAAATTTAACAAGAACCTCCATATATTTCCCTCCGAAAACATTACTGCCTTTTTGCAATAAATAGAGGTATCTTTTGCCGAAGTTTGAGTTTCATAAAGTTTTATTTGTCAAAAAAAAAAAAAAACCGAAAAATTGGTTTTTCGCATTTTGTCGCAAAATTTCGAGGTTAGGGTAAAAATGATAGGTACAAAAGTTGTAGATCTCCTTATTCCCTGCAGCTTTTGTATTCAACTTTTTTCGATAGAATGCACGGTCTAGCCAGAAATCTCGAAAAACTGTTTTCAACTCCTAAAAATACACGCCATTCCATCCCGGATAGCAGCTGTCGGTTCGATATATTTTCCCCTCTTTTATAATATCATGTTCTACAATATACCGCTGTCAGATTGCTGTAACGAATTATTTATTTTATTTCTAATATTTTCTCCTATTAGTACTGTCCTATTATCATAGTGTAGGTATATTATTCCTACTTAACCTTCATTGTATATGTATATCAAAGTTTTTGTTAGCAGTTTATTCAATATCCGAAACAATGGTAGTGATACTTTTAAATTCACTAAAAGTTGAAATTCAAACCAATTTAGTACCTTGTTTTGATGAAACCATGATGATCGTCCTCCTTTGTTTTTGAAGAGAATATTAGTTCTGCACTAAGAATAAAATCTGCTGTACAACCAGCATGAAGTACGATACACATTGATTCACAAACATTTATCGTTTTCACAGTTTTACTGCTAGAATATTGTCAGGAATGACGGACAATACAATCTTCGAAGATCCATGTCCCGTTGAGATAAACAAATAAACGTATTTACACATTCATTTATCAGTTTAATTTACTGATTTAGGTACACGTTTCGCAATGTACACAGCACACGACGTAAATGCAAGTAGAACGTAGAATTGTATTACTGGGAAGAATTGGTTCTGTACTTTTGAAGTTTAATTCTATTGCAATTCAGATTCACAACATTGATTCAGATCAAGAAATGTACAATTTATATCGACATCTCTGTATTAGGGTTGCCAACTGTAAAAATGAAACATACTAGGTTTGACGAAGATATCGCGGCACTTACTTAGTAAACATACTCTAAATGGTGAAGAACCAGTGTAAATCTAATATAACAAAATGAATATAATTAAGCTGGTTCTACAATTAACACTGATTAAATTGTCTCTTATTGTTCGTATTATTGCTTCTAACTAAATCCGCCTTCTCAGAATGAGCCAATAGTTCATTCCTTGACTAATTTGATTCCCTTCTTCGTGAGAAATTATCTCATCTCTGAGATTTGATGGAATGTACTATTCAGAACTCATTGAAAATTAGCTGATCCGTAGATTACTGACTTCACCAACTTTATTTTTGTTTGGAACAATTTTTCGGTTTTGTACATTTCGGCGATTTAAATGTATGACTGCGATATGTCTTAATAACTTACCTGAAAAATTACAAAATTGATAGTGGAATCAAAAACATGTATGTGTTTTACAACCCTACGTCTCATACTCTATAATTATGATCCATTTTTTGTCATTTGGGTTATTTTTCAAATTTTTTAATATTGATATCGGACAGTTATGAAGGTTAAATGTATGATTTCGATAGCTATTCATTACCAGAAAAAAGCAAGGTACTACAGACCCCATTAAAAAAACTGAAAATGGATTTGAAACGTACCACTTGTAAGGGGGTACTGCTCCCAAAAACTATACAGTTAATATTTTACCAATCTAGAGCAGTTCGCAAATTTTGAATTTGTTCGACCATCAGAAACTACGCAATGGCCTCCAGAGTAGCTTCCTCACACACGCACACACATATATCATCTAAAAACTGGTCTAGTTGGTTATATACTAAAAATACTGTTAACGTGCTGAGCATCATTCAGCTACTAAGTAGCCATCATCAGAGTAAACTATTTACTTTAACGATGGCTACTTGATAGCTGATAGGTAATTAGTACTTTACCAGTATTTTGAGTGGATAAGAGCGATTGTTTCTTATTTATAGTATTATAGTGTATCCAGTGTGTGAACTATTTTATAGTTTAGTGTAGATGGATTCGGAAAGGCTTAAAACAAATATTTCAGCAAAAATCCGGAAATATTCAGGCCGACTAGATATTTTCCTTAAGCCACATACATATTTTTTTTTGTTGGGAGGTGGTTGAAACCCTTTATGGGCACCTTATTGGCATGTAACATCCTATAAGGCAGTGTGGGAGTCCCTGAGTTCTCAGATATACCCACTAAACACTTCACCTCGTGTGGTATGCCCGATTCTGTTACCAGGACAGTGTCGGTGACACTTATGCCTGACGGTTCATTATATCTTGCATCACCAATTTCTCGGGCCATCGAAAAAATTCCGCAGTCGCTGAGATTCGAAACCGCGACCCGAAGCCACAGTGATAAGAAGGTCGATGCTTCCACCACTGAATTACTTGGCCCCCCACCACATAAATATAGTCAGGGAAGTAAGAATTGCATCATGTATTCTACCTGTATCTTCCTATCTCAACCATTGATCTCTCGATCATCTCATGAACATAACAAGTTCATCTATAAGAATACCCAAACTTCTCGTCCGATAATGCTGTAGATAGCGTGTGGCTTCACGAAGATAAGATATTTCCTAGTCTTTAGATAAATAGAGGAGGTGTGATCTAATGGCCATCTGAATGTCTCCGGATCTTTTCGTAAGTCAGTAACGATAGAGCAAATAATCAAATCAATCTGAGATTGAAATACACCCTATGGCTGAAAGAATTGGCTTTGATCAATTATCAACAAATTCCAGGATCATTGCCTAACTGTAAATGAAGTCCAATTAGATTATTTCGTAGGTTTATTCATTAATACCTCTTCATGATGTTAATATTTTTTTTGGATTTTATTATTTACGGAACTTCATTTTGAGAACTTTTCATTGAAATTTCATTTTCTTATATTGATAAATAATTGGAGGTCATCTTTTCAATATCTATTCCTAGTAAGTGTTGCAGCTCAGATGGCCGTAAGGGTCTCGTTGTCTTAATGGCTGATTTAGCGCTTCAGAATATAATTTGCCCCTTGGTTGATAGCACAGATTTGCGAATGCAGTACTTTTGTATATATCTCTCACCCATTGTGGTTCCAGAAACATCAGTGATGATATGGAGAGTTTTCCCCTTCTCTCCATTCATGACTCCCGTTATCGTTTGACACTTCATACACACGCTCGTCTTTTTGTCCACCAAGACAAGATGTCTTCTTAGCCGCCTCATCCAGGAAGTGACAGTGTTTGCCTTCATCACTTACTCATTTACTTCAGGAAGCAGAGAGCAGCTGCAACAACCTTGCCCCTCCGCATTAGCCACGTCCTTGATCACTTTTCCTAGAGCGATTGCTCATTCGAAATCTCAAAAAATGTAAAAAGTAAAGTCCGATATTTCCCAATATCCGTTTTGAAAATTGCTTAGCAATATGTCGGTACAGACAGCGTGATGTATATCTAAAACATATGTGCCTCCAATTATAGAGTACTGTTTATCTGTGTGATGTCCAGTGTTTGTGTGAGATCAAAATTTGATTGAATCTACTCAAAGAAGATCAACTAGACATATGGAGTAAATCACTTCAGCTATGAACAGAGCTTTCATCTCTTCAATATCCTTAAGGAACTGGATAGGCTCAAACGAGGGAACCGTACACTCCATAATACTTTTACATCGGACCTAAGAAATATATTGCCCTTGAACTCTGACATTCGGTAACAAGGTCTTTTCTTAAAACATTATTTACTTTCTACTTTTATTGTCTACTTGTATTAACAAGTCAAGTTTCAAGTTTCAAGTATTTATTTAATATAAAGTCATCAGATTTTATCCTCAATCCCTTAAAATGTTAAAATAATACTAATAATAATAATAGTAAAAGCACTTAACTCTAATATAAAGATCCCCTTTTCGTTAAAATTGGGTTAATTCGATTTCATGTAGCTGAGACAGCATTTAATATTTTCAGATAGATTTCATTGCTTCTTTCATCAAATGTTTGATTTGGTAGCAGATATAAATCCTTCAACGGTATTTTGTTTGAAGTCTTGGTAAGTCTCGAAACGGTACAAAGAATTCTCAGAATCTAACGAAATCTTTAATCTCATAAGATTGCCTGTCAGCAAACACAATACCTCTGCGATTATATCGTTTAAATACTTTCGTTGTTCTGTCGTATCGTCAAAAGCTTTCGGTGCGGGCTGGTTATGTATCTTGTCTTCGAGTCAGCCATGAGAAAATGTTCTTAAGATGACAGTTTCGGGCTCTGAGAAAATTTCTCTTATCGCATTTCCACGTTTCAAAGTAAGTAATAAAGCTTTCGCCTTGTCAATCATTCATAAAAGGCTATTTCAGCGTGTGAAAATATACTGTGTTCTACTTTTTTGATGAATTACTTGATTCTAAACATCAATTCTCTAAATTTTCAATCGTTATATTCTACTATTCACTCACTTTCAATATTCAATTACTTATTCACATTTCTGAATGTTCTCCTATATACACTGAATTTAAAAAGCACAAATAAGAGTATACTACATTGTAAAATACATGTTCAGCTGCATAATATTTCAGTTTGTATAATCTACTCTACCAACGGGGCTGAAATTTGAAATTTGAAATTTTTCTATACTTTATTAACTACTTTTCTAGAGTATCAGCATATACACAGTGTTCAGATTTCGTTGATTTTATAAGGTATCTTGCTTATTTTTAAAGTAGAAAGATCCGTTTTTCGCGACCTTGTTATACTTTTTCAAGGAAACAATGCTGGTTGAGACAGATTTTTGATATGTCTTTTAATTTATAAGCTACAGCCAAAAATTGGAAAATCTTCCATTTCAGGTGACTTGTGTAGTGGTCCCTGTGTGAATATTTTGATGAACGTTTCCACTATCTTATAGAATGTTTACACACAATCCAATGAAGTTTGTATTTTTTTGTAAATCTAGCCGTTTTCGAGATATATGCCAAACTTGCATTTTTTTATTGGAAACCATAGCGGACCATGACATCGTTGGAAAGAGCATCTTTCAGGCTTTCCAAAAATATAGACATCATATATTTATTTCCATGAATAATGTTTATATTACTCAGTATCAAACAAATGCAGATTTAAGGGATGCAACCGAAAGACTTTTCCTTTCCATGGCCACCTGATGATTTACCGCCCAATGTCAAAAAAGTTAAAACCGTTATAACTTCCCTATTCAAGAGAATAAATATATGATATCTATATTTTTGGAAAGCTTGAAAGATGCTCTTTCTAACGATGTCATGTCTGCTATGGTTTCCATTAAAAAAATGCAAATTTGGCATATATCTCGCATATATAAAGGTCAGATTTACAATGTTTGTAACAAAAATCTGTTCTCACCAGCGTTGTTTTCTCTAAAAGTAGAACATACTCGCGAAAACCGCATCTTTCTATCTTCAAAAATACGCGAGATGCCTCACAAAACCAACGAAATATGGACAGCCTGTACATTCATTCAAATTGAATAGTAGAATGTGGATAAATACAAGTTTTCGAAAGGAATACAACTGTTAAAACAAATTATGTTGCCTTGGAAGTCACATGAGCGCAAAGCACGGAATAATATAATATAAAGAGGCCAATATCAAAGCGAAATACATAATCAAAAACACGTATCGACCAATCAAAACAGTGCATTTTTCATCATATTGAATTTATTATATAAAAGGCAAATACCACTGACTCACTAATCTCGAAATCTTCGAAACTATAATTGTTCCACCATGATACTACTATGGTATAAATATGTAATTAGGGATGGTGTGGACATAGCAAACCCTATGGTTATGATGACTTTTCAGAAAATGTATTGTCAAAGTTAATGATTGATAGACTATGACCTGATCATCCAAAGCTTTGTTATTATTGGGTTTTAAATCTTTCATCGTTTCCACTGATGATATATTCAACTTATTCCTTATTATCAATACAATTTAGAGTGGGGGATAAAATCATATGACTCGAGATAATAAATTGTTATAATTAATAAGTAAATTAATAAAGTATTAGATAATGAAATGTCAAACAAATAGATATCAAAACAATTATAAAATACAAATTATCATTATATTATAAGTTGATCATAAAAGTAGAAAGTAAATATGGTTACTAACAGTTAGTAAATGAGTGGTTCTAGATCTACAAAAGTTTTTGAAACAGTTAACATTTAACCGTTGAGGTGCCTGGATTTAACGCATTTCTAGTTTTGAAAATTCGACTGCTCATAAAGTATTGCCTTGAAGTAAACTTAAAGTGTTCGAGTCTAAGTTTCAAGCAATGACCGCGTAATTGTATGTCAGGATTCAATGTGAACTAGGCGTAATCCGTACAATCATATGTACATGTACATATGATTTATAAAGCAACACACTTTCCTAAACAGGAATATGGACGTTTTAGCTTTCTCTCAGATATTAACAATATGTTGAGTCCTCTAAAATTGTAATGCTTAAATCGTTTTGTGACCTGATAATATTCAACCAAGCCGTTAATAACATAAGATAGCTTTGAACTATTTTTCCAATATGAAGCACTGAACACTTGCACCTATTAAGTGGTATAAGCCATAGTTTGCACTATTGAAATAGAGTATCTAGATTATGTTGAACTGATACGCAGTGAAGATAAGGGTTAGCATACAATGTTATGTCGTGTGTTGAAAACATTTAAAATCTACCAGTTTACATACATATCTGATATGTAGATTAGAAACAATAACGGCCCAATCACTGATTATTGACAAGTAAAATATCTGAACTGAAATGGGAATTATGATCGCGTTTCGAATAGTATTTAGCTCAATTTAAATCTTCTCTCTATAACCTTCAACTTTTCAAATATTCTAGGGATCATACACCAAATCTTCATCTATTCTGGCATATGCATACGGCGGGGTTTGCATCACCACTCATGTTATAAACGCTAGATTTCTCCAAACTATCCACTTCTAATTCTGAATAATTGATATACCTACATGAATTGTTTGAAGTTTCAGAAGCAATTTGTCCACTGATAATTTCTAATGGTTCATCCATGTACGTTAAACATTATTTTGTTGATTTACTGTTACTAACTTGCGGATATACTGGATTTACAGCTTTCTCATCGGGTTTTAGTTTTGAAATATGATCTTTCTATAGTGGCCATCAATAATTCCAATAGCCTACATTCTATTCAAATCTCAATTAAATCTATTATCGCTCATAGAATAGTTGATACTCTATGTATCTAGATCTATATGCGAGCCGTACTGATGTATTATGTATTATGGTATCTATTTTTGAGAAAATAGAAAGAAAATGTATGTTTATCAGTCAATTTTGTAATAGTAAAGTATAGAAAATTCAAACCTGTACAGACCTGCACTGGGGTGTAAGTAATTGATAAAATTTAAATAAGAACTTAAATATCGGAAGGTGCTCGACCAACAAACTGACATACACATAGCGATGTCAACAAGTTAGCAAATGTGCAATTCTGAATTAATTTTTGCTCTTCTAGATAATTCATAATAACGTTCACCAGTAAAGGCGTTAGCATATATGTGAGGATGTAATATCAGAGATGAGTTTCAAAGTATTGTATTATTGTATGAATCCTGTGTGTTAGAGAACAGGTTGTATGTTTATTCTGGAATTTGTTTCATGGGGGGTTGTGCGGTAGCCACAATGCTGGAACATCAATCATGAAGGCTAATGACAGGATTGATCCTTTGTTATTGCTTCCAATGTTTCAATCTTCAAATTGTAACGTGATTATGTATGAATGTTCAATCTATTAACCGTTAACTTTCTCTGTCCTCAAATCCTTTGCCAAGTGGCAACTAGTAGAGAGTGTATCCAAAGATATCTAATGAATGCTCGGAGATACCATTATGTCATTTACAAATTATGATGCTACAATGCTATTCTAGCTAGTCATAGCACTAAGATTGAGTACTAAGTCTTTTCATATTCCTCTTTTTCGCTGGATGTCAAGAATACTAACGGCCGTATTCACCAACCACTGATAACTTTTTAGCAGTCTGTCAAACTGCTTATCAGATTGTTTAACCTCATTTCCGTATTCGTCATGCATTGTTAGCACTCATCAGTTGGTTAAATCGTCTCACAATTTGTCAAGCTAAATTCGAGCTGTTTAGAATTTATCAATCTAATAAAGTTATTAAATGTGAGGTTATTGGATATTTTACATTGTGAAAAATTAATTATCTGCGTGTAATTTTCGTATTTTATTTACCTCGATCTTTTGAAATGGATAGAATAGATTTTCTTCATGATTCATGAGATTTTTCGTCCTCCTCTGATTCAAGTAGCGACGGCGAGGTCCCGCGAATGCGATTGGTAAAGCCAAGAAACAATTTATTTAATGAACTGGACGATATCGCACTTACCAATAGATTTAGATCGTTCAAACACACAGTGGAACAAGTGGCTAATATGCTGGATAATGTTTTTGAGCCCGTTGATCGAAAAAATACCAAGTATTGATAACGCTTCGACATTTTGTAACTGGTTCTTTCGAAATAAATATAGATCATTTTAATGTATCACAGCCAACGGTGTCTCGTGTTATAGCAAATTTTACAAGAAATATAGCAGCTCTGCGACCATAGTTTATTCAAATGCCACATACAGATGAACAACAAAGACAGACAGTACTCAAATTTTTTAACATCGCTAGGTAAATATTAAAATGTTTTTGAATTTAAAATTGATTCGTATATTTGAAATTATGAGTATATAATCAGTAACTACTATTATTTTATGTTTTTTCAGTTCCCCAGGAGGAAAAAATGCCGAGGTTTTTGGAAACAGGAAAAATTGGCTTAGCATCAATACTCTGCTTATTGGAGACGCTGATTTAAAAATATATGACATTGTTGCTAGATGGCTTGGTTCGGTGCATGACACAACATTATCCAACGATTCAAATATTAGGGGCAGATTTGAAATAAATGAATTCGCCCCTTATTACTTCGTTGGTGATGGTGGATATCCCTGTCGACCATATCTTTCAGCTTCAATGACTGTCCAAACACCACCACATCAGAGATATAACACAACACAAATAGCCACTAGAAACCCAGTAGAACGATTGTTTGGGGTTTGGAAACGGCGATTTCCTTGTTTATCTCTGGGAATGAATCCGAAGCCTGAGAAAGTTTGTGAGATGATAGTAGCCACGGCAGTTCTTCATAATATATGCATTAAAGCTAAAGACAATGTCGATTACTTTGAAAATATTCCAGAATTTAACGAAGCTATGGAAGCTGTGGAGTACAATAGTTTATTGCTATAAGAAATACAATTAAAAATATAATAATAATAAATAATGAAATAATGATGTAAATAACCAGTAATAACTATGTCTGATAATAATAATAATAAATATGACGCATAATATTTGAATTTAAATTAATGATGTGATCAGTTTTTTTAACATTTAACAAATATAAACTAATTACATTATTTTTAAAAGTATTGGATTACTGTTCGCAATTAAAGCCAAATATAAGTGAGTGGTTCATAATTACCCATTTAGGATCAATTAAGATCCTGTGTATGGGATGTTAATAATTCCTCTTTATTTTTATTTTTTTTTATTTATTAAATCTATTTAATTTTGAATTATTGTTATAATATTTACTTATTTTTGTATTTATACAGATGAAATTATGTGAACTTAGTTAAAATATACAATGATAAAACGATGAAATTATTAAACAATCAATGTTGATGAAATAGTGTAAGCAAATTCTAGAATTAGAAATCCCTTAATTATTAAAATCAACTAAATCTTTCATTTTTGTATCGTTTTCCAACAAGAATTGTTTTAATTTTGTTTTGAACATGAGTGCATTTATATTTTTAATTTCCAACGGGAGTATATTGTGAAGACGTGGTCCGTAATATACAAATGTTCATAGTTTTCTTACACCTATTTGTAACTACCCTTCCAGCAATGTTACTTCTCGTAGAATAATTATGCTCAATTGGAGTTAATGTTTCTTTAGAACCATAATAGTGCTTGTATATTGATTTACTGTAAAACTGGGTGATATTCAAGACATTGGACATTTTGAAAAGAGCATTTGATGGGAATCGTAACGGTTTACGATTTTGTACTCTTTCCAAAATTTTCCGAGTTGTCTTTTTAACACCGCCCCATCCGATTATGGCGTACCCAATTATGGATTCAACTAATGCATGGTACATCATTTTTAAATGTTAAGTTCCAACTATCTCTCTCATTTGATAAAATTTATATATTAGCCGCCGAATTTTCTTTCTCGTATTATTAGTATGAACGTCCCATTTAAGAAATTATCAATATAAATACCAAGATATTTTACGTATTTTGTAGTATTAATAATTATATCATCGATATTAATCTCTTCAAAATCTGGTAATGAATTTTCATGAAGGGCAATGGTGATTATTTTAGTTTTATATGTTGGTGTCAAACCAATTTTTAATAATTTCCAAATCTTGCTCCACCTTCTTCTTTAGTTCTTTCCATGAGGATCCTTTATAAAATATCGCTGTATCGTCGGCAGATGAGATAATATTACTAACAGAGTCTAATAGGAGTAAATCATTTATATAAATACTGATCAGTATAGGTCCCAATACTGTCCCTTGAGGGTCTCCGAAACTTATCTCTCTTTCGTCGCTGTAGGTATTACCTATTTTAACCTGTTGTACTCTACCAATTACAAAAATTTCAATAATTTATTAATATATTTCTTCTTATGCCGATGGTTTCTGATTTGTTTAGTAGTTTCTCATGATTCCCCGAGTGAAAAGCCTTCGCTAAGTCTAAAAACACGCAAGGGGACTGACTATTTTGCTCACGACTTATATATAAGAGACATGAGAGTGCTTATTGCATCTTGCGTAGATAATTTCTCTCTAAATCCAAATTACATATTAGAAATTATTTTTTCTTTATCCAGATATTTTATGAGACGTTTTTTCATTATTTTTTGAATACTTTGTAAATCACAGATGTTAAGGAAATTGGTCTGTAATTTTCTAGCTGTGATTTCTCACCATTCTTAAACAAAGGGTTGACGGTTGATCTTTTGAAAAGAGGTCAATAGTTGAGAATGTTTTGTATCCTTCGATTGTGAAGAAGTTCAAATTACTATTGTCCCATGTTTCCGTTAAAATTTTACAATCAAAATTATCATTGAAATGAGAAGTATAGACTTGAAACAGGTCAAAGTTTTACGAAATACTACGTACATTGTTACGTAATATTGAGAATCTATACAATTTGTTCTCTAAGAATGTAGTTTTGAACTCGACTGTATTCATGACTTCAGTTTCGAACCATTTACAATTTAAAGTCTTTTATGTATGGATTCATTTAAAGAAATTTATTAAATGAGTAAATATGAATGTGTATACACTAAAATAACTAGATAATTAGTAATTAATTAATTTCCACCTCTTAGTTTGATCTGCCCTTCTTTGAGAGTTGCAGTAATTTTCTCAGTGTCTTTGGCTTTTTCTTTAGTGCTATTACTTCTTAAAATTTTCTTTTGTTGCTCATTTGTATTGGATAGTTTAGTGGAAATAGGTATTGTTGTCCCTTGAATTGTTATTTCTTCTACTGTCAATTCAGTGTAGGGGTTGCAGGAGCACTACTAAATTTTTGTTACCAATTACCAAAACGTAAAACCTACAATTCTTGTAGGTCTGTTGTCTCCCTGTTTTCGAAATGTGATGCTACCTTGCAACTCGAACGGTAAAACTATAATACGAGAAACCATCATCTCTGAAAGTGGTTGAGCATGTGCAATTCGAGATGAAGTATCCATTGAAAGTGGGATGCTGTAGAAATGGATGGTTACTCCAAACGAAATTGGAATACCATTTGATGGAAATATACTTATAATTTCGATAACTAGATCTGAAAAATTATGAAGTTTCAAAAAACCTCTATTCAACCAATTATGAGGAAAGCTACATGCAGAGGAGATGGACACCAATAGTTTTATGAAGACTTTCGGATTCATAGAATGTAAAGAGATTCTAAAGAAAGCACAAGATATTTTCGACGTGACATGTTTTCTCCATTCTTACAACTCAATTTGTAATAAAGGTTCGAACAATTGAGGAAATATGAGTACCTATACCTAATATTATTTCAAAATATGGACCATTTCCTTTCTCCATGACAACTGATTAATCATTGTCAGGTAAAGAAAAATTAGTTCTAACGTATTACTTGATTCTGAATAATTATTACATACTTCTTGTAACTTAATCAATCTTATTCGTGAATGTTTTACTTACAGTAATAGTATATTACGTACCGCCTCAGTCAACTATATCTCGGTATATAATGAAACTACACGTACACGTACGTACATATTTTATTCACAACGGGTAGTTGGTAATCTATAATATCTAATCATAAGGTTAGAATGGAATTAAAAATTAATCTTTAATGCGTCCAATGACATTTCAACAAAGAGATCTGAGAATCATTTGCTGTCAACGTGACAAGCTTAATGATTCTATATTTGTTTGATTGATTAGTTAGAGTGCATTCTAACGAGAAGCTGCCGTTGTATTATTTAATTATGGATATAGTGAAGATATTTCAGTATTTGTATTCCAATTTAATTCATTGACTATTCGGATAGAGAAAGTGACTTTAGCACATTTTACTAACCGATTGAGAATGAACGATATGTTTTCATATTCCAAAAAAAAATGATATTTTGGAGCTACTGAAAATGAATTGTGAACTTATGAATTGACCTGAAATCATTTTGTTTACATTTTGCTATTGAGTTGGTACTCATGGATGGGATTGGAAATGAAGAAGTAAAATCAGCATATTTATGTTATGAGTAGGTATACCGTAGAAACGAAACAATCTAAAGATAGTATTAGTATAAGGATGTATGAATGAAAAAAAAATTCTATCCATTTTGTTTAAAAGGTTGAGTAACGGATTGTTACACATAATTTTCTCATTAATTGATTTTTCAAAGATTACAATTTGAAAATGATTCAATTTTCATGCACATTTGAATCTTCAAATCTCATAAAAGTATTCATAAGAATGTATTATCTGTTTTAAAACATCACTGACAGATGTAGGTATCTTGAAAACTCGGGACGCACGTGATGAGGACAGAGTTTGTAAGGGGTTCCTCTCGATATTCTTGCATTTGTTATAGAAATATATTAGTTTATTCGGGAAGAAACATTTGAAGGATGAATGGAAGGTATAAAGTTCAGCTTAAAATTTCAATGTATTCATAAATACATGACAAAGAGTAACAGATTTATCTTGAAATCGCTCCCGAACAAAACGATTTGTATATCAATGTCGTATTTTGAATATTAGTAGAAGAATGGTATTCTTATCAGTTTGTGTTGAGCAATGAGTTTGTAACTGACAGTTTCCTTAATTTGCAAGTTGGGTATCTTATCACGAAAGTGGAAACTGTTATAGTGATATTCAATATTCTCAAAGGTTTGATAACAGATTTTTTCTTAGATAAAAAAACATGGAATGAGATTTTGGTTGGTGGTTTTTCCCACTCAACGATATATCTAAAAAAAAACTCACAAATTATTGTCTATATAGCATCACTTCAAATTATTGAATAGAATCAGTCATTACATGATGAAAATACATTCTAAACTGTTTACTTACAATATCCAGAGCCACATAGAGTGTATTATAGTAAAACCTCCCAATATAAATGTTGGGAGCCATTGTCATGGAAAAATTAAGATAATTTTGTAATGCGTTTTATATGTTTATTGATAATTTTAGTTATATGTAAATTCTTGGAAAATATGTGATTTTAACACTTATTATATTTTCGTCTTTATCATCATAACCATCATAAGATTAATGTGTTACAATTTCAATTATTCGTTTTTTGTTCGTTGTTGCGACATTTTTATTTGAAATTGATGCGATAAAGTCGCTTCTTTGTGCTTAATACAATTATTAGTTCAAGAAATCCTGCGCTTTAGTTGATGTGAATTAGTTTTCAAACTTATTCTGATGACGGTCGT
The DNA here is from genome assembly GCA_958510875.1 of Endomychus coccineus. Classification (NCBI taxonomy): domain Eukaryota; kingdom Metazoa; phylum Arthropoda; class Insecta; order Coleoptera; family Endomychidae; genus Endomychus; species Endomychus coccineus. The sequence goes on from OY294067.1 coordinate 220,062,450, forward strand.
GAAACCAGAACGTACGTAAAGACGAAAATATAATAGACATAAGTGTTAATGTGACCTATTTCCCAAGAATTTACAAATTCATACTTGGGCCAGGATATTAATTACATAATAATTGTACTATCAATTTATTTAAAAAAAAACTACACAACAACAAATACAGATTTTAAATTGACATATATATTACTCTTAAAAATAATCGAGATTCAATGACTGCTTTATATTCTTTTATTTTATTTTCACAACATTCAGACTCACATTTTAATAAAAGCTTATCACCAAGTTAACATGATTCACTTTAACAAAAAACAGTAACTATTAAATGTTCCATTTCAACAAATTAAACTAATTAAATTAGTGAAAATCAAACTCAAAATAGTAATTCCATTGTAATTTGAAATTATACTATTATACTATTACAGAATACCATGTCTATAATATATATATATACTACATATTATATTCACATAAAATGAAGTACCTACAGCAAGTAATTTCCATCGTACTGGACTTTGTCATAATTCCGTTTGGAAGTAAAAGTTGTCACTTATATAATGATTATTGTATTACTCCACACACAAGTAGGTACGCTCACTTCTAAAAAAAGCTGTGAACAATTGATCACCTGACTTCCCTCACTTTTATTAGCAAAATAGCTCTCGGAAACTTCTGCGGCTCAAATGTAAATCATTGTAGGAACAGAAAATATATTAGAGATGATTTAGAAATCGCTAATGAAAGACGTTGTATTATATTCTATGTTACATTGAAATTTTATGCAATTGATCTACATAATGTATTTCACAACTCTATGTTTCACACTGACACCTGGTGTCAGGTTGATTTTTGCAATTATTCACACTATCATATAACTTCCTTTTAAGCTGACACTTGCTGTCACTTCAACTATCAAAATGTACCATAGAATAGAGACATAAAATAGATCGTGACGTCATGTCGCTTGAATTTCAAAATGGGAATTTCACTTCTACGGGTTGAATATATACGTGTGATTTATATTTATAACCAGAAAAACACGGGTTTCCTTATGGTTCAATAAAATACAATAATCCACTTGAACAAATAAAGATGGATATCAGAAATAACACTTGAAACGGGGCAACTGCGCCCAAAAACAATACAGTTCTCATTCTGCAAAATTTCAAATTCATACGACCAATAGAAACGGATCAGTCGTCTACATAGTGAGTTATGCACGCACGCACGCGCACGCTGGCTCACGCACGTACATCATGTCAAAAATAGTCTGAATCGAATCAACAATGCTCGAAACGGATCTATCCGCGAGAGACCGGAAAATAATTTTCGGGCCGATTACAATATTCTTCTCTTACACTACATACTACGTATTGTGTATTGAACTCAATATTACTATACTTGCAAATGTTTTACCGGAGGGTTCTGGAAGGAACCAGCAAGTTCAAAACAACTTTCTACACAAAAATTTTCTAATTTCACATAAGATACAATCATGTGCTTTTGAATCGATTGGAAAATCTTTTTATACAACTTTCCTCTACCAATCTAAATTTTTAAACAGCCATAACTCGGAAAATATAAATTTTTCGAAATAGAAGTATTTATGGCCCAAAATATCGTGGATCAATTTTCTGACAATTAACAAATTGTTTATAAAATTATTGTTCGCAACCATTTGGTGAGAGGTCAAACTAAAAAATGTTATTTCCAGATGTTAATGTGATCTTAAAGAATCACACATTTTCCGAAAACAATGTTGGGAAAATAAATTGTTCATTCTTACACAAAGAACCTAATTCTACGTTTTTTTTTCGTTTTTAATCATATTTGAGGAAATCAACAACTTTTTGCTTTGTTTATTGTTTAGAACAAATTGTTTAATAGAGCACACTCTATTATTTTTCATCCTTCGTGGTTTGACCTCAAATATACAAACTTTTGAGTCAATTCGAGCTTCTTTTCAAATTTCGCTATAAATTGCTTTTCTACAGCTCATTTTCGAGTATAAACTCACCTTCCTTGTTCAAAGTATTCGCAACAAATTACTTAAGATTTTGCTTGAACCGAAAACGTGTTTTGAGATAACATACGACAGTCACAACTGATTACACAAGTTAAGACAATTAATTTCTAGCATCATCGATTGACCTTGATTTTCATCATTGTTATTGTTACTATCATAAGTTTCTCCCGTTCCCTACGATTCGGAGGTTTGGAAGAACGCATTCACTAAGGAAGTTTCATTACCAAAGGAATCAAGATTCACGTTAATAAAGTAACATATAGCTAACGAGGAGGAGGAACAGGATTACTGAGGAGAACTCTTCTTTGTTTTTCACATTTTGTAAAATTAGTGAATTGGGAATGTTTGGTATATGAGCGGATATGTTCTGTATTGCACTAAATTTTATGGTATGCCAAAAAAGTTCATGCAATTTTCTATTTTGTCTCGATCTTTGCGAAACATCAAACAAAATATGTCACGTATCTAATACGACATTTTTCGTATTCTGACACCCTTCAAAATGATATGAAATGTGAGAAGGAAGGATATTTTCGCTACAAGCGTGCGCAATTCCCGCTTTTCCAGCACTCATTTTGACTATGAAAGACCAACTTTCCCGCACCATGAGTTTTCCCGCACTCGTGTGGGAAACCATTTTCTGGTATTTTGGAGGACATCAAAAATTTTATTGATAAAATAGTAATTTGCAAACTAATTTTCATCCAAAGAAAGTGATATTAACAACTAATAATATCAAAGTAATATAAAACCTTCGTTTTTCAACATTTATTTTGAAAATATTGTTATAATATATACCTACCGGTCCTCTTGCCCATAGGTAGCAGCAGCCATAGCTAGAGGTGTCGAGTGTGAGTCAAAAATAATGTTTCCTTACATTTATTTTTCGCTACCTGGCTAAGTAAATAATTGAAAATAGTTAATGTCAAGAACCCTGTACTTAAACGTAGCCAATCAGCTCATGTTATTGTCAAAGTGACAACTAAACGTTATTCAACAGATATTGCTGTTTTGTAACTTTCGACTCGCTTAAAATCGGTAAAAAATGTCTTTTTTGTCAAATGCCGCTAATCTGGAGTTACTACCGACGAAATCAAAAGTCAGGTATGAACAACAGTACCAACATTTTATTAAGTGGTGTGTAACAAAGCAAGTAAAAACGCCGAAAGAAGAAGTGCGTTTGGCATATTTGTCAGAATTACCGAACTTTCGAAACCAAACACGTTATGGTCCCTTATTCAATACCGAAAAGTACCCAAAGTAAAATAGAAAAATATTATAAAGTTATTGTCTACATCAAGTGACAAAACGTAGAATTTCACCTAAAAAAGCAAAAGTATCTACTCAAGAAGAAATCACAATGTTTATGATAGGAGCACATGATGAGAAATACCTCCTAATTGAGTTGGTGACTACTTTTGGGCTTGCAGGTACATGTCGCCTTGAAGAATCAACCAAAATTACCCTCGACGAAATAAATGACAAACGGGACATTATAATGATCACTATCCAGTACTTTAAGAAATCATTCTGCTAGGTCCTTTGTATTATCTAAAGAAGTTATAAATGAAACTTATCTAAATATATAAAGAAAATATGTGACCTTGCGCCCAAAGAAGACAACCACATCGCCGACTTTTTTGAAACTACAAAAATGGGACGTGCAATACGCAATGTATTACAATTAATACTATGGGAAAAATGCCCTCTAACATTACAGCTTATATAGGACTCCTAAATCCTGAATTATATACAGGTCACAAACTTCAAGCGGTTAGGGGGATGGAAATTCACGTATGTTGCCGAAGAGTACATAGAGGAATCCGTCAACCAGACAAGAGACATTTGAAACAAAATTATCAATCTCAATGTTTCTAATAATGTTCCATCAACTTCCAGCAGCAGTTTGGAAACGTCCACTTCTTCAAATATTGTTTCGGGTTCCCGTAACGACGATGATGTTCCAACCCCTATTTTGTTGCAATCGTCCGCTCATCATTCCATCAACTTATTTAGCATCCGCAATCAACTTGCAGAACGTTTCACATTCTACTTTCAACATAAATGTAGGTGTATATTGAAAATTCTTGGCTTCCGGATGAATTGACGTTTCGTCAACCTTTACCATCTTTAGCGCGGGCTGGAGATGGAGCTAAAAATAATTCTTCCGGCTTCTGTACGTAATTTATTGCAGAAAAAAAACCTTCATGCTCCACACTTCACTGCTCTTATTAAGGTGGTTAGCTCTGGGTTCTTGCACATGACCCTGCCATTGTGTGATCATGTGTAAAGTGGAATTTTCAAGTGTTGGTTTCCAAATGTTGGGAAGATATTATCCTGATCACGGCTGAGATTATTTGGATGTTTTATGATTTCCAAGAGTTTTTCGCTATTAGGAGTTTGGAGATCGGGCTAGGATTTTAGTATTTTCGAAAAGGATTTGAAGATTAGTGTCAAACTTGTGTTTCGCAATTGAGATCTACTGGTGTCACGAAGCCTTGTACAGCGCTCATGTTCTTTCACACGGGTAGCTACTGTACGACCTGTTTCACCAATGTAGACTTTACCGCAAGAACAGGAAATGCTATAAACAACTTCTGAATGAAAAGGAGGAGAGGGATCTTCGGTAGGTTTGTGAAACTGATATTGTTTTGGAAGTGTGGAAAACGAAGTAGAAATATTATTGTAACAGTGCGCTGAGCGTATGGTACAAATGGATAAATTAATTTAATCTCTATAAATTTCTGGAATTTAATTTGTTACAATCTTGCCAAACAGGATATTAATTGATTTCAAAAAAATACATGATCTTGTAACACAAGTTATTCTGAATTAAGGTTCTACAAGACTTGACTGGCAAATTACTTCTTCTATTTATTATTATCGAGACATTATCTCAACAACAATAAAAAGAAATTAAAAATATTCTAATTATTCTAAATCTAAATCTGGAATCTAAATATAATATATGACTCGAATTAATGCAACAATGGAACATCCCTGTGGACATAATGCTGGCTGGACTCACCTAACAAGTAGGTGGTGAAGAACTCTCCTTTTTTCTCGAAGTAATTAGTTTTTATGAAATCATTGAAGCGGGGGCCACCCCACGCGCAAAGCTTAGAAAATATGTTCAATTTAGAATACCGGGGTAAAACCCCGCCCATACGTTATAAAAAAAGACCCATAGGAATCTGACTGGGCGCGTGACAGCTCTTTTCAACTGTATGTGGATTTATCCTGACTCAAGAAAAAGTACCATTGGCCTCGTGCGGTGCTCACGTTTGCAAATCATGATTCCTTGCTGGCCCAGAAGTCAATGCTACAGGAAGGAGGGCTTGAATTACAGTTGCTAGGCTTGTCTGGTATATAGTGTTCAAGATATAATAATTTATAAAACTTCAATTCGAATTAAATTGAATTATTCAAAGAACTCCAAAGTAATAATCCGTCGGATTTCTAACATTATGATTTTTAAGGATTTTGGAAATTCGATCTGTTACATTTCCAAGATATGGAAGATAGGCAGTAGATGAAGCAGGCGGGGTTTGTGGCTGAGGTTGATCTGAAATTTTAGGCGAAGTGTATTTCATTATGACTTTTTGAATGTTATATTGGAAGACATTATTTGATAATAAGACAGAGTAAAAAGTGCATCCCATATCATATTATGTTATTCGCATTATTACGTAACTTGATTTTTCTCAAATTTTCAAAATAAAAATGATATAATTTTATCAACGCTTATAGAAAAAATTCTAATTCTCATGCCAAAAGCAAGTCGAGTACGGGAATGTGTCTCTTTCCGCACTTATTTGAATAATATGTATATTGTCTTAATGACTTCTTTGTTTTTGGGATAATTGTCAAGAAAGTGTTTTAAAATATTAATCATCCTGGCATTCCAATGAACAAGCAATTGTTTCCATTTTTATATTTGCAATCACTTCATCATGTAGTTTTTTTCAGCATACTGCAATATCAAAGTCAAAAATCTAAATTTGTAATAATTCATCTATAGAACGAAAAGGCCTCCGCACATTTCACAAATGCAGCAATAAGAGAATAAGAGAACAAGAGAAAACGTCCGATATTTTCATTCAATTTTTCGAAAAAAAAAATATACTTCCGATCACTTAATGCAACCTTGTTTCTGTGCCGACTGCCGCTATATACCTCAGATGTCAGCACACTCTGCCATTTTGAAGCACCGTGTTTCGATCGCTTACGAACCATACATATCTTAGAATAGATCTTAGGTATTGAGCTCCATAAGGCCATGTATTTCGTATGCAACCGTTTAAAAAAAATTTCGGGATAAATAATCATAATAATCGACTCCTCTTTCTCAGACGCTCCGCCCACTCTAAGTGATGTATACGTATGAGCGTTTAATGGATAAACAAAGAGATCTCTCTATGTAGATAAATACTGAGCAGAAATTATCGACGCAACGCGAATCCGAAAAAACGGAGCATCGCGCTTCGTGTGTACGGAGCGTAGTCTCGAGTTTTTTCTTGAACGGTTGCAGAAAAAAGGCCACTCAATACCTCTATTCTAAGCTCAGCAGTGACATAGATTTACGCGTTATACTTGCCACTAGATCGTTCGTCACTTGAAATAATGGTTCGGAACTACTATACAGATCCGATCAACTGTTTCGACTCAATGATCAATGTAAACCCTACAACTGCAGTTGAAATATTTAGTTTGGAATATTGGCCAATATTCGCATCCAGGGATATTATACATTAAATTCAAATCAGGTCACGGTCTTCATTCAAACTCTAAAAGCAGCAGTGCTATTATTACACAACATTACCTATAGTTCCATTATCATGAGAGTGGTTTTATTCAATTTCAATTCCTGCTGATATTCAGATGAAAAGTAGAAATGAAATATTACATTCACTGCATGTATAATGTCTTTATTCTTTATCCTATCTTTATTATTTAGACGAGAAAGTTCTTTTATCGAGATTTCATTAATCAGTGGAACTCTTCCGTTGTATATAACAATTAGAATACCGATGATTAGTAATAACAAAAGATTTCGGCTAGCTCCTTTGTATCAAAAGATGTTTCTAGAAGTACCAGCAGCAATTTTATTCGTGTCCTGAAACGTCAAATAATGTATGATATACCAAAAGGTAATTACCTAAATGATCATCATATATTACCTCTGACCCATGATGATAATCATTCCCCGTATTTTTACCGGGTCTTTTAATTTAGGTATCATTATTATAATAATAACAATGATTGTTATAGCAATAAATAGCTCCCTAGTTCCAGGATTCATTGCTGAAGTATCCCTGTCAAGTAATACATATGAAAATTTAGGATTTGGTTTGAATTCTAAATACATATTAACTACTCAATGGAGTTGATCTTTACTTGACATTACTAGGAAAGGTGAAAAGTCCCTGGAAAATTAAACGAGAAATGATTCATTTGGTCAAAACTTATTTTTTTTCTCAACATAATTTCCTTGTAGCCCGATACACTTCGTTCCACGTTACGTTTTTCTAATTTTTCGATCCCTCCCAAATACGATTTCGGCAATCCTTCAAAACAGGCGTTTGTTTCAGCGATGACTTCATTGTTGGAGCCAAATCTCTTTCCACCAAGCCATTTATCCAAGTTTGTGAAAGGATAAAATCGCAGGGCAGCAAATCTGGAGAATATGGTGGATGACAACCCAATTCGTAACACAATTCATACAATTTTACCATTGCGACTGTTTACCTGTGCGCCGATGCGTTGTTCTGGTGGAATATCACTTTTTTCTTAGCCAAATGCGGCAGCTTTCGCTTGAAATGGGGTTCGAATCGAAACAGCATAATATACGCTGATGATCGTTTTGATCGTTTCAAGGTAATCGATGTGGACGATACCGTGTGCAACCCAAAAAACCGTCGCCATGACTTTGTTGGCCGATAAACCCACTTTGGCGTTTTTCGGCTTCGATTCGCCAAGACAAGTCCACTGTTTCGACTGTTCTTTGGTCTCTAGTGTGTTGTGATGGATCCATGTTTCGCCCATGGTTACGAACTGTCCTTATCGCGCTTGAACGAACATCACCTAACACTTCTTTGAAGTTTACACGGTCGCGCTTGTTGTCAACAGAGAGCAAATACGGCACTCATCTGGCAGATAGCTGTCTCATACTCGAAAATGTATGCAAAATGTTCCGTACCCGTTCGGTTGAGTTGCCTATAGCAATCTTATGTACTTCAATTCGCCGATCGTCCAATATCATACCATGTATTTCATCGACCATTTATGGCATTGTAACCTCAATTGGACGACGAGAACGTTCGGCGTCCTTTGAGGACATCCTACCACATCGACAATCAGTAAACCACTTGTGGATAGTTCCAATCAATGATGAAGGGTCCCCGTAATATTTATCAAGCGATGCTTCGATTTGCGTAATGTTTTGCCAAGCAAGAAATGCTGTTTAATCAAAACGCGAAATTCACTTTTTTCTATGTTTACAAAAATATTCAAGGTTGCTTGCTTCCGATGTGTGTCAAAACAGAACTGAATGACATACCAATCTGAATATTTTAATGCGTTCTAGTTAAAGATTGTACATCACAAATATGTCATATGGGATTATCGATTGTGACGCCATCTCTTTTATTTTCCAGAGACTTTTCAGCTTGCCGTCTAGTCGTGATTAATTGAACGTAATTAGAGGAAATGGTAGTTTTCGCAGAAACATATACCGGGATTTCAAAAATTATCTTGGTCAAGGGTGGTTGTGGAATCTAAAACGTTTGTCTTACTTTACGTTTGAAATAATTATGTAACTGTCACACTGACATCATCAATAACCTACAAATTTCATACCTATTTATTTCAGTTCTAAAACAATAATGAACTACAAATTATGAAATAACGGTCTTAGTAACAAGAAAAACTAAATTACCGTTTTGCTCGATGCACAAGTTGACGCGCATCCTCATGCTGTGAAAACCAGTTTGCAGCATTTCTGGCGTTATGGTTGCACATTGCTGAACTATTCTTTGTTGAAGTTCTTAGAAATTATTCACCGGAGTTTCAAAAATCTTGTTTTTTAAGTAAGGAAATATAATATAGTCCATAATTGTCAAACAAGGTGATCTCGGAGGAAACTCACCTTCTGTATGCAAACTTATCAGGTGGTCATCAAAAAACTCGCGGAGAAAAGCAATATTTTCTCGTGTAGTATGTGCTGTTGCACCGTCATGCTGGAAATAACCGTACCGAAGTTCATCATCGTTCAACATTTGCACAAATTCAGCCAAAAAGTTGTGTCTGTACCTTTCTGCGTTGACGGTGAAATCGAAAAAAATTGGCCCAATTATTCTTCGGCGAGAAATTGCCATCCAAACACCGATTTTTTGAGCATGTAGTGGTGATACAGTAAAAACATGAGGGTTATCATTGCTCCACATTCGCATATTTTGAGAATTGATGTATCCCGAAGGGTGGAACCACGTTCCGTCAGAAAAAAAAAGTTAAGTCCAGAAGATCGTCATTCATTAAATTATTGACAAACCAATGGCAGTAAGCAAGGCATCTGGGGTGGTCTGCGGGCAGAAAAGCTTGATGTGCTTGCATCTTATATGGGTGCATGTTCAAGTCTTTCTTTAAAATCTTCTGACATGTTCCATAAGAAAGTCCAATTTCCTGAGAAAGACGTTTCAGAGGTTTTGCAGGCTCCTATTCCATACGTTAACGAACGTCATTGACAACTTCTTCTGTACGAACTCTTGGTCTACCAGCATCTTTTTTATGAGTCACAGAACCAGTTTCGCGAAACACTTCAACACAATTTGTAAGGCACGCATAAAAATTGTCCGGTAATATTGCCACGTTTGGGAAGTGCTCTCGAAAATTGTCCAAACACAAACGTTGACTGTATTGCCAATTTCCATTAACTAGTGCACCCGTTCGAAAATAGGCTTCAATCATGAAAATTTTGTGCTGTATGGTAAGAGGCATGATTCAAAAACTGGATTAGAAGATTTCAGCACAATGACTCAACAGATTCTGACACAACAAAACATATTCAAAAATTTAAAGTAAGACACACGTTTTACATTCCACAAGCACCCTTGACCAAGATAATTTTTAATTTGTAGTTCATTATTGTTTTACAACTGAAATAAATAGGTATGAAATTTGTAGGTTATTGATGATGTCAGTGTGACAGTGACATAATTATTTCAAACGTGAAGTAAGACACACGTTTTAGATTCCACAACCACCCTCGACCAAGATAATTTTTGATATCCCGAAACAATATATCGAATTCACGACAATTGTTTTGGCACAGTGTTATTTTGATAAGTGTTCATGTAAAAGACATAGTATGTCAGAACGATTATTGTCGTGAATTCAATATATTGTAGTAATTATTCAATTAACTTTCGGGGAAATTACCATCCTCTTCAATTACTTTTAACATGAAGACTAATATTGATGAAAGTAGGCAATTTGGAAATAATTTCGGGAATCAATCCATACAGTCTAAAGGTTTGGTATAATACTCACTGCTTTCATTCTTAAAATTTCAAAATAACGAATCTGTTGGAATTATAATCCAAAAACTTAAAATTGAAATACTGTCATGTTTTCCATTCGGTATTCCGGAAAAGGCGTAAGGTGCCTGTGCAACGAAGAATCATATTAATCTGATTTTCTATTTTAACCATCATATTATTACATTATTTCATCTATATGTGCTGAAAAATAATATCACTACTTATCTTTCAAGAGATCAGTAATATCTGGTTGAGGCAGCTACTTACATTACACTTTTGAAATTTGACTTTACATCACATCTATTGCATCAGTGGCATCAACATAAAGATGAATTACCAACTACATAACCCGTAAAGACGTAATCCTTTGGATATACTACTGATAAGAAATAATCACCCTTATACACTAAAAATACTGTTAAAGTACTGGGGACCTTTCGGCAACCTAGTAGCCATCATCAGAGTAAACTAAATTATAAATCAATATGTGCATGTTTGAATACTATTTGGGGATAATAATGTAAACAATGGGTTACCTTCAGCTGGAGATAAATCAGAATTTAATAAATAATAATATTAAATAATTTCGTTTATACAATTCCATCCCTTCTAAATTACCTAGATATTTGTTTGTACTGTGTTTTAAAAGTGATAAACTTTCTTGAGAAATGGTGACCTGTATTCGAAATATGTTCGGCTACCGATGATTTTTCACCACTATTTTTCTTTTTGTTTGCAAAATGTTTTTTATAACAAGTTAAAATGTTCCTTCTAGTTTGACCCACATACCATTTTGAACACGACTCACATTTGATTGTGTAAATCTCGGATTTGTTGCCTAACGGTGTTTTAGCTTGTTTTTACATCTATAAACTGGTTGTATTGCAAATTTAGGAAACAAACTATGAAATTTATTAATTACTGAAGAATGATGAGTGATACTTTCAAATCTTATCGAAGTATTTGAAGGTAATGGCTTTAATTTGGTTAGTTGGCTACGTTCCAATTTCCTTTTTTGTCTAGAAATTGAATCATTGATCAAATATTTTTGCTAACCATTGTCCAACGCAATTTGCAGAAATTTCTCCACTTCGTTGTTATAATTTTTCTGGCTCAAAGGGACGTTCAATAATCTATCAACTAGACTATTAAACGCAGCTAAATGGTGTAGCTGAATCGGCCGGGGTATACCTATTGATTGAGTGCGTTTTCTGTATATGTCGAAATCCAAGTGATTACCATTTTTTATGATGTTCAAATCAAAGGAAGGAAGCTGATTATCTGTTTCTAGTTCGACAGTGAATCTCAGTAAATCAAATTGGCTATTGTGTTCAGAAAGCCATGTAAATCAAAATCTTCACTTGTAATTGCGAAAATGTTGTCAACATATCTATACCAAACTTTTGGAAACTGATTCAATTTAAATTTTAAGGAGGTTTTGAGTTGGTTTAGGAAAATATTGGCCAAAAAAGAAGAGAGTGAATTGCCCATTGCACATCCGCTTTTTCGTTTATAGTTATTTTTGTTAAAAGTGAAATAATTTTGCTCCATAAAGATGTAAGGATCATGTATCATGTGCAGTTTCTATCAGGGATTTTGATATTTGAAACCCATTCCTTCAGAATGTTTATCAACTCGGAGATTGGAGTATTTGTGAATAGTGAAACAACATCAAATGAAACAACAGTATAACCATGTTCAAGTTTGAAGTCTTTCAATTTTGCAATAAGTTCCAAAGAATTTTTCACAGACAAACTTGGTACGCCTTGGAAGTTGCTAAATTCCTTGACTAACCATTTTACTATGTTATACATAGGACAATTACAGTTTGAAATCATTTGTTACATAGAATTACCCGGTTTACACAGTGTGAACACTTCATAGTCTATACTTTGGATATATTTGTACCTTAGTACCGATATATTTTGAAGGGGCTTTGAAATAACGAGCTAATTAGAATATTATTGATCGTTCGGCACTGTAATATTAGTGTATTCAGCATATGGCTTTTTGTTGGAATATGTGAAATATCGAGAATACCCATGATTGAAATTATGATTCCACTATAGTAGAGATCATAATGTAAGCCAAAGTGTCTTGATCGAAAACTTCTAATAATTTTTGGAATCCTAAATAGATGTTCCGTCCAGTGTATTTCAAGGCACTTACAGAAGACAAAGAGCTTGTATAGTTTATTTCTACATTATTTAGGAAGTTATGATATAATGGATTTTTATGATTACAACTATTTTAGAAATTGTGCGGAGAAATTACCTGGAATCATGAGAACTTTCAGTGCTTTAGAAGTCACACTTATCGTAATTGTACTGATAAAATTTTAATGCCTCAGTTTTCTGTTAGTGAATCGATCAAGTTTTAAAAGAAAGGTTCCGGAAGCTTTCGAGTAAAATTCACGAATTGAACATCTTATGAACTACGTTAGTGGCAACTGTATTCAATTTTAGAACACTGTTCAAGCTAGAGAAACAAAACATTGTCTATTGGTAATATTGTCATCTCCCATTGTGGATAATGCAAATTATATAAAAGCTATTAACAATTAGCAACAAGATTGCATCTAGTGAAAATCTGTAAGCTGATTGGTGAACTGGTGAAAATTTGCATCAAAGACAAATACACATAAATTGTCTTTTATCTATTAGGATAAGTTGGGGTGTTCTGAACATAGGAATATATCGGTATACTTTAGGTATAATCTGTGCAGTGGTGCTAACATCCTACTGATACGATTATTTGTATAGTCTTTATGTCAATGAGCTAATTGAATCAATAATATACCCGTGAAGATCTGTCAAAAATGTTTTGTATACTATGAGTAAAGCGCGGAATATGTGCAGGAAAAAATTGATATAGGCGCATATTTATCTAGCCTTTATAGGAAATATGCACATACTTTTAGAACATACGCAAACATGATAAAAAAATGTAAGAATACATATGCCACATTTTTCTTGTTGAATTATGCAAAATCATTTCACCCTAGATGAATTATCGAATACATAAAAGTGAATGCTAATTTTTCTGAAGAACGTCTTAAATATAAAGAGAATGACGTTTTCTATAACACATTTTCATATTAAATTGCATACAATAAAATACAATCTCCAATGTAACCTATTATAAATGAAAAAAAAATACGGGCAGTCACCGGGCACTGCTGACAGAAGTGAAAACTGACATTATGGAGTAACCAATTTATTTTGTGAATTTCATCCAAATTCGTATGATTTCATCAGTATCATCTCTTTCTACATGGCACAATTTTCCACACTGTGCCATTGGACAATCCATGCCCAACATCTATGTTATTAGTTATCATGGATGGTCGGTTGAGAACTCAAATCAACTCGTATGGTAATTAGTGTTGCCCAAATGCAAGAACAAGACGAGACTTAGCCAGTCTTGGTCTTGGTCTTGCGCCAATACACCTGGTCTTGGTATTGGTCTTGGTATTGCGCTCCCAGTCTTGGTCTTGGTTTTGGTCTTGCAGCAAGAGTCTCGCAAGTCTCGCAATTACCTATTAGTGTTTCTGTTTTTCAACTTTATTCAACCTTTTTATGTTTGCACAATTTACACAAAGCAATTTGGGATGCATGAATTATTTCGAAAAGCTCATCAAATTTGCTTCTAGGTCTTTTAGATCTATAACTACAACCCTCACTACTCCGACTAGAACTATCTGAATCTTCGTCACTCATGTCAAATTGTAAACGTGATAAGTTTTCCGAGAACAACAAGGATTAGAGTAAAATTAATTATTACATTAGACTCGAGGCAAAGCTCAATTGGGAATGACTGGAATTGAAATAAATACTGTTACTTGAAGTCCATTCGCTCAGATAGTGTCGCCTTGTATCGCGCCGCCTTGGCACGTGCCGGCTCTCATTAAAGGATGCCGTCGCAAATCAAAGGATGCCGCATGCGGCGTACAGACGCATGACATTGTAGCGTCCTGCTTTTCGCTCTCATACCTACCTTATTATTATAAGTGACATTTCAAATTAGTTTGTAAGATCTCTTTTTCGGCCTGTAACTTTTGAAATATTGAGAAAATAAACATTTTCCCGGTAACATACTACATATAATTTTATTACGCTTTATTCTATATAGTTTATTTTTCGTTTTCATTATTTTCATATTTTTATTCATTTTCATACTATATTCAATATATTATTTTTTATTTACTTATTTGGACTGCGTAAATTCCCCCTTCAACGAAAAAGCACTCATAGTCATTCATATCTGTACTTTACGTCTTCCTATTTTCTGCCTATTTTCTTCTTCAATATTTTATGTACTAGTACTTTCTTTTATTTTGTTTCGTTTGTTTTCTATGTGTCAATTTCTTGTATTATAAATTAAGCCTGTCCGCTCCCTGAAACGACAGTCCTAACTGCAAGACGCAAGAGTCTCGCAGGCTTAGTCTTGTTCTTGCTCAAATCTTGCACGGTCAGCCTTGGTCTTGGTCTTGCTAAAATTACGCGGTCTTGGTCTTGGTCTTGGTCTTGCAAAAATGCAAGAACAAGACCAAGACCGATTCTGGGCAACACTAATGGTAATCCACCCGTATTATCGGATCTCATTTTATGCAACTTATGCCTGAGGAAATTTTGTTGCTCAGCATTATGACAACCAACGAAGATTCCACAGATACTATTGTCTACGGAATTTAGTACGTAGTTGTTGTACTCGTTGTTGCATCCGAAATTACAATTTTATTATTTTTAAATGAACATTAAGATAATTAGTTTTTCTTTAGTTTTCACAACTGTCAGCATTTCAATCAACAATTATATACATTTTTATATTTAATAATAAAATACGTATGATGGGCGGTACAATCCCTGTAAAGAGTATGAATGTAACCCGATAGTAATTATAATAAATACACATAAATAAATAACGTCGAATGTCCGACTCAGATATGCACACGTGTGTAAGCGTATGGAGAGACTGCCTGATGCCTGACCAAGTAGTTGTGCTGGCGGCAGTATACATAATACCTAATATATATACATAGTTACAGCGTGACTGCTCGTGACGGACTCGTCGTTTACCCCCCATCTGAAATAGCACAACGCGTCTAAAGAAGTTTTCAAAATTATTCCGTCACACTTTGGAAGGAATCTATTATTATATGTTTTTCGAAATTTTCAGTTAAAAAGGAATGTACTTTATCAGTTAAAAAATTGTATACAGCGAAAAACTGCGTTCTACATAAACAGATTTTATGGGACAATATTTTAATTTGTGCAATATATTGTACTCAATGCTGATCAAAATCGTATGATGTTATTTCCCCTAGAAATATTTTAAATATATTTGTTAGATTTTTTTGTATCACGTTCTCTAATTTTCCGAGAACTCTACTTCCCATAGTTCCTTTCACGTTTTCACATTTCTCTCAGAAGTCTGTTATAATTTCTACGGATTCGACAAGTGATCTAGACCTTTTTTCTAGGGCTAGTTCTGAGTTTGGATTTAAACTATAATTAGATCTTATAAAAACTAATCGTTGAGCAGATGCATCATTTCTAAATAATTCCTGAGATCTTAAAACACATTGGGAACTATCAACAATGTTTAAAATAGTTCCTTTTAAATTGACAAAATATTCCGCAGAGAAAATAGCAGTTCCCCACCTGGTGATGATTGGTTTTGGTGATAAATGAATTCCTGGTAGCTTATCTTCATGAAGTTGCACCCTCAAAGGTGCCTTGATGAATACTTTTTCAACATTTGAAATTAATTCATTAACTAAAGGAAATTCGTTTCTTATAGTTTACGCTACTCTGTTGAGACCATGTGCTAAACACTTTGCATGTATTAAATTTTGATGAAAAATTTTCAAATTATATGGTGCTGCATCTGATAAAAAAAAATTTTCTCCAATTCTAGAATACCCAACTACACTCTTTATAGTATCAAACAATAACATGTACTGATAAAAAGTTGTCAACACGATTGTAACATACCTCAATGTTCCCTTTCAAGAATATGCTACTCGTAAGTCGGTACTTGCCCGACCTATTCTTAGACCTTTCTGAGAATTTGTGAATGGTGTAATCGAAGATGTTCGGTCAGAGGTTCGTTTGTGAATAAAGTAACAAGTATATCATTTATATGAAATTAGAGAAATGCAAGAATAAATGAAATATATGCTATAATATGCAATTTCAGTCAAAATATGCCTTCAGTTCAGGAAAATTGTTGATGATTGAGTAGCACATAATACGAAACATCTTACGATAAACAATATGTAGATTCTTTGCATGAGATGTAGAACATTTTCCAAGAGTAGTCCTGAGGCAGCAGTCTACATACATTTGATCATGAAATTCTCGAATTCAAATGTCACTATAAATAAAAATGGTGCAATTGGGGTGACATAACTGACCATTTCATTTCGAACAATTCACCTCCCAGGAAACTGATTATCTAAAAATTGACGAATGTGTCTGTATGAAGGTGCTTCATCTTATTGGAATATCTGTTCGTCTTCTGAAATAGCGCCTTCTCGGAGAATACAAGTAAATAGGATTGATGGTTTCCTTACACTTTTGAGCGTCTTGTCTCATTTACATTCTCATCTATGAAAATGGATCGGAAATATGTTTCTCTGAAATCGCACCCACATATTTATGTTTTGTGGTCCTTGTCAATTATTGGTTCTTGTTAGCAGAGCGTGGTTGAATATAATAAATATATTCATCTTCGTGTGAAGTTTTATTTATTATCATGTTACATTAACTCTCTAGATAATCTACTACAAAAACATTAGTATTTTACCATGTAAATCTCAGTACATAGAACAATATAACAATATTATATAACAATTCCCAACACCCCCTCAATATGTAATATTACACTAATCCTTGTGATCCCATCTTGTCCACATTGAGATTCAGTTTTTCTCCATTCAGAGCTTTGGTTAAACAGTCTGCAACCATATCTTGAGTTCTGATAGATTTAATCTCAATATCACCTTTTTCTTGAACTTCTCTGATGAAATGATGCTTAACATCTATGTGTTTCGTTCTGGGTCGGTAGCCACCATTTTTAATAAGTGATTTCATTTCTTCTTCCATAGCTCCTCTCCATTTCGCTGAGTTCGGACAAGACAAAGCTTCTTCAAGAGTTTGTGAATCAGGATCATACAAAGTATCGCTAACAATGTTAACAAAATCTGAATTGAATATATTGCGATTTTCCTCTCTTTGCCTCGTAGACCTGCGTAGAAATTCTTTTGCAACATTCTCAGTTTGTGATTGTCCGTCTGTTGAAATATTGATATCTGATGTGAAGTCTTTTTTACGTTCATCCCCAGATGACATATTTTCTGATAATAATGATGATGAGGATGGGGACACCCCCTCTTCAACAATAGTTCCCATACTTTCTATAATTTGCAAAGATTCTGACTGTTGTTGAAAATCACTGTCATTAAATTTTGAAAATATATTTTGACATTTCATATGTGTCAGATATGAATTCATTTTCGCGTAACGCAGCATCTCTTTCAATAACTAATTTCTTAGTTTTAGGGTGAATGAAACGGTACCCTTTTGAATTCTCACTGTATCCAACAAAGATATGTTCTTCAGCTTTGGGGTCCATTTTCCTTCTTTTCTGTTTCGGCACAAAAACTACAGCTTTACAACCAAATGCTTTCAGATGTGATAAGTTCGGTTTCTTTCCCGTCCAAATTTCAGATGGTGTAACGTTTCGAAGTGCTTTTGTTGGAACACAGTTTTTCAAGTAAGTAGCAGTGTTAACTGCTTCAGCTACGCCATTCTGTTGTGGATTATAAGGAACCGTAGTTTGATGTTGTTATCAGTTCTGAGACATTTCATCCTGCAACCAGTAAGGTTTTCAGTAAACTCTTTATACTCTTTGAATTTTTCAACAACTTCCGGTTTTGAACGAAGGAAATATACTTTCGAGAAACGACTATAATCATCGGTGAAGGTTAAAAAATATTTCGCACCTCTAATAGACATTTCTTGTATGGGACCACATATATCTGAACTAGTTGATTTTACGGGCTACGCCCCGCTAAGATGCAGTTTTTTATGTGCAACGCCTTTGTAAGGGTTTAGTCGGATGGTGCGTGGTAACCTTTATGTGAGGCGTATGGGCACCTTTAGGTTGTCACTGTGACAGACGTCACTCTGGCAGTTGTAGGTTATATAGAGATGGGTACGCGTTTATAGAAACTTTTACTATTAGCACGTGTCACAAGTTATTCTATGGTTTGGATCGTATGTCACTTTGACATTCATAGGTTAGATAGATTGAGAGTGGTAGATATTCATAGAAGAGTATAAAATTGGAATGGAGTCAAATCTTAGTCGAAGGTATAGTTGTAGAGTACGTCACTTGGCCAATTCTAGGTTATATAATTCAATCATTGAAACTTCAAGTATTGCAAAAGAAAATGCTCATAAAATATAGTCGCTCTACAACTACATGGCTCCTCAAATACTATACAACAAATTAAAATATTGCAACTCCACTTTTTCAAAATTAAAATGTCTTTGAATCATTGATATTGTAAAATACAAATTTAATTAATTCATTGACGGAAGTACATTCTGATATTAACTTGTTCAAAAATCTTCGGCACTTTAAGAAAGAATTACATATAGTTACTATAACAATTACTTACTTATACGGATATTAATCGAGTATCATTTTCATTAATTATTTGAATGAAAAGCAACTCCATTTCTTCAAAATTAGCCACCTATTTAAAGTAAACAGAGGAAGATACCTTATAGAAAACCGTTTATTTTCTCTGTACGCAGAAAAATTACATTCCATTTGGAACAACTTGGCTCCTAGAATACTTTGCAACAAATTAAAATATTTGCAACTCTACTTTGAAATTAAATGTCTTTGAATCATTCATCTTCCTTTAGAGAATGCAACTTTTCAAATGTAAGGAGTCTTGTACCTGAAGTGTTCTTACCACTACAGTAATAACAATACCTTAGTTTTTATTTTGTTGAATGATTCCTTGTTCTCTTAATTAATAACTATTGTTCCCTGTTATTTACTCATTTTGGTTCTTGGAATGTTATTGATATAATAATTAAATCAATAATTTTCTATGTACCTAAAGCGATAGTACAGTGGCTCACAAAATTAATAAACATAAAACACGGTCGTACATACAGGTCCGGAAACTCTATGGTTGACATGAGTCGCTTACGCGTCGTTAAACTCGTAGTCCCTTGCTCAGTCACGAAGTGGTAAAACGATTTTGAAAACGCAGATATGCCTTGTATTTACAAGTCAACTGACAATTTTCAGAAAATACTCCTACGTGGCGTCTTTTGGTACTACGCGAAAGTCATAAAACAATAGATCAGATGTAAAGAATATTAAATTAAAAGTCACAGATAAAATAGCAATATATGTGAAACATTACATAACTGAAATGGACAATGATATACGCAACTATACTACTAATATTGTTATTAATTTATATAAATTCGATAGGGAGCCTCCCGATTGATGCAAAACTGATAAACTATGCTGACGATACAGTTATTATATTCAGTGATAGATATTCAGATTCACTCATGAATGAAGCTACATGTGGTCTTAGTACTGTGAATTGCTGGTTACAATCAAACAAACTCACCCTTAATTCAAATAAAACTAAATTCGTAAGTTTCTCAATCACGAACGTTAGTGAATGCAATAACGTAAACAAACTATACATCCATACGAACTGTGAATGTGAAAATTACATACAAGCTGCAGACCACATTAAATATCTTGTTTATATAAAAAATTCTCGGGAATTAGGTCACATTAGCACTCTGTTATAAATGTTCGTCTTTACGTACGTTTCGGTCTCACGACCATCATCAGAAGACTTATTTTGTTAAAAAGGGGGTTAACTAAAACTAATTAGCACAAGCGTCCATATCGCACAATCTTCAATCAAAAAGCTCACGCCGTCGAAACGAACAGAACCACGAATAATCGAAAATTGTATCGTTAATATTAAAGTATAGATTTTTTTGTAACAAGAAACCACTGTTAAGTAATATTCTCATAATGTACAAACGCATATTGCTATGGTCTCAAAGCAACTGAAATTCGAAGCTATTTGTTTGTAATAACTCGACCCAGATGTAGATTTATGACGTACTTGAAAAGGTTTTAGACCTGCATTGGAATTTAGTTTACTTTAAGCGTTCTTCCTAAAATATACTTTTAACATTATAAAGACGTATGTAGGAATTTGCAAGAGTTTTAATTAATCAAGTTAGTATAAATCTGACTCAATCCCTGAATATCATTCCTATGATTTACAGAATTTGAATCCCTTTTTATGTGAATCATCTCCAGGATAGATCTTTTATAAAAATTGGTTTCTTTAGTTAAAATATTAACATTTTTGTAATCAAATTGATGGTTATAATCAAAACAGTGCTTAGCAAGGGCGGTGGAATTTTCTAAGTTATTATTTCTTGTGCTATACTTATGGCCGTACATTCTTTTTTGTAAATATTGTTTAGAGATTTCAGTATAAGTTCCATCACAATCTAAACAATTCAATTTATACACTGTGTGGGTTTGTTTATCTTTAGGTATTACAGGTTTTAGATTTGAGAAATATTTCCCAACACAGTTAGTAGGTTCATGCGCAACATTTATATCGTACTTTTTCAAACATTTCTTAATTTTTTCTGAGGTCTCCGGATTGTATGGTAAAGTTATATAATTGTTTGTATTACCTGTTATGTTATTTTTATAAGAAGAACCATTATAGATTTTGTTTATGTGCTAATTAGTTTTAGTTAACCCCCTTTTTAACAAAATAAGTCTTCTGATGATGGTCGTGAGACCGAAACGTACGTAAAGACGAACATTTATAACAGAGTGTTAATGTGACCTAATTCCCGAGAATTTTTTATATAATTCATACTGGGCCAAGAATCTTATTATATTATTAAACATCTTGGTATAATCATTGACAAAAATCTTAGGTGGAATATTCAAGTAGAACATTTAGCAAGCAAAGTAAGAAAACTAATTTATGCTTAAAAATATATACAAAGCTCTGGTGGAATCTTTATTGAAATATGGCATCGAAGCGTGGGGGGTCTATATAAAAATGCAATGGAACCTCTTAATGTTGTACAAAATTACGTCTTAAAAATAATATTAAACAAATCAAAAAGATTTTCTACGGATATTTTATACAAACAAATGAATGTGCTAAAAGTTGGAACACTTTACATATATCAATGTCTAATCTACATGCATCTAAAAGTGGAAACTAAGTGCATAGATCAAGCCTATCACACAAGAGCAGCTTACAATGAAGAAATCAAAATTAATAAATTCGCCAAAAGAAAATGTCAAAATAGTATTTCCTTCAACGGATCAAAAGTATTTAACAAACTTCCGTTAGCATTGATATCAATTAATAATGATGTTAAAAGATTCAAATATTAAGTCTATACTTATCTCATTGATAACGCCCACATATTTGTGAGTTGTCTCAGCGTTTCTTAATTATTGTTATATTGCTCACTCGAAATATCAATTATATTTATTATCTGACTAATAAATCGTAATATATAATATTCAATTATCTACTGTACTGTTGTGATAAATTATACGGCACAATACAAACCTCTTGGCGTTTAAGTGTCTATTTTCCTGTATTCACGTGATACCAGTTTTAGTTTCAATAAACATATTCTTAGGTATTCTTATTCTTATACTCCTCTCTTTTCTGAAGTTACATATAGCCTACTATTTAAGTAATCGATGGAGAATACCTCACCCTCTCCTGGTTGTGATATATTATTTGGAAACGTTTGCAACTCTATCAACTTTTTCAAAAGTGAAAGGTGAATCATTCAACTTCATACAAAGAAAACAGAAATTTAATTAATCATTTGAATGAAGGGTAACTCTATTTCTTCAAAAGTACCTACCTATATAATACTTGAATCAATGATTTTCTTATCTCATATTAGTAACATACATTACTATTTAAGTAATCGAAGAAGATGAGCCCACCCCCTTTTGGTTGTGACTTATTATTTGGAAAAGTTTCCCAGTAAAGAAAGAACCTAAATAGAACCAGTATGTAGGAAGGTTTTTACTTCTCATAACGTAATTCGATATAACATTCAAATATAAATAAGAAATAATCAACCTTATCCCGTAAAAGAACTGTTAAAAGTACAGAGGAGCTTCCAACTCTGATGGTGCATGCTGCTAGTCGAAAGGTCCTCAGTATTTTAATAGTATTCTTAGTGGATAAGGGTGATTATTCACAGTGTTATAGTTTATACATAATGTGAACTCTTTTATGGGTTATTGGGTTTTCATATGTCTTGAACCCACCTTGAAATCAAACAATGTTATTTGCAAATTTGTAACTATACCCCCTATTTTCTGTGGTATCTAGCAAATAGCTACACTTCAAATAATCGAGGGAGAACCTCCACCCCTTCTTGGTTGAATATAAGAATAGAATAAGAATAATTTTTATTTTACCTTATTGTAAGATACAATAAATTTACAATAAGAGAAATAATTGCATTAAGTATAGTAGTTTATGTGACATTTGTAAAATAAAAGAAAAATTGGAATCCCATGTAAATTCTCATTGGAATTTGTTTTATGGGAATAGAGTTGTAAAAAGTTAGGATAAGTACCATTAATTAGTATTTAGCAATATAACAACCAGATATAAATACATAGATAATTAAATAAGTAGGTAAATAAATAGACCAATTATTGAGGATCAGAACAAAAATTCAAAAAGCGTATGAGAAATTTTTTAAAAGAATTAAGTGAGGGAATGAGTGGTTTATTAGTGATTTGAAGTAAAAATTTAGGGAACTTATAAACAGAGTTTAACATATATGTTATGATTAAGTAAAAGAGTCTAGCACCAATAACAATAATAATTGGATTCTAGCAAAACTGTTAAGCAGAATTAATATAATGTAAAACGGTATTTATCTAAATGAAATTCTTGAAGTACTCTCTTCCTTTCTGTAAGATGTTTTTTTATTTTATTTTTAAAGGCCTTAGTAGGTCCGTTGACATTTTTTAACTCTGCTGGTGGTTGATTCCAAAGTCTTGGCCCTAAATATGTAAATGTACTTTGCATTATCGTTTTATGACATCTTGGGGTTTGTATGTTAATAGATGTGGTAGATCTAGTATTATAATTGACGTTCAATGGTATTTTCAATGCTTCATTATTTTTAAGATGTAATAAAATTTGTTTAGCGTACAGTTGCTTAATGTCGAGCACATATGAAATTCTGAACAGCTCATCAGTTGAAAACATTCTAGTTTTATTGTAGATTATTTTTAATATCTTTTTTTGCATTTTCTTTAATTTATCATGTAATACTTTCCCCATTGCTCCCCAAGCAATTATGCCCTAGCTAAGAATGTTCTCGACAAAAGAGTGATACAGAATTTTTAGTTGCTGCACACTAAGTATGTTCTTTAAATGACACATTCTGTAAACAATGCCTCTTAATTTTTTTATCATTTCTTGGGCATGTATATCCCATTTTAGGAATTTATCTATTGTGACTCCTAAATACTTTAATGAAGGGACAATTTCTAAGCAGGAATCGTTACCTGTTTTTAATTCCTTGAATTCAGGTTGCCCCCTAACATAAGAAGAGAACGTAAGTACTTTTGTTAGATATTTTATCTTCACCTGTACACTTATTATTGTCACTTGAATTAATAAAAGACACGACCTCATTTGGAGTTGTACTGTACAAGAACATGGATCTAGGACTCCCATTTTCATTAGTGTGAGTGTCAGTTTCATGCCTTTGTATTTTTTTTTTGAATCTATCTGATGTATGCCAGGAATAACTGAATGAATGGAAATATGTCATCATTAAACTTTACTCTAACCTGGGTTCTTTTCAAATATATATTTACAAAGCTCAATTTGAAGTATTGAAACTGTACAATCTATCATTTGTAAACTTTCCCGTCATCTCTCTTAATGTTGTATAACATCCATATAGTGATGTATACTTTGTCGAAAGTATACCTTGTGGCAGCAACTTCATTGTTGAAGACTTTTATAATCATTTTCATGCATGTACGTTTCCATACAATTTTGATAACGATTTGGTGAAATTTTTCCACCAACTGACCTTACTTATGCCAGGAATAATGAAGAAAAAGGGTGCATTTCATTATTAAGTTTTCCTCCTACCTTTATTCTTTTCATATATACATTTGCAAAGCTCAATTTAAAGTATTGAAACTGTACCATCTATCCTTTGAATGTATCTCCGTCATATGTCTTAATATTGTATAACATCCATAAAGTGATGTATACTTTGTTGAAAGTATACCTTGTGGTAGCAGATTAATTGTTTAACACTTTTATAATCATTTTCATGCATGTAACATCTGTTTTGGTGAAATTTTTCCACCAACTGACATATGTATAAAATGATACATCATGTAAATTGAACATTAAGAATGCTTTCCTTTCCAACAACATATGAAATACTCTTGAATACATCTTTTTCTTGCTTTATTCAATATCATTTACCCATATTTAGCATCGCATACTTGGTAAAATGTAAGACATAACCTTGTGTCTACGTTGAACATGTGAAATCACTATTTGTATTCCTAAAAACATAATACACGATACAAATGTCTATAGAAATATCTTTATTGTATATACAGTAACATTATTCGAGTACATTGAAAGTCCTGTACCATCAATTTGAACTAATTCTGAGTGAACCCAATGTTCGTGCTGCTACGTTACTTGAAAATTGCTACTTTTACTGTAGAATATGACAGATATCTTGATATATTCATTGAAAATGTATTGAACTCTGCTCGTACATGAGGTACATACCTTTCTATATCGTGTTGTCATTCTTTCAATCAATATGTACTTTAATTTCTGCAAGAATATATCTGTTGGTTCCAAACCTTGATATAATTCATATATTCAAATCTGAAATAAAGTATGTTGAATCTTATTGTTACATATTGTTCAGACATACCTCTAGAACGTTTTTTAATAGATGGGGCCCCTTTGTTGTATCATATTCAAGTACTTTTGAATGGAAACATGATGTTCACAACTTACGCTTGCCAGAGGTTAAATACATGACAGGAGGTTATCTGTGAGACCATAGAGGTTCGCTAGAACATTTTGCGACGATAGAAATAGTTTCAGTAGCCCCACATAAACTATAGATGTGGAAATGTACATATTTCCCTCGGAAGTATACCTTCGTCCATGGACCATTTTGGAAATTTCTGAGCAGTATATAGCTATTTAAGATCTCTTGACATTATTTCTACATCGTTTTATTATACATACACCTCCGAAATCAGTCGCTTTCGTAAATTATCAGGTAATTCTTACATAGGTTACCTTCAAACGACGTCGAATCTTTATCAATTTATTTGACCTATTTAGAGGCATTTTTGGGTTAAAAGTTTGACTATAATAATTTTTTTGCATTATCGATGACGATCTTTCGAATGGTGAATTTTAATTGAAGGTACAGGCTCTAGTTTTCGATTTGAGAATATTTTATTATTATTATTACAATATGGCCGACAAAAAGTGGTATTACATCGATTTGAATAAAAATATCCCCAACTCTTGTGTCAGATTAATTAATTTGACGTTTCTAAGAATGCGAAATTTCGCAATTTTATACGAAAGTTTAAACATTCAGATCTCGATAGCGCTTCTGGCTCCGGGATTTTCACTCGGCCTATCGAAATTAGAAGGTTCGAATTGTATAAAAACACAATTGCATGAAGGCCAAACCTCCTATATAATAAGCTACGAACGAAATGATTTTGACATATCCCTCGAGGAGCTCGCTACGCGTCAGTTAGAGTTTATACATTTTACCTCGATCTTGTTAATTTGGGGCCGTTTAGTGGCCCGTGCGGCCGGCGCCAGTCGTAATGAAGTCTTTTCTGCTATGGGCCGCTAGCTTTTACTCGCTTCGGTTATATTTTAGTAGCTAGAAAATTCCCTTTGGTACGTTGCACGTTAGACGTACATAGGTGAGACCTGAGAGTACCTGTTTCTATTTTAATTAAATTTTCGTATTTAAACGGAATTTTTGGAAAAAAGAAGGGTTTTCGGGTGCGTATCCCGACTAAATCTAACTACATGGAGCGAAAACGGTACGCGAAAAGCCCTTGCAAAGAATTCCTATGTTCCTAACTTTTGCACTCTTCCAACTCGCGTGCTACGGCCTTCTCACGTGAACGTCATTCGATTTATCGAAAATTGACTATTTTAAAACAGTTTTTGACCCGGTTTGGGGCTATCGCGACCTTTTAAAAGGTTCAAAGTTTACATTTCGACCATTTTCCGGGCTCGAACCCGTCGCCAATTTTAGCTTGTCGGGTTCAAAGTTGATCGTCGATTAGGTCGAAAATCGCATATTTTTAGTGAGTTTTCTAGGAACTTGGGTACCAACTCAATAAGGCCAGTATTATTGTTGACTAGTTGATTTTACGGGCTACGCCCCGCTGACCAAGGCCCGCTGACGTACAGTTGTTTTCATGTGCAACGCCTTTTCGAGGGTTTAGTCGGATAGTGCGTGGTAACCTTTATGTGAGGCGTATGGGCACCTTTAGGTTGTCACTTGGACAAACGTCAACTTGACAGTTGTAGGTTACATAGATAAAATGCAAGGAACAACTGAGTAAATGGGAGTATTTCGTTATTGAATTTTAATCCTACTATACCTCTTTCTTTTATGGAGTAACAACATTACTATTCAAGTAATCGAAGGAGATGACCCCACCCCCTTTTGGATGTGACTTATCATTTGGAAAAGTTTCCCAGTAAAAAAAGTACCTAAATAGAACCAGTATGTAGGAGGGTATTCCTTCTTATAATGTTAATTAATAAATATTGTGCCAATTTGAAATTATGTATTTTCTCAACATGCTACCTACAATTGACTTCTATTTTTTCATAGCTCAAACAGCTATTCATACTATTTTCAATCCAAATTACATTCTCTGAGGAATGAGAAGAAGCTATTTTATAAAAAAATCTATAAGCCGTTGAAGAAACCTGAGCGTTTTGTCTATCTGAAGCAGAATGACATTCTCTTTTGAAGTACCTTAAGGATACACCTTCTTAGTATACCATTCGAAAAGATTTCTCAAACATATCGGTAGTAGAACCATTGTAAAAACCAATTCCCAGTCTTAAAACTGTTCGATTTACCCTTTTTGTTATAAATACAAAGATACAGAATTTATTCCTATTAGTAACTTGCAAAATGCAATTGTGTTTCGTTTGTACCTACAGGTCTCAAGCAAGTTTGTACATATCTATTTTTATTGCTAGATAGTCTCAGAGAAAGTTATGTTATAAAAAATCTACTACCCGTTGAGGAAGGATTTTTTCTCTTTTCAGCTCCGAATCTGATGTACTTATGCCAGGAATAATGAAGAAGAAGGGTGCATTTCATTATTAAGTTTTCCTCCTACCTTTATTCTTTTTATATATACATTTGCAAAGCTCAATTTGAAGTATTGAAACTGTACAATCTATCATTTGTAAACTTTCCCGTCATCTCTCTTAATGTTGTATAACATCCATAAAGTGATGTATACTTTGTTGAAAGTATACCTTGTGGTAGCATATTAATTGTTTAACACTTTTATAATCATTTTCATGCATGTAACATCAGTTTTGGTGAAATTTTTCCACCAACTGACATATGTATAAAATGATACATCATGTAAATTGAACATTAAGAATGCTTTCCTTTCCAATAACATATGAAATACTCTTGTATACA